>JADMNL010000031.1:91307500-92566250 GCA_016271365.2 Neoceratodus forsteri | reverse complement strand
ATTCTGATGAGGACCTATGGTGGAGAGTAAGAAATGCACAACAGTACCAAGGGGAGTTGTTGTCTGTGTATCTCTCGGCTGGAAAAATTGTTGCAAGAATGCCTCAGAAAGGGTAGTTTGCCAGCGATTGAACTGGACCGAACCAGACTGGACAGAATCCTTAAGTCTGCCCCTTCTCAGAACTGCTGTTGCTTCAGTTATGCCTGGCAAATCGACTGGAATCCCACCCTCCTATGATGAGTTAATGAGAAATTCGAGGAGTTGAGAAAAGGCGACTCGGGAGGTACCTGCACCAACAGCTGTGGCTACGACCAGTGACTGAGGTGACCCATCAAGTGAAGTTCAGGGGCAGAGGTTGACAGTCAATGAGTGCTCTGACAAGGAAAAGATATGCCACAATGGGGCGAACTGTTGAGAGAGATCCGGAATTCAAAACAGTCCCTTTATGAAGGCCACGCCTGCAAGTACGGCCCTGACCTATATCCGACTGCATCTGCTATGGGGGTGGGGTACCACCATGTATCTCCTGCTGATAACAGCTCAAACTCAATTCCTTGACCATGGAAGTGGAGAAACTGACGAGATGTCTCCAAATGCTTATCACGCACGAGACAGAGATGGCACCCAGGTTTCCAGTTAGTAATACCCCGCCCTGGCTCCCAGTGTGGCGCCTCGCCAGCTCAAACTCCAGAAAGTATGTTTTGCTATAATTGTGGGAAAGATGGGCACATGAAAGGGAATGCCAGTCCCAAAAGACACTGACAAAGTTGCATATAGGCTACAAGGAGAGCTTCTGAGAAGAAATCAGTGGTTAAGAGGTGCACGACATGATCCCAGTGAGGGCACCAAAATGCTAATTCACGTGCCTTTGTGGCAAGGTCAGTTGCCCAGGCCCCACTACCGCCTCTCCAGACTGGTCCAGAATAGTGGGTCCCTCCATGGAGACCACTGTAAAGGTGAATGGAGTGTCTACAAGAGCTGTATTAGACAGTGGCTCCCAAGTGACAATTATGTTCCAGGATTGGTATCAGAAGCATTTGTCAGACGACTTCCACAACCATTAGAAGGACTGCATGTATGGGGTTAAGTGAGAAGGCCTACCTCTATTCGGGTATATCCGAATTTGGCTGTCTTTCCCACCTCCGTGGCTGGAGTGGCCGAACAAGTAGAGACCCTAGCCTTAGTGTGTCCCCCACTGGACTGTATGATGGTGTCCCTTTGTTGATTGGAACAAATGCTCATATGTTCGGAAGGCTGGCATAGTTGTGTTATGAAAACAGGGGTCAAGACTAGTAGAGCTTTAAGAGTTCGGCTTTAATTAAGAAGGCCTATGAGGCACAGAGATGCTGAAAAACAGAACCAGAGGAACCGGTCGGAATTGTATGGAAGAAGGATCCTGAGTCTCTGATCCTGGCACCAAATGCCCAGTGTACCTTACAGGAGAGGTCCGTATCAGAAAGGATGTTAAGAATAAAATATTAATGTTGGATGCACCAGGCGATGGAAAATTGCCAGAGGGACTGCTGGTCAAGCCTAGTATTTTGCCCGCTAGAGCCCATGCTTATGCCAGAAGGGTAATGGTCCAAGTTCATAATGTGTCTGAAAGAGACATTCGAGTAAACAGAGGTTGCATCCTGGCTAATGTGCATTGTGCAGACACTGCAGTGCTACCCAGCAGCAAGAGTTCAAGGAAGAATGACAGAGTAACGCCTGACTTGTTTGATTTTGGCGACTCCGCTGCCAGCTGAATGGAAAGTGAGGATCAGTGAGAAGCTTGCCCAGAGAGACCAGGTGTTTTCTTTAAAGGAATGGGATGTAGGATGCGTGCAAGGAGCTGAGCACAATATCCGGCTGCATGACGAAAGACCATTTCGGAGAGGTCTCACGCCTGGCACCTGCTGACATAGATGATGTGAGACGGCATCTGCAAGAGATGTTAGCTGCTGGTGTAATACAAGAATCCAGAAGCCCTTATGCTTCCCCATTGTAGTAGTGAGGAAAAGAAGGAACAGTAAGGTGATGTGTGGATTATCGCACCTTAAACCGCGGACTATCCCTGATCAGTACACAATGCCCGCATTCAGGATGCTTTGACTGCCTAAACGGGAGCAAGTGGTTCTCTGTGCTGGATCTCCGCAGTGGGTACTACACAGATCCCGATGGCCCCAGAGGACCGTGAGAAGACGGCCTTTATCTGTCTGCTTGGCTTCTATGAATTCATGAGGATGCCTCCAAGGATTTCAGGTGCCCCAGCCACTTTTCAACGATTGATGGAGCATGCAGTGGGGACATGAACTTACTAGAGTGCCTGGTATACCTAGATGATGTTATTGTGTTTGGCAGCTCACTGGAGGAACATGAGAGCAGATTATTTAAGGTATTGGACCGACTGGAGGACTTTGGCCTTAAACTGTCCATTGATAAGTGTCAATTCTTTCAAACATCAGTAAGTATGTGGGACACATAGTATCCACCGAGGAATAGAGACCACCTAAGTAAAGTTGAGGCCTTGACCACCTGGCCACAGCCCAAAATCTAAAAGAACTGCAAAGATTCCTGGGATTCTGTGGTTATTATCGGCGCTCATCAAGGACTATTCAAGAGTGATCCGCCTTTACTTAACCTTACTCAAGGGTATCCCCAACCCACAAAAATACCAAAGTCAGCGTCCTCAAGACTGAAAGAGTGTATTTTCATCCGAGTGAAGTATTTGGGGCCCGCTGGACTCTGATTGTGAGACTGCTTTCATGAGATCATATATCAACTTACCCATGCTCCAGTGCTGGCCTATGCCGATCCAAGAAAACCTTACGTCCTGCACACTGATGCTAGCTTGCAAGGGTTGGGGCTGTGTTGTACCAAGAGCACGAGAATGGCCTGAGACCAGTGGCCTTTGCCAGCAGAAGCCTGACCCATCCGAAAAGAACTATCCTGTACATAAGTTAGAGTTCCTAGCTTTGAAGTGGGCTATTGTTGACCAATTCCATGAGTACTTGTATGGGGCTAAAATACTAGTAAAACTGACAATAATAGTTTGACCTATGTGCAGACCTCAGCTAAGTTGGATGCCACTGGCCATAGGTGGCTTTCTGCATTATCTACATATGACTATGCTCTCGAATACCGAGCAGGTCTGAACCACATAGATGCTGATGCTCTCTCCGGAGGCCTGTTCCCCAGAATGATTGGGTCCGATTGGCAGAACCTGACATTCGGCACTCTGCCGAAGTTTGACAGGGAGGAACAAATGTCCACGGACGAGTGGACTGCATGGTGGATTGCTTGGAGCCTCTGAGAATTGCATACCTGTTGCTTATTGCCACTTTTCTGCAATAGACATGGTGCACTGCCTCAGCTGGACAATGACAGTATTCAGGGCTCAATCCCGCGATCCCATGATCAAAGCAGCTTTAGAAGCCCTCATGCAGGAAAAGATGTGTCCAAATTACGCCCACTGATTTGAGAACTGCACTGTTATACAAAGAAGGTCCTAAGTTGAAACTGATCAATAAACTGTTATACAGAGAAACAGTAGACAGAGGGGACAAGTAGACAAACAACAACTAGTGCTGCCCACTGCCTTCGAGACTCAGTACTGAGGTCCTTGCACAACCACATGGGGCACCTTGGTATAGACAGAACACTTGACTTGGTGAGATCCAGATTCTATTGGCCTAAGATGGGGCTGATGTGAGCAACACATTCGAACTTGTAGTCGCTACTTACAGAGGAAAGCTTTGCCCCAGAGGGCTTCCCCTTGTTAACATCACCACCAGTGCACCCATGGAGCTGGTCTGTATTGATTTTCTGAGTTTGAAGTCAGATCAAAGAAATATCAGTAATGTGTTGGTGGTCACTGACCATTTCACGAGATATGCCCAAGCTTTCCCACCAAAGACCAGAAAGCATCCACTGTGGCCAAAGTACTTGTAGAAAACTTTTTGTTCACTATGGGGCCCACAAAGAATCCATTCTGATCAAGGAGACTTTGAGAGTCGTCTGATCAAAGAGATGCTTTCTCTGTGGGGAGTGCGAAAGTCCAGAACCACTCCTTATCACCCCCAGGGGACCCACAGCCTGAACGTTTCAACCGCACTTTGCTAGATATGCTAGGCACCCTGCACCCAAAGGACAAGCCTAGATGGAGCAACAAATTAGCACCCTGGTACATGCTTATAACTGCACCAAAGTGATGCCACTGGATTCTCCCCTCACTGCTGATGTTTGGAAGAGAAGCTCGACTACCAGTAGATGTGTGTTTGGGGTCTCTCCTGATGGGGTTCAAGCTGACAACTATTTACAGTATGTGCAAAGTTAAAGGCCCAGCTAACTCATCGTACTCAACTGGCTCAAACCATGGCTGCCAAAAGAAATCTGGCCAACAAAGAAAGGTATGATAAAAAGGTGAAAGCACAGGAACTCCAGGAGGGAGATCGGGTATTGCTAGAAATCTGGGACTGCATGGCAAGCACAAGATTGCTGACAGATGGCACCATCTCCCTCACATTGTAGTGGGCAAACTAGATGATCTGCCAGTGTACAAAGTAAGGCCTGAGAATAATTCAAAAGATGTAAAACAATGCATAGAAATCATTTACTGCCCATTGGACAAATCTTAATTGAGTCTGAGCCCCAGAAGATGCCCCCTCTGGACCAGTGACTAGAGCTGCTGCTAAGAAAAGATCAAGAAAGTCTGCACCTACAGAAGCAAAGTTAAAGTGTTCCCTCCACAAGTCCCAGTTGAGCATGACTGTCAGTCCATATCGGAAGAAAGTGAGAGTGACTTTGAATACTATCCTTCTTACGAACTGAGTCAATTGTTTCGGGCAATCCCAGTCAATACTGGAGACAAAGCTGGGCCTTCTGGACTGTCTAAGCCCCCCAGCTTAATCCCTGGAGCCAATGCTCCCAGAAAGTGAAGTGCAAAGCATCAGATCAGATGAAATGGAATCATTGTGCATGGTTGAACTGTTTGAGCTTTCAGGAGGAAAATGATAGATTGGGGCAGACTGGTGATACACCCGAACAAGAAGAGTATTTTGAGTGCCCTGACAGTCCACTGCCAGTGTCCGAAAGCTCTCCATGCGAGCCAAATGTTGTGGACTCAGAAACTGTAACTCCTGGAGCTGAAAGTGCCCCAAGTTCTAGCCTCTCTACCCCATGGAGACTCCCCTGACAAGTGAGGACAATGCTGAAAATGAGGCTCAGAGTGCAGAGACTGTAACAGTTCCCCTAGAAAGACTGGTCGAGCTGTAAAGCCTGTGGTGCACCTCAGTTATGATTTTCTTGGGAGGCCTGTGGACTTGCCTCTCAATGTTGTCCATAAAGGAGTGTATGTGTCCCGAGCTCATTGCCCAAACTGAGCTGAGTGCTAACTCCAAGTTACTTGTGTTGCTCTTTCATATGGTGCCCTTGCCCCATCCAGCCCCAAGGTAACTGATAGGAAGGGCCCTCTTCAGGTTTCATGTACAAGAGGTAATAACT
The DNA here is from genome assembly GCA_016271365.2 of Neoceratodus forsteri. Classification (NCBI taxonomy): domain Eukaryota; kingdom Metazoa; phylum Chordata; order Ceratodontiformes; family Ceratodontidae; genus Neoceratodus; species Neoceratodus forsteri. The sequence continues at coordinate 92,560,766 of JADMNL010000031.1, read as the reverse complement.
TGAGTTATGGTACAATGTGTATGTAATACTGTGTAAAGAGTGACGACTGCAATGTTTCAGAAATGTGTTCTTGGTAAAATGATATATTGACTGATGATTACATGTGCGAGCCTAATGCAAATGTATATGGTTGCAGTTAAAACTTATGGGTACTTGCTTGACGAGACGCTAAGCTTTCCCAGGCCAGGAAGGTAAACCCCTGCAACTGGGGGTTCCCAAAAGACTTCCAGGAGCTTGCTTGAATGCTCCAAGCCTGAATGGTGTTTGGCATTTAAGCCATTTATCAGTGTGTGTTTTAGAGCCTCTGTTACTGTCTCTTTAAGAGCTGTCTGCTTGCAGACATAATTAGTTTGTATGGGGACTGTGTGTTTCTTTGATTGAGTACCATTCAAGTTGCTGCTAATTCACTCCATTTTTGCAGTCACTAGGAGTGCAAAGGAACCTATCTGAAAGATGTAACTGTTTGCCAGAAATCATTTACAGTAATAATGAAATTACAGTTTGTCTAACCTGCTTTCTGCAGTCAGAACTGTGTCTGCTAGTTCCCCATTCTAGTTTTGAACTGCTGAACTGGACCAATCAGTGTGGGGTAAGCTAGCTCTAAAATGGTGCCTTGGACGAATCAGAACTTGGACTCATAATCTGAGCCAGCCACAAGAGGATTGTATGGGCAGTGACTCTGGGAGATGTAGTTTAGACTTCAGTGCCTTTTGGACCAACAGCAGCAGTCTATTGTGAGTGACAGCCAATCCAGTCAAGAACTGGGAGGAACTCAAAGGAAGTGCCTGGTTTTGTCAGTTGGAGTTTCAGTTGAGCTTTGGCAGTGAAGAAGGAAGGAGCCCTGTGCTTTTTCAGTGTGCAGTTTTAGTCAAAAACGTGTGTAAGGCCCAGAGTTCCGGCCTGCAGCTTGTGTAACAGCTTGTTAGGACTGAATCTGTCCAGAAAAGAATCAAAGGATCTCTGAAGAGTAGAAACCAGGCTCACCCTGTAGAAGACTGGAGGAATTGCTGAAAATTGCACTCGGTCTGTCAGGAACTGAATCTGCTGTGTGTTCTCCTGGGTATTGTGCAGTAATTGCGATCGGGATACAGATGCAGCCTGCCTGGTATAGTGCTTTCTTTATATGGATGTGTGAAGAGGTTTGTACCTCAAGTGAGCCCTGCTGACATTGAAGGACCCTATCTTATTTGGAGGTCGTGATACTAATTCAGGGTCGCTCCTGTTGAATTGCCACATTAAATCCAAATGGAATTACTGTACTGCTGACTGTTTAATTCTCCTTTTCTCTGTGTGAAAGGGCCCCTACCAGCTGCCACGGTTTGGACTAGCCACTAGGGCTTGGGTACTAGGGACAGTAACTGATAGGGATAGGCCTGTGCACAGAGCCATAGGTAGATTATTAGAGTGATAAGCTAATTAACCTGATTTCCCTGTCCTTGTTATATCCCCTAAATAAATCAGAGCTGCTTGTTTCAGCAAAGTTATACTGCCTGAGGTATTTGTCTTTGTTAAAGTAATGTACTGTGATTGTTGCACTGTATCTCATTTCACAGGAGGTCCCAGTGCCGGAACCAGACCTGGGGTAAGTGTATACTGTGAAGGTAATTCTGATATATTGTGTGGGCCACTAGTGGGAAGAAAGGGGTTGCAGTGTCCCAGAGGGCTGTGACAAGTTAGTTTAACTATTGCAAACCCTGACCTCTGGGTGGAGGCACCTCCATTGGATCCAGGCCCTCAACCTGTTAGTGGCAAATCAGGCAGGGTAGTAGCCCGATAGCGCCATCTAGGGGTTATATCTATCTGACAGTATCTATCTATTTACAGTGTCTGTCAATTGACAGTATCTATTTACATATCTATCTATCTACATATCTCATCATCTATCTACAGACACTGTCTATGTAGCTCTCTATCAACAGATCGATAGATCGATAGATACTGTAGATAGATAGGTAGATAGATAGATACTGTCTGGAGATAGATGAATAGATGGCAGGCAGATAGACAGATAGGAGTATGTATACATAGTTGCCAAAGATCTTGCAATGCTAGTAGTTTTGATATATGGAAACAATTATTGTTTTATGCTTTGGTCAATTGTTGATTTGTTCCAATGTGGGAATTTTGGTTTCAGATGCAAGTTAATTATTGCCCGTGTTTCCCCAATCATATGACTTTATGCTATCTGTTACATTAGACACCTGTTGGCATCAAAATAAACCAAGAAAGGAATACAGTGCACTTGCACATCCCCTAGAGAAAGGTAATACATGTTTATTCTTGCAAAATGTATTTTATTTATTTATTTATTTAAATTTGGTAACCTGGAAAGGCACACTGAGCCAAGGTTTGTTTCCAGGAGCCACCCTGGGGAGGGAGAAGGAACTAACAGGTAATCAGATAGCATTACAATCAATAACAGTGCTCACACTACAGTTATATGACAGGCACGCAGTACAACAGACATATTGAAGAAGCAAGCAGCGCAGTTCAGTTGGACATGCAGTCAAGTTAGGAGCATTGAGGCAGGTGCATAGAGCAGCAGGAGAGAGTTTTAGCAAGTGCTTGAAAGCAGGGAGAGCGGAGGCTTGATGAAGGGTAGGAGTGAAAGTTGATTCCAGTGGAAGGGGAGTTGATAGGAGAAGGCAGATTGACCAGAGGTTGAGTGAGGGTGGGAAGGAGAAGGAATGGGATTTTCTGGAGTGAAGTGGATTGGACAAGGGACAGGCGGGTGACAAATGGAAGGAGAGATAAGATGTGAGGGAACCAAACCAGTACTTGATGATTAATGCTAAGTAGTGGGTCTGGTGATGGTGGGAGAGTGACGGGATTGACAAAGAGGAATAGAGGGAGCAGTGGGATGTGTGGAAGGAGGAGGTTTGTGGTAAAACATCAAAAGGCATGTAGGAGGATGTCTAAATTGACCAGTGAAAAGGTGGGAGCAGTGCCATGGATGGTGTCTGGGTAATCAAACACAGGAGGACAGTTTTGATTAGCAGCTGCCGCATACGGAAGGGAGAGGCAGTCTTTGTTCAGGTGCATTACTCCAAGCTTTGGGCGGAGTTTGGAGTGCATGGTGTCTAGATGGATGGAGAAGGCAAGTTTGTCGTAAGCCAAACCCTGAGGTATTTGAATGCTGGGACTGCTTCAAGGGAGAGCCATCTGGGGTGACGAGTACAGGAGGGAGGTTGGCCAGTTTTTGTCTTGTCCGAAAGGTCATTTTGACAGTTTTCTTGGTGTTGACTCTTGGTTAGCCTGAAACCAACTTACCACATTGTCAAAATTGTACTGGAGAGGGTCTGCACGTCGAGAGTTGAGGGACCAGAGGTGTAGATGATCGTGTCATCAGCATACATGTGGAGTTGTGAGTTTGAGCAAAAATGGAATGGGAGGTCATTATTGAAAAGGAGAACAGGACTGGGCCCAGAATAGAGCCTTGAGGGACCTCAACGAGGATGGAGATAGGGGAAGAAAGGGTGGAGCCCACCTGAACTGACTGATGCCTGTTCTTGAGGTAGGAGCTGAACCAATTCACTGTTGGCACCACCAGGCAACTGAGTGCAGCTTATTTAGTAGGAGTGAATGGAACGACGAATCCAAAGCCTTCGGCCAGATCGATGAAGATGGGAGCAGTGATGTGCCCTAGATCCACCCTTGTGAGGATATAATCTGTGACATGCAGTAAGGAGGACATTATGGAGTGACTCCTCCAAAGTCAGCTTGGACAGGGAAAGGGTATCAGTGGCAGTGAAGAATTCAGTGAACCTATTATAGATTAGAGATTCCTGGAGTTTGGCTAGAGATGGGAGGAGGGATATTGGATGGTAATTCCCAGGGAGGCCAAGTCGCCACCTATGTGGAGGCTGGACCTTGGCAGCCTCTTTCAGGCCAGAGGACCTTGCCAGAGGAGAGGAAAGATTAAAGAGGTGCATAAGGGGAGGGCAATTGGGAGGGAGATGCAGAGGAACTTTGGGTCAGTGCCATCTGGGCTATTCTTGCCAGGGTTAAGGGACATGAGTGCTGGGTAGACTTCCTGCTTGGAAAAGGGGAAAGTGGTATCCATTTCTCCAAGTGAATAGTGGTGGAGGCAGGGGCCAATGGGGTGGTCAGAAGAGCACAATTGATAAAGAACTTGTTGAAGGTATCAGCAACAGCCATAGGGTTTGGGACCAAGGATCTGTCTGCTAAGAGATTGGGGGGAGGACGAAGGAAGGAGTGGATTATTTTCCAGAAGCTTCAGGGAGAGCTGAGGTTGGTGCGCAGGTGGTCTTTGAAGTAGTCCACCTTTCACGCGGAGTGGCTTTTGTGCATGCATTTCTTAGAGTCTTATGCGCTTGGTGATTGGCCAAAGTCTGAGAGGATTTAAGAGGACCAGAGCCTGATCATGCAATTTGCACTGGGCAATTAGGTTTGCAGTGATCAGAATACAAAAGTAAGTCAGACTATCTGTGCATTGGATTAGAGAAACCGGATGGGCTCCCGAGGCATATAACGTCTCAAGTGATACTCCCTGATGACTGATCAGTGGTGGCATGGAATGCATCGGTGAACCAATCCCGCCTCTGTAATCACTGCATGCACTGTGCAATTTCATCTGTATTTTGCAAGAAACATTTTATTGCAGTTATCTGAGGATGTGCATGCGCTGAACTCCTTTGTGTTTTCTTATTGTTAGGTTTCTGACCTTGTATCAGCAGCACCTCAAGGACTCAAGTGCATTTCACTTTTGTTTGTATGTGTGCTGACATGGATGCAAGAAGAGTAGGACTTATATACAAAAAGGGTAGGAATGTGATGAAATGAACAGAAAATAGAAAATGACTTTGAAAAAATATCAGAAATTATTTGTTTACAAATTCCATTAGCTTCAGAAATGGGTATCTTTCGAGAGATACTGTAGAAAACCTAAAGTTGAAACACAATTAGTCCAGGAATGAAGAAAAACTTTTTAATGACTTGGAATACTAAACTTATAAATATTCTTATGATATTTCAAATGAAAATTTTCTTTTTATCATTATAGAGATACATACTCTAGAAGATAAAGACTGAAAAAGACAGTAGTCCATCGAGTTTACATGATTGTTACTACATAGGATGGCCCGTGGAGCTTTCCCCATCCCCTGCCTCCTTTCCTTCCTAATTACCTCTGGCCCCCTTGAAACTGTCCCACTGGGTTTTAAACTGCCAAGAAACCCTGTGTTAATCACATTGCTGGGTAGCCTGTTTCACCGATCCACTGCCCTTTCAATCAAGAAGTGGTTTCTGATGCCCTTCTTAGATTTTCCCCTGCTTTACGCTACCTGGTGGTGATGTTGTTCTTTAGCTTAAAGAGCCCTGACACAATTGTGACAACTTTGACAAACTGTAATATTCAGACACAATTTGGGTTATATTTAATAATTTTTTCTGTAATTCTCGCCTTACTTCTTTGTTTTTAATTTTTTCAAGTTTCTTTATCACCTTTGGGCACCTGGAACTCTCTGGCCTCGACACATCTCCAGTTCCACCATCCGCTGTGGCCTCCACCAACCTCAGAGATGTTACAGTACCTAAGGAGCCCGGACTAAGCCCCACAGGTTATTGAAGGGGCGGTGATGGAGGTCCAGCAGTGAATGTGGCCGGTGGACCTGCAGACTATCGCCTACCCAAGGCCGAGGGTTTTTTTTTCCTTATATGCCCTCCCTACCCCGCGATGGTGCCCATCCTGACATTCGCGCACAGCAACCCTGTCTGCGTCCGGGCCATGCTGTCTATGTGCAGTCCAATGCTGTGTAGTGCCCCGGGTCTCCACAAGGGTCCGCTAGAGTGCCAGACATCACAGTACCCTTCTCCCGAGAGAGGAGAGCAGCCCAGCGAATGCCCAGTCCAATCCTCCCCTGCCGACTCCCGGTATCTGAGCTCACTCCCGAACCCAGGTTGCCAGCATGGCGTGAGGTGTGGCCCAGTGCCTCAGCCCTCAGCCTCACCGGAAGGTGGCCCTTATTACTTTATTAGTGAAGATATTTGCATATAAACAGGATCTCGCCCTATTTATTCTGGCTGCTTGCCTACACCTGACATCATAGTTCTGTTAATGACATCACAGTCTGTTGCTGTGGAGATATTTATGATGCCAGGTACGAGAAAGAGCATGTACAGTCTAGGGACAGTAATCCCTTTCATACAACTGTCGTCAGTAATAAAGAAATAAAAACGGAACAATCATAGTATATATTAAATATAAACTGAATTGTGTCTAAATCTCACTTTTTTTCAAATTTTCCTAATGTGTCAGGGGCTCTATAAAGCAGCAGTTTTTGTTAGCAAAACACTTCCATTATATAGTGATGACATCACAAAGGCCTCTGTTGCACTCAAAACAGAGCAGCGGAATCAAATAGAAACAGCTAAATGTAGCCCCAGGGTGCTTGTCCTGAGGGCTACTCCCTGCCTGCCCTCACGTAGCAGGGTGAGGGACTAGATCCATATGGTGCCTCCACCCAGAGGGCAGGGCTAGAACAGTCGAGGTTGACTCCGGTCACAGCCCTCTGGGTGCTGCAACCCCCTTTTTTCCACTACATGGCCCACGCAGTTCAACTTCAGTGTCCTTACCATATACACTCTACCTCCTGGCCCGAACCAGTCAGCTCACTCCGGGACTCCTGAAAAGTAAGGTACAGTTACACCACATTCACTGTGCAGTATTTCCCCATGAATACACAAACTAGCCAGTATACTTTTGCAAAACAAGCAATCTGATTTATTTAAGGGTAGATAACAAGGACCAGGGGAATCAGGTTGCTTAGCTTACCACACATAATATATGAGAATCTACTTATGGCTCTGTGCACAGGCCTAACTTATAAATTACTGTCTATGGGTACCCAAGCTATAATGGCTAGTTCCTCGATGCAGCTGGTTGGAGCCCTGGCACGAATGAGCATTTAATTCCTGAGAAGATCAAATGGAGCCAGAATGCTCAATTAGTACAGTCAGCAACACAACAAGATGATTTTTGCCTTTGTTTGTAACCTTTAACAGGGAGCTACCCTGATTCAGTACTCACAACTCCAACAGAGAACCCTCTTCACCACTTGCAGGGCTGAACCTGAGCTTCAAGGGCCTCATACATTTATATGGGAAACAACAGAGGGTACCATACCAGGCAGCTGCTCCTAGGACCCGACTGAACTCACAGCTATCCGGGATCTCACTGCAGCTTCACTGTCCTGACAGACCGAGCGCGATTTAGCAGATTCTCCAGTCCTCTACAGGGTGAGCCTAGTAGGTAGCTGCACTCCTGCACAGCCTCCTCTGACCGTTGCCCCACGGATTTAGTCCGATTCTAACGGCAACCGAGCTGCCTGCAATTGCCTTCACTACACACGCGCTTCCGTGAAGACTTAATGGCACAGAAGCCCAGGGCCCTTCCTCACACAGCCACAGCGACTCTGCCCACTTTGGCAGTGGGGCAAGTCTCTCAGGTGGGCACCACCCGATCCTGCTTGGAGGCTGCAGAGGCCAGTCACTCACTATCACCCTTATTGGTGCAAACGCGCCATGGCCCAGAATGCCACTTCCCAGAATCACAAGCTGTGTCCCTCACAGGTCGGCCAGCTCCACCTACAGTTCTGGTTTCTGGTTGGCTACTTTTTACTCCAGATTAGATACTCCTCACTCTTATTGGACCCTCGAACTGTCCTGGCCCAGGATGGAGGGGCACAGCGTCCCATCTGCAACAAAGGCAGGTTAAACAAAACTGCATTTTCCTATCACTCTAAATGATTTCAGGCAAATGGTTACACCTTTTCGAGGGGCTCTCAGCACTCCTAGCAACTGCAGAAATGGGCGATCAGACAACAGTCGTGGGTGGATTCGTAGGGAAACCCCAGTCCCCTATTTGTACTACTTAAAACCTGCAGCAGGCAGCTCTCAAAGAGGCAGTACTAGAGGCTTCAAAAGCACTCACAACACCCACATTTAGCGGCCTTATGCCAAACACCAGTCAGGCATGGAGCGCTTAGACAAGCTCCGGAAAGCTTTTCAGGAACCCCATTTGTAGGGGTTACATCCTTCCTGGCCTGAAAAACTTGGGGTCCATATTAAGTAGTTACGCTTAAATCACTTTAAGGCAAACAGTTTAAGTAGCATTATATCACACTTTATATTACATGCATTGTTACTGTATTCTCAATTTACTACTGTTTATACAACATTACACACACACATAACTGTTTTCTTGTTAAATCAGGTCATTACTTCCTGCCCTTGACACCTGGAAAGAGAGGACCCTTCCGTATTCAGCTACTTGCGGGCTACCTACAGCAGGAGTACCATACTCAAAGGGCAATACTAACAGGTGGCGTTATCCCCAAGACCAATTTAGGCAGGGAGCTGGGACACATACACACCTTTATGGACTACATTTAAGCGAGGTCCACAGGCTGACCCAGGGACTCATAACTTAACCTTACTACAGGCCGTACTTTCAGCCGGTGTATCTAGGGGTCTCAGAAAACCTGCTACAGGCCCTGATTCCATTTCAGCCTCACTTAGATTAGTAGGGGAACCTCCATAGGGAAGGAGACCCAGGGCCCATAGCACCTTCGAGAACAGGGCCCTCTATTTCAGAACCCACACTACTTGGCTCAGCTGGGGACATTTCGGGCACTGACAAGGAACCATCAGGGCACTCAAAATATTTTTCAGGTTCTGGCATATCACTGCCTTGCTCCCCACATCACTTCCTTCTTCTGAAAAGTCAGACAGTTCAGCCAGGCTCAAGGATCCCACCCTTGGGCTTTGCTGCTGCTCACTTCATCCTCTGGGAGTTGGCTCCGAGACAAAGGTAGGGGCTCAGACAGTCCAGAAAGCCCAACCTCATCTCCAGAGTTAACTAGGGATTACCCCAAAACAGTCGGCTCAGTTCATAAGAGGATAGTATTCAATATTATTCTCATTGTCTTCAGACACAGACTGACTATCATCTTCGTCAGAGGGGTTTGGAAAGAGCCCTCTTATTTCACTTGCTGAAGAGTCAAGTGGTCTGGATTTTTCTTGGCAGCAGATCTAGTTATAGGCCGGGGGGGCATTAGGAGGTTCAGCTTCAATCAAGATTTGCCTGATCGGCAACAGATGATTTCTGTGTATAGTTTTCACATCTTTTAATTGTTTTCAGGCCACACTTTATATACAGGTAAATCTGCCAGTTTTCCCACGACAATATGAGGGAGTTGATGCCATCTGTCAGCAATCTTATGTTTGCCATGCAGTCCCAAATTCCTTAGTAGCACTCTATCCCTTCTCTCAGTTCCATTGTTTTCACTTTCTTATCATACCTTTCTTTATTGGCCAGGTTTCGTTTAGCAGCCATGGTCTGGGCCAGTTGGTAGGCATGGTTCAATTGGACCTTCAACTTCTGTACATACTGTAGATGATTTTCTGCTTGTACCCCATCAGGGAAACCCTGAAACACACATCCACTGGCAGTCTAGTGTCTCTCCCAAACATCAGTCTGTACGGGAAAATCCAGTGGCATCACTTTTGGTGCAGTTATAAGCACGTACTCAGGTGCCAATCTGCTGGCTTCATCTAGGCTTGTCTTTAGGTTGCAGTGTGCCCAACATATCAAGCGTGCGGTTAAACCTTTCAGGTTGGGATCTCCTGGGGTTGATATGGGGTGGTTCTTGATTTTCATACTTCCACAAAGTTAGCATTTCTTTAATCAGGCGGCTCTCAAAGTCCCTCCCCTGGTCGGAATGGATCTCTGGGGGCCCATAGTGGACAAAGAAGTTCTCAACAAGTACTTTAGACATCGTGGTTGCTTTCTGATCTTTAGTAGGAAAAGCCTGTGCATACTGGGTAAAATGATCCGTGACTACCAATATGTTGCTGATGTTTTTAGATCTGGTTCTAGACTCAGGAAATCGATGCAGACCAGTTCCATAGGGGCACTAGTAGTGATGTTAACCAGGGAGCAGCCCTCTGAGGCAGGGTCTTCTTTGTAAACATCGGCTGCAAGTCCTGATATATTGCTCCACATCAGCACCCATTTTGAGCCAATAAAATTGGGACCGCGCTAAGTCAAGGATTCGGTCTATGCCGAGGTGCCCCATGGATTGTGCAGAGACCTCAAGACCAGTTCTCTAAATGCAGTGGCTGCACCAGTTGTTGTTTGTCTACCCAGCCCTCCTTGTCCACAGTCTCTCTGTATAGTGATTGGTTAATCAGTTTTAACTTTGAACCTCTTTGTATAACAAGGCAGTTCTCAGATCAGTGGAACGCAGTTTGACACATCTCTCCCGCCTGCAAAGCCTCCAAAGCAGCTGTTATCATAGGGTCTCGGAATTGAGCCCGTCGAGACTATCATTGTTGAATTGGGGCAGCGACTAGTGTCTAATGCAGAAAATGACAGTAAGCAGCAGGTATGCAGTTCTCGGATGGCCCTAAGCAATCCACCATACAGTCCACAGCATCAGGAGACACCTGTTCCTCCTTGTCAAACTTTTGGCAAGGGCTCTTATGTCAGGTTCTGACAACCTGACCCAGTTGGTTTGGGGCACAGGCCTCCGAGAGTGAGCAACCGCATCTATATGGTTTAGACCTGCCTGTACTCAACAGCATAGTCGTAGGTGGCCAATGCAGAGAGCTACCTATGGCCAGTGGCATCTAACTTGGCTGAGGTCTGCACATAGGTCAGAGGATTGTTATCAGTCTTACCAAATATCTTGGCACCGTATAAGTAGTCATGAAATTGATCAACAGTGGCCCACTTCAGGCCAGGAACTCTAGTTTGTGCACTGGATAGTTTTTTTCTGAAAGAGTCAGACTCTGCTGGCAAAAGCTACAGGTCTTAGGACCGTTTAGTGCTCCTGGATATAACACAGCCCCCAATCCTTGTAAGACTGGCATCAGTATGAGAACGCACGGCTTGGTTGGGTCAGCATAGGCCAGCACTGGGCATGGTAAGTTGATATATGATGTCATAGAAAGCTTCCTCACACTCAGTAGTCCAGCGGTCTTCAAGCACAATCCAGACGAAAATACTCTTCTCCATCTCAGAGTGCATAACTTTCTTATACTTTTTGTGGGTGGGGGGTACCTGAGTAAGGTTGAGGAGGGGCAGATCACCGAGAATAATCTTTGACAAACCACCTATAATATCCACAAAACCACAAGAACTGCTGCAGCTCTTTTAAAATTTTTTGGCTGAGGCCAAGAGTCAAAGCTCCACTTTGCTGGGGTCAGTCTCTATGCCTTCAGTGGATACTATGTGGCCCATGTACTTCACAGAAGTTTGGAAGAATTGGCACCTGTCTATAGATAACTTGAGACCGAAATCCTCCAGCCGATCCAGGACCTTGAACAATCGATGTTCATGTTCTTCCAACTAGCTGGCAAACACTATGACATCATCTAAGTAAACCAAACACTCGAAAGCAAATTCATGTCTCCCACAGCACATTCCATCAGGCGCTGAAAGGTAGCTGGGGCACTTGAAATCCTCATGCATCCAGATAAACTCATAGAAACCCAGGGGCAAATGAACGTAGTCTTCTCTCGTCCGTTGGAGCTATTGGGATCTGATAGTACTACTGCAGAGGTCTAACACAGAGAACCACTTACTGCCATTCAGACAATCCAAGGCGCCTGTATGCTGGCATGGTATACTGGTCTGGGATGGTCCACCAATTCAAGGTATGGTAATTCACACATCCGATCCAATTCTCATTCTTTTTCCTCACTACTACAATGGGGAAGCATAGGGCTTCTGGATTCTTGTATCACACCAGCAGCAAGCATCTCTTGCAAATGCCACCTCACATCATCTATATCAGCAGGGGCCAGGCGCCGAGATCTCTCTCAAAAGGCCTTTCATCGTGCAGTCGGATGTGGTGCTCAGCCCCTTGCACACATCCCACGTCCCATTCTTTTAGGGAAAATACCTGGTCTCTCTCGCAAGCTTCTCACTGATCCTCACTTTCCATTCAGCAGGCAACGGGAGTCCTCAAAATCAAACAAGTCGGGAGTTACTGGTCATCCTTCCTTGGCCTTTGCTGTTGGGCAGCACTGCAGTATCTGCACAATGTGCACTTGCCAGGGTGCAACCTCTATTTACTCGAATCTCCTTGTCAGACACATTATGAACTTGAATCATCACCTCCTGGCGTAAGCATGGGCTCTAGCAGGCAAGATACTGGGTTTAACCAGCAGCCCCTCAGGCAGTCTTCCCTCCCGGTGCATCCAACATCATTAACTTATTCGTAACATCTTTTTAATTCAGATTTCTTGTAAAACACACTGGGTATTTGGGGCAAATACCAACGGTGCCGGATCCTTCTTCCATACTACACCGACGGGCCTTCAGGTTCTTCCTGGCTAACCTTCCTCTGAGTTTCATAGGCCTTTTGGATCAAAGCGGTATTCTTAGGGCTCACCCAGTCCTAAACGCTTTGCTTTTCTGAACACGATTGGGCTAATCGACCAAACATATGAGCATTTGTCCTAATCAACAGGAGCACCCATTGTACAGTCCGGGGGCAGACTAAAATCAAGGTTTCCACCTATTCATCCACTCTAGTCACAGAAGTAGGAAATAACAACCAGATCCGGATATACCCAAATACGGATAAGCCTTGTCACTCAGCCCCCATACATGTAGACCATCCAAGGGTTGTAGTGGCACCTCAGGTAGGTGTGTCTGATACCAGTCCTGAAAATGATGGTTACCTGAGAGCCACTATCTAATACAGGTAGGGTGGGAATCCCATTTACTTGCACTGGGGCTCCATCGAGGGCCCGACCACATCAGACCATTCAGGAGGCACAGCATTGACAGTTGCTGGGCGCGTCTGGTCACAAAGCCCTTCCTGGGGTCTGACGTGGGCCCTGGTGATGCCAAGTGATCAGTCTGCTGTTGACCTTCCTTAAATTCCTCCGACAACTGGCACCAGTCTGAAAGTGTCCATCCTCCCTACAATGGTAACAGAACTTGGGTCCCGAGGGGTCTCTATTGGGAGGGGAATACTTCATCTGCTGGGGACCTCCGGGCGAGGGATTCCCTGGGCCAGGGCATTGGTTTCTAGATAACTCAAGTTCCCCAGACCCAACAGGGTGGGTAGTGGATTGCCTCAAGTTCCTCACCAGTTCTTGTAATTTCTGACCTCAGCCCTCAACTCGCTCTACTTGGAGGTCAGAGAAAACAGCACCCCCCACCCCGCCCTGTAATCCTGGAGACACATCAGGCCCCCTGAAAGGTGGGTCTCTTTGGGGCGCTTAGACTCAGGGGTTTGGCCCAAGTTCGCAGCCACCACATAGGGTTCCCACCCTCCTCATCAGTCTCTAGTTCTCTAATCTCCCTCATCAATTGACAGTATTCAGGCGGGCAGCCCATCTATCATGTAACTTAAGTTTTAACAGTATCACACTGGAAAATCTAGCAGACTTCAAAACATGGTCCAACCTGACCTGGTTAAAGGCTGTGGCTGTGATCCTCCTTTCTGATAGGTCTTCTGCAAGGCCCTGCTCCACCCTAGTAACAAAGGCGACAATTCTCATTCCTCCATTGCTTGGCAGACTTGAATTTCATAATAAGTCTTCCCAGTCTCTGTACTCCCAAACACTCCCTCTAAAGCAGAAAGGTACTCTGCTGTGGTAGCTTCTGGGCTAGTAGCCCAAAACTGAATGGCTTCTAAAGCTGGGCCCCACAGACTCTCCATCAGTCTCTTTCTTTTCTCCCTCAGAGCATTGCCACCCTGGACTAGGGGGTAGCGAGTCCATCCACGCCCAAATCATCTTCCCTGAAGGCACCGCACTGTGCCGGAAAAAGTTTTAGCCTACGGTAAGAATCTAACTGTATAGGGGGAGCCATTAGGGCGGTGGAGCCAAAATAGAACTCTTGGGGGACAGGGAGAGGTACTGGGGAAACCTGGGGGTGGGTTCACTAGAGAGGTCCAGTGCCTGCAGTAAGTCTTGGGTAGTCCTCCTCCACAGCTAGCAATTTAAGCAGTTTATCTTTGAAACTATTAGTCTGGGAGACCGCCCAGGAGTGACTGACCCACTCCGAATGTGAACAGTCCTCCACCCTGTGGGCACCTTCCGGTAAATCACTGGAGGTACCCTCTGGGGCGATGGCTAGACTACACAAAAGTAACACCTGGCAGGTCTGATCGAGCAGGTCAGCCATACACCCTTCACTTCCACCTTGCCTAAACATTTAACATGCTCCGCTGTAGAAATAATGTCAGGGGTCAGTGTCCCCAGAGGCACATCTAGTAGTAACACATCCTCTGGGAGTCCAGCTCTTTGGCTTCACCCCACCCCATCAGTTTGTGTACCATTGTCTTAATAGGGTCCAGCTTAATTTTAGCCATAGTATGCCTTTTCAGTTTTCCTGTTAGCTTATCCATATTTATGCACTTCACCCACTCGGCCACTAGAGGACGCTAATCCCAGCGGTGCCTCCAGTTTGTAGCCCTCAGGGGCGCTATCCTAGGCTACTACCCTGCCTGCCCTACCGTAGCAGGGTAAGGGACCAGATCCATTGGTGGGTGCCTCCACCCAGAGGTCGGGGTTAGAACAGTCGAGATTGACTCGTCACAGCCCTCTGGGTTGCTGCAACCCTCTTTCTTCCCACTAGTGGCCCGCAACAGTTCAACTTCAGTGTCCTTACCATATATACTCTACCCCCCTGCTCGAACTAGTCAGCTCAGTCTGGGACCTCCTGAAAAGTAAGGTAAGTTACACCACATTCACCGCAGTATTTCCTCATGAATACACAAACTAGCCAGTGTACTTTTGCAAAACAAGCAATCTGATTTATTTAAGGGTAGATAACAAGGACCAGGGGAATTAGGTTGATTAGCTTACCACATATAATATATGAGAATCTACCTATGGCTCTGTGCACAGGCCTAACCTATAAATTACTGTCTGTGGATATGCAAGCCCTAATGGCTAGTTCCTCGATGCAGCTGGTTGGGGCCCTGACACAAGCGAGCATTGAATTTCTGAGCAGATCAAATGGAGCCAGAAAGCTCAATTAGTACAGTCAGCAACACAACAAGATGATTTTTGCCTTTGCTTGTAACCTTGACAGGGAGCTAGCCTGATTCAGTACTCACAACTCCAGCAGAGAACCCTCTTTCACCACTTGCAGGGCTGAGCCTGAGCTTCAAGGGCCTCCTCACACATTTATATGGAAAACAACAGAGGGTACCATACCAGGCAGCTGCTCCTAGGACCCGACTGAACTCACAGCTATCCGGGGATCTCACTGCAGCTTCACTGTCCTGACAGACCAAGCGCGATTTAGCAGATTCTCCAGTCCTCTACAGGGTGAGCCTGGTAGGTAGCTGCGCCCTGCACAGCCTCCTAGGACCTCTGCCCTGTGGATTTAGTCTGATTCTAACGGCAACCGAGCCGCCTGCAATTGGCCTTCACCACACACACATGCGCCTCAAGGCCAAGATTGAACGGCGCAGAAGCCCAGGGCCCCTTCCGCCACAGCCACAGCGACTCTGACCACTTTGGCAGCTGGGCAAGTCTCTCTTTGGGCACCACCTGATCCCATTGAGGGCTGCAGATGCCAGTCACTCACTATCGCCCTCATTGGTGCAAAACGGTGCCATGGCCCAGAATGCCACTTCCCAGAATCACAAGCTGTGTCCCCACTGGTCGGCCGGCTCCACCTAGAGTCCTGGTTTCTGGTTGGCTACTTTTACTCCAGGTTAGATACTCCTCACTCTTGTTGGACCCTCGAACTGTCCTGGCCCAGGATGGAGGGGCACAGCACACAGCCCCATCTGCAACAAAGGCAGGTTAAACAAAACTGCATTTTTCCTATCACTCTAAATGATTTCAGGCAAATGGTTACACCTTTCGAGGGTGCTCCTCAGCACTCCTAGCGACTGCAAAACGGAACGATCAGACAACAGTTACGGGCAGGATTCGAGCAGGGAAACCCCAGTCCCCCTATTACGTACCAAACCGCAGCAGGCAGCTCTAAAGAGGCAGTACTAGAGGCTTCAAAACACTCACAACGCCCACATTTACGGCCTTACGCCAACACCAGTCAGGCATGGAGCGTTAGACAAGCTCCGGAAAGCTTTTCAGGAACCCCATTTGGGGGTTACATAAATATTCATAAAAAATAGTGAATTTAAATGATTCACGGTTTACAGTACGCTGTATAAATTGGATGTACAACGGCTTGAGCAGAATATGCCACTTAAAGTAGCAGTATTTGTTAGCTGGCAAAAAAATGTCAATATATAGTTTTGTAACAAAAATGTATTTCTGGCATCCTTAAAGTCATCCTCAGTGTATTTTAGTTTTCTCAGATATTTTAAAAATAGCTGGTATAGCTAATTTGTTAATTCATGACTCACTTCATTAAAGATGGCTGCCCTTTGCATTAAAAAAATATCTTTTGTTGAGGTTACCTGTTGAATGTATATTCTAGATTCATATTGTGACTGTATTAGGAGTGCACCGACATCTGTTTCTGATGACAAGTAGCACAGTACTGTGCCAAGATACTTCATTTTTTCATGGTGGATATGTCATGGAGTGGGAACGTTTCAAGCTTTAAAAGTCCATATCTTGGTTCAGAAATGAAATAAAATGAAAAGAAAATGGATATCTTGATGTTTTTGCCAGAAAACATTATTGCTGAAAAAATGTGGGTGACTAATACGGCTGTTACGAATGACTTCTTTGAGTCCGTCCTGTTATGTCCCTGCATGTACTTGTAGATTTTACCATGTGCCCCTAACCCCCTTTTCTCCAGCGAGTACATGTTAGAGTACCTAATCTTTCCTGTTAGGGCTTGCCCTGCTACTCCTGAATCACATAGCCCTCCAGTGGATAGTCTCTGACCTCTTCCATTATGATGAAAATATGGAAAATATTGAAAATAAGCTAAAATGATGTCCAAGCCTACCCAAATGAGTGGATGATTACAAAAAAGATTATAAAGTCAATTTAAAACTGTTGTAATAAAGTCCAAGTTGAGAAACAA
Organism: Neoceratodus forsteri; assembly: GCA_016271365.2. Classification (NCBI taxonomy): domain Eukaryota; kingdom Metazoa; phylum Chordata; order Ceratodontiformes; family Ceratodontidae; genus Neoceratodus; species Neoceratodus forsteri. Next base: position 92,543,764 of record JADMNL010000031.1, on the reverse strand, counting down.
ATATAAGCTCAGTGGCAAGTCAAAAAACATGGACATACCAAGTAAGCCTTTGTTATATTCCACTGGATAAAAGTTTAAAGATCATTGGCAATTTAAAATATCTATTTTTTTACATTGATTCCTTGTCTCCTGTACTGCAGCCTTCCATTCCGCATTCCAGCCCCTTCCCTCCTTCACAGGTAGTTACTCTACTCTCAGGGGTCCAAAGAACCATGCCGGTCCTGTGGTGGATTCTCTGGGATCACGGCTATTCCTCGCATGTTGGTCTTGTCTGGAGAGGAGGCAACTTGTCAGTGTCTGCACTCCAGCTGTGGGGGTTGCATCCTACTCGCCTCTGGGGTATCTCTCTGCATTTTCTCCTCCCCACGGATGCTTGTGGCAAAGGCACCATGCGCAGCTGTGCACAGTGCCAAGCAGCACTTCCTTCCCACTAGCAGCTCATGCTGCACTACCTCCTGTGATCACCTAGGTGGCAGTAATGGTGTAGAGCCTGCTGCCCTCACTCTCAGGAGCAGGAGAGGTCCTTGGATGCTTGGCTGGGTCAGCCTTCCTCCTCCCTAACCGAGCTCCGACTCTCCACAGTTTTTGTTAGTTTGAACTTGTAGAAAGGAAAAGTGAGAGAAACTGTTTATTTATAAGTTTAATTAATTATTTAAGAGGCCAGTGAGTGATCTGCTTGGCTTCTGTACCTGTTGTTTATCCCTTAGAAATGTCCAGTACAGGCTAGTTCTTGGTGCTGAGCGATGGTGCATCGCTTCTGGCACATTCGTAATTGGGACCGCACTATGAGCACAGATGTCAGGAGCAGAGACTGGCAGGAGGGAATCAAAGCATCCCTTGTAACATGGCAATAAACTGAATGGTACATTCGGGAACCACGATTAGGTGAAGTGCATCACGAGGGCAAAGTTGGAGGGGATTAATCCAGCATACCTACCGTGTTCAAAAGTGAAGTACCAGCAGCAACCAGACAGCTAGGTAAGCAGCACCGGGCAGAGGTGAGGATCGAGTGAGAGAGGCCAGTCTGGGGCAGGAGAGGCGACAAGCTAGACAGAGTCAGAAACGGGAGGGGAGAAGAAGCAGCCATGCGCAGGAGGAATAGATAGAGAGTCCGATGAGAAATACAGCACACGTATTGGTGACATCGGATGACTCTCTACGGCAGCAAGGAGAAGTGACCGAGGCAAGATGCTAATTCTCAGCGAACCACACACCGCAGCGAGGCAGCAGTCCACCGCAGACCTCTAGGGACAGGTATGACACTAATATCCACGAGAGCGCTAAATAATTGGGACTACATGAGGCGATTGTTTTTTTAAGTAGAACTAGTCATCAGCTTAGCGATCAGCATACTGATGCAGTTCTGTAACACGCTGTGGAAGTGCAGTAAAACCTTTGCGAAAAACACCGACTCATTGCAATGTTGTTCCGTAGCAAATACTGTCCTCATGAACTTGTGCTCACGCTGCCCATGTTAAGACATTAAGACGCTATTTCCGACGGTGGTATTCACGTATTAATGCATGTTTGGGCTGTTGTTCGCCTATGGGCCACAATCCTCCCAACCATGCATTAATCTCAGCATTAGATGCCACCTTCGCCATGCGGCTTAATGCTTACTTGGACACTTCCCTCCCAAGGGAAGCGAGAGTAGGTTGTTGCAAGCCACTCCTATAGTGGTTCCTGGTGGTGGCTTAATGGAAAGCGTTCTTGGCAGGGTGGATAACCACATGTGCCAGATGTCCCTGCCCACAGGATGCAGCTGTGGCCACAAGCATGTGGGGCAGGTGGGCGCCCAGAAATGGAAAAATGGCCACCCTGTAACACCGGATGATGGTCTCTGGCAGGTCTCCCCATGCCACCTGGTTGCCCAGCGTACCATGCCTGCCCCCAACTGATTTCCTTGATGTTACAGGTACTGCCTCCTCCAGTTCTGTGTCCTGGGGGACCAGAAGGAACAAGCCAGACCACCTAGGGAGAAAATTGGAAGAGCTCAGGGGAGCCTGGAGACTGGCATGGCAGCTGGGGGTTGAGCCTGGCAGGCAGAGGAGGTCAGCATGAGCACTCAAGGAGGGGGCTGCAGAGGGCCCAGGAAGAGTATAAAAAAAAAGAAAAAATGTCCAGTACAGCTTAGAGCAGTTCATGGATATGTAAGTATCTTTTTAAGGCATGTTTGTTTTAAAATTAACATGATTAGACTTATAATTGCAATAATGCTCTTATGACCTGGCATTTCCACTGGATTAATGTCCTTGTTGCTCCTTGGGCCATCAACTCCTGAACTGGGCATTAATCCCAAGGAAGTTACTTGCTATTCGAATTATTTCTTAAATAAAACAAAGTTTCCTAGACCTACCATGGGGTTGTGACAATGGACTGTTTTCACCGCTGCCCTCCCCAGATTCTCTGGCTCATGCAGATACTTTGATATGTCATTTTAGTCTTTGAACGGCTCCAGAACTACGGAGGGATGCCTATGTGGGTCGATGGTGTAGAGTCGCTACTCTGCACGCTGTGATATACTGCCATGTATCCCCAGCCCTGGATGTGTGCTCTGTCTGCATCCAGTCCTGTGCCATATGTGCAGTTTTGCCACCAACTGGGATGGGAAGATGAGAGGGTAAGAGCATGCATGCGCCCAGTTCGGATGATAAACTAATGCTACTGAGGGCGGCAGAGGAGCAGAGGCTACTGGATTGAGAGGATGCCATAGCACTTTTGTGCCTCCATTTGTCTAACCACAGAGTGGTCCCTGGGACCTGATTGGCCATCACTCTCACAGGCCTGCAGAAAGATGGAGGTCATACCAGCACAGTCTGGCAAAGATTTTTGTTGTACTTGTTTATTGAGAAAGTTCATACATGACAAGGTACAGAAACAAATATTCATAAACAAAAGACACATTTTCAGTATCAGTACAGCAGTTACATTATATGTCAATTTTCCCAGGAGATATTTATATATATATATATATATATATATATATATATATATATATATTACATAAAATGAGTGGCTAAATATGGATATGCATGGAAGCAGTAATAATGATTTATTCTAGACAAGAGCAGTTTGACCTCGGTAACCTCACGAGTGGCGAAGCCACCAGTGTGGTGTCCGAGGTCAAACTGCTCGAGTGCAGATAAATCATTTATTACACAAGTTTTCCATTGCATTTTCCATTTATGCAGTTCTTTTGTTTTTCTTTTGTAGGGGCATTTGTTAGTCAAAAGTGAATAAAATGGAATTTTCTGCCATTTTTGCTGATTATAGAAAATCTAAAAGAATCTAGAAACAAAACACATCTCATTTTGTAGATATTTTTATGCTGAACAACTTTTGTGCTCAAAGTACCATACTGTCTTTTTTGTTTTTATGTTATTTGCATTTGTTTGATGAAACAGTGCACAAAATGGAATTTTTTGCTGTTTTCGCTAATTTGAAAAACTAAAAGCATCTATAAATGAAACACCACTCATTTTATAGATATTTCTGTGCCAAATAAACATTATGCTCACAGTACCATGCTATCATTTTTCATTTTAAAGTTACTTACATTTGTTTGGACAAAATGAAAACAAATATGAATTTTCTGCTGTGTTTTTGCTTATTATCAAAAATTTAAAAGGTATCTATAAATGAAATACTACTCATTTTGTAGATAATTTTGTGCTGCACAACTTTCATGCTAATAGCTCTGTGCTATCTTTTTCGTTTTAAAGTTATTTGCATTTGAATATAGTTAGTACTGGTACTGAGGCTGAACATTCTAAATGAGTTCTGGAGTGATTGTGACATATCTACTATGTGAATAAATCTGTGATGATGCGCTACTGTGTGGATAAATGTAACATTTTGAATTTATCCCATAGTAGCTCAGATTTATCTCATAGGATTTATGTTCACGCCTATTGTATAAAGTATTCTGACTATGCACCAGGATGTGTCTGTGTCATTGCCTCCTTTTTTCTCACTGTATGAAAGCAGAAAATGTTTAGCAAAAAAATACAAGGGTAAAAATGAACAAGTAGTCACCATGTGAGCTGAGTTGAGATAAATGGAATGGACATGTCCGAGATAAGAATTTAATAGTACAGCAGTAACTATAGTAGAGCGTTAAGGGCTTGTATCGTCTAGAGTCCCCAGTTCCCATATGGTGATAAGGAAGTGAAAGTTACAGAGTATAGGCTAGTAACAATGCATTATGAGACCACTGCCGGAGTTAGTGTAAAATCCCACCTAGTCCATCTATTAGTATGAGCCAGTAGTCTGTGTATAGTGGTGTGGTTTAAGGTTCTGAGCTGCAAATCTGGGTCTGAATCCCACAGTCACTACTTGCATACTGTGTGACAGTGGTGCAAGTGGCAGACAAGAAGTACAGGAACTCAGGCACTGGCAAATATGAAATGCAGAATGAAGGTCTTCCAATCTAAAGGATAGCTGTGTGAAGACACGCCTATCTGTTTAGACACTAGTAGATTCAGTTAGAGATATTGAAGTATTTCTAGCAAAATTGCACTGTTGTACAAGTCAAATGTTGTTATAGAAACCCTGTTTTCAGGTCACAGGGCCAGAAACTGTCATTATGTTGCTGTTTAAAATTTCAGTTCAGTGTCAGTGGGAAGAAGTACAGGAACTCCGTTCCTGCAAAAATTAGGAACTGAGTTCCTGTCGTTCCTGTTCACTTTCATCACTGCTTGTGTGACCCTGAGCAAGTCACTTAATTTCTTGTACTCCCAGGTCGCACCTGGAAACAAGCTCGCTTAGCGTGCCTTTCCTGGTTAAACAGTCCCCCCACCCTCCCTGTGTTGAACTAGGAAGGTTAATCTTTCAAATTGCTGAATCTGGTTTGATATTTCGGTTCATTCAGTTATAGCAGGAGGATCCAGCTGTAGTCATTTTCTTGGAATAGCCTTAGCAGCTGCTATAATAAGAATGACCACAAGTATATACCCTCTTGACCCTTAAGGATTCTTAATAATAATAATAAAAATGTTATTTTAAGTGCCACTCAAATATCAAGACGCTTTACAATAATAAAACATAATTCCATAAAGTTGGAAATTTCGTGGACGCCCTAATTGCAAATATTCAGGGTCCAATTGAAAATATGTAAAATCCGGGCGATATGGCCAGCAATATCTGTCCAGTACGCTTAGAGGTTTGGGCAAGTCCAGAAAGCATGGGCTTGAGTGGTCACATCTTCTCAACAGGACCTCCAGCACTTAGGTGAAATAGTATGGTCCCATTTGGCCTGTATTTGGGGTACTAGAAAATATTGAATTTGCAGCTTCCAGACGAATTCCTGCCAGGTGTGGGGGATTGCTACAAACCATCTCCTGTAATTTGTTCATTGTTTTATTTCAAAAGAGATATACAGGTCTCTTTCCCACCATGGAGAATCCTTGGTCACTAAGATATTGGGCATATAACAGAGTAATGGCACGCCTCCCATGTGTGGAACCCAGATTGCCTTGAAGGGCTAGGAAGAAGGATGCCCGTAGCCTGCCTGTAGGCTGCTTGTACTTGTTTGTTGATATCATCTCGAAGTTGAAAGTATCTGAACCTACCCATGTGCCACCATCTGAACTTCTGAACACAATTTTCAAAGGGTGTCACTGTGTCTGCCTGTAGGAGTTATCACGTAGAGTGTAGACCCTTTGTGCCTTGTTCTTAAACCAGGGTTTAAAGTTGCCGCAAAAAATTTCATCGCAAGCCCACCATCCGTATTTTCAAAGACTTCTTTGGTGCCCCCACCACCAACACCACGCTCCACGTTTTAGCCTTCAAAGACCACATGTAAGCACAGTGAGGATGGCTTCAGGAGGGTACATAAGGCCTTAGGGGAAAAAATCAAAGCAGGGAGGGTATAGGAAATCCTCAAATCTAATGTCTTCCAATGGGAGGAATAAGAGGGGTTACTCCGTGTTGCTCAGGATTCACTCTAGAGCTGGCCCAAGTATCCTATTGGATGCTTAGTATCCAGTATACCACCTCCCTGACTTGCCCATTGACCTTCCGCACAGCACACGGGGTTCCAGAATCGGAATGCCAGCAAGAGCTCCAGCATCCATGGGTGTGGTGGTCAGCACCTAGATATGTGGGATTTGTGTGTAGTATATCTGGGGTGCCTTCGTATTGCACCATAAGTCTCACTTTCTATCCCTGCATGTTATGAAAGGTATTTCTTTCAAAAATAATAAGATATCAATTTACAGTGGCAAGATTCATTTCCATGTACCAAGGTGTTCAATTTACCTTTTTTTTACAAAGAAGTAAACTATGGAGTCTAAAATGACACACACTGTCTCCCCATGGAGTGCTGGGACTTTATAAGAACACATCAGCGATAGCAGTGACACAAACACAAGTTAGTGTCACACTTCAACATTATTTATTTAAATAAAGAATACTTTGATATAAAACACCACAGGAGTAAAAAAAATGACACAGAGTACAATTTATATTTCCATTGACCTGTAATCCTTTTTCTTTAACCTTTCCTTAAAGGAAAGGTTAAGTGTTACAGAGGTCAGTCATGACCTTAGGGAACTATGTATAACCTCATGGAGCAGAGTGGATGGATAGCAAGGCCTTCTCCTGATGGCAGTTTTCATGTTTCTGTGTTTCTTTGCTTCTAGGTCTCTCTTCATTTTTTTTACTTACTGTTTATGCCCCATTCTCCAGCCCTCATTCTCCTCAGGATTGCCAGGCACCTCCTGATCTCCTTGGCTCCCCAGCCATGGCCACCTACCTCCATGGAGCCTTTGTTTACCCTCCAGGTGGGGTCAGGCTAGGAGTATACCCCAGGACATCCTGTTTTGTCAGGCAGTGCTGTGCTGGGGAGGCATGGACCTGGATTTACCAGCACCATCAGTATGGAGGTGTGGGGTTTTGCCTTTTCCTTGTTTCTAAAGCCTCTGGGATGCTGTATGCACCAATATCAAGGTGTGCCTGTGCATGCTGTGTGCATCCGCACGCTGACATCCGCAACGCTCCCTTTCCTATTCATCTCCTGCTGCATTATGACTTGTGGTCATCCAGGTGGCAGTATCATGATAGAGAACGGAGTGCTTTGTCCCTGGAGGAGGAGGAGAGCATCCTCTGGGATACTGTCTCCGCCTCCCCTGGCTACCCCTCCGACGACTCGAGCTCTTTCCCAAACTCAGTTCACCGACGCCAGAGCAGTAGCGCACAGGCCATGCATTTGTATGTTTGATATTCAGAGTTCGTTGTGTGGTTCATATACTGAATTGAGTCAAAGAAATATGACCTCCAATGATATAGACAGAAATAACATAGCGGCACCACAACACAGCTTTCAGTGGTCATCAGTTTCGATTCATAAAGGCACTTTGTGCCGGGAGTGAGACGGCTTTTTGTTGGAGTTGTCTTTGCCCAGCTAGGTGGATGAGCTGATTGTCATGTACATTCAGCCAAGGAAATGACCACTAATTAGAGGAGTGCAGCTTTTTAACTCCTAATTCCACTGCAGTTCTTAGAATTTTGGGAATTCCATAGAATTCATTGAAGTGGATTTCAAATTCTGAAAGAAGAAAGGATTAGTAATCTGTGGTTTACATAAACCAGTCGGTGTCAGTGGCCCAGCAACTTGACACTCGCCTCTGAGGCCGGAGGATCAAAAGGTTGTTGGTTCTAGCCCCACACCAGGAACTTTGTCTACCTTTTCCACTCCCCTTTGCCTATTGCTTAGCTTGACAAGGCCCAGGGCTGCTACTCCTACCCCCCATAACTTCTCTTTATCTCACCTCTCTTTGATTGCTGGTATAATTAGTGTGTTTACCTTTAATTTCCCTGATTTGAGTTGTTATTGTATCATTTAGACTACCACTGTTAGTTCTCCTGGATTTTAACTGTTCGTTTGTCATTTTAGATTACCTCTGTTTAGTATTCCTTTGTCTGTTTGTTACCCTCACCTACTGACATGGAAACTTTGTAAAAGGTATTATAATCCTAGATGGAAATAAATAAATAAATAAAACTAGAGGAAAACCCTAAATACTTACACTGTAGTGCAGCATGGGGGCTGGTGCATTCCTGAGGTGCCATCCTTTGGATGAGTCGTTAAACCGAGGTCCAGTCTGCCTGTTCTGGTGGTTGATCAGGCTGATGTTAAAGATCCCATGGCACTTCTCAAAATGAGCAGGAGTTTTCCCACTGTCCTGGCTAAATTTCCCCTGTTCAGTAACAAATACCACCAGCAATTAATCTGGTTCAGTGTGTCAGCTTGCATCTGTATCCTTCCCCAGGACGAGGCTGAAAATAGGCAAAATTGCTTAGCCCCCACTTTCCTGATCAACAAAACTAAATAAAAAATAAGCAATGGAATAGCATTCATGGTTTGCAAAACTATGAGGTCATTGTCTGCAAACCATGAAACATAGTTCTACAGATTGCATAATCCAGGGAATATCTATGGTTTATATAGAAATGCCTTTAAGAATTCCACAGAATTACAAAAGGAATTTTGAAAAGCATCTTAGAATCAGAATTGCCATTCTGCAAAAGTTCCACTGGTGAAATTCCAGCCCTGTATCAAACCTGCTTTTTGTGCAGTAGCACTGAACACCTTGTCGCAACTGCGCCTGACTTTAGTAGGTTGGGCAGTTATGACACTATCCAATTTACGGCAGCTTGTGCGAAATATTTGTGCAAGCCCTGTAAAAGGGGACCAGAGACTGCTGCAAGCTACACCAGAAAAAGTTGATCTAACTTTGTGCCTTGGTACACGGGATAGGAAATCTGATTGTTGGCTGGAGAATGCGACAAGCCCCTGCGGCCCTATGTTTAGTGCACCTGGAACTTGTGGCATTCGGGACCTTTGAAGATCCGCCCCAGGTATTATACTGTATGTATAACTATTTCTCCCTACTTTAACCCAAAATAAGCATTCAGTAAACCTGTGTCAACAGCATTTTCCTAATAAAATATAACAAAAAAAATCTGGGAACAATTGTTTCACCACTAGTGTGTTGCAAGCTACTGAAAACATTTTCCCTTGCCAGTTGTGTTCCATTTTAGATTGCCCTTTTTCTGGTTTGCAGGATGTCATTTTTCCTCCTCCTTTTTATGTTTGCTTGCGCCAGATATGCAAGAAACATAGTGCCATCAACCGAGTTTTTGGAGGTGTGTCACCCCTCTTCCAATTCAGTCAGTGTGTTGTGCTATGCGTCTCTCAGTCCTCCATCGTATACTGGAGCTGTCTATGACAGCTCCAAAATGCAGTGGCGCATAGTTGAAAGGAGCTACACTCAGTGAGCAGCGATAAGATATCGCCTGCCCGCGCGCAGCTCCCCACACACACACACACACACACACACACACAAACACACGCGCATACTGCATGCCCCCCACGCACACTGTATAGCCGATGGGGGTGCCCAACCCCGTCGGTTCCACACCCCCCAACCAGTTGTCCTTGTGCTACGTTGAGCCCACCACCGTGGCAAACGCCCCCGTCATTTTAAAACAAAACCTGTAACAAAAACTGTCCCTCGACGCTCCTACTGGTCCCTCCCACAACCCGCACCCACCCACTGCGCACTCTGCCTCCCACACCTCTCACCTCTATACTTACCTCCGACCTCAGTGTGACGATCTTCGTGGACTGGGAACACGCCTGTTTGAAGAGCAAAGCCAACCGCGAACTGAGGAAATGCCGTAAGCTGTATAATGGGATAGATAGGGTTTTCTCAACTTTATTGCATATCTCAGGCATTTTTGGAATTTTTGCACCAAATTTTCAACGGGGTTTTTGGGACCCTCTCATGAATGCTGTCACTGTCATGGTGTTACTTTGGTCTACGGGTGAGTTCGCAGCCACCGCGCAAATCACCTTTCCAGAATGATTAACAAAATGACACTGCCAGTGTTCATAAGGTGGGCTGTCAAGAAGCCTATTTTGAAAATTTGGTGGAAAATTCCAAAATTACTATTTTACGAAGCTGCAGTTGTGCAGTTCCTACGAGGCTCGTAAGTTTGCGAATTTTCACTCAGATTTTCAACATTGCAATTTTACCACACCTTCTTATGAATAGTACAGCTGTCATTTTTCACATCTCACCCAAAACGTGTTTCCGCCCATGTAGCTAACAATGGCTCAGTCGGTAGCAAATCAATGTATGGACACATTAAGAAAATCACAGTGACACTGTTCATGAGCAGAGGTTTTAAATGGCTATGTTGAAAATTTGGTGAAAAAATTCCTAAAATGACTGTTTTGACGTGCGTTACGCCAGATTCTCGCGCCATTAAGTTTCATAATTTTCAATATTTTCACTCCAGATTTTCAACATTGCCATTTTATTACAGTTCCTTATGAACAGTATAGCTGCCATTTTTCACATGTTGCCTAAATGTGTTTTCGCACATGTAGCGCCTACAATGGTGCAGTGTGTACAAAAGCAATGCTTGGGACAGATTAAGAAAATCAGAGTTACCCTGTTCATGAGCAGAGGTCTTAAAATGGCTATGTTGAAAATTTGGTGACAAAAGTCCATAAATGACTGTGTTACGAGTGAGCATTGCAGAAGTTTCCACGCACCTCTTAAGTTCATGACTTTGTAATATTTCCAGTCTAGATTTTCACCAGTGGCATTTTTCCACACTTCCTTATGAACAGTACAGCTGTCATTTTTACAGCATGGCCGAAATGTGTTTTCACACTTTCAGCACAGAGATGCGTGGTCGCTGTGGGAAATCATTGTTCGGAATAGATAAAGAAAATCACAGTGACACTGTTCATGATTGGAGGTCCCAAAATGCCTATGTTGACTATCTGCTGTAAAAATCCCTAAACTAATTACATTACAGTGTGGGTTGCACAGTTTCTATGCACGCCGTGACTTTACCAGTTTTTAATATTTTACTGCAGATTTGCAACATTGCCATTTTTACACCTCCCCATGAACAATACAGCTGTCATTTTTACACCCTGTTTGAATGTTTTGCACCTGTGGTGCTAAATGCCGTAGTCGCTGTAAAAAGCAGCTTTGCGCTAACAAACTGATATTGCCACTGTTCATGAGGTAGGGTCACAAAACCATGTTGAAAATTTGAAGTGAAAATACCAATGAATGCCTGAGGTGTTAGGGTTTCCAACCATAACGCCCAACCCTGTAGAGAATGACAGGCATCAGGGATGTGACTTGGGATTCTTGCCTGTAATGTTCATACCATTCCACACCCTGCAGCCAGTGAGAGGCATGAGGTGTGCCTTGGACTCGTCGGCCCCAAAGTTCACCCCATTCTCCTATACTGCACCCATCTCACCGCATTTCCTGATGGAATGGGGTGCACATAAGGGCCAAAGTACTAGGCACAGTGACACTTGTCAGTGTCTGCAGGGTAGGGTGTGGTGAAATGGCGTGGCTGTATGCCTGATGACCAAAAGGCACACCCCAATGCCTGTCACCTCTGCAGGGTGGTGGTGGGGTTGGCTTCAGTTCAATACTTCACTGCCATTCCTATTACGCAGCTCTGTAACTTCTACACTACCACTGCCAATGCCAGCAAGCAAACATTCGCATTGACAAATGCTTGTTGAGACTGCTGCTGCACTTTCTTTGTTTTTATGTGACAGAATTAAAGGAGCCATTTCCATTCTGTTGCTCTCCCCAGGTTTTCATCAGTATTCTCAGCTGTGTTTGAACACTCAGAGGTCTAGTGGTTAGAGCCGTGACCTGAAACCAGGTGATTACAGGTTCAAACCCTGCAAGCACCAAAATACTCCCTGCATTACCTTAGGCAAGTCACTTAAACAGCAGTGCATGTCAGCACTGAAATATTTGACCTATACTTTTGTATTTTATTTCAGATTGTCTCTCATCTTTTGACTTGTATGATACCCTTTGTTCCCATTTTGAATCTGTTTCAGCACTTTTTCACAGTTGAAATAATAAAAGGAGCGCTTCTTATATTCTGGCTTAGACCAGGTTCTCATCAGGATCCTCAGCTGTTTTGTACACCTGTTGTCCCGTACAGTCAGGGAGGACTGCCTGCCACATGCTAGGTCATTTTAGTTGCAACAGAAGTAATGTTAAACAGTGAATCTTTAAAAACAACAGAGAATACTGGTGAAAACTGGGTTGAGCTAGGTAAAAGAGTGCTCCTTTATTATTTCAATGGAAAACGATTTGTCAATGCCGAATGTTTGCTTGTTGGTATTAGCACTGGAAATACAGGAGTTAGACAGATGTAGAGTAGGAATGGCAGTGAAGTATTGAACTTCACGCCAACCCCACCTCCAACCTGAAGAGACAGACAGGCATTGGGGTATGTGTTTAGGTTGTCGCCCATAATATTCGTGCCATTTCACCTAACCCTATCCTGCAGACACCAACAAATGTTGAGGTGTGCCTTGGGGTGTTCAGCTTTACAGTCACCCCACTCCATAAGGACATACGCTGAAATGGGTGCAGTACAGGAGAATGGGGTTAACTCTGGGGCCAAAGAGTCCAAGGCACACCTTGATACCTGTCACTGGCTGCAGGGTAGGGGTGGGGTGGGGATGGCATGAGCATTACAGTCAGCAATCCAAAGGCACACCCCTGATGCCTGTCAGTCTGTATAGGGTGGGACGTTATGGTTAGAAACCCTAACATCCTGGGTGTTTGTTGGTATTTGCACAAAACATTTTCAACATGGCCTTTTGTGACTCCCACCTCATGAAAGCATTTGGGACCTCTTCTCATGAACAGTGGCACTGTGAGTTTCTCAATGTGTCCCGAACTTTTGAATTCTCACAGCGACTCATGCCATTATGCGCCAGATGTAAGAAACACAGATCGAGCAGGATGTAAGAATGACAGCTGCACCATTCATAGGGAGGTGTGAAGAGATAGCAATGCTGAAAATTGGTAGTGAAAATATTACAAATGCTAGAACTTCCGAAGTGACGTGGAAACTGCGCACATGTGTGTAACACAGTCATTTAGTGGAATTATTTTACCAAATTTTCAACATAGGCATTTTGTGACCTCTGTTCATGAACACCGGTCAGTGTGATTTTCTTAATCTGGCCTGAACATTGATTTCCCACTGCAACGCGCTTATTCTGTGCCAGATGTGCAAACGGATATTTTGGGCAAGATGTAAAAATGACAGCTGTATTATTCATAAGGAGGTCTGAAAAAATGCCAATGTTGGAAATCTGGAGTGAAAGTACTAAAATCTATGAAGTTATGAGGGTATGTGGAAAGTGCACAATGTGCGTTGTAACAGTTATTTTACTTGACGTTTGTCACCAAATTTTCAACATAGGCATTTTAGGACCTCTACTCATGAACAGAGTCACTGTAGTTTTACATATGAACATACATACTAACATATGAATCTGCCAGCAGAACAGGCTAATCGGTCTATCTAAATCTTCCGAGTATGCAGCTAGCACCCTAGATTGCAGCTGCCCCAGCCTCCTCCCCTCAGTTTCCTCCCCGCTTGTCCCATCCCCTGCTCCCGACTCTTCCTCTTGCTTTATCCTACTCTTTCTTAAAGCTATTGACTGTCCTACATGTTACTACCGCCTCTGGCAGCATTCCAACTAGACACCACCCTCTCAGTGAAGTAGTGCCTCCTCATTTCCCTCTTGAAATGTCCCCTTCCAAACTTAGTTCATGCCCCTTGTCGCTTCTTCCACTCCTCAGTTTACACACCCCATTGGTGTAAGATTTATTTACCCCTCAGGTATTTAAACACTTTGAATCATATCCCCATCCCTCCTCTCCTCCAGTGTGTACATGTTCAGCTCCTTCAGCTTAACTTCATATTCCTTTCCTTCCACCTCTTTAACATTTTTGTTGCCCTCCTTGCACCCTCCAGTAACTTTATACCTCTCCTCAGGTATGGCCTCCAGTATTGCACACAGTACTCCAGGTGTGGTCTGACCAATGATCTGTAGAGAGATAGGATTACATCCCTGTGTCTGGATGAGAACCCCTCATGATGCACCCCAGCATCCTGTTTGCCTTTGCTGCTGCTCTACTGCACTGGGCTGAGTTATTCATGCTCCCAGTTACTTACACCTCTAGGTCCGTCTCCTCCTTTGTGATCCCCAATCTCACCCCCCAACCAATAGTCCCTTTTCTGGTTCTTAGGCCCAAGTGCATCACCTTATACTTGTTTGCATTGAATCCTAACTGCCACGCCACCAGTCATGTCTCTAGTTTGGTTAGGGCCCCTGCAGTTTTTCCCATCCGTCCTCTTTTGTCCACCACTGCCCCCTAATTTGGTATCATCTGCTAACAGACTAACCCATTGTGCAATCCAACCTGTCTTCAGTCTGGAAGTGCTTTTTCTCAAGAATGGTGTGAGGAGTTTGCTTGATTCTTTTCAGATAAGGTTTCTGCAATCAGGTTGAGTATCCACTTGTTCCTCCCAAACGGGGCTGTGATGTCGGCAGAAGATGTCAGATGCCCAGTTTTTGTGGTGTGACTTCAGCCTCCCCGTGATCAGTGACATTGTGATGATCATTCAGTCTTTAGGTCCGACCAACTGTAGTTTGGATCCAGGCCCTACACGTCTCTTAGTGGGCTGTGTGTATAAATTGGTCTGGTCTCGCTGAGATAGTCTGATGTCCTTGGAGAAGGGATCTTCCCATCCTTTAAAGGAGGCCGTGGTTTGGCCCTTCTTAAAAATCCTCCTTGGACCCAGACTGTCTGGCTAACTACAGACCTGTCTCTAACCTGCCCTTTGTGGGTAAGGTTATTGAGAAGGTGGTCGCCGTAGCTGGATGGTCATTTGACTAGCCACAGTGTCTTTTATTCTTCCAGTCTGGATTTAGGAAGAGACATAGTACTGAGACAGCTCTTGTCCAGTTACTTAATGACCTCCTAATAGCGAGATCAAAGGACCCATTCTGTCTTGGTCCTTCTTATCTCTCATGGCATTTGACACTGTAGACCATGAGGTGCTATTGGGCGCTATGGTTCATCATGGACTGTCTAGTATGGTCCTCAGATGGTTTCGATCTTTCCCGAGTGTAGGACTCAGAGGGTGGTGTCTGGGATATTTTCCCGCATCACTCCCCATCCTGTGGGTGCCGCAGGTTCCATTTTGGCGCCCATGTTATTTCGATGTGATGCGCGTCGCTGGGAGCGATTATTAGGCGGTATGGTTGGAGTTTTCACTGCTATACAGATGACATTCAGCTATACATGTCCTTTGTGCCCAGCCAGGATGCTGCCATTTTGGTCTTTAACAACTGTCTCACTGAAATCCAGGAATGGATGAATGGGAGTTGGCTGCGTTAAACCCAGAAAAGACCGAAGTGTTGGTTGTGGACCCAGGTCGCCAGGAGGCGAGTTTGTTGGCTGGATCACCTTCAGGCTTATGGCTTGGGGTGTACCGCTAACTACCTCAGACCTGGTGCGGAAATTGGGCGTTATGTTTGATGACTTTGACACTTAAATCACAGGTGTCGGCAGTTGTCAAACCTCTTTTACCATCTGAGGAATATTGCCCGGTTAAACACCTGGTTCCTCTGATGATCTTCCAACCATGGTCCACGCCTTGCTATTGCCTGCCTTGACTATTGCAACCCTTTACCTTGGGTTACTGGGGTTGATATCCGCCGCCATGGCTCATGCAGAATGCAGCAGCCAGGCTATTGACTGGTTCCTCTAAGTCCAGTCACATAACGCCTGTGCTCGTGGACTGCACTGGCTGCCAGTACGGTGGTGGATCACCTTCAAGGTCGGTTTGCTGACCTATAAGGCCCTCACACGATCAGGGACCTGGTTACCTGCAAGGTCTTCATCCCTACTGTCCCTCCCGCTGTCTCCAATCCACTGACGAGGGATTGCTACAGATTCCCAGGGTTCACTTGAAGACATCTGGGGCCAGGTCTTTAGTTTTGTGGTCCCGACGCTGTGGAATTCTCACCTTGTCAGGTTCGAGATAGTCCGACTGTCCAAAGTTTTAAGACAGCGTTAAAGACTTTCTTTTATTATGGCATATGCCGATTATTAGTATTGCAGCCATGGGGTTTTATATGTTTATCATAGTTTTATTAATTGTTTTAATGAATTTTGTACAAGTTCCTTGGTTTTTGAAAGGTGCTTTCTTATAAATAAAGCTGATTGATTGAACCCTGCTTCCCACTCCATGTGCTATATCAGAGATAAAGAGCCCAAATAGCACCAGGCCCAGCACTGACCCCTGCAGCACCCTGCTTGTCACTGTTCTAGGTGCCAAGAGCCTCCCACCACCACCCTTTGCACCCTCCCCTGTAACCAGGTCTCTATCCATTTAGTCAGCTTTTTCCTACCCCACTGCCATCACCTTCTCCCCAGTTTCCCATGAGGCACTGTATCAAAGGCCTTACTGAAGTCCAAGTACAGGACATGTACCACATGGTCCCTGTCCAACTCCCTCATCACCCAGTCATGATACTTATTAGGCCGGTCTGGCAAGACCTCCTGAGACAAACCCGTGTTGCCACCCATCTTGGAGGTCATTACTCTCTAGGAATGCCACCGCCCTCTGTTTCAGCATCGGCTCCATAAGCTACCCACTATGGACAGGAGACTGACTGGCTGATAATTTCCTGGCTTCTCCCTAGGCCCACGTTTGTGTATGGGCACCACATGGGCCACCCTCCAGTCCTGGGGCACACACCCGCTTCCAGGAGGTGTTGAACAGATCTGCCAGTGGCTCAGCCAACAGCTCCGCCATCTCCCTCAGCATCCTGGGTGGATGCCATTGGGACTTGGTGCCTTGTCCACTCTTATTGCCCTCAGCCCCTCTAGCACCCTAGTCCCTGTGATCACTTTGTCCATCATTTCTCCCCCTTTCCCCACCCCCAGCTCGTGCTGCTAGTGGACCATCCTCTCCTTAGTGAAAACGGAGCAGAAGTACTCATTTAGAATTTCTACTTGCTCCTTCCCATTTCCACCCAACTGCTCTCCGCTTTATCCTCACAATATGTTCCTTGCACTTCCTCTTTCCCTGACATACCTTAAAGTCCTTTTCCCTCCCTTTATGCCCTATGCTAACCTTAATTCCTGGAGGGCTTAGCTTTTTCACCCTCCTGGCCACCTCCCTTGACCAACTCCCGTAAGCCTCCTTATCTTCTCCCTTCCTGTTCTCCTGTACTGCCGGTATGCAGCCCTCTATGCCCTACCCCATGCAGCACTTCCTTGTTCAGCCAGCATGGTTTCTTGTCTCAGCTCTTCTTACTCCTGGCCCTGGTGCAGGCTGCTGTGGCCTCTGTTAGCCCAGTCTTATGACTCCCCACTTTTGTTCTGCATCCATCCCTGGCCTTATATCCTGGAGTGTCCCTCACAGTATTGCTCCCATCCTCCCAAAGTCCACCCTACTAAAGTCCACCACCTTAGTGCTTGTGCCTCCTGTTTCCCTGGCGCGGTGCGGGAAGCGAGTCACGCTGTTTGGTGGTACTACCCGCTAGTGGGTCCTCCACCCTTACCTCCCTCACCGCCTCCCCATTTGCCAGCATTAGGTCCAGAGTGCTACTAAGCCTTGTAGGCCCACTCTACCAACTGCATCAGAAGGCCATCCTGAATGCATCAAGGAGCACCTGCTCCTGGTACTGCTAGTGGCGGGGGTGCTCCAGTCAACCCTTGTAGGTTAAAGTCCCCCATATCACCACACTCCGCCCTTCTACAGACCCTCCTTATCTGCTCTGCCAATTCCTACCAGTTTTCTGGATCGGTCTGGTGGTCTGTACACCACTCCCAGCCTCAGTTTTCTGCCTTTGAGTCCAGGAGTTGCACCCAAAGCATCTCTGTCCTCTTCTCTTCTCCCTTATCCATTATGCGTTTGATCCCTTCCTGACATAGATTGCACCCCTGGTCCCTGCTGTATATCCTGTACCTCAGGATTGCCGAGTCCCAATCATGGTACTCTGTGGCCCAAGCTCTGTTGCTGCAGCAACGCCCACCTTCCCTCTGAAAGGAGCGCCTGAAGCTCTGCAGTTTTGTTCCCCAGGCTTCTTGCTTTGAGAGAGACCACCTTCCACCTGTACTCCTCCTTCTCCTCACTCTTCTCCTTGGCCTATGTCCCTCCTCCCAGGAGTCTGCATCCTCTGTGTTACACTCAGACCACTCTGCCTGCCCCTCCCAGGGTTACTGTGCCTCTGCCTTTACCTATATCTGGGGGTGAGCTCACTAGGCTCCCTGTCCGTAACTTTCTACCAACCTCGGTCTTTGGCCCCCAACTAATTTAAATCCACCTTAGTAGAGATACACCCCTCTAATCCCGCCTTTAATACTCCCTCCCCTCCCTGCTCCAGTGTAGCCTGTCCTGCCGAGTACAAGTCGCATCCCCCCAGACCATACCCCAGTTAGTCACTAACCCATAATTCTGGTGTGGCACCAATCCCTCAGCCACTTGTTGAAGTCCTCGATCCTACCCTTCCTCCCCATGCTTGCACATGGTACCGGAGTACCTCCGAGAATGCCGCTGACTCCTCCATGCTCTCACACTGCCTGCCCAACTCTAGAACCTCCCTCACTACTTCCACAGTCTCCCCACCAAGTCATTTGTGCCGACATGCAACAGTAAATGAGGTTTCTTCCTCCCCTCACTGCACATTTTAGCAGTGCCTGCCCTCCTGCTATCAACCCAGATAGCTTCACCCAAATACAGCTGTGCCTTCCCTTCTGCGCCATCTCACATCTTTCAGTATAGAATCCCCAGGACAAGTACCCCCATCCCTTACCCACTTTCTTCTAATGTCCTTCCACAACCCCAGTATTCAGTTATTCCCTGCCCCATACACCCGCCAGCTGCACCTCGCTGACTTCTGTATCTGTACCCCTACTTCTGCCTCACCCTTTTTCTGTCTTATTTCTCCCATCCCCCTTGAACCCTTCCCAGCCTGATTACTTTCTACTGGGATTCCCATGTTGACCTCCTTCTCCTGCTAGTTTCAACCCTCTCCTATCACTGTTGTTGTCAATTTTGAGCCCCCATTTCCTTCGACCCTATAGTGATGCCCCTCTCATCCTTCCCCTTCCCATAACCTTCTCCTCCAGTCACCCCTCCTTCCTTTCTAGCTTCCTTCTACCCTTTCATCCTCGATATCTCTTCCCTACCTGTTGCCATCCCTCTCATGCTCTGCTTGTCCTCCCCTTCAGTATGTTCCTGCTCCCCTCCTCACTCCCATAGCAGAGGCTCGAATCTATTCCTAGTCGATACTAATCCTACATCTCCTTCCCCTATCGGTTCCCCTCCTAGTTGTTCCCCTCCATGCCCCCACTGGTCCCACCCCAGCTCCCTCCCTACCTGCAGCCATCTGCTCTCTCCCTGGTACTCCTTGTGGTCTCTTCCTCCTCCATCAGGAGGCCCTCCCTGAACTTGGGCACCCCTCCTTCTTCTCTTTCTTTTCTGCTAGTGCCTCTGATACTGGGGTCGTGTTTCAGTCTCTAGTTGTTCTTCCTCTGTCCCCCCTGCCATCCCCTATTCCCGCCTCAGCCAGGATGCCTACCATACTCATCTGCTCTGCCACTTAGACTCCTCCCTAACCTCCACAGTTCCTTCCTCAAACTAGCCAATTGTCTACAGAGCATAACAACCCCCCCAATCTCTCAAGCCCAGTCCAGGATCATGGCGGACCCACACCCTGTACACCCCACCACCCTTCCAAAGATGCCCACCCTATTGACACGTAGCACCTGCCCCATTTTGGCCCCCATCTTATGTTATGGTCTCTTACTCCTGGTTTCTGTACCTTACTACAACTGTTAGGGCCCTATTAACTCAAATTCTGTTTCCCACACTAGTCCGACTACTGCCCCCTTACTGACCGGTTAATTCAGTCTCAAATTCATCCGTTAGATACTGTGTTACTGTAGAAAATCCTGAAGCCTCCTTGTCCATTTTTCATCCCTCAGCTACCATACTTTTTGTTCTCAGCCCTCATGGTTTCACTAAGCCCGTTAGAAATCGTATTGCACTCCAAGTATTAGCTCAGTTTGAGACATAAACAGAACAACTAAATCTGTATTATTACAGCAATCGTAAAAATATCCAGTCATTGCTTTGTCTCACCCCAGAGATCCTGCATAATATAGGACCACGCGGGACCCTGGGCAGGTGGGTGGCAACTCTAAAGTCCCGACAGAGCCCCATTGAGCTTGCTCACCCCCTCTCTCACTCACTTATTCTGTTTCTCCCGCGCTGCAGGCTGCCTTTTGTACTGGGCTTCTGTCTGCATTAGCACCTTTTCTGCCCACAAAGAAATCCACAGCAGTCCCAAAAGAGCTCCTGAGCTTGCTCCCCTCTCTCTCACACTCACTTATTCTGTTTCTCCCGGTGCTGCAGGCTGCCTTTCGCACTGGGCCCTGTCTGTGTTGGAGCCTTTTTTCCTGCCCACAAAGAACCGTAGCAGTCCCGACAGAGTTTCACTGAGCTCGCTCACTCCCCTCTCACTCGCTTGTTCTGTTTCTCCTGGTGCTGCAGGCTGCCCTTTGTACTGAGCACCTGCCTGCATTGGCACCTTTTCTGCCCACAAAGAAACCTGCAGGAGTCCCTACAGAGCTCCATTGAGCTCGCTCACCCCTTTCACTCACTCGTTCTGTTTCTCCCGCGCTGCAGACTGCCCTTTGTACTGGGCTCCTGCCTGCATTGGCACCTTTTTCGCCCACAAAGAAATCTGCAGCAGTCCCAACAGAGCTCCGTTGAGCTCGCTCACTTCTTCTCTCGCCGCTTGTTGTTAATCTGTCCCAAACACTGATTTCCCACTGCAGCCACGCTGTTCTGCACTGAAGTGCAAAACACATTTCAGCCAGAATGTGAAAAATGACAGCTGTACTGTTCATAAGAGGTGTGAAAAATGCCAGTGTTGAAAATCTGGCATGAAAAATATTGCATTTGGCAACGTTACAAGGGTGCGTGAAACTGCACAATGCATACTTGTAACACAGATCCAGAAGCAAATGATTTGATACCTTTAATGGACCAACATGAATGTAACAACAAGAACAAAGTGCTCTTGCTTTCAGACCAACCAGTCCTTCTTCAGAAGCCTAATGGCCGTTGTTTAGAAAAACAATACTTTTTACAGCTAGATCATGCAGAAAAAACAGAAAAAATCTCCATTGGTTTAAAACTACAGCTGATGATGTCAGAGAAGTTTAACAGTACCATATTACCTTCAGCCAGTAGGGTCCCAGGGTCAAAGGTGCTTGGGCAAAACATACAAAGAATCCTACTGCATATAAATTTAATTGACATAAGATAACACTGCTGGAGCAGATGACTCTTAAATCAAGCTATGTGTGTCACAGTGTGTATAAGGATGTGATTACTGAAAAGCAACCCCACCCAGATTAAAGGCATACTAAGATTGTCTTAGGATTCTAAGACGTTTCATTGCATGCATTATAGACAAGAAATGACCAGTAAAGTTGTCTTAAAAACATCAGTGCACACTGTATGATGTGTAAACTTAGCTGGACCTATCACCCAACTGTACTCTCCAGCTAGATATCATGCCCCATAACTTCAAAAACCTCTAGTATAATGTCAGGACTTTATCAATGATAATTTAAATATAAATTGACAGTATTAGTGTCAAATAAAAACTCTAGTCGAGGACCACCAAGAAATTAAGACCATGTAGCCTGATATGTACTGATGTCAATATACACTGAGAATTTAACAACTAGATGTACCAGAAGTTTCTAAGGAATCTGAAAAAGTGATAAAAATTTAATTTCTCTCCTCTCTTCACACAAACAATACACCCTACCCCATCCCATATCCCCATAATGTTGGGGGAGATAACTAGCTTGGAGAAGATACTCTCTCTCACACACACACACACACACCTCTCTCTCTCTCTCTCTCTCTCTCTCTCTCTCCTAATGAACCTTTATTCACATCAGTCACTGCAATTGTTCCCCAAAGGAATTCAGCTTGTCATGAAATCCTAAGTAAAAGGGCTCATGTATCCTAATACCTACAGAGCAAAAATGTGACACTATTTAACTGTATTCCTGTCTCGTAGTAACATTTCCAGGATTCTGGATAAAACTACAGTGAAATAAAACTGCTACCCTCCCCAGGATAAGGTAATTAGAAGTAAATATAAAGTATGTTTGTAAGAGCAGAGGTCTAACATACCTACATTCCACAGATCACTACAATGTTACCCTAATGTAAAAAGATCTGTCTAGGACCCCCATGCAATTGAGATCTTGCACCCCAATACGTACAGAGTTAAAAAAATATGTGACAGTTTATGATAACACTCCCTGTATGTACAGTATATATGGTGCAACAGAATCAACCTCACCGGGCAAAGATAAAAGTAAGGAGGAATTAATATTTATTGTGTGTGTGAAGTAAGAATAGTAACACAATGTAACTTCATGTATCTAAATAGAGGCTCACCTCAATGTGACAGCAAGCCCAACACCAGTTATATCACGTACCTACAGCACATACCCACACACATACATACTTACACGTACCTACATCCCACACATGCTGAAGTCCTATAATATGCCAGTCTGAAGAAGAAGTCTGTGGATGTCAGTTTCTGTAATGTCCCATGAAACCCAGATCAACGTTCATCCAATCTGCTACCATATTGAGATGTAAATAAGTTTAATCTCAAAAGTTCGTCCTCTGTTGTGTGTTTTTGAGATTTCCTTTAAGACCATTACTGACATATCTGAGGTTGAGTGGACAGGCTGGGAGAAGTGGTGCCCCACTGGTTTTCAGTCTTCTTTGCTGTAATAGTATGTCTGTGTGAGTTCATCCTAGTGCGGAGCTGTTGGCTTATCTTCCAACATAACCTGTTTGTGGACATCTTTTGCACTGAATGAAATAAACAACATGTTGTGATGTGCATGTATAACTCCCATGCACCTTGAATTGTCTGTTTGTGATGTAACTACACAGTCTGATGTGGAAATGAGCTCACAAGTCTTACAGGTCACGTTTGCTTGCAGGGTTGTGTGCTATTGTATGACATGGTATTCTGTTCTGGCGAGCTTGCTCCTAATAATTAGGCTGGCTAAATTTGGTGGTTGTTTAAAAGATAGTAGTAGGAGTTCCTTAAAATACAATTAAGGTTTCATGCTCACTAAATATCGAGTGGAGGTCTTTAATAATCTTACGCAGAAATTCAAGGTCTGGATGATATGTGACTACTAAGGGTATTCTGTCTGTAGCTGTCTTTTCTTTATATTGAAGTAGTTGTTGTCTTGGTACTTATGCTGGTACATACTGTTATCCTGTCAATTTCTCTGGAGGAGTGTCCCTGCTCCATAAAGGTGTTTTTCAACATAGCCAAATGTATATCTTTGTCATCCTCATTTGAACAAGTACAGTGATATCGGAGTGCTTGACTGTACATGACAGGTTTTTGTATGGTTTGGGTGATTACTTTTCTTGTGAAGGTATCTCTGTCTGTCTGTTGGCTTCCTGTAAATACATGTTTGTAAGGTTCCATCCCTAATGGTGACTGTGGTGTCCAGAAAATTAATATTGATGGTAGAATACTCTAGGGTAAACTTTATGGTAGGGTGGAGGTTATTCAGTCCATGATGACAATCTTTAAGTGCATCTGTGCCTCCATCCAGATAATAAACAAATCATCAATGTTACGGAAATAAGCTAGTGGTTTATGGAGACTGCGATTTAAAACTCCTCCTCCAAGTCTGCCATAAAGAGGTTAGCATACTGTAGAGCCATTTTGGTGCCCATTGCTGTTCCCATAGTTTGAACATAATGTTTACTGTTGAAGTTGAAGTTGTTATGTGTCAAAATGAATTCCATAAGTTCCCCACCACTTCAGGGTTGATATTTTGGTCCAGTCCTTCTCGGTATGTATTTAAGGCATGCTCTAATGCCAACCACGTGTGGAATATTAGCGAGAGGATGTTACATCCATTGTCACTAAAATGGTATCAGGTGGTAAATCCTTATAACCAGAAAGTACACTCAAAAATGTGTAGTGTCCTGGATATAACTGTATTTTCCATAACCAGTGGTTTCAAAATGGTCTCTACAAACCCTGAGATCCCCTCAGTCAAGGTACCATTACCAGAGACTATGGGTCTTCCCAGATTGCCAGGTTTATGTATTTTAGGTAGCATGTAGAATGTCCCTGGCCTGGGTTCTAGGGATGAGGTCAGTTAGTTTTTTTCGGACATGGTCTGGAAAAGTTCCAATTAAGTCACGTAGTTCTTTTTATATCTTGTAGTGGGGTCACTCGCAGTTCTCTGTAGTAGGTAAGATCAGTCAGCTGTCTGTTAACTTCATTAATGTAATCCTCCCTGTTTAAGATAACCACTGCAGAGCCTTTATCAGCCTTTTGTAATGACAATGTTGTGGTTTGATTTCAGTGTCCTATAGCTCTCCGTTCCAGTGGAGAAAGGTTATAATGGGCCTGTTTTTGCCTAGTAAGGATCTGACCACTGACTTGTTGGTGGAAACAATGAATGTAATTGTCTAGT
The DNA here is from genome assembly GCA_016271365.2 of Neoceratodus forsteri. Lineage (NCBI taxonomy): Eukaryota > Metazoa > Chordata > Ceratodontiformes > Ceratodontidae > Neoceratodus > Neoceratodus forsteri. Next base: position 92,519,318 of record JADMNL010000031.1, on the reverse strand, counting down.
TTTTGTTACGCCACTTGAGGGTAAATTCAGATTAATTGTTCTTATCCATTAAATTATTAATGATTGCAATGTCTTCGCTACCAGTGATTTCTTCCTTGCCATGAAAGAATTATTTAAGTCTCAATCTACAGAAGTATTCCTCCAGTTCACCACAAAACAGTATTTTATCCAGTGGTTTTGTTGGGCAGAAAGTGAGGCCCTTTGAAAGTACATTTATAGTAGTTCTCCAGTGGTCAGTGTGTGGTTGGACAAATTAACAACTGAAAGGTGCCCTTCTGTATTGTGTTGTTGTTCAGTGACTCCATTATGTTCTTCGTGGTTGTTAGGAAGTAAGGTATGTTGAAGGGCATCCAATTTCCTATTTTTCATAAGCATGGCTTTTCTTAAGGTCCTTTGGTAGTTAATTTGTATCTCTCCAAGATGTCCTGAATAGGTTCCCCAGACACCCTTTCCAGAGTGGTAATAATAATTTCAGCAAACTCTTTGTTCAGAATGACTTTTTTGGCATTTGACATGTGAATCCTGTGATTCCTCAGTTTCTCAGAGGTCCCTACGACAGAGTTGTTCTGCATATTTTTTATTTTTTATTTATTTATTGAACATTTCGGAATTACAACCTTGAGTCAAGGACTCCTTTGCAAAGGCTCCACGTCATTCTGGACAGGACATAACAACGTAACAGAGTGCTCAAGATGCAACAAACCAGAGACATTACAATACAACAGAGATTAACCCATAGCATTTGTTAAAGCCATTCGTCAGATAGGAAATCTTTGGTTTACAATGGAGGCCGGCTGTTCAGTGGCTTCCAACAGGTCATTACCATATTCATTAATACAGGATAGGGTTAGAGCCAGGGCTTAGTAAATGAAAATCTGGCGGTGGAGATATAGAATTGTCTGTATTTTTAATGGATTCCAAATAGTAAGACCTTTAGGGATTATGTTTCTCCTTTGCACTGGGTTAGAAAATAGATGTCACTGTCTAGCTGTGCCAGTTTCTTCTTGATGTTATGTAACTGCCATATTCTACGGTGAATTCTGGTATCTTCCATATTGAAATCTAGATTTAGTATTTGCTGTATTGGTCCTTGCTTGTAACATAGTCATTTTAAGGGCTTTCATCACCAAATTTCAACATAGGCATTTTAGGACCTCTGCTCATGAACAGAGTCACTGTCATTTTCTTAATCTGTCCCTAAAACTGATTTCCCACAGCAGCCGTGCTATTCTGCGCGGAAGTCACGAAAACACATTTTGGCCAGGATATGTAAAATGACAGCTGTACTGTTCATAAGGAGGTGTGGAAAAATGCAGTGTTGAAAATCTGGGGTGAAAATATTTACAAATTCCACGATTTTACGAGCATCGTGGAAACTGCACAATGCATGCTTCTAAAACAGTCATTTTTGCATTTTGTTCACCAAATTTGCAACATAGGCCTTTTGGGAGCCCACTTCATGAACAAGCCAGCACTGTTGTTCATCAATTGGTCCCAAAAGGTGATCTGCCGCAGTGACCGTGAAATCACCTTTCGGACAGAACAATGCCATGACAGTGACTGAAATCATGAGGAGGGGTCCCAGTAACCCATGTTGAAAATTTGGTGCCAAAATTCCCAAAAATGCCCGAGATATGCACCAAAGTTGAAAAAACCCTATTTATGCCATTACCAGCATTTCTTTAGTTCAGGTCAGCCTTGAAGAGTGCAGCCATGTTCCTGGTCCACGAAGATCATCATGCCAGGCTCCAGAGGTAAGTATGGGGTGAGGGAGTGTGGGGAGGCAGGGTACACAGAGGGTGGGTGCGTTTTGGGGGAGGGCAGGAGAGACCACGAGGGACTGTTTTCTTGTTTACAGGTAAAAAAAAAACAAGACTACCGGGTCAGTTTTTCTTTCACAGGTGTTGTTTGGTTCACTGGGGTGGGCTCCATAGGTGCTGGAAGATAGTAAAGGTGAGGGGCTGAGGATCGGAAGGGCACTTATCGGGGTAGAAAGAGCACTTTTTCTAAACCAGTTTTGCCATACCTAAATACAATAAATGCACATTCATGATTATGATCATAATGTTAAGAATGCAGTTATACCATATAGGAATATTTAATACAGTATATTAAGAGCACAACTGTAAACCCATTTGGTCCAATAACTCCAGCTGAAATCTGAACCATCTAGAGTTAGTATAACAAGATTGTAGGAACAAAATGTAAGAAATAATTATAGCAAACACTGTTAACACAACATTAGAAAAGGTTAACAGAAAAGCGATGGGCAGATTACCCAGAGTCAGTATAACATATAGGATAGTGTATGGCCGCCCATCACAACAAGGCAATTCTTCACCTCGAGTGTTTTCTACAACAGCTGATGACCTCAACAGCAAAGATCAAGAGGTCCCTCTGCCGTCATAGAAAACGTGAGGGGAAGAGTTGCCACATTGTTGGGAGGCCATACCCTGTTCTATATAGTGTATGGTGCCCCAAAATACAGGATCACTTCCGTTTTTGACCATCGCTTCGCTGGAGACCCACACTCCTGTTTTCTCCAGCCCACCAGCCAGCTCACATGCAGGAGTTGCCAACCGCCCTCCTATGAATGGCGCTGTTGGGGGTGATTGCATGTGATGTTCTCACTAACAAAGAACAAAACGTCGTTTGCATTAGTGAGAACGTCACTACTGAAGCAGAATGACTTTTTGTGGTGTATTTCCATACACAACCGCATTCCACCATGCACTGTAATATGGTAGGGACAATATATAAAAATAGCTTTATACACGTAAATTAAAAATTGAGAAGAACATAAATTTACTGCTTGCTTGCTTATGCAAGAAACGCATCATTAGTTCCCTTAGGGACACAGCGACCCCTCCAACTACAACAGTCTACTAGTGTACACATCATGTATTTGCTAGCCTTCACATGCACTGTTTCTAGGACCCACAGGCAAAAAGGAGAATCAAGAGCCTCCTACATGGTGGAAATGAAGAAGTATTTGTGATGATGAGGTCGAGGAATGATAAAGTAAAAGACTTTAATCCAGAAGATTGTGGTTTGAATCATTGTTAACCTGTGCTGTGGGCTTCTTTAACAAAAGACTAAGAGTGAACTATTGCATTTTTAGCATAAAATAAAAGCAAGTATTGCTTTATTATAGATGATCGAACATCACAAATAGGAGAATGTTTGTTGGCAACTTTAAATGCAAGGGAAGCAGCTAGGGCAGATTCAGCACATTACTTGGAGTGCAGTGTTTTCCTATCCACATGACTGATACCATACATTTAATAGTGATTTATTTAGAATGTTTTTGCCAAGGATATCCTAGCTGAGGTATACAATCTCCTTAAACCAAAAATACAGCAATGCTTGTTTTTATTGTGTGCTACAAAATACAGTAGTTTACTCATAGTCTTTTGTTAAACCAGGAAGCCCTGACATAGGTGATTAACAGACTACTGATTCCAGTGGGCTCAGCATCTGTCTTCTATGAAGTTTCATCGCTGGGAAGACTGAAACACAAGGAGGTTGAATGGTGTGTGTCTGTGAGGTTAAACAAGTCACAGCGCTGGTTGACACTGGATTACAGTTTTTTACTTTAATCCTTGACATCAGTCATCACAAAAAATACTTTTTCCCTGAAGATGGGCTTTTTGATCATCCTTTTGCTCAGTCAATGGGTTCCAGAAGCAGTGCATGTGAAAGCTAGCAAATAAAAATGTAGACTGTTGTAGCTGGAGGATGTTCAGCTCTGTCCCTGGACTCTGTCATGGCTGTAAAAGCTTGTGTCCTAGTCCACTTACTGGTAAAAATAACTGAATGAATGTGACCTTTAAGTGACATGCCTGAACCTCTTGGCATCTGGCCCTGCATCTCACAACTGATGTTTACATTAAGCACTCCTTCACTGGTTCTCTTCTACAATAACGACCCCAATATTTGCTCCATCTTTGCAAGGCACAAGCAGCAGCAAACAAATTTTCTTGAATACCTCTCAAATTTCTCTCATTTTACCCTCAAAATCAAAAAGTGTCCAGTCCACATGAGAAAACTGCTGTAAACTCAGACCTTAAAGCAGAAATTCTTAACATTATATAACGTGAAAGCAACATTAACTTTGAACGACTATTACAATCACAGAAAGAAATGGAATGCCGTACCTCAATCTTCGGTCGATGAAGTGAGGAACAGAGAGACTCTAAATAAATGAAATGAAATGATGATGAACAGTGCGGGTTGGGGCGCTGTCCCATGGTATGTGACACATTAGACATAAGCAACCATGAAGATGCAAACTCAAAACCTTGAAGATACTATTGCACTGATTATATGTTACGTGTCACATTCTGTGGACCAGTCCAGTGCCCCAGCTCCACACTGTTCATCATTTCATTTATTTTGAGCATCTTCTCTGACCCTCACTTCAGTGACAAAAGATTGAGGTATGGTATTTTATTTGTTCCTCTTATTAACCAGGATTTATTTAATGCCTGAGCCCCAGCCGGTATACCCTACTGTTCACCTTCAGCCAGCTGCTTCTCAAGGCTGGACAAGCAATTCCCTAGGTGACTTCAGTGGTACATTGACAAATACACTAGGGTTGACATCATTAGAAATCACTCCTCTGGACCCTTCCTCCCTTCCAGAAGTCATTGTTCACTCCAGTGCTAATCCACTCAAGTTTAAGATTAGTACTGTGGTTCACATACAGTCTGAAAGTAGAATACTGACGCTCACTTGTTGAGCAACCTTGAATTGAATATCTCCCTCTGGTGCCACATCTGCTGGCAGACTTTCCGCTGTTCTTTCAAAAGTTGCCTGAGAAAAGGCTTACCATTGACCATAACTGCTCTTGTGTCCTAGTACACTGTGACCTTATGGCTAAACCATCTGTGGTCTGGCAGGCCCCACATACCTATCCCTGACACTGCGCCAGTGGTGAAAGTAGTAGATGAGAAGACAGGACTCAGACATCGGAAAATATGGATTGCAGATGAAGATCCTCCAGCTGAAGGATAAACTCCGTCACTTAACTTCCTTGTGCTCCTGCCTTCAGCTTAGTGTGCCTTTCTTGGTTAAACAATTTCCCTTTCCTTCCCTTTAGTGGTTTGCACCATGCAACATGCATGTATTTGTAAGAGCACCACCATGACAGTCTCTGAAAAATAACATATTGCAATCACAGTAGCTTGTGAAAACATTGTGCTATTAATTTATTTTTATTTTACTGAAATACAGTGCCATACTTATGCTACAAAATAAAGGAAGCTCTTGATACTGTCCTGAATGCAAAGATTAGTAGATTAAATAAATTTTGTATTTTATAGCAGGATAGCCAAAGGCAGGGTTCATCTAAACAGCAATTCATATCTTCTATCATGGGCTGCTTAGCTGACTTAGTAGCAAGTATTCCCAGTGCTTAACCATGTTAACATAAACCCGGCTGGCTTCTCCCTCATAAAACTGGATTAGGCAAGAAGCAGCAACAAACAAGATGGGCTCAAATCATCTGTGGAATAAATGCAGTCAAGGTCAGTGGCTTGCCACTTTCAAATCAGTGTGCCTGAAATTTGAATGAAGAGGCAACATTTAGGCTTGCTCTGCCTGACTCTCTGTCTCAACCTGGCTCGATTAGTCAGAATAAAATAAATGAATTATGCCTGAATGTTGGTGAATACCTCCTCTGACTAGCTAGCAAGTCTTAACCACCCACACACACCCCATGGTTGATTCGATGTTCCCAGTCCAGACCCAGGTCACTAGCACCCTGAAAAACAGACACTTATGCCTTATTGTCCTCCTTCCTTAACAGACCCAGTTATTAACAAAAGAATACAATAAAAATCAGTGTACCTGTTTGGAGGCTGTTGCTTGCAGATCTGGGCTGGCAGCCTGGCATTAGCAGAGCAGTACTGGGAGCAGCAGCTAGCAGCAGAGACAGTGGAGTTCTTATTGGTTCTGGGTTTTCTCGACTATTATCATCTTATCTTGACTGCTGGCTGGTGATGTCTGACCATCACGGTGTCCCGTGAATCTGGGAGGCGCTGTGCTGCTGTCAGAGTCTGATTGACCAGCAGTGGTGATCCAGTATTTTAAGTTAAGAAGGGCAAGTGTAAAATGCAGGAGCCAAGGTCCATGGATGCTAGGAACCGCACCGCAATGACCACAGTAGTCCCTTTCACAGACACGGTCATGAATTGGAGAAGTGGACTGGCCTTCCAGTGGAACATCTGGAAACTGGGTGGGCAAACAAGGAAGGAGTGTAGCTGGGTGCAGGTGGCAGAGACTCAAGCTCTGCTAGGCTACAGTCAGGAGTCGGGACTGAGTCTGGCCTGAGGGGGTTATTGAACTCGCTCACTGTGCTGGCAGCACTCACTCACCTAGGGCTCCATGGCATGGTCAGGTAAGCAGGATGAGGGAAAATAAGTCGCTTTTGCTTCCGCTTCTTCAGCAAAATTAAAATACAAAATTAAGTTAAAAAAACTACAGTACGGGCACAGCCTTATGCACAGCAGTGCAGATGTGGAATAGAGTTAGCAGTCTGGTCTGGTCCAACCATCCAAATAACTTATCAAACCAGCCACACCAGAGCCAACTGAAGATTAGCAACAGGAGTCAGTCTGGAGGCGGAGGATAAATGGAATGGGTTGGTGGCGGGCGCGGTGCTACCTTTAAACCCCTTACTAACCTGCCTTCTCTGAGATTTGGAACATCACACCGTTGGTGCATTCCCAATAAAATTAAAATAATTTATTTCACCAGTTGCTGCTGAATAGAAGCAGAGAACAGACCTGGAGGCGCCAGCACAGCAGGTAGGAGGACAAGTTAGGTCAAGTCCTGCCCATTCCCAGAAGTTTTACAACAAAGAGGTGTTAAGGGCAGGGCTGAGATGGATCATGGATGGCAGGACAAGGACATGAGAGCTGAAAGTTCTGCTGGAGTTGTATAGGAGAGTCTTATCGGTCAGCTTTGCTGTCATTTAAGGTAACGTTTCTACTTTACAGCTCTGCTGGGACTGGACTTAGAAGCACTTAAACACTGTTGATTGAGCTATCTCTGAGACTACACAGCACTGCAGGCACAGCTTGCAGCTCTTTTCTTCTTTAATCTTTTGTTTAGTGAGGGCACACAGGCACTGTGGCAGATTCGGGGTGCGAGGTGCAGCGGCAGAATGATTCAAGAGGCAAGGGCACTATGCTAAGTTCAAACTGACGCACCGACCTGATCCAGGCAAAAATAAATGAAAAGGGCAATCTATTTTGGCCTAAAAACTAGAGGCGTTACCCTCCTCGTCCCCCGGTTCCCGGCGCCAGTGGTGGGCTGTCAGTGTACCACCCATTTGTGGGGAGGGGGACCGAAGCCGATGGGATTGGGCCCCCATCAGCACAGAAACGGGTGAGGGGGCATGATGCCGAGGGGCTTAGGCACCCCTTGGCACACAGTAGAAAGAGGGGGCATTATGATGATGGGAGTGGGCTCCCCATCAGCAACTTGAACTGGGAAGAGGGGACTGAAGCCAACAGGGACTGGGCCCCCTGGCAGCAAAGAAAGACTATTGGGAGGTGCATGATGATGAGAGGATTGGGCACCCCTCAGCACATAACAGAAACTTGGGGGTGGGGACATTATGCTGATGGAGACTGGGCTCCCCATTAGCAAATGGGGTTGGGCCATGCCATCAGGGGGCATTGGGCATCCCCCATCGGCTCTGAGGCAGCCACTAGAGCGCTGTGTTCCTGGTGCTGTTACACCAGGCGAGGTACCATCCTGCAATGACGGGTCACTCCCTCATTGCAGCGGAATTGTTGATGCTGCAATGATGAGGCAGCCCCTCATTGCAGCAGCCAAATTGTTTCAAGCTGATGGCATTCTGCAGAACCAGTGTCATCAGGACACTGGGCCTGCATTAGGTGCACACTGCCAAGCCCACAAATGCAGTACTGGCATTGGCCATACACTGCCGCTCCTCCACAACCCACTTCTCTCCTAGCTTGCCACATAATGTTTTCTTGCGCCTGCGCAAGCAAACATAAAAAGTACTAAAGCAGACTCAAATGGGGAAAGAAGGGTATCATACAGGTCACAAGATAAGGGCAACCTAAAATAGAATGAAAAACTATGGTTCAGCTATTTCACTGCTGTCATGCACCGCAGAGCTAGTGTACTGCCTAAAACTAATATTAGATTTTAAACGCAGTCAACCATTACCTTTTTATATCTGAGTTTTTCTTTCCTTTGTTTAATTAGAAGATTGTTTACTGGATGTTACTATGTGTGATGTGTGGAACAGCTCATAACCTGGCAGCTGACATATCTAGTTCGACTGCCCCACACTACATGATCAGCATTGTAACTGCAGCTGACTGTGACATCATTGCTACTTAGGAACAGCAAGTGAGTGACTGCCAGCCATTCACCTGTGATGTCACTGTCAGTGAGGTCACAATGCTGATGATGTAGTTTGGGGCAGTAGAGCTAGACATGTCAGCTGCCAGGCTAAGAGCCGCTCCAAATATCCAGCACAATATTATCACATAGAAGACTTTCTCATGAGCAAAGGAAAAGAAAAATACTCCAAATAGAAAGTTACAACTGACTGCTACTCAGAATTTGTATTATTTTCCTGTCTGCCTGTTTTGGCTCCTCTAGCTCTTTAACCTGCTAGTGCTCCAGTCATCCCACCTGTGGAAATGGGCATTTGCAACACTCCCACTGGAAGCAAGATGTTATATCTCACTTAGGCTATCCTGGGTAAATAAATTGTAAAACCAAATAAAAGCCATTGTTGAGAATAAGTGTTTAACTAAATGGGTCTTCCTGTTCCATTTGTGAATAAATGTATTTACTAATGCTACTACCTTTAGCTTAAGATCACTTTTCTTGTTACCTAGGTGAACAAGGATGTCACAGACACTGCTCCTTGACCTGACAGTGATGTCATTAGTTGCCCTCACTGGTAGGTAACAGATCAGAATGCAGTTTCATTCACTGGATTGTTATAACCACAGTTTTATTACGTATGTAAAATATAAAAACAAATACAATTTAGAAATCAGTAAAAATGAATAATGCGGAATGTTTCAATAAAATAATGCAAGTAGTAACACTTCTACATTTTTATCGTTGATTACCTTGTAAGGGCACAGTCATGCTCAGTTTTAAAAATATCTAGTCCTGCTACACTCCCATCAGTGTGTACCCCATCTAAGCCTTCAAAAGAGAGTATCGCAACCTGCTACTCATGCATCTGTGTGTACTTGTCCAAAGCTGCTGGAGCCGTTGCACTTGTTTGTTATGCTAAATGCCAATACCAATGAATACTACCCACCCTGCACGAGACATTTATGTCTTACTGATGTACATAGCCCTGTATCTTGCACCGTGCCCTTCACATATTGTATCCTATATATTGTTTCCCTTGGCCTGTGTCTCCGTGACATTGCTCTACAGACGAGTGAACCCTCAGATGTTTGTATACTGTTGTGATGATCTCCTGTGGTGTGATCTCCCAGCTCATGACTGTAAATAGGCAAATGGTTGTCTAGTACACCTAAGTGGTACATAAAATTAAACAAATAAATATTCCCCAGACAGACAGAAGGAGCCTTACCTGCCATTGATGCGACCTGGATGATCCAATCATTTGTCCAGGCTGGCAAGTTTGGAAGGAAGGGAGTGTACTGTGGCTCAACAGTCCCCGTGATGGTCAGTATTTAACAGACTGCTCTGTAACCCTTTCAGACACAGATTGTAGGACAGGTACTGTGTGTAAGGCACAAGAAGCAAAGGCCAATAATTGCACATGCCAGTCACGCTGTTAAACCTATATGGGCCCAGCTCTCAAAAGGATGGTGCAGGGATTGAACAAGCCCTGCATCGAACCTCTGCAGCTGTGCTGCATACCGCCTTCCTGTATGCCCAATTCTCAAAGACTGAGCGCATTTGTCCCAAAAGCTAGTCTAACTTGTGCCATGTGGTGTACAGGATTGAGAATCCCAGTGCCAACCAGGGGCTGCTGCAAGCCCCAGGAGCAGTGCTGCGCCGTTACCAGGGCTGCAGAGTCCAACTTGTTTCAAATTGGGCCTGATGTGTTTAAATGTACTCAAGTGGACTACTGACCAAAAGTACATGTTCCTAAAGTGTTTTATTGCACTCATTAAATGGCTTTTAAAAATTAGACTAGAGAAATTAACTACAGTGTTATTTGGTTAAAAAGATTTTTATATAATTATGCACTGATTATAATTATAAAATGATGACATAGGGTTTTCTGTACATTTTTCTGTCCCTTTTGTCTGCTGAAACCCTTGAGTTATTAAATGAACCTAACTCTATGTCCCACTGCCCAAGAGTGGATACAGTTATATACTGGACTAATGATTGTATGCTGCTAAATAAAATAACATTCTGTTTGCAATATATGGTTAGAAACAGGAAAAGGTGCAAGTACTTTTCTAAGTTTTTGCTACATTATGTGTGTTTTATTCTGTATGTAATAATGTGTGTGTACAGGTACTGTATGTCTTTTATAATCATGTTAGTATGTATGCTTTTAAAAATTATATATTAGCTTATATATTTTGTAATGATTATTATCTTGTATGTATCTGATGTATGTTTTGCTTACCTACATTGTAATGAACTTCAATTGTTTTTTTTTACTTAATTGATGTAGTTTTATAGAGCAAGAGATCAAATCAAATCAAAATTATACAATGGCAAGAAAGAATCTTGGTTCTGATTGGTCAAACTCAGACTGGACCTGGGATGTTATCCCAGCATAACATCCCGGCTGTAGTCCCAGTACAGAAAATGACCAAACCACTTAAAAATCAGTGCACTCTACTGATTCCATGCTACTAGTGACTTTTATAATCTGACCCGTAGTCAGCAGCGAGCTTCTCATAAATGCAGCACAACCCTTCACTCACTACAATTTAAACTTTAAACCGTTAAAACAAAGCAAGTTTTTTTTCTTTACACAGCGGCTTCTCAAACTAACAGGCGCTGCCAGAACCCTTACCTCCTCGCGACCTAGCACTTTCGATGTTGTCCTTAGGTTTCTCCCGGTACACATCATAAATGCCACAAAACTACCGGAAGAAAATAAAACTGAAATGAAATTAAAAATCCAGTCGGCAACTGTGCACGTGGATCAGCAGCGCCTGTTCCTAGGTTGGTGGCAACCCAAAAGAAACGAGTCAATGGAGTGTCAGTAGGGAACCGAAGTAAATACTGCCTCAACACAGCTGACCACAGAACAGAAACAAATGCCGATACAGGTCAAATCAAATAAAAACACACAGGTATGTTCGGGGTGAGTAGAGAATCATTTGAGTTTTAGCTGGCACGAAGACAGGAGCCAACACCAAAATGTTTTTGTAAGGACTTACCAGTGTAGAACCACAGTTACCATACAGGAGCTCCACCTGCTGGCCAAAAGAAGAAACAGGATCTATTTCTTAAAAAGTAAACCCTCGCTTTACAAAAACACTAAAAATATACTTTTAAATAAACGTTTTCATCTTTTTCTTTCTTCTCTGACTCCGAGCCATTGTAATAGAATAATGCCTCAGGGTGGGTGTTATGCTGGATAACATCCCGCCTGGTGTTGACGCCGCCGTTGGCCTCGGCCCAACTACCCAAGGTGGGATGTTATCCCAGCATAACACCCACCCTGTCGGGCATTATTCCTTTATCAAATCATAGGTTGAAGTGTTCCTATCCAATCACATTCTTTCATCTTGCTACTGTATTTGATTAATATACACTATATATATGTATGTGTGTGTGTGTGTATATAGATATATATATTTTTTTATCTTCTTGTTCTGAATAAAATGAATTGTGATGCTATACCAGATGTAGCCATGTAGCCACTAGGGGAGCTGTTGCTACATTGTACAATGGTCAACCACACTATGGATAGTTATAAAATGGGCAAAGGATTTCAAGCAATCTGATTGGTTGTTAGCCATGCATTAGATGTGTCTAATGCACAGTTATAACTAGAACCCCCATTTAGAAACACACAGGCCTATTTTATAAGCGCATAAACACCACTGGGATGTGATTAGAGTTCTAATGCACGTGTTAGAGACTGACGCACTCGGCCTGTGGCCTCGTGCCTCACCACGTCCCTCAGCCGCGGCATTAGAACTGTCTAATGCACACCCCATCATGTCTTATTGCTTACTCAGCTGCCAGCCAGCAATGTGGTGTGATGTCCTCTTCTAAATTCCTTCACATTTTCCAAAGTCACCTCCTCATGCATGCTAAAGTACTCCATTTCAAACTTAGGTCTGGAAATCTACCTGCTGCTCCCTATCCTTTCTCTGTCCTAGACCCAGTTTGCCTAGAACCGGCACTCTTTGACTCCTAAGTGCTCAAAGACCATGGACCAATCTACTTTCAACTGCAGACTTCCCTATCTAGAAAACATTCTCCGGCTCTGTGCAAAATGCCACCTCTCAAAGTGTTTTACGGAGTCACCACAGGAATTACACAACCTAGTTGCCCGCTTTTAATACTATAACTCATGTGTTCTCAGCTAGAGTACTGCCTTCACATCTTCGATTTACATGCCCATGACTTTGTCCATTGCATAATACTCTTAATAAAATAAGTAAGAAAATTCTACTCTGCCATTGCTGCAAGCACATCACACACCCATGCATTAGGCCTCAACAAGGCATGCTTGCACCTTAGTCATGTATTTTTCCCACAGCATATTAATTTTGTGCCCATTTTATAAGTGGGATATCACACTTCAGGGTGTGGTTGCTGCCTGATATACACACTTCGCTGGTGGTTTAAAGGCACTTGGCTTTGCCCTCATGCCACAACCACCCCAAAGTGTGTGTATGTCAAAGAACAACAGCACACCCTGTTGTGTGTTATCACTTACATAATCTGCAACTGGACCTATTTAAGGCTCACAGCAAATATTTTTCTTTCTCCTGACCTACATGTATATTATAGGGGTGCAGTAGTGCCTTATAGTTAGAGTTGAGTTGGCTGTTTTATGTTAAACTCCAATTTGTGCACCTTAATAACTTTGGTGTCACGTGACTAAATAGCCCAAAATTTGGCATGCACGGTCAGGCTGCCAGAGTCTCAAAATTTTGTGATGGCACCTTGTTTGGTTTTTGAGATATGGAGCAAAAGAAAACAGGAAAAACACGCTTTGGTTTCCTATACTTAACATTGGGTATTTTTTGCTGTCCCCTACAGCCTAGATGGTGTGGAATTTTTAATGAAATTTTCAGGATTGAAGGCCCATACCAAGAGGTATACCCTTGCAAGGTTCCATGAAAAATATGATATCATTCCAGAGTTACAGTGATTTTAGATTTAATGTCCTGATGCGAATGGTAAAAGAAATTATCGCAATTGATTATTTCCATGATTTACCTCTTGTGCGGAAAAATGCTGATCATGTTGGCTGCCATTTTTCTCATTTTCAACTCACAAACATTGAAAATGTATCAATAATATCTTAAAAAAACACCTGAACCTAGCTAAATGAACTGTTCAGCTAGATTCTGCTGGTTTTTTTTTTTTTTTTTTTATAAACTTTCTGTTCTCTTGTATGAGAACAGTGGGATTTTCTTGAGTCTCTGCAGCCGCAGCTGGAAGTTGTGCAGCGGGCTGCAGTGCAAACCAGTGAGCCAGCTATCCCCTGTTTTGTTGGCCTGTCTCTGTTTGTCTGCCTGTCTGTCTCTCTATCTACCTATTTATTTAGTTATGCATGTAGCAGACCGGGAGCCCACCACCGGTACTGCTTTTCTTGATGCCCCTCCCTGCAGGTCACTGCCCCATTCCCATTTTGAAGGTGGCAGTACTGTGGTGCCCACCACCAGGCTGCAAACTGTCCCCAGACACTGGGGTGTCCAATCCTCAGCATCAGAATGTCACTTGTCCCTGAAAATATGAAATTGTCCCACGCTTGTTAATTTTTTTCCCCTGCAAAAGAAAATGGTCTCTCAACGATCTGACCCCCACCCTGTCCCTCCCACTCAGCAGTCACCATCCCACTGCCCCAGACCTCCCACACACCCTCACTCACCTGAACAGGCCCCAGGGCATAGACCCACTCTCCAGTCAAGAAGTATCTTGCAGCTGGGACCGTAGACTGCAATATGAGAAACTGAGGTAAATGCAGTTCAATGTATTTCAATGGAGTTTTGAACTTTGATGCATAACCTTCTCATTTTACATATTTTGACCCCAAATTTTCAACATGGTCTTTTTGGGACCCACCGTTATGACTAATGGCAGTGAAATTATGCAAAATGAAGCCGAAAGGCAATTTTGCAGTCGCTTAGCAAAATCACATTTTGGGTGGAATTTGAACATTTTGTCCACCTTGCTCATGAGGTTGGATCATAAGAAGACTGTTTAAATTTGGGGTCAAAATATGTAAAATGACAACATTATATGCATATGTTGAAACTGTTACTACACTCACTCATAACGTTGATAATTTTAAATATTTTGACTCCAGATTTTCAACATAGCCATTTTGTACACCATGTTGTGAACGTGACAGCTGTCATTTTTCAAATCCTGGCCAAATGTGTTTTGCACCTGTGGTGCAGAATGACATTTCGATGCCACGGAATTAATGTTTCAGCAGGGATTTGAAAATTTTCACTACCGGGTTCATGAGGTCGGGTAATAAGAAGGCTATGCTTACAATTTGGTGTACAAATATGGTAAATGCCAGGTTATGAGTGAACGCTGCAGTATTTCAACGCTTCACTCATAACTCACTTATTTTTCACTATTTTGACTCCAAACTTTCAACATAGCCATTTTCCCACACCACCTCATAACAGTGACGTGTCATTTGTAAAATCCTGGACAACATGTGTTTTGCACTTCTGGTGCGAATTGACATTTCGCCAGTATACTACCAGTACATACCATGTTTATATGGCAAATCATAAAATGAGTGTCTTGAAAATTTGGGGTCAAATTAAAAAATATTAACAAACTTTGTATGTAGTGCCACTCTTCACTCAGTTGGTATGCTTTGTGACTCCTTCTGGTGAGCTGAATTCTAGGTGAGCTCAGTGACAGCTGTATGGGTAGGAGGCGGGGATGGTGCTGTTATAAACACCCCAGCCAGGGAATGAGAGGTGTAGAGTTGTCCGCATGGGCCTGGGTACCATATAGTGAAGGCAACTGTCATCTTGGCATAGGGCCCTGGACCTCTGCATCCCCGGTGACAGAGTGCCTATGCATTGGCTGACAGATGCACACTTTGTCCTGTGTATCTGTATCTGTGGCCACATGGAAGCAGGGACCACAGTGCCCTGTGCTTCTGCAGCCCACCAGACAGCCCCATGAATTCCTCACATCCATTACTACACCGCGGGCCCTGCGCATCTGTAGGTGATGGAGTCTTCCCTTGGTGTAGGACATGAGGTCTGCATGAATGAGGATATGATTCCACTATCTCAAAAGGAAAAGAAATTCTTTGCAAAAACTTGTTAAAGAGCAACTGAACATTTTTTTTTTGCTCTAGGCAGGCAACCCATCCATGTAGTTGCCTGACCTAGGAGCTTTTTCAGCTATAAATTAATATTTTCTGCACTATGGTTTTAAAGATATTTCCCACATAAAGCCTGGCTCATAACTTCATGTACGAATCAGATCACTGAGTGCTACAGCCTCTACCCCTGAAAATAGCTTAATTAAGACGCGTGGGGAATCTGGGCTGCAGGTACCTAAGTGGAGAATGTAATAGAACTGAGGAGGGGAGCGCTACAAGTATGGTGCTATATATATATATATATATATATGCCCCATACAAGTATGCATGCCAGCAAGGATAATCTTAGTAAATTTAGGCAGCACCTTCCCTGATTACATTATATTTACCATAGAGTGCCTGCAGCCCTGCTCCTGACCTTGCATCATAATTATGCTATTTTCAGTGTCAGGCTGAAGTGCTCGGCAGTCACCTGGTTTGTGCACAAAATGTATGAGCCAGGCTTTACGAGAGGAAATATCTTTTAAACCACAGTGCAGAACATATTAATTTATAGCTGAATATAGTTTTCATCCTAACTCCCCACCACCAGCCCCAAGCAGCAAAAAGAAAAAAATTAGGTTTGGAGCCTCTGGAGTATTGACAAATCAGTTGTGGGGTCTTTCTCAACCCTAATGCCCACCCTTTCCCTGAGCAACAACATCATACACTATTTTCATGCAGGCCCACAGGGTGGGCCCTGTATAAAGAAAGCTACCACAAATTGTGTTGGTAACATGGGGAGACATACTTCTGTACCTTAGAAGCGTATCATTAAGAGGCAGTGGCTTGGACCTGAACCTTGTGCTTCAGAATGGAGGCTGCAGTCTTGGGGGCAGGGGTGAGCATTATGGTATACAACCCCAAGCAAGACTTCACCACTGATTCACCATGACTCCAGAGATCCAAAACCCTAATGTTTTTTCCTTTTGCTGCTTGGGGTGGGAGTTAGGTTTGAAACCATAACGCCATATTTCCCTACTTTGTGATGTGAAGTTACCATAACTGGTATTAACACAGTTTTTTTGCAAAGAATATATATATATATATATCTCTTTGCAAATCAGGTGGGTGTACCTTGGGGTTGTCAACCCTAACACTCACCCCATTCCATCAGTAAATAAACTGAAATGTGTAGCATGCAGTATATCAGAATGGGGTGAGCATTAGGCTGATGAAGCCCCAAGGTACACCCATACCTGATTTGTGGAGATGCAGGAGAGGTCAAACCATAATGTTTTTTCTTGTTGCTGCCTGCAGGGTGGGGGGTAGGGTGGGGGTGTTAGGGCTGGGAATCCTAACACCACATTTCCCACATTTGTCACTTTAACCCTAACTGGTGCATTAACAAAGTTTTTTTTGCAATGAATGTCCTTACTTTTTAAGATAGTATAATCATATCCTCATTTGCCTTTGAGGGTCTTCTGGGCCCTGCACATCTACCCATTTATAGATGCATACCTCTATGTTGGTGTAGAAGTGCAGTGCCCAAAGGGCCCAGTGCTTCCATTTCTGCCAAAATTGATTTGCTTTGTTCTATGGCTTGTTAAAGTTCCAATGTTATCCTATGGGACCTCAGATTTTTAATTGTTATATTTTTATATGACCCTCATTCTTTTTGGGGGAGATGGGGTTATGTGCTGTTCTTGTAGTACTCATTAAGACATTTGTTTTGATATATAGAGTGTCCCTTAAGTCCAAATATTGATGGAGTCATGGCTTGTTGAAGTTCAAATGTGGAAAAAACTAACTCCAAAATCTTTTTTTGTTTGAAGGAATCCTTTTCATATCAACGAACACTCATATGAAAAGGATTCCTCCATACAAAAGAATCAAGATAAAACTAAGCCTAAAATCTGTTTTGTATGAAGGCATCCTTTTCATATGAACAAAACCCATACCAAAAAGGATCCTTGGCCCCTTCAACCTACAACAAGTTTCAGCAATGAGACCCCAGAAGCTTGCTCGCTGGCCTCTCCTCACAGCGGGCAGGGCATGATAGCCTCGAGGAAATAAACTGCTCAGACTGGGGCCCACCTCCTCCTGCCAGGCCCGGCCACGCCACATATTCAATACATCCTTAATACTGGGATCATCCCAGACTTATGGAAAGGGCCAAGGTCATCCCTGTCTTAAAGCCGGTAACCCCAAAGATCCCATCAACTACTGACCTATCGCCATTCTGTCTGCTACCTGCAAACTTCTTGAGAAAGCTGTCGCCTCAGCTATCCCAATATATCCAGAACTACAGTATCCTCTCTCCCGCACAGCATGGCTTCAGGAAAGGGCACAGCACATCTACTGCCCTTGCTGTAGTCACCTCGCTGATCAGGACTGCTGCTGACCAAGGCAATCTAACTGGAGTCATCTTTGTGGATCTCTTCAAAGCCTTTGATAGGGTCGATGACTCCTCCTCAGCTCCACGCCTCCTATCTCTTGGGTTCTCCCCCTCCATGCTTGGTTCCTAAACTACCTCTCCAGCAGGCAGCAGTACACTAACTTCAATTGGACCCTTTCCAACCCCTCACCAGTCCATTGCGGGGTCCCCTGGGATCCGTCCTTGTCCCACCTATTGTCACTTTTCATTAACAAACTACCATCCGTCACTGCCCATGGACATTCCACCCTGTATGCGGATGACCTCATCATCCTGGCCAGTTCCCAGGACATCTCCACAATAAACTCCCAATTAAATTCTGACTTCAAGCACATCCAAACCTGGCTAGGGACCACAGGCTTACCCTCAATCTCAGGAAAACCTAAGCCATGCTTTTTGGTTCCTCAGACAAAATAAAATCCTGCCCCGCTCCCTGCAAATCTACGGACCAATGGCTCTCCCTGCAGATGGTAGCCACCGTCAAGTATCTGGGCATCACCCTGGACCCTCAGCTGTACCTTACCCTACACATTCAGATTAGGCTACTAATGGTAAGGTTGGCCTAGCCTATCGAGCCAAAACTGCCCTCACCCCTGCTGCTCGTAGATATCTCTAGCCGGGGGGTCCTCCTCCCTATACTCATGGGCTTCAAAATTTCGGCCCCAGTACCTAAAACCAGCCTCTTGAAATGGGACATGGCCTACAACAATATCTGCCACTTTGCGCTCTCTGCCCCTCCCTCACACATCGCTGAGATCTCTACACCCATCTGGAGTGGCTCTCCGGAGAAGCACCGCCCTTCAGTACTGAAACTTCATCAACAACATTATCTGATCGCCACCCCTTCTGCCCTCGCCCTTCCCTCAAGCTCGCACCCCATCCTGCCACCTAAGATCTGGGGTGTCACTGGATCACCTGGTTCCTAGAACCCACATCCTTGTGGGTGATTGGGCCTTCAAACATATGCCCCAAAATGTGGAACTCACTCCCTGCCCTAACTCGGTCCTCCACCTCCCATCTCAGCTTTAAAGCCTCCCTTGGAACTTTTTGAAATCTTCCACCACATGTCCCTGCACCTCGTAGCTCACTAGCGGAGCCCCACTCTCCCCAGGCTGGTAGGGTGGGGCCCCAGCACTATTTGCACTTACTCTCCTGTAACTGGTCGAGTAACTGGCATTCGACTTCCTGCCCTGCACCTCCCCCGCTGGCACTTATCTTTAGTCCTGTTTACTCTGGATCTTACCTGTTATGTATTCTGCCATTCTTCCTAATCCTTCCTGTATGTACCATTACTGTATTGAATATGTGCCAAATTGTTCTCAAACGCTGTTAGCTACCTAGTGAAATCCCTGTTATGCCTGTTATTTTCTGTGTGTTTAACTTGACTCCTCTACTGTTCTTGTACGATTTACCTGTAACCTCTACCGGGTTGCACCTGAAAAATAGGCACTTGGCTGTCTAGTATGCTTACCGCGTTAATAAAAGCAAATAAATAATAAATAAATACGAAAAAAATCAGAAAAAAGCTAAGTCTAAAATCTTTTTTGATGAGGAATCCTTTTAATATGAACAAAAAAAGCATACGATAAATGAAACCTTCATATGAAAAAGAATCAGAAAAAACCACTAAGTTCAAAACCTTTTTGTATGAAGGCATCCTTTCTTGTATGAATGGGAAAAAACATGCGAAAAAGATCCCTCCATACGAAAAAAGAATTTGACTTAGGTTTTCCAGTTCTTTTTTCAAATGAAGGATCCTTTTGTATTTTTTTCATTCATATGAAAAAGGATGCCTTCATACAAAAAAGAGTCAGAAAAAACTACGTTCAAATTATTTTTTCGTACAAAGGGATCCTTGTTCGTATGGGCCAATTCCTTTTCGTTTGCTCATATGAGAAAAGAAAATCGCTCACTAAAAGGGATTTTTAAATGTATAAAATGTGGTCATTTTTCCACACACTAAGTGCAGAATCCACATAACGAGGTCCTGATTAGTGAGATACATATGTTGATGTGTGCAGGATGTCACCTTTGTGAGTTTTGCCATTTTATGTTTGCTTGCATGCATGCGCAATAAACACATTGCCATCATCCAAGTTTTCAGAGGTGTGTCAGCCTCTTCCAGTTCAGTCAGTGTGTTTGCAGGCGCGGTCGCAAGTGCGCCAATCACTGCTCCAGCTGTCTATGACAGCAGTTGAAATGCAGTGGCATACAGTTGAAAGGGAGAGTATTTCAGTGAGCAGAGCTCCCCATCAAAATGCTCACATATTGTGTGCTGACGCACCCCCATACTGTATAGCCGACGGGTGCCCAATGCCCCGCCAGCTCCATGCCACCCCCCAGAAAAGCTTTTCTGGTGCCATGCTGGGAGCCCACCCCAGCATGGTACACATCCATATGGCTGACGGGGTGCCTAATCCCTGTTGGCTCCAGCCCCCAAACAGCTTTCCAGCTGCCACACTGGTAGCCCACCCAGCATGGCACAAGCCCGTATGGTCGACTGGGGTGCCCAATCCCCATCGGCACCAGCCCCCCAAACAGCTTTTCCAGCTGCCACATTGGGAGCCCACCTCATTGTGGCAAACGCCTGGCCGCCTTATTATTAATAAAAAACTGTAAATTAAAAACGGTCCTCGTAGTCTCCCTGCCCCCACCAAGACCACCTAATGCGCACTCCTGCCTCCCCACACCCTCACCCCATACTTACCTCCGCGCCCAGCGTGATGATCTTCGTGGACCGGGAACACGTCTGCACTCTTCAAAGCTGACCGCAAACTGAGGAAATGCCGGTAAGCTGTATAATGTAATAGATAGGGTTTTTCAACTTTGCTGCATATCTTGGGCATTTTTGAATTTTTCACCAAATTTTCAACATGGGGTTTTGGGACCCTTCTCATGAATGCTGTCACTGTCTGGCGTTATTCGGGCCTGAATGGTGATTTCGCGGTCACTGGGCGAAATCACTTTTCGGGACCGATTAATCTAAACGACACTGCCAGTGTTCAAAAGTTGGGCTCAAGAAGCCTATTTTGAAAATTTGGTGGAAAATTCTAAAATGACTGTTTTACGAGAGTGCATTATGCAGTTCCTACGCACGCCGTAAGTTCGCAAATTTTCAATATTTTCTACCCAGATTTTCAACATTGCCATTTTACCACACCTTCTATGAGCAGTATAGCTGTCATTTTTCACATCTCGCCTAAAACGTGTTTCCGCTCTCATGAAGCGCACTATGACGCAGCCGCGGCAAAATCAATGCAGGACAAATTAAGAAAATCACAGTGACACTGTTCATGAGCAGAGGTCTTAAAATGGCTATGTTGAAAATTTGGTGAAAAAATTCCAAAACTGACTGTTTTATGAGCGCAGCGCTGCAGAGTTCCTACACACGCCTGTAAGTTCGAAAATTTTCAATATTTTCACTCCAGATTTTCAAGATTGCCATTTTACCGCACCTCCTTATGAGCAGTACAGCTGTCATTTTTCACATCTTGCTCACAATATGTTTCCGCTCATGAAGGCATACAATGGTGCAGTCGGTGTGCAAAATCAATGTATGGGACACATTAAGAAAATCACAGTGACACTGGTCATGAGCAGAGGTGTTAAAATGGCTATGTTGAAAATTTGGTGAAAAATTCCAAAATGACTGTTTTAGGAACACATGTTACAGTTCCTACGCACACTGGCAAGTTTGCGAATTTGTAATATTTGCACCAGATTTTCAACATTGTCATTTTACTGCACTTCCTTATGAGCAGTACAGCTACCATTTTTCACATCTCGCTAAAATGTGTTTCCGGCATAGTAGCACACAGTGGTACAGTCGGTGTGCAAAACAATGTTTGGGACAGATTAAGAAAATCATAGTGACACTGGTCATGAGCAGAGGTCTTAAAATGGCTATGTTGAAAATTTGGTGACAAAACTCCATAAAATGACTGTGTTATGAGTGAGCATTACGCAGTTTCCATGCACCCTCGTAAGTTCATGAATTTGTAATATTTTCAGTCCAGATTTTCACCAGTGGCATTTTCCACACCTCCTTATGAACAGTACAGCTGTCATTTTCCACAACATGGCCGAAATGTGTTTTCACACTTTCAGCACAGAAATGTGTGGTTACTGTGGGAAATCATTGTTCGGGACAGATAAAGAAAATCACACTGACACTGTTCATGATCGGAGGTCCCAAAATGCCTGTGTTAACAATCTGCTGTAAAAATATCCCCAAACTAGTTACATTACGGGTGTCGTTGCACAGTTTCTATACACGCTCATGACTTCACCAGTTTTTTAAGATTTTTACAGCAGATTTTCAACATTGCCATTTTTACACCTCCCCATGAACAGTACCGCTGTCATTTTCCACATCCTGTTTTGCACCTGTGGTGCAAATACTGTAGTCGCTGGCCAAAAGCAGTTTAAGCTAAGAAACTGATATTGCTACTGTTCATGAGGTGGGGGTCACAAAAACACATGTTGAAAATTTGGAGTGAAAATACTAACGACTGCCTGAGGCGTTAGGGTTTCCAACCATAACGCCCCACCCTGTGAGAATGACAGGCATCAGGGGTGTGACTTGGGATTCTTGCCTGTAATGCTCATACCTATTCCACCCCCACCCACACCCTGCAGCCAGTGAGAGGCATCAAGGTGTGCCTTGGGCTCTTCGGTCCAAACTTCACCCCATTCTCCTATACCACACCCATCTCACCATATTTCCTGATGGAATGGGGTGCGCATAAGAGCCAAAGACCCCAAGGCACACCGTGACACTTGTCAGTGTCTGCAGGGTAGGGTGTGGTGAAATGGTGTGGTCGTTATGCCTGACTTCCACCCAAAGGCACACCCCAGTGCCTGTCACTCTGCAGGGTGGTGGTGGGGTTGGCTTTAGTTCAATACTCACTGCCATTTCTATTATGCAGCTCTGTAACTTATACTACTAATGCCAATGCCAGCAAGCAAACATTCGCATTGACAAATGCTTGTTTTTAAAAAATGGAAACAAGATGGTATTCATATGAAAAAGATTTTTCCTCATGAGAAAGGATTACCTCACATGAAAAAGGATCCTTTTGTATGGACCAAATTCTTTTTTTGTTCCAAGCAGCTATCCAAAGACTGTACTGAGCATGCTCAGAACTGAAATTTCAAAATGTAATAACTTTGGAACGGATTAATATTTTTTTATCAAACCAGCAAACAGCACTACTATGGATGAAGCCCTTTCTACCCTGAACATTTCAGACCAAAATTCCAAACCATCTGGGCACTAGGCAATAACAAAAACAGCAACCCCGTCCCTTTTTTCATTTTTTCACTATTGAGATATAGGAATCTACACATCTGACTGGAATAAAACTTGGGCACATCAACAGATCTACCCCAACCACATTTGCAAAATTTTGTGCAAATCCATTGAGTGGTTGTGAATTTATTAAGTGTAGATTTTCAGGTTTAACATAGAAACCCTGCTCAACCCTAATTACAGTGGTGCTACGGTGCTACTGTAACATCTTATAAATGCGTGGCCTTTTTCCCTACTGTAATTGTCATCAGTTGTTGTAAATTGTACCACCAGCATATATTGCATATTTGTCCTATTTTGTACACTGTTTTTTTTCCCACTATAACCCATTCCAATGACACACCTGAAATCCGCTGTTAGTCACAGCTTAGTATGCCTTTCTTGGTGTAATATCTTAAATAAACAGGGAAAATAAACTTCAGAGCATAGGAGCAATGGTTAGAGCACACTGTAGAACCAGGAGACCCCAGATTCAGTCCAGTTCCAAGAAATTAGCTTCCCAGATACCAGCCATTGAAATGAATTGCAGATCAGTCACAGACTCATTTTCAAAGATTTAGTTGATTTAGGAAGCAGTAACCATGGCTCCCAGTGCAGCTCACAGCTTCAGATCCCACCAGAGCTTAATAAACTCACTCTGTATCATTGAGCAAGTCAGTTAACCTCCCAGTGCTACTGTTCACAAGGCGGGTGACAAAGTGCAGAAGCAGGACCCAGGGAAACAAAATGTTGTGTCTCTGGGCAATGGTAAAAGGAAGTGCCCAAAGTGTGCATAAATACAGCATTTTGGAACTGTTTCAGGAGATTCAGGACAGCTGGTCAGTGCCATTTTTTGGTTACAGCTATACTTATTATTTCAAAATGGATAAAAAATTCCTTACCTGTAAAAATAATGTCCTACATGGCATCTCTTTCTTACACACACTTATACAGATATGCACACACACACACACACACACACACACACACACACATATCATCTTTCTCTCTCTCTATATATATATATAAAGAAAGAGAGAGAGATTTTCTGTCTCTGTCATCTATATAGCCCAGCATGTTTCATATAAGATTTTTCTTATGTTTCATAGAAACAAAGAAATTGTCAGCAGATAAGGACCGTAAGTCCCATCTAGTCTGCCCATTAGCCATATATCTGACCCTATCTAGTCAGTGGTTTTATCTGTAAAACTTTTGTGCTGTTTAATATGTAGCACAACATGCTTTACAGAGCAATAAAACACTTAAAATTAGCTTTACAGAGTAATTTAGAGAAAATATTTAAATTAGATTGATGAACAGCAAACTGAAAACAGTAGGTAATAATATACAAAATATAAAATGGTTGAACAAGGGCTACTAATAGACTATAATGAGTTGTAATTGACACTTATTGGCATAAACTGCTTCGGATAGAGAGACTCGAGGAGGAGACTGGGCATAAGAGAATAAGTAGGTTTGAGAAGAGGTTTAAAGAGTTTAGTCAATTTGGTGAATGCAGATTGGTAGGCCATTGCATTTATGAGCAGAAGACAAAACTGGAAGAACAACAGCCAGTAGTGGTAAGTAATATAGAAAATCAGTAAAACAGGGATACTGAGAAGTACTATCTATAAGGAATGGAGGGTGAGAAGTGATACCTATATATCCATGCATACACACAACATATATATTTATAGATAGACAGACTGACAGATAGATTGATTTAGTTTGTGCTAACCAGGTAAGTAGTACACTTGACAAAAAAATCATATATTTTCAGGCATGAACTGTGAGATATATAATAAATGATGGCAAAGTGTGGTATACAAGGAAATAATACCATTGAGGGGTTGAACAGGCCATACAACCATGAGCTCAAGGGAAGTGGCCTTTATGAGCTTATTCCACCATGTGATGGTAATATTTTACGAGTATGCCGGACTTTGCCATGGGGACTGTACTTATGCAACCACACCTGTGTGTCTCGTGTCATATTGCATGCATGATTGTGTGGATCACAGAAACACAGACCTCTATGGGGACTGCCCTTTTGTACATAGAAGGCCCCATGAGGTCTGCGCCTCTGCAGCTACAGGTACAGTGGCACCAGCCAGGATGCAATGCAGTGTATCACAAAAATGCTGCAATGTGTTGCAGGGAACAGTGTAATTCAGTGGCAATTAAGCATTTGTTTTACTGCAGTATTTTGACAATGTAATTTACTGCAAGTTACTGCTTTGCATTGTGGCTGGCTCCGTTGTAATCATGCACACTGTACGAACTACCTCACTAGAAAGCATGATCCGTTGCACATGCTTTTCTATATATGATCATCGTAACTGAAAACTCTGCTGCTCCTTGAGCAGGTTCTACATCCGCTGCTGAAACCATTATGCCACATTGCAACAGTACTTCTGTCTGCATAACTGTAGGCTCCACAGGGCCCGCCCTTCTGAAGTCAGATGCTGGTGTGCATGTCTTACACCTGTGGCTGAAGGGGTCTGTGCTTCTGCAGATAGAAGTAGTGTTGCAATTTTGGTATCAAGGATTTTGTAGCACCTGTGTTTGTGCAGCCAGAGGTCAGTATGTACATCTCACACCTGTGGCTACAGAAGCGCAGGTCCGCTCAAGTGTGTGTATGTCCTACAGTGTGCATGACTATATGAGGTCGCAGTAGTGCTTCCCCATATGGGCGTTGTTTTGTAGACAAAAGAAGTCTTGTAATTTGGGTATCATGGATTTGTATCAGTGGCTGCAGAGTCCTGTGCTTCTGCATGCAGAAGCAGTGTTGTGCTTTGAGTATCGTGGATTTGTATCTGCAGCAACAAGTGGTATGTGTGTCTTATGTGTACATGTCAGTAGATATACCATGAAGGTAGCACATGAGTGCTACTGCAGTTGTGTCATCTGGAAACAGTTGTATGTTCTTTGTCTTTCCTGATGATGGCTTTCTGTGGTTGTTTGTGTGGTGTTGTCCTTTTGCTGCTTTTGGGGGTGGGGAGTTAGGTTGGAAGCCCTAACGCCACCTTTCTCTACTTTTGTTACATTAAGTTGAACCCTAATTGGTGCATTGACACAGTTTTACGTAGCCAGTGAATACAACCTTAATGCCACATTTCTCTGCTTTTGTTGTATTGAGTTGAACTCCTAATCGAAGACTGACAAAGTTTTATGCAGTGACTATATATATATTATATATATATATATATATACACTTGGCAAAAACTTTGTTAATGCAATAGTTAGGGTTCCAGTGACAAAGTAGGGAAATGTGCTGTTAGGGTTTCAACCTACACCCCACCCCTACCCTGCAGGCAGCAACAGGTGTGGGGGTGTACCTGGTGATCAGGTTTTCAGGGTCCCTATCAGGTAATCCAGTTTTGCTCAGTGCTGGTCAGGTTTTTGAGCTATTCTGAGTGCTCACATAGTTTTGAAACATATTTTGTCATATTATTTCTTTGTTTCAGCTGCATGTCCAGGCTACAGACAAGTTCTGTTGTCAGTATATCCCTTTGTTTGTGAAAGCCATCAGCCTGGGAGGTGTAAAGTATGGCCATTAACACCATTAGCACTTACTTAACCTAATCTTTCAACTAAATCTTAAAGTGTCATAGCACAAAGTTGCTTCCACCTTTTGTAACAGTAACAGAGCCATTTGTCTTTCACTTTCATTTGCTGATAAACATGTTCATCTCCTAACAGAATGTAGGCATTTTAAATGTTTAAACATTTTTTTTCAAGAAAAAGTATGGTCACTTCTTTGGCTTTGAAATAGTACTGTGGACAATGACATTTTTTTGCCTCATTCAAAGGTGGCAACCCTAGCAGTGAATACAACCCTGATGCCACATTTTTCTGCTTTGTTGCATTAGTTGAACCATATCTGGAGCACTGACAAAGTTTTATGCAGTGACTATATATATATTCTTGGCAAAACTTTGTTAATGCACTAGTTAGATTCCAGTGACAAAAGTAGGGACATGTGCTGCTAGGGTTTCAACACTAACACCCCACCCCACCCTGCAGGCAGCAACAGGTGTGGGGGTGCCCTGGGTTGTGAACCCTAATGCTCACCCCATTCTGTAAGTAAACAAGCTGAGATGGGTACAGGACAGGAGAATGGGGTGAACATTAGATTGACAACTAGGGATGTCATTGTCATTGTAGCAGGGTGTTAGAGTTGAAACCTAAGAGTACATTTCCTACTTTTGTCACTGGAACCTAACTAGTGCATTAATGAAGTTTTTTGCCAAGAATTTCTTACTTTTGAGAAAGTATAATCGTTGCCTCTTTGCTTGTGGGAGCGCTGGCCTCAATCATATGTAGATCCATACATATTTGTTGCTGTGCAAGCATTTCAACCAAAATAGCAAATAAACTGTCAGCATAGCTTCTAATTACCCCACCTCATGGATGCTTGGCTAAGAATTTTTAAATGTCCGCTGAAATATCATTTCATGGCACCGAAATGTCATTCCATGCCACAGTAACAAAACACAATTTGGCCAGCAATTGAAAACTGACAGATGTTACATTCATGAGGTGATGTAAAGAAATATATTGAAAATTTGGGGTGAAAATATTGAAAATTATGAAAGTTAGGGGCGCATATGGAAATGGCAATAGATGCACACAACTTTGCCATTTTAATCCCAAATGTTTAACATACCCTTTATATGACCCTGCCTCGTGAACAAGTATAGTGAATTTTGAAGTCTGCCTCAAAAGGTGAGTGTGTCAACCGACCACCAAAGCACCTTTTGGGCAGGATTTGGGAAATTACACCAACATTGTTCAAGAGGAGGGATCTCAAAAGGGTATTTTGATAATTTGGTGTCAGACTCTTGCAAAATGACTAAGTTTTGCACCAAAGATTAAACCCCTTGAAATACATTGAACTGCATTTACCTTAGTTTTTCAACCGATCGCCCTCACGATATGTAAAAATATTCCTGGCAGTCTAGTGGTCTCACCCCTCCACCAATGTCTGACTGCTGTTCCTTATGCCCAAAATATTACCTGGTAGTCTAGTGGTCCCAACTCACTCCCTGACCGCCGGTCACTCTCCCAATATTTCTAAAATGTTCCTTGGTAGTCTAGTGGTCCCTTCCCTCCCCTAATGTCCGATCACCATGCTCTTATGCACAAAAATATTCCCTGGTAGTCTAGTGGCTCCCCAATCTTCTCCGCCCTCCCAGCATTTCGTTTTTCAAATTCCTATGGTAGTCTAGTGGTCCCTCCCGTCCCGTGAAATAGCCATAAAATAACTCTGGTGGTATAGTGGACCCCCCACCCTCTCAGGTAGTTACCAAGCACCCCACACCCCAGCCCAATCCCCAGCCAGTGAATAGCACAGCCCTCCTTTCACCACCATGGCTGGCCACCGACTGAGCTGTGAATGAGTGCGTATTGTATACACAGGCAAATGAGGATATGATTGTACTGTCTCAAAAGTAAGAAAATTCTTTGCAAAAAACTCTGTTAATGCATCAGTTAGGGTTGCTGTTAAAGCGACAAATATAAATGCGATGTTGGTGTTTTCAACCTAACTCGCATTCCCCAAGCAGCCAAGGGGGCAAGGCAACACAAGCAACCACAGACATCCATCATCAGGTAAAATAAACAACATACAGCGCTTCCACATGACACAAGAGACATCTATCATCATGGTCCAACACGTCTGTATGGATACATACCACAGGTGGTTAAAGACACTCAACACCTGCATGCAATCATTCATGTGGGTTTCTGTGGCAGCATGGTGCTTTCAGCACCTGGTGGAAGACATCTGCACTTCTCAGGGTTTGATGGCACTCGCATGCCTTATGCCTTATAACCCACCTCACAACCCACCTGGGATGTGTGATAATTTAGCATTACCACCACACCCTGTCATGTGTTATTGCTTATTTACAATTTACAATGTGATCCTATGGGAATTTTATATTGCACTTCACAGATGGTCGATTGCATTAGGTGCTCACAACCCACCTCGGCGTGCAGTAATTTAGCATTGTCACACACCCTGCCATGTGGTATTGCTTGCTTATGATTTATAATTGTGATCCTATGTGAATTATATACAGTACTTCCCAGGTGGCTCAAGGCACCGGCTGTACCTCATGCCTCACAACCCACCTGGGAATGCAGCAATTTAGGTATTGCCACACACCTGCTGTGTGTTATTGCTTAGTTACAATTTACAATGTGATCCTATGGAATTTTTATATTATACCTCCCAGTTGGTTGAAGGCGCACCAGCTGCACCGGTGTCTCATAACCAACCCAGGGCATGAACAATTTACCAATGCCACACCCCACCATGTGGCATTGCTCACTTAAAATTCATAATGAGATACTATGGGAATCGATATCCACACTTCCCAGGTGGTTGAAGGCACTCGGCTGTACCTCATGCCTCACAACCCACCTGGGGCAAGAGTACTCTTGCATTACCAACACACCATGTCATGTGTTATTCCTTACTTACAATTTAAAATGTAATCCTGTGGGAATTTTACCGCACTTCCCAGGTTGTGTGCAAGTGTGCATGTATCTCCATGGCTACAGAAGTGCTGGACCGTGAACATACCATAAAAAACACCTATTATCCTAACTATCTGTTTTAAAGCCAATTATCTGAATAACCCTGCTTCTAATTACTGTCCTCCACCTGCATTCATGTATTCTGTACAGTTTTAATTGTCCTCAGCCAAATACCATCTGAAAATAAATATTTCAAATGCATAAAACACATAGCATATTGAAAATGTATTAGGGTATTTAGCTTTCAGTTCAAGGCCCAAATGGTTCCATAGCCCACATAACAGTCCATGGAAGGACTGCTGTGTCCCTCCACAGAAGCCCTTTTCGGCTTTTCAGGGTTTCATAGGGTATGAGTAAAATTTCTTAAAACTTAAGGACATTTATAATAACAACAAAACTACGTTAATGCTCATTTGCATTGCTACTGCACAAAATGCAAACCCCACAAAGGTTGAAATAAACTATTAGGGTTGCAAACACAATGCCCACAAAGTCTGGAAATGTCCTATTAGGGTTCTTATGTCTGACTCCCATCCATCCTACCATATTCCCTACCCTCGTGATCCAAGGACAGTCTACAGATACAAGGCTATAGATCAATGGTGTGGTACCTCATGCAAGGTCAACATATTAAAACTGGTGTATATAGCAACCCTAATCCCCACCCCTCCCTACAAATCAGTTAGCCAAAAGGTCAACGGTTAAAAAACCCAGTTGGTAAATAGATATGATGGGCCAGATTTCAAAATTTTCACCATTCGAGTAAAAGAATATGGCTACACACCAAGAACCATGCGGGACTCCAACGTTAGGAGACTATTAAAAGTTTTCACCACACTTGTTCATGAGGTAGGATCATAAGAAGGGTATGTTGAAAATTTGGGGTTAAAATATGTTTAAATGGCAAAGTTGTGTGCATGTGCTGACATTTCGTCATGCTCCTCCTCACTTTCGTAATTTTCAATATTTTCACCTCAGATTTCCAGCATAGCCATTTCTTTACATCATCTCATTGATGTGACAGTTGTCAGTTTTCAAATCGTGGCCAAAATGTGTTTCGCACCTGTGGCATGGAATGATGTTGCGGTGGTGCGGGATGATGTTGCTCGCGTGGATTTGAAATTCGCAGCCAAGCGCTCATGAGGTGGGGGTAATAACAAGGCTATGTTGACAGTTTGGTTGCTTTTTGGCTGAAATGCTTTCATGGCAACATACATGTACCAATCTATGAAGGGATGGGCCCTGCGCCTCAACAGATAAAAATGAGGGATATGATTATACTGTATCAAAAGTAAGGAAATTCTTGCCAAAAATTTCATTAATCGTCAGTTAGGGTTCAGCAAACAGAGTTGGGAACTGTGGTGTTGGGTTTCAACCCTAACACCCCCCCTGCACACAACAACAGGTGGAGGGGTGCCTTGGCATTGTCAATCCTAATGATCACCCCATACTCCTATACTGTACCCATCTCAGCTTGCTTACTGATGGAATGGGGTGAGCATTAGGCATGACAACCCCAAGACATCCTCGTGCTCTTTTGCTGCATGCAGGGGTGGGGGTGGGGTGTTAGAGCTGGAAACCCTAACACCACATTTCCCAATGTTGTAGCTGGAACCCTAACTGATGCATTAAAGTTTTTGCAAAGACTGTCTATATATATGTAGTAATATCTATTTATCTGTCTGTCTGAAACAACACACACCAGGGTGCCTCACTGTGTCTGATGTATTTGAACATTTCTGGTGCATTGCAAGGCATAAGAGACAGTCAAGTGTTTTCAGTGCATCTGTTTATCTAGCACACTGGCACACCCTGAAGTGCATTATTCCTCTTACAAAACAGTCAAACATTTAATAAAAAATCCACAATGAGATTATCTATAGACAGTATCTGTCTGTCTGTCTGTCTATCTCTCGATCGATACAACAAACACACACACACACTCAACATACTGATAAATGAAACTGACAACACTTAACGACTATCATAATAAAAAATATTTACTTTTCTCCCATTTATTTTATTTTTATTTGTATTGTAACTGGCAGAAAGGAATTGGGTCCAGTAGTTCCATTTTCTTCCACATACCAGGGTAAGACTTTACATGAGGAAATCAATACAAAACAATTGGAATATCACATTTACTAATGATAGCAATTGCAAAATATTCAGTGGTAAAATCTTGAGTTATTTACAAAAGCCATTAGATTTAGATACCACAATCACACATGTACAATGGCCTATAAAGTTAAAAATCTTATATTTGAATAGACTCCATCTCTGTAATCCAACTCTCATCCCACTAAGCATCCTGAAGTTTCAATCCCTCCCCTTTGCATCATGAAAGTGCTATTTTTCGGGGAGGGCTACACTGCTTGCTGGCAGCTCAGCTCACTGAAAGAAGTTATGAGCATGTCCTATTAAGGTTAATATTTCATTTGAAAAATGGGAACAATTATAAAATGTTTCATCTGATCCCTCAGACAAGCTGCTCCTTAGTATGAGTTGACTGACTGGGTTAAATGATCTGTCAGCACTCCTTTTAGTAAAATAAGGACCTCAACTTACAATTAATAATTTTGTATGCATTATGCATGTGTTTCATAAAAAGTAAGCCATGTATTCAGTGTCCTACTAAAATATATGTAATGTGTTACATTACCTAAGACCGTCATTGCATTCATTCAACATTAGTCTTCTTAGAGATTTTTTAAATCATGCCTAGAAGTACACAGAAGAACTTGTGTTTTGTTAGCTTTTTTTCAGTCAGTAACAGACTACTGTCAACAACCTATTTCTGGAGTGCAGTAAAACCCTATTATTTTTTCTGAACTTGAACCTGATCAATAGCTGAGCCCCAACTTTAAAGCATGAGAGAGAGAGAGAGATATTTTTGAATTTACAAAATGTCTCTCCGGGTTCAAGGCACTAAACAATAAATATATCAAAATAAATGAACACAAAAACGTAGAACATTAATCATCACTGTACAGTTTCAACATGCACAGGGGTCAACCTTAACCTTTTTGCACTAGCTAGCAGGGCAGTTGATTCAGAATTGCACTAGCCCGTAGATGATTGCACTAGCCTACAATTATAATGTTAAATTTTGATCATTTACACAGGAAACAATGTAAGGCAAGAAATACTCTGACTTATTGCACATTTCTCCTGCTCCTACATTGCATCCCCCCACCATTTTCTGTACCATGGCCTCCTCTCTTCCTCTTATGCCCCCACCCACCCCCTCCCCACCAAACCAGAGGACATTACAACAGCAAATGTTCAGTCAACAGTCCCAGCTCTGCACACACAACAGCTGACATCATCATGCACCTCACAACACTCACCACCACCCACACGGCAATGAACAGAGTCAGGCAGAGAAAGACACTCTCAGCATGCACCATATAGTCAAGTGGAGACCTGCACTTGTGGAAGTTTTTGTATTGTCTCAAGTGAGCCAGGAGCACTTCTAAGATTTCATTTGGGTGGTGGCTACACAAACCTAAGGGGCTTGGGAAATAGAAAACTATGACATTTTTATTTTTAATATGCTCTGCCCCAAACAATAACAGATTTTTCTTTAACATTGTCTTTTCATCAGCCCAAGGAAACAGCACATGCATAATGCTATATACTATCTCTGTTTCTATATAGGAAAGCCTATTTTAAGCTTGCAAATTCTATATTTTATTAAGGTTTATTTTTGTACCATACATGAGCCAACACTTTGTTTTTAGGATAAAGGGACATGCTGGTGGGATAAGGGTGGGACTGCATGGATGGCGTTGGCTGGCATGGTCCATTTAGAAGAGCTGGGGCCCCTACACTTGCCAGTAATGGCAGCTATGGATCTGTGGAGGTCATTTCAGAGTCTGGTCTGCAGTGATGTCCAGGAAAGAACAGAGTTAGGAGATTTGGAGAGGAGAGGAAGTTATTGTGATGCTGGGATAAACCCACCACCTGCAGGGCCGACCGGTATACCTTTTCGCATTTTGTCACTGAAATATTGGATACAGGCACTCAAAATGTAGGGAAATGAGGGGCACTGGTCTTAATTGTATGGGTCAAATTGTTAGAGACACATTCAGAAAACTGAAGCTAGTGACTTAACAGCACTCTACCCTTGATCACACCCTGGACAATAGCTGAAATTCCTAACAGTGGAGTGATAATGACTCACATTGAGTCTTTTGTGGGATCTCCTCTTAAACTGCCAGATAATTGCATCTTTTAATGAGCTGTTAATCACACCAGGCCATATGGAACATTAAGAGAGAGATTAGCATGAGGACTAGAGCCTGCTTTAACTTTACTAACAGCTTTGAAAACCTGAACTAGTTCAGGCGGGCAAGTAGAGAGTTGGCTGCACTAGCCCTGGTCAATTTGCACTAGTGTTTGGGCTAGTAAAACAATGTTAAGCTCGACCCCTGAACATGCACGCCAAACTCTCAAGAGACTTTATGAAAATGTTGATAAATAAAGAAAATAGGGGCCACAATGGAACCCCTGGTTTCCATCAGTAATAATCACACTTCTTTATTGCAACCAATATAAAAAAGACATTCCATGTGGTTAAAATGTTTACATTTCAAAGTTTAAGACAGTAAAATTGTATTATCAACATCTCAATTGTGACAGTATAAAAGCAGGCGCTTAACATTATTTATCAAAGATTCATACAGCAGAATACAGTATATCATGAACATTCAGAAGACAACAGCAAGAAAAGTTCCTTGAAGGTAACTTTACCATACTTCTAGTACCATTACAGGTATGTTCCTAGTTCTTTCTTTTTCCTTTTAACCTCTTGCCAGGGACTAAACTGAAATATTGTATTGCTTGCATATTTTAAGTATTACCAACAACAACTGAGTATGCTTAGTTATTACTAATGAACAGGAAATTCTTTGTGAGAGTGTCCATTACCATATCCTTTCAAACTGTGTTCAGTTTGCAATGTTTATTACTAAGACCCACATTGGATTGTCTGTCAATAAATTTTGTATGGCTTAAAAGGTCAGATGTCTTGGTACTTCCCAAATATATATTAAATCTCTCTAGTATATGTGTGTGTGTGTGTGTGTGTGTGTGTATATATATATATATATATATATAACATATAGAGATACATGATGGGCAGGAGTGGGATATGGAAAATATTCTCACTTCTGCAGAGTGAACTGTGTGTTATTCTCACGAAAGCCGAGAATACACAGTAGCCACGAGGCAGGAGTGAGAATATTTTCCATATGCCATGATCCGCCCATCATGTGTGTGATTTATACCACAGGGTGAGAGCGGCAGAAACATTTTTCTGAGTCTGTGTGTTTCCTGCTCATTCTGTGTGTGTGTGTGTTCTGAATGGACTGGGAGTCAAAAACACAGGTGAGTGTGTTTTGCAAAGCTAATTGAGTGAGTCAGAGGCTCAGTGAGAAAGACAAACTGCTGCAGGTAGCACTGAGAAACAGAACCTGCTTTGTAAAAGACTTTCATTTAGAATTCAGGTTGTTTTGAAGCTGAGATCAGCACAGTAATGGGCTAACAATGTTAGAAACACAATGGGACATAGATGAGAGTCTTGTACAAAGCTAATTGAGTAAGTTGCAGCTTCAGTGAGAAAGAAACTTTTTTCTGAAGCAGCTTCCTAGAATTCAAGCTGCAGTGCATTTATCCTCACTCTGGTGACATCAGCAGAGTATGGATAAATGTCGATATCCTCACTCTGCTGATGTCATCAGGATTTATCCTCACTGCAGTGGGAATAATACAGGTAATCCTACTGAGAAAGCTCTCACCCCCGTGGTATAAATATATATATATATAAAGTGTGTGTGAGATATATCTTTGCCAGTTAATGGCTCCATTAATTCTTCTGTCAGTTCATTTAGGACCATCAAGTGAATGTTGCCCAGCCCAGCTGCCTTATCTACCTTTATGCCCAATAATATCTCAAGTACCTTCTTGCAGGTGAACATCTTTCTGATATTGTCCTTTTGAATGAAGCATCTAAGTATTGGTGTTACTTCACCAATATGGCACACCATGGGTTGATTTCGATATTTGTTCTTTAACATAGATCTCGCTGAGTAGTCTCACACTAGCAGCTCCTCACATTAGTTTAGAAGGAACATAATCAGGCCCTGAGAGTTGACAGTTCCTTTTTAATTATGTTGTTAAACTGCACTTGTTTTGTTCTGTGGGTAATAACTGTGTTTAACTATAATTGCTCGTTGATGCCTTCTTGACCAGCTCTTTTGTAAAGAGATTTTGTGTCAACAAGGACTCATGTTAGATAACAGTTAAAAATCACACTTCTTTCTAAGTGTCGGGCATTGTGTTGGCATTGCTGGCTTTTGTTTTTTGTGCTCACTATTGTTTAATAAAAATTACCACTTTTCTGCATATTTTGCAGTGTGGAATTTTATGAATTCTTGAGTGCAGCCCATCTGAATTCTTTGGAAGTGCAGAAACAATCTAGTTTAGACAGTTTATTTTCTGTCAGCTAATCTATGCTCTTCCCTCTTATTTCAGAATGGGACTTTGTTTGCATGTACATTGTTGGTCGTCATTTTAGGCCATGCATTTTGCTTGCCATGTTGGAAAGATGTATAAAGTGCCCCTTCTATATTTTTATTTTTATTTATTTTGTAATTTTGACCAGGAAAGGCACACTAAGCTGTGACAGCTTGTTTACAGGTTAATCCTGGGGGTGTTACATGAACCTGTTTTATTGATGGAGGAATGTTGGCCAGGACACTGGCAAACTTTCCTTTGATAAGTGCCATGGGATCTTTGACATCCACCTTGACAGCAACCAGAGATGGACAGAAGGGACTTTGGTTTAATATCTCATCTGAAGGACTGCTATGAAGAGGGAGCCAAAGACACAATAAGTGAAGGCCACATAAGGGGACAAACTGTGACTGTGTTGTGTAACATCCCTGCTGTTCCCAGGAGGCAGAGAAACAAACCAATCAACAATGTTTATTTATTTGTTTATTTAAAGTTTAGGATTCAATACCTTTGGGCCTGTGGCTCGTTTACAATGGTTCTGTGTCAGACATGCAACAGGACAGTACACAAAAAGGAGGTACAAATCAGGATCCAGGGAGAGAGCAGCATTACAGGAGGTATTTAGAATAAATAACAATCACATCTGTTATCGTTTACACAAGTTCGAATAGCAGGTGAAATTCACAACAACGCTTAGAAGGGTGATGCAACTCTTCATTGAGAAGAAGACTCATGAGCTTTGCAAAAGTCACAAAAATTCTACTAGTAGGGAAAAAACAGGAGACAGATGTGTGGTACAAAAGAACAGCAAACATTCCCAGTGGGAACCTTAACATTACACATGGCTACAGCAGCTTCCACTTTGCACTTTCCAGCTTTGTGATTGGCTAAGTGCTTCAACATGAGAACACAGGCAGAGAGTGGGCGATATTGGGGTGGAGACTGCTGATTCTAGGCAGTGGATTAGTGAAGGAGGACAGAATAGTTTTTCCTAATATCCGTAGCAACAGCCTACCTAAATGAAAACAACCCCTTTTCCATTAAAATTAAAATGTGTTCTACTTTTAAACACAATAACTGACAGCAGGGCATAGGTTTCTTTAAAATAAAATGCGATCATGGAATCTCTTACAGCATTCAGCCTTCATTACCAAAGTCACATATTTGACCAAGTAACAGCTAACTACAGCAAAAATAATGTTCCCATTTTCCCTAACAAAGCTCTACCAAGTAAAGCGCGGGCATTCTGGATGTAGAGGTAGCTCTGTTTGTCCTCGGAAGTTCTGACCTGAGCACTATGCTGCAATGAGGCTGGACTTTGGCACAACATATAACAAAGTCCTGTTAGCATCTGTATGGATGCAATTGCTATTGAGTGCTTGGCTATTTTGCTGTTCCTGATGATATGGGGTGGTGCTGCTAAGCACCAAACCCATACACTGCTGAGCACGCACTACTTCGTTGTCTTGCCTAACTGCAGAGAAAACTGTTTCCATTTTGTAAGCACAAAACCCACTCCAGGGCATAGACTCCAGAGGATTAATGCACTTCCGGTGTGTTGAAAAGGTACTTGGTCATTGGCCTTGTGCCTTCAAAGTTACCCATGCATTAAAGAGCTAGTGAAAACCGATATTTCAAACAGGAAAATGTTACAACTTTTAGAAGTTGTCAGCTGCAACGTTTTATTTCTTCAGTAGTTTTTTTCCATTTGCTCATTAGAAAGTTTTGATGTGATAGTATTTTGCTGGATGTACAGAATAAAAAAGAGACCAAGATAATTTGAAAATGGACCAGGAAACGGAGGGAATGGACATTTCAGACCCACATTTCTACCAGTGCAGGGCATTCACAAACAGCAAGCAAAACATGCCAAAGGAGTCCCTGTTGCAACTCCCAGATGGGTGGCGAGTCAGAAGAAATAGGCAGATTCTTTAAAGAATCCAGACATGATAAATGAGACGCTGCTAGATCTGTCCAGTGGTTTTAAAGTGCTGAAGCTGTCCCTGGGAGTTCTAACCAGGAGAGTGTTTAACTTGAACGCCTGAATAAGCTCCACAGAAGACCACATGGAGCACTTGGAAACAGAAATAGTCAACCTCCGATACAAAATCCAAAAACTGGAAGACTGCTTGGAGGACCAGAAGTGATGGAGTGAGAAGAATAGCTAAGTCATCATTGGCCTTCCAGGATGAGCTGAGGGACCTGGCGCAATCCTCTTCATACAACTGCTGTGTGAGAAAATAGCTGGCTCATCCTCAACAGCCCCAAGTATATTATTGAAAGGGCCTATCGAGCCTCACGCCCACACTGAACCCTTGTGACAAACCAAGACCTGTAATATTTCACCTCCTGAGCTGTTTCAATAAAACCCATATACTGGCTAAAGCAAGAGAATTGAAGGAAGTATGGTGGGAAGGCCAGTGGCTCTGCAGCTTCAGTGAT
This sequence comes from Neoceratodus forsteri, assembly GCA_016271365.2. NCBI lineage: Eukaryota > Metazoa > Chordata > Ceratodontiformes > Ceratodontidae > Neoceratodus > Neoceratodus forsteri. The sequence goes on along the minus strand of JADMNL010000031.1, from coordinate 92,480,609 downwards.
CTCAGCCCCAGGTCCGTTCCTCCCAAGCAGAGTAGAAGGAGATCCAAAATAATCCTGTCATGGCTGGAGTGAAATTCAAGATGGTATATCCAGCCAAGCTTGTAGTCTCCATTGCAGGGGACACCACGCTCACGGAAGCCAAAGTAGAACTGCCTAAAAGCTTCCCCAACTTTTTCCCTGCCAAGCTCAGCCCATTGAAAGATGAGGGTGCACAGTAACCAGCTTCCTTCCTAATACAACCTGGTAATTGCTGAATTAGCAAAATAATGATTAGCCTAACTTAAGAGATGTTTCACAACTTTTTTCTCACCTTCATCACAAGACATTCTTTTGCAGAGTTATGAATTTTGAAAATGGCCTTGTGGAGTCTCATCACCTGCAGACCTGTCTTACACCCTACTTCACCCTCTCAATCCAAAGTCCTAGGATACAGCTCCAAGACCAACCCAGCCTGCTTAATCCTATCAACTTCATCCAATCACCTTTGACACTGACTAGTGACACAAACTCACAACAGACGTGTTCCCTATGTGATGTTTACAAAAAGGTCAGATCTAATGAGACCCTCATGGCACATCCACATGCTGTCTGCCATGGAGGCACCACATCCCAGGAACACCAAAGAGATCTGAATAAGGACGCAGACTGTCTTCAGTTGAAGCCATACTTAAAGCAAGCTGCATAGTCTTATGGGACAAGGACACACATTTTACGGCTGCAGTGGGCGCAGCCCCTGCAGATGTCTTGCGAGCACAGTAGAGTAAAAAGAAGCTTACTGGATGGACTTGTACATAGTGGAGGTGAATGGCAATCACTGTGTGCTCACTGCACTATTTTGTCCCCTGGTCATCAGTGGAACGCGCACTGGCCGCCATGTCCATGATGGCAGCTGGAATTCGCTGCACATGCGCAAGACTCGCATGTACGTGCTAAACTCAGTGGCATGGTGGCACTGTCCACCATGCCTAGGAAGGCCACTTGAGCCTAGTGTGCATTCACGAGTCTTCGCGCATGCACAGAGAACTCCAGTGGCCATCTTGGATCACGGAGGACAGTGCAGTGTTCCACCGGCAATCCAGGCTGCAGTCCTACCAGCTCTGGCCAGAATTTGTTACAGCAGGTACTATGCAAACTATGCTGGAACTCACTCTTAAACACCTGCTTTAAACCTCATACAGGTAAATGTATGTGTGATGTTCGGTGGGGAAAAGGAATGGCAAAAAAATTTAATCAACAGATTTTTCCACAATTAATCATGTCATCTTAAGTTATTAACTGTTACATTTCTGTACAAGGTTTACTTGGATAAGTATAAAATCAACCAGCAACTTAAGGTTTTATTTTTACTTTCCTTTTCCTATAGTGTTTTTTTTGTGCCTCTGAGCCTGTTAAGCCCTCTCTGCCCTAGCCCCCAACCAACAAGCAGCCAGCTTCCCCGGTACTCACCTGCCATGGTCCCCCAAGGCTTGCCCCTCATGGCAGGACCAGAGAGGGAGGCCATTCCCCTTCTGGATCATAATCCTGTTGTGCCAGGAGGCAGCACAGGTCAGGAGTGAGACAGGTGTCATTGCTGGCTTTAAATGACACACACCTGCATCATGTGGCTGGACATCCCATATTGCTGGCATGCCGACTGCCCTACTGCAACGTCTCCATGGGGTGGCAGCATTGCAACAGTGCAGCAAGTTCCCTTCCAGGGAAAGGAGAGGAGAGCAGTCTGTCTGATGCTGGATCCTCTCCTCTCAGCTGCTCCCCAGCATTCCAGACCCACTCCTGAACCCAGCCTGCTGGCATAGTCAGAGGTGTGGTGTCCAGTGCCTCAACCCTCCGCATCCCGGACCCACTCTGAACCCTGGCTGCTGGCATGGTCAGAGGTGTGGTGTCCAGTGCCTCAACCCTCTGCATCCCAGACCCACTCCTGAACCCAGGCTGCTGGCATGGTCAGAGGTATTGTGTCTGGCACCTCAATCCTCTGCATCCTAGACCCACTCCTGAACCCAGGCTGCTGGCATGGTCAGAGGTGTGGTGTCCAGCACCTCAACCCTCCGCATCCCAGACCCACTCCTGAGCCCAGGCTGCTGGCATGGTCAGAGGTCTGATGTCCAGTGCCTCAACCCTCCGCATTCGACCCACTCCTGAACCCAGGCTGCTGGCATGGTCAGAGGTGTGTGTCAGCACCTCAACCTCCACATCCTGGACCCACTCCTGAACCCATGCTGCTGACATGGTCAGAGTGATCATGTCCAGTGCCTCAACCCTCCGCATCCCAGACCCACGCCTGAACCCAGGCTGCTGGCATGGTCAGAGGTGTGCCACTGAGCCGCCTTCCTTTTTTCTTTTCTAACAAGTCACACTGAATCGCTATGAAAATAACTGGCAAGAAGTCAATAAATAATGGTCCACCATAAAATATCTTACGGGAATCATGAGCTGTGGGTGGCATAAGGGTCAGACTACTAGGGTGTCTGTACCTAATCCAGGTCAAAGCAGAGAAACAAGGACTGGGGTCTGCAACATCACCATAGCCTTGAATAACCACATTGCCTAGCTATCCTATAACCAGTATTAACCCTCCACTCATACCAAGCATATTTTCACCCAAAGGGGCCTTAAAAACAAGGTGTGGGGTGGAGCTGCCCCTGGGTTCCTAACCCTCACTTCACCTAAATATCTGGAGTGCAGTCGCAAGGCCAGGGGTCATAAGCCACCTCGTTTCATGGCTGTGAAGTGAAAATCACCCATAGTACGGTAAAGTTTGATGTTCTTTGTTTAAATTTTTTGTAGTTACACTGATCTACTGTGTTAATATGTTATTGGGGGACAAGCCAACGATATATTTCCATTAGCTCTGCATTTGTTAACCTCATTATTTATCACTGAGGCCATCTGCATGAAAGCAGGAGAGTTGTTCCCATAGAGTTCATTAGCTCTTATATTATGTTTTGTTAAAGTTATTCTGAAGGAGTCAGCTGCTTTTAAATGCTCTACCAGGGATGGCACATGCCCTACTGGTGAAGTGCAATGTTCCAGGCCCAGCCTAAATGGAATAGATATGGAAAGACTTAAATATGTTTCTTAAAAATGACAGACTCAGACTCACACATTTCCACATCCTTGATAATCTTTATTATACAAGGTTAAATTGCACAAAATGGTCAAATTGCAATCAGAGTCATGCTCGAAATGCAACAAGGCATCAGGTTTCTTCCTGCACATATTCTGGGAGTGTGAGTTAGTTCACAACCTATGGAATATCATTCAGAACAAAACAGGTCTATTGTTAGGGTGGCAAGATCTATTTAATCTGTCCATATGTGTTGTGGGTGACTTCCAAGGGATATCTGTGAAAGAAAGAAACTATCACATGTGCATTATAACTGCATCAGTTAAGAAACTACTACTGTGGCAGTGGATGGACTCTGACAAATATTCCTATGAAGAATAGCACTGGTAAATACTCTTAAATCTGAACACTGAAAAATTGATTGCTACATGAACAAACTCTGGTCAAAGCTAATACGGCTGCAGCGAGCTCTTACCTGTCTGGGTAGCAGAGCTGCGGCAGCACGACTCAGAGCATCAGTGATACTGGAGCATGGGTCATGGGTGGCAGCAACATCAGAGTGCGGTTTAGAGCTGCCAGTGGTTTGCCACTCAAAAAGATGGTGGCAGGGCGAAACTGTGCATACGCGATAGTCATAAATGAGCAGTTGTACCGGAAGTGTGTTTATGGAGTAGTGCACCATGGGCAACTATGCTTCTGTGAGGGGAGCTCCGTCATGGAGGACAGTGCCTATGGTATCAGCGCTGTCATGACATGGATGCATCACTCTAGGAGAACACAGGGTCGTGTTCTGGGCCGATCTGCTGTTCTCCTACAGTGATAGCCAAACGTCTTGGAGCTCTGCCCACGCAGTCGGAATAATAGACTGCCAACCTCTGAAAAACAATGGGGCATGCTACTACTTTATGTCTGCTGCCCTAGGACGACATGGAAATGCAATTGCAACAGGAACTATGAAACAAGTATTAGCTTACCATAATTTGGACATACTGTACGGCAAATATCTCTGTAACTGCTATGTGCACTTCCTCAATGCTTAAAATAGGAATACTCCTCTGTATATAGCTGGGGACATGTCTGTGTTTTCTGCTGTTGTATGATGTCTTTGTAAGTATAAGAAACTTATGTACTGAAAATCAATACAGTACACTCAATTTAAGGAAAGATCTAGTAGTGTGCAAGTTGCCAGCTCTAGTATTGTGCAGCTTACTAGTTTTGATACATCAAGTATTGAACACATTACTTGATCTTGTAGTGTGCAAATTTCTAGCGTCAGTAGATCAAGTATTTTCAGATTATTGGATCTAGTATTGTGCAAATTACTAGGTTCAATAGATCAAACATTGTGCAAACTGCCAGATATGGAATTATAAAAATTACTAGATCTAGTATTGTGCAAATGTCTAGCCTCACTAGATGTAGTATTGTGCAAATTACTAGATCTAGTATTGTGAAAAATTGCTATCTTAAATATTGCAGATCTAGTACTGTGCAAATAATGATTTCCCACCTCTACTTTACATACAAAATTTCATATATAATTTTGCAAAAGTGCATTTTGCAAACAAAGAAAGGGACAAGTACAATTGGAAAAGGTGTCTCCCATTGTCAAGTGCAATTAGGATTGTTAAAGTATGAGATTACTATATCTAAATTGCTTGTAATGGGATTATGTATACAGGTGATAGATGACATCATACATCTACTCAATTATTAATGGGGCCAACCCAGGCTCTGTTGATGTCGTTCTGGGTGTTCTATTGCATAGAAGTTACCATGACAGCTACCAGCAGCAGGGTTTGTATTTTAATTGCCTTTTTATTTACATAAAATAATGCAGTTAGACTTACAATATAATCCCAATAACACCCTCCTAAGTGATCATTTGCAGGGCATTAATGCCAGCCTGGGGTAAATGGGCATGGCTACGCTGAGGCGCCCGTTAACATAAAGGCTTACTTGTTTGGACACCATTATTTTGGAATGGATCACTTATTAAATACAATAATTTTAATAAATCTTGATAACATTCAGTGGTGTTCCCCATTTGTGCATGGCTCAGTAGAACACTATTACAGATCAACAGCACCTTGTCTTCAGATAGATATGGCCTAACATCACCCTTCCATTCTGCACACAGGTTTGAAACAAACATAATGCATTTAGAACGTAAATACAGGGTTAGAATCACTAAGTTTTGAACCCTGTGTTTATGCTCTGAACATGTCACCAGGTTGTGCCACTTACCTGGGCGTGGAACTGAGGAATACACATTTGGGAAAAAAACACAAGTGCTGTTTCTGCCCTCTTGCTGGCACAAGGGTAGGCAATGCTGCCCACCGACTTAATTTTTTTATTTATATCTGTCTGTCTGTCCATCTACAGACAGTCAGACAGTATCTATCTATCTATCTATCTACAGACAGTATCTATCTATCTATCTATCTTTCTAAAACATTTACCCGATTGTGATGCATGGGTGGTGATAGTCTTCCTCAATCTTTTCCATGACTTCAGATATTAGGGAAGGCTCTAGCAAATTATGAATATCAAGCAAGGAAGATTACCTTTCCATTGGTCTTGATCGGGCTATGGTTATTATCTATGTAACCACCCCAAACATCCAGTTTGCTAGTAGGAATAGAATAAGCTGCTGAGTAGCGCTGCAATAACTGTATTATTTGTTTACAGGGTGCCTTGTACATCTCTCTCTATAACTTTAAAGGGATGCTAGGATGGTAAATTATGGATACAGTGTTGCCTTGAGCGTCCTTGTGTGAAAGAACTGTCAACTGCAGGTGAGCACATCTGGTATCCTAAGGATGAAAGAGTCAAGACTCTGTTTTCATTCTGTTATTTGTCTCCTGTGTCTCCTTCGCGCTGCCCTTTCTGACAGTACCTGCAGCCCAGTCATCCACTATCCCCAGCACTTACCTCATAATTCCCCATAATTTACTCCTCATAGCGGGCTAGAGGGGTTGGACAAGCCCTCTGGAGCAGGATCCAGTGTCTGAGGTTTCTGATCGGGGTGCTGCGGCTGTGGCAAACCATACTCATTTTACACGGCAGAAGGTGTTTTCCTCCATTTTCATCCCATGGGATGTCTGGCGTCTGGATGCAACATGTCTGCTGGCATTTGTCCTCCTTGCTGCAGCCCCTTGACTGCCACGCCCCAGCTTCTACTTGATGTCAGTCTTCTTGTGGGTGGTGCACCTCCCTGCCCAAGGAGGTGAGTAGTCCATTGGATGCCCACCCTCCCTCCCTCCCTGGGCAGCCTCATCGATTGGCGTTACTCCCACACCTAAGTTGCTGGCTTGGTAGTGGCACTAGCACTAGGGCTGCGCTATTGGGCTGGCCTAGGAAGAGACAGTCCTATATCCATAAGAGATATTTCTAGCATTCCTATAAAGTTATTATAGATCATGCAAACTTTTTTAAATTACATTTTCCCAAAAACAATGAATCTTTTTACAACGTGACTAGCACCAGTGAGAAGCCTGTTGTAAGGGCACAGTGGGTGAGACACTTTCACAAAAATGAGATGGTCTCACACACAGCTCAAAACAAGTAGGGTGATTGGTCAGGAGTATCACATGATGATCCCATGATCAATAATTGAATAAGAATGCCATCTCACAGTTTGGGCACATGAATAATGAAGTGAAGCTGAGTGGTTCTGTCAGGCTGAACTGTACACTGTTATTCAATAAGAACCATCTAAGAGGTGCCAGGAACATATTCTAAGTCACTAGAAATTCAAACAAGTCAAGAAAATGTATTGAAATGTATAAATTACATTTTTTCAGTCAAAACTGGTCCCCTCCATATTTTTCATGCTGAATGGTGAGAAAATGTGTTGAAGTCAACGTCTGACCAACATCAGACATGAAAATGTGGCGGTTGTCACAAACCCACTCAGCAGATCAGCCCTCTACTACCAAAGTGCCAACCTCCGGCGCAGTCTTGTAACAGTTTAACAGAACAAGGTACCCCTCTTGTCTGTTTTGTGAGTTCGGATCAACCTTTGGTCTCCAGTCTTCGAGGATTCAAACTGTGAACCTCTTGCTAGTGTACCCAATGCACAAGCTCAGATAATTCTGTCTTGAGATAGATATCTTTGCTTATGGGCACCTAACCAGGTGTACAGAAATGAACCCTTAAAACTTTAATAAAGACCTCAGATTTAAAATGCTTCTCTTTCCAGTTTGGTATCACCATTCAAGCTTATGCCTAGTGTCTGCTATACCCATATATACTTTTCTTACAAATGAAAGAAAATCAAAGACAGACCAAGTATGCTCTAAAAGAGTTTTACTAAAATAGATAAAATATCTAACACATAAAATACAGAACTATTATATCACAAGACATACTAATCTCTTAAACAAAACAGGTTTTAACAGTGCAATTCCTACTATAGTACTTAGTCTCTAAATACCTGCTTAAAAGTGCTCACAGATGTTTCTTTGTCAGAGTCTAGATAAAAGTGTCTCTGTGAAGTCAAACAGAATAATGTTTAACATCTGGTTTTCCCCACCTTGCATGAGGTCACCTAGCTCCTCCCTGTCAGAATATATAAAAATATTTATAAAAAAAGGACGCTTTTTCCAGGTATTAAATTCTGCAACCTCAGCATGACTCATGTCCTCCAAATGACATTTCTTTGATCTTATGATAAACTTCCCCTTCCAGGACATGAAAGCATCTTTATGATTTTGCACCAGTTTACTAAATCTGGTTTCCTCTCCTAACATCATAAAATGGATATGCTCAACTCAGGCCTCTTCCAGCCTGTAATTAACTTTAGATAAAACAGAATATCCTTGATCAAGGTCTGTTCTACTCTATCATTTGCTTCAGGCCTGCCATGTAACACCTGGTATCTAAAACCTGTGTGAGAGTGTGTGTGTGATCTCACGTGCTGTTTCAGCCTTTTCTCATGGGAGACAGTCCATACACATTTTTATATTTACAAACAGTGATCATACAGCACGTAGAACTGGCTGTCCACGTCACAGTGGTTAGTGGTAGTGGTATTTCGTGGTAGGTGGCAAAGTTGGCAGCAAATTACAACTGGAAATGGAGCAGGGTGGCACTTCCACTTTGCGATTTTCTGACCCCCACTTCCACCTTCGCTTTCATATCCACTGAATTTAATTTGAATGTTAGTGCGCATAGGGTACATTGGTTTAAATGTGTAATTCTACACTGCACTGTAACCGTTTTCCATTCTGAATTATACACCTTCCACCAGACCTGCTCCTCTCAGGCCAGCACTAGCAATGGGAGTACTACAAAAGGTTCTGATAAGCAATAAAAGGTGCTGATAGTTGTCTGAGCTTGATCAGAACTTGTAAAACCTGTTAGTTTAAAGTGCAAAACTGTTTTACCCATCATTGCCCACCCTTAAGCTACTATCAGTGATGGGATCAGAATCTAAAACAATTTGGTATGGTACAACACTACCTCCAGCCTCCTTTTGGGTCTTTCTACCACCACCACCAGCTTTTTACTAGGTAAAGACCTGCAGGGAGTATATTAAGCTCCAAAGTCAATGTTTAAAAATTGTCAACCTGCAAATGGTTCTGATAAGGTACTTTTACAGGAAATAGCATAAGTTCTGGATATTGTAGTTCCTAACTTATCAGAGCCAGGTCTCCCATTCCAAGCCAGTGCCCTCAGCCCAGTCACTTGTTTTCTCCAAGATTTGCCATCACTGACACACAAAGGCTCCCCTCCCCAGCAGGGTTTCCTTCCTTACCTGCAAGGTCCAGATAGTGGGGAGAGGGGTGAGAGGCAGGAGCCCAGTGGTCTAATGCCTATGGGCTGCTAGGCATTTATCCAGCTGTGGTCAGTGTTTTTTTCTCTGTTTTCTCCCTGGATTCCTGTAGCAGCCTACAGTTGTGTATAGTGGGGCATGCCTTGGTTGCATATAGTGTGCCTCTACTGGGAGAGCAAGCTCAAAACCCAACCTGCAGGGTCACTGCCACACTGGAGCATGCCACCTCTCTCCCACTGGCTAGGACACCATTCCATTAGCTGCACTGATTCCCAGTCTGGCCACTCAAATGCCAACTCATAGTTCACTCTCAAACCCGGTTTTCCAACAAGTACCTATTTTGAAGAAGTGCTTTATTTGTTGGATAACATGCATATAAATTCTTTTGTCATAAAATGAGGGACATCTAGTCTGCCATCAATAGAATCTACAAGCCATGAAAATCAGCCTTAGTGTGCTAACATGAATTTTTAAGCCTGACAGAGCATATCCCATAACAAGCATTTATATGTAATAGGATGTAAATGTGTATCCCCAAGCTTTAATGGTGTTCCTGAGCTCTTTACACTTTTGAAGAAAAGTATGGTGACCATATTCTTAAACTGGGCCCAGGCTCTATCCCGTTCTTTGATTAAGGACTTGAGAGGGATGAACCATGCTTGGGAGGCACTTTTGCCGATGAGGGTCTTATAGGGGCAACAACATTACAGACTCTGTTGAACTGGAGTATGAAGTACTCCAGTGCTGAATTAATGTCTTATGTATGTATTAGGTAGGTCCAGTCTACCTGGTGCAGGAGGGCACAGAAATGAGGAAGCCTGTGACTACAGAACACTCTGGCTTTAGTAGTGGTGGGCTCTGCAGGTGATGCTCTTATTGACCATTTGCATGTGACCAGGGAGTGATCACTTAGGACATCAGGCAGGACTCCTGTGGAGATGATTCTGTCAGGGTGGCTGACTGGAACCCAGTCTAGTAGGGTAGCACTGCTAGGTTTGTAGTTGACCCTAGTAGGAGAAATCATTTGGTTTAAGGAGATGTTAGCAAGCTTGTCCTTGTGAGCTGTGCTGCTGTCTGAGAGCCAATTGCAGTTGACGTCCTAAGACTATCTTTTCATGCTGGGGTTTAGCTCAGCCGCAGTACTGACAAAGCCTATAGCTGTTATTGATTTTTACTTATACTGAACGGTAGTGGATAAATATGTGCAACGGCAAAAACAGTGGAATAATTAATGTATTTAGTAGGAAAACTCTTTTTGTTTGGAAATTTGTTTATTTCCATTGCTGTAGCTGTGCATTGGCCAAATAAGCTGCAGCTTCCCAGTTATTGTGATGCATCATCTTGTGTTCAAAGATGATTCCCAAAATTTAATGGGTTCTGTTTTAATGGGGATATTTGCTACATGAGTAATATGGTCAGCTCTTTCCATATCTGCTATCTGTAGGCCTTGACTTTTGAATAATTCAGTTTTGCACCGAAACCACCTCAAATGATGATATAACAGACACTGTTTTGGGTCCAGCAGACTCATCCAGTACACGTAAGCAGATATCATCTGCTCCACCAACTTTCCTCAATGCCAAGAAGACAGTCTTCATGACCTTCGCACTAGGCAGAGACTCTCTAGGCTACCTTCCCTGCCCTTCTTCCATACCCTTGATGGGACAGTTCTGGACCTCCTCCTTCAAATACCTAGGTGTCTGCCTGACCAGCACCTAAACTCTCTGTTCATGTGGACACATCCTGAAAAACTGCATCCCAAGCTTGGTGCACTATTTAGGAACTGTAGATGCCTCCCACTACCAGTAAGGTGTGAACTTATTCAGGACATGATCCTCCCTATTTTCAACCATTGTGATGTAATCTATAGTGCCGCTCCCAAGGCTTCCCTAGCCAGATTGAACACCCTCTTTAACTCCTGCTGCTGCTTCGTCTTGACACCCTCCCCCATCATCACTGTAATCTCTACCACTCTCAACTTCCTCTCTTGAAAACAGATGCCTCCTCCATTGTGCAAAATTTGTCTCCAAATTCTGGCTTGGTTCTCTTCCTCCTATCTTACTACCTCTTTTTCTCCCTCTCCACCTGTCCACTCCTCAGATCTTATGACACTTGCTGTCTTGCAGTCCCCATCTCTACCTCTCTCAGCCAGGACGTCTTTTCTCATCAGTTCCCTAAACTGTGGAATGCTCTTCCTCCCAGAGTCACCATTCGCTCTCCCTTTCCTTCATCTCCTCAGCCCTTCGTAATCACTTCTCTGCAAACTGTACCTGCAACTAACTGTCTCTCTAGATTTTGCCATGGACCCCTGCTTGCTGGGTTACTCACTGTCACAACTGTACTTATGTTGCACTTATCAGCTCGTTCATACTACTATACAGCACTTATCTTGTGTAATTATGAACTGTAACGTTAATTTGTATCCTTATCAGTGTTTGAACAATGTTATGTAAGGTCCGTGTATGTACTGTTCTTCTTCTTCCTCATCCCCTTCCCCTAGGACGCACTGGGAGATGAGCAACTTGTTGTCAGTGTGCCTTTCCTGGTGAAATGTTTCAATAAATAAAATTCAAATATTATTGGTCATTTGATATTCTGATAGCCTTATTCCAGGAATTCTGGGGTTGTTTTGAATTTTTCTAATGAAGGGCTCTATTATGAAAATATATGTACATACAAAGAAGCCAGCAGAGGAGGCCATTTGGTCTATCTAGTCTGCTTGTATTGCAGGGTCAACAGCTTGGGCTACTGTCCCTGCCCCCCTCACTCCTCCCATCCTCCTTCCCATGATCCTTACCTTCCCTATGCCTATCCCAGCCTCTCTTGAAGCTGCCCACCATCTTCAACAGGAATACCTCTTCCAGCAACACATTCCAAGTGTCCAGCCACCCCTCTCCGTGAAGAAGTGCTTCCTGACCTCTCTCCTAACCTCCACGCCTCCAGCTTAAGACTATGCCCTTGTGTTATGGTTGTCATTCAGCTTAAAGAGACTTGCTATCCACCTTATTTAGCCCTTTCATGTACCTGAAGGTCCCAACCATATATCTCCTCTCCCTCCCTGTCTCTCTCCTCTCTCTCTCCCCTTCTCATGCCTTATCCTGCTGACATGTCCTTTTTCAGGTGTGGGCACCAGTACTGAACTCCATACTCTAGATGTATTATCTATACAGTAAAAGACTTAAGGGCATCCCTGTCTGATCCCCTTTTGCTTGGACAATTTGAACCCATCTTCCCATTAATGCATGGTACTATATGAACTTTATTATACAGGATTTTGAGCCAAGAAATGAATTTTGCTGGAATTCCATATTCCTGAACAATATGAAACAGATACTGTATCTGCGAAATACTCTGCTGAATGCTTTTCTTGATCCAGTGAGAGCAAATAGCCTGATTTGGTGTTTATATTTCCTTTGTTATGAGGTCCCTCAAGAAAATTAAATTATTAGAAATAGATCTATTAGGGATGGCACATGTTTGTACAAAAGTTATTACATCTTCAGCAAGCACCCTCAATCTTTTGCTAGAATACTAGGTAAGTATTTTATAATCAGCATTAAGGAGACTCATTTGTCTCGGTTTTTAATATCAGATTTGTTACCTTTTTAAAAGTAGAATTAAAATTGCTTGGGGCATTTCTATAGGCATAGATCCAGACTACGAAAGGTCAATGTATAATACAGCTAAGACAGGACATAGTTGAAGACAATGTTTTGTACATTTTGGCTGACAGGCCGTCCTGTTTGGGAGCTGAATTGTTGTTTTAAGTCTTCAGCAGCAGTAGGAATTTCTGCTTCAGTAATGTCAGACATCATGTTTTGTTGTATGTGATTTGGTGTCCTGGGAACTTTGACATTTTCAAAAGGGTTATCCATATAGCGTTGGAGTGGATTCCAAACATATTAAATAAATATTTTGTGCAGTGTCCATAATTTTCCTAGGGTAGTATGTAGTTAGTTGTTTTCTACATCAGAAAGGCTTTCAATGTGTGTTTAGCTAACATGGTCTGCACAGCCTAAAAATATTCAAGGTGGGTTTATGGCCCTGTGTACTGAACTGAGCTTCTAGCTTCAGCGTCTCTGCTCTGTTATATTGGTGTTGGAAAATTGTTTCCTTAAGCTGTATAATTTGTGCTCCTACATTTCGTTTTCTTTTGTGTGCTAAGGAAATCAGGGTTTGTAGCTGATGTCTGAGTTTAAGGTACTGAAAATATTTTATTCTCCTTTCAGGACTACCTGCTTAATAAAAAAAATCTTTAAAATCCTTCTTAGTATCTACCACCACGCCATGACAGAATCATTTAAGTCAATTATGGAAACTCTGGCTCTAAAAGATTTCCCCATCTTTGAATAATCTGTTGGTTGGATAATAAACTGATGTTTAATTTCCAGCGTGAATGTGTCTTTTGAATCGTGTGTTCAATAGTGCAGTGACATGAAACTGCCAAATGATCTGAAGTTTCAAGTGGTATTGTGGAGGCTTTGTTTACTGTAACATTTTTGAAAAAAGAAAAATCAGTTCTGGTAGTTAGTACCCTTTAACATAAGTTTTTCTCCCATTTGGTGCACTGCTGTATACCCATCTTGTAAGTTAGCTGTCTTTATAAGATTGTTTAGGCAATACCGTCACTGAATACCTTGGTGGTTTTGCCTCCTCCATCTGTAAGAGTAGTATAGGGGTTCGAGGGGCAGTGATGGAGGAGGAGGGAAGGACTTGGGTTTTGCTAGGATTGTGCAGCAGGTGTGCAGGAGGCACTAGGACTCTGGTTCAAGCCAGGATGGCATGACAGGGGTTTGATGGGTGGGGTGGAGGACAAGGAAGATGCTTAGAAAATGGCGGTGTTACATAATTTCCAGGTTCAAGCACACATGACTTCCTGTGTTGGGGTGGGACTTATGGCATTTAGGGAGGACTTCCAGCCTAACACAGGATGCTTCTGATTGGTCCATTTTAGGCCGCCCACCTGTCCAATGACGTGGCATGTGCTGATTGGCTGAAGTTTAACATTTGACGAGTTATATGAACTTATATTACTTGTAAGAGAGGCCACAATTGAAATCACCTCCACAAATATTTGTTTGTTTGAATGTAGAAAAGGTTGGATTCATAAAATAATTCCACTCTTAAAGCTATACTTTGTGGGGCATATATATTTATCAGAAGGAATTTATGAGTGTTATAAGTCAAATCTAATAAGAGGGCCCTTCCAGGAACCATTTCTACTAATCTTTTAACTTTAAAATTGCACCTTCTTAATAAAAAAGCCACTCCATCACAAATGTTCTCTCCTTGGGACCAAAAGAACATCCCTGTGACCATAAATGTCTGGTTTGTAATGTTTCATGCATTGTTTTAATTCTTGTATCCTGTAAAAATACTTTGTTTGGTAGATCTCTTAAAATCTGTAAAGTTGTGAGCCATTTTTATGATTCATAATGCTGCTAACATTTGTGGTCATTGGAGTTGTGATGGGTCCTTACACATTTAGAGGAAAGGAGGAAGTGTTATTGTTTTCTAGATTTTGCTTTAGCTCTGTCTGGCCTTTTTTCCCATAGAGACTTCCTGCTTGGAGTCTGTGGATTAGTCCATAATACAGGATGCGGCAGAGGAGGCATCTGAATCACCTTCGTCCTCCTCAGAATCTCCTAACTGCTTGCTTTTAGATAGAGCACTAAATCTATTTCTTATAAGAATGGGGTTTGTAATCTCGACTTGCTCTGACTTTTTCTAAAGCGCCCTTTCTTTGATGTTTTACTATAGTCATCAGACTTCCGGAGGTTGAGGGGATCCCATCATTCTGCATTCTAGCTCTGCTACAAGATGGGCTCTCTTTAGTGCTACTTATTTGGGCTGTAATAGGATCTCCTGAGACAACAGGTGTCCAGTGTTCACTGTTGACAGAATATTCCTGTCCAGGAACAGGCTGTGGTACGTCAGTAGAACTATATTCATAAGGAATGGGAGGTTTGGACTATGTGCTGCATGCTCTCGATGTTCAGGGGAGGATGGGCTCCAGATTCCTTAGTTTGCTGAGCCTTTGCCTGGGACTCTGCAATGAGTTGTTCCTGATCCTGCATAGCCCTTTCAAGGCGGCTGTGGGCTGCCCAGGGACAATTGGCCCTATGCCACGATGCCTGTATGCCGCGGAAACCAGGTGCATAGAACAGCTATGTGTGACTGCTGCAGAGTGGGGTCCTGTGGAACCCGGTGGCATTCATAAATGGCGCGAGATGTCATTACGTGCCTGATCCGCCAGCCGCATGGACATCAATGCATCAGGGGTGTGCCAGGGGTGTGCTGCCTGCACTCTGGCGCCATTCACTAAGGCACATAGTGCTGTGCCCGGGGGGCATAGGAGGGCACTGGTTGTCAGGGGAACCCTGCCATAAGCGATGTGTGTGCCCAGCCACGCATGACAGGGACCCCCACGACGCTCCCAGCAGCGTATGGCAGCTAATCACCCGCACAGGTCCTTGGCAGTAGCATCACACACCCCAACCGTCTGCACCATCCCATATGAGCAATACATATCACCCCCAACACATGAAGTCCTAACTCCATTTAGCATAAGCATCCCCTAACACATGTATGCCCCATCCCCATAACAAGTCATGGTTACCAACATGAAGAAACGAAATAAATAACCTCCCCGACACCCAGTGGAGCCCATGTACAAATCCGATCCTGACCGGTGCCCCAACATTAACATTAATGGCCAGTGGACCCCCTGCCACCTGCGGCACCAACACCCCCAACCCTCATACCTGCTGGTCGGTGCTGCGGGCTGGGCAGCCAGTGGCACATCCCTCCAAACAACTCATCTGCTGCCGACCAGCCAACTGATGCTGGGAGCACGCGGTGTGTTACAACCGCTTCCAATCTAGTTGATGCACTTCTGTTATCAATATCTGCTGTCAGCTGCTCTTTATCGCACACCTGAATACCTGGTTCTGGGATTTCTTGTCCCCTGGGATGTATTTACTGCCATGGTATTTTCATCCAGCACTTTGTCACCAATTTCAGGCTCCTTACATCCACGTTTAGAAATAATGGGTGAACTAGGGAAGAGGTCCCCTACAGTGCCTCCTCCACCACCTTCATCAGCTCTGTCCGCAAGGGTTCTGCCTACGGGAAGAATGAGGAGTTCCCCTGTTCAGTAAATGTCATCAACAGCTTAATCTGATTTCTTTGCAGTTGGTTTGCATCTGTATTCCCTCCGGGAAGAGGCATACGTTAGGCAGTATTGTCTAGCCCTCCTTTCCCAGTCAACAAAGACTAAATAGAGTAAATAAACTCTTGACGTAATTTGTAAATTTATAAATGCCCACCTTCCCAGTTAGCAGGATACACTGAGTAGTCACAGTGTGTGTGCCTGGAATATATATTTCATTTCATTTTACAGTCCTCGTTAACCTGGTTTTACTGCTCTGAGCACTAAAACACAAGGAAAATATTCCTGACACTCGTGTCCACCACTCTTCCACCTGACTAGTCTGGAGGATACATGTTAAAGTGGGAGAAAATAGCAAACTTTTCTGCTGCCACTTTTAACACAGTCAATCTTTTTCGTGGGGAGTATAAGCAAAATAGGATGAGACAATTTTCTGTAATGACAATTTTTTTATTCCTCTGTTCTTATTACAGAACGCTTTACCTCTTTAAGAGCCTGTAAGTGGGTGAAGCTTTCCTAAGCCTCTGAAGTAAGTGGTCTTCGATCCCTAATACCTGCAGAGCCATTGTAGAGATAAAAAGCAACAGGGCAGCCTGGCTATTCATTGTCCAAAACAGCTGCAAGGCAAATCAATACAGCACTGAGAGCGATCGTCACTCCCTACCACCACCACCCCCACCCCACCCCATCCCTGGACATCCCTCCTGATAATTCTTCCCCACTGTTGGCTGTTCTCCCATTTGAGTTTTCTTTGTGCGCTTTCAAAAGCAGTTTAGTTTCGAGAATAAAATGAGATTGTCCATGGGAGAAAAAAAATCAAATTAAAACCAGCAGTCATCAGAGAAAAGAAAGGAGGGATGTGGATGATTCTGAAGCAGTGATTTCAAACCGATTGATTTTTCTAACCCAGGGTCTGTGTAACCTTGATAGATCAGGGTCACACTGTGGCTGGTAACAGGATTCAGTACAGTAACAAGGACAGCAATGAAGGAGTTAAAAAGCTCCTTTTTGAAATA
The DNA here is from genome assembly GCA_016271365.2 of Neoceratodus forsteri. NCBI lineage: Eukaryota > Metazoa > Chordata > Ceratodontiformes > Ceratodontidae > Neoceratodus > Neoceratodus forsteri. Next base: position 92,463,579 of record JADMNL010000031.1, on the reverse strand, counting down.
AAGGAGGCACGATGGAAGAATTCTTGTGCTTTGTTAGGTACAAACGTGTGGGTTTCTTGTCTTTCTGTAGGTTATAGTATACACAGTGTGCTTACTAAATGAATACATTCCAGAACCCAGTTCTCTTCCTCCACTTACTGCCTGTGGCGCTCCCCACCGGACTAACTTGCACATGCAGCCAGCCTAGAATGGGGCTGTTTTAACCTGAAAAATTGTATAAGAATTTTCAAGCCGTAGTTTTCTGTTTTTTTTTTTTTTTTTGGTGAAACCCACTTCAGTCCATTTAGTAAAACCACCAAACCTGACTGTTCTGAAACTGTGGCGAGCCCAACCTAGTTTTCAGCAGCGTGGTGAGGATGAGTTTCTGTTTCTCAAAAATAACAAGAAATTAAACTGAGTATTTCATGGAAAAAAAAAAAATGTAATTTATGTTTTAAACCATATACTGTATTATACAAAATAAAACCTAGGTAACTGTGCTCAACTCGGTTGTGTTTCCACTTCTTGTGGTTCTGACGACATCAGAGGCCTTGAGAATGAAGCTTTCAAGATCCCTGTGATGTCATCAGAGCCCCTCGATGAAAACATGATCATGTTGTACAGTGCTGTCCAGTATTGCCCCGACATATTGCTGTGTGTGTATTGAGTGAAGGAGAGAGAGAGGGGAGTAGTAAGGAGAGAAAGACGGAGAGAGATGGAGGAAGGACAGCAGAGAAGGAGTTGTGAGGGACAGAGACAAAGAGTGAGTGACTTGGGGAGAGTTGCATGGCATAGCTCCATGAATGACACTGACCTTCTGTCATATTGCAACTCTATGGGTGTCACAAACCAGCACGCTAGCCATTCAGATACAAATGACAACTGCGTCCTGTAACATCTGGTCCTCTAATTTGCGGTGCAATGTAGTATCCAACCTATCTGGTGACTCAGTGGCTTCTTGTTTTACTCAATTGTACCAACCCATTTCTCTCCCTGTAGACCTACCCACGTCTCACAGTTGTTACTGCCCTTGCTATGCCTGACCTACTTTAGGTTAGGGTCTATGTCATGCGCCCGCATGAAATCCATGCGGCTCCAACCTCTCCAGCACAGGGGCACACTGCTTCCCAGTGCACCCTTGACTCCACTTGCACTGTGTGCAATCGTTAAATCCAGTGCCACAAAGTTGAGTGGCGTTGTGAACTGCAGCAACCAAGCAGTGTTTGTTGCTCACAGGTTATCCAGCTAGAGGGAGGTACTAAGGCAAGTTGCAGCCACCAGCACAAAAAATGTGGGCTTTGTATTTTCCAGACGTGTCCAACTCAGCAGAAAACCTTTGTGGACTGTACCAATAATCTTGTGGCAGTATTGCCTAGAGGTTAGAGCAATGAGCTGTGAATAAGCTTGTTACATTCAGCAGACCTGGACTTGAGTCCCAAACCTCTACTTCCACATGGTTTGACCCTGAGCAAGTCACCTAACCTCTCCAGTGCTCCTGGGTCACCCTGTAAATGGGACTTGTGCCCAGTGGGCCTAACCTGGCTACCAAGAATAAAAAATATGTATTTATTCCCATGTACTTTAGGAAGTCTGTGGCAGCAAAATGCGGAAATTGAACTCGGCACTGGTTGCTACCAGCCGATGTGTTTCCTGGGCTGTATTATTTTGCTCTATGAATCTGTTTTCTCTGTCCTCACACAGTGCCAACTAATGCTAAAGTTAATCTAAGTGCAGATGTGCAGGTTTGATTCTGGTTACAGATCTCTGAAGAATGAGTTGTTAAGTGGCATCTGGGTAATTCCAAATGCTGTAACACTGGGGTACTATGTAAAAGAGTGAAAACAAAATCACAAACACAATAAGAGTATATGAGCATCAGCGCCAACAATAATTGCAAGTAGGAAAAACAGCGACCAGCCAAAACTGTGAAAATACACAAGGAGGAGTATATGGGAAGTCAGGAGGGTAGATTTATTAAACTAACTACGGGAGGGGAGCAGCCTGGGGAGGCGGGAGAAAGTTGGGGGTGCAGATTAAATATTCTCACTCCGGGGTGGGGATGGAACTCGTGGAGTGGAGAAAGTTGAGGGGCAGATTAAATACTCTCACTCTGGGGCGACGCAACTCAGGAGGGGACAAAGTGGGGAGATTGCATACTATAACTCAGGAGGGACAAAACGGGGGGGCATGAAGGTGGGTGCAACACTTTAATGAAAAAAAAATGAGGAAGTGTGAGTATTGAACCCGGGTCTGCTGGACATAGCAAAAACATACTCGGGCAGTGACTGTAACCTCTAAGCTATACTGCCAGCACAGGTTCACAACACACACCAGCAGGCTTACATTGCAGAACTGCATAGTGCCTCGTCACTGAAATAACTTATCGCTATAAAGACCATGGAGCTAGCATGACATTCACTGTTTTTATGTACTATTATTCACTCGCTCAAATTCATTTGCTATTTTGATGGGACACCAACAAGGGTCCATAATACTTAATCTTACCTGCTATTGTGCAAGTAGAAAAGCAGGCAGACAGTGGTTGCTTGGGGCTGCATTGTTTTAATTTTTTAATCCCTGGGTCAGTTGCATCCTTTGCCTGTCTCATAGACTCCCACCTGATCATTGCTGGGTGGAGACTGTAATTCAGATTTTGTGAACATTTCGTGAAATGTCACCAATTTTATGGAATTTTCCAAAATTCTGACTTTTGAAAATTTGAATCCTCTGACTATGTTTCCCAGATGTTTGCCTCATTCCATGAACTTTTATGGCTAAACTGTGGAATGAATTGATACACATGAACCACGGCATCACAGCTCTGTGGAATTACAAATTGCAGTTTGTGCCGTGAATGAGCTTATTTAACACTCATGAGAGCAATGTTGGTAGCGTTAACAGCGTCTCCTCTCGAATTCTTGGTGAATTTAAATTTTGTTCATTAGAACAGCTAATAATTGCACCCTCCTGCAGTCTTTGGATTATGGCGGTGGGAGCACCATCTTTCAAGGTGTAAGTTTTCATCTCTTTCCTCTGCACTGGTGAGAGCAATGCAGGAAGGACTTGCCAGCCTACAGAAGGGTCTTCAGCTTTGTAGTAGCTAATCGTTGTGATCATATATTTACAGCGATGTTTTGGACATTGCTCCTTTATAGGAGGTGAACTTTGTGAACATTGCTCCCCGACAACAACCTTAATTTGGATTCTCCTGTTGTTATATTATTTATTGTTTTATTATCTTTTACAAACACAAAAATTGGGTGGGAGGGGTTGGGCAGTGGGGGTGGGTGTTGGGCGGGTGTGGGTTGGTTTTACTGGTACTGAGTGGTTGATTTTGTGTATGGTTAGGGGTTTATTGTTACTGTTTTAGGAGGATAGGGAATTTAACGTTAGGCTATCAGTTGTGGAAGAGGATGTGTGTGGGTTCAGACCTCATAGGATCACTTACTAGGGATCCCTGCTATGGGACGCTATTGTTTTGCCAGTTCCCCTCTGCCACCTGCAGCTGTTAGGCATTGTAGGGAGGTTGGGGGATTAGCACAGGCAAAAGGTGGGTGGTGGGATAACAAGGTTGTTGAGAGAGAGAGAGAGAGAGACAGAGACATTGAGGTGTTCAAGACCAGGAGGCACCCTGGGCCAAAATGGAACCTTGGGAGAGGCCAGATGTGGTTGGTTCCCATTCCCAGGGTTTCCGCCAAACCGAGAGACAGGTAGCTGTTAGGTCAGCAGCCTCTACTAGTGCCCTGCAGGCAGTGTTGTGTAATGTGAGATCGATCAGAAACAAGACCACAGTTATCGGACTTGATTTCCTCAGTCAGTCTGTCTTGCATTGTACAGCCCTGTCTGGGAGATGATGCTGGTCCAGTTTTGGAGGCATCTGCCCTGGCTGGGTTCTCTGTGGTACACTGCCTGGGAGGGAGCGCAGTGGCGGGGATGTGGCCTTCTGTTTTAAATCCAACCTGAACTTCTCTGTACACCCAGTGGGATCTACTTTGTTGTTTGAATGCGTGGCCGTTCGCGGGGTCCAGGTGCAGGCTGCAGAATTCTTCTTGTGTACAGGCCTCTGGGGCACGAGAGGAGTTTCTACAGGAAGTCATGGAATTCGTTGCTGAGGAGGCGTTGGTCACCTAGGTTGTTGATCTTGGGTGACTTCAGTGCTTGGTCGGTGATGAATAGTTGCAATTTGGACATGACTTACTCCAGCTGATGACATCCTTGGGTGGCTTGCTTTCTTTCTTTCTTTCTTTCTTTCTTTCTTTCTTTCTTTCTTTCTTTCTTTCTTTCTTTCTTTCTTTCTTTCACGGGGTAAGTGCAGTAGGCAGGACCTGCCTATTTTCAGGCCACGACCGGAGAGTACAATCACAACAATAAAAATACAATCACAGTTCAACAATGTATGGGGGAATACAGGTATCCACACTGGGATAGGCAGTAATTACAGACTAGAAGATTGATAAAATCCATGCAGGGATGCATAAATTATACAGGGATGGGTCACAGGAAACTAAAACATTAAAACATTGGTCCCAGAAGAGACGGGCAGAATGTTGAGACAATACAAAATAAAGGATCAAGTGCATTTGCAAACACTAAGTGCATTTAAGTGCGAGAACAGGACTTTCTTGAAAATAGAGTGAGATTTGGAGCTCCTGATATGGTGAGGTGGGAATTCCAGAATTTGGGGACAAAGTGGAAGAACACTTTGCACAAGCAGTTGCTTCTGTGATCTACAGCCTGTGACACACAGCCACGGTCATACCTTGGACCTGGTATTCTAACTGGGGCTTGAAGTTTGTGGTCTCAAGATTCATCTGGTCTTTGGTCAGATCTCTGCACAGTGCAGTTCTCATTTAGGCCCCTTAAGCCCTTTCTTTGTGGAGTGGGTTGGTTCTTGCCCTTTAAGGGGATTGTCCCCATAGGGTTTTAATGGCAATAATGGGCTCCTTGGCAATGGGCTGCCTGCACAGTCAGCTCGATTGAAGAAGTGGTGGCCTCTAATAGGGCTGTCACCTTGGTGCTCGATTCTGTCGTGCTGGTCCATATACAACAAGTCTTCTTGCTTGAGGTCCCTCTGGTTTGATGGGGAGCTCAAGGAGATGAACAAAGGTTGGAGATTGGAGAGTCATTGGCATAAATCGTAGTCAGAGGAGGATAAGCTGGCTCTGAGCACTCACTATGGTGAGTATCAGAGGGTAATCTCCAATAAGAAGGCAGTTTACCTTTCAGGGAGATTGATGCAAGTAAGAACAGACCGAACCAGCTCTCCCAGACTGTAGATAGGCTGCTTCACCGGTTTATCTGTAGCCAATTGGAGAAGTTTCAGAGGCGAAATGCAAGGAATTTGCTCTGTTCTTCTCTGACAGAGTGTCTTCCATCAGGGCTGTGATTTCCCCAACCAGGCCTTTTAGGCCGAGGTGGCACATCGGTGTTCCTGAGAGCACTTCTCTTGCCTGGAGCAAGTTCAGACCTGTGGGGTGGAAGAGGTTTGTGAAGTAATTTCAAAACCGTGGCCCACATTTTGTGAACTGGATCCGTACTCAACCCATCTCCTAGTGGGATTCATTACAGTCCATTGGTGTAGTGTTCTCCGAGATAGTCCTGTGCTCACTTTCAGAGGCTGTTTCCTAATGTCTTGAAAAGGCATTGGTAAAGCTGCTTCTGATAAAACATCCTTCAACCCAGACGTCTTGGCGAGTTATAGACCTGTCTCTACCCTTCCCTTTCTGGGTAAGGTTATTGAGAAAACTGTGGCCCTGCAGCTTGAGGCACACCTTATGGCCTTTGACATCTATGGGCCCCTCCAGCTGGGATTTAGGCCTGGACATAGTACTGAGACTGCTTTGGTCAAGGTACAAAATGACCTCCTCAGGGCTAGAGGTAAGAGGAGGCGGTCAGTACTTGCCCTTCTCGATCTGTCATCAACATTTGACACTGTGGGCCATATGGTGTTATTGGATCCGCTGAAGGGGCAATGTGGACTCACGGCACTGTCATCAGTTGGTTTGAGTCCTTTCTCACAGGCAGGACTCAGAAGGTGGTGATGAAAAGTTTTCCTCCTGCCCTAGGTCCTTGCATTGTGGAGTCCCCAGAGGTCCATCCTCTTGCCCTTGTTGTTCGCAGTGTACATGCTGCCCTGGGTGAGATCATTATACATTACAGTGTGTAGTTTCACTGCTATGCAGATGATAGCCAGCTGTATGTGTCTTTTGTGCCTCGGACATGTGATGCAGAGGCAGTGCTAAACAAATATTTAACTGAGATCCAGGACTGGATATCTTCTAACTGGTTGAGGCTCAACCCAGGCCAAGTGGGAGGCAAATGTTATCATGGCTGAAACGGGCTTAATGTTTGGGACGGTTCCTCTTTTGGTGTCCATGAAGGTGACAAATCTGGACGTGATTTTAGGCAGCAGATTGACACTTGAGGCTCAGGTGTCATCTGTTGTCAGACTGTTTTATCATTTTAGGAACATCACCTGGATTAAAGCTTTAAGCCCTCCTGGTGACTTACCATCACTAGTGCATGCCTTTGTGACATCCAGACTCTTCTGCTGCAATGCTCTATATCTGAGGGTCAGTGGAGGGTCCTGCACTGCCTGCAGCTGTTGCAGAGCAACAACCAGGTTGCTGACAGGCTTCCAAGGTCCTGCTATGTGACCCGGTGCTGTGCAGCCTGCACTGGCTGCTGGTAGGATGAAGGATCCCCTTCAAGGTGGGTTTACTCACATATAAGGCCCTATAAAGTTCAGGTCCAGGCTATCTGCAAGATCTCTGACTCCTGTGCACCCCTTGCGCTCTTTCCGCTCTGCACAGGAGGAGGGCCTCCTAGTGGTTCAGAGGGCATGGTTGAAAACATCAGGTGATCATACCTTTGAGGTGGTGGCACTGGTCCTGTGGAACTCAGTTTCCAGATCTTTGAGGGAGCCCCTTGGTGGAAGCCTTTGAGCAGGGGTCTGAAGACACGCCTTTTTAGACAAGCCTTTAGGTTTTAGTACTTAGTTATTTTACTGCTGATTTTATTGCTGGCCTTCTTATGTTCATGATGTTTTAACTTTCTTATCTGCCTATGTTATGTACAGTGCCCTGAGCCTCAGGGATAGGGCATAATAAATAAAGCCTTGCTTACAGTTTAATACATTGATCTGCAATGCATGCAGCCATGTGTGGTTCTAAATCAAAATTTTGCAAAATAGCTACTTTCCCAGTTATTCCACTTATGGAATTTTATTTTCACAGCATTAGCCCTGACACTACTCAAGTCACAAGCATTGTCCTCGTGATGCTGCTTTCGTGTCCCACAGTGGCTTCCCTCCGTTGTGGGGATGGTGCTTCATGCCGTCAGGCTCAATGTTGAGGGGGGAAATGTCCAGATGAGCCACTGGTTAATGGGATAGTAGGACGGACCTTCATCCTACTCCATCCCACCCTTGCTTCCCATTCCACCCACACCCCACCACCTCCCTTAGTGAGCTCCACCTACCTGCACCTATCAGATAGCTGGGAGAGTAAAGCATCACATGGTCACTTGCGCTGTCCGGTGTTGTTCCCAATCCAGATTTAGGAGACTTCTTTTTATTCATGTGTTTATACTCATCTCAGTTGGCCCCATCTGGTCCCCCAGCCCATCACTCACCTTCTCCAGTTACTTACCCCATCCTCTGTCCTTCATGGTTTGTTACCATGGAGGGCCTTGAAGGGCTCTATCATAGAGCCCTTTCAGAGTCCCTCTTGGAACCAGGATCTGGTGGAGATGGACTCTGGTCAGTGGTTTGGGGCCTGCGGGGGTAGATTTTCATCTGGCTGTAGTCCTGTTTTCCCAGTCCCAGGTGGCATACAGAGGATCACAGGGGTGCTTCCGTGCATACAGTGTGTATCTGCCGGGACAGCAAGTGTCCTGGCCCACCAGCAGTAGTCGATCTGCACTGGAACCTGCAGCCTCGCTTCTCCTGACTGGGACTTGCTGTCACTGCAACGTGCTCTCCCAAGCGTAACTGTCTGAGCACCAGCTCGCAAACTCACTCCTGAATTTGGGTCACCAAGATTTGGAACACGACTCCTTCCATTGGACCATTAGACACCCAATGCAAGAGGCTTTTGAGTAGTGGGTAGCAGCGCCCCAATCAGTTGAAACACTGCCTCTGTAGCTCTAACCATAGTTAACAAGCCCAGGGATCTGTGTTTGGTCTTGATGTGAATGAATCCAGGTCTTTTTCCTGGTAACGTGTTGTACCCAGTGCCACCAAGGAGCTGCATTTTTAAGAATCTGAAAACTCAATGACATCAGAAAAAGCGACTTCCATTTCTGGTAGGGATAGGAGGGTGGGTTGTGACCGGTTCTGATTCTGACACTGATATGTTTCCAAAAATTTCTGATTTAACCTGATTTACTCAGGTTTGCCAAAAGTTTGATTTTAAAACCACACAGACATGACTGCATGCATTGCAGGTAGATTTTCCAGCCAGGTTCGAACTGGCTCAGAGGGTCAGAGGTAGTTCTGACCTGGTCAAATAACAGAATCAGATTTCCCACACTCTTCATCAGCGTTTTTTATGTCATTTAATATTTGAAATAATTATTTGATTGGGGATTCAGCCAAGTTTTCATTCTGAATAGAAACAAAGAGGTTCTATGTGATAATGGTGAGCGATGCAGCGACCCGCGTGCTCGGGACATCAGTGGAAAACAGTTTCTACACCCTGACATCTCCACCCCACCTCCCTCTACTTAAGATTCTCAACTCCAGGAGGGTGCATGTCAGGGGTAACAAAAAATAACAAGTGTTTGGCCAGGTGCAACAAAACCATAGTAAGCGCCTGGACCCAGACATAACCGGAACCGCACCGCAGTGAGGCCAACCCCCCAACGCCACAGCGCGGCTCGGCAGCTGACCGCAGTGCCACCCCTACATCCCATCCGCCCCTCCCAGGCCATGCTCGCCGTGCTCCTCCCCGTTATGCGTGTACATATAGCGACATCCTGTCGCTAGGGTACATCCACCACCACATCTGGTCACCCTCCCTGCCCTCGCCTTTCAGGCTATCGCCCACATCACGTCGCCATTTTGAATGGCGCCTTAATTCAGGCGCCAATGTCACAGGCTACCAACGAGGTTCCAAAATCCCTTACATTATCGGGACTGGGTCAGAACCATGTAACTGAAAATCCATACCTGGTCAATAAACTGAACTGGGTCAAATCAGAGTCGTGTCACAACTGACTGTGATTTCGAGTTGGTCAAGGCAGGCCATTCTGGGGGTCTGAGCTGGCACAGTTCTCCCAACCCTAGTTTCTGACCCCCTTTTTTTGTTAGTTTATTTGCCTGTGATTTCCAGCTGAGAATGCAACATTTAATTTTCTGTGTAGGGATGGGTGAGACTTATATCCAGTTACAAAGCTGGGTGGGACTGAAGATCAGGAACATCATCTGACTTGCTTAGGCCCCCAGTGATGCCAGTCATATCAAGTTAGCACATCAACACGGGACAGTAAAACCCATTACAGCAACACTTCGAACAGTTTCAAAGTTGTCGCTGTAAGAGGTCTCGCTACACCAGCACCAGTTTGCCCCCTTCACAATCAACTCCAACCGAAGTTGATTATTTTAGTAAGGGAGAGTTGTGGGGCACAACCCTCCTGCAAAAGCACCGGCAGATGCCAGTGGGTGAAATTTAGCCTGTTGGTATCGGTGATTTTGCCATGCCGTATGTTGACAACTTTGTTGTCGATGCGACTAAGTGGAACTAATGCCAGTGGTTCTGGTGAGCCAGACATACCGGTCAGCAGTAAAGGCCAGGCTTAAATGGCTGGAAATTGTCTGGCTCCTCTTTTCCATTTGCAGGGCCCTGATCTTGGGGCCCCTAGTATTACAAAAATAACAGCCAATACCCCTCTTCCCCAGTCCCAGCAGGAGAGATTTTGCCAAGTTAGGCATTCTGCAGGGAACACTGACCAAGGCAGCTTCAATTCAAACTTCTGGCCACTGCATGCAAATCTGCTAACCTTTTAGGTTTGGAAATATGCTTTAGTGAAATTTGCAAGGGATTTGGGGAATTTAGAGCCCTTCACAGAGATATCCGTCTCCATTCATTACTAGATGACCATGTTTCTGTGTCTAGTTGTGGTACTGGAAGTCATACTTATCCTTACTTTTTCCAAAGTTAATAGTTTTTGCCATTTAAAAATGATCATTTCACTCCTAATCATTATACGCAGAAAGTAATCATTTCAAGTGCTGCCTGTCTCTTCACTTTAGTTGTACAAATTAAACAACAGAAATAGGTTATAGGAAGAGTTATTGCTGGGGACTGCTGAGCTGAAACTGCAAATTCTGAATTGTGAAATTTTCCAAAATTCTGACTTTGGTGAAATCTGAATCCTCCAAATGTGTTCAACTGAACTTTCAACCTGTTCTGTGAAATTTCTGGCTAAATTAGGGAATGACTCACATGAACTGTGGAATAACATATCTGCAGAAGTCCGTTCTGCAGTTTAGTACATTAATCCATAATACATGCAGTCATTCACGCAGTAACCAGTAATCAGTTCTGTGGAATTCTATCCGTAGTTTAAAGGGAAACTCTTAGCTCCCTGTAGATATGCCATGGGACCATGAGGCCCTGAGTAAGCAAAATACAAGGATAAATAATTTTATGTGCACTTACTTTACAATATTTAATATTTTTATCTGGCTGACCCTGTGACCACCTGTCCACCATGTCAACAAACTAATTGTCCCAGTGTCCCCTGACGTCCATGTGCTGGCATTCCTGTGTACTGTGTAATATTCTAATAGAGCGGATGACCGTGCTTATTGTACAGCTACCAGTCATGCTGGAGCAGCAGAATTTAGTAACTATGTTGAAGGGCTGAGAAATCCAAAAATATTCACCCTTACTGGAGTCCAGAATTTTTTCTTCTGATATGTTCAGTCTTGCTATTTAAAGAGTATACCCCGTCATTGCAGCGTACCTCATCACTACTTCCATTTCCCAACTTTTGGGACAATTTTGCAAGCTGGCTTCTTTCTTTGCTCTTAATAACCTAGAGGCCACGTGGCATATAGAATTGCTGGAAGGAGCCCACGGCTGCAGTCCTGCGCGCTCATACTTGTAGCAACACATCTGAGGTTTCTTGTCATTTTTTGTTTAGCACATAATTTTAACATTTTTAAAGGGAACAGTCAGCACCAAAGGGCTGTTTCAGTGTGCACTTTGTATTAAAACATTTTGGTTTACTACTGTTTACTGTAGTATAGTAGATTGTATCAAGACTAATTTTGTTTACTTCTGGACCGACATCTTCTTTTCTACGAATCCCAGAATTCCCTGCAGCTGACATCAGAGCAGTAGGAGATTCAATAGCTTGTAGTGCATGTTAGAGTTTATATAAGCTCTGATCTTTTGTTTGTTGGCCCGCTGTCCTCCCTGGGCTAAGCACAGTTACAGAGGACTGTACTTAGCTCCTGGAGAAAACAGTCCCAGAAAACATCTGATCAGAGATTATAAAACCCTAACAAGCACTGCAAGCTATTTAATCTTCCACTGCTGCCTACTGCTTGATGTCAGCTGCATTATGATGTCAGAATTATGGGATTTATAGTAACAGATGATGTCAGCCTAGAACCAAGCAAAATTAGTCAGAAACAATCTACTGTACTACAGTAAACAGTAAATAAACCAAAGTGTTTTGGAGACGTTGGCCCCATCAGACTAGCCCTCAGTCCCATTAGCCACCACCTCCAGGTACTTACCCAACCGCTAGTGTGGCTTGCTCCTGATGGACGGGTCCCTGAGGAGCCCCCTGTTCCTCACGTTTGCAGAATCTGGTCCGGGAGGTGGATATCCGGTCACCACTGTGGGGCCTGTGAAGGGCTGGTCGCCATCCTGCTGCATTGGTCGCTTTTGCGTTTTCCCCCAAGGGGTTGCCAGCATGCAGTGGCGCAGCATGCCCAAGTGCCGCTGTGCACATGCACATCAGCATCCGCAGCAGCTTCTGACCCTGAGAGAGCCTCTGCATGCATGTATGACCTCCCAGCCTCTGCTGGGTGACAGTCCAACAGCGGAGGACAAAATCCCCCACCCCAGTGGAAGCTGTCCTGTGGGCCTCCTTCCCCAGCTAGACCCCCTGCGATCAGAGTCAGTTCTAAACCCAGGTTGCGGGTATAGGATGCCCTGCTGCTGGGCTACCTGTCCGAACATTGGAATTATTTTGAACCCAGATCCTGCTACATGAGATGCCTTCATATGTAGCTGAGTTCTACCTTCCTTTTCATTTCCACCCAGGGGCCAAAGCTTTCTGAAGTGACCTAGTGATCTACATTGGTTAAGAAATTGTAATAACTAATTTTTTAAACTACTCACTGCATTCGACTTGCAAATGTATCAGTGGGGTTTGCAGGTCACGCTGTAACTCTAGCAGCAAGAGTAGTAGTGCCAGTACATCAATCAGTGCTCCACCGCTCCTCCCCACAGCACCCCCGACAAGCTACCCTACCTCCTGAATCACAGTCCAAAGTAACTTCCTGGGCTGACAGACTGTTTTGATGAAAACAAACAAAAGTCAGACTCTTAGTGCTGAGGAGGCATTACCGATCGCTGCGTGGTGGACCTGCGCTCAGACTCAAGTCACTATGTGGGTTGGCCAGGAAAGGACTGAGCATCCCAGGGGCTTCGCCTCATTTAGGGAGGGTGGACAGCGTTTACCACTGCATACTCACCACTTGGAGGAAACTCCGCAGTGGGGCAGCAGATGGCACACATTGAAAGAGAAGGCCTTAAACCTGTAGAAGGCTCTACAAGCATACCACTAGAGGGCTCCTCCATTACAACCTTGTACCACTAGAGGCTCCTCCTTACAGCCTGGTACTACTAGAGGCTCCTTCATTACAGCCTGGTACTACTAGAGGCTCTTTCATTACAACCTGGTGCTACTAGAGGCTCCTTCATTACAGCCTGGTACTACTAGAGGCTCCTCCTTACAGCCTGGTACTACTAGAGGGCTCCTCCTTACAGCCTGGTACTACTGGAGGGCTCCTTCATTACAGCCTGGTACTGCTAGAGGCTCCTTCATTACAACCTGGTGCTACTAGAGGCTCCTTCATTACAGCCTGGTACTACTAGAGGCTCCTCCATTACAACCTGGTACTACTAGAGGCTCCTTCACTACAGACTGGTACAACTAGAGGCTCCCCAATTACAGCTTGGTACTACTAGAAGGCTCCCCATTACAGCCTGGTACTACTAGAGGCTCCCATTACAGCCTGGTACTACTAGAGGGCTCCCATTACAGCCTGGTACTACTAGAGGGCTCCCCATTACAGCCAGTTACTACTAGAGGGCTCCATCATTACAGCCTGTTACTACTAGAGGGCTCCTTCATTACAGCCTGGTACTACTAGAGGGCTCCCATTACAGCCTGGTACTACTAGAGGGCTCCTCCATTACAAGCCTGGTACTACTAGAGGCTCCTTCATTATAGACTGGTACTACTAGAGGTCTCTTCCATTACAGCCTGGTACTACTAGAGGGCTCCCCATTACAGCCTGGTACTACTAGAGGCTCCCCATTACAGCCTCGTACTACTAGAGGGCTCCTCCATTACAGCCTGGTTCTACTAGAGGCTCCTTCATTACAGCCTGGTACTATCAGAGGTGCCTCCATTACTGCCTGGTACTACCAGAAAGTGCCTCCATTACAGCCTGGTACTATTAGGGGCTCCACCATTACAGCCTGGTACTACTAAGGGCTCTCCGTTACAGCTTGGTACTACCAGAGGGCTCCTCCATTACAGCCTGGTACTACTAGAGGGCACCTCCACTACAGCCTGGTAATGCTGGGGGACCTCCACTACAGCCTTGTACCACTAAATGACTCCTCCATTACAGCCTGGTATCGTACACCCTGGTACCACTACAGGGCTCCACCATTACAGCCTGGTACTACTAGAGGGCTCCTTTTTACAGCCTGGTACTACCAGAGGGCTCATTCATTACAGTCTGGTACTACTAAGGGCTCTTCCATTACAACCCAGTACTATTAGAGGCTCCGCCATTACAGCCTGGTACTACTAAAAGCTCCTCCATTGTAGTTTGGTGCTACCAGAGGGCTTCTTCATTACAGTCTGGTACTACTAGAGGCTCCTTTATTACAGGCTGGTACTACCAGAGGGCTCCTTCATTACAGCCTGGTACTACTTAGGGGCTCTTCCATTACAACCCTGTACTATTAGAGGGCTCCGCCATTACAGCCTGGTACTACTAAAGGGCTCCTCCATTATAGTTTGGTACTGCCATAGGGCTTCTTCATTACAGCCTGGTACTACTAGAGGGCACCTCCACTATAGCCTGTACTGTTAGAGGCACCTCCATTACAGCATTGTACCACTAGAGGACGCCTTCATTACAGCCTGGTATCATACAACTTGGTACCACTAGAGGCTCCACCATTGCAGCATTATACCACGAGGGCTCCTTATTACAGCCTTGACACTAGATGGCTCCTCCATTACAGCCGTATACCACTATAGGTTCTTTAGTTACAATCTTGTGCCACTGGAGGGCTCTCTTACATTACAACCTTATATCACTAGAGGGTTGGCTCACCTCACATAATGAATTAGTAAGGGCACAGAAGTTTGAGTCAGGAGATCATTTGCAGGTTTCAAACCTACAACAGTAAAATAGTTCAATGTGTAGTCTTGAGCATGTCATGTTATCTTTTCTTCAGTCTACCTGGGAGTAAAATTGGGTAAAGGAGGACCCCACTGTAGTGAGAGACTGCTTCTTAGATTGCTGTCCTGGGTTAATAATAAGGTAGCAAGGTACAGTTGGGGGTTAAGGTTTGGCATGGGGTGGCATTATTGATTGGTATCCCCACCCCAAGTTGCCTTACCTGTATTATAAACAGAGAGGATATATGCCCTTTTTAAGCAGCAGTATTGTTAGAGGAAAAAATGTTGCATCATTTTTAATAATAATATATTTCTGGCTAAAACATTGATATCATTTTTCTTTTCATTGTTTTGACTTCTGAAGTGAGAGATGGTGTTATATCATTTTAAAAGTCCCTGGGCTGGGGCCAAGCTCACTATAAATACATTAAATATTTTGGTACTGTGCTGTTTACCTTCAGAAATGTGCTAGCATCCTCCTAATGTGTCCACAGTATGAATCCAATATGAAAAGTCAGAATGCAAACTTTGGAGAAGGATTTTAAAATTGCTTGTGGCGGCCATATTTAGTAACTTGAGTCATGATTTATTAAATTAGTAATAAAATCTGTTTCAAAACATCTTGGGAATAAAAATACACTGGTGATGAATCTAATTACATCAGAAATATATTAACGCTAAAAGCTTTATGATGAAAGTCCTGGCTGAGAAACAAATGCTGCTGCTTTATTTTTATAAAAAGGTTCCTGACACTTAGGCTTGCTCCTGTTTCTTCCAATAGCAGAGGCGTGCATGTCTCCATGTCATATTCACATGTGTCTCAAGCAATCAGGACACTGAATGTTGATACTTAGATTTATTTTTATCGTATTTCTTTTACCTCCTGCAGCCTGACTTGCGATCATCCAACCACTGCTTCTCTGCCCATAGCGGCCCTCAGGCTCGTCCACACACGGCTGGCATATGCTGCGTACCCCGAAGGGGACCCCAACCCCTATGACGGGGCGGGAACCAATATCTGAGTGCGACCTTGCACGACAGGCTCCCACCGGGCGAGGAAGTTGCTGCCATCAAGCTGCTTGGACAGTGCTGCCATTTTCGCCTCCTGGTTATACCCCTCGAGCACGGGACATGCAATGACGCCTAAGGCACAATGTGCTGACGCCTGTCGTGCTTCATCCCCTGAGTGCATTGCTCCTAACAGTGCCCCCGACTCTCCATCGAAGGCCTCTTGCAGAACGACGGGAACCCATATCTCACCCCTAGGGAAAGGAGAGCAGTCCTCTGATGCTCAGTCCTTTCCCACCCTGCCGACTCCTGCCAGCCCGGTGCGCTCCCAAACCCGGGTCGCCAGGGTGGCACGAGGTGTGGCATCCGGTGCCTCAGTCCTCAGTGCCACAGGGCTGATACTTAGATTTATAATTGTTTGCAATGGATTTCATTTGCTTTTAGTTTTATTTGGTTTTAGTTTAAAAGTTGGGGTGCATAGACAGAGGTTTTTGGAGAAGGAAAGAGGTGATTCTGCCCTTCGATTCATAGAAACATAGAATTTGACGGCAGATAAGGACTGCTTGGCCCACCCAGTCTGCCCATTTCCCTACCTAATGGATAAGCTGCAGATCCTAGTTAACCAGCAGCCTACTTCTTCCTACCCCACTCCCTAGAATTGCCTTATGACTGTCCCATGCATGCTTGAATTCCACCACTGTTTTTGACTCCACAACCTCCTCCAGAAGGCCGTTCCATGCATCCACAACCCTCTCTGTGAAAAAATACTTCCTTAAATTACCTCTGAGCCGCCCCCCATCTTCAAATTGTGCCCCCTTGTTCTTGCACCTCTTTTTTGAAAGATGCTACCCTCTTGGACTTTGTTGATTCCCTTGAGGTACTTGAAAGTTTCTATCATGTCCCCCCTCCCTCCTTTCCTCGAGGCTATACATATTAAGCTCCTTAAGTCTCTCTTCATATGTCTTCCGCTGCAGACCCTGCACCATTTTAGTCGCCTCCTCTGGACAGCTTCCATCCTGTCTATGTCTTTGTGGAGATTGGGTCTCAGAACTGCATGCAGTACTCCAGATGGGGTCTCACCAGCTGTCTGTACAGAGGATAATAACTTCCTGTTTTCTACTGGTGATGCCTCTCCCTATGCATCCCAGTAAACCCCAACCCTCCTTGCTGCCCTCTCACATTGCTTGCCCACATTTAGGTCATGTGATATGACTACCCCAGGTCCCTTTCCATTTTGTTGTTGTTAGTATCTCACCCCCATTGTGTACTCTTCCCTGGGTCCTTGGTGAAGCAGCATTTGGAATACTATTTGCAGTTCTGGGTCCTCATCTCAAACAAGCATTTGTGAATGCCAAATGTTTGCTTGCTGGTATTAGCATTGGAAATGCAGGAGTTGTACAGATGCAGAGAAGGAATGGCTATGAAGTGGTGAACTTCACGCCAATCCCACCTCCACCCTGCGAGGCGGACAGGCATTAGGGTATGCGTTTGGGTTGTTGCCATAGCGTTCATGCCATTTCACCTCAACCTATCCTGCAGACACAGACACGTGTTGAGGTGTGCCTTGGGGTGTTCGACTTTACAGTCACCCCACCCCATAAGGACATATGCTGAAATGGGTGCAATATAGGAGAATGGGTGAACTCTGGGGCGAAGAGTCAAGGCACACCTTGATGCCTATCACTGGCTGCAGGGTGGGGAGATGGGGTGGAATGGCATGAGCATTACAGTCATCAATCCAGAAGCACACCCCTGATGCCTGTCAGTCTGTACAGGGTGGGGCGTTATGGTTAGAAACCCTACACGCCATGGGCGTTGTTGGTATTGCACTACAAATTTTCAACATGGCCTTTTGCACCCCACCTCAAAGCATTTGGGACTTCTTCTCATGAACAGTGGCACTGTGATTTTGTGAGATGTGTCCCAAACTTTGAGTTCCAGAGCGACCGTGCTGTTATGCAAGCCAGATGTCTGAAAACACAGATGTGGCAGGATGTGAAGAATGACAGCTGTTGCCATTCATAGGAGGTATGAAGAGATGGTAATGTTGAAAATCTGTAGTGAAAATATTAAAATGCTGAACTTCCAAGGTACATGAAAACTTGCAATACATGATAACACAGTCAATTAGTGGAATTATTTCACCAAATGTTCAACATAGGCATTTTGTGACCTCTGCTCATGAACACTGTCAGTATGATTTTCTTAATCTGTCTCGAACTTTGATTTCCTACAGCAACACGCTATTCTGTACCAGATGTGTAAACACATATTTTGGGCAGGATGTGAAAAATGACAGTTGTACTGTTCACAAGGAGGTCTGAAAAAATGCCAATGCTGAAAATCTGGAGTTAAAATACTACAAATTTGCGATTACAGTGCGTGGAAACTTCACAAAGCATGCTTATAACACATTCATTTTATGGAGGTTTGTCACCAAATTTTCAACATAAGCATTTTAGGACCTCTGCCCATGAACAGAGTCACTGTGATTTTACATATGAACATACGGATCTGCCAGCAGAACAGACTAGTCGGTCTATTCTAAATCTGCTGCCAGTATGCAGCTAGCACCCTAGATTGCAGCTGCCCCAGCCTCCTCCCTTCAGTTCCTCCCCGCTTGTCCCAGCCCCTGTCCCCTAACTCTTACTCTTGCTTATCCACTCCTTCTTAAAGCTATTGACTGTCCTACATGTTACCACACCCCTCTGGCAGCACAGTCCAACTAGACACCACCTTCTCAGTGAAGTAGTGCCTCCTCATTTCCCTCTTGAAGCGTCCCCCTTCCAACCTTAGTCCGTGCCCCGTCTCTCTTGCACTCCTCAGTTTAAACACCCCCTCAGTGCTAGGTTTGTTTACCCCTCAGGTTTTAAACTATTCAATCATATCCCCATCCTCCTCTCCTCCAGTGTGTACATGTTCAGCTCCTTCAGCCTAACTCCATATGCTCTTCCTTTGATCCCTTTAACATTTTTGTTGCCCTCCTATGCACACCTTCCAGTAACTTTATCTCTCTCCTCAGGTATGGCCTCCAATATAGCAGACAGTACTCCAGTTGTGGTCTGACCAATGGTCTGTAGAGTGTTAGGATCACATCCCTGTGTCTGGATGAGAACCCCCTTACAATGCACCCTAGCATCCTCTGCCTTCACTGCTGCTCTCCTGTACTGAGCCAAGTTGTTCATGCTCTCAGTTACCAACACCCCTAGGTCCTTCTCTTCCTCTGTGATCCCCAACCTCAACCCCCCAACCAATAGTCCTCTTCTGGTTCTTAGCCCCGAAGTGCATCACCTTACACTTCTTTGCATTAAATCCTAGCTGCCACTCCACCGACCATGTCTTTAGTTTGGTTAGGTCCCCAGCAGTTTTCCCATCCATCCTCTTACGTCCACCACCGCCCTCAATTTGGTATCATATGCGAACAGACTAACCCTGCTACCCGCTCCATGTGTTATATCAGAGATAAAGAGCCCAAATAGCACCAGGCCCAGCACTGATCCCTGCGGCACCCTGCTTGTCACTGCTCTGGACGCTGAGGCTCCCCACCACCACCCTCTGCACTCTCCCTGTAACCAGTTCTCTATCCATTTAGTCAGCTTTATCCCACCCCCACTGCTGTGGTTTCCCCAGTCTCCCATGAGACACTGTATCAAAGGCTTTTACTGAAGTCCAAGTACAGAACATGTACTTTATGGCCCCTGTCCAACTCCTCTGTCACCCAGTCATAATACTCTATTAGGTTGTTTTGACATGACCTCCCTGAGACGAACCCATGTTGCCGCCCATCTTGGAGGCCATTATTCTCTAAGAATGCCACCAGCCTCTCCTTCAGTATCACCTCCATAAGCTTACCCACTATGGACGGGAGACTGACTGGCCGATAATTTCCTGGCTTCTCCCTAGGCCCACTGTTGTGTATGGGCACCACATGGGCCACCCTTCAGTCCTGGGGCACACACCCTGTTTCGGAGGTGTTAAACAGATCTGCCAGTGTCTCAGTCAACAGCTCTGCCATCTTCCTCAGCACCCTGGGGTGGATGCCATCAGGACCAGTGCCTTGTCCACCCTTACTGCACTCAGCCCCTCTAACACCCTACTCCCTGTGATAACTTTGTCTGTCACCTCCCCTTCCCCACCACCCCAGCCTATGCTGGTACTGGACCATCCTCTCCCTTAGTGAAAGCGGAGCAGAAGCACTCATTTAGAATTTCGCTTGCTCCTCCCTTTTCCACCCAATCCTTCCCCACTTTATCCTCACAATATGTTCCTTGCACTTCCTCTTTTCCTGACATACCTAAAAAGTCCTTTTCCCTCCCTTTGTCCTGTACTAACCTTAATTCCCTGGAGGCCTTAGCTTTTTCACCCTCCTGACCACCTCCCTTGGCCAACTCCCATAAGCCTCCTTATCTTCTCCCTTCCCTGTTCTCCTGGACTGCGGTGTCCGGCCCTCTTTGCCCTCACCCCTTGCAGCACTTCCTTGTTCAGCCAGCATGGTTTCTTGTCTCAGCTCTTCTTACTCCTGGCCCTGGTGCAGGCTACTGTGGCCTCTGTTAGCCCAGTCTTTATGACTCCCCACTTTTGTTCTGCATCCATCCCGGCCTTATATCCTGGAATCTCCCTTGCAGTATTGCTCCCATCCTTCCAAAGTCCGCCCTACTAAAGTCCACCACCTCAGTGCCCGTGCCTCCTGTCTCCTGACCAGTGCGAGAACGAGCCACGCTGTTTGGTGGTTCCTACCGCTAGTGGGTCCTCCACCCTTTCCTCCCTCACTGCCTCCACATTTGCCAGTACTAGGTCCAGAGTGCTACCAAGCCTTGTAGGCCCACTTACCAATTGTGTCAGAAGGCCATCCTGGAATGCATCAAGGAGCACCTGCTCTCTGGTACTGCTAGTGGCCGGGGTGCTTCAGTCAACCCCTGGTAGGGTACAGTCCGCCACTATTACCACACTCCCCTCTCTACACACCCTCCTTATCTGCTCTGTAAAGCTACCAACTTTCTGAGGCCTAAAACTGGGACAGTCCATTCTGATCATGACCTCCCTCCCACCATGTCACTCCCACAGGCACCGCCGCAGACAACGCTGCACACAGTCAATTAAATTTTGCTGCTTGCTTTGGCAATGCCACCCCACAGTAACACCAGTAGCAAACATCCAGATTAAAACAATACATCATTCTGCTACAGCAAGTTCCAAATCATATGTACCGAAAATTCATTAGAAGCAAACCTGCGTTAAATTGTGATCAGACATTCGAGCAGCATGTGTTGCTCCTCCTAATAGTCCCACCAACCGCTTATACTCACCTCATTTGCTGAGCAAACTTCACTTCAGTGACTCCACCACCACACCAGATTGTTTTCACACACTTCCCTACAGTTGATCAGGTCCAGGTACCTTAGGTCACTGCTGCGGTCTCTTCTCTGTCTGGAGTCCCTCTCAGCTGCTGCCTGGCAGGCGTCCACATGCGCTTGTTTGCACTACTACCCAGTTTAATCTAACAGGAAGGAACATGCTTTACTGTGCTCCCACTGACATGCTTGCAGGTGCAACACAGGCACAGGGGTTGAAGTTGCAAACTGCTGTCCGGCCTGAGCAGTGTCACAGTGGTACTGAAATGACTGTCACTCACGGATTAGCAGTCAGCAAAAAAGGGACAAAACTGGGACAAGTAAGCAAAACCAGGGCAAAAGTGACATTTTGCAAAACTTGTGGGACACTAGGACATGCTGCCTAAAATAGGGACTGTCCTGGGAAAATAGGGACTGTTGGTAGCTGTGGCTCTGTGAACTCCCCATCCAGTTCCCCGGATTGGGCTGGTGGTCTGCACACCACTCTCAGCCTCAGCTTTCTGTGCTTGGAGCCCAGGAGCTGCACCCAATCATCTCTGTCCTCTCCTCTTCTCTTCTCCCTCATCCCTTATACATTTGATCCCTTCCCTCACATAGAGTGCAACCCCCCCAAATCCCCAGTCCCTCCTGTATATCCTGTATCCTGGGATTGCCAGTTGCAATCATGGTACTCTGTGTGCCCAAGTCTCTGTCACTGCAGCAATGTCCACCTTCCCTTCTGAAAGGAGTGCCTGAAGCTCTGCAATTTTGTTCCCCAAGCTTCTTGCATTGAGAGAGACCACCTTCCACCCGTAACCCTCCTTCTCCTAGTCTTCTCCTGGCCTGTGTCCCTCCTCATGGTAGTCTGCACCCTTTCTCCTCATTATTCTTACCTGGTGGTGATGCCTTCTGTATTACCTCAGACCACTCTGCTCGCCCCCTCTAGGGTTACTCGCCTCCGCCTTTACCTATATCTAGGGGTGAGCTCGTTAAACTCCCTGTCCGGACCTTTCTACCAACTTCAGTCTTTGCCCCCCACCCCGCTAGTTTAAATCCACCTTAGTAGAGATATGCCCCTCCAATCCCACCTTTAATACGCCTCCCTACTCCAAGTGTAGCCTGTCCCCCGCATACAAGTCACTATTCCCAGGCCCTACCCCAGTTAGTCACTAACCCATAATTTTTGGTGTGGCACCAATCCTCAGTCACTCGTTGAACTCCTCTATCCTACTTTTCCTCCCCATGCTTGCACTTGATACTGGGAGTACCTCAAGAATGCCACTGTCTTCCACCCCTCGCACTGCCTGCCCAACTCCTTGAAACTCCCCTCACTACTTCCACAGTCTCCCCGCCAAGTTGTTTCTACCCACATGCAACACTAAATGAGGTTTCTTCCTCCCCTCGCTGCACACTTGAGCAGTGCCTGCCCTGCCCTCCTGCAGTCAACCTGGGATTGCTTCAACCCAAATACGACTGTGCCTTTCCCACCCCATCTCACCGTTGCAGTATAGAGTTCCCAGGACAAGTACCCCCTGTCCCTTACCCCTTTCCCTTCTAATGCCCTTCCACCACCCCAGATTCGTTCTTCCTTGCCCTTACCCAGCCAGCTGAACCTTCTGTGACTTCTGTATCTGCAGCCCTTACTTCCACCTCACCCCTTTTCTCTGCCTTATTCCTCCTATCCCTTGAACCTTCCCAGCCTGACTACTTCCTACTGGGCTTCACATGTTGACCTCCCCTCCTCCTCTGCTGATTTCCAACCCCTCTCCTATCACCATTGTTGTCGATTTAGAGCCCCATTCCCTTCGGCACTGATGTGATGCCTCTCCCAACCTTCCCCCTTCCTGGGCCTTTTATCCTCCAGTCACCCCTCCTTCCTTCCTTCCTAGCCCCCTTCTACCCTTTCATCCTCGCTATGTCTTCCCCTACCTGTTGCCATCCCTCTCATGCTCCGCTTGTCCTCCCCCCCAGTATCTTCCTGCTCCCCACCTCTCTCCCATAGCCTGAGGCTTGAATCTATACCTAGTCCATACCCCTCCTACATCTCTTCCCATATCTGTTCCCCCCCACTAGTTCCCTCCATGCCCGTCCCACCCCTGGTCCCTCCTCACCAAGAGCCATCTGCCTCTCCCTGGTACTCCTCGTGGTCTCTTCCTCCCCCATCAGGAGGGCTCCCTCACCTTGGGCACCCCCTCCTTCTCCTCTCTTTTCTGATAGTGCCTCTGATACTGTGGTCGGTTTCAGTCCCTTGTTGTTCTTCCCCATCCCCTTGCCATCCCTAGTCCCTCCAGCCAGGATGCCTACTATACTCATCTGCCCTGCCACTTAGGCTCCTCCCTAGCCTCCACATTTCCTCCCTCAAACTAGCCAGTTGTATACAGACCATACACCCCCATCCTCCAAGCCCAGTCCAGGATTATGGCGGATCCACACCCTGTACACCCGCCACCCTTCCAAAGATGCCTGCCCTATTGACATACGTCATCTGACCCATTTTGGCACCCATCTTATGTTACGGGCTCTTAGTCCCAGTTTGTGTAGCCTACTACAACTGTTAGGCCCCTATTTACTCAAGTTCCTGTTTCCCCCCACTAGTCCCCTACACTCTTGCCGACTGGGTTAATTCAGTCTCAAATCTCATCCATTAGATACTGTATTACTGTAGCAATCCTAAAGCCTCCTTGTCTGTTTTCATCCCTCAGCTACCATACTTTTTGTTCTCAGCACTCATATAGTTCCCTTAGCCCAGTTAGAAATCCTATTGCACTTTAAGTATTACTCAGCTCAGTTAGAGAAATAAGCAGAACAACTAAATTTGTATTATTACAGCAGTCCTAAAATATTCATTCATTGCTTTGCCTCCACCCCAGAGACCCTGCTGTAATATAAGACCACACAGGACCCTGGGTGGGATGGTGAGCAACTCTGAAGTCCCGACACAGCTCCGTTGAGCTCGCTCACTCCTCCTCTCTCACTTGCTCATTCTGTTTCTCCCAGCGTTGCAGGCTGCCCTTTGTACTGGGCTCCTGCCTGCCTTTTCTGCCCACAAAGAAACCTGCAGCAGTCCCGACAGAGCCCGTTGGGCTCACTCTCCCCTTCTCTCACTTGCTCGTTCTGTTTCTCTCGGCGCTGCAGGCTGCCCTTTGTACTCAACTACTGCCTGCATTGGCGCCTTTTTCTGCCCACAAAGAAATCTGCAGCAGTCCCAACAGAGCTCAGTTGAGCTCACTCACTGCTCTCTCTCACTCGCTCTCGTTCTGTTTCTTCTGGCGCTGCAGGCTGCCCTTTTGTACTGGGCTTCTGCCTGCGTTGGTGCCTTTTCTGCCACAAAGAAATCTGCAGCAGTCCTGAAAGAGCTCCGTTGAGCTCGTAACTTCCCTCTCTCACTCGCTTGTTCTTAATCTGTCCCAAACACTGATTTCCACGACTCGCTATTCTGCTAGGAAGTGTGCAAACATATTTTGGCCAGGATGTGAAAAATGACAGCTTTACTGTTCATAAGGAGGTGAAAAAATGCCAGTGTTGAAAATCTGGCATGAAAATATTACAAATTCGAAGTTACAAGGTGTGTGGAAACTGCTAATCACCTTGCACACAGTCATTTTATGGACTTTTGTCACCAAATTTTCAAAACAGGCATTTTAGGACCTCTGCTCATGAACAGTGTCACTGTCATTTTCTTAATCTGTCCCAAACCCTGATTTCCCACAGCGACTGCACTATTCTGACCAGGAGTATGAAAACACATTTTGGCGGTATGTGTAAAATGAAAGCTATACTGTTCATAAGGAGGTGTGGGAAAATGCCAGTGTTGAAAATCTGAAGTGGAAATACTGCGAATTCATGAGATTCACAGTGTGCGTGGAAACTGAACACGCTGACGCTCGTAAAACAGTCATTTTGGTTTTTTCAGCAAATTTGCAACATAGGCTTTTGAGAGCCCACCTCATAAAACAGTGGCACTGTCGTTTGTTAATCGGTCGAAAGGTGATTCCGCATAGTGACCGCCAAAATCACCTTTGGGACCAAATCCATGATAGCGACTGATTTCATGAGGAGGGTCCCAATAACCCCATGTTGAAAATTTAGTGCCAAAATTTCCAAAATGCCCAGATATGCACCAAAGTTGGAAAAACCCTATTTATGCCATTATATAGCTTACCTGCATTTCTTCAGTTCGCAGTTGGCTTTGAAGAGTGCAGGCGTGTTCCCGGTCCACCAAAGATCGTCAAGCCGGGCTGTGGAGGTAAAGTATAGGGTGAGGGGATGTGGGGAGATAGAATCACGAGAGGCGGGCACGGGTTGGGGAGTGGCACCGGAGACTTCGAGGGACCGTTCTCGTTTACAGGTAAAAAACAACGGACAATGCAGGTCAGTTTTCTTTTTCGGAGGTGTGTTTGGTACACTAGGGTGAGCTCCACTGTACCACCTGAATTTGTGGGAGGGGCGAAGCCGATGGGATTGGGCCCCCGTCATCACAGAAGCGGGTGGGGGCGCGTGTGATGCTGAGGCGATTGGGCACCCCCCTTGGCACAGGCGTGCAAGCAGTGGGGGCCATTGTCAGAGGAAGATTCCCCGGAAAAATAAGGCACATATAACTTCTTGGTGGTGCTCGACTGGCAATTAATTTATTTATATACATCACATTATCCTCTTTACTGTGCCACTTTTTAAATTTTACATATTTAACAAACATTGCTTCGACTTTCCCCACGTTACCCAGCATAAGGTCCAACAATTAATATTCTGTTCAAACACATCGTTCAGTTGTCTTTTATAAATGTCTCTGGTTCTCCTGTCATCTTCTCGGGTCGGACGTTTGTAAAGCCCGATACCCTTCTTCCACTTTTTCTTGAACAGTCTGTTGTCTGTTGCCTTCTCAGGGTCTGGATGCTTGAACAGCCCAATACCCCTTCTCCTTTTCCCATTGCTGCTCTCCTTGGGTCCGGTTGCCAATGGCAACTGGCCTTCCTAATTGTACACCTCCTTTTCCGCCTGCCTCCATGTCCAGACATCTGCGCCCGCCCGTGGATCTTACCTGCCCCTTTAACCCCCAAAATTCCACTAGCCCATCTCCCAGCTTAGGTGATGGAATGATGGGCTTACCCCTGCCTTTCCTTCTTTTTCCAAATTTCCACAATATCTCCCAGTTGTAACATGTATGATGACATCCCCATTGTCGAAAGGTGCATCCCATCCAGTCTGTACATCCCTGGGTTGGTAAATGATATGTCTTTATGGGCTGTGTATGTT
The DNA here is from genome assembly GCA_016271365.2 of Neoceratodus forsteri. Classification (NCBI taxonomy): domain Eukaryota; kingdom Metazoa; phylum Chordata; order Ceratodontiformes; family Ceratodontidae; genus Neoceratodus; species Neoceratodus forsteri. The sequence continues at coordinate 92,437,342 of JADMNL010000031.1, read as the reverse complement.
CCCTCGACCCTGTTAACCATGCTGCCACCTGTCTATTAATTCTCTTCCTCACCCACTCCACCCCTTTTGTGTCCCTGGCCTGCACCAAACCATCCTAGGTGCTATTTCTGACCACGCTATCCTCACCTGTGGCCAACCCTGTTGAATTCCCCTAGTTCCTTAACATCTCCTTGCACAACAATCCCATGGTCAATGTCCCAGGTCAATGCCCCCAAATGAATTATCAGCAGGTCTGGCTGTGGTCACTTTAGCTTCAGCTCCTCCAAGGTTGGCATGAGCTGTGACCACCTCATGACCTGGACCCTCTCCAATAAACCATTACTTGGTCGGGGTTCTGCCCTAGTTGTTTTCCTCCCTGATGGATGGCGGCCCTCTTCTCTGCCCAATAAATGTAGGAGTGCCTGAGGATCCAAACCCACCTGCTCCTTCCCTAACCTGTGGAAGACAGAAAACCACATGTTGTACCAGTTTCCTCACATATCTCTTATAGCAATTAGGCCACCACCTTCCAACTTTCTTAATTTCTTCCTCTGACCCCCCTGTTGCTGCCAGCATTGATGCAACTCAGGTCTAAATGAATGAGAGGAATAACTCTGAGAGTTCTCTCCCAAGTGTGCCATTCCTTCTTCTTTAGCACCCCATTTCTTGGAAACACGTAACCAGCTTGCCGTCACTATGTGAAGAACTGCCAGACCCCCTTTTGCCTGCTCCCTTGTATTTTCAGAGAGAGGCGACTGGGCATGTCATCTCCGTCTTTTGTCTTCCCAATATTATCTCTGCCTCCATCCCGTCCTGATCAGTCTTAGAGCGCCTCAGCCAAATTGTCACCCTCTCTTGTTCCCAGCGTATTTCCTTTGCCCACAAACCTCCTATCTCATCCCTTTTGTTTGCCTGCCACTGCTACGCTGTCCCTGAGTGCGCCTTTTGCCATCACTGTAAAATGGCCCTAAATAAGCAGGCTCAAGTCTGATGTGCATATCTCCCCAGGGCCTCTAGTAGTTCTTTGAGTTTTGTCCTGCCACAGGTTTTCCTAAGTCTGCCTTTCCTCCTTTTAACAGCTGCCACCCCATCAACATCACGCGAACCACTTTAAACTTATTCGGTTCAGCCCTCCCTTTTGTGCTGCAAGCCCATCCTATCCCTAGCTAACTGTACCCCATTGTCCCGCTTAGTCATTCCGCTTCTCACTTTTTAACCATGTATTTTGTTATGTGGTCCTGTGAAACTGGCTCACTTACCTATTGAACCCTTCCTGCCCCGAATTCCTGAAATGCCCCCACACCCCTTTGTATGTCCTCAGCGTGTTGGCAGACCAGGAGCTCCTAGTATAGCAGTCAGGCTCCTTACAGCCAATTTCCCACGCTCCCTCTGATACCTCGTTCTTTGTGCAGTTGCTTGTGGCGCCACAGACCTGAACATCTCCAGCTGTAAATGGGAAAGGCTGTCAGCTATGTCATTTTATGTTGGCGCCCTTGCGCAGCCAACATCTTGTGACAGTGAAGATTTGGAGGTGCGGGCGCTGTTGGCGAATGCAGTGCACGCACTAGTAGGTGTCCGCGATTCCCCAATCAGCCAGCAGCAGGGTCGACACCCTGCCTGGCTAATGAGGCAAAGAGATCTATCAAAGGTCAGCTGCAATGAGGCAAGCTCTCATGCAGTATGACCACAACACCTCTCTCGTGCAGGCAACGTGCAGCAGTGACTGCCGCTGTTGCCTCTATCACCCTTTCCTTTATTGTGTGCCGACAGGGTGCCTAATCCCTGTCAGCATCATGTAACACCCTCCTTTTTGATTGCCATCCCCTCGGCATCATCGCCTCCCCAACAGTTTTTTTTTGGTAAAGGGGTGCTCAATCCTCATCGGCATGTATCCCTCCCTTAATTTTGCCAATGGGAACCCACTCCCGTCGGCATAATGTGAGTCCCCTTCCGTTTGGATAGCCGAGGGTGCCCAATCCCCTTGGCTCCTGCAGTCCCTCCCTCCTTTCCTTGTTTGCTGCTGAGGGGTGCCCAATCCCCATCGGCTAAAGCACCCACCCCACACACACACAGGTGGCACACTGGGAGCCCACCCCAGCGTTCAAAGCACCCATTAAAATGAAAATGGTCCCCAAAGTCTTATTTTTTTTCCCGGTAAAGGAGGAACGGTCCCTTGAGCTCTCCCAGGCCCCTCCCACAACCTGCACCCACCCACCGCGCACCCTGCCTCCACATCTCCACCTCACCCCATACTTACCTCCGAGTCTGGCGTGACGATCTTCAGTGGACCAGGAACACGTCTGCACTCTTCCAAAGCCGACCGCGAACTGAGGAAATGCTGGTAAGCTGTATAATGGAATGAATAAGATTTTTTCAACTTTACTGCATATCTGGGCATGTTTGGGAATTTTCAACATGGGGTTTTGGAACCCTCCTCACTGAATTCTATCACTGTCATGGCGTTAATCGGCCTCAAAGCTGATTTCGCAGACACTGCGCGGAATCACCTTTCAGGACCGATTAACGAAACGACAGTGCCAGTGTTCATGAGGTGGTCTCTCAAAAAGCCTATGTTACCTAAATTTGTAGAACAGATCCAAAATGACTGTTTTACTAGCGTGCGCTCTGCGCGAGAGTTGCTCACACGAGGCTCGTAACTCGTTGAATTCACAATATTTTCACACCAGATTTTAAAATTGTCATTTTGTCACCTTCTTGTGCATAGTACAGCTATCATTTTCCACATCCTGCCCGAAATGTGACTCCGCTTCAGGCGCACAATAGCATGGTCGCTGTGTGAAATCAGTGTTTTGGCCAGATTATGAAAATGACAGTAACACAATTCATGAGCAGAGGTCCTAAAATGCCTGTGCTGAAAATTTGGTGACGATACTCCATAAAATGACTATATTCTGGCGTCGTTGGCAGATACTGCCTGCCGCCGTAACGTCATGCATTTGTAATATTTTCATTCTGGATTTTCACCATTGTCATTTTCCACACCTCTTGATGAACAGTACTGCTGTCATTTCACATATCCTGCCCAAAATGTGTTTCGCACTTCGGCGTAGAATAGCGCAGTCGCTGTCAAATCACTTTGGGACAGTTTGAGGAAATAACAGTGACACTGTACATGAGTAGAAGTGCTAAAATGCCTATGTTGAAAATTTGGTGCTGAATGCCCATAAAATGACTGTGTTCCAAGCATGCGTTGCCAGATTTCCCATGCACCCTTATAACTCGAAAACTTGCTATCTTTACATGCCACATTTTCAACACTGGCATTTTTACACCTCCTTATGAACTGTACAGCTGTCATTTTTCACATCCTGGCCAAAATGTTTTCCGCACTGCACTACCAAAGCCAATGCCAGCACGACAACATTCGGCATTGACAAATGCTTGTTTACTCGTCAATATGCTTAGCTTTAAATGACATGTTTAGTCTTAATCCCCACAGCACTAGTTCTCTCAAAACCCTGTTTGCTGACACAGAGTGTCCTCCTGCCAATTGATAACCTCTACCACAGCTCTATTGTCACACCAGAACATAATCTTCCTGTTCCTTAGGTGGTCCCCATGTCAGCACCGCCAACTATATGGGAAAATCTCCAGCAGTGTTATACCCTTCAGTAGCCCCTTTCTCTCCAAGACTCTGGCCGTGCTTCTGAAATCTATTTCCCTGAAAATATGCCCCCATGCCAATAGAACCGGATCCATCCTTGTATAGGTCCAAATCTTTATTCCTTAGCCACTCCTTCTGCCAGAACATGACCCCATTGTAGTCTATTAAGAATTGCTGCCACACCTCCAGATCCTGCCTTGTCCCCTGTGAAATGTCCATCCAATGGTGTGGCAGTTTAGCCCACCTGGTTGCCCTGCTAACTCCTGGTGAAACCCTCCCAGGCGCCACTGCTCTGCATGCAAATTCAAATGCCCCAACAGTTGCTGTACCTGACCCAGGGGACTCTCCTCCTCTTCTTGACCTCCTGTTGTAGTTCCCTGAGTCTGCCCACCTTCTGTTGGGGTAACTTAAAACCTGCTTCTCTGCATCTACTTTGATCCCCAGGAATTCCAACTTCCGAGCTGGACCTTCAGTCTTCCCTCTGCAAGTGGTATCCCTATCTTACTGCACGTGTCCTGAAAATCTAGAAGCATTGACTTGGTCTCCTCTCTGCTCTCCTCCACCAGCAGGAGATCATCTAAGTAATGTACCACTGCCTTGTGCCCATATTTTGCCCCAAATGCCCATTGCATCCCAGTGCTAAATGCCTTGCACTTCACACAGGCCGTGGAACAGCCCATGGCATTGCCTTGTCAAAAATAAAAGAACCCTTGGGCGAAACTCGACAGGTCCCAATCTTCCTTCCTGTCTGGTAGTAATCGAAAACCGACTCAATGTCGGTCTTTGCTAACCATGCACCTTCCTTTGCGCTAATCATTTTCACTGCCTGCTCCAATGTTGCATAAGAAACTGTGCTACATTCCCTAGGGATGTGCTCATTCACAGATGCCCCCTCCGGATATGACAGGTGAGGATAAGCCTAAACTCCCCTGTTGCTTCTTGGGCACCAGCCCCAATGGTGAAACCCACATATTGGGTAATGGTGGGGTCTGAAATGGACCCTCTATCCTCCCAGCCTCAGCTTCTTTCCTTATTTTCCTTTTGCTATATCCTTTTCTCTTTTAGTGAGGCCAAGTTCTTGGCTCTCATGCTCTTCTAGCCTCTGATACTCCAAACTAAAGCCCCTTTCGAACCTTTCCACTAGCATCTTCCCTGCCTCCCATTTGGGTATCCTTTTATCCATTCTTTAACCACCTCACCCTGATTGGAGTTCTAGCTAACCCAAACCCCCTCACTGTTGCCCACCCTCCCTCATTGGCTCCCCATGCCACCTGACCCATACTCCCTCTCCTGGAATCCCCTCCCATTTGGTAACCCCTTTGCTCCCCAAAGGGCTGCCCGTTAACCCCCTGCTCATTTGTTCTCTCCTCCATTGCTCTGCAGCAGCGTCACTGGATGCTGCCCAGTGCACTTTGAGCAGACGTGTCTGAACTTGCAATTGGTCCAAGAACACGACGCCTTGTTGAATCCCCAGCATGTTTTTATCTGCTGTCCACTTCCCCATTGTCTGTTTCCTTCCCTAATCCCCCCGTGTCCTAACAGACTCCTCACCCATAATTTGGAATGCCTGAATCCCACCTCAAGTCTCCCTGGCCTACATCCTCTGCCTGAAAGCTTCATCGTATTTTATCCACCCCATGCCTATCTTTGCCTATGAAGTCACTTTACCGTGGCGGCTTTATGTGAGCAGTGGAATGGCCAACTCCGCTTCTTTTCTAGTAGGATGGCCCTGAACATGGAAAACCCTGCCTGCCATGTTTCTGTACTTTTTCCTTATAATATTTTTCTTCCGACTTGTTTCCGTTATCGCTGATGCCACCGCCATCTCGGAGTTACCCACCATTTCTTTTGTGCATACCTCTTAGCAGACTCTTTGTCTACTAATGCAAATATGTCCACGTATTAGCCTTCCTATCTTCTCTTTAATAGTTAAAGGCACATGATCCCCAGTGTCATGCCTGGTATCCCTTCATTACCCACTCTGGTTTTTGTGTTCCCTCTTCCGGCTGCCTTCAGTTCCTCCAATATCCTTTCATTTCTCCATCCCTTTCTCCCCATACCTCCCAAGCATACTGCTAAATATTCAGTCAGATTCCCTCCAAGTTCTGATCTCCGTATCCTTACCACTTGTGCCCTCTTCAACATCCAGTTCCTGAGCCTGTTCCTGTGCCGCACCTCCCATGGCATCCTTTTTCAGCTGGGCTGTTCCTGGAACCCCCACTAGTGACTTTTGCTTTCCTGCTGCTTGGTCACCTCATTGCATTTGCTGCCTCTCTCAACTTGTTCACCTTCTCCATTAAACTTTTTCCGTGCCCTTTCTTGTTTCTCACCTTCACAGCCTCTTCTGTCGCCTCCTTCTTCCGCACCATCAGAGCATCTCGTTGACCTTTTGCATCATTTCTGCTGCCTGTTCCATCATCTGGGCGCTTGCAATTTCTCCGTTTCCTGCCATCCTGAATAAGTAAATACTTGGGGTGGGGGATACATAACAGAAATGTGGTTACCCTCTGTCCTAGTGTCCCCATGCCCATTGCTTTTCAGGTCTTTACTGTGTCATAGTTTCTCCATGAACTTCCCTCTCCCAATCTGTATTGTCTTTAGTGGCTCATTCCTTGTATTATTCCTTTTTTTTTTTTTTTTTTTACCCAATGTTGCCGTCCCCGCGTGTTGTTGTCTATTTATTTATTTATTATTATAAATACATTTTCTTTATATTAACCCTCTCCAAACACTGTACACAGTAATGTAATATTGCCCCCCCCTTTTTTTGTTTTTATAATTCCAACGCACAGCATCAGCCAACAAGCCTGTGTGGTATGATCCCATATTACCTTCCAGGCTGACTGCAAAGAAAAACTCAATTTAGACCCAGCTAAACCCAGGCACTGCCTTTAAGCCTTGACCCTGCTGTCTGAGCCTTGCTGTCTTGTTCTTCCTGCCTATAAACTGCGATCCAGCAACCATTAGCAGAGGCATAAATAATATGTCCTCTTGCCTTCCAATTCTCCACTTCTTTTCATTCATTCATTCATTTATTTATTTTTAATTGTTTTTGTCCCCCAGCCTTCAGCCTGATCCTTTGTGGTCCTTTCCCATCGAACTACAAACATGGCGTCGCCTATGGTCTGCACATGCAAGTAGCGCATTATCCAATTGCATGCGCAGCCCAATTTCTCCCTGAGCAGCAGACCTGCGGCCTACCTTGCCAAAAGCCTCCAATTCTGGGCCTACCTTCTAGTTTCTAGAAAGGTCCACAGGCCAGGCATCCAACTGCCGTGCACCACTCCTCTGCCTGAAAGTCTTGGCCCCCTTTTCGTCTTCCTGTCACAACAGCGCAGTGCAGCAGGCAATCCCTTCCTAATGAGGCCTCTGGTCCTGTCATGCCTGCTCCCATGTCCCCACCCAGCCATGTGACTCCGCCATCGTGATGGCGGCCCAGATGCCACATGCCCCAGAGGGCCCACAGTGAACAGCCAAACCTCCATAAAAAAAAAAAGTGCAGCCGGAGCCCTCTTGCATGAACCCTGTACCTGACCACCAGGGTCCGTGTCACTACACTAATCTAAAGTGGCAGCACACTCTCTAGGAGGCAGTACAGCTATCTTAACTCCCTACTCCTCTACCACCTGCCCGCCATGCTTGCTCACCTTCTGCTAAACTCCCTCCCGTCATCCTCCTCCTGGTTCCCCCTCCCTCCAGCCGTTTATCTCCCCTAGGCTACAGGCTATTTCACCGTTAATTCCCACCAACCTAGTTCCTACTCACCCTACTATGTCCATGCACACTTACCTTCAACTCCCATCTCCTCGCCACTCCCCCTCCCTCCCATCCCTTTTCAGACAGCTCACTATCCTTGCCCTCCCTGACGTTAATTCCCTACCTATCCCCTGCTCCTCCACGTCCCACCCCCAACTCCTCCTAGCCGTAGGCTCAATCTATATCCGTGCCCTGGCCAGAACTGTTGTCCTTCTACTACTCTTATCTGGCAATATCCGCCCCAATCCCGGACCCACCAGGACCACCTCAGCAGGAGGCGTCCCGGACTGCTGATCGCCTCCATGAATATATGCAGCGTCCTGAAAAATTCGACTCCCTCCAATGTTGGGTCTCTCAGCACAAACCGGACATCATTGCGCTGGTGGAAGCGTGGCTATCTAATTCCACCCCTGACTCCCTTGTTTCCCTCCTGGCTACACCCTTTATCGTGAGGATCCGAGTAACCAAGCGTGGGGTGGCTGCGCTATCTACACCAGGAGCTCACTCACTGGTATCGCCCTCCTGCACGGTCCTTGTAAACGGGCCCAAGCCTCTCCATTAAGCTTACCCCTGACTCACACATCCCCTTTACCTCACCACTGCCTACATACCGCCCAGACTCAAAACCCATCTCTATTATCCTCACTGACTACCTTGCCACCCTTCCCCACAATGCTGACAAAATCATAGTTGGGGACCTCAATGTGAACTGGCTTTGTCCTCATCCTCCCCACTCGGGACTCCTTTACTGCTCTGGATCTAACCGGCTAGTCTCCCAACCCACTCATGTGAACCCCAAAGAGGTACTAGCACCCTCCTTGATGTCATCATCACTAACGCCCCCCCTAAAATTCTGGACATCCAAGTCCTCCTGATTCACTCAGTGACCACTCCCCTGTGCTCTTCGCTGGTTGACCACCCTACCCGACCCACTGCACAGCGTTCCTCGCCGGTGTTTCAGACCTTATGGCCTAAAACCTTAAGCAGTACCTTGAACTGCAAGACTGGTCCCGATTCTCCATGCACCTGATATAGATACCGCTCTTGCCTTCTTTACCTCCACCTTTAATAAAGCCTGCGATCTCTTTGCTCCCATCTCTACCGTCCGCTCCAAAGACCCTAACTGGCCCAGGATTACCCCTGCTCTCTCACTGTTGCTCAGACACAGGGACGACCTTTAGTACCGTGCCACTGAAACTAGGCGCCCTGCTGACAGACAGGCCTACAATGCTCGTCGGAACAAGTGTACATGGGCAATCAGGAAGGCCAAAGCCGACCACTATCAGGCCACCCTCACTGCCTCCTGGGAGGCGCCCGTACCTTCTGGGATAAGGTCAAACAACTGAATGGGAACACCCGCTCCCCTCCCCATCCCAGATTACCACCAACAACACCACCATCACAGATCCAGCCGACATTGCAAACCTACTCAACACCACCTTTACAGACCTAGCCCAATCCTCCCCAGTAACTTCTTTGATCAGCCACCCCATCCTACCCCTGCCCTCCATCGCCTTGCTTCCACCTTCATGGGTTACTACCCTGAGCCAGAATGCACCTGACCCGTGCTCTAAAGGCAACAGTCCCAGTGGCGTCTCCCTGGACCACAAAATTCTCCGGTTGGTCCTGGATCAAGTCCTCACCCCACTCACCTGCCTTCTTAACAAATCCCTCTGCCTGGGACAATTCCCTCCTCCTGGAAAACTGCAAGCGGTTACTCCGATCCATAAAGGGGGTGACAGGTCCTTAGCTGGGAACTATCGACCGATCTCCATTCTCCCTCCCTTTCCAAGGCACTGGAAAAACTAGTTGCTGCACAAATTACTGAATACCTGACCAAATACAACATCCTCTGCCCTAGAACACACGGCTTCGGCGCAGGACACAGTACTAGCACTGCTCTCAGTAGATTCGCCTCCTTCCTTCACTCCTCTTTGGATACTGGCTCCTGGCGGCTGTGTTCCTTGACCTATCAAGGCCTTTGACACGGTCTCCCACCCCTACTACTGGAAGCCCTCTGTCACACTGGTTTTGCCTCTGGACCACTGGCTTGGTGCTCCAGCTACCTTTCCGCCCGCTCCGAGTCAAGGTGGTGGGACTCTTTCGCTCCCGCTCGATCCTCTCAGGAGTTCCACAGGGCTCCATCCTGGGGCCCTTCTCTTCTCACTTTACCTTAACACCCTGCCCAGTGCATGCCCTGGGAAAATACTGCTATGCGCAGGCAGTACCGTCCTCTTTGCCACTGACTGTAGCCCACATCCCTCCAGGTTTCCCTTCAAAGGGCCTTTGGCAGGCGCTGAGGGCTTAACTTAAAGAGCATAGATTGGTCATAAATCTTAAAAATTGAAAACCATGCTCTTAACCCACCCTCAAAATAAATCATCCAACTCCCCTCTCAGTATCCTTTCCGGCTCCGGACTACAACTTGAACAAGTCCAATCCTATAAGTACTTAGGGATCTTATTTGACTCAGCACTCTCCTTCCATACCCACATGGCCTTTTCCTTCTGTAACCAATATCCGACTCGGTATCCTGCACCCGTTAAAAACTGTCTCCCCCCTGATGCCCTCCGACACCGGTTACTTCCTCCATACTCTCCCTGGTGGACTTGGACTGCCTGTCTATGGGGCTGCCAACAGGATGGCCCTCAACAAAATTCGCCTCCTCCTAAATAAGGCTTGCAGGCTAATCACAGGGGCCCCTAAGCTCACTCCATACCTGCCAACTCTATGACCTTGCAACAATGCTTGACCTCGATGAGCAACTACTATACCAAACGTGCATCATTTCAAAAAACCTTACTTGGACTTTCTCCCCCGGGCTGACTTCCTCCCTCCTTCCAGCACAGCCCCTTGTCAGCACCGGACCTCCTGCAAAGCCACCTTCCTGGTTCCTCGTGCTAGGACTTCACTTGGTCAGAGATCGTTCTGCCATAGAGCCCTACATGGTACAACAATCTTCCTCAGGCTGTCACTGATACCCCCACCATCTCCACTTTCAAAATGCCCTCAAAAGCGAGCTATTCAGCATGCGCTGCTGCTCCTGTGCCTAAAGGATGCCCTAACCCCACCTCCCTCCCTGACAATGCCCTCTGGGCTGCTCCATCCCTCGCCTCCTTATTCCTAACAACCTCACTACTTCCATTTTTCCCTCTACCGACTATATAGCTACTGATTGGTAGCTCCACGTTGCATTCCGATACTACCTATGCATAACTTACTTGCTACCCAGCTACTGTTGTCAATTATACCATTTTTGCTCTGTATTACACTACCAATGTTTGCTGTAACCAGGTGCCATTAATCGTGTCTGTTTATACTGATGCTCTTCTTTGTATGTACCCTGCTTTCTATTTTAACTGCATTATCTACCATTGTTGACGAGGTACCTTTGTAAATGAGCCGTTGGCTCAAAGGTTGTAAACTGATTACATTAAATAAATAATAAATAAAAAATTATCCCTCCCTCCTTGTGGCCCAGAAAAATCCTATGCCCTGTACTGTGCACGTTGAACCAGAAGAGGGACAATGAAAAGAAATCAACAACACCCCACGGATCCGTGGACCTCCTGTGTGCCGTAACCTCCTCGTGGCACTGGTGACTCTGTTGCCTCTCTCCCAGTCTGTACCTCCTCCCAACAGCCAGGGTACCCAAACAGCATGGGCGACGTCATTACAGGTATTGTGCTTTTCTCTTCTGTTCGTTTTTAACTCTGTTCGCTCAGCCTTGACAGTGAAACTTCCTGCCATTAATCCGACCCATGGCTGGAACACTATAACTGTTTTATACTCGGTTATTTAGTACAACTCCTATATACCTCCCAAAAATGCTACCTCAGGCCTAATTCACAAGGAAACCTAGTACAAGGTTATTAAATCAACTCTCCACATTTTCATATGGTCACAGTTCCCACGGCTTCTGCCCCAAAACAATCCTCTCGTAGAACAATACAAAAAGGAAGAACAGAAGCCAAAGACACTTTCCCCAGCGATATTCCTGCTTTCTAAATTGCCTAGAAATGCATCTGCTGTTTCTCCATTTACTGATTTATTATTATTATTATTTTTCTCTGCCAAGCCTGCTAACATTGTATTGCTACCCCATAACAGACCTTGCCTCACATGGCTCTAAAACTCCTCTGCTACTTGCTGTAATTCCTGCAATTGTTAGCCAAATTGAACTGTTTCCTTAATTGCAGGTTATGTACTGACCATAAAAGCACATCTAGGAAAAATCAGCCAAAAGGCCACGCCACTGGCACGCTGAAAGCTAACTCCCTTGCCTCGTTACTGCACAGGCCTCTCCCATGTGGCCAGGCTCCCACCTGAAAATGCCTTACCTCAAGTAGTTGAATTGCCAGTTGAAGTGCTGAGCTCTGATCTAAATTCAGTTCCCAGCAAAGAGGAGGAGTCCCTCCTCTGCTGGCACCTAAATACCCTTAGGCCACCCTGTCCAATCCTTACCTGCTTACCTGTCCTGTCCTTATTTGTCATTGAGGGATGACACCAGAACCCCCTCCCCTTGCCTGAGCCTACCTTCCTACCATCCCCCACCTCAACCTGAGCCTTCCTCCCCCCCCCCACCCAGCCATTCCTGTCCCCTGTGCCTTCTTTCCCAGGAATCCCCTGACAATTTAGGTTGTCCTTTAGGGGCAACCGTGCTTATTCCGACGGGAGTGGACTCCCCGTTGGCAACTTGAACTAGGAAGGGGAGACTGAAGCCGATGGGATTGGGCCTATCAGCACAGAAATGTATGGGGGCGCATGATGCTGAGGGGGATTGGACATCACGGCACACAATTGAAATGGGGGGGCATTATGCCGAAGGGGAGGGCTCCTTGTCGCTCAAAATGAACTGGGTCGAGGGCATGTCGCCAGGGGATTTGGGCAGCCCTTTCAGCTTTCTATGCACCTCTGAGGCAGCGGCATACAGCCACCATGTTCCTGGTAATGTTACACCAGGCAGGTACTGCCCTGCAATGATGGTCGCTCCCTCATTGCAGCAGAGCAGTGACGCTGCAATGATGAGGCAGCCCCTGATTGCAGCGGCGAAATCATTACAACTGGTGGCACTCTGCAGAACCAGTGTCATCAGGATACTGGCCCTGCATTGGCAGTACTGCCAAGCCCAACAATGCAGTGTCAGCACTGGCTACCACAGTGCCACACCTCCACAACTGGCTTCTCTCTAAGCTGCCACATAATGTTTATTGCGCATACGTGCAAGCAAACATAAAAGGATAGAGACCACATATAATCAGTGCAGAGGGAGCAATGTAAGGTGGTGGAAGGGCAGTGGGGAATCATGTGAGAAGCAGCTAAAGAGCCTGACCAATCTATTTCAAATGAGGAAGTGCACCAGGACAAGAGGGCATGCAAGGATGCTGGGGGAGGGGTTAAGAGGGATGTGAGGAAGTACTACTTCTCTGAAGGAGCGGTAGACATCTGGAACAGTCTGCCAGCAGAGGTGGTGGAAGCGTAAACAGTGGGAGGCTTCAAACGTGCATGGGGTAGGCATAGGGAATATTGGTAAATAGGTGAGGCAGAGACCAGGTGGGGTCTGCAGAGACAGAATAGGCTGGGAAAATATGGACAGACAGGGTGAGCCAAGAGTCCTTTTTCTGCCAACAATTTCTATGTTTCTATGTGCACACTGGAAGGCAGAAGGGAGGGAGAGATGACGATAGAAACATTTCAGTTTCTGAGGGGGTCAACAGGTCAGATAGTCAAGATTTATTCAGCGGTGTCAAGGATCAACTACAAGGGACATAATGATAAGCTGGCATCGAGGATGTGAGGAAGCACTTCTTCATGGAAAAAGTGGTGGGCAAGTTGAATAGCATGCAAGATATGTGGTCGATTGTAGAACGCAATGCTCTCAGACTGATTTGGCATTTTCCTTTAACTCCAGGGCAGTTTCTCTGTGTTTTCCTGTGGATTAAATGATTTCTTATGGAAACTGAATTGCTCTGTTTTCCCATATAACCAGTGCATGTCTATGGGAGGAATTTTCCTGTAGATGGCTCTAAATTCCTGTAAATACAGGAATCCCTGTACATCTGGGAGCCGGAAACAAAGCTGAATTCAAGAGAGGGCAGGACAGATTTAAGGGGTTGGGAGGAAATATACAGGGAGGAGGGGTCTGGGACAAGCAGAGAACAAGGTAGCTGCCAGTAGGGCACTCAGAATAACCCCGATCAGCGACGGCTGGTACAGGACAGGTAGTAACTTGATAGACCACTGATCTTTTTCTGCCCACAAAATTCGGTTTCTAGTTATTGTGTTGTCCTCTCTCTCTCTCTCTCTCTCTCTCTCTTTATCCATCAATCATTTCATTTTTGGAATGATTAACTTGATGGGACAAGAGCTGGTGTGTTACCAAGAGCAGCGGAAGGAGAAACTGCAAGGTCAGATGCTTTTCTGCTCCTGAAGCACTCCAAGTGACTCATAGATGGGCAGTAAAGGGAAAACAAGAGGAACCCTTGAGTTTCCAATAACGACTAGATCAATACAACTTGAGTCAGTCAGCTCACAAGGTCTTCAGTAGAATAACAAATACCCCCAGCCACCACCTTTTCCCTGAGAGGTTAGAACATCGTATTTTACAGCTTTGCATCTTTCATCTTTATAGCTCTGTACTTTGGTGATTTATTTGCAGAGTCCATTTATGGGGAGACTGCATGCCTAGCAGAAAATAGACCCCTGCTCATTGCAGTCTCTGTCTCTCTCTCCATTGCCAGAGGCTGTCTGCAGTAGTTCGACACTAGCAGCTGCTGTCTCTGCACTAAAACCATTCCTTCCTGTCCCAGAGCGAAAGTGTGTGTGTGTGTGGGGGGTCAGGGACTGCAGCAGCACTGTCTTTGACAGTGGCCACTCCAGCGCCATACCCACACCACTCAACTCTCTGATACAGAAACCAAGGTCAAATTACCAAAATCAGGGATTCATCTTAAAATATCATAATACCACTCAGGAAGCAGTTGGAAAAGATGGCTATGGGGTCGATCCAGAAATTGGACTAGCATACATATAATTTATGCATTGCCTGACATACCAGCTGTGCCCCAAAAGACACTCCATGAGCCCAGCTTGCATTTACTTACCACTGCCACCCCTTTCTGCTGCTGTGGACCCCTTGTGTGGATGTGGTGGTCCATGGTGCAGAATTGAGTGACCAGGCTTCGACTCTGAAGCCCAGGACTGCTAACAAACAGATGTCCTGGGAATGGGAACAGGGGATTCTGGGATATGACTGTCGGGCAAGGACCCATATCCCCATCACAGTCAGACAAACTTTTTAACCATTTACGTTCCTGTCTGATTATCCTCTGAGCCCTCCATGGCATAGCAGGAGGGCTGGGAATATGTACAGAATGACTGAAACAATGAAGTGTCATGGGTGGGGGTAGAAGTGGAACAGCAGCAGGTCCCACTATGTATCTTCCATGCACTCTCCAGATGCTGTTCATTGTCCCCACCCCCTCCACTTGACTCATGAGACACCAGCCAGTTTAAGGCAGCAGGTGGAGTGGATTAGCTTGTGGATCGAGGCTTCTGCATAAGTGCCAGGGGATCCTGGATGTTGTGGAGTGCTCTCAGGTGTGGAGGGGCACTCCGTGGATTTAGGAGAGCCTTCTGCACATATGCCGCCTCTGTAGATTGGGCACGTAGTGTGGAAATGCATTAGGAAAGAAATTAGTATGAAACTTTCATGTTTGACATTGCAATCCCTACTTTTTAAGTGATTTTGGTGCTTGGGATGACTTACATCAAATTGTAGCTGCTGCCGCCGATGGTCCCTTTCTGTAACTCTTGAACACGTTTCTGCAGCTGTTATTTAATTGGAAGGGACTGTAGTTTGGCACTGACAAGGTGGCCAGCCTATCCCTTCCTATTGAGTTCCAAGCGCCCGCTCCCAGGCACATCATGACATGAAGCAAGAGAGAGCATGGGCACGCCCATTGAAATGAATGACAGTAATTTTTATTACTGTTTTATACATTATGATGGCAAGATGGAGAATAATGAAGGCCACCGCTCGACTAACAAAGGGAATTTTGTTTCTCTCCTCTGTTTATTGTCTAAGGCTCCCCATCAGGTAGGTCACTGTCTGCCAGCCCCAACAGCCCCACAGTACTTACCATCACTGTGAACCTGGGGATTGGGGATCAGTGGGACCTGGGGGTACTGGTGTTGTCATCCTGGTGCCCTGACAACCTTTTTTTTTTCTCCTGCTGTTTCTTCCCACATCCCAGAGTCCCACCACTTTGCTGATGCCTCGTTGCTGCTGTATGGCCTCACACATATGTACTATGTCCTACAACACAGGCAAGCTCACTGGGGCCCCGCAGCAGCAGACTGAGGCACCACCACTCCAGGCTGGCATGTGCTTCCCAGCCCTAGCTGACCCAATTTTGGTTGCCCAGGTCCACTCCAGAACCTCAGCTGCTGGTCCAGCAGTACGCCTGGGCCATCAGGAGTCCTTCTGGGAAAACCTTTCCAAAGAAAGATGGGAATCTCAGACTGATTGATTGATTGGCTGATTGATTTGTTTATACGCTTGTTTGCTGGTGGGTGCACTGGTCCCAGGAACCATTTTCAGGTATGGCCCGAGCAATAAAGATCACAAAACACACTGTATCTATAGAACCAAATACAGAGAAAAAACATGATGGAATACACACAGTCATAAAGCCCAGCTGCCACACATAATGAGATGAACATGGTGCTGACAGCAGAAAAGATTTGATAAAGCAGACAGTAAAATACTATAAATACTATTATGTGTTACCAATTGTACATTGACGCAAAACCATGATGAATCAAAGTAAATAACCCTGCAGGGGAATCCTAAAGTCAGGGAAACATCTGCAGGCAGCATTGGTCAGTAGGGTATCTTTTTTTTTTGTATGGTTTATTTATGCACCCTTACGTTCGGGCACTCTCAGGGGTCTCTTCTACCAGTCGCCGGACACAACCGCCCACCTGAACCGACTACTCCAGGCTACATCGGGTAGCGGGGCCTGGGCACTCCCTCCCGGCCCAAGGAGGCCCCCAGACCCAAAGGAGAACCGGAGAGCGGCTGGTATTGGGCGTGAGGATCGGATGGACTGCTTTCCGATCGCCGTCGCCTCACCCGAAGGAAGGGTATTTCCGTGGTTTTCTACCGGAGCACAGACATGCAATGATGTCCCGCCCAGTGAGAGCACATGCTCCCCGTGACGCCCCTGAAGATGTCCACCATGCCCCTATCACCTGGCGCCTGCTGCTGTGCACTGCGGTGCCCCAGCCTCCGCCAGGGAGTGCCAGTGCATCGGGAGATCCCCTGAGCCCTCCCCAGGACTAGAGAGCTGTCAACAGACGCTCGATCCTAGTCCTCCCTGCCGACCCCGGCTCCCTGAGCTCGTTCTTGAACTCGGGTTGCGGCGTTGTGCGAGTGTGGCGTCCAGCACCTCAACCCTCAGCGCCACCAGGCCGGCTGGTCAGTAGGCTATCTTGGTCACACTTTATTTTTTTAAGCTCAGTTTCAGTGTACCTCTTGGGTAGGCAATCATTAGTCACATGCAACAGGAGTAATTATACTGTAGTTACACAGTAGAAAACAGGAAGTTATTATCCCTCTGTACAGACAGTTGGTGAAACCCCATCTGAGTACTGCGTGCAGTTCTGGAGACCCAATCTCCAAAGACATAGACAGGATGGAAGCTGTTCAGAGGAGGGCAACTAAAATGGTGCAGGTCTGCACCGGAAGACATATGAAGAGAGACTTAAGGAGCTTAATATGTATAGCCTCGAGGAAAGGAGGGAGAGGGGACATGATGGAAACTTTCAAGTACCTCAAGGGAATCAACAAAGTCCAAGAGGGTAGCATCTTTCAAAAAAGAGGTGTGCAAGAACAAGGGCACAATTTGAAGATAGAAGGGGCGGCTCAGAGGTAATTTAAGAAGTATTTCTTCACAGAGAGGGTTGTGGATGCATGGAACGGCCTTCCGGGAGGTTGTGGAGTCAAAACAGTGGTGGAATTCAAGCATGCATGGGACAGTCATAAGGCAATTCTAGTGGGTGGGGGTAGGAAGAAGTAGGCTGCTGGTTAACTAGGATCTGCAGCTTATCCATTAGGTAGGGAAATGGGCAGACTGGGTGGTAGCGGTCCTTATCCGCCGTCAAAATCTATGTTTCTATGTTGTATGTTACTACATTGCAATTGCAGTGCAGTTACAGTGTAGTTACAGTGCAACAACAGTTACTTAAGGAAACTTAAAGTGTTAAAGAACCTTAAGGAGCTGGAAATGAGGGAGTATAGGGTGTAAGGAGGCTGTTCCAGAGGCTGGGAGCAACAACAGAAAATGCTTTCAGGCCCATACTAGTGGAGTTAGCTAGTAGGGATAGGAAGACTGGCTCTGTGTCTGATCAGAACCCCACACACATACACACACACAATGGCCCACCTTGACCCGACTCTCGAAATCAGAGTCATTTTGACTCGACTCTGATTTAACCCAGTTCAGTCTACTGACCAGGTTCAGATTTTCAAGTCACCTGGATCTGACCCTGTTCTGATAATGTAAGTAATTTTGGAGCTTCATACCTATTCAAAATGAGAAATGGGTTGGGGAAAAACATAAAAAAATATATTTTAAATATTAAATGAGATAAAGAAAGGGCCAATGATGGGTGTGAAGGAGTAACGGATTCTGTTATTTGACCCAGTCCAGATCTGCCTCTGACCTGGTTCTGGACTAGTCTGCAAAATGTTCCTGTTTTGGCAAACCAGAGTACATCAGAGTAAATCAGAACATTTTGGAAAACAGCTCAGAGACAGAATCAGAACTGATCCTCCCATCTCTAGTAGGGTTTTTTTCCATGAAGCAGTTAAAGAAGTTAACCAGAGGTTACAGGGGCATATTTTGTTAAAGGAGAATGGTCCTTGTCCCACAATGATTTGTCAGTTAGCAGCCAGAAAGGTACTATGAGCGTCCTGTGGATAGACCCAGCCCTGGGTTTGGTACAGAGAGCAGTGATGAGCACTGAGCAGGGCCAGAAACACAAACCTATAAATGTTTGTTCCCAGCAAACCCTCTGTTGTGGACCAGTTGAGACTGCTGCTTTGCTTTAACTACCTCAAGCACCCTGCCCTTGAGTACTCCAAATACCCACCAGCAAACAATACTTTTTTTCAGAACCAAGGCCGAACTCTCAAGTGCCTGTGTGCTACTTTGAGTTTTTCTCTTGGCTTTCTTTTTCCTGTTGCAGGCAGTGCTGTCTTTCCTCTTCTGGCCTTACAGAATTAAGTAATTCCACTGACACTTGATTTCTCCCCATCCCCACAGCGTGGCCTGGATACAACTACGACTTCTGTGAGCTCTTTTCTTTTCCCTGACTGTGTGGCCATTTTATTTAGTATGTTTCTTTTTTTTTTTCTGAAAGCAACAAGCAGCTGAAAAAGGCCCCATCCGAAAGAGGTCACCCAAATGAACCGAGCGCAGTGTTGATGGGTCTCAAACTCCTGCTTCGTTTCCCGCTGAATGCACTGAATGCACTCTAAGGTCGGTTGGTGCCTGCAGGACGGCCCTGGAATTGTGCTAATGTTAGGCTCCCCCAGCTCCTCCTGACTCTGGTACAGAAATAATGATTCAGTGCATGTTTAGAAAACTGGAGGTGGGCAAGCTAGGAATTTTCACCTAGAGCAACCCAGAGCCGAGCCAAGGGTCTGGCTTGACTCTAAGAGCCAAAGCACAAACCAAGCTACTGCTGCTGCACACGGTCCTCTGTGATACTGACAGGAGGTGCATAAGAAGAGCTGAACATTCCTGTCACTGCACAAACTGCTCAGGCTGACAAACACTGCTTGCTTTAATCACATCTGGCTCGACTTGACCTTGGCTTTCAGTTAGTCATAGAGGTTGAGTCAAGCCAGAGCCAGACACTGGGTTCGAGCTTGCTTTGGCTTGCCCAGTTATATAGAACATAACTAGGGTCTGAATGCAGACACCAGTGTTACCAGAAAATGCACTGTTTTGGAGCCTGGAACTCTCCCTGACCCGCACATTCTGCCATCTGTGGGTGGCGTGCCAGTGTGAGTATTGCCTGCTCCTGAGGAACCTTTTCTGCCAATTTAGCCTATTACTGAATTCCCTGCTGTCTTCTGGTGCCTACGTGGTCGATATTTTACAAAAGTTGTCTTGTGCCAACGTCGTTACATGACCAGTGTTGTGACCTGGATCCGTTTATTTATTCAGTTAATCTGTCTAGCGTCATGCAGTGACACAGACTACTCTGACCCTCCTTCTTCCTTGGGGCACACGCTGCTTGCTATAAATCAGTGACTATATCATCACTAGAGCTGTGCAGAATTTTAAAATTCCACTTTGGTGGGAATTCTGTGGAATTTCAAAAGTTCTTCTTAGTTCCATGGAATTCAGCCAAAAGCAGAATTCTGAAATTCTGAAAGCGTTTTAAAGTGGGATTACAAAGCGTTTGTTTTCTTCTTTCCTTTTATTGAACTGAATTATGCTGTAATCTGAACAATATTCTTATATTACACATTTCTGTTTTCACTACTTTGTATGACTCTAGACCCTTTGAAAATAGACCCAGCCTAAAGTGTCTTGGGTGTATTAACTAACAAATGAAATAAATAGATAAAATAAGTAAAACAGAAAATACCACGTGTAACAATAAAATTGTGCGAATGTGTGTTCCACTGGTGGAATTCATGCAGAATGGTAATTCCGCACCAAGATGCTTTTTCAGAATTTGTTTTTTAGTTCTGTGGAATTGCAAAAAAGCATTTCTTTGTCAAACGTGGATTATGTAATCCTTAGAATATTATTCTGCAGTTTGTGAGAATTAATTTGCAGTTTACATACACCATGAGAACGATTCCATAGTTAACATTCTGTTTTCAGAAATTTGGAATTCTGCTTCTGTTGTAATGTCCCTGAATTGGAATGCATTTTAGAAATTTTGTGGAATTCTGGCAGATGCAGAATTTGAAAATTCTGAACAGCTCTATGGAATGGTATTCTGCAGTCATTTTCCATAGGATTGCATAACCTGGGAAATATTAGTCCATGGTTTACATAGAAATGTTTTTCATATTAAATACTCAGAATTATAATAGGGATTCGAAATGTTTTCAAAGTGGAATTGCTCTGCCACAGGAATTCTGCCGATGGAATTGTGCATTTCACTCAGCTTTAATAATCACAGTTGAGAATGGTGTGCTGTGGGCTGGGAGTGACTGAATCAGCCTAGACACTTCAACTGGTCTGTACCAGTCAAACCAAAAGTTTGAGCTTGGCCACAACAGTTCTCGAGAGTCCAGAAAATTTTAATACCCAGAGTTTGAGGTGTTCCATTCTCGTGTAGAATGGATTTTGCAACTCATAGAACCAATATTTGAGCGTAGCTTCTACAAGCACCTGAGGGCGCAGGTTAAAAGCAGGTAGGTTGTCAGCATTTATTTCCACTTTAGGTTGACTACAAAGGAGCGAGCAGCTTGCATAATGCATGATCACTTCACAATAGTCCTGCTGCAATCGGAACAGAAAACGGAAATCAAACAGAAACAGTTCTTCATAAAAGAACTAAATTAAAAGTTTTACAGTTTAAAAGTGGCAGCACAATGAAAATATTTTTCAAAAAGCTAGTTTCAGCTACAAGTAATAAAATATTAGCATCCCTGTCAAATCTACTTTTATACCACAACCACAAGTTGTTTTTATTCTCTCGGTCCTTACCCTTGCAAGATCTACAGTGTTATTTTAAGCCAAATGTGGCGGACATATTGTTTCATGAGAAAAAACTCAGTTAAAACATTATAAAATATTCCTATGTTAGTGAAACTAGAACATTTTACACCCAAATAAAATTGGAAGATTCCTGGAATCTTTTATAATGGAAAAAAAGGTTGGTCAAATTGTTTGCCCAAATTCGTTTCACTGCTGCTTTAAAATACATTGCATACATTGGACTTACAATGGCCTGACTCAGAATATGACATTTATCATTATTTGTGAAGGGCAGGACTTTCATAACTTTCTCATGGCTCTGCCACTCATGAGTTAGGGTCCTGCTGCCCCTCATTCATGGAGATAAATGGCATATTTTGCAGTGCAGCAAGGCACCCACAGCATCAGATTCATTAGAAGGCTGTTTAGGTAGGTGCAGAGCAGAGTTTATAGGCCCAGTTTTTTTCTGCCTAAATGTTTTCCATGTTTCCACTGATGTACTTTTTCTGTTCCCTTTTGCTAAGTAGATTGTCCATCTTGTAGTTCTGCTGTAGAAGTGATGCATAGAATGGTTCTTTGCTTGGAAGCTGAGGTAACTAGTTTATGCCTCTTGCCTCATCAGCACTCTTTAGGGACTTCACTTATTATGACATCACAACAGACCAAGAAGAGCCTTCTGCCAGATCGGTTCTTTTTGAGGTTTACAGTGAGTGAGTGAGGCCACAACACTGATGAGGTGTGAAGGAAATGCAATTTGATATGCCAATCTCCAGATAAAGTCCTGAGGCCTGGCGTCCCACTCCACAGCAGCAGGTGTGGAATGAATTCTCCACACCTGCAGACTTTACTATTTTCAGCCCGAGGTTCCACAGGGGTGGCTGGCACAGCTGTGGAGATGTTCCGCCTGGTCCCACAAGGTGTGTTTTGTTGCAGCTGTGCCGAAAAATGGCCACAAGCTACCATGAATCAGAGAGTCAGTCGCAAACCAGCTCCAGTTGTGAAAATATGGCACATGCAGGAAAAACTGCAGCCCTGCAAGTGTAAGCCCCACTTACAGTGGTTTTTCCCTGCACTTGCGCTAATTTCGGGGGACTGAAAATCCTGTCAAGTCTTCACCTCATATACTAACATACTAAGAAGCCAGCAGACTTGACCCTATGGTGTATCGAGTCTACTTGATGATCAGTGCCTTCCCAGGGCACGGTTTAGCCCCTCCTCCCTACAAGGTTCCTCACCCCCAGCCGGGCTCTGGGATGCACCCTCCATACCTATCCCAGCCTTTCTTGAACCCTTCCACAGTTGTAGCAGCCACCAACTCCCGGGCAGCACATTCCAGGGCTCCACCACACTCTCAGTGAAGTAAGTCTCCTTGTTTCCCCTTCAGTCTCCCTGTCCGGCTTCATTGGGTGTCCCTGGTAGCCCCTACACTCCCTCAGCGTATGCAATACTCTCAGATACAAAACCTTCCAGTCAGTAAAAAGAATTGGGAAATGACTGCACTCCTGCAGCCTACAAGCGATGAAGGTGGTCCCCACTGATACAGTGGAGCCCTGTTATAATACCCTGAATGCCAAGTAAAATGTTCTTAAAACTGGGATGTTCTCATAAGAGACCGCTTTACTGGAAGCAGTGAAAATCAATGTAAAATCCATGGTTAACACAATGAAACTGGGCTCAAAGTAGTGTTTAGAGAACTTATTATTAAGAGCAGTATAATATAGCTTTTAAAAGAGCTTTTGCCCAAACAGTTAGCGTATTTTGTAAAGTTCAGTCAGTGTCACAGCTAGCCATGAAGGAATGAGTGCTGTCTTCTTCATCTTTCACACATCCATTCACTATTTAAGTGACCTTTAATGAGAAAACTAGATCACAATTCATCCCAGGCTCGCACATTCAGAGTTGATATGATAGTGACCCTACTACTACCTTTGGAAAAATGCTGTTCTTATAAACAGGCTGACTGTTCCTATAAGCGGGCTTTGCTGGCGTTGAAAATAATTGGCAAAAATTGGGACATCCCAAAAATGTTCTTATAAATGGGATGTTCTTATATCCAATGTTTTTATAAGTGGGCTCCAGTGAAACTTGCTGGAGATGTAACTCACAGAGAGGCAACGGCCACCATACGCTGGGCCTGCACACCCATCCAAACCTTTTGGTCAGAGGTTCTGTCCTTCTGTGCACAAGTCTTGAGAGGCCCTGTGCCCTCTGCCCTTCTCCTTTTGACTGTTGGGAACTCTCCAGATGATTACGGATTATGAACTCCCTTCTGTACTGGCTAGTGGCAGCCTCCAGGTGAGACCAAGCATCTACTGCTCCTGTGACCCACAGGCTGGCACTGTGATCAGGTTCACACCCTGCCTAATGACAGCAAAGGGGCATACTTGGTTAAGGGGTTGGGTTCATTCATTCTCCTGTAGTAGGGGTTTGTCCCAAATAATAAATAACACAGTGCCTCCACCCAGAAAGAGTAAGTGGGGCAGATGTTATGTGTAGTATCACCCTCTGAGATGCAGTACCTACTACCTACCCCCTTCCCTACACTGGACAAGACCACTCCTGGTGACCACCAAGAATCATCAATTTGGCCAATTAAAATTCAGATATAGACTGTACAGACTGAGGGCACACACACAGTAAAATTCAAACAATTAACAGTGCATTTAACTGATAACACAGGCCTGGGTAGCTGGAGAAGAATGGAAGGTTAAAGCAATTGCAAGTTGCCGGCCCGGTGGCGCAGAGGGTTGAGGCGTTGGCGCCTTACCTCATCACGTCCGCGACCCAGGTTGAGGAACGGACTCAGGTCGTCGGGGCTGGCAGGGGCGGAGAGGATCGAAAGTCCGTAGGGCTGCTCTCCTCCGGGTGGGTAGTGGGTCTTGTCGCAGCAGCGGCCCCTGGTGGAGACCAGGGCACTGCTGGCGCATGCAAAAGAAAGGGGAACCAGAAAAAGCAGAAATACACCGCCTCACGGTAACGGATGGCGGCTGCCCGACGCTCTGAGGCCATCAAGGGTCCTTCCGAGCTCTCCACCTCAGCAGCATCCCCAGGGCTAAAGTAGGGCGCTGGTCTCCTCCTTGGCTGGTGCCTTCCTCTCGGAGGAGGGGACCCATCCATGGCGGTCACGTCGGATCACCCTGGGGGGTCGGCTGCGAGATGAAGTGGGAGTCTCGTGACGGATGGGTCGAGGTCAGCCCTGGCAGCCTGAAGGAGTGGCTGCCATGGGGCATGTGGGGGTAGAAACAGATAATGCAAAAAAATAAAAAGCAATTGCAAGTCACCAATAAACACTTCTCCCATATATCAGTACACCATACGCAAGCGCACCTGCCCAACAAGGGGCCCCTGAGATAAACTAAATTACACAGGGTGCAGAATACTCTTTAACTGGTACCAGTAGTAGAACAATAGATTCAAGTATAACACAACTACAAATAGACTCTGGGTACCCAAGAGTTATACTAGAGTCGGTGCAGGCCTGGATGTTACACAGCCCAGGTTCTTTCAGTGGTGCATATGAGGAAAATTAGCAAGCTTGCATTTAGTGTGGCCATAGTGTGCTAGTACTATCTGATAAGAAACTGAAATTCCAACATACTTGCTGAACTCTCAAAAGGCTTAAAACCCCAAACTGTGATCCAAACAGAGAAATACAAAACTCCAACCAGCAATGCCAGCACTCATGTGACCCTCGGATGTAGCAGATCAGAAGCAGCAGAGAGCGGCACGAACAGAATAGCAGTTCAAGAGAAGCAGGAGCAGCACGCCGAAGCAAAATAGCAGTTCAGGAGAAGCAGGAGCAGCACACAGGAGCAGGATAAACAGCAATCAAGAGCTAGTTCTTTTGAACAGGCAACAACAGCTCTGCCCTTCTGGGTCACACCTCTATGTATGCAGCTCTCCTGGATCGACTCTCAAGATGCAGCATTCTGGCTCATCTCCCAGAATGTAGCTCCTCTAGCTCACACTTCTCTGCTCACAGCCCTTCTGGCTCAACTTTCAGGATGCAGGAGCACTGTGCACTGGCTTCCTGGTTCCCAGGCCAAGACCCCAGGGCAACCCCCTGGTCTGACTCCCCAATGGGTCGGGAGTACACTTGTGCTAGGCACACCATGGCTCCCTGTTCCACAATCCACCCACTAGATCTGGCCCCTTACCTGGCTCTGAGGTAATCTGGAGAGGATGCAGGTTTCTGTCTCCACTTGATACAGCTCAGCAACTTGGTATGCAAATATGGCCCACAGCCTTACGCTCTCAGCAGATTTTCTTCCATACAGGCGCGTCTGAACCACTGTCTAGAAAATGGGTGAACCTAGGTATAGGTTAACCACAGATCTTCTGGATAAGCTCTGGAGAGGCCCAAACGGTGTTTGCCTGGCTAGAGCCTCTCTCTATCAGTCATACCCTTCTGGCACTATCTCTTTTACCTCTCAGTACTGTGTCCTTCTGGCACTATCCCTTTACTTCTCTCGTACTGTGTCCTTCTGGCACTATCCCTTTACTTCTCTCACAACTGTGCTGTTCTGGCACTATCCCTTTCACTTCTCTCATACTGTGCCCTTCTGGCACTATCCCTTTCACTTCTCTGGGACTGTGTCCTTCTGGCCTATCTCTTTCTTCTCTCATACTGTGCCCTTCTGGCACTATCACTTCATCTATCTTGGTTGGTGCCCTTCTGGTACCTCTCTTCAGCTTCTCTTTTCTGATGTTTGAGCCCAGGAGAGAACTCACAGAGTTTCTGAGGTGTGGGCCCTAGGGAGGACTCACATGGAACAGGTCTGGGGAGGCCCTAGCTCCCTAATAGCCCTGGCAGATCTGCACCGTTCGGTGTCCAAATGTTCTGTCCCTTGCTCTGAAGGGCTCAACCTTTCTTTTCTTCCACTCAGTCTCTAACTGGGTGGACAGGGCTGTCCATCAGTCCTTTGCCCTGTCCTGCCCTCTGATTGGCTAGAAGCGAGGTCAGGGTCGACAAGATGGTGACTGTAGTTTCAGAATTACAGGGCTTTCACCTTAAAGTTTTTATTTTTCCACTGCTCTGGTATTTATTCAAACTGGTCCCGTGGATTGGTAAGCCCTTTGTTCCGGTGGAGGTGTGGAGTTGGCTTGTGCTTTGTGCTCCTAGTTCGGAGCTCCACTATCTGTTCCCCTGTTTGCATGCAGGTAGACAATTTGGCTGAAAGTCTCTATTTTTCTTAAAGGCACTTCCAGCGCTGAAAACATTCAAGCTGCAGAGCTGGCTTGCACGCTTGAGCAGACTGTTGCTTGGATATGCGCACTCTGGTGTGCACAAGTATGGCGATCCTGCAACAGTGGCTTCTCTGGTCACCCTTTCAACTGCAGTCCTGGGGCTGGAGCGAGGGAGAGATGGGTGGTCAGTTCAGGAAAGCACACGAACTCAGGTAATAACCGGGGTACACTCAAAACTTGAAGTCAGAGGAAACTAAATTGAGGTCCTCTCTGGGAAAGCAGGTCAGCTTTGAGCATTTGTTACATATAACCTAGGAACCAAGGACAAATACATACAGATGAGATCCCTTGCTTAACTCCTCTCATACCTGTTGCTAGCCTTGCTTGTAGAGCAGAAAGCAGCTAACTAAAAGAAGCTACATTTTCTTATTAATTTAAAACATATCTCAGCAGGAGTCAGTGTCTGTTGAGATTAAGTAGACAGATACTTTATTAGAAGTAGAAGGGTTTTTATTTAGGGTTAAAAAGAAAGAAAGAAAGAAAGTCATTGTGAGTTCTGTGCTGGGAAGGGTACTGTATCAGCTGATTTTGCTAAACCAGTAGGAGGGAGAGAGAGCTAAATTGGGGTGTGACTTAGACACTATAAAAGCAGGTGACTCAAATTACAACTTCCTGTTGCTAGCCTTCTTTCTTACTAATTACCTCCATCACACCCCTCCACCCACCCACCCTAAGCCAGTTCTACTTTTATAGCCACTGGATTTGACTGTCAACAGGAACTTCCTGTTTGGCAGTAGGAAGGAAGGAAGGATCATAGAGAAACATTGGTTTTGTCAACCCTAAAGGAAAAAGTATCTCACTTCCTCCAGCTGATGGTGGTCTGACATTGAGCAAGGAAGAAGGAGGCTACTGAAGAAGATAGGAAGTTGCTGTCCCAGAACAGGAAGGGTGAGAGTTGTAAGGAGAGGAGAGAGTAAGCATACAGAGAAACAGGACAGGGACACAAATAAGACATGATAGGAGTGGTGCAGTGCAATGGCTGTGGGGCAGCAGTGTTCCAGGAGATATTCTGGAGGCTGCGATGCTGCCACTTTGCAGGCACACCTCTCTGGTCTGAGAGAGGAGGTTGCCCATCTCCAGGCTGACCTGGCCATGATTCAGAAACTCCTGCCCCACCCAGGGACCACCAGGGCCAATGCCACTACCTCAGAGGTTGCCAAGAAAGAGGAGAGGCTGGACCAGGGTGGGCTCAGGGAAGGAGAGAGTGATGGAACAGAGTTGCATCCCTCCAGCTGTACCTCTCACAATTCATTCACTCTTCTGGTGGATAGTGGTTCCTCTATGGAGGCACCTGCAGTGAAGACCAAGGAAGATGCGGAACCTTCATAAAGTAGACCCACAGGAGGTTGGCATGGGACCCTGCAGGGAAGGAAACAACTCCTGGTGGGGACTCAATCATTAGAGGGGTAGAAATGGGGAGGAAGGGGAGGAGGTAAAGTGCCTTCCTGGCACCATGGCTTGAGGGACAGGAAGCCGAATCCTCAGGATCGTGGGAGGAGCTGCACAGGGAGGGAGCTGATGTCATTGTCCACCTAGGGACAAATGACCTGGCTAGAATAGGATCAGAGCAGTGCAAGAGGAGTTTGTAGATAGGAGGGCCTTAGATAAGTAACGATAATGTGTAACCTTCTCTCGGAGGTGCTGCCTGTCTATGGCAAGGGTGATGTTAGCACTCCTCACCAGGGAATTCAATGAGTGATTGAAAACTGGTGGAGCTCAGGGTTTTGGCTTCATTGGGACTGGGGAGCCACCTGGAGGATGCAGACCTATACTGATGCGATGGTCTGCATCTGTCCGGGGAGAACCAGGATCCTAGGTGAGAGGTTTAAATGCTTCATTGGCAAATATTTAAACTAGCCAAGGGGGAGGCACTGAAAAGAAGCAGGGAAATCCAGCCTCCCCCACAAAACATGGTAATCAGTGAGGTAAACACCAAGGTAGAGAAGTTATTAGGAGCAGGACAGAGATGTAAGTAAAAAAGGCAAAGGCAGTAAGGACAGAAATGGGGCTAAAAGGTAAGGCTATCAAAAGTGGAGGATGATGAGTACCAATGCCCGTAGTCTGTGTAACAAGCTCCTGAACTAGTGGCCTTGATGGAAGAGGGTTGCCTGGGTATTGTGGCAGTCACAGAAACATGGTACACAGAGAACTGTGACTGGGATGTCAACATACCAGGATACACAATCTACAGGAGGGACAGGAGGTAAAAGAGGAGGAGGAGTAGCTCTCATGTAAAGGAAGGGATCAAAGCAACAGAACTAAAGAGTAAACAGGGAGCAGATGAGGCACTCTGGGTCACCCTGGAGACAGGAAATGGCACCACAATTCACATGGGGTTGTATACAGACCCCATCTCAGGGGAGGGAGTGGACAAGGAAATGATAGAAGGCTTCCTTAGAATGGCAGAAAAGGGGAGATATTGTTGATGGGGGACCTGAATGTGCCAGATGTTAACTGAGCACCTTTGCTGCAGGCACATCCAAGAGCAGGGTCATTCTTAATGCCCTACAGGGGCATGCCTCAGACAGCTAGTATTGGAACCCACTCGGAGAGGAGCAATCTTAGACCTGGTACTTACAAATGGGATGGAGAAAGAATCTCAGATTTAGAAGTGGGTAGCCATCTGGGAACAAGCGACCACCAAACAGTGTGGTTCACGATAAACACGCCATGCAATCAAGCCATACAAAACAAGAGTATTGGACTTTAGGAGGGCTGACTTTGGGAAAATGAGAGAGTGCCTCAGAAAAGCACTAGCAAACAGGCAAGAAGGAGGTGGAGGAACATGGGGAGTGATCAAAACAGCCATCACATAGGCAACAAGCCTTTGTGTAAAGCAAATCAATAAAACACAACGAAGGAAAAACCGCTATGGTTCTCAAAAACAGTGGCAGGAAGGTTAAGGAGAAAGGATAGCATTCAGGAAATATAAGGAAACACAGAAGGAGCAGGACAGATAACTTTATCAGTTAAAGCAGAAAGAGGCTGGGAAGGCAGTCAGAATAGCAAAGACCCAAACTGAGGAAAGAATAGCCAATTCTGTTAAGAAGGGGATAAGACCTTTCATAGGTACATTAGGGAGCAAGAAAGACCAAAGGAGGGGTACTGAGGCTTAATAAAGGGAGGGAATGTGGGTAGAGGGTGACAGTGAAAAGCAGGGATACTGAATGAATATTTCTGCTCAGTATTCACAAAGGAAGAGGAGGGAAGGTATCTAAACCATACAAGAGAACACTCTGAAGACTGGGGTCGATACAGTCCATTTACAGAAGAAAGGGTTCTGAAAGAAGTAATAAAATTGAAGGTGGACAAAGCAATGGGGTCTAATGGGATTCACCCAAGAATTCTAAAAGAACTAAGGGTAGAACTAGTGACACCGCTGACTACTCTCTTTAACAAATCATGGGAGGATGGGTGGCACCTGGGGCTGGAGGAGGGCAGATGTGATTCCTCTTCACAAAAGTGGGAGCAGGACAGAGGCAGGAAACTACAGACCAGTTAGTTTGACCTCAAGCGGTAGGGAAAAGATGGAATCACTTCTGAAGGAAAGAATTGTTGAGTACCTAGAGGCCAGTGGGGCACAGGACCCAAGGCAGCATAGATTCACGATGGGAAGGTCGTGGTCAGATGAATCTAATAGATTTCTTTGACTGGGTGACCAAAGTAGTAGACCAGGGAGGGGCTGTGGACATGGCCTACTTAGATTTCAGCAAGGCATTTGATACAGTCCCACACAAAGATTAATACACAAGTTGGCCAGCGTTGGGTGGATCCAAGGTGGTAGCCTGGATAAAAAATTGGCTAGACAACAGGACGCAAAGGGTAGTAGTAAATGGAGTACACAGTGAAGAAAGGAGGGTTACTAGTGGGGTACCGCAGGGTTCAGTACTGGGACCGGTCCTTTTAATGTCTTTATAAGTGACATTGCAGAGGAACTGGAAGATCTGCAACAGGGTTGATACACAAGCTGGAGTGGAAAGGATGAGAAGGGACTTGACAAGTTGGAGGAATGTCAAATGTACGGCAGCTCAGATTCAGTGCAAAGAAGTGTAATGCACATGGGAAACAAAACCCAGTGGAAGAGTACACAATGAGGGTGAGATACTGACAACAGTAAAATGGAAAGGACCTGAGGGTAATTATATCAGATGACCTAAAGGAGGGCAAGCAATGTGAGAAGGCAGTAATGAAGGCGGGGGATGCTGGGATGCATAGGAAGAGGCATCAATAGTAGAAAACAGAAAGTTGTTATCCTCTGTACGGACAGTTGGTGAGACCCATCTAGAGTACTGTGGCAGTTCTGGAGACCCCATCTCCTAAAGACAGACAGAGTGGGAGGCTGTCCAGAGAGGGAACAAAATGGTGCAGGGTCTGCACCAGAAGACATATGAAGAAAGACTAAAGGAGCTTAATATGTATACCCTTGAGGAAAGAAGGCAGAGGGGACATGATAGAAACTTTCAAGTACCTCAAGGAATCAGCAAAGTCCAAGAGGGTAGCATCTTTCAGGAAAAGAGATGTGCAAGAATAAGGAGGCACAATTTGAAGATAGAGGGGGACGGCCCAGAGGTAATGTGAGGAAGTATATTTTCACAGAGAGGTTGTGGATGCATGGAACAGCCTCCTGAGGTGGTCATGGGAGTCAAGAACAGTGGGGAATTTAAGAATGCATGGGACAGACATAAGGCAGTCCTAGTGGGGATTAGGAGGAAGTAAGCTGTTGGTTAACTAGAATCTGCAGCTTATCTGTTGTAGGAAAATGGGCAGACTAGGTGGGTCAAGCGGTCCTTATCTGCCACAAATTCTATGTTTCTATGTTTCTATGTTTCTAAGCCTGTTATGCACAAGACAGGAGGAGCCCAACTTGACCTCTCACCAGGGCTCATCCATTCCCCTGGAGGAACTCCCAAGGCTTATGAAAAAGCTGAGTAAGCAATAGGACATGCAATATGTATATGAAGTATAAGAAGCTCAGAAGGAGCAGGACGAGAGAACTGTACCAGTTAAAGCAGAAGGAAGCAGGAAGGCAGTCAGAATAGCAAAGGCCCAAACTGAGGAAAAGATAGCCAACGCGTTAAAATGGGGATAAAACCTTTATAGGTACATTAAGGAGCAAAGAAAGACAAAGGGAGGATAGTGAGGCTTAATAAAGGGAGGGTGGGTGGGTGGGCAGAGAGTGACAGTGAAAAAGCAGAGATACTGAACGAATACTTTGCTCAGTATTCACAAAAAAGAGGAGGGGAGGTACCTAATCCAACCAATAGAAGCACTCTGGATAGGAGGTCGATGCCAGTCCTTTTGCAGAAGAAAGGGTTCTGAAGAACTCCTAAAACTGAAGGTGGACAAAGCAATGGGCCTGACGAGAGTTCCACCCAAAAGAACTAAGGGCGAACTTGTGACACCACTGATTACCCTTTTAACAAATCATGGGAGGATGGTGTGGTACCTAAGGATTGGAGGAGGGTGGATGATTCCCTTCATAAAAGTGGAGCAAAGTAGAGTCAGGAAACTATGGACCCGTTAGCTTGATCTTGGTGGTAGGGAAAATAATGGAATCACTCCTGAAGGAAAGAATTGTTGAGTACCTAGAGGCCAGCGGGTACAGGATCCAAGGCAGCATGGATTCACAGCGGGAAGGTCATGTCAGACTAATCTAATAGAGTTCTTTGACTGGGTGACCAAAGAAGAAACCAGGAGGGCTGTGGACGTGGCCTACCTAGACGTTAGCAAGGCATTTGACACAGTCCCACACAAAAGATTAATAAACAAATTAGCCAGCCTGGGAGTGGATCCCAGGTAGTAGCCTGGGTAAAAATTGACTGGACAACAGGACACAGAGGGTAATAGTAAATGAGTCCACTCCAAAGAAAGGGGTTACTAGGAGTACCGCTGGGTTCAGTACTGATCCGGTCCTTTTAATGTCTTTATAAGTGACATTGCAGAGGGACTGAAGGAAAAGTATGCCCTTTGCAGTCAACACAAAGATCTGCAACAGGGTTGATACACAAAGTGGGGTGGAAACGATGAGAAGGGACTTGGCAAGGTTGGAGGAATGGTCAAAATATGTCAGCTTAGATTCAATGCGAAGAAGTGCAAAGTAATGCACCTGGGAAACAAAACCCAGGGGGAAGAGTACACAATGGGGTGGGGGGTATTGACAACAAAAATTGAAAGGGACCTGGGGGTAATTATACAGATGATCTAAAGGTAAGCAAGCAATTTGAGAAGGCAGTAAGGAGTGCTGAGGGATACTGGGATGTATAGTGAGAGGCATCACCAGTAGAAAACAGGAAGTTGTTATCCTCTGTACATACAGTTGGTGAGACCCCATCTGAGTACTGTGTGCAGTTCTGGAGACCCATCTCTGCAAGGACATAGACAGGATGGAGGCAGTCCGAGGAGGGCAGCTAAAATGGTGCAGGGTCTGCAATAGAAGCCATATGAAGAGAGACGAAAGGAGCTTAATATGTATACCCTTGAGAAAAGGAAGGAGAGGGGGACATGGTAGAAATGTTCAAGTACCCTCAAGGAATCAACAACGTCCAAGAGGGTGTGCAAGAACAAGGAGACACAATTTGAATATAGAGGGGAAGGCTCAGGGTCAATGTGAAGAAGTCTCTTTTCACAGAGAGGGTGGTGGATGCATGGAATGACCTTCCTGAGGAGGTTGTGGGGTCAAAAACAGTGAGAAATTCAAGAGTGAATAGGACAGACATAAGGCAGTTCTGGTGGGGTTCGGAAGAAGTAGGCTGTTGGTAGGGAAACTGGCAGACTAAGAAGCCAAGCGGTCCTTCTCTGCCATCAAAGTTTATGTTTCTATGTAATGGCATTAGTAGTACTGTGACAACTGCACACCCAGGGCATAGTAAGGCACAAGGCACAGGCTGAGTGACTTCAGTCCCTGGATGTAGTTGTCACAGTACTAACAACATCATGGAATGTCTCACAGCACTTATAAATGGGTCTATGAGGAACATTTGAAACAAAAACAAGACATTTAAAATGAAAAAATGTACCCATTGGTAGTACTGTCACCATGCATAGGCTCTGGCCAATCAGGATGCAAGGATTTCTCTTCTCATTTTATAAAGGTTTAGTATTACTGAGGTCCCCTATTACTTAAATGCCATAATTTGTTCAGTTTAAGTACCTCTGTAACATAAATACTGTCAGATTTCTGTGTATTAATGTACTAATGGTTGATTGCATTCTGAATTTATTGGATGAAATGTATGGCTGTGTATATTATCCTGACTGATGTCATTGGCAGGAATGTCAGGGTTTATTTTCTGTTTCTATTTGTATTTAGCTATGGAATATTTAATATATAGACTAAGCATGGGGTGGTGCATGTAATGAATTTTACATACACCGAGTGTTGGATGCTACATTAACCCGAGAAGCAAAGCTCTTTGTGCAAGCATCCAACACTGAGGGTGTGTGTATAAAATCTGAGTTTACACACCACCCTTACGTTTTATTTTATATACTGCTGGGCATCATTTTTTTCACCACAGCAATGATATAAAATAAGACATTTTTGTGCAGCCGCGGCCTGACCGGTTTTAGAGGGCTCGTAATGGACGAGCTACTGAAGGAAACATAGTAAATTTCCAAAAAGCAGCCCAGTTTTAGCCCAGCTTGTTATTTGTTTTTGTTTTCTGACTCACTGGCGAGTCCAGTGGCGGTGTAGTCTCGGCAGTGACCTGGTGACCA
This sequence comes from Neoceratodus forsteri, assembly GCA_016271365.2. Classification (NCBI taxonomy): domain Eukaryota; kingdom Metazoa; phylum Chordata; order Ceratodontiformes; family Ceratodontidae; genus Neoceratodus; species Neoceratodus forsteri. Next base: position 92,403,286 of record JADMNL010000031.1, on the reverse strand, counting down.
GGAAGGAAGAGTGGAAGCTGGTGCATGAGCAGTTGTGGAAACCTGCTTAGGGTTTCCGGTTTAGGTGTTTATTTTTTGTAAAAAGTGTTTATTTTCGACATTTTTCTCCCCTTTCAGAAGTACTAGAAATCTGTTATTTTAGGTGTAATCAATTTCTTGGACAACAAAAATCTTTATAAATCAGTGCATATTCACTCAAGTTAAAAAATAGATATTACACTTTTCAAACTGTGTACCATGACTATTGCATGTTAGCACCATAGATATTGCACTGTATTAATATTGCATTAGTTTTACAAAATAGTGCACCATAACTGTAGAACTATACATATATATGTAGATGGTGATGGTGAGCTAGGGCAGCAGCACAGTATTAGAGCTCTGTTCACTATATATTGAAAGGCGTAATACAAAAAAACACGATCCACCACATATCCAGCTCACAGCTGGAAGAGTGAGACACAATGAAATTCGATATTTTTTTAGGTTATAACTGATTTCTGATTTTCACCACGGTGGTGTTTTACGGTTATAACCTAAAACGAAACCCCATGTTTGCTATTATAAACACTTCTTTATAACAGCAAATTACACTAATGGTTTCCTATAGGAAAAAAATGATAGCCATTAATTATAAATATGATTAACCACAAAAGAAAGAAAATGTATTAGAAATAAAAATAAATTGCTTTTTTAAAGCATTTAATATTTTTTTTTAGATTGTAGCCAGAAGTTAAGGCTGCTGATGCAGGCTCACCAGCAACGTGGTAGTTTCTGCTCCTGACACCGGGAGACCCAGGGTCTAGAATGAGCCTAGTCACCGGTTGATGGTCATGGGGTAGTAGGTCTGAGCATCCAGTGGATACTGTTCTTCTATGGGGTGGAGTGGATTCCATCCTCTGCCTCAATACTGCCACCTGGGTGATCTCAGGTGGCAATACATCTTGAGGACTCGGGAGGGTGGGACTCCACTGACATTGGGTGGCATTGTGATCAGCATGTGCACAGCCCTTGATTTCCAAGTATAAAGAGTCCTGAGGGTGGGGAGAAACCATGAAAATATCCCTGGTCTCCCTGTAGATGAAGGTCCCTGGTACATCCGGGGACTGGGTTCTGCTTGCTGGGAACTTACCTCCTGACAAAGCATCAGTGTATTCAGGGTATGTCCCTGCCCCTGTCCCCACTCTGGGGCAGTCCAAGGCTCAATGGAGGAAGTGGCATCCTCATGAGTTAAGGGTACCCCTGGATGGGAATACACTGGGATTTGGAGGAGTCAAGTGTCTGGAGAATGGGGCCATAAAACAGAAAGTGAAAACAGCTGACACTTCTGGGAAAACTTTGGAAAACATAATATTTACACAAGTCCCTTTGTAGTTCATAAATCTTCATTATTGTTTTATCCTTTGTTCTCTTTTAACTAAGGATATCTGCAGGCAAGCAGGACTGTTATGTCTTTATATATCATCTGCTCTGACTGTTTTTCCCACTATATTACACAACAGTGTTAAGGAACAGATTAACTTGATTGGCTGACAGGTGTTATAAAACGCCAGACATACTGTACTAAAGGTAAAAAAGTTCCAGTCACAGATCTCATAATATAAATAATAAATCTCTCACTGTCATTCTCTTCAGAGCAGCTTACCTTAGATAACTGAGAGTCACAGTGTAGAAGGCATTCCTAAGATAAATGTAACTATTTCATTAAGTTTTAGCCTAACTTAATGTTAAAGTTGGGATTATTTTTTCTCATAAAAGATTCTATTGAATTAAAAATTGTGAGTGTTTCAAGTCTTCTTTCTTTGTTGTATAATAGTAATACACTCGGTGTGTCATATTATGGGGTATCATCACTTCTTGGGTGCATGATTCACTCATCCTGCAGCCTTATGACTGCAGTGCACCTCAGTCATGATGATATCGCATGGTATACCACACCCCGCCGCTATTACTGCTTTATTATAAAATGGGTAAAAGAAACCAAGACCTGTGATTGGTTAGACGTGATCACATGACCAAACGTTATTCCAGAGCTACAGCACAGGTTGAAAATACCTGAACTTTATGAACATCATGACTCAGTTTTAAAAATAAAATCAGCTGAACTATTTTATATTTGAAATAAATTACCCCAGGTGTAGGTCACTGTGTGATAACAGCACTTCTCTGGTGTGCAGGGCACTCATTGTTGCCTCGTGCCTCATTTTACAAAGGCGCCATCATCCCACAATAACCCACACATGGAAGTGTCTTATTACTGAAATCCTTTGCTTGCAGCATCACTTCTGCTTCCTTGGCAGCAGGTTGTGTGATGTCAGAGAGAGAGAGGATATGACTTCAAGTGAGAATAAGCAACCTGAGCATGTTAGCTCTAAAGTGCAAACAAGGACCCAGTTTTAATGCCAGTATGAAGAACAAAGAGGAGACTAATACTGAAGATGGCTTACCATTGATTACATCCTAACAACCCCTTAAAGGAGTCCTATTGTAGTAGAGAACGAGGAATGTGCCAGGAAGAAACAAAGGAGTGGTTGGAGAGGTAAGATTTAAAGGATTGAAACCAAGGAGTACAGAGCCAGAGACACTAGTAAGAAGTTTGAAGCTGATGAATAAGAATGGATCAATAGTATCTGAAGCTAGCTCTAAGATCAAGGAGAGCCGAACAGAGACAGAGAACCTGCATCTGTACACAAGAAGGAAGTCGTTATTAGCCACTCACAAAGCTTTAGTTCTCTGGAAGGAGCAAAACCAAACTGATAAGGGTCAGGGATGCTACTGAAAGAAAGATGTTAGAAAGAAGAAGATTGAACATAGCTAATACAATCAGCATACTATTTATTCATTTTTATTTATTTATTTAATTCTTGGATTACAATTACCTATGAGTCAGAAGACTCTTTTTGCATGATTGAGGTTACCACCTGTCTGATTTTCACAACAGTCCTGATTGAGCAGCTGTCTACCAAAAAACATATGAAAATACTACATGTCCTGACTTTATAGTAGAAAAATATTTTCTAATTTCCCACTAAATGTTGCAGAAAACTATAATACCTTAACTAAAGTACCTTAAAATGATAAGAAACAATAGAAGCAACTAAGAAACTACAATGCTTAGCTTCAGTTCTGATTATTTAGAGAAAACAAGTCTGTTGCATTGGTCGAGGTTACATACTGTCCTGCAAAAATCATGTTTCAATAAGAAATGCCACTTTGGGCTTTCTAAAAGGTGATAACCCTAGCGTAGGTTCCACGTCATACAATGACAAGTAACAACACAGGCAAATAAATGACTAAAACATCATCATATGGATAAATACAATTTCAGTAGAATTAGTGTATCATAGTCATACAGAGCAAAAGCTACTTGAGTAAACTGAGTAACAGAAACATATATTGCACATAATAGTTAAAAAAGATAGCGTTGCCTTACAGGAATAGCAAACAATTGGAGGCAGACAGAAATGGCTTTGATGGTATGAGCTAGTCCGCTTAAAAATAAGTCTTCATCCACCTGTGGGAGGGGTAGCTATCATAAATGGGGCTGGAAGAGAGTTAGAGGTATATGGGGCTGTGGGGGCAGTCGCAGAGGCTGTGGGAGATGAGGTAATCTCAAGAGTTGTTTAAAGGGGCCCAACATGGGTGAGTCAACTGTGCCTGCTGGAAGACCATTCTGCCAACTGGGAGCCCTATAACTAAAGGACCATTGGGCCTGACTTGTGCAACAAAGGGACCTGGTATACGCGATTTGGTCCATTTCTTGTGGTGCGAGAGCAGGCAAACCAGGTTAGCAAGTGCTGGGAGTTGGGGTGGGGTGGGGCCTAAGCTAATCTTTTTCCCATATAGGCAAGTGTGGTACTTTTATCCTGTCACTAAGGTTGAGCCACTGAGTCATGCTGTAGAGGTCACATGTATGCGTCCTACTGTGCGCTCAGACCAGCCTGAGGCTTTATTTAGGGCTAAGCGAATTCTTTGTAGTGCAGTGTCAGTAGCAGTGTCATATATGATAAGACCATAATCCACATTCTGAGGACTCTTTTGGCATACAGTGTTTATGCCTATATAACACCCTAGCCTACTGTTGACTGTTTTGATGACCATGTTGATGTGTTTTGAAGAGGACAAGGCACTATCAAGGGTGACGCCAAGGTATTTCGTGGTCTGCACTTGTTCTAGTGGGGTGTGGAGATTGTTCCTAATATCAAGTGAGGCTGTACTATGTCTGTTGTGAGGGTTTGCAAAGAGCACGTCGTTCGTTTTTTATAGTTCAGGACCAGTTAGTGCCGCAAGAACCAGCTTTGTAACCGCAGAGAATTTATCTTGTAGACTAATGGTTAATGCCTGGGGGTCCTGGTGGTTGGTGAATAATACTGCATCATCCCATATAGGAGAAGGTCACCGACATGCAAGAGATAGGAGAGTTGAGGAAGAGGCTGGACAGTAATGGACCTAGGATAGATCCTTGAGGACCCTGACTGGACAGGTTTACTGGCAGACAGTTTGTCACCAATTTTTACCCACTGGGATCTGCCTTCAAGGTAACTTTTAAACCAGGATGCAGCTCCAGAGGAGGTACCAATGGTGAGAGGCAGTCAAGAAGCAGGTGTGGTTGACAGTATCAAAAGCCTTAGTGAGATCAATGTACACTGATCCACTAAGTGCTTGGGATCAAGGCATGTGGATAATCAATCAATCAATCAATCAATCAATCAAATCTTTATTTATCCAGGCGAACATCGTTGAGCACAACTCATTTGCAAGATGTACCTGGTAAGGTCAAGGTTCAGTTTACATAGACGCATAAAAATATTCAATATACACACACTCTAGGAAATACATAGAATATTCAGTATACACACAGTCTAAGGATACATTCTAATCAGACTATACATTAAATTCAGGTGTAGTGGTAATAAGGGTGAGGAAGGGGCTGGAAGTGGTGTGCCTGGCTGGTGGGAGAGGGAAGATGGTGAGGCCTATACTGTGGACGGATAAACTGTGGGCCTTATGAAGAGGGTAGGAGGCTGCACTGGGGGTTTGTATAACAGGGGTATAGGGCTGTGATATATGACAAGGGATTAAGAGGAGGCAGATGGAAAGGAGGGTGCATGGGGTGTGAGGGGTGGGACTCTTAGTAAAGGTGGATACCTTCCGTGAGTTGGCTATCTGGGGAGGGAGATGGATAAGATTAGAATACTATACTGTTTGTGGAAACAATTACATTTTTCTTTGATAAGCCCGAATACAGTATTTAAAGGATGTAAATGATATGTATCTGTTCACTTTCAGGGTCTTCTGCATCGTATTCCATAAGGCTGATAAGACATAGCTGATAGCAGATCTACCATATCGAGAATTGAATTTGGGCACTTTAAGCATGATGAAGTTTAGACTTCTTAGGGCATATTTACTTGATATGATTTGTGTGAAGCAGTCTGAGATGTAATTTGGTAGCATCTTTGATATCGCTCTATAAGTCCATAGTGTGGCATTCCTGTCTCTTCTAAATTGGAGTGAGGTCCATCCAACTGCAGCATAAAGCGAGCAGTGGTGTATTGAAGAAGGGCAGATATGGTGCTATAATTTTTCCTGAACCAATGATGTGTGGGGCATTGAATGTTGTACTTTGCCAGGAACTCTGTTAGCTGATCAGCTTCGATTCTCTCAATGCTTTTGAGAGAGGAGGGAGGATGGAGATGGGGCGTTATTTCGATATGCTGAGTACGGTCACCACTTTATGTACTGGGGTAACTATAGCAGCTTTCCATTGAAAGGGAAATTGCCTAGGCAGAGTTATTTGTTAAAATTATGGTAAAGGGTAATATAACCACATCCAATGTTATGCGTCACAGCTTCAAACTGAACGAGTCACTGCTGTAGCGTGATTTACCTAAGACTTTGGACAGGTATTTCTTGGCAGTACTGGAGGATATTGTTTTGAGACAGAAAGGGAGTGAGTTGGGGTATGTCTGTACTGGAAAGTCCAGATGGGGAGGGGGTTCAAAGAAGTCTGCAGGAGTATACCACTTAGGTCGGTGAAGGCGGTGTTGAGTGTATTAGCTATGATTATGGGATCTTGGGTGACAGATCCATCCACATATAGCATGGAAGGAGGATTTGCTGAGCTTCCCATTGAGTTCTTTTAGGTTGTCCCAAAATGTTCTACTGTCACCCTATGAGTTAAGAGAGTGCTTCCTTGTAATAGTTTCTTTTGGCCTGCCTGATGGCTAGGGTGCAGGAGTTCTGGCTGCCCTGTAATTCTGCCAGTGTGCGGGGTTGCCAGTGGCCCATGCTATATGCCACAGGTGATCTCTGTCAGCCATCAGAGTAAGAAGTGAGGGAGTGATCCACGGGTTAAAAGCTGCATTTTTCTTTATCTTTTCTTGGGGGCAAAAATATCACAGCAGTGTTAAACTTGTATATAAAGTGGTTCAGGGCATGGTCAACACAGGTTGCAGCATTCAGCACTGACCAGTCCTGGTTGCGGAGATGGGCTTATTAACTGGTGGAGTTGTCCTTTTTGAAATCACGATGAACAGTGTTTTTCTTTTGTCTGGGTCAGGGGAAATTTAGTGAACCAGCGGCAGGTGATAGGGGAGTGGTCACTAAGAGTCGGGATAAGATGTTGATGTCTGTAATTTTGTCAGGCCTGTTAGTAAAGATGAGGTTGAGTAAGGTGGTTGTACCAGTCCTATGATTCCGTCGGGTGGGTGAGGTCACGACCTGGGTCAAGTTAATCGCAGTGGTTGCATCTTTGTAGATGTGTAGATTTGGGCCAACCAATTCACATTGAAGTCACCAGGAGCATAAAGTCAGCCGGGGGTTGGAGAGATGGTCAATAATTGCATTGAAGCCTTTGGAGTGGTCGCGAGGCTTAAATATAGCTGCATACAATGGTGAGGGTTTTGCCATTTTGCCCAATGAGCAGTTTAACTGCAAGAGCATGGGAGGGGTTCCTAGTGACTATGGCAGGCAGGGCATGTCCCTGTGGGGGTTATGTAGATAGCGCAGGCCCCACCCTTCTCTCAACCCTGTCCAGTCTAAAGAGGGAGTAGCCTCTAAAGAGGGAGTAGCATCAAGCTGGATGACACTATCAGGCACTCTGGGGAGAGCCATGTTTCAGCCACTGCTAAGACGCGGGTTTCTGTTGAAGTACCCAGACCTGGTTATTACAGTAGTAAAACACACACACCACAAACCATACAACACACACACACCCCAAAACTGCAGAAAAGACATAGCAGACAGAGACAGACACACAGAAAATGTGAACACAAATGTACAATAGTTTTAAGCTTTCTCTGGAGAGCAGTGATGATTGTCATGGAGCTGGGTGGCTTTTTCCTGATAGTAAGGGTGAACCAATGCAATGTGAAACAAAAGTTCATCTTCAGTTCAGACCCTTTGTCTTTGGTTTGGCTTCGACACTTCAGCCAAAGACTCTAGGATACTTGGTATAGAGGTCTAGTCAGCTACAAATGGGGGTAACAGACACTCCGACACCACCTCTCCCCACTCCTGTCAATTCCAGCCTCTTCCACCCTGCCCATTCCTTCAGTCAGTTTTTAAAAATTCAGCCACCCAAGAGCCAGATTTTTCTTTTTTGCAGTTAGTGCTAGTTATGTCACCCCAGGTCGGGCGATCATCAGGGATTAACCTCTGCCCCATCGCCATGGCCCCATATGGACCTACCATCCAGCTCCCATGTTCCTCTGTAGTGGGGGTGGGTCCTTTGCCACAAATGGATCTTCTGACGGAGGCACACCATACAGCCAGGCATGGAGTCTGTGAGGGTTGGTCCCGCCATGCTGACCAGTCATGTTTTCCTCCTCCTGTTATGTTCCCAGGAGGGCAGACATGCAGTGCTGCCTAGACACTAGACATACATGTGTGTGCATCTGAACATTGCACATCAGCAGCCACTGGTCCTCCCACCCCTAGATTGCTGTCCTTGGGTCACCAACCCCAGACACCACTAGGGTCAGTATTAGGCTGGAACAGCGCCCTCCCTCCTCCCCAGTGGAAGAGAGCAGTTCTATGGATGCTTGATCCTTCTCCACCGCCAGCCAAACCTTTGACAGCCTGAGTTCACTTCTGAACACGGGTTGTCGGCACCCTAAGTAGTAGCTTTACTGCTGCGCTGGTGGGCTGGCTCAGATTTTTAAATTTAACCCTTACCGTGCATGATCTCATGTATATCTGTCAGAATTCCAATATGTTTCTAATTCTGTCAGCAGTCTAAGGGTTAAAAAATGTCTGGAAGGGGTGGATGGTGGAAAGTGACTGGGGTGGGGAAAAGTGTAGTCATAGGACTAAGACTAGCCCTGGGCACCTGGAGAGGGCTATTGTGTTATTTGTTTAATTATTTGACCAAAGACTGAACTGATCCAGAGTAGCCCAAAACTTCGTACAGCCGATTTTGGCACATGCACCAGGAACTTGGTAAAATCCAGACTGCTGACCAGACTGGCCCTACAATACTTAAAAACGAGCTGGGTGCAACTTGCATGGTTCAGGTGCTCTGGCCTGACCAGTCAGTCCGGTTTATACCATTTGGTCTGTCTGTTGTTCTGTCTGGTCTGGATTTCATCCATGCCTATCACCTTACATGAAATCAGGACCAGCTGGACTGGACTGAAAAGGTACAAACTGGACCAACTGGCCCAGCTGAAACAGCCAGACAACACAAGTTAATCCCAGTCCAGCTGGTCTGGCCAACCAGTCGGTCCAGTTCTTATTGTTTTGGATCTGGTCCAGTCTGTAAGTTCAGATTTCGCCCAGCCACATTCACCAAATAGAAATTTGCCATTGACTTATCTTTACCTGGTAGGTGAAGCTGGGACACCAGCAGGATACTGCAAAATGTCTTTGGACCTGTGTGCATCTGCCTCCCTGTTAGGATTGGCAGACCAGTCCTAAAGAATCATTAACCTCCACCACCCCTCTCCCAGATCTCACAGTGTCCATCGGACTGGAGTAGATCTGAACTCTGGCTGGTGGTGTGTTGGGTCTGCCTCACAGTGCTGGTATACAAAATCACTTCCAGTTATTTAAAAAAATAACACAATCCCCTCTGCCATCTACCAAATAACCCCCTCCCAGATCCTACAATGACACACAAAAGAGATTTTATTTCTTTGTATTTTTTTCCTTTCTGCCAGCTCTCTCACACAGGGATTCAAGTTCACATGCTTGTAGTGTGAGAGAGCATGCACCGAATAGTCAGCCTCATAGAACTAGGAGGGAGGCAACAGCATGCAAATACAGCACTAAAAATGTCCTTTTCAGAACTGTGCCTGCTGGAATTTTGATTGGTGTATCGCGAGGCAGCACGTGGTAGTGGCGGCAATGATGGCAACAGCAGGCATCATCCAGTGTGTGTGTGATAGGTGGGTGTCAGCGGATGGGGGAGGGTATTCATTAATTTCTGGGACTGGGTGGTTGGGGATCAGCAGATGGGAAGAGGAGGGGTATTCATTTTATTCTGGATAGAGTGGGTGGGTATCGATAGATGGGAGGAGGGACTAGGGTTTAAATTTAGGGAGACGAGCATCAACAGATGGGAGGTGGGGTAAGGGTATTCATTCTGGAACAGGGTTGAACCACAGACAGGAGAAGGAGGGGCAGTGACATTAATATTGGTACAGTGTGGGTATCACCAGATGGAGAGGGAAGGGCCAGGGCATTTGATACTGATGCAGTGGAGAGGGCAGAGGTATTCATTCTGGGATAGGTTGGTAGAGCCTTAATTCTGGGGCATGGTGGATGTAAACCGATGGGAGAAGTGTGTGGTATTCATTGGAGCAGGGTGGGTAGCATGATTGAGGGGGCAGGGATTTGCACACTGGGGCAGGGTGGTTTGTGGCAGATGAAGGGGCAGGGGTGTGCATACTGGGGAATTGTCAGTGTCAGCAGATAGGAAAGGGGAATTAGGGGTGTACTGCATATTGGGGCATCAGATGGGACAAGCTGGGGATATGCATAACTACTAAGGCAGAATGGAGAGAGTTATACCATGCCGGGCCTACTCAGAGAGTAAGGAACACAAGTGAATAATCTAGTCAGCATATGAGTGCACAGAATTAAGTCAGAAGCACAGGTGGACAGAGTCAGGTAACAAAAATACACTATGTTCTATTTTTAGTGTGTAACCCCTAGATGGCGCTATCCCAGGGGCTACTACCCCTGCCTGATTTGCCACTAACAGGTTGAGGGGCCTGGATCTAATGGCGGTGCCTCCACCCAGAGGTCAGGGTTTGCAATAGTTAAACTAACTTGGTCACAGCCCTCTGGGACACTGCAACCCCCTTTCTTCCCACTAGTGGCCCACACAATATATCAGAATTACCTTCACAGTATACACTTACCCCAGGACTGGTCCCGCACTGGGACCTCCTGTGAAATGAGATACAGTGCAACAATCACAGTACAGTACTTTAACATAGACAAATACCTCAGGCAGTATAACTTTTTGAAACAAGCAGCTCTGATTTATTTAGGGGGATATAACAAGGACAGAGAAATCAGGTTAATTAGCTTATCACTCTAATAATCTACCTATGGCTCTGTGCACAGGCCTATCCCTATCAGTTACTGTCCCTGGGTACCCAAGCCCTAGTGGCTAGTCCAAACTGTGGCAGCTGGTAGGGCCCTTTCACAGAGAAAAGGAAAATTAAACAGTCAGCAGTACAGTAATTCCATTTGGATTTAATGTGGCATTCAACAGGAGCGAATTCTGAATTAGTACTCACGACCTCCAAATAAGATAGGGTCCTTCAATGTCAGCAGAGCTCACTTGAGGTACACAAGCCTTTTCACACATCCATATAAAAGAAAGCACTATACCAGGCAGGCTGCATCTGTATCCCGATCGCAATTACTGCACAATACCCAGGAGAACACACAGCAGATTCAGTTCCTGACAGACCGAGTGCAATTTTCAACAATTCTTCCAGTCTTCTACAGGGTGAGCCTGGTTTCTACTCTTCAGAGATCCTTGATTCTTTTCACAGGACGGATTCAGTCCTAACAAGCTGTTACAAGCTGCAGACCGGAACTCTGGGCCTTACACGTTTTTGACTAAAACTGCACACTGAAAAGCACAGGGCTCCTTCCTTCTTCACTGCCAAAGCTCAACTGACACTCCAACTGAAAAACCGGCACTTCCTTTGAGTTCCTCCCAGTTCTGACTGGATTGGCTGTCACTCACAATAGACTGCTGCTGTTGGTCCAAAAGGCACTGAAGTCTAAACTACATCTCCCAGAGTCACTGCCCATACAATCCTCTTGTGGCTGGCTCAGATTATGAGTCCAAGTTCTGATTCGTCCAAGGCACCATTTAGAGCTAGCTTACCCACACTGATTGGTCCAGTTCAGCAGTTCAAAACTAGAATGGGAACTAGCAGACACAGTTCTGACTGCAAAGAAAGCAGGTTAGACAAACTGTAATTTCATTATTACTCTAAATAATTTCTGGCAAACAGTTACATCTTTCAGATAGGTTCCCTTTGCACTCCTAGTGACTGCAAAATGAAGTAAATTGGCAGCAGTTCGAGTGGTACTCAGAGAAGCACACAGTCCCCATAAACTAATTATGTCTGCAAGCAGACAGCTCTTAAGAGACAGTACCAGAGGCTCTAAAACACTCACTGATAAATGGCTTAAATGCCAAACACCATTCAGGCTTGGAGCATTCAAGCAAGCTCCTGGAAGTCTTTTAGGAACCCCCATTTGCAGGGGTTACACCTTCCTGGCCTGAGGAAAGCTTGACGTCCGCGTCAAGCTAGTACTCCATAAGTTTCAACTGCAACCATATACATTTGCATTAGGCTCGCACATGTAATCATCAGTCAATATATCATTTTACCAAGAACACATTTCTGAAACATTGCAGTACGTCACTCTTTACACAGTATTACATAAACATTGTACCATAACTTAAGTTATTACCTCTTGTACATAAACCTGAAGAGAGGGCCCTTCCTATCAGTTACCTTGGGGCTGGACGGGCAAGGGCAGCATACTAGAGGGCAACACAAGTAACTTGGAGTTAGCACTGACGCCTCAGTTTGGGCAATGAGCCTGGGACACATACACCTTTTATGGACAACATTGAGAGGCAAATCCACAGGCTTCCCAAGGGAATCATAACTGAGGTGCACCACAGGCTTTACAGCTCGACCAGTCTTTCTAGGGGGAACTGTTATAGTCTCTGCACTCTGAGCCTCATTTTCAGCATTGTCCTCACTTGTCAGGGGAGTCTCCATGGGGGTAGAGAGGCTAGAACTTGGGGCACTTTCAGCTCCAGGAGTTACAGTTTCTGAGTCCACAACATTTGGCTTGTATGGAGAGCTACACTGGCAGTGGACTGTCAGGGCACTCAAAATACTCTTCTTGTTCGTGTATCACCAGTCTGCCCCAATCTATCATTTTCCTCCTGAAAGCTCAAACAGTTCAACCATGCACAATGATTCCATTTCATCTGATCTGATGCTTTGCACTTCACTTTCTGGGAGCATTGGCTCCAGGGATGAAGCTGGGGCTTAGACAGTCCAGAAGGCCCAGCTTTGTCTCCAGTATTGACTAGGGATTGCCCCGAAACAATTGACTCAGTTCGTAAGAAGGATAGTATTCAAAGTCACTCTCACTTTCTTCCGATGTGGACTGACAGTCATGCTCAACTGGGACTTGTGGAGGGAACACTTTAACTTTGCTTCTGTAGGTGCAGACTTTTTGATCTTTTCTTAGCAGCAGCTCTAGTCACTGGTCCAGAGGGGCATCTTCTAGGGCTCAGACTCAATTAAGATTTGTCCAATGGGCAGTAAATGATTTTCTATGCATTGTTTTTACATCTTTGAATTATTCTCAGGCCTTACTTTGTACACTGGCAGATCATCTAGTTTGCCCACTACAATGTGAGGGAGATGGTGCCATCTGTCAGCAATCTTGTGCTTGCCATGCAGTCCCAGATTTCTTAGCAATACCCGATCTCCCTCCTGGAGTTCCTGTGCTTTCACCTTTTATCATACCTTTCTTTGTTGGCCAGATTTCTTTTGGCAGCCATGGTTGAGCCAGTTAGTACGCATGAGTTAGCTGGGCCTTTAACTTTGCACATACTGTAAATAGTTGTCAGCTTGAACCCCATCAGGAGAGACCCCAAAACACACATCTACTGGTAGTCGAGCTTCTCTTCCAAACATCAGGCGGTAGGGAGAATCCAGTGGCATCACTTTTGGTGCAGTTATAAGCATGTACGAGGGTGCTAATTTGTTGGCTCCATCTAGGCTTGTCCTTTGGGTGCAGGGTGCCTAGCATATCTAGCAAAGTGCGGTTGAAACGTTCAGGCTGTGGGTCCCCCCTGGGGGTAAGGGAGTGGTTCTGGACTTTCGCACTCCCACAGAGAAAGCATCTCTTTGATCAGGCGACTCTCAAAGTCTCTCCCTTGATCAGAATGGATTCTTTGTGGGCCCCATAGTAGCAAAAGTTTTCACAAATCTTTGGCCACAGTGGATGCTTTCTGGTCTTTGGTGGGAAAGCTTGGGCATATCTCGAAGTAATGGTCAGTGACCACCAGCACATTACTGATATTTCTTTGATCTGACTCCAAACTCAGAAAATCAATACAGACCAGCTCCATGGGTGCACTGGTGGTGATGTTAACAGGGGGCAGCCCTCTGGGGCAAAGCTTTCCTCTGTAAGCAGCGACTACAAGTTCGAATGTGTTGCTCCACATCAGCCCCATCTTAGGCCAATAGAATCTGGATCTCACCAAGTCAAGTGTTCTGTCTATACCAAGGTGCCCCATGTGGTTGTGCAAGGACCTCAGTACTGAGTCTCGAAGGCAGTGGGCAGCACTAGTTGTTGTTTGTCTACTTGTCCCCTCTGTCTACTGTTTCTCTGTATAACAGTTTATTGATCAGTTTCAACTAGGACCTTCTTTGTATAACAGTGCAGTTCTCAAATCAGTGGGCGTAATTTGGACACATCTTTCCTGCATAGAGGGCTTCTAAAGCTGCTTTGATCATGGGATCGCGGGATTGAGCGCTCCGAATACTGTCATTGTCCAGCTGAGGCAGTCCAATGTCGTTCACGAAAAGTGGCAATAAGCAGCAGGTATGCAATTCTCAGAGGGTCCCAAGCAATCCACCATGCAGTCCACTGCGTCCGTGGACATTTGTTCCTCCCTGTCAAACTTCCGCAGAGTGCCCGAATGTCAGGTTCTGCCAATCGGACCCAATCATTCTGGGGAACAGGCCTCCGGAGAGAGCATCAACATCTATGTGGTTCAGACCTGCTCGGTATTCTGAGAGCATAGTCATATGTAGATAATGCGAAAGCCACCTATGGCCAGTGGCATCCAACTTAGCTGAGGTCTGCATAGGTCAAAGGATTATTGTCAGTTTTACTAGTATTTTAGCCCCATACAAGTACTCATGGAATTGGTCAACAATAGCCCACTTCAAAGCTAGGAACTCTAACTTATGTACAGGATAGTTCTTTTCGGATGGGGTCAGGCTTCTACTGGCAAAGGCCACTGGTCTCAGGCCATTCTCGTGCTCTTAGGTACAACACAGCCCCAACCCTTGCAAGCTAGCATCAGTGTGCAGGGCGTAAGGTTTTCTTGGATCGGCATAGGCCAGCACTGGAGCATGGGTAAGTTGATATATGATCTCATGAAAAGCAGTCTCACAATCAGGAGTCCAGCGGGCTCCAAATACTTCACTCGGATGAAAATACACTCTTTCAGTCTTGAGGGACGCTGACTTTTGGTATTTTTGTGGGTTGGGGATACCCTTGAGTAAGGTTAAGTAAGGCGGATCACTCTTGAATAGTCCTTGATGGCGCGATAATAACCACAGAATCCAGGAATCTTTGCAGTTCTTTTTTAGATTTTGGGCTGTGGCCAGGTGGTCAAGGCCTCAACTTTACTTGGTCGGTCTCTATTCCTCGGTGGATACTATGTGTCCCACATACTTTACTGATGTTTGAAAGAATTGACACTTATCAATGGACAGTTTAAGGCCAAAGTCCTCCAGTCGGTCCAATACCTAAATAATCTGCTCATGTTCCTCCAGTGAGCTGCCAAACACACTAACATCATCTAGGTATACCAGGCACTCTAGTAAGTTCATGTCCCCACTGCACGCTCCATCAATCGTTGAAAAGTGGCTGGGGCACCTGAAATCCCTTGAGGCATCCTCATGAATCATAGAAGCCATGACAGATAAAGGCCGCCTTTCTCACGGTCCTCTGGGGCCATCGGGACTGGTAGTACCCATGCGGAGATCCAGCACAGAGAACCACTTGCTCCCCGCTTAGGCAGTCCAAAGCATCCTGAATGCGTAGGCATTGTGTACTGATCAGTGATAGTCCGCCGTTTAAGAAGCGATAATCCACACACATCCTTACTGTTCCATTCTTTTTCCTCACTACCACAATGGGGAAGCATAAGGGCTTCTGGATTCTTGTATTACACCAGCAGCTAACATCTCTTGCAGATGCCGTCTCACATCATCTATGTCAGCAGGTGCCAGGCGTCGAGACCTCTCACGAAATGTCTTTGTCCTATGCAGCCGGATATTGTGCTCAGCTCCTTGCCGCATCCTACATCCATTCCTTTAAAGAAAACACCTGGTCTCTCTGGGCAAGCTTCTCACTGATCCTCACTTTCCATTCAGCTGGCAGCGGAGTCGCCAAATCAAACAAGTCAGGCGTTACTCTGTCATTCTTCCTTGAACTCTTGCTGCTGGGTAGCACTGCAGTGTCTGCACAATGCACATTAGCCAGGATGCAACCTCTGTTTACTTGAATGTCTCTTTCAGACACATTATGAACTTGGACCATTACCCTTCTGGCATAAGCATGGGCTCTGCGGGCAAAATACTAGGCTTGACCAGCAGTCCCTCTGGCAATTTTCCATCGCCTGGTGCATCCAACATTAATATTTTATTCTTAACATCCTTTCTGATACGGACCTCTCCTGTAAGGTACACTGGGCATTTGGCACCAGGATCAGAGACTCAGGATCCTTCTTCCATACAATTCCACCGGTTCCTCTGGTTCTGTTTTCAGCATCTCTGTGCCTCATAGGCCTTCTTAATTAAAGCCGAACTCTTAAAGCTCTACTAGTCTTTGACCCCTGTTTTCATAACACAACTGTGCCAGCCTTCCGAACATATGAGCATTTGTTCCAATCAACAAAGGGACACCATCATACAGGCCAGTGGGGGGACACACTAAGGCTAGGGTCTCTACTTGTTCGCCACTCCAGCCACGGAGGTGGGGAAAGACAGCCAAATTCGGATATACCGGAATAGGGTAGGCCTTCTCACTTAACCCCATACATGCAGTCCTTCTAATGGTTGTAGGTACGTCTGACAAATGCTTCTGATACCAATCCTGGAACATAATTGTCACTTGGGTGTCACTGTCTAATACAGCTCTTGTAGACACTCCATTCACCTTTACAGTGGTCTCCATGGAGGACCCACTATTCTGGACCAGTCTGGAGAGGCGGTAGTGGGGGCCTGGGCAACTGACCTTGCCACAAAAGGACGTGAATTAGCATTTTTGGTGCCCTCACTGGGATCATGTGGGCACCTCTTAACCACTGATTTCTTCTCCGAAGCTCTCCTTGTAGCCTATATGCAACTTTGTCAGTGTCTTTTGGGACTGGCATTCCTTTTCATGTGCCCATCTTTCCCACAATTATAGCAAAACATACTTTCTGGAGTTTGAGCTGGCCGAGGCACCACACTGGGAGCCAGGGCGGGGTATTACTAACTGGAAACCTGGGTGCCATCTCTGTCTGCGTGATAAGCATTTGGAGACATCTTGTCAGTTTCTCCACTTCCATGGTCAAGGAATTGAGTTTGGAGCTGTTATCAGTAGGGAGATACATGGGTGGGTACCCCCACTCCCATAGCAGATGCAGTCTGGATATAGGTCAGGGCCCGTATTTGCAGGCGCTTTCATAAAGGACTGTTTTTGAATTCCGGATCTCTCTCAACAGTTCGCCCCATTGTGGCATATCTTTTCTTGTCAGAGCACTCATTGACTGTCAACCTCTGCCCTGAACTTCACTTGATGGGTCACCCTCAGTCACTCGGTCAGAGCCACAGCTGTTGGTGCAGGTACCTCCCGAGGTCGCCTTTTCTCAACTCCTCGAATTTCTCTCATTAACTCATCAGAGGAGGGTGGGATTCCAGTCGATTTGCCAGGCGAATCTGAAGCAACTGCAGTTCTGAGAAGGGGCAGACTTAAGATTCTGTCCAGTCTGGTTCGGTCCAGTTCAATCGCTGGCAACCTACCCTTTCTGAGGCATTCTTGCAACAATTTTTCCAGCGAGACATACACAGACAACAACTCCCCTTGGTACTGTTTGCATTTCTTACTCTCCACCATAGGTCCTCATCAGAATCTGGGCTCCCATACATTCTCCAAGGCCTCAAGATAGGCCTGTGCAGTCGCTTCAGGGTTACTGGCCCGTTTAGCTACGGATGGTAGCCAGGGCAGGACCTCGAGGCTCTCACTAACCTCTTTCTTTGCCTTCCGAGCATTGCCATTCTAGCACTTGGGGGCAACATAGTCTATCCAGGTCTCCCAGTCATCCTCCCTTGGGGTGGGAGGGTGCCGGAGAAGATCCTCAACCTTCGTAAGAGTCGTGACTAATGGCAGGTGCAGAAATAGGAGTCTGCATTGGTTCAGCCACCATTACGGGCACTGGAGCAGGAGAGGGTGTTGGGGAGGAACACCCCAGGTGGCAAGAATAGTTTCTTCAAATCCTCCACAGTTTTCCCTCTCCCAGCAACCATTCAGCAAATTTCTCCTCAAAAGTTTCAGATAGTGGTGGGGGCTGATTCCCCGGTCTTACTGTCCTTAGTTATCACTCCAAGCAGTGAGGGCTCCTCTGGGGTAATGGTCTGTGGCACTTTGGAGCTATCTATGGGATCCTTAAACTCTACTAGGGCCAGGAAAGTGTGGGTGAGCAGATTAGCATGCGACCCACCACCACAGGGTTTTGTAAACCTTCCACCTTGGAAAGTACTCCTGCACAGTGTCCGTGATGATACCAGGGGATGTCCAGGATAAGCATTGCATTTGGGGGTCGATCTCCTCCCAGTACACCACTCCACCAGCCGTGCACAGCCACTTCTGTCGGGTACCCATTTTTTCTTAACAGTGGTTCGTAGAATATGGCCACTAGAGGACACACAATCCCAGCGGTGCCTCCAAGATGTAACCCTAGATGGCGCTATCCCAGGGGCTACTACCCCTGCCTGATTTGCCACTAACAGGTTGAGGGGCCTGGATCTAATGGGGTGCCTCCACCCAGAGGTCAGGGTTTGCAATAGTTAAACTAACTTGGTCACAGCCCTCTGGGACACTGCAACCCCTCTTCTTCCCACTAGTGGCCCACACAATATATCAGAATTACCTTCACAGTATACACTTACCCCAGGACTGGTCCCGCACTGGGACCTCCTGTGAAATGAGATACAGTGCAACAATCACAGTACAGTACTTTAACATAGACAAATACCTCAGGCAGTATAACTTTGCTGAAACAAGCAGCTCTGATTTATTTAGGGGATATAACAAGGACAGGGGAAATCAGGTTAATTAGCTTATCACTCTAATAATCTACCTATGGCTCTGTGCACAGGCCTATCCCTATCAGTTACTGTCCCTGGGTACCCAAGCCCTAGTGGCTAGTCCAAACTGTGGCAGCTGGTAGGGCCCTTTCACAGAGAAAAGGAAAATTAAACAGTCAGCAGTACAGTAATTCCATTTGGATTTAATGTGGCAATTCAACAGGAGCGACCTGAATTAGTACTCACGACCTCCAAATAAGATAGGGTCCTTCAATGTCAGCAGAGCTCACTTGAGGTACACAAGCTTTTCACACATCCATATAAAAGAAAGCACTATACCAGGCAGGCTGCATCTGTATCCCGATCGCAATTACTGCACAATACCCAGGAGAACACACAGCAGATTCAGTTCCTGACAGACCGAGTGCAATTTTCAACAATTCTTCCAGTCTTCTACAGGGTGAGCCTGGTTTCTACTCTTCAGAGATCCTTTGATTCTTTTCACAGGACGGATTCAGTCCTAACAAGCTGTTACACAAGCTGCAGACCGAACTCTGGGCCTTACACACGCTTTTTGACTAAAACTGCACACTGAAAAGCACAGGCCCTTCCTTCTTCACTGCCAAAGCTCAACTGACACTCCAACTGAAAAACCTGGCACTTCCTTTGAGTTCCTCCCAGTTCTTGACTGATTGGCTGTCACTCACAATAGACTGCTGCTGTTGGTCCAAAAACACTGAAGTCTAAACTACATCTCCCAGAGTCACTGCCCATACAATCCTCTTGTGGCTGGCTCAGATTATGAGTCCAAGTTCTGATTCGTCAAGGCACCATTTTAGAGCTAGCTTACTCTACACTGATTGGTCCAGTTCAGCAGTTCAAAACTAGAATGGGAACTAGCAGACACAGTTCTGACTGCAAAGAAAGCAGGTTAGACAAACTGTAATTTCATTATTACTCTAAATAATTTCTGGCAAACAGTTACATCTTTCAGATAGGTTCCTTTGCATCCTAGTGACTGCAAAAATGAAGTAAATTGGCAGCAGTTCGAGTGGTACTCAGAGAAGCACACAGTCCCCCATACAATTAATTATGTCTGCAAGCAGACAGCTCTAAAGAGACAGTACCAGAGGCTCTAAAACACTCACTGATAAATGGCTTAAATGCCAAACACCATTCAGGCTTGGAGCATTCAAGCAAGCTCCTGGAAGTTTTTTGGGAACCCCCATTTGCAGGGGGTTACAAGTGCTTTTGTGATTGTTGTCAGATATTAACATTAATTTTCTAAAAGAGCCACCAATGCCTCGAGAAGAACTTCAAATAACATAATATTTGGACACAAAACAGCTTATATTTCTCATTCGCTCTGTATTTTTATCCCATTGTGAGGACATGTACATGAAAACAGGAGAATCATTCCTTGAGGGCTCATCAGCTCCTATTGCTTCTTCCCAACCTGATGTTCTAATACCCTGCTTGTGACATCACAGTTATTCCCATGGCAGACTGTGATGTCGTGATAGTACATTATGACTTCAAGTAGGAATAAGCTATAGAGGCAGATGAACTACAAGGGATAAAGAGCATGTTTTTGTGGGAGTTTCTTCAGCAATAAACAGTACAGAGGAGAAATCTATAGATTAAGGAATGCAAGCTGAACTGTGTCAGCTATTGTGTTTTTCAGAGTTTTCCCACATGTACCAGCTACTTTAAGGTTCTAATTAGAATCAAGACCAGTCAGAATTTATGAGGACTCTGACATGGATCCTGGTCCTGGTAATAAGGGTCAGGACCTTTTCTGGACCACCCATTCCTACTCCCTGCCTTGTAGCTGGGGCACCAATTAGGAAATACTGAATTCCTTTGGGTTCTTGTTCCACCAGCTCTGTCATGTCATACTGATAATATTGGCAGAGCAACAGGTAGGCAGAGTGTGATTGTGTGTATGTGTGCATGTGTGACTGTATGCGTGTGTGTGTGATTGTGTGTGTACATGTGTGCGTATGTGTAGGCTTCATGTCCATATATCTGTCATGGAAGGGCCATGTATAATTGTCTCCAACTCCCATCCCAAGCCCCTGGAAAAGGAAGAGGGCTAGGAGGACTTCTTAGATCTGAAATTTAAGCTCTAGCTTTGGCTCGATTGCAGAATAAATGGGAAATATGGCAGGTATGGCTGAACCATTTGGGGAGGCTCAACAAACAACCAGATGTTACAGGCACTTTGCAGTAACATAGAAACTTAAGACAATGACAACAGAAAAAGACTGGTGGTCCATCCAGTCTGCTCAGGTTTCTAAATCCCTGGAATCATTCTTGGAACCTAATGTTCCCCAGAGTACTAACCCTTCTGGATCTTTCCTTATTTTCTTCCTGATCCTGTCGCCCAGGTAACCACTATCTCTTCATTCTATCCCAGGCCTGTTTGAATTCCTTCACTGTATTCACTCCCACCACCTTAGCCGACAGACTGTTCTAAGGTTCCACCACCCTTTCCAGAAAGAAGTACTTCTCATGTCCCTCCTGAACCGCCTCCTACCTGCCAACTGCCATTTGTGACCTCCTGACCGTGAATTGATATTCAGGCTAAATAATTCCTACAGTTCAGTTTATTAATTCCTTTGAGGAATTTGGAGGTCTCAATCATATCACCCTCCTTCTGGTTTCCAATGAGTACAAATGCAATACCTGAGGCACTCTCATACAATTTACCCTGCTGTCCCTGAATCATTTTGGTCACTCTGCATTGCACTGTCTCTAACCTATCCTTGTCTTTTCTGATATTAGGACTTCAGAACTGGGCACAGTACTCCAGGTGAGGCCTCACCATGGATCGGTAAAGGAGTAGTATTACCTCTTTTCTCCTATCAATCCCCTCCCGGTACAGCCCAGCATCTTGTTAGCCTTGCTATGAGCCTTGTTGCACTGACTTGTTTGTTTAGGAGTTGCTGATGGTAACTCCAGATCCTGTTCCTCATCAGTAGTGCAAAGTCTCTCCTCCCATCCAGTACTCCATCATGTGGTTCTTTTTCTAGGTGTATTACCTTACCTTGCAATTTTTTGCATTGAATTTTACTGCCAGACCTTTGACCGCCCTCTAACTTTGCAGGTCCTTCTGCATATTCCTTCTTCACTGTCCACCTCACACCTGTTTTTGTGTCATCTGTGAAGACACAACTTGCCCTGGATTCCTTCACCAGTATCACTAATGAACATGTTGGAGAGACTGGACCCAGGACAGATCCCTGTGGAACCCCACACGCTACCTCCTCTCTTCTGATTTAACCCCATTGACCACCACCTCTGTCGCCTTCCTGCTAGCCAGTTACTTGCCCAGCTCACTAGAGTTTTAACTGCATCCAGGTCTTCCATTTTCTTAAGCAATCTCTTGTGTGGTACTGAATCAGAGGCGCATTGAAGTCAAAGTTCAAGTGCACTGCGTGGCCCTCGCTCTAGCTCCTTTCACCCAATCAAAGAAAACTATCAGGTTGGTCTGACAAGATCTTCCTGCAACAAAACCGTATTGTTTATTGTTCAGGAGTCTGTTGCTCTCTAGGTATTCTCACGAGGTCCTCGTTAATCAGAGATTCCATCAGCTTCCCCATGATGGAGGTCAGACTAACAGGCCTATAATTCCTTGGTTGCTCCTTATCATCCCTGTGTAGTGGCACAATGTCTGCTAACTTCCATCCCTGTGACTTCCTAATCCTGAGTGAGCTGTTGAACAGCCCAGTCAGTGGTTCAGTCATTTCTGTTGCTAACTCCTTCAGTATCCTCCGGTGCAGCCCATCTGGACACAGGACCTTATCTATCTTGAGGGCTGCCAGCCCTATTAGGACTCTTTCACTAGTAAACAATAGCTGAATCATTTATGGGATTGCCTTGTGGCTGCTTTGATGCTCTCTCAGGCAGGGGCCTGCTACCTCCTTAGTGAAGACTGAGCAAAATAGTCAGTCAGAACGGTGGCCTTTGCCCATCCTCTTCTATCACCCTACCCTCCATCAGCCATTCAGGTCCTCCCCACTAACATCTTTCACTAATACATCTAAAAATGTTTTTCTCCATTCTTCACCCTCCGCCATGCACAGCTCTGTGTCTGCTTTTGCTTCCCTAATGGTCCTCTTTGCCTCTCTGGTTTCTGAAGATATTTCTCCCATTCTGCCTCTCCTTGCTTACTCTTATATTATAAAAGGCCCTTTTTTGGCCTTGACCACTGCCCTGACTCTAGATGAGAACCATAGTGGTTTCCTTGACTTATTTTTATTTGTCACGGATTTTATGCATATCTTCCGATGCCTCAAGGGTACCTCCCTTGACTGACTCCCATTTCTCCTCCACCCTGCCTGTGCCCTCCACCCTACTGATTTCTTCCTGACCAGTTCCTTCATCTTATGGAAGTCCACTTTCTAAAGTCAAGGACATCAGGTCCCAAGTGGCAGTATCTCTGCCTAACGAGGCATGTAGATTCCCTTATGATGGTACATCCTGTGAATGTGTCACACCTACTCGGTTTGGAGAGCACAATCACCCATATGTGACCTCTCCTCTCCTCTTTTCTCCTTTTCTCCAGCATGTCTATTCTTCTCTCTTTCAGTCCCACTAACTTCCCTTTAGAATGGAGCTTAGTTTTATGTAGCACCTTTCATCTATACATACTGTATACTAAAGTGCTTACAATCCGGGGTGGGAAGGGGAGAATGCTGCTGCCATTTTAGATGCACATGGAATCCAAACAGTACAAAGAGAGATTAGAGCAAGATCACAGAGAGGATAAACACTGGAGGTTAAGTGGCGTGCACAGGGTCACACAGGAGATTCAAATGATACAGAAATAAATTCAAGAGATTATGCAGAGGTTCAGTAAAGGGAGGTTAAGTGACTTGCTCAGAGTCACACAGGGCGATTCAAATGGCACCTAAATAGATTAGAGAGAAGTAACAGATTGCTGGCCCACTGGCGAGTGACAAGGCGTCGCATGTGATGCCGGTTCGGGAACGGACCTGGGAAGTTGGAGGACTGGCCGGGTGGAGAAGGACTGAGTGTCTGATGGATGTCTCTCCTTCGGGGTGGGGGTGAATGTCCAGCACAACAGAGGCTCCTGGCAGAGGTTGGGAGACCCACAGGCTTGGCACCTAGATATATGGGAAGTGGGATAGACGTGAGGCTTGTTCCTTGACGCCATTGCACGCTCTGCCTCCAGGAAAAAGCATCCACAAAAATCCAGTCCCCATGCATGATGCCCACTCACTTCCGCCTCCGCTGCCTGTTATTGCCTGCCGGGGTCCGACTCCTGTGGCCTAGCCTGGGGTAAACCAAGGCTTGCCAATTATCATCCCTTGGGGTGGGGTGCCCACTGGCCTCGCCTTGGGGGCGGAATAAGGCTTGTCTCGGGGAATTGGGCCCCTCAAAAAAAAAAAAAAAAGAGAGAGAGGTCACAGAGATCAATCACAAGGAGATTAACTGAATTGGCTAGGGTCACACAGGAGATTCAAGCAGCACAGAAATAGATTAGAGAGAGGTCACCGAGAGGTTAATCACAGGGAGGTTACATGACTTACACAGGTCACACAGTATGGAACAATCTATAATAAGTTACTTAAACTGAGTTTATTCATTAGCCTTAACTCCTCAAAGCGCTAATTGTTAACCATTGTACAGACAAATGTGAATGTTTCTGACCACCCTGATTCTATACGCAGCATTGATAGGTTATGTTTCCCTTGTCTCTCCCTTCTTCCTGCATTGTTATAGTTCATTTTGCATTTCCGTTTAATAATTATGCACATATGTATCAACTACTATATGCTCTGATGATTTTCTTTCCTTCTTTGTTTGTAATTCTGCTGACCTCAAAATATTGTAGTGTCATCTGGACTACCTAGGACCTCCTTGTAAATGAGCTTGGCTCAATGGAGCTTTTTCCTGGTAAAATAAATAAATACAAATACAAGTAAGTGACTGTTGTGGGATTCAAACCTGAGTCTTCATTATCCAAAGCTCAGCACTCTAGCCACTAGGCCAAATTGCTGTAAGACCTCATCTTTTCACCCATCTTGTTTTTCTTGTTCCAGCTGTCTCCTCCCCACTTTTTCCAAGGTTTCACTCCAAATTCTTCTTTGTTTTCACCTCCTCCTCCTCTCTCTAGATGCTGCTTTCTGCTCATGTCACAACACTGCTGCTCTGCCACCACTCTCCCAGGAAATGGGAACATGGTCAGTTTTGCTCTGTCATTCTGCTGTCATGCAAACTCAGGAGAGCACAGTCAGTGTGGCTAAGAGAAAATTAGGGTTGTGAGGACTGGCTCTGTGTCAGATCAGACCTCCCCATAATATTCCACCTTGACACAACTCTGGAAATCAGAGTAATTTGTGAGACGTGACTCCAATTTGTCCCAGTTCAGTCTAGTGACCAGGTTTGATTTTCAGTGACCCGTTCTGACCTGGCCTGATAATGCAAGGGATTTTGGAGTTTTATTCCTATTAAAATGAGAAATCTGTTGAGAAATCCCAATAAAATACCTATTTTAAATGTTAAATGTTGCTAGCCTTGCTTGTAGAGCAGAAAGCAGCTAACTAAAAGAAGCTACATTTTCTTCTTAATTTAAAACTTATATCTCAGTAGGAGTCAGTGTCAGCTAAGATTAAGTAGACAGATAACTTTATTAGAAGTAGAAGGGTCTTATTTAGGGTTAAAAAAAGAAAGAAAAAGAAAGGCAGTGTGTGTTCTGTGCAGGGTAAGGTACTGTATCAGCTGACTTTGCTAAACCAGTAGGAGGAAGAGAGCTACTGGGGTGTGGTTTAGACACTAGAAAAGCAGGTGAGTCAAATTACAACTTCCTGTTGCTAGCCTTTTTCTAGAAATTGCCCTCCATCCCACCCACCCAAAGCCAGTTCTACTTTATAGCCACTGGATTTAACTGTCAACAGGAACTTCCTGTTTGGTAGTAGGAAGGAAAGGATCATAGAGAAACATTGGTTTTGTCAACCCTGAAGTAGAAAAAGTAGCTCACTCTCCCCTAGCTGCTGGTAGTGTGATACTGAGCAAGAAAGAAGGAGACTACTGAAGAAGATAGGAAGTTGCTATCCCAGAACAGAAAGGGTGAGAGTTGTAAGGAGAGGAGAGTAAGCATCCAGAGAAACAGTACAGGGGACACAAAATAAAACATGATAGAGTGGTGCAGTGCAATGGCTGTGGGGCGGCAGTGTTCCGGAGACATTCTGGAGACTGCGATGTTCCCTATTTGCAGGCACCTCTCTGGTCTGAGAGAGGAGGTTGCCTGTCTCCAGGCTGACCTGGCTAGGATTCAGTGAAACCTCCTCCCCACTCAGGGACCACCAGGGCCAATGCCACTACCTCAGAGGTTGCCAAGAAAGAGGAGAGGCTGACCAGGGTGGGCTCAAGGAGGAGAGGGTGGTGGAACAGAGTTGCATCCCTCCAGCTGTACCTCTTCACAATTCATTCACTCTTCTGGTGGATAGTGGTTCCTCTATGGAGGCACCTGCAGTGGAGACCATGGAGGATGCTGGGGACCTTCACAAAGGAGACCCAAAGGAGGGTGGCATGGGACCCCACAGGGAAGAAACAACTCCTGGTGGGGACTCAATCATTAGGGGGTAGAAATGGGGGATGATGGGGAGAGGGAGGTAGGTGCCTTCCTGGTGCCACGGCTTGGAGGGACAGGGCTAATCCTCAGGATCGTGGGAGAAGCTGCACGAGGGAGGGAGCTGGATGTCATTGTCCACCTGGGGACAAATGACCTGGCTAGGAATGGATCAGAGCAGTGCAAGAGGAGTTTGTAGAGTTGGAAGGCCTTAGACAAGTAGCGACGTAACCTTCTCGGAGGTGCTGCCTGTCTATGGCAGGAGATGTTAGGGCACTTCTCACCAGGGAATTCAATGAGTGGTTGAAAACTGGTGTGGAGCTCAGGGTTTTGGCTTCATTGGGGACTGGGGAGCCACCTGGAGGAATGCAGACCTATACTGGTGCGATGGTCTGCATCTGTCCAGAGGGGAACCAGGATCCTAGGTGAGAGGTTTAAATGCTTCATTGGCAAGCATTTAAACTAGCCAAGGGGGAGGCACTGAAAAGGAGCTGGGAACCGAGCCTCCTCCACACAAAACATGATGATTAGTGAAGTAATGCCAGGGTACAGAAGTTATTAGGAGCAGAACAGATTTAAATGTAAACAAGGCAAAGGCAGTAAGGACAGAAATGGGGCTAAAAGGGTAAGGCTATCAAAAAGTGGAGGGTGATGAGTACCAATGCCCGTAGTCTGTGTAACAAGCTCCCTGAACTAGTGGCCTTGATGGAAGAGGGCTGCCTGGATATTGTGGCAGTCACAGAAACATGGTACACAGAGAACCATGAATGGGATGTCAACATACCAGGATACGTAATCTACAGAAGGGACAGGGAGGGTAAAGAGAGGAGGAGGAGTAGCCTCATGTAAAGGAAGGGATCAAAGCAACAGAACTAAAGAGTAAACAGGGAGCAGATGAGGCACTTTGAGTCATCCTGGAGACAGAAATGGCACCACAATCTGCATGGGGTTGTATACAGACCCCATCTCAGGGGAGGGAATGGACAAGGAAATGATAGAAGGCTTTAGAATGGCAGAAAAAGGGAGATATTGTTGATGGGGACCTGAATATGCCAGATGTTAACTGGAGCACCTTGCTGCAGGCACATCCAAGAGCAGGGTCATTCTTGATGCCCTACAGGGGCATGTCTCAGACAGCTCTATTGGAACCGACTGGAGGGAGCAATCTAGACTTGGTACTTTCAAATGGGGATGGAGAAAGAATCTCAGATTTAGAAGTGGTAGCTATCTGGGAACAAGTGACCACCAAACAGTGTGGTTCACGATAAACACAGCCATACAATCAAGCTTACACGAAAGCAAGAGTACTAGACTTTAGGAGGGCTGACTTTGGGAAATGAGAGAGTGCCTCAGAAAACACTAGCAAACAGGCAAGAAGGAGGGTGGAGGAACAATGGAAGTGATCAAAACAGCCATCACAGAGGCAACAAGCCTTCATGTAAAAAAAATCAATAAAACACAACGAAGGAAAAACCGCTATGGTTCACAAAAGAGGTGGCAGGGAAAAGTTAAGGAGAAAAGGGCAGCATTCAGGAAATATAAGGAAACACAGAAGGAGCAGGACACAGAGAACTTTATCAGTTAAAGCAGAAAGAGGCTGGGAAGGTAGTCAGAATAGCAAAGGCCCAAACCGAAGAAAGGATAGCCAATTCTGTTAAGAAGGGGATAAGACCTTTATAGGTACATTAGGAGCTCAAGAAAGACCAAAGGAGGGATACTGAAGCTTAATAAAGGAGAGGGAATGTGGGTAGAGGGTGACAGTGAAAAGCAGGGTTACTGAATGAATATTTCTGCTCAGTATTCACAAAGGAAGAGGAGGGGAGTTACCTAAACCAAACAAGAGAAACACTCTGAAGACGGGGGTCGATACAGTCCATTTACAGAAGAAAGGGTTCTGAATGAACTAATAAAATTGAAGGTGGACAAAGCAATGGGGCCTGATGGGATTCACCCAAGAATTCTAAAAGAACTAAGGGTAGAACTAGTGACATCGCTGACTACTCTCTTTAACAAATCATGGGAGGATGGGGTGGTACCCAAGGACTGGAGGAGGGCAGATGTAATTCCTCTTCACAAAGTGGGAGCAGGACAGAGGCAGGAAACTACAGACCAGTTAGTTTGACCTCAGTGGTAGGGAAAATGATGGAATCACTTCTGAAGGAAAGAATTGTTGAGTACTTGAGGCCAGTGGGGCACAGGACCCTAGGCAGCATGGATTCACGATGGGAAGGTCGTGGTCAGACTAATCTAATAGATTTTGACTGGGTGACCAAAGTAGTAGATCAGGGAGGGCTGTGACATGGCCTACCTAGATTTTAGCAAGGCATTTGATACAGTCCCCACAAAAGATTAATACACAAGATAGACAGCCTTGGAATGGGTCCCAAGGTAGCCTGGATAAAAATTGGCTAGACAACAGGACGCAAAGGGTAGTAGTAAATGGAGTACACAGTGAAGAAAGGAGGGTTACTAGTGGGGTACCACAGGGTTCGAGTATGGGACCAGTCCTTTTAATGTCTTTATAAGTGACATTGCAGAGGAACTGAAGGAAAAGTATGTCTCTTGCAGATGACACAAAGATCTGCAACAGGGTTGATACACAGGATGGAGTGGAAAGGATGAGAAGGGACTTGGCAAGGTTGGAGGAATGGTCAAATGTATGGCAGCTCAGATTCAATGCAAAGAAGTGCAATAATGCACCTGGGAAACAAAACCCAGGGAAGCGCAACAATGGGGGTGAGATACTGACAACAGTAAAATGGAAAGGGACCTGGGGTAATTATATCAGATGACCTAAAGGTGGGCAAGCAATGAGAAGGCAGTAAGGAAGGCTGAGGGATACTGGGATGCATAGGAAGAGGCATCAATAGTAGAAAACAGGAAGTTGTTATCCCTCTGTACAGACAGTTGGTGAGACCCATCTGGAGTACTGTGTACAGTTCTGAGACCCCATCTCCCAAAGACATAGACAGAGTGGAGGCTGTCCAGAGGAGGGCAACCAAAATAGCGCAGGGTCTGCACCAGAAGACATACTAAGAAAGACTAAAGGAGCTTAATATGTATACTCTTGAGGAAAGAAGGGAGAGAGGACATGATAGAAACTTTCAAGTACCTCAAGGAATTAACAAAGTCCAAGAGGGTAGCATCTTCCAGAAAAAGAGATGCAAGAACAAGGGGCACAATTTGAAGATAGAGGGGACGGCTCAGGGTAATGTGAGGAAGTATTTTTTCACTGAGAGGGTTGTGGATGATGGAACAGCCTCCTGAGGAGGTCGTGGAGCAAAGAACAGTGGTGGACTTCAAGAATGCATGGACAGGCATAAGGCAGTCCAAGGGGCGGGTAAGAGGAAGTAAGCTGTTGGTTAACTAGGATCTGCAGCTTATCTGTTAGGTAGGAAAATGGGCAGACTAGGTGGGCCAAGCGGTCCTTATCTCCGTCAAATTCTATGTTTCTATGTTTCTATGTTTCTATAAAGAAAGGGCTGATAAGTGCCTGAAGGGGTCACTGGACTCGTTATTTGACCCATTCCAGATCTACCTCTGACATGGTTCTGACCAGTTTGAAAATGTACCCATTTTAGAAAACAGGGCACAGCAGAGCAAATCAGAACTTTTGGAAAGAAATCAGTGTCAGAATTAGAAGTGGGACATAGCCAACCCTCCCAGCCCTAGGGAAATGAAACAAAATTGATTTGTTGGCCCATTGCCATGCTTGATACCTCGCTTCCAGCTGGGAGACTGAAGCTGATGAACAGACTCTGACACTGCGACTAGCTTGGGAACGGAACGCCACTAAGGGGCG
The DNA here is from genome assembly GCA_016271365.2 of Neoceratodus forsteri. Classification (NCBI taxonomy): domain Eukaryota; kingdom Metazoa; phylum Chordata; order Ceratodontiformes; family Ceratodontidae; genus Neoceratodus; species Neoceratodus forsteri. The sequence continues at coordinate 92,373,291 of JADMNL010000031.1, read as the reverse complement.
GCAACTGACTCTTAGGATAGAGGGTTGGGGTCCCCTCACGTGGTGTGTACCCGCCACCAGCTGATCATATCAGCATTAGCTGCCACGACTGTCTGTCGCCACCATCCCTGGCCAGGAACGCTGTGCCAGCTGCTGTGGTCCTACAGTTGGGGTGAGTGACAAGGGGAAACATGGAAAAATAGGCATGGAGTCCACAACCCAAAGCAGGAATAAGGCCCACATCCCATCAGATCTCAGAAGCTAAGCAGGGTCAGGCCTGGTCAGTAGTCAGATGGGAGACCTCCAGTGAACACCAGGTGCTACAGGAAGTGGTGTTGGCAGCTCTGCAGGGGACACACACCCCTTGGTTAAAAGTAACCATGCTGATACCCCAGCATGGTGTTTGGGGAACACGGTGCTGCCTGAGGCACCATCTTTTGGATGAGACTTTATACTGCAGACCCCATCTGCCCATTTCTGGTGGTGTGTTAAGGTGGACGCTAAAGATCTCATGGCATTTCTGGAAAAGAATAAGGAATTTCTCATGCCTTAGCCAAATCCCCCCTTCCTTTTAGTAATCCACCAGTAGCTTAACCTGGTTTAGTATCAGTTGGTTTGCATCTATTTCCCACTCCCCGGCATGAGGCTGAAAACAGAAAATATTTCCTAGCCCTCCTGTACTGGTCAACAACAAAAAAAATAGCTAACTGGAAATGGATATAAAGTTGGTGCACAAAGTCCAGATTCTAGCTTGCAGGTTGATTCAATGTGCCTGGTGTACTCACCTTGCCCCAGCTTTGGGGGCAGCTTCTGTTAACTGAATTATAAGCTTGTAGCTACAGAAAAGTGTCAGTGAGGTCTTGTGATTAGAGCACCAGCCTGGAACTCACTAGGGCCAATACTCACTGTGTGACCATGGGCAAGTCACTTAACCTCCTAGGCCCTGTCCACACTGGTAAGAGTTTTAAGAAATGTTTTAAAAGCTGGCACAGTGGTGGTTGAGGCATCTGTGCCTTGTCTTCTACCATGCCAGCGACCTGTGTTCAGTGGCGAATGCAGGTTGCTGGCGGTCGGCTGGGGAGGAGAGGATTGAGCATCCGGAGGACTGCTCTTCTTTCTTGGGAGGAGGCTTGGTTCCCCGCCAAATGACTGCCCCTGGGTGGAGGTCCGAGGGTAGTGCGGACTGAGGGTGCCAAGGAAGGAGGGTGCTGTAGGACTTCTGCAGCATATGCATGCCCATGTGTGTACACTGCTATGCGCTCCCCAGCAATGGGGAAAACAGAAAAATGGAGGTCTGACAGGCTACATGGTGCCCTGAACGGTGGATTGGAGCCCCCATGGAGTGAGCCGGAGCTTGCCTGCCAACCTCAATGGGAGAAATGCTCGGTAGAAAAATAAAGAAATTTCAAAAATATCTTCTTTTCCATGCTTCAGCATGGTTGTCCGGTCTAGATCGCATATGATGTTTTTACAAAGAGTATCATGAGGTGTCAGGAGTGCTTTAAAACGAATGTGGTCTAACATAGGCTAGACTTTCGAGCCTAACTCATGCTTATCTTCAGCCCAATCAGGGCTCACGCTGCTGCTTGTCATTGGCACACAAATATATATTTTCAAACCTGATGATTATTTTTTTTATTGGATGTCATTTGTTGGCGCTGGAAAACAAAACCTGAGTCCTTACTTCCCCACTGCCTCCGATAGTCCCATCACATGCTCAAACTGCTGACATGCTTGTTGATAGACAGCCAGAAAAACTGTATCCATGTATTCTTGCTGCCCTAGAAGTCATGCCTCCTGCCCAGGCTGCTGATGTGGTGTCCCATCGGTAGATGGCTAGAGGTAAAAAGGCCAAAGGGCTTACGGGAGGGCCTTTTGGATCATTCTGCAAGATACAAACAGTGTGTCTGCTGTTGTGTAGGGGGCATGTTACTGCTGAGCGACTGCATAGAAAATGCAGTGAGGCGTTGCACCGGAGGGACTGGCTCCTCTGTGACATGCCAAGATGGCAAGCAAATACTGGAGCCACAAAACGAGAACACTCAATGGGCAACCTCCACAAATTTGTGGTGGGGTGGGGCTTTGTGAACCTGGTGGGGAATGAGGTGGTCTGTCGGGAGCTGCCACCAAAGATTTCTTAACTGGAGACAGTGGAGGCTACGTGGGAGTCGTCATTTCTAAGTGTTCCCCTTGTTTTGGCACTCACTGTATTTGGAGATCTTACTTCAAGAGGGCTCTTGCAGTAGGTAATTACATATAGGACTGACGGCTCTGGCGGCAGCAGGACCCCATGGAAAATTTCTAGCTAGCAGTCCCTGGTGAGGACCGCCCCCACGATCATGGACTGGCGTCATCGCGGCGATAGGTATAAAGGGGCAGTCCCGGATGCCCGCCTTTCCAGTTCTTTCCCGCTGTTAGCTCGCAGCTTCTTGCGGTAAAGTTCGTGCTTAGTCAGCCCTGTTCTTTCATCAGTTTTACTGAGGTTTTCAGTATTTTTTTCTCATCGTCAGGTCAGCGTCGGTGTATGTCGTCCCTACACCTTCCAAAACAAGTGCAACTCATGCGGCGCCCAACTGCCACACAAGGGCGGCCATTCCTCTGCCTTTTTGTTAGGCCCGACCACCCGGTTCGACAAGTGCCCGCATTGCCTGCATCTCAACGCTACCCGCAGATCTATGCCAACAGTCCCTGGAACATAGACATAGATACATAGACAGTGTCGGCAGATAAGGGCATATGGCCCACCCAGTCTGCCCATTTGAGCTTGTAAGTTCAGTTTGTTTTCCTAGAAGTCTGTTTCCTTACCCCTGACCTCTAGAATTCCTTTATGTCTATCCCATGCATTCCTAAATCCTGGATTGTTTCAGCCCCACCACTTCCTCTGGCAGGGTGTTCCACTCTGTCCACCACCCGTTCTGTGAAGAAATTCTTTCTCATGTTTCCTCTGAATCGCCCTCCCTCCAACTTCATCCCATGCCCTGTAGTCCTGGAACATCTTTTCGCTTAAAAATAGTGTTTTCTGCACCCTGTTCCTCCTGTAAGATACTTGTATGTCTCTATCATATCCTCTCTTCCTTCTCTCCAGAGAGTACATGTTCAGTTCCTTCAACCTGTCTTCATAGGACTTGTGATGCAATCCATGCACCATCTTTGTTGCCCTCCTCTGAACCTTCTCTACCCTGTCTATGTCCTTACGTAGGTATGGTCTCCAGAACTGTACACTGTACTCCAGGTGGGGCCTCACTAGTGTCTTGTAGCGGAATTATGACCTCCCTTTTCCTGCTGGTGATGCCCTGCCTATACATCCCAGCATCCTATTTGCTTTACCTGCTGCCTTGTCAGACTGTTTCTACCTTGAGGTCATCAGAGATGATAACCCCAAGATCCCTTTCCTGCTTGGTGCATGCTATATCCTCACCCCCAACTGATATATTGTGCCAGGGTTTTTGTGCCCCATATGCATTATCTTGCACTTCTTTGCATTGAATTTCAACTGCCAAACCCCTGACCATTCTTCAAGTTTCTGCAGGTCGCTTCTCATTCTGTCTACACCCTCTGGTGTGTCTACTATGTTACAGAGCTTTGTGTCATCAGCGAACAGTGAAATTCTGCCTTCTAGATCCTGCAAATGTCACTGATGAAGATGTTGAATAGGACCGGTCCCAGCACTGATCCCTGTGGTACCCCACTGGTCACTCTTCCCTCTGTGGAGTGACAGCCATTTACCACCACCCTCTGTGTCCTGCCACCCAGCCAGTTACCTACCCACCACACTACTGTCCTGCCCATACCCATATTCCCCAGTTTGTGTAATAGTCTTCTATGTGGCACAGTGTCAAAGGCCTTGCTGAAGTCCAGATAGGCCATGTCCACTGCCCTTCCCTGATCCACCTCCCTAGTCACCCAGTCAAAAATTCAACGAGGTTGGTCTGACATGACCTCCCCTGGTGAAACCATGCTGCCTTGGGTCCTGTAGTCCATTGACAACCAGATGTTCCACCAATCTCTCCTTCAGTAGTGCTTCCATGATCTTCCCCACTACCGAGGTGAGGCTGACTGGTCTGTAGTTCCCTGCTTCCTCTTTGTTCCCACTTTTGTATAAGGGACTACATCTGCTGTCCTCCAGTCTTTGGGTACCTCCCTGTTTCCAGTGATTGGCTAAACAGGATAGCCAGAGGTTCAGCCACCACCTCTCTTAGTTCTTTAAGGACCCTGGGGTGCACCCCATCTGGCCCCATTGCTTTATCAACTCTTATTACTTCCAGTTCCTTCAGGACCCTTTCTCGTAAAGGGACTTGTGTCCATTTCTGCACCATTCTCACCCTTGTACTCCTTCAGACCCATTACCCCTCTTCCTCAGTAAAGACTGAGCAGAAATACCTGTTCAGTATGTCAGCTTTACTGTTGTCATCCTCCACGCGGCTCCCATCCTCCCCTTCAGTCTCACTATCCCTCCCTTTGTCTTTCTTTTTCACTTATGTACCTGTAAAGGTTTGTCCCTTACCCACTGATTTGCAATGTGTTCTTCTGTCTGAGCTTTGGCTTCCCTTACTGACTTCCCTGCCTCCCTTGCTTCTCCTGGTACTTCTCCCTATCCCCTTCTGCCTGTGTCTTTTTGTATTGCCTGAATGCAATCTTTTGGCTTTCACTTTCTTTGCTACCTCTTTGGAAAACCATAATGGTCTCCCTTCCTTTTCCTCTTGCTAACCTGCTTAATGCATAATTCTGTTGTTCTTATAATCCCCATTTTAAATACTGCCCACTGTTCCTCAACCCTGATTCCTGTCCCATTCCCTTAATGCCTCTTTCAAGTATCTCCCCATTTTCCCAAAGTCTGCCCCCTAAAATCCAGGATACGTGTTTTTGTGTGGTTTGGTTCTGCTCTTTCTGTGATTTCAAACCACAATGACTGGTGGTCACTGGAAGCCCATCTTCTAAAGAAAAGATGTCCTTGATGGGAAAAGAATTGAAGAAGCTCAGGCAGGCGTCGACTCTCCAGAAGGGCATCGTAAAAGCGGGACAAAGAAAGGCACCGGGAGAAGGCCTCCTCGCTCGGAGTCGCGGCCCAGGTAATACCCCTCCAGGGGACCGTCAGCGGCAGCCTCCAAGGTTTTGGAGGGCTCGCCCGCCCGTTGGGCTCACGCAGCTCCGGGCCGCGCGGGCGCCTCCGGGCAAAGGCCTCCACCCCAGTTCCACTGCAGGCTTACGGCCTACTGGGCGAGCGACTCCCATAAGTCGGATGTCGGCTCCTCCGGACGCCTGCCGGGAGAAGGTTGATAAGACGCCCACCCTTCGGGCGGTGCCGACTCGCCCCTCGGACCGGGCCACTTCCCTCCCTCGGCCCACCTCTGGCGAGTGGACCCGTGAAGGCGGATGCTGGCTCCTCCGGCGCCCGCCGAACCAGCCCTAAGCCGCATGTCGCCCCGATGTGCGCGGGCGACGGAACCTCCACGACGGACCCTCCAACCCCGTGCGTACCCGGTTCCCCGCAGCCTTCGCTGCTCCAGGGATCCTGAGTCACCCCAGCCTGACCCCGGGACTTTTCCCCTCCGCCCCGGGCGATGCGAGGATATTCCACCCCGTTAGACCCTCCTCCTAGGGAACGGATCTGACGCCGCCCCCGGATGCCGGCTCCGGCGCCGCCCCACTGACACCGGCGAGGGATATTCCCTTCCATCGGGCCCAACCCCCCGGCCTCTCAATGTTGACCCGCCCGTGGGGCCATCTTCTGGGCCGTCTGCTCCAGCAGCTCCTCCAGCACCCGGTACCCACCATCTTATCCGACACCGTCATGCCGGGTCCGCGGTTTTCAGCGCCCGCAGTACCCGACACCGGTCGCCAGCGCCCGCGGTACCCGATGCCTCAAGCCTGGCACGGTTTTCCCGCAGCCGGTTTCGATACGCCTTACAGATATAATCCAGATGACTTACCCTCCTCCTCCACCTCCACCGCCCCCTTGGCGCGGTGGATCTGCAGGAGACTTGCTTCCTGGTGGGCTGAGGCCAAGCTCAGCTCACCAAGGAAGTAGAGAGCCACCTTACGGCGATGGTGCCGCCTGCCCCGTACACCGAGACGGCACACTCCTCACCGCCTCGACTCCAGAGCCCTTCCCTCTGGATCCCGAGAGGGGCAGGACACGCGCCTAGGATCCCCCTAAGGAACCCGTTCCTCCCGTAGACATGTCAGGGGAGTCTTATTCTGCTTCTGATTCTTCTTCTTCTTCGCCTCGGATTCCTCCGACGGATGCTCCGAGAGAGACGACGAGCCTCGCCTCCGTCCAAGCCCGGCCGAGGACCTCCGTCTCCTCCGAGGACCTTCCTTCACGGAGTTGCTCAGAAAGATCCAGGAAGTACATCAGTGGCGCTCATTGGAACCAGATCCTCAGTAGGTCAAACTCGCTGACCATCTGGACCTGCCCTGACAGCTCCTACTTTAGTGCCACCCTGAATCGAGCCTCATGCCCACCTTGTTTCCACTATTTGGAAACAACTGTCGCTTTAGCCCCGCTTCCCAGTAAGTCTAACAGGCTATACCAGGCTCCGGAGGGTGTAGACTTTGGATTCTCACCCTTGTGCAGACTCAGTCGTGATTAGCGCCGCTCACGGCCGTCAGTGCATCCCAAACATCTAAGCTCGTCTCCTCCGGATAAGGAATCGCGCCTCCTGGGCCAGTATGGAAGAAAATATACACCTCTTCCACACTGGGAATTCGGGCCCTGAATTATGTCGCTCATATGGGGATTACCAGAAGGCCATCCTTACCCAGGCAGAATCCAAGATTGACTCCTTACCTGACTCCCAAGTCAAGCAGGAGTTAGCTGACTTAGTCCGTCTGCTTGTTCGGCCAGTCGTCACATCCTGCGGATGACATACAATGCAGTGGACACTGCCAGGCAGAGTTCCACGTTCGCTGTAAGTCTTCAGCATCATGCCTGGCTCTGCGTGTCAGGTTTGGTCCCAGAGGTGCAGTCAGCAATCCAGGAAGCACCTTTCAGGGGTTCAGTGCTTTTGGGTGATGTCAAGGACATCATCACCGACTTGCAGGAGAAGGGGCGGCTCTGAAATCCGTGGATTCCATGTACCGTCCCGTCCCCCACAGCGCCGTCCTTTTCATGAGCGCGGTCGGCCACAAGCGAAACCCCAAGGAAGGCGGGCTACTAAACGTCGGGCTCCCGCAGCTGCCAGGCCCCCACCGCCCAAAAAGCAGCGGGTTCCCCAGCTGCGGTGCTGCCCCACACCACCTGACTCCTCCCTCTCCCATCGCCTCCGGACACACCGGAGGAACTGGTAGGAGGAGGTTCTCCCTCCACCTTCCAGGTTGGGAGAGGATAACAATGGATTCATGGGTGCTTCAGATTATAGCGGAGGGCACTCCATAGAGTTTCTACAGAAACCACCCGCCACCCCCTCTGAAGTCATCCTATGCAAGGGACCATCTTCCTTTGGTCCGCAAGAAATCTCTGCCCTTCTCGTGAAGTAGGCCATAGAACCCGTCCCCTCACCTTCAAGGGATGGGTTATTATTCTCATTTCTTTCTGGTCCCAAAGAAGATGGGAGATCTCAGACCCATTCTCGATCTCAGCTCTTTGAACCTTTACGTGGAATACAAGAGGTTCAGGATGCTCTCCCTGCAAACCCTTCTGCCCCTTCTTCGGCAGGTCAATGGCTTTGTCCGCTGGATATGCAGGGCCGCATATCTGCACATCCCCATTCGTCCTTTGCATGAAGTACCTCTGATTTGCTTTCCAGGGGACTGTTACCAGTTCTGGGCACTCCCGTTTGGTCTTTCCTTGGCACCCCGAGTTTTACCAAATGCCTGGCTGTGGTAGCGGCCACTCCTGCATTATGGGAGTTCAGGTGTTCCCTACCTGGACAACTGGCTCCTGGTGGCCTCGTCCAGGAGGAGCTCCGCATTTCTCCCCTCACCCAGCAGGTTTTCACTTGCCTGGGTATTACCATCAACCATTCCAAGTCTCATCTGGACCCTCCCAGAGACTTCAGTTCATTGGGGTGATCCTCGATCCACGGTGAGCAAGGCCTTCCTTCCTCCGGACAGGGCGACCTCTCTTCAGTCACAGATTTCCCTGCTATCAGAATGCAGGAAGGTTCCGCGAGGTTGGTCCCACGTCTCTTGGGGCTTATGCGGCCGCCATCCCAACAGTTCCTCGCGCCGCTCCACATGAGGATCTCTCAGTGGACTCTTCGCCTCAGTGGGATCAACTGGTGACCACCTGATCATTTAGTTCTGATCTCCTCTCCGATGGTAAGAGACTTGCAATGGTGGAATGGTTCGAGAGAACCTATTTTGGGGTGTCCCTCTGTCATCCTCCCCCTCCCAGACTCTGACCACAGACACATCAGGCGAAGGTTGGGAGTCCATCTTGGTCCTCACCAACCCAGGGCTTATGGTCCAGATTGGAGCTAGCTCTCCACATCAGTGTGCTCGAGCTTCAAGCAGTACTACATGCTCTCCAAGCCCTTCACCACATTCTTCCTGTCACCTAGCTGTCCAGACGGACAACATGTGCGTGGTGTGGTACATCAACAAGCAGGAGGGACTCGATCCTAACCTCTATGCACGGAAGCAATGAGGGTTTGGAACTGGGCAACACTTCACAACCTTCACCTCATTGCGATTCACGTTCCAGGAGTCGACAATACCCTGGCAGACAAGTTAAGCCAGTCCTCTGCTCTGCCACATGAGTGTGATTGGACCAAAAGGTTCTAGACTACATCTTCCAGCTTTGGGGACTCCACAGGTAGACCTGTTCGCCTCTTCCCAAAACGTAAAACTTCCCACCTTTTGCTCGCCGCTGCAGAGCAAGGCGCTTTCTTGGAGCGACGCTCTGTCTCTAAACTGGAAGGACAGATTCGTCTATGCTTTTCCCCAATTTCTCTGGTGCCTCGTGTATTGCGAAACTAACAACAGAAGGTGCGAGAATGATTCTGATCGCTCCTTTCTGGCCCAGGCAAATCTGGTTCTCTCTTCTACAACAATACTCAGAGAGTTCCTCCTCTTCCTCTTCCTTTATCTCGAGGATTGCTGACCCAGGATCAGGGGACCCTGGTCCATCTGGGCCTCAAGTCCCTACAACTTCATGCATGGCTCCTGCAGATCTAGCCCAATTCCGCTTTGGTGTCTCTCCAAAAGTGGCGAGATTCTGGTGGAGGCTCAAGAAACCCTCCACTAGGTCCACTTATGCCATAAAATGGAAGAGATTTTCCATTTGGGCGGCTTCTAGGAATGTGGAGCCTTTCTCCTGTTCAGTGGCCGTTCTGCTTGAATATCTACATCATCTCTTCAACCTGGGTCTCAGTCATTCCTCCTTGAAAGTGCACATGGCCGCTATTTCAGTGTATCATGTTCCTTTCGCTGATAAAGCCTTTGTCCAATTAGAGATGTCTAAGACTTTTCTCAGAGGGTCCTTCACCTGAGGCCCCATCTGACTCCTGCTCCCTTGGGACTTGAACTTTGTTCTCGAGAAACTTACCCTTCCTCCCTTCAGACCTCGCCATCCATGAGCTGAAGTTCCTTTCGTGGAAGGCGGCTCTTCTTGGTGGCCATTACTTCCATTTAAGAATTTCCGAGCTCCAGGCCCTATGTGTAAAATTCCTATTTGATTTTCCACAAGAACTAGTGGCTCTTCGCACAAACCCTAACTTTCTGCCTAAGGTGGTAGCAGAGTCTACCTTAAATCAGTCTATAGAGTTACCTGCTTTTTCATGCAGTACTCCAACCAGGAGAATATTTACTCCATACCATGGATGTTCACCGGATTCTGAGATACTACACCGACAGGACGAAAGATCTCAGAAAGACTGATCAGTTGTTCATCTCTTTTGCTCACAAAGGGGAGGCAATGCTGTTTCCAAGCAATGCCTGTCGAGTGGTTAGCTCATTGCATCACTTTCTGTTATGACAAGTACAACAAGACCCTCCTGGGTCAGGTCAGAGGTCACTCCACACGAGGAGTGGCAGCCTCTGCAGCTTGTTTCAAGAATGTGTCTCGGCAGACATATGCGATGCCGCCACCTGGACCTTCCGTCCATACCCTTACAAACACTACAGTTTGGACATTGCCTCTCACCGCATTAGAGCAGGCTTGGGCTAAGCGGTTTGCAAGGCCTTCTGTCTTGAGGCCTACAAGGCTACTGCTATTTTCAGGAGTAGTTTCCTCCTCCCGGTGCCTTTTATTTGTTCCAGACTGCTTGGGATTCAGTCCTGTATGTAATTACCTAATTGCAAGAGCCCTCTCGAGTAAGATAGTACAGTTACGTAAGAACTTACCGTAACAGTAGATCTTCGAGAGAGGCTCTTGCAGTAGGTAATACCTTCCGCCTCCATCCCCCTAGGCTTTTTCAGCTCCTTTTCCAAGAAGGAAAACATCTGCTTCTCTCGTCCGGGCCTTCCGGCCTGTGGAGGAAAGAACTGGAAAGCGGGCGTCCAGGACCGCCCCTTTATATGTCGCATGACACAGGTCACCTATTGTCGGGGTGGTCGCTCGCCAGGGACTCTAGCTAGAAATTTTTCCTGGGGTCCTGCGCCAGCCGGGCCATTCCTATATGTAATTACCTACTGCAAGAACCTCTCGAAGATCTACTGTTACGGTAAGTTCTTACGTAACTGTACTTTTTGCCCAGGAGAAATAATTCCTTCCAGTATTTAAATATTTGAGACACAGAAGCACTGATGAGGGTTTTTGGGGGAATTAATAACAAAGTAGACAGATTATGTTTAGTGGGTATTAGTATCTGTGGCATTAGTGAAAATATATAAAAAAATGGCATAAACAAATTGGGTGAAAATTGTGGCAGAAAAAAAGAGCTAACCCTGCCACAGTAGCTCCCCCCCACACACACACACAGGTGGTCCTTCCAGAGCAGGGCTGAGGTAAAACTTGTGAGGATGGCAGTGGGAGCAGGCACTGTGACTTCCCAAAGTTCCTGTCCTATACCTGTCATGTGTAATAAAAAAAAAGACTTAAGTCTTAAGCAGTATCTGAACACCAATAACCTCCTAAATCCAGCACAATCTGGGTTTAGATCAATACATAGCACCATCTCTGCCCTAGCTAAAGTCACTAACGATTGGCAGACTGCCTTGGATAAAAGAATAGTACCTGTGCTGTATTCCTGGATTTGAGTAAGCATTTGATACAGTGGATCATGAATCATTAATCTCCTCTTAGCTCTGTGGGCCTTGATTACTCTCTCTCAATTGGTTTAGGTGCTATCTCTCTGGAAGGTTACAACTGGTAAAAATGAAAATTACCTATCTACCTCTAAACCACTGCTAAGAGGTGTACCGCAAGGCTCTATCCTGGGCCCCATCCTCTTTGCCATTTATATTAATAACATTGACTCCAACTCTCTCAATCTAACATTCACCTGTTTGCTGATGATACTGTATTATATGTCAGCAATCCTCTCCATCAAAAGCCTGTGAACTGTTACAGTCAGAATTTCCATCCTACAGCACAACCTATTGGAAAAAAATTACTTCTAAATGCCCAAAACAAAGCTATGTTCTTTGCCACAAAGAATTGCTCTTTCACTACCCCATCATTCATCACCCCACAACTATCCACCTTATTTGGAGAAAAGCTGGAATTTGTGGATAAATTCAAATATCTTGGAGTCTGGATTGACAATAAGCTTGACTACTCTGTCCACATTGAAGAGCTATTAAAAAGTTGAGACAAAGACTTGGCCTATTTTACAGAATAAAACACTACCTTACCAGAGACTCCAAACAAAGATTAATCCAGGCATCATTCCTATCCCTTATTGACTATGCTGACTTTCTCTCTGCCATTGCTCACTCTCCTCTTAAATAAGTTGGACACCCTGTATATAGAGCCATCAGATTTATTACAGACCTTCCTCCAGCACCCATCATTGCTCTCTTTACATGGCAGTCAATTGACATCCCTACAGCATAGAAGAAAAAGAATGCTGCAATCTGGATCTTTAAAGCTTTATCAGGCAAACTCCCTCCTATATCTCAGACTGTTTCACCCAATCACATCCAGGCCATACACCTTAAGGATCAATAAGCTCATTATGCTAAAGATTCCCAGTACCTGCACCCGGTTTGGGAGGGCTGCTATCAGCTATTCCTAGCATTTGTCTGGAACTCACTCCAAAAATCTATGAATCTGAATACCCTCTTACCCATATCATCCTTCAAAAATTGTATACCACCCTATTTCCAGAACTGTGCAACTGCTTCCATAAGGCCTAGTCTCCCACCCAACCTACACCCTCCCTTCTGTAATCCACTATGTTTGGTTTCACTCTTCTACCCAGTCAGTTATCACATTTCATATAAAAGCCTATAGAAGCCCTACTATTTGATTATTTCCCTTCTATATCGATTATCCTCTTCATTTTACAGGTTAAGTTATTGTTACTGTGCCTTGTATATCTGTAAATTTTGTATATATCTCTTATTTATTTGATTGTACTAATGTTATGTTATTCTCATGTCTTTGTAAAAACTTATATCCTTCTTTGTATGACCACTCAGGTCCATCTTGTAAATGAGCTACGCTCAATGATGTTCTTGAATAAATAAAGATTTTGATTGATTGAAGTCTCTAGAAATATTAGTCAGGCATCTAGAAAATGTAATGCAGAATTTAAACAAAGAGCTGCTGCTGACTTAAACAGCACACCTGCTCTAATTACCAATGATCATGTCACCACTGCCACTTACAAATCAGCCCACAATTCCTGACTGCAATGTCCACTGAAGGTTTTGCAAGTGGTTGAACCCACCTCTGCACTAACAGCCATATTTTGCAGTGCAGAGAGACTGGGAGCCGCCTGGCTCTTTCCCTTTTTGCACACTGTTGTTGCAGCATGCTCCCAGGGTCAGCTGTGCTCCGAGCACCTCCTGTTTGCATTATCGGGCTTACAAATATCTTCTAAATGTCACTGCTAAAGGCTTTTGATCCCTTGCTCCACAATGCCTGGCTGGGTCACGTTCAATGCATCAATAACATGTTATATATGGCAGCTCTGAGCTGTGGAACATTTTTTAGTACAACCCAAATCAGGATAGACTAAACGAGCATTAAAGAGCATGCACATTTGGGCACATAAACACTCCATGAAGATAACTAAGAGTTACATTTAGGGATCTTACAGGCACTCTTCACAGGAAGTATTACCTGCACCAGTTCCTTTTTGTTGTTGTATACCTGCACTTCTAAAGGCCCCCCAGATCTGTCTTTTCTGTGTTGGGTTCACGACCATCCTTTGCCTCCCTCCATCAGCTGCCTGTGAAGTCCTCTTCATAGTGGTGCTGCCATCTGCAGTGGGAGAATGTATGCTCCACAGCTGGGCGTGGAGGCTGCGGATGGACTCGCTCCATCTCTCATGTCAATGAGGTGTATCTCACCCCCATAGCATCTCTTCTTACCTGCCGCTCAACTCTTTGACATTGGGGTGCACTCAGGCACATGCCCCCAGCAGAAGGAGCATGTTTCTGCTTGATGCAGCAACCCCTTTCTTTACCAGCCCTGGGCAGAAGTATCGAGTCTGAGTAATCCCAGATCTCTTGTGTGGTAAATATAAGGTGCTACTGCTTATGTCACGGTCGGCCTAGCTCCTGGTTCTTATTCTATACCTCCTACTATTAATGCATATTGGGACATAGTTTTGTATTAAAAATGCTATGTCAAACATTATGTTGTATCCCACTGTAAACCAATGATTTCTTATTAATACAAAACAGTATTTGAAAATGGAGTCTTTTGTTGGTCGACAGCTGCTCTAAAAGGGTGGGGTTAACAGCTGGAAACCCTCATATAAATATGGATATGTAGACCACTCTGGAATATCTCTTTTCAGGCAGGATTTTCTTTCTTCTTTCTTTCTTTCTTTCTTTCTTTCTTTCTTTCTTTAGCAGATAAACTTTGAGAACAAGTGCTCATTTACAAAGTTTCCACATCAGAATTGTACAGGCACAAAATAGGACAGGGACTGTAAGCAATTCCATAGAATGTAGTCAAGTCAGGCACATAATAAACAAGACAGCAGCAAAATTACGTACAAAAACTATGCAAATGAAGGTCAACGCTGTGCAACAGGATCACTTTATAAGTGCAAAGAGAAGCTGAGTTTAAATGTTAGTGGGTTACAACTGCATGGGACTGCAAAGACGGACCTTAAGGATTTCTTAAACAATTATACAGCAGTAACATCCTGAGTGTGGGTTTCTATCCCAAGCCAAACCTGACAAACTCCAAGAGAGATGTTATATCAAGCCTAATTCACTTTATGGAATGTTTCATTTAACTTACAAAATTGTTTTAAATAACACGAGAATCAGAATGTTTTAAAGCAGAGGTGCAACAAAACTGGGCAAGAGGTTAGACCTACCTTTTTTCACCATAAAAAATCCAGGCATCTTCCAGTTTTATTTGATGGTAAAATTTTATGAATGTTTTCATTTCATTTTTTCATAAGGAAAAAAAAGCTGCTACATTTGCTAAGAAATAGCATTATTTAGTTATTTATTTATTTAAAAGTTTGGTAACTGGGAAAGGCACATTGAGCCAAGGCTGGTTTCCATGTGCAACCTGGGGAGGGAAATAAGGCAGTAGGCAAAAAAGCAGTTATAATCACCAGAAGTGCAGTAGCTGCGATTACAAGTGCAAAAGCTCAGTTGGCAACAATTAAACAGCTAATATACACAGGCTGCAAATGAGCTGTGAAGCTCACATTATACATGGGTAGGCAGTACAAAATTTAGTAGATGAGTTTGATGTGTTGAGCCCTCCAGTGAGAGCAGACTGAGGGCAAGGAGTATAGGTATGCCAGAAATAGGAGGTTTTGCCAGGATGAGAGACTGAAAGCAGTGGAGGGAAATTGAACAGAGGAATCAGGAAGGGCGTGACAGGTACATGGAGGAGGAATGAGCTGTATAAGGCATTTTAGTGATGGAAGGGAGGAGGGCTAGACAAAGGGAGAGGAGCAGGTTCAAAGGGAGGGGACCAGTAGGAGAAAGCAATTTGACTGGTGCGTGAGTGAGGGTGAGGAACAGAGAGGGTGCAGAAGTCCCTAGAGTGCAGAAGGTAAGGGGAGAGAAGATATGAGGGAAGGGAGCCAAACCAGTATTTGGCAATGAAGGTGGAGCAGTGGGATTGGTGATGTGAGGGTAGGGGGAGATGGAAGGGAGGAATAGAGGAACAATGGTGGTCCAGAGAAGAGAGTTGAAGGCAAAGCAACAGAAAGCATGGCAGAGGGTATCCAGTCTGACAAGAGAACAGGGAGGGCTGAGTTAAAGACCACATCTGTCTAGATGAAGATAGGGAAGATCATTTTGGTTAGCCAATCCCGGCAGACTTTGGTGGGAGGCAGTCCTTATTATGGTATAGGATGCTGAGCTTGGCACAAAGTTTGGAGTGTATTGTGTCAGTATGGACTGAGAAATCTAATTTACTATCATACATACAAACATTTTTCACATTAAGAAATGTAATTTCCAACTAGTGACTTGGTGCCCTAGACATTAATATTATCTTTGGACGCTATGCACGATGCTATTGTGCCCACGGAAACTGGGCGCGTTGTCATTGTACAAGTAAGCTGCATAGGGGGTACCCATGGCATGCATGAAGGGGCGTGCAGCGTTACCGCGCCCGATCCCTGGCTACATGGACAGCACCGCACCAGGGACATGCTGGGGTGTGCCAGCTTTAGGTGGATAAGCACAAGCTGCGCCAGGCTGCACCATGAGGTGCAGGTGTGGCTACACCAGAGCAGACTCCTGCCATAACCCACTGCGACCCCCATATACATCACCTGCCAGACATGACGGACTGGAGGTGACTTTAGTGCTGCCCCGCCCATGGGGCAGACAGAGAAGACTGGGGCAGCTGGGCAGGTAAGGGCTATGGCACTTGTAACATGTATGGGGACTGGGGGTGTTGGTGCCATGGGGTTGAGCTGGGTGGGCTCTGGGTATGGCTGCATGGATCCAGGGTCCCACACGGGCTATGCACAACGTGGACCTGGCCGACAGGTGCAGTGATCACTCCTGACCCAGCACAGGCATCCGATTTGATGCCCGCCTGGGTCCATGACTCTTCCCCTGGCTGCCCTGCAGAGTCCTGCTGCATGCAAGAGGTTGAAAGCGGACAGGTGGGCGCTGGTTGTGAATAACCTACTAGTGCATACCTGTCCGTGGGTGCAGAGTCTGCATGGGGTACGTAACTTTTCCACGTACACCACCCCAATCATACATAGCACCCTCTGCTTGTAAATTAAATAAATATGGATGTATTTCCTGGCAACAAAGGTTTTAAATATTCTGTCTAATCCATGGTCTAAGTTGTAACAAAAATGTTATCCAGAAGTGTTGCTAAATATTTGTACACTTTGAATTTTAAAATTGTGTTGTATGTATTGTATACTGTAAATGGCTTTGTATGCCTGTGTTTGCAATGACTCAGGCAGAGTCGAACAAATAAAGCATTTGAAACCCAGCAACCTTGAACTTACTATCAAGCCACACACCAAGCTAGTTGAATGCAGGGACGACCTCCAATTGGGTGCCATCCAGGTGGAGAAGACTAGGATGGTGAAAGCCTTGCTAGTTTCTGGCTGCTGCCAAAAGATCATGGACACAATCTTTTGATGTTAACTTGAGCTGGTTGGCATGGAACCAGCATAGCACATTGTGGAAGTTGGCCTGGAGTGAGGCTTCAACTGCAGATGTGAAGGACCTGATGAGTAAACAAATTGTCATTAGCATACAGGTGTATACGCAATGAGACACAGGCAGCAAGACTTGGAAGGTTTAGGGTTGAGAAAATTAAAAATAAAATCATGGTGCGCAGCATAGGAGGTACCTAGAAAAGTAGATTTGACTGGTATGCTGATATTTTTATTATTTGTAGCTGAAACTAACTTTTGTAAAAAATATTTTTCATTGCACTGTTGTTTTGAGGTCACTTGTTTCATTTGCATAGTGACCTTTTGACTTAAAATAGTTGTACTGTAACCTGGAAAAGTTATAATATGACCTGGAATGGTTGTTCTGTGACCTGAAATGGTTATTCTGTGACTTGAAGGTTATACTGGGACCTAGAAGGTTATACTGTGACCTGAAGTGATTATGCTATAACCTGTATAATCGGGTCGCCGTGCAGATGTTAGAGATGTTACTTGGTTACTACCCTGCCTTGCACCCATGGGGTGAAGAAGTTGAGGAGCCTGACCTTGTTTAACTCCTCGGGGTTGGGGACGTTGGTTCAGAAGGGAAATAGGGAATAGCGTGATGCCTCCACCCAGAAAAGGAAATAGTGTTCCAGGTAACAAGTAAGATACTACCCCTGGGATACAGTACCAACCCACCTCCCCAATGACTTTAGAACACCACCTTGAGACCAACCAGTACCCACACTTTACTTTAGCCAAAACACACCAAGGGCCAGAGTTTAAGCAGAGGGCGGGGCTGACACCAAGCCCTGCACCATGACACTTAGGTTCTGGCAGTGCGTCAAACCCCATCACTGCATCTGCACCTCATTTTACAATCTTGGGCTGAATTAAGCCATTTTTTCACAATTTACGACAGCTTGTGCCAAATATCTGCAACACAAGCCCCATGAAAAAGGTCTCAGGATTGCCACAAGTTAGACCAGAAAAAGTTGGTCTAACCTATGCAATTGCTACACAGGATAGAAAATCCAGTTAGAGCGCAGCAAGCCCCATGCACAGTATCGCTGGCGCCAGGCTTGTGGCACCCTATGTCATTGGAAAATCCAGCCCAATATACACACACGCCAAATGTTCAGAAACTAACAACAGGACATTATTTTTGTGGAACACAAGCCCTGTGAAGAAATATAGGTTATGCAATAAATGATCTGGACATGACTTTTGGCAGTAATCACAACCAAATACTTTCAGTAATTTCAGTGCTTTACCCAAGCAAATGATTTCCAGAGTCTGTCAGGCCTCTTCACAGAGATGTTAAGTTCGGCCTCCTCGCTAGTGGTGCTCTGATAGGGCTTTCATGAACCGACTACCCTTCATCTGATAGTGCTGCTATTTGGTCTAGGATCTGAGCAAAGTTAGATTCCAGATCCATAGTCTGATAGTTGTGGATCTGAGGTGGATCCATCAGATCTAACCTTGGATAGTTGGATCTGATGGTCAGATACCTGGATCAGGTGATCAGATCCAGGTCAGATCCACAGATACATCAGATACTTAGAGTGGATCCTAGGAGGTTGGATCCTTGGATGGATGTCTATGCCATGAGAGGCTATCCAATATCTGACTGAAATGATGGTATCCGATGGTATCTAACCTGGTAGGATACTATCAGAGCGACACTACTTCTTGCACCCACGCACAAATGTCTCAGGTAAAGTCTACTGTACTGTAGACCACCCAGTACCCACAGTAGCAAATCTCCACAGTTGCAATAGGCTTTCAATAATATCAAACTGCAGTTCTATTTAACTCCTGGATACCCAGGTACAGTGCACACTGTTGCAGGCCTGATGTTATGGTGCCTGGGATCTTGCTTGAGCACACTTTAAGAAATACAAGCTTGCTTTTACCCCACCAGACAGATTTTTGGCTAGCCCTTTGTCAAACAATTTGTAATCCACAGGGAACTTGAATGCTCCACAAAACTGTAATCCAAGCAGGAAACTTTGCAGCAGCTCTGACTGACTAGGCCAGTACTATGTGTCCTGGACTGATATAGAGAGCAACTACTGATGGTTTTGAGCAGGCAATATTTCAGCAGCAGGCAGATGGCTGATGCAGGTCTAGGCTGAGCCTGGTCACTCACTTTACAGCTCTCTCTCTCTCTCTCTCTCTCGACCAGCAACATGAAGTATTACGGGGGAATATTGTTTAACCTGGAATGGCATGTTAAGTCGGAGCTTGTTTCCAGGTACAACCTGGGTGCACAAGGAAGTTAAGTGACTTGCTCTGGGTCACACAGTATGCAAGTGGGGGCTGATGGGATTCAAACCCAGGTCTCAAGGTTTCAGCTCAGTGCCCTTAACCACTACGCTATACTGCAAGTTCTAAGGCCAAGACTGAAAAGTTAGCCTGCCTCATTCCAGTGGGTGCTCACTTGATCAAGGGTACTAGGTACCTGAAGACGAGCTCCTAACCATCTTTTCCTTGTCACAAAGGACAGGGTAGAATGACTAGTTCCTTCCTCTGAGTGCAGCAGTTCTCTAGATGGCTTAACAGATATTGTTCAGAAATGAAACAATTTGATCTCTTGCAGCTTTGCAGGATTCACCAGTCCAGCACCTCTCTCAGTTCTGACTGAACTCCAGCAAGCAGATTTAGGTTGCACCAGGATTTCTGGCTCTGAAGCCTGGCTAGGCCCTCAGCTCTCCCTCTCAGCACTTCTGTCCTCTCCAGTGGCCCAAGAAGGACTGACTGGAACTATTTCTAAACTGGGGAAGGGTTCAGTTCAGTGCTCTCTGATTCAGTTTCTGATTAGTTGACAAGCTTGTAACTTACGATTCTGGCTAGGGATGGGCTACTCGTCAGTAGCTGGATCGGTAGGTAGGGTATCAGCAATTTTGGCCGGGTAAGGTAGTTTGGAAATTTACTACCTTACCTGACATAACTGTGTACTTCATGGGTCGGGTAGTTTTGACACAGGTAATGGGTCAGGTAACAGATAATTTTTTAAACAGGCATTACAGGCAACCTGTGGAGTCCTAGGACTCTTCCCAGGCTGGGAACAGGCATGAAAGGGCAGGTTGTGGGGTCCTTCATGAGGGCACAGCAGTATTAGGAGCACAAGAAACTGAGTTGACAATCTGATTGGTCAGTGGTATCTGTGTTCCATCTGCTGTAAGTCTGCTAGCAGATAGCAGCTGGGGTTTAGTGGGAGGAAGGAATCGGTGTCGCTCTGTATTTTCACCTAAATTGCAGTGAAACTTATTAAAAAACAAAAGTAAAACCTCCACAAAGGAGCACGGGGTGGGATTGAAACGATCTCAGTAGGGAGGCGGAATCATAGAAACATAGACTTTGACGGCAGATAAGGACTGCTTGGCCCACCTAGTCTGCCCATTGCCCTATCTACAGGATAAGCTGCAGATCCTAGTTAACCAACAGCCTATTTCTTCCTAACCCCACAAGAATTGTTTTATGTCTCTCCCATGTATTCTTACACAGTTTTAGACCCCACAACCTCCTTAGGAAGGCTATTCCATGCGCTCACCACCCTCTGTGAAAAATACTTCTCACATTGCCCTGAGCCGTCCCCTCTATCTTCAAATTATGTCCCTCGTCTTGCACATCTCTTTTCTGGAAGATGCTACCCTCTTGGACTTTGTTGATTCCACTGAGGTACTTAAAAGTTTCTATCATGTCCCACCCTCTCCTCCTTTCCTCAGGGTATATATATTAAGCTCCTTTAGTCTGTCCTTATATGGCTTTTCTTGTAGACCCTGTACCATTTTAGTTACCTCCTGACTGCCTCCATCCTGTCTATGTCCTTGCAGAGATGGGGTCTCTAGAACTGGATGCAGTACTCAGATGGTGTCTTACCAACTGTCTGTACAGAGGGATAACAACTTCGGTTTTCTGTTGGTGATGCTCTCCCTATACATCGGGGACCATCTGATGGTGTGGTGCTAGGAGAGAGAGGGAGAGGGGGAACAAAAGGCACTGGCAGCTAGTTTGTGTCTCTGCAGCGTAGTGAAAGCCATTTAGGCTATATTACACTGTCTGTTAGGTGTCCCAAGCTCTGTTTGTGACATAGCTATGCTGTATGTCTCTGGGCAGTAGTGGAGGTCGAGTGGCAGTAACCATAGTGACAATGAACTGGAAGCAGGAACTGAAACTGAATCACTTGATGTGTCCTTGCAGTCTTCCCAGACAAACATAGATTTTCTTCTGACACCATCAAGTACTGCAAAATCCCAACGTAGTACTCCACGTGAAAAGACAATCCCCAAAATTTAAAAATATCTCATGATTCTCATCAGCTAACATTAAAAGAAAGTGCTGTGATGACATCAAAATTTACCCATATGCATCCCACACATCAGCTTTTAAATAGAGCCATTGAAGAGTTGTTAGCTGATTGTCAATTCCCTTTTGCTTTTGTTGCCCAAAAGGTTTCCTCAAGTTAATGAATCAGATTGAATCACGGTACACTGTTCCCTGTCGAACATTTTTCTCAAAAATGCTTTTCCACAGTTGCATGAATTGGTGTGTACTACAGTCATTAAGCAGTTAAAAGTCTCTGAGGTGAAGCAGGTTCACATAACCATATATATGGACCAGCAACCAAATAATTGACTAGATGACTGTTGCAGCTCATTGGGCAAGTTTCAGTCAGAAAGTAATAATACTTCCTCTACCATAAGTAGTAGAAAGCAGGCTGTGTTATGAGCCACCGCTTTTAAGGAAAACCACACTGCTGTGACTATTTTGCAGGAGCTCAAAATCAATTCCAGAAATGGCTTTCCATATTCCTTATCTCCAGGGTTTGTAGTGTCAGATAATGGTGCCAACATAGTCAAAGCTGTTAGAGATGGCAATTACAAACACATACCTTGTTTTGCATATTGTTTAAATCTTCTCATCCATAGTTTCTTAAATGGAAACAGAAATGCTGAAAACCTGTTGGCCTTGCTAGGAAAATATGTGGGCATTTCAGCCACTCTGTGAAAGCACAGAAAAATCTTAAAGGGGCTGCAGAGGTCAAACAACTTACCACTTCATACATTAAAGCAGGAAGTTCCACCCACTGGAATTCAACATTTTACATATTGGAAAGGCTTCTCTAACAAAGAAAAGCTATAAATGACTACACCTTGCAGAATCAAATAAGTAAAGTAGACATCATGCTCAGTTCCAGCAGCTGGACTTTACTTGAATCTTTGTCACCTTATTGGAGCCATTTGAGGCTGCACATGTGATGTCAGTGTTGACATTGCAGCCGAGTCAAATTCTTCCTCATATAAGATTTCTTCACATTTTCCTTGATGACATAAAGAAAGACTTTCAGTCAAAAGAAGACACCACTGTTGTTATGCTGGCAGATGACTTGAGTCTCAGACTGTTGACTGATCAGAGAATAAATGCCATGTTTAAGAATCACAGCTATGTGTTTGCTACGTTGTTGCTAGAGCCTCACTTTAAGTGGAACATTGAAGCCATCCTTCCTGCAGGGGAAGACATTGAGTATTGAAGAGATCTTCACTAACCAAATGTGACATTGCCCCACCAACACCATTAACTGATGTACAGTAGTCAAACCCTGATGAACAATCAGAGGGAGCCTCTGGCACAGACAACAACACATCTATCAATTCGTCACAATCACCAGTGTCATCAGTGAGGGAAAGGACATTTACAGCTACTGGCATCCTATGTTCAGGATCAGAATGGCACATCACTTCTGAGTCACCTGCAACGACACTGACTAGTGCCCTGTAAAGAAAGTTCAGCTGGTTCATCTGCCAGACTGATAACCATCTCACGCAGTACAATGATCCTGGAGTATTTTGCAGACCATATTGTGATTGGTCTCGAGGAAGATCCATTACTCTGTTGGAAACAAAAGAGAACAAGATGGCCAGATCTAGCAAATCTTGCAATATTGAACCTCAGTTGTCCACCTTCAAGTGGATATTCGAACGATATTTAGTGCAGCTGGAGGAATGGTCACTGACCAAAGAACACTGCTAAGTCCTGTAAATGTGGAACAGCTTACATTTCTCAGAATGAATGCTGACAATTTCCCAATTGTCCCAAACACTGAATTATGTGACTCTGACCATGAACATGAACAAAAGCTTGCAGACAATGATACTGAATATGATGACTAGGTTGTGTGCAAAATGAATAGAACTGTCACCACTGCCACCATGCCAGCCACATGTGCCACACTACTCATAGTTTTCTTTTGTCAATCAGTTTAATATTATGTAACTTTGATGCCCACCATGGATATAGTTTTTGGAAACAACAGCAGTCCTATTCAGAGCAGCTGCGCCTCTTGTACCTACTCTCATCAATGCCCGCATGGGTATAATTTTTGGAAACAGCAGCAGGCTCAGTCAGAGCAGCTGCACCTCTCGTACCTACCTAAGCAATGCCCGCCTCTCATACCTACCTAAGCAATGCCTGCCATGGGTATAATTTTGGAACAGCAGCAGGCTTGCTAAGAGCTGCTGTGCTTATCGCATCTGCCTGAGCAGTGCCGCCATGGGTATAATTTTTGGAAACAGCAGCAGGCTCGCCAAGAGCTGCCCGCCTCCTCGTACCTGCCTGAGCAATGGCTGCCATGGGTATAATCTTTGGACACAGCAGCAGGCTCGCAAGAGCAGCTTCACCTCTTGTACCTGCCTCAGCAATGCCCCCATGGGTATAATGGCTCTGGGCATCTAACAAACAGTGTAATAGTCCAAATAAAAATAAAACAGTCTTTCACATGATTTTTGTTATGGTCAGGGTCAGGTAATTAGATAGTAGAACAGGTCGATAGTAGCTACCTGACTCAACTCAATTACCTGGTTTTCATCTGGGTATTTTAGGGTAGTTTAGAGGTATCTGTGGCTAGTCTTGAGGGTCAGTATTTGGTACCCACCCATCCCTAATTATGGCTCCCTAGTGGCTGGAAGGTGCCAGGCACTCTGCTGCTGTTCAACCTAAGTGCCTGAGTCTCTGCAGGACCCTTGAATTTCAGGTGGCTGATTGCAGGGGTCAAGGTCAAAAGATAGCAACATCTGTTTGTGCGTTGAACTTGTTACTGTTTCACATACCTTCTTTTGCTGCTCAATGCTTTTTTAACTTCTAAATACATTAACCAGCTCAGTTTGCAGTCTGGTTTGTGGTGTGACATCAGCAATTTCTCCGTGTATTTTCAGGTGCCAGGCACCCTTTCATCAGCAGTACACCACAAGGAAAATAACAGGGCTAACTACACTTCTCTTCACCTGGCCTCCAGTGCCAGTTCCAGCTGGAGGACCCATGCATCACAAGGGGACTCACCCTGAGCCTCTGATGGCTCAACCAGGTAAGCTGTACCTTTAAGTCCTACCTTGAGCACGGCTTACACTTGGATTGGTTATTTTGTGACTTGGATTGGTTATCCTTGGATCTGGAATGTTTAAACTATGACTTGAAATGACTATTATCATGACCTGGATTGGTATACCGTGACCTCGAAAGGTTATACTGTGATCCCGATATTGTTATTCCATGACCTAGAATGGTAATATGGTGACCTGAAAGGTTATACTGTAACTTGGAAGGTCTGTGACCTGGATTCGTTATACTGTGACCTGAAATGGATATTCTGTGACTTAGAATGGTTATATTGTGGCCCAGAATTGTCATACTGGGACCTGGATTGGTTGTACTGTGACCGGAATGGTTATTCTGTGACCTGGTTTGGTTATAAGGTGAGTGGCAATGGCTATACTGTGACCTGGAATGGTGTTCTGACCTGAATTACTCTTCTGTGACCTGAATGGTTCTTCTGTGACAAAGAATAGTGTCCTGACCTGGAATTACTCTTCTGTGACTTGGAATGGTTCTTCTGTGATAAGGAATGATGTCCTGACCTGGAATGGCTCTTCATGACCTGGAATGGTTCTTCTGTGACAAAGAATGGTTATTCTTCCAGCAGCTCATGTTCTAGACCAGATTTGTACAACTAATCATGGTCATAAACCCTTATGTAAATTGATTATTAATTCCAAATCAGACACCTCGGCTCATTTAAAAACAAATGGCAGGAGGAACATCAAGTTCCAATCACACAAGAGGAATGGACTCAGATGTGGCCTGTGACACTAAAAGCATGCAGAGAAGCCAAAGGAAGATTGACACAATATAAAGTGGCCAATAGATGGTATTATACCCCTGTAAACTTGTAGACTTAGGCCTGTCTACAACTGATTTGTGTTGAGATGTCTTGCTGATAAAGGTACACTTACACATATTCTGTGGTCTTGTTCTTTTCTAACCACATTCTGGAATGGAGTGAAGGAATCATGCATAAAAGTAACTGAGATCCGCTTTCTTTTTGCATCTAATTTAGTAGTTCTGGATATCTTCTCTAATATGTCACAGTGTTCCGTAGTGCAAAACTTTGGCTACATGCAGCCTTGATTACAGCCAAAATGTTGTTTTAAAGCACTGGAAAAGCACAGATGCTCCATCACAAGAGAATGGCTACAAGACCTTTCTATAAGAGCCAGCTACAAAAGATTAGCATATGTTAACATTAATAGGACTGAAAATATTATGATATCTGGGAACCTTTCTTGAAAGTATTGAAAGAATAAATCTGTACTGTATTTTATCTTCCAAAATGTTCAGTTGTTTAACTAAGGGTATTGAACCCTAATTTCTTGTTTTTATTTCCACTTCTCCCCATAGTTGATTTGTTTATTAAATATATCATAATATAGAATGTATGTTTTACAAAGACGCTTATCATAAGATGTAGAGTGAATATACTGTGGTTTTTTGGATATCCAGATGTGTGTACATTGAAAATCTTTATTATACAATGGCAAGAAAGAATCTTGGACTGTGATTGGTCAGTTTGGGGCTGGACCCATGGCGTTATCCCAGCATGACGCCACAGGTCTAGTCTCAGCACTGTGAACCCATGCAGATGATTTTTTGGATGATTTATTTATTTATTTCATTTTGTTGACTGGGTAAGTGCACTAGACAAATCCTGCCTAGTTTCAGGCACAACCCGGGAGGGGATACAGATGAATGCCAACTGACCTTGAACCAGATTAAGCTGATGATGATTTTTGATGATGAGCTAGATGTTTTTGGACCTGATAAAACATTCTTTAAAATTATTTTTTTTTTATATATAACAACGAGCCATTGTATAATAGGAATAATGCATTCCAGTGTGTGCCTCGTTTGAGATAACGCCATGCCTGGGGCATTGATGCACTCGCCTGCGGCCTTGTACCCCAACCCCCCAGGCGTGACATTATCCCAGCATGACACACACCCTGTCATGCATTATTCCTTTAATAAAATATGGATTAAAAAAAAGGACGGTTATTCTGTGCCCTGGAATACAGTGACATGGTTTGCTTATGTAGTAGCCTTACAGTGATTTTTGTTTTGTGGCCTGGATTGTTTATACTGTGACCTGAAATTAGTATGACTTGGAGTGACTGTTCAGTGGCTTGAAATGGTTATTTGGTGACCTGGAATGGTTATTCAGTGACCTGGAATTGTTAGTCAGTGACCTGAAATGGTATTACTGTGACTTGGAATATTTTTTAACATGACCTGGTTGGAATGGTTATTATGACCTAAATGGTTATTCAGTGACCTGGAATGGTTATTCCATGATCAGGAATGGTTATTCTGTGACCTAGACTGAGTACAAGGTGACCTGAAATGGTTAGTCCATGACCAGGAATGGTTATTCCGTGACCTGAAATGCTTATTCTTTTGATCAGGAATGGTTATTCTGTGACCTGGATTGGTTATACCGTGACCTGAAATTATTATTCTGTGACTAGAAATGATTATAATGTGCCCTGTATTGGTTACACTGTGACCAGGAATGGTTATATTGTGACCTGAAATGGTTATTCTATGACCAAGAATAGTTAATCTGTGACCTGGCTTAGTTATACTGTGACTTGAAATTAGTATGACTTGGAATGACTATTCAGTGACCTGAATGCTTATTTAGTGACTTTGAATGGTTATTCAGTGACCTGGAATAGTATACTGTGACCTGGAATGCTTATTCAGTGACATGGAATGGTTATTCAGTGACCTGGAATAGTTACACTGTGACCTGAAATGGTTGTTCAGTGATCTGGAATGATTATTCTGTGACCAGTATTGGTTATACCGTGACCTGAAATGGTTATTCCATGACCAGGAATGGTTATTTACTGACCTTAATTGGTTATTACATGACTAGGAATGGTTATTCTGTGAGCTGGATTGGTTATACAGTGACCTGAAATTATTGTTATGTGACAAGAAATGGTTATACTTTGACCTAGATTGGTTATACACTGACCAGAAATGGTTATACAGTGACCAGGAATGTTTATACTGTGACCTGAAATGGTTATTCTCCAGGAATGGTTATTCTGCGGCCTGGACTGGTTATATGGTAACCAGAAATGGTTATATTGTGACCTGAAATAGTTATTCTGTGACCTGGAATTGTTATACAGTGACCTTTGTGACCTGGAATGGTAATACTGACTCAAGCAGGACATTTCTATAGGATAAAGCAGCCCATGTGACCAGCTCTTGGCGAATGAGCATGCAGAACTGGCCAGACCCCATTTTATAAGTGCAGATAGTGTTCAGTGCTTCAAGACTAAACTCAGCGGACACTTGAAGGCAAAACACATTTCAGGTTACTGCTCATGGGATAACCGAAGGCAGACCTGATTGACTGCACAGCCTTACTTGATCTCATGATATATACTGTGTATAGTCCCACTGTCTTCCTAAACTATTATCATGTATCACCACTGACTGTGTATTCTTACTGTAGTAAGTAATGTAATTATGTTCTCATGCTCTGGTTTGTAATTGTAATAGAACTGTCTAGTGACAGTAGCTTGTCTGTACATTCAGTGTCTTGCTATATTGTATTTCTGCTGTAAATTTATTCTATCCTGTATTGTACGCTGTTGTTCATTTTATGCTGTCCTTCCCAGGATCTCCTTGTGAATGAGCTTTGCTCAATGGAGTCTTTTCTGGTAAAATAAAATAAAATAAGTAAGTAAATAAATGAATAAATATGTAGCTTATTAAACACTAGGCAGCACCAAAACAGCAGGAGAAAGTATCAGTTTTGAAAGTAGCCAGTTTACTGGTGAAGAATTTTATTTCTGGTTACTCTTGTCAATTGGAGGATTTTCTACCTACTAGCACTAGGTGTGATGTATAGAAGCCACTGTACCTGGAAGCTGACTAGTTGTATCCTTTTTTTCTTTTTTCGCCTCCACCAGTGGGCAGATCTGACCACCTTCTGGCTGTTCTGGCCCTTGTGTTGCTCTGGTGGAAGGGATTCACCCCTTAGTTTCCCTTCCTTAGCTCAGTGAGGACATTGGCATGAGGTCCAGAGTTATAGCTGCCCAGCCAAGTGCCCAATGACAAGCTCAGCTCAAATGGAGTCCAGGTTGTAGTGTTAGGCAGGGAAACAGGGCAGACTAGCTGGGCTTTCCGTCATTTTCTGCTGACACATTCTATGTTTCTATCCTCCCCACTCCACTCACACAGGTGCCATAGCACCACCTATACACCCACAGGTGGGAGTAGCAGAGTGAGGAGTTACTTTCTCTCTCCCCAAAGAGGAGAGCACCAATGGGATGCTCGAGTCACCTCCTCCTCCAGCCCCCACCACATTCCTAGCTTATTCTTGAACTCGGTTCCTAGCATTGTAAATGGTAGCCCTACTGCTGCCTTGACATGCTGGCTTGGCTAATTTTGTTCCCCTTCACACTGTACCTCATCAGCGTCATAACTTCACACAATGTGACATCACTAACTACTGACCAATCTGGAAACAGGTGAGTAGCTTCTCTTGGCCGGTCATGATGCCGTAATCAGCCGCTGAGGTATTTATTTAGAAATTATTGACCAGGAAAGGGGTACTGAGCCAAGGCTCATTTCCAGGTGCGACTCATAACATGAAGTGGAATAACAGAACTCGACGGCCAGCTCGTTGGTAGAATACTGTTCCACACAACAGCCATACCCTCAACCTCTCAGCATTAAAATGGACAGCACTGGTGGTCAAAACTCAGAATAAATGGACAGAATGTGTAGCAGTTTCTTACTTAAAATACTATTATGTCTAAGAATAGTTGACCCCATACGATAGCATTAAGGAAAGTGTCTATCAAGTTAGTGAAATGTTTTAATAGTTTGTGTATCCAGAAATAGCTCTAACATTATGAGGAACATCAGTTAACCTTTGTGGAGTATGGGTAAATTTAAGTGTGAAATTCATAGTGCCATGCGCATCTCATAGCAGTTGAGAGGTATGCACATCACACCGAGTACTGTCAGGTAGAAGATTTTCGAATTAACAAAAGTGAAATGAAAAGCTACTTTAGATACAAAAGTTATAGCTGACTTGGAATGGGAGGGTTGGTTGTGACTAGTGTTACTAGGATTCCTAGAATCTGTTCCGTTATCATTCAGTCAAAATTTCAGTAGGCCTGATTCCATTCCGTTTCCTATTGAGGCAATGGGGTGGAATCGAGTCAGAATTGGGATTCCTATTCTGCTTCTGAATACCAACAGATGTTCTCAAGCCTCCTCTCACCCAGAACACAGTGGCAAACTAGAAAAATCTATTATCTAAACCCTGCCCTCCTCCTCTCACCCCATCACAGCTCCTGGTCACGCCCTATCTTACTCCATTGCACTGCTGCTGTGGGAGTGGGACAAGCCCTGGAGGTCCCTCTAGCTGGCTGTATGACCAATGTTGCCTTGCCTGCCTGGTCCGTTGGTCTGGTGCTGTACTTGTCCACCCACTGCCATCTGCTGTCATTCCTCTGTTGTTGGTAGGGCACTGGTACTGGTCCCAGTCCTCATTTCCATGCCTCAGGTAATCCATTCTAAAGAGTGACTCCTCCAACTGCTACCTTTCAATGCCGATGCCCCACTAGGCTAGCCACTTTCTCCTCCGCTCCTGCCTGCAGCACACTAACAAAAAAGTGAAAAATATGAAGCCCTCCTGTCTTGCCAAGCCATTGCACCAGTCCACCAGGACCTGCCCATGACTGGGGGAGTTGATCCCCTGAACATAAGGAAGTGGCCTACCAGCAGAAAACCCTGGATTTTGCAGCCACACTACACTCACTAAAACAGGAGTAAGGTGTCTGTTACTGTGTGTTTTGTGTTGGTAGGTCAGTGGTTCCACTCCAGTTTTCCATGTTACTCAAGGGGTCATGGGTCTCTGGAGACTGCACACAGGGCAGCAGGTTTTGGTTTGTTGGGGTTTAGTGAAGGTGGCAGGCAGAGGGTACTTACAGAGGAGATGTGGATTTGTGGAATAAACTGATGACTTATCTTACCTGATAGAGCCCAGACCGACTGACTGACCAAGCAGGCAGCACATCTCACAGCCAAACAGAGGGACTCAGAAGGCCTGTGTCCAGTGTTTGTCCAGAACTCTGTGTTCAGTAGTAGGCAGCTGATTAAGGAAGGTTATGGGGAGTGTGGACTGTGGGATGCACAAAGGTGGGGGTAGTGTGCAATGTATTATTTTACAGGGTTCTGCAGTTCAAGCTGTTGTGTGCCTGGTGGTGGAATGTTTTAGAAGATGAAATCAGATGCAAAGTCAAAATCGGAACCAGAATCTGCATCCAATCTCAATCAATTTCCAGAATTCAGATTTTGGCCTTCAATACTAAAATTCAGAATTCGAAAAGTTCTCGAGTCTGATGACTCCAGTTCCATGGGCCTGATTCCAAGCAACTGTAACTATGACCCAGTTCTGATTCCAAATGATCTGTTTCCAAAAGTTCTGATTTATTCTGAGTTAAACAGGAACATGTTCCAGAATGGTCCAGAAATGGGTCAGAGGTAGATCCGAACTGGGTCAAATGACTGAATCCAGTTACCCTTTCAGGATGTTCATCAGCCCTTCCTTTAACTCATTTAATATTGAAGGTAGTTATTTTTTCATTTTTATTTTTTTACTGATTTCATTTTGAACAGGAATGAAGCGCCCAAATCACTTTCCTTATCCAGGTCGGGTCAGAACTGGTCACTTGAAAAGCCGAGCCTGGTTACTAGACCAAACTTGCCAAATTGGAGTTGAGTCACAAATGACACTGTTTTTCAGAGTTGGGTCAAGGGAGTCTGTTCTGGGGAGGTTCATCTGCCATGGAGCATGTCCCCCTATCCTTACAGTTGTCTGCATTTAAAAATTAATATTCATTTCAGCCGGGTGCTAGCTCTCAACGTGGAGCATCAGAACTGCAGGCCCAGATACTGGTGGAGTTTAGTGAAAGAGGAAAATTTGAGGTTGAACTTCACCTCTGGAGCTTGGAGAAAAAATGAAAGTTAGATGCCATAATTTTAAAGAACAATTGTTTTTATAGCATATGATTCAATGTTGTTGTGTATGGAAATCCATATACTTCCAGATGCTGCTGTACCACAGTAATGATGTCAAAATGTTGTTGTACAACAGTAGCACGACGCCGAAAGCTATTGCACCACAGTAGTGATATCAGAATGCTGTTGTACTACAGCAATGATGTCAGAATGCAGTTGTGACATGTGAAAGGTTATTGTACCACAGTAATACTGTCAGAAAGCTGTTGTACTACAGCAGTGATGTCAGAATGCAGTTGTGACATGTGAAAAGGTTATTGTACCACAGTAATACTGTCAGAAAGCTGTTGTACTACAGCAGTGATGTCAGAATGCAGTTGTGACATGTGAAAAGGTTATTGTACCGCAGTAATACTGTCAGAAAGCTGTTGTACTACAGCAGTGATGTCAGAATGCAGTTGTGACATGTGAAAAGGTTATTGTAACACAGTAATACTGTCAGAAAGCTGTTGTACTACAGCAGTGATGTCAGAATGCAGCTGTGATATGTGTCAGAATGGTGTTGTACCACAGTAGTGTAGCTGTATCACAGTTGCGGTGTCAGAATTTGTTGTACCGCGGTAGCTATGTCACTGCTGTGGTATACCAGCAAAGAATCCCATGTCTACTAAAGGAAGGTTGTCTTTTCTCAAACTCTACAAAGCCTTACTCTCTCCCTCGATTAGGCTTTTTCTTGAAAAAAAAGAAAAACCCAGAATTTTAAGTCGCATTTGCTTTATTTTCAAGTTTGTAGCGCCATGATCAAGGAATGTGGCGGGTGCTGCTATGCGTCATCTCGATTATAGTGCGGCTGTGCACTGCTCCTGTTATGCTTTTCAATATCAGCGGGGCGGTGTGGAGCCGCACCATAACCTTCGAGATGGCACTCTCGCAACACCCTCCTCATCTCTGGTTGCAGCGCTTACAAACCTGAAATGAAGTAAGAAGCGATAATTTTTTTGTTATTTGTAAAAGCCTAATTCTGTGTATGTATGGGGGAGGTAAGGCTTTGGGGCTGGGAGTTTGAGAAAAGATCAGTTTTCCTTAAGATCTTGCCTGCTTACCTATGGTGCAGATTCCTGATGACAAAGGTATCAGCAAGGCCGAGAACACCTCAGCAACTGTTTGTTAAAAGATGAACTAGAAATGTTGCCAGCTTACAACAAATCACATTAAATAGTCCTAATATTATCCCTGTTGTTTGACGTTTCAACTAAGTGAATTAAAAATGAGCATATACTATGCAGAATAATGTATGGGCAACCATACGTAACAAGGCTGATGTTTCCATTAAGGGTTCAGATGACATCATGGGCCTTGACAGAGCGGTCCTATTGACAGACCCTATTATGTGTGAATATTTGAGAATCCAGGCATATTTCATTCCTTAATTTTTTATATTTTCTCTATTAAAAATATTCAGTCTCTTGGGTAATGCCTTGAGATTCAGCATCTTGTTTTCATGGAGGTCCTTGGGAAACCATAAACCGACTGTGAATAAGTCCGTGAATACATACAAAACATTTAGAACATTACAAATCCACAAAGAGGAGGATACAGCATAATCAAACAAGCAGTTTTATCCTGCAACCTATTATACCCCAATGGGCTATACCTTGGCCTGTATCAGACCCACCTTCCTGCTCGGACACTGCTGCACTCCGGTGTCTTTCATGCCAGCTCCCCGCTTAAGTGCATCCCTGCACTCTCCTTCACAGCAGGGCACCAGTAGCACCACCCACCAAGGTCTAATTTGCTGTGTGACTGGAGGACCGGAGATACCAAAGGCCTGTGATGCCTTCGGTTGACATCCCTGGACCCCCTGCTTCCATTGCATAATATCCTGCTGTAGTCTCTCCAGACCTCCGACAGGGACTGCCATGATCATGCTGTGCCTTGGGGAGGTGGGAGGCTGGCTGCAGTGTGGTCAGACATGCCATCCTATGCTACTCAACGCTCCCTGAATAAAGTGCTCTGACATAGAAACATAGAATGTGTCAGTAGAAAAGGACCAGTAGGCTTATCTAGTCTGCCCTCTTTCCCTGCCTAACACTACACCCCAGACTCTACGTGGTCACAGGTGTCCCTCCCCTACCTCTGTCGCATCCATGTACCTATCCCATGTATGCTTGAAGCTCACTGTCTTCGCTCCCACCACCTCCTCTGGCAGGCTATTCCAGGTGCCCACCATCCTTTCTGTGGAGAAGAATTTCCTCATACCCTCTTAAACTGCACCCCCCAGCTTCATGGCATGCCCCGTGCTCTGCTGCTCCTGCTCCTATTTAAGAAACTCCCTCCTGCACCTTCTTCACCACTCTATCTTACAATGGGTGAAACCCCCACTGGAGTCTGCAAGTGTACCCCAGACTTCCTCCCAGCCTGATGAGAGAGAGAGAAAGGAGCTGCAACATGAAGCCAGGCCTTCCACATGGTGACGCAATGGCCTAGCTACCCCATTTATTTCATTTCTTCTTAGTGCATAAACCTTGATATCACCTATAACATGGACTTGTACCTACCCCTAGACTCAACCCCTTCCCCAATCTGAAACTATTTTTATTTTATTTAATTTTGTTGGCCTGCAAAGGTGGGTTGGGAAATGCTGTTTTCAGCCTCGTCCTGGGGAGAAACAGTACAGATGCAAGCTGACTCTGCTATTGAACCAGTTTAATCACAAAAAGGTTAAACTAACCTTGGAACAGACTGTAGCACTGTAATGAAGGTAAACATCCTCTTCAGCAAAGCTAGGCAGGAGGCTGTTCATGTTTGGACCCTGTATCTAGTCACGGATGTCTACCCATTTCCTGAATTGCACGACTACCAGCGCGGATCGGTGGTGGGCAGACCCTAATGGCAAATATCTTCTGTTTTATTGTCTGTTCTAAAAGTATAATGAGTTCAAGTGTAAACAAAAAACCTGTAATTAAGAATTTTAAACAGGGCAGAGACAATTCCGGAAACATCAACGGACGCAGCAAGGCATCATAAAATTGATCGAGGGGGTTATTAGAATTATCTTTTACATTTGACGTTTATGTAAAAGTGCATCTCAAGTTGTCCACTGTTTGCCGCGATGGGTCTCCTGAGAAAAGGATAATGATTTTTCATGCATTAACGGTAATAATGGACAGCAGTAATACATTGTTTAAAGAGACGGACAGCATCCTTTTAAAATTGATGTGGTTGTAGTTAAAGAAAAGGGTAGCAAAACAAAAAGAAAACGGCAGACGAAATGAACATCTCTGCTGCATGCTCCTATCTGATCCTTGTGACATGTTAAAGTGGTGCTGTATCCTTAAAAGATAATAAACATTTTAAAAATCCATTAATAGAAAAACATGTTTATTTCTGTTACTCATGAGTGAGGAGAGGTGTTTAAAAGTTTATTTTATACCTCACCATGACCAAAGCCATATGCTGGGAATCTTTTTTTTTTGTTAATATTCTGCTTTTCCCTGGCCGGGCTTGCTTCTTTTTTTTGTTTTCTCTCTCCTCAACTGGCCCCATCAGCAGTTTTCCCAGTCCTGGCACCTGTCATCCCTGGGACTTACTCTGACTTAATGGTAGAGTGCCCCACAGATTTGCCTCTGTGGCTGAACTCCCAAGGTTCCCCAAGCCTCAGGAGAGTTTAGCTCAGATGTGTTGGCAGGAAAGCCCAGTGGGCAGTGCAGGGCCTGTGTGGGGATGTCATGCCACACCGAGTTAAGTGGCAGTCTTTCCGATGTTCTCGTGAAGGTCACCCCATCCCCAGGACGCTGGAAGGTGGGGGTGCGCTGCAGTAACGTGAGCATGCAGGTGTGCTCATGTCACAACTAGGAAGCACCCACCCATCCATCAGGGCTCCACTTGCACCACCACCTGTGGTTACTCAGGTGGCGTAGCACAGTGGCGAGCACACCCCTTCCCGAAGGAGGCGTGTCTCCTCTGGGACATTTAATCCTCCTCCCCTGGCTGGCCCCCAACAACCCAAGCTCGCTTTTGATCTCAGGTCACCAGCGCCATGCCCAGTAGTGCTACCACTACACCAACAGGCCATCTACCCTGGCTGCCACTGCTGCCCTGCTCTGCCTGGCAACCACCCAGCCCCTTCGTGCCCATTCTCTGTCTCTTACCCCGATCCATGGGGTCCCCAGAGGCATTTTCTTCCTTAGGAAAGGTATTTTCCTAATGAGGTGGGCTCCTTTGGAGAAACGAAGCCAAGCCTGCCTTGGGCCTGTCATATGAGGGCTGCTAGGAAATTGGAAAAGGCAGCCTGAGAGCACCTGGGCCATTCTGCTGTGCAGCAGGGTATTTCCTGTGTTTATGTCCTCTGACACTGCCAGTTAGGGCCTGGAGGTGTGCCAGCACATGTATGTGCCTGACTGTGCACCACGGCCAGGCAGCATCCCCTCCCACATCCCTCACTGCACTGCCACCTGCGATTTTCTAGGTGGCAGTGTGATACAGAGTGCCACCCTCTCTCCCCAGAGGAAGAGAGCATCTGCTGTAAAGTTCAAGCCTTCTCCTGCTCTGACCAGCCTCAGTACTCCAGCCTTGCCCTCAAACATGGGTCAATGGCATTATGAGTGCTTTGAATGTCTCTTTTATTTATCCAACTTTTACCTCTTATCACTGCCATCTTTCCCTTCAGATCCTGACTGTCAAACTCCCAGCCAGACAACCAGGACTCAGGTAGCCCCAGGTTTGTGGCGTGGGGCCTGAGAGAAATAGCAGCTGCCATTGCGATGGTAGAGGGAGGCTCGCCTGTTTCTCCCATCTCTCTCGCAACATCCCTGCCCGCATGCCACCCATAGAATCCCTGTACTGAGATGGCAGGTTCCGGCCCCGTGGCCACCAAAGGGGCTTTTGTAGGTACAGATGCAGGGATGCTCCTTCCCGGTTAGAAGCACAGCTGCCAGCACCACCAACAACTGAGGGACTGCATGGTCGCATGGATTTTGACTTGCTCCTGAATCAGGGTCAACCACATGTTACCATCACATGTTTACCTCTAGGCAGTTGAGGTGCTTTCGCTGTGAATCATTCTTCCCATGTGCTTGAAGGTACAGGTACTAACATTTTTATTGTTACTTTCTTCATACCTGTAATTCTGCAGATGGAGTGTTTGTAACCTACCTGCAGTCACTCACTTGTTTACTCCCCACCAGAGTAACTCCTCCGCTATCCAAGGGTCTCCTACCTCCGCTTCTTTAAGCCTCAGTGCCCTTCCCTGAAACAGGGCCTAAGTAACCCTGGCCTATTAGCCATTAAAAGATCTAGTTTCCCACTGAACATGCAGAGCAGGTCCAGCAGGCAGGAGAGAGTAAGAGGGCATTCTTCACTTAGCAACCTCTTTTCCTTCTTCTGATCTTACCTGATACAAGGATTCCACAATCAGACGGCAGAATATCTGATGTGCCCCCAGCCTCTGCAGCTATTCTAGTATTTCAGCTGAAATCCCCACTTGTGGTAATCTAGACAGCAGTATTGCAGTCAGAAATGATGCCTACCCTGGAGGAGGTGTTACTGTGGAGCATGAGAGCATTCTGATGGACAGTGAACCCAGGTCTCTAGCGACGGATTAGTTCCTGCCACTTCTCTGCATACCTCAGATAGTATCCCAAAGCCAGATACCATCAGATTCCACCTTTTTGGATTTCTGATGTCATGGGATGATGGCATGTAACCATGAATCTGATCACCTCAGACCCCAGGTATGGATTCACCATTCAGATCCTCCTTGGATCTCAGCTATTCGAGGGGCGGAGCCAACAGTCTGACCTCAATGCAAAATCTGACTTTGGATCCCAGCATCCAACCGCTGATCCCCAAAATCTGACTGGGGATCTGAAATCTTGGCTTGGTCAGATGGTGCTCACATTCAGAGATGGATAGTGGGACTGTCTCTCAGAAGACACTTGGATCCCAATAGCCAGTCTGAGCACCACTACCTCTAACATTTCTTTTAAACCATATAGAAGTGACACAGTCTGTCTGTCTATCTAGCTACAAACTCTATCTATTCATCCATCTATCTATCTTATCTATCTATCTATCTTTATTGAATTTTGATAACCGGTGGGCTCACTGGAACTGGAGATCCCTTTTCAGGGGCAACCTCAAGTTAATTACAGGCAGGGCCTCTGTCTGTCTGTCTGTCTGTCTATCTATCTGTAACCCCTAGGTGGCGCTATCCCAAGGGCTACTACCCCTGCCTGTTTGACTACGGACAGGTTGAGGGGCCTAGGTCCTATGGCGGTGCCTCCACCCAGAGGTCAGGGTTTGTGATGGTTAGACTAGCCTGGTCACAGCCCTCTGGGACACTGAGACCCTTTTATTCCCTCTAGTGGCTCACATAGTACACCGGAGTTACAGCCCCAATACCCCACGATATACACTGTTCACTCATATAGATACCACTTACCCCGAGACGGATACTGCAGCACATCTCTGAGGACCCCTGTAAGGTAAGGTTAAGCAACATGCACAGCAAAACACAATACTGTTTCCATAAGTACCAACACCACAGACAGTATATAGTATAACAACAACAAATCTGATTTATTTAGGGACAGTAACACGGGAGGGGAAATCAGGTTAATTAGTGGCATTAACTCACAGTACTGTGCACACATACAGGGTCTGAAAAGTCACACTCTGGGTACCCAGGTTGGGGGCTAGCCAGGTCCATTGCCCGGGTTGGCCGCAGGTGCAGATGGATAGGGCCCTGTAGGAGAAAATATATGCACAACACCCAACTGTAAACCGGAGCCGTTGGCTCAGTCCATGAAGCAGTGAAACAACAAGAATTAGATGACACATTGTGATTGAAAACAGGCTGCAGAGGAATACCCCATTTGTACTCACAATACCCAAGCTGAGGACGGATGGTGGATGTTCTTCTGGATTGCCAGAACAACAGGGCATGGAGACAAGGTCCTTGCAACTGGACCAAACTGCAGTTGACAGCAAATGGATTTAGTCCAAGACAAGCTGGGGTTTGCTTCCAGCTTCAACACACAGCACACAGCACAGGGGATTGGAAATAGCGATTCCCACAAGCACTACGCACATTCATATGTAAAAGGAAAGTACTATACCAGGCAGGCTGCTCCTCAATCCCGATCGCAATTACTACACAATACCCAGGAGCACACACAGCAACTTCAGTTCCTGACAGACTGAGCGATTCAGCAATTCTCTAGTCTTCTACAGGGTGAGCCTGGTTTCCACTCTTCAGACTTCCTTCTGTCTCCTCACAACTCGGATTCAGTCCGAACTGGCATTTGCAATGGCTGCAGGCCGAACCTCAGGGCCTCACACATGCTTTCTCTGCGAAACTATATACCGCAGAAGCACAGAGCTCCATCTTCTTCACTGTCACAACTGATCTGATCTTTCCAGTCACAGAGCAGGGCATTTCCTTTAGCTCCACACAATTCTGTTGGCTGGTTCGGCTGTCACTCACAATAAGACTCCTCTGTTGGTGGAAAAGGCATCAGGGTCAAAATTACATTTCCAGAGTCACTGCCCATACAATCCCTTGTGGCTGGCTCACAATTAAGAGTCCAAGTTCTGATTCGTCCACAGGCTCCATTTTAGGGCTCCTTAACCCAGTTGGCTCAGCACAGCAGTTTAGGTCCAAAATGGAGGGTAACATACAGAGTCCCAGCTGCAATAAAGGCAGGTTAGACAAACTACAATTTTGCTAATGCTTTAAATGATTACAGGCAAACAGTTACAGCTTTAGATGGGCTCCCTTTGCACTTTCAGCAATGCAAAATGGAGCGATTACTTTGCAGCTCGGGCGGGTTTGAGCATTAAATACACAGTCCCCCATACAAACTAATTAAGTCTGCAAGGAGACAGCTCTTAAAGAGACAGTACGTCGAGGCTCAAATAGCACCTCACTTGCAGCCACATTTAAGCAGCTCAGACGCCAAACACCATCCAGACTTGGAGCATTCAGGCAAGCTCCTGGAAGACTTTTGAAAACCCCCATTTGCAGGGGTTACACCCTTCCTGGCCTGAAAAACTTGGTGTCCGTATCTGTAAGTACCCCATAAGTTTCAATACAACCATATACATTTACATCAGTATCACATTAGGCTTATACATGTAATTATCAGTCAACATATCACCTTACCAGAAACACATTTCTGAAACTTTTCAGTACATCACTTTTACACAGTATTATGCACACATTGTACCGTAATTCAGGTTATTACCTCCTGTACATGAAACCCGAGAGAGGGGTCCTTCCCTGTCGGCTCCTTGGAGCTGGATGGGGTAGGGCACCATACCTAGAGGGCAACACAAGTAACTTGGAGTTAGCACTGATGTTCAGTTTTGGCAATGAGCTCGGGGACACATACACTCCTTTATGGACAACACTGAGAGGCAAGTCCACAGGCCTCCCAGGGGAATCATAACTGAGGTGCACCACAGGCTTTACAGCTCGACCAGTCTTCTAGGGGAACTGTTACAGTCTCTGCACCCTGAGCCTCATTTTCAGCATTGTTCTCACTTGTCAAGGGAGTCTCCATTGGAGTGGAGAGGCTAGAACTTGGGGCACGCTCAGCTCCAGGAGTTACACTCTCGAGTCCACAACACTTGGCTCACATGGAGAGCTTGGACACTGGCAGTGGACCATCAGGGCACTCAAAATACTCTTCTTGTTCTGGTATATCACCAGTTTGTCCCAGTCCATCATTTTCCTCCTCTGAAAGCTCAAACAGTTCAGCCATACACAATGATTCCATATCATCTGACTTGATGCTTTGCACTTCACTTTCTGGGAGCATTGGCTCCAGGGACAAAGCTGGGGGCTTAGACAGTCCAGAAGGCCCATCTTCATCTCCAGGATTGACTAGGGATTGCCCAAAACAATTGACTCCGCTCAGTAAGAAGGGTAGTATTCAAAGCCACACTCACTTTCCTCTGACATGGACTGACAGTCATGTTCAACTGGGACTTGTGGAGGGAACACTTTAATTCAGCTTCTGTAGGTGCAGACTTTCTTGATTTTTTCTTAGCAGCAGCTCTAGTCACTGGTCCAGAGGGGGCATTTTCTGGGGGCTCAGACTCAATCAAGATTTGTCCAATGGGCAGTAAATGATTTCTATGCATTGTTTTCACATCTTTTGAGTTATTCTCCAGCCTAACTTTGTACACAGGCAGATCATTTAGTCTGCCTACCACAATGTGGAGGAGATGGTGCCACCTATCAGCAATCTTGTGTTTGCCATGCAGTCCCAGATTTCTTAGCAATACCCGATCTCCCTCCTGGAGTTCCAGTGCTTTCACTTTTTATCATACCTTTCCTTGCTAGCCAGATTTCTTTTGCAGCCATGGTTTGAGCCAGTTGATACGCATGATTTAGTTGGGCCTTTAACTTTGCACATACTGTAAATGATTATCAGCTCGAACCCCATCAGGAGAAACTTCAAAACATACATCTACCGCAGTCGAGCTTCTCTTCCAAACATCAGGCGGTAGGGGAGAACTCAGTGGCATCACTTTTGGTGCAGTTGTAGGCATGTACCAGGGTGCTAATTTGTTGGCTCCATCTAGGCTTGTTCTTTGGGTGGAGGGTGCCTAGCATATCTAGGCAAAGTGCGGTTGAAACGTTCAGGCTGTGGGTCCCCTGGGGTGGTAAGGGTGGTTCTGGACTTCACTCCCACAGAGAAAGCATCTTTGATCAGACGACTCTCAAAGTCTCTCCTTGATCAGAATGGATTCTTTGTGGAGCCCCATAGTGAACAAAAAGTTTTCTACAAGTACTTTTGCCACAGTGGATGCTTTCTGGTCCTAGGTGGGGAAAGCTTGTGCATATCTCGTAAAATGGTCAGTGACCACCAGCACGTTACTAATATTTCTTTGATCGGACTCTAACTCAGAAAATCAATTCAGACCAGCTCCATGGGTGCACTGGTGGTGATGTTAACAAGGGGCAGCCCTCTGGGGCAGGCCTTTCCTCTGTAAACAGCGTACAAGTTCGAATGTGTTGCTCAACATCAGCCCCCATCTTAGGCCAATAGAATCTGGATCTCACCAAGTCAAGTGTTCTGTCTATACCAAGGTGCCCCATGTGGTTGTGTAAGGACCTCAGTACTGAGTCTCGAAGCGTGGGCAGCACTAGTTGTTGTTTGTCTATTTGTCCCCTCTGTCTACTGTTTCCTGTATAACAGTCTATTGATCAGTTTCAACTTAGGACCTTCCTTGTATAACAATGCAGTTCTCAAATCAATGAAGCGTAACTTAGACACATCTTTCCCTGCATAGAGGGCTTCTAAAGCTGGTTTGATCATAGGATCTCGGATTGAGCCTCACGCAGACTGTCATTGTCTAACTGAGGCAAAGCACCAATGTCTAACGAGAGAAGTGGCAATAAGCAGCAGGTATGCAGTTCTCAGAGGGCCCCAAACAGTCCACCAAACAGTTCACTGGGTCTGGGACCACTTGCTCTCTCGGTCAAACTTCTGGCAGAGTGCTCGAATATCAGGTTCTGACAGTCTGACCTGGTCATTTTGAGAAACAGGCCTCCGGAGAGAGCATCAGCATCTATGTGGTTCAGGCCTGCTCTGTATTCAACAGCATAGTTGTATGTAGATAATGCAGAGAGCCACCTATGCCAATAGCGTCCAACTTAGCTGAAGTCTGCACATAGGTCAGAGGTTATTGTCAGTTTTACTAGTATCTTAGCTCCCATACAAGTACTTTGTGGAATTGGTCCACAATGGCCCACTTCAAAGCTAGGAACTCTAACTTATGTACAGGATAGTTCTTTTCGGAAGGGTCAGGCTTCTGCTGGCAAAGGCCACTGGTCTCAGGCCATTCTCATGCTCCTGGTATAACAGCCCCAAACCTTGCAAGCTAGCATCAGTGTACAGGACATAGGGTTTGCTGGATCTGCATAGGCCAGGACAGAAGCATGGGTAAGTTGATATAATCTCATTACAAGCAGCTTCACAATCAGGTGTCCATCGGGCCCCAAAACTTCGTTAGGACGGAAATACACTCTCTCAGTCTTAGGGAAGTTGACCTTTGTATTTTTGTGGTAGGAGGGTAACCTTGAGTAAGATTAAGTAAAGGACGGATCACTCTTGAATAGTCCTTGATGAAACGGCGATAGTAGCCAGAATCCCAGGAATCTTGCAGTTCTTTTAGATTGTGGGGCTGTAGCCAGGTGGTCAAGGCCTCAACTTTACTTGGGTCTGTGTCTGTTCCTCGGTGGAGACTATGTGTCTCACATACTTTATAGATGTTTGGAAGAATTTACATTTATCGATGGACAGTTTCAGGCCAAAGTCTTCCAGTCGGTCCAACACCTTGAACAATCTACTCTCATGTTCCTCCAGCGAGCTGCCAAACATAATAACATCATCCAAGTACACTAGGCACTCTAATAGATTCATGTCCCCACAGCACGCTCCATCAGTCGCTGAAAAGTGCCTGGGGTGCCTGAAATCCTGAGGCATCCTCATGAATTCATAGAAGCCCAGCGGACAGATAAAGGCTGTCTTCTCACGGTCTTCTGGGGCCATCGGGATCTGGTAGT
The DNA here is from genome assembly GCA_016271365.2 of Neoceratodus forsteri. Taxonomy (NCBI): domain Eukaryota; kingdom Metazoa; phylum Chordata; order Ceratodontiformes; family Ceratodontidae; genus Neoceratodus; species Neoceratodus forsteri. Next base: position 92,330,679 of record JADMNL010000031.1, on the reverse strand, counting down.
ACCCACTGTGAAGGTCCAGCACAGAGAACAACTTGCTACCGTTCAGGCAGTCCAAAGCATCCTGAATGCGGACATTGTATATTGATCAGGATAGTCCGCTGGTTTAAAGTGCGATAATCCACGCACATCCTTACTGTCCCATTCTTTTGTCTCACTGCCACAATAGGTGAAGCATATGGGCTTCTGATCTTGTATTACACCAGCAGCAAGCATCTCTTGCAGATGCCGCTCACATCATCTATGTCGTGCAGGGCCAGGCATCGAGACCTCTCATGAAATGGCCTTTCATCATGCAGCTGGATGTGGTGCTCAGCTCCTTGCACACATCCTGTGTCCCATTTCTTTAAAGAAAACACCTGGTCTCTCTGGGCAAGCCTTCTACTGATTCTCATCTTCCATTTGGCTGGCAACGGGAATCCCCAAAATCAAACAAGTCGGGTGTCACTCTGTCATTTTCCCTGAACACTTGTTACTGGGTAGCACTGCAGTATCTGCACAATGTACATTAACCAGGGTGCAACCTCTAGTTACTCGAATCTCTATCAGACACATTATGAACTTGGACCATTACCTGTCTGGCATAAGCATGGGCTCTGGCAGGCAAAATATTGCTTGACCAGCTGTCCTTCCGGCAATTTCCCATCGCCTGGTGCATCCAGCATGAGGATTTTATTCTTGACATCCTTTCTGATAAGGACTTCCCTGTAAGGTACACTGGGCATTTGGCGCCAGAATCAGAGACTCAGGCTCCTTCTTCCAGACAATTCCAACCGGTTCCTCTGGTTCCACTTTTCAGCATCTCTTCAGTGCTCATAGGCCTTCTTGATCAAGGCCAGAATTCTTAAAGATCATCCAGTCTGTGACTCCTGTTTCCAATAAACAGCTGTGCCAACCATCCAAACATATGCATTTGTCCCAATTAGTAGAGGAACCCCATCATACAGTCCAGTAGGGGACACACTAAGGCCAGGGTTTCTACTTGCTCTGCCACTCCAGCCACGGAGGTAGGGAAAGATAGCCAAACTCAGATATACCCGGAGTAGGGGTAGGCCTTCTCACTTTACCCCCATACATGCAGTCCTTCCAACGGTTGTAAGGGGCACGCCTGACAAATGCTTCTGATACCAATCCTGGAACATAATTGTCACTTGGGAGCCACTGTACAACACAGCTCTGGTGGGCACACTATTCACTTTTACTGTAGTTTCCATTGAAGGGCCCACTATTCTGGACCAGTCCGGAGAGGCGGTAGCAAAAGCCTGGGTAGATGATCTAGCCACAGAAGGACGTGAGTTAGCATTTTGGGACCTTCATCAGTCATTTCATGCACCTCTTAACCACTGTTTTGTGCTCCAAAGCTCTCCATGTAGCCGGCTCACCACTCTCTCTAAGTCTTTCTGAGACCGCATTCCTCTTCATGTGCCCATCCTTCCCACAATTATGGCAAAATATGTCAGCTGAAGTTTGGGGTGACCGAGGCATCACGTTGGGGCTGCGCATTGGTACTATCAATAGGAAACCTTGGTGCCACCTCAGCCGGCGGTGGTTGGACATTTGGAGACATCTCTTCAGTTCCTCACCTCCATAGCCAAGACATCAAGTTTTGAACTGTCGTCAACATGAAGTGCCTGGGTAGGCACCCCTACCCCCATAGCAGAAGCAGTCGGGCAAGTGTCAGTGCCTGGTGCTTGTAGGAGCGCCTCGGATGAGACTGTCTGTTACTTTCCTAATCTCCTCAGCAGTTCACCCCCACGATGGCACACCCTTTTCCTTCTCAGAGCACTCATTAACTGCCAACCTCTGCCCCTGAACTTCACTTGACGGGTCACCCTCAGTCACTCGGTTCGTAGCAGCAGCTATTGGTGCAAGTTCCTCCCGGGTTTTTCTCAACTCCTCGAATTCTCTCATCAGCTCATCATAGGAGGGTGGGGATTCCAGTTGATTGGCCAGGCGTAACTGAAGCAACAGCAGTTCTGAGAAGGGGGCAGACTTAAGGATCCTGTCTAGCCTGGTTCGGTCCAATTCAATCGCTGGCAAACTACCCTTTCTGAGGCATTCTTGCAACAATTTTTCCAGCCGAGATACATACACAGACAACAACTCCCTTGGTACTGGTGTGCATTTCTTACTCTCCACCACTGGTCCTCATCGGAATCTGGGCTCCCATACACATTCTCCAAGGCCTCAAGATAGTCCTGTGCAGTCGCTTCAGGGTTACTGGCCCATTTGGCACAGATGGTAGCCAGGGCAGGACCTCAGAGGCTCTCACTTACCCTCTTTTGCTTTTCTGCTTCCGAGCATTACCATTCTAGCACTTGAGGGGCAACATAGTCTATCCAGGTCTCCCAGTCATCCTCCCTTGTGGGGTGGGAGGTGCAGGAGAAATTTTCAACCTGCGGTAAGAGTCGTGACTATTGGCAGGTACGTACATAAGAGGCTTACACTGGCACAGAAGGAGGGGCAATAACGGGTGCTGGAGGGGGAGGGTGTTGGTGGAGGAACGTCTCAGGTGGCAATAATAGTTTCTTTAAATCCTCCACAGTTTCCCTTCCTCCAGCAACAATTTAGCAAATTTCTCCTCAAAGTTTCAGATAGTGGGGGCTCGTTCTCCCGGGTCTTTACTGTCTTTAGCTATCACTCTCCAGGCAGTGAAGGCTTCTTTTGGGGTAATGGTCTGTGGCACTTTAGAACTGTCTATAGGGTCCTTACACTCTATTAGAGCCATGAAAGTTTGGGCGAGCCGATCTGCCAGCCGCCCACCACCACAAGGTTTCATAAACACTTGACCTTGGAAAGCACTCCTCCACAGTGTCCGTACTGGTAGCCAGTGGATATCCAAGATAAGTATAGCATTTTGGGGGTCGATCTCCTGCCCAGTACACCACCTCACTAACTGGGGTACAGCCACTTCTGTTGGGGTATCCATTTATTTTTAACAGTAATTGTAATTGTGGCTACTAGAAGACACTAATCCCATGGTGCCTCCAAGATGTAACCCCTAGGTGGCGCCTATCCCAAGGGCTACTACCTCTGCCTGTTTGACTACGGACAGGTTGAGGGGCTAGGTCCTATGGCGGTGCCTCCACCCAGAGGTCAGGGTTTGTGGTGGTTAGACTAGCTTGGTCACAGCCCTCTGGGACATTGAGACCCCCTTTTATTCTCTCTAGTGGCTCACAAGTACACCAGAGTTACAGCCCCAATACCCCACGTATACAAACTGTTCACTCATATAGATACCACTTACCCTCGAGACTGATTCTGCAGCACGTCTCTGAGGACCCCCTAAGTAAGGTTAAACAACATGCACAGCAAAACACAATACTGTTTCCATAAGTACCAACACCACAGACAGTATATAGTATAACAACAACAAATCTGATTTATTTAGGGACAGTAACATGGAGGGGAAATCAGGTTAATTAGTGGCATTAACTCACAGTACTGTGCACACATACAGGGTCTGAAAAGTCACACTCTGGGTACCCAGGTTGGGGGTAGCGGTCAGTCCGCTGTCTGGGTTGCCAGCAGGTGCAGATGGATAGGCACTGTAGAGAAAATTTATGCACAACACCCAATTGTAATCCAGAGCCGGATGGCTCGGTCCATGAAGCAGTGAAACAACAAGAATTAGATGACACACTTGTGATTGAAAACAGGCTGCAGGGGAATACCCTGATTTGTACTCACAATACCCAAGCTGAGGACTCGATGGTGGATGTTCTTCTGGATTGCCAGAACAACAGGGCATGGAGACAAGGTCCTTGCGACTGGACCCCACTGTAGTTGATAACAAACTGATTTAGTCTGAGACAAGCTGGGGTTTGCTTCCAGCTTCAACACACAGCACAGGGGATTGGAAATAGCGATTCCCCACAAGCACTATGCACATTCATATGTAAAGGAAAGTACTATGCCAGGCAGGCTGCTCCTCGATCCCGATCGCAATTACTGCACAATACCCAGGTGCACACACAACAGCTTCAGTTCCTGACAGACCGAAAGTGATTCAGCAATTTCTCCAGTCTTCTACAGGGTGATCCTGGTTTCCACTCTTCAGACTTCCTTCTGTCTCCTCACAACTCGGATTCAGTCCTAACTGGCACTTGCAACGGCTGCAGGCTGAACCTCAGGGGTTTCACATCACGCTTCCTTGCTGCGGAAACTATACACCGCAGAAGCAGAGCTCCTTCTCTTCACTGTCACAACTGATCTGATCTTTCCAGTCACAGAGCAGGGCATTTCCTTTAGCTCCACACCATTCTGTTGGCTGGTTTGGCTGTCACTACAATAAGACTCTCTGTTGGTGGAAAAAGGCGCAAGGTCAAAACTACATTTCCCAGAGTCACTGCCCATACAATCCCTTATAGCTGGCTTACAATTAGGAGTCCGAGTTCTGATTCGTTCCACAGGCTCCATTTTAGGCCCCTTTAACTCAATTACCCAGCACAGCAGTTTAGGGTCCAAAATGGAGGGGTAACATACACAGAGTCCCAGCTGCAATGAAGGCAGGTTAGACAAACTACAATTTTGCTAATGCTTTAAATGATTATAGGCAAACAGTTACAGCTTTCAGATGGCTCCTTGCACTTCCAATGACCGCAAATGGAGCGATTACTCCGCAGCTCGGCAGGATTCAAGCATTAAATACACGGTCCCCATAATAAACTAATTAGTCTGCAAGCAGACAGCTCTTAAAGAGACAGTATGTGGAGGCTCAGATAGCACTCACTTGCAGCCACATTTAAGCAGCTCAGACGCTGAATACCATCCAGACTTGGAGCATTCAGACAAGCTCCTGAAGACTTTTGGGAACCCCCATTTGCATGGGGGTTACATATCTATCTATCTATCTATCTATCTATCTATCTATCTATCTATCTATCTATCTATCTATCTATCTATCTATCCATCTATCTACTGACAGTATCTATCTATCTATCTATCTATCTATCTATCTATCTATCTATCTATCTATCTATCTATCCATCCATCCATCCATCCATCCATCTATGTCTGTCTGTTTATCTATATATCTGTCTAATCTATCATCTGTCTACAGTATCTATCTAGCTAGCTAGTTATCCATCCATCTAGTTATCATCTGTCTACAGAATCTATCTAGCTATCTATCTATCTACAAACAGTATCTGTCTATCTGTCTGTCTATCTATCTATCTATCTATCTATCTATCTATCTATCTATCTATCTATCCACATACAGTATCTATCTATCTATTTATCTAACAACAGACAGTATCTATATATCTATCTATCTATAGACAGTATATATCTGCAGACAGTATCTAGCTATCTATCTATCTATGTAGCTAGCTATGCATCCATCTACAGTAGCTACCATCTGGAATGACTAACCCAGCAAGACAATGCCTGGTTTACAGTGGGGTCCCAGAAAAGAGGCAGCAGTGCAATATACTAATAGCTTATCAAAATACAGTTTAACAAAGTACTGATGATTGTTGCTGCTAAGACCACTTAAGGTTTTAAGAGGGGTCTCACGCTTGTCCTTAGGTTATGAGAACTGCAACCAAAGAGGAGCAGTTCTTATACCATAAGGATGTAAGTGCGCTCTTGCAACCACAAGAGTGGTCTCAGCGGTCGTTTTATTTAATATATTATTGATGGAGGTTGATCAATAATATGTCAAGATTTAAAAAAACACCTTCCCAGAACATAACCAGTTTCCAAGGCAGGTGCAGGTCAGACGTGCTTCACAGAATAAGTTTCACGTGGAGAGGAAAGGAGCACTCCGATTGTTTGGGGAGTGCTTCCTTGATCTATAAAGTTCATCCATACCATGCATCTACTACAGCCGACAACAGAACATGTTAAATGCTCCATTTAATGAGAACACAGAGTTTAATTTAAACTATATCCAGAAGCTCACTTTAAAAAGGCATTAGGATTAATTAGGGCTGTGAGAACCACCAAAGCTTCTGATAGTATCCGAGCCTTATCAGAACTTTCAGAACTTTGTAGTTTAAAGTACAAAGACTGTTTTAACCATCATTGTCTACCCTTAAACTATTGTCAGTGAAGGGTAAGGAATCTAAAAATAACTTGGAGTGGTGCTATTTACCTCCTGCCTCCTTTTAGGATTTAAAGCACTGCCACTAGCCTTCTTACTAGATAAAGATCAACTGATGAAGTATAGTAAACTCCAAAAATTAATGTTTAAAACTTAACAGAACCTATAAAAGGTCCTGATAAGATTCTTTTACAGGAAATGGCATAGGTTCTAGGTGGTGCTGGACTCACTGAACTGGTTCTCTGATCTATAGTTTTAATTGGAGTTCAAATGGAATTTCGATCCATGATTGAGAGGCAAACGGTCTGGGACACTTTTTGGCTCTATTTCTCAGTATTATCAATACAGCCTGATCTATACTCTCTAAGAGTACAGTATATGATAAAATCAGTCATTGATTCAGTACACTCGAAGGTGGCATACCAGCCAGTTTGGACTGATATGCAGCACTGGTGGAGGACTAAGGATCCGTGTTAATAGCTTAGTTGCATGCTACGCCATTTACATTGGTAACAATTGATGCCAGATTAAGGAAATATAGTTACCTCTTTTTTTAATTGTTTCAGTAGGGAGCCTCCATTGAAACAAAACACAGGGATTGTGGAGACAAAGCTCCCAACTTATAGCTAAAAAGGAACATTGTGACCATAATAGCTAACCTTAACTACAGCAAATAGCGCAGTTCCATGCTACACTACTAATGCTGGTCCATAGTCCTCCACCAACGCTTGATATGCTGCTTCCAAGTGTAGAAAATGCCTGATTTGCAGTTATGCTGACTTGGCTCTTGGCCTCGATAGTGGCTCGCTGCACTGAGTCTCAACAGTTTGTTGATAATGGCTTTAGCTGCAACAGATGCAAAGGCATGTGCCAGAACCTTTAGGAAATTAATGTTAGTAGTGGAAACATAGAAACATGGAAACATAGAATTTGAAGGCAGATAAGGACCGCTTGGCCCACCTAGTCTGCCCATTTACCTACCTACTGTGACACTACAGACCCTACTTGATCGGATTTAATCCCCCAACCCTTTTCTACCACTAAGGTTCCTTATGCCTATTCCATGCCTTCTTGAATCCCGTTACCAGTTTAGCCCCACCACCTCTGCAGGAGGCTGTTCCAGGCATCCACCACTTTTTCTGTGAAGAAGTACTTCCTCACGCCTCCTGAGTCTACCCCTCCAGCTTCACTGCACGCCCTTTGTTCTTGAGCATCTCTTTTTCTGAAAAATGCTTCCTCTTGAACCTGTTAGACCCGTGAGGTATTTGAAAGTCTCTGTCATATCCCCCTCCTTCTTTCCTCTAGCGTGTACATACTGCTGTCTTATAGTCTGTCCTCATAGGTCTTTTGATGCAGCCACTGCACCATTTTAGTTCCCTCCTCTGGACAGCTTCTACTCTGTCTATGTCCTTCTGGAGAGGTGGTCTCCAGAACTAGACACAGTACTCTAGGTGAGGTCTCACCATTGATTATACAGCAGCAATAACTACCTAACTTTTTCTGCCTGTGATTCCCTCCTATGCACCCGAGCATCCCACTAGCTCTCCACACCACTTTATCACACTATCTGGCCACCTCTAGGTCATCAGATAAGATTACCTAGATTTTTTCCTGTTTTGTGGTCATTAATACTACACTCCCATTTTGTACTTTGCCCCTGGGTTTCTGTGCCCCAAGTGCATGATTTGACATTTCTTCACATTGAAACTGAGCTGCCATCCTTGACCACCAGCTAACTTTCTTAGATCGCTATTCGCTTTTCCACACACACCACCCACCCACCAGATGTCTAACCTATTGCAGATTTTAGTGTCATCTGTAAAGGCATACCTTCACTTCTAGACCCTCTGCAATGTTGCTAATAAAGTCATTAAAGAGGACTGGTCCCAGTACTGATCCCTGGAGCACCCCTCTGGTCACTCTCCTTCCTTGGAGTGAACTCCATTTACCACCACCTTCTGTCTCCTGTCTCTGAACCAGATCCTTACCCGTTACCACCCCTTGGTACCACTCCTAGGCTGCCCAGTTTGTTTACGAGTCTACTATGTGGAACGGTGTCAAGGACTTACTGAAATCTAGGTAGGCCACATCCACCACACTACCCTGATCAATTCCCTGGTCACCCAGTCAAAGAAATCTGTCAGATTTGTTTGACATGACCCCCTCAGTGAATCCATTCTACCTTGGATCTTGCAAGCCACTGGATTCAAGATATTCCACAATCCTTTCCTTCAGAGTGATTCCATTTATTCCCTTACCGAAGTCAGGCTGACTGGCCTGTAATTGCCAGCCTCCTCCCTGCTCCCACTTTTGTGAAGTGGGACTACACTCTCTCCTCCAGTCTTCCAGAACCACTCCTGTCTCCAGTGAGTGGTTGAACAAGGCTGTCAGAGGTGCACCAGCACCTCTCCCGAGCTCCCCTCAATATCCTTGGATGCACCCAACTGACCCCATTGTCTTGTCCACTTTCAAATTTGCGAGTTCCTTCAGGACTCTCGCCTCTGTAAATGGACTAGTGTCTACCTCTCTTCCTTGATGCTCTTGGCACTTATCTTTGGTCCCTTGCCTTCCACTTCCTCTGTGAAAACTGAATCGTGCTCGACAACATCTCATAACCCAAAGCTCCTGTCATTGCATCACCTAACTCATAGGTACCTCAGTCCTCGTTTCCCCTCCCTATTGTGCTCCCTCCTCCTGATTTCGCCTCATATTAGCATTGACTAGAAATTGACTGCCATCCTTTTTCCCCATTCCCTGCTCCCTCTTCCTCATCTTTTCCCTCCCTACTCCCTGCCTACCCCAACTGCAACTTTGACAAAGCCGCTGGCTGCTACCAATTCTTCCTTGGTTTTAAAACTTACTATCCTCCCTTTCATGTTGATTTTAACTCCTTCTCTCCTTAAATATTGCTGTCTCATCTACGATGTATTATTAATGGCACTGCACATTAGTTACTCAATTTGTTAGTTTCTCCATGTCTGTTTGTAATCCCTCCCCACTGACGTGGAACCTTTGTAAATGAGCTCTTGGCGCTCAAAGGTAATTTGTAATCCCAAATTGAATAAATAAAAAAGTATTTGTTCAGGACGTCTGCTTTTCCTGGTCCCCTCCACGCACTCCCGCCTTTACTCTTAAGTCTTACTATCCTCCCTAGTCTTTTCTTTTCACTTACATATCTGAAAATGTCTTGTCCCTTTCTTTACTGCCTGGGCTATTTTCTCCTCCATTTATGCCTTTGTGCTCCTAATTGCTTTTACTGCCTCCTTTGCTTGTCTTGATACACCTCCCTAACCTCCTCCCTTTGTGTCTCCTTATACCTCCTGAGTGCTACCTTTTTGCCTTTACCTTCTCGGCCACCTCTTATGAGAACCATAGCGGTCTTTTTCCCTCCTGCTTTGGTTACATGCCTGACGCCAGAGGTTTGTTGCGTTCACTGTCCCCTCTTTTAGTTTTGCCCACTGCTTCTCCCTCCGCCCAAGTCCTCCTCCTACCAGGGCTTCCCTGAGACATTTACCCATCTTTTTAAATCAGCCTTCCTGAAATCCAGGACCCTTGCCTTTCGTGGCTCAATTCTGCCACAGTGCATATACCGAACCACACTGTATGGTGATCACTGGTCTCCAGGTGGCCCCCACTGTGACATCAGCAACACTGTCGGTAAGTACAAGGACCAGTATTGCCCCATCATGAGTGGGCTCTTTTACTAGCTGTCTGAGGAATGCCCCTGCAGAGATTGTAGGATGTCACTTCTCCTAGCAGTAGCTGCAGCTGGGGTGCTCCAGTCTACATCCAGCAGATTGAAGTCCCCACCAGCAGCACCTCCCTTATTTTCCATCTTTTGGATGTCTTCCACCAGAACCTTGTCCAACACCCCATGCTGGAGGTCTGTAGATCACTCCAGTGTGAAATGCAGCCCCTTCCCTGTTTCCAGGGTGACCCACAGGACCTCTGCCCCTCCCTGTGTTCTCTGTATCTCACATCATGCACCAAAAAACACCAAAAATACAAAATATTTTCATATGTAACAGTATCAATGTATGTCTTGACTCCATCTCTGTTTATTCCACTGCTCTGCCTTCTGTATTTTCTTAGCTATAGAGAATCCATGAATGCTCCTTTCTCCTGTCATCTGTTTGGGTCATGATGTCACTGATGAACACATCTGCACCCTCCCTGCACCAGTATGTATAATTCTCAGATTGGCTGGCTTGTCTTCTGGATGAATGAAAGCACTTGCTTGTTCTGAATAGTAACTTTACTATTACATATGATCAGCTGGTTTTACTATTACAAATGATCAGCTGGTTTTACTATGCAGAGCAAGCAAGCACTTTCATTCATCAAAGCAGCCGCTGTGGAGAAGGGGTGGGTTAAAATTTACCCGCTTTCTAACATAGAGTTGGGGAGGGGAAGGAGGGTCCAGCCATGCTGACAAGGTGGGGTCAGTGAGATTTAGACAGCATTTATTTTAACGCAAACAATTGCTGTTTGCAAAGTAAAAATGGTGGCCGGGCTGTGGAGGTGGGTGGGTTGTGCCAGTCACCCACTGTGGGATTTATTTAAAATGTCATCGTTTTATAAGGCTAATTGTGGGTGCTGGGGAGGAAGGTGGGCTTGGATTGCTGAGTGTGTGGGGATGAGGGTTTCATGTAACTGCATTTGGACTGGGGAGAAAGGTGGGGGCTGTTTCCTTTAATTTTTTTTTTTATTTCTGCAGGTGACCGAATATTATTGCCCACATATGAATAATAGTGCCTCTGTTTGAGAAGGGTCTGAATATTCAAGAGCCCTTCTACTCATAGTATTGGGGAGATACTGTAATGTTAGGCCCCTGCACACCCCTAGTTGATACCCCTTGTGTAACAACACCACTGTGGGCATGACCACTTAATACAGAGCTGGCTCACTGGCTCCTGTCTCTGCCTCCAGCCTTCTTTCTGTATCTTCCACTACCATCAGCCTCGTTCTAGACAGTGACCTTGTGGGGAGTGTATTATGCTCCAGAAATGACCTTGTGGGAGAATGTATTATGCTCCAAAAATGACCTTGTGGGGAGTGTATTATGTTCAAAAATGACCTTGTGGGGATTGTATTATGTCAAAAATTACCTTGGTAGGAGTGTATTATGCTCCAAAATGACCTTGTGGTGGAGTGAATTATGCTCTAAAATGATCTTGTGGGGAGTGTATTATGCTTTAAAAATGACCTTGTGAGGGAGTGTATTATGCCCAAAAACGAACTTGTGGGAGAATGTATTATGCTCAAAAATGATCTTTGAGGGACTGTATTATGCCCAAAATGACCTTGTGTGGAGGTATTTTGCTCCAAAATGACCTTGTGGGGAGTGTATTATGCTCCAAAATGACCTTGTGGGGAGTGTATTATGCTCTAAAATCAATGTTTTAATAAATGACCAGAATCTGAAAAAAAGGTTCTGATAAGGTTCTTTACAGAAAATGAGACAGGTTCTGGGAGGATCTCAACTTGCCTAAACCTGCTGGCCAGTAAAAATGGCCCAATATCAGAAATGGAACCAGTATTTAAAAACAACAACTTCTTGGAAAATGATCTAATTCTCCTTGAACAAAATGACTATCAGGCAGGAAGAAGGGCAGCATCAGCAATGGGAGCTTAAACAAAGGGAAAATAGGATTAATTCAAACCGAACTCAAGCAGCAGTTCAGTAAGGGCTTAAAAAGATTAGTCACATTCCCACATTCCCAATTATTACACAAAAGGAAGCTAGGCAGATGGCCCTGTGGACCTTTCAAGGTTGGTGGTTTTACTGTACGTAGGAGTTCCTTAATTTATAATACCGAAAAGTCTATAATCAGTGAAATGTGTTCCTGTGCAATACTGCTGCTCAGTTTTCGCCTTTTCTTTATATAGCTGTTTGTTTCTTTGCCACCTATGCCTTCTGTCAGGTCCGTGCCAGTCACCTCAAGCTCCGTCAATCACTCCTCCTACCAGTGGAATCCACACGGAGCAGAGCCCAAGGGTGCTGGTGACCATTTAGATGCTGGAGAATGTATTTTCTCTTTCTGTTATCTCATGAAGGACATAGACAGAATTCCAAAGCATTTCTATGTAAACCATGGAATAATTTTCCACGTATTGCAGGAAAAGAGTCCATGAGTTATGCCAACTGCAGATTACTAATCTGTGAAAACCATTTCTTTTGAAATGCCGGAATTGTGCTATTGATGGAATTCTGGGAATTAGAATTGTTGGAATTCTGCTCTGTCGAGATTTGAAAATACTGCACAGCACTAGGCGTCTAGCGTTGTCTCTGGTGTCCTCAAATGTTGCCACGTGCTTTGGGTATGCACCACCTCTCATGAGCAGGCTCCTGGCTAACCACAAGGGGGTGATGCCATAACCTGAAACCTCCCTTCCCAGGTTGGCTCACCTGAACTCAGCAGCACTGCCTAGCCTTTGCTGCTCTGATCCTGGCCCCCAAGTCCCTTCCCAAACTGGATTCCATTGTGGGTGGCCCCTGCACTATTTTGTTAAATTAATTTAATTTTAGTTTTATTAAACTTTTTAGTTCCTGTCTCTAAAGTCTCCGCCTCCAGATATACAGAAGTCTGTGTAACCCCTCCTTGGGAGGGACTTGCCTGAATTGTTGCTGCCGCCTCCCAAGGCCCCACACTGCTGCTGATGCTGTCTCCTCCCACTCAATCACATGTGTGGTGGTGGGAGAGCGTGCAGCAGTGCTGATGTTTTGGCACCTTCTGTGCCCTCGTTAGTGGCTGCAGTCACGCTTTCTGTAATCTCGGTCCACCGATCTTGGCAGATTGGACCAGGAACAACACAGGATGCCTTCTCTGACTTAACACCTTCTATGCCATCCACATACTGCTACCAACAGCACAAGAGCAGAAGTACATAGTGATAAGGGTCTCCTCCCAGTGATCCCTGCCCCACCCTGCCAGGCACTCCAACGCTGAATGTGGTGCACCCACTTCACCACCGATCGACGGATAATAGTTCAGCAGGCTTATAAAAAAAAGAAAAAGAGGGAACTAGCACTTGTTGAGGCAAATAAATATAAGGAAATCAAGATGTCTGGAGCACAAGGCTCCATAAGATATGGTGCGGCCATCTTGCCAATCCCTGACCCCGTGGCTTAGCCAGTTAGAGGACTAGAAAGCCCTAGGAGCCCAGCAACAGACAGAAATGGATTTTGGGAAGTGATTACATCAGGGGCCTTCCTTAAAGGACTGACAGGTCAATGAGCCAAACAGAGGGCAGAGCAGGGCAGAAAGACTGATGGACAGCTCTGCCTAACCAATGACACACTAAAATGGGGAAGAGAATTTTGGGGCTCATGAGGGCTTGTGGCAATCTGCAGAAACACTGAGGTGACAAGATCTCTTGCTGTGGAAGAGAGCAGATGGCTCAGCGAGGCCCAAATCTGGTAAGCCCTCACCAGGGTTTACTGCTCCTCAATTCTGTGAGCTCCTGTGCTCATATAGTGTGACAGAGCGTGCCAGAGAAGGCTCCTGTAAAGGTAAAGCAGTGAAAATGTGTTAGAAGGGCATCAACTGCAAAAGTTATCAAAAGGTTACGCCTGTGGAAGGGCACCTACCCAACAAAGTTGCTGTTAGAGAATCTGAAAAGTTTAAAGTCCAGAGAAAACTGCTGAACTAAGGAATCAGAGACAGAGATCTGTACCTCCATCGTGGTGCTGCAGATCCAGGTAGGGGTCTGCCAGCCCTTATCAAGTGAGGGTGAATCGGGAATGGGGAGTCACAGGAAATGTGCCCTGAGTATGGGGTACTCAAAATCGGAGGCAAGTCTGATCATGGGGTGACTCCTTGGGTCTGTGCTCCTTGGGAACCATAAAGCTGCTGTATAGTGCTCCAGAATGTGCTGGAGCTGAGCAAGAAGGGCTGTGCCACTGCAAAGCATCTAGAGTGAGTCTGAAGTGCTTCTGCTGCTTGAGCAGCTGCTGTGTTCCAGTTCCCTTCGTCTGAGATGATGCATCTCTGGGTCACGTGTGCTGGTGTTACTGGCTGGAGTCTTTGTACTTTTCTCTGTTGGATTACAGTTACCCTCGTTAGGATTACAAAACTGGTTTTCAAACGATTTCCTTTGAAGTTTAAAATTTGAATTGTGATGGCACAGCATGGCCTGTTGGGGGTTTAGATGCAAGCTTGCTAATTGTTTCAACAAGTGCACCACCAAAAGAACTGAGGCAACATAGCTACCTGGTCTGGGGTAACCACAGTGCTCTCAGTAAACTCCAGTGCTCCTTTACTTAATACCGCCACGATCTGCACCACAAACAAGAAAGCCCTCTCAGATCAAAGAGTGCTATCAAAGATTTATTTTCACAACTTGTAGCAAATATAGAACAGGCTAGTAGACCAGGCTGAGACCCCAGTTCTTCGAGACTTGCCATCCTCATCGTCGAGGGCCTGCAGTGGGACTCAGTGTAATTCCTGGGTACCCGAGTCACTGGTTGCTGTTTTCCACTTGAGATTATAGTTCTAGTATTGGCAACATCTTAAAGGTATACTGCACCCTGTGTGAGAGTAATTCATCCTACTGTGCCCCTTGTTTGGGTGGGTTCAGTGGTAGTGACCCACTGTATAGTGGCTCCTAGTGGGGTTTGTTACTGGCTAGAGTGTTTAAGATGACTTGCAACTGGTTAATCCTTTTCAGAACTGGCCCTAGACACCCTCCGTCCCAGCAGTCACTGGGGCCCCAACCTTATAGTGGCCCCAAACAGAAGCTATGCAGGTCATCAATATTTGAAATTTCATATTTGTTTTAATTTATGCATTTGACTCCTGTCTGCTGTTTAAAGATCACAAAAATGACACCCGTGGGTTGGGCAAAACCTTTAAACTATGCATCACAGTGTCATAACAATACTCAATAAGGTGCACTCACGGGCCCACAATCACTAACCCTGCTAGGGCCTCTAGAAGCATAAGGTGGCGCTGCCTATTTTTCTGTTAATAGCTTCCAGGCCTGCGGTCAAAATAAAAGCATTGTTAATTTCTAGAATTCTACTTCTGTAAATGCGTCCTTTTTGTGTAACCTGATTGAATTGTCTATTGGTGAAGGTAACAACTATCTTACTGGTCCCCAGGGTGTGGTGGTCCAGTCCAGTGTAGGAGGTGGAATGTACTTCATCCCAGGGGTGGTACTGCACATAGTATCTGACTCACTTATTCTCTCTGAGTGTGGGGGATGGGCAGGCAAAGTGGGCCAAGCGGCCCTTATCTGCCATCAAATTCTATGTTTCTAATACAGAATTCCATGCAAAATACTGGGTTCCAAAACAAGAACCTTTCAGAACTTTTTGGGGAATGTCTGTGCACTGCTAACAAGTAGTATGTAGACTTAGGATATGGCAGGCTATGGGGGTGTTAGGCCTTCATGGCATTCAGTAGCACCCCTGGCCTTGGCCAGACTTGCACCCAACCTGAGCCAGTACCCTTCCTTTTCCAGAGCTACACTGGTGGCCAGGTTGAGGAATACCAGGGAGTAACTGGGATCTGCTGCATTCAGAGGGCCACTCCTGTATGGCAGGTGGGGAGTGCAGGCGTTATGATGGGGTGGGGTTGGGACCCTGCCATCAACTCTACTCACCTCACCCCCACCCCAAGAGTGAAATTGTTGGAGACCAGGAGCTCCTCCAATGGAGGAAGTTGGCCTGAACCCTGTTCGCTTCTTTGCCATGGTGGGCTAGGTGGCACGTGTCCAGCAATCAGTTACCAATTTTTTCCAAGTGTTTCTCTAGGACTTTGGTATCACTCTAGCTTCTGACTGCAGTATTCTAGGGTCCCTTGCTGCTGCATAGGAAGGATTCACTTGTATGGCTGGTTCAAGCTTCCGTTGGACACCTGTTGCTCAGCAAAGCTCTGCCCCCGTGGCTGCCCTGTCCCCTGGTCCCCCTGCCCCTTCCAGTGCTCCACGTTTGCATGAAGGGTGCCTGTGGCCAGTGAGTGCCACTCAAATTCAACAAGCATGGGGCAGCTTTCATGGCAGTATTCCATAGGGCAGTAATGCTGGAGTCATGTGTACCAGCCACCATCCCCAGGAAGTAGTAAAATGTTTCTATTCATGTCAGATATGAACAAAGGATAAACTCTGTTGAGTCAGAGCTCATTTACAACAGTGTCCCACAGTTTCAGAGTACATACCGTAAGAACACTCAGTAAAGCCAATAAATTGTTTACAAAGAATCCAAAATAAAATCTGCACAACAAAACCATCATTGGCTATGCAAAGGAGAATAAAATCAAAAATGCGAGAATAGAAATGATCAGATATTAATAAGTCTGGCAGCACACTAGCGGTTCTTTAGCTGTTCAGTCCAGCCATGTTTTATCTTACCCACCTAATCTTACAGATACTGGTCTCAAGGTATGTGGAATACTATTCCAGGCCATGGTTCCTAGATAGAAAACTGAAGTTCTATTTACATTCTTACATTGGTATCGCTTTGTGTTTAATTATTTTAGTTTCTAAATCAGGAAGGGGGTCTGCAAAACTGCTTACCTTGTGAGTTACTTCAGAAGGGTTGAAATAACTGCATATTTGATTTTCCCTTGTGGGTAACTGGACTGTCTACTAGTAGTCTGTGACAGTTTGCATCAAAATATTTTTAAATAATTGTTTACTGTGTCTTTCCTTGTGCACAGCTGACTTGTTTTGGAGTGGATTGCTTTCAGAGCACGAATCACCGGGCTGGGAGGTTTACCTGTGTTTGATGCAACTGTTTTTATTTTTTTCTTCTGTTTGTTTAGCAGGGTATTTTCGCTTTTAAATTGTTGTGTAGGTCATCTTGCTGACAGGAAGGTCAACACTCATCATAGTGGTGAGTCAGAGCTTTTAGCTGATTGTTTGAGAGGGCACAGTTGGGCCAAACCCCCCTCTTGCCCTCACCTCTGGTACCATTTCCTTTATACGGGGTTCTGACATCATTCCTCAAGGGCAAGGTGCATACCACTGTCATATCCTTTCCAGTATACTACACTGACAATATAAGCATACACATTATATATATATATATATATATATATATATATATATATATATACACACATACAGTATGTAACATGGATATATACATGTATTTACTGGTTCGGGAAGGATGAGGTTACCTGGCACAAGAAACCTAGGTTTGGCTACTCTGCACAGGGCACCCAAGTAAATCCAACTACAGGAAGCAATAACTGTAATGTCCAGAACCAGAATTGGGATTTTCAGTGTGGCTTTTTTATTAACTAACTGAACATAAACAAAAGCACTGCATGGTCCCCAAAGGGCTACGTTACTGTAATGTGCAGATTAGAGGTTAAAACACTGCGGTCCATTTGAGGAATGAACTCATTACTACAATTGTCTGGCTTTAGACCCACCAGGCACTCAGCCGGACTTTGCATCGCATTGAATACATAGCCCGACTGGCCTGGCTCCCTGCCGGCCACTCGACTGACGGTCCACTTGGCGAATGAACCCAAACTTTACTTGGAAAGACATCCCATCAAACAAGGAGACTCCCAAACTGTGGCTCCTCACACCACTTGAAGTCTGCGACTCCTAGAGAGATTTGTTTCGTCTTTCAATCGAAACTCCCATCAAACAAGGAGTAATTTTCCCATCCTGTGGCTCCCCACACCACTTAGAGTCGCGACTCCTAGAGAGATTTTCAAGTTGCGACCACGCCTGGGTACCCACCCCATCACTGGCCAAGTGCATGAGGTAAGTAGCAAAACACAGAAGAAACTGAGAGGTGGACCTGGTTACTAAAGATGGGGGTTCCCACCTCCAGCTTCCACAGCCCATACCCGGCCATTTCTCTGGACACACAGAAAACTTTAGACTTTAAATGTAGATTGAACGGTGGATGACCTGAAGCACCCTCTGCGAACTTTAAATCCATTTAAAACTTTAAACAGTTGACTGCTCTATTTGTTTGTCCTAGTTGACATAGTCCTCCCAAATAGCAGTCCACATTTACTTGAAATCCAACTGAAGAAAACAAGATGTTTGCCCCTTCCAATGGAGCCAAACATTCATCCATTAGTTGCAGGTGCCCTACAGGCGAAGTACTGTAACCTTTGCTGTTATACATGAACAGACTGAAACTTAAATCAGGCAGCTTTCTTCCCAGGGTGGGAGAAGGGATTGCCACTGGAACCCACAGAGAACTTTTCCTACCCCCGAAGGAGGGGGCACTGAGACCGGGGAGCGGTCTCCACCACTTTAAAAGGGTAAATTCAGGAACACTTCCTTCTGTGTGGAGGCAAACAGACAACTCACTGATTTCCTCACTGTTTGCTTAAGGACAAACTGAAGACTGACTTTGAATTTCCCAAAGTTCTAAACTTCACTCCCTGAGCTGGAGATTCCAAAGTGGCTCATGCAGCGCGACAGTTCTATAGTGATGTCATCTCTCAAGTCTCAGCTGTGACTGAGGACAGAGTGAGACAGTGTGAACCCATTTAACTGGAGTTTCACAAGCTGCCTTCCTGCCACCACTAGGTCTTACTGGGTTCTAGTAACCCCGGGTAACAAGGGGTTACACTAGCCCTGACCAGGAAATGACTGTCCCCAGTCATTATGCACCGCCCTAGGCCATCCCACCCCATGTGCTACCCATGGAGGGGTGATCAGGCCCCTCCCACCATGTGCAAGCACAGGTAGGCAACACCAAGGGCCTAGAGGCCTATAGCTGACATGTCAGCCTCTACTCTGTCCACTTACTATGGACACCTAGTGGCTCTGGTAGAACCGCCCAGAGCATAGCCATGATAGATCAGCACTGCAATCCCTACGGCCGCCAGGACCACAGCCTGTCTATCCCCTAACCCTTTAGGGAAAATCTATCTGCCTCTAACATAATATCCCAAACAAAACAAAAACCCGGGACCTCCCGACCTTGGGCAACCTGCAACTACAACTATTAGCAATAACAACACAGTACATTTAAATTCTACACCATAGCACTGACGAGGACTCGATGAGCCCTCCTCCTCTTCTTGTCTTCTCTTCTGTCTTCCAGGAACACCTGTAAGAAAAGACAAAACAAAAAACACATCCTAATCTGCAGGTACAGTCTATCTAAACAACAACAATGACAACAACAACCTTACCATACAGAAAAGCACGGAACAATCCCAAAAAGAAAAAGATATATATTTTTTTTTTTTAGAAAAGGTAGAAAAACAGTATTTACATTAAAGTACAGTAATGACATTGGTAACAATACACCTTTGGGGGATGGAATGCCCTAAAGTCCCAACTAGTGACCACAAGGCCCGAAGGCCAGTCCATTAAAGAGTCTCTCCTGGGCTGGAGCCCGTGAAGCATAGTTCTTTAAGGCAATAATCCCAAGGGAGAGTCTTGTGGACAGTTCACACTGTTTGAAGTCTGTAGTGTAGGGTGTGTATTGCAATGTCATAAAGATAGAATAAAAGTTTTTCGACTTACCAGCTTCTTGAAGTATTCGGATTTCATAAACCTGGTCCCTTCCGAAGACTCTCCCTGGCAGCATTTCTTCTGATACAGCTGGTGGACATCTTCTGGGAACCCACAGGAGTGCACATCTGGAAACAGCTGGGCTGATGTCATAACTGGAGAAGGAACCTAGAACAGGAACAAAAGAGAAACAGCTGGTCCGGCGTCATCCAATTACCAGGCGATGAACAGGAAAACAGCTGGGCTGGTGTCCTTTCTGGATCTGAAGTCATCTGGTGGTACCAGTAGATGGTTGCTGAACAGGATAGTACACTGTGGACTGAAGAATATGGGGCACCTGATTCCTTGTTTATTCATATTGGCAGTTCAATAAGGGCCTTCACAATCTAGATGTGGCAGTATTGACTACCACTGCTCGCTCTCCATTTTGTAGGCACGGGCTTAATTACTGGGAGGTCCTTGCACTGAGGCCAATAGTAGGGGGTCAGGGTCTTGAATTATTACTCCGCCTGGACGCACATAATTCACACAGTGGGAGACTTCTCACGTCTCCGGCCCACTATTCTCACTCTATCCATAAACAGTGTCCTGCCTGTCTTCCACTGTGTATACTTTTCATGGAACAGTCTATTCTTTACATGCTGGTTAGCCCCAGGATGCACATGTTTCATTGCTTCATCCCAGATCCAGGATTTCCTGCAGTTCTCAGTCTCCTCCCAGACTCTCCGAGGAAAGGTAGGAAAGGTCATACCAAAGATTTCATTGGCCTTTTACGAACCAGTCTCTCCTCTTTACTTGCTTTGGTCAATCTGAGACCGCTTGGCCTGGCTTGGGGTGGCCAGTCCTGGTTCTGCCAGCTTCGCATCCTCAATGAAATTAAAAACAGATCCCTGACTTCTTCTTCTTCTGGTGAAGCCAGGCAGTGGCATCACCACCTTCTTGAACACATTCCTCCGGGGCAAGATCTTGAGGCTGTGTACCGTTCCTTTCTCACAAGGCCACATAGGTTCCCCTCATCTTCCTTTCACTGAGGATCTGAGCCCAGGAGTGAGCAGTAGTTCTCACCCTGAGACTATCCATTCATCACTGGGAGCAGGTCAACACCTCCCATTCAAAGGCCTCCCGCATCTCATCTTCACCTTTGAGACTTGGGCTAGGCCCCCCACCCAGGGGACTATTGATGCTTCATCTGAACTTTCCTTCTGAGATCCAGCATCCAATGCTTCAGTTTCAGATTCAGTCTCTAATTCTGCACTCTCTACCTTTGTGCCACACTCCCCAGGGACCTTCCTCCACAGGCTCCGCCTTATGCTGTGTGCTGCCAACTGCAGATTCTTGAAGTTGTGTCCATGTGGGAGCCAAACGAATTTGAGGCGCTTTATACAAGCCATATTTTTGTAGACATCCAGCACAGTGAGGAATCATGAAGACATCCCTTCCAGCACTCAAGCACATCTGGCATACACACTGGATAATTAGGAATTGCCACATCAGAGGGAGTTGCCTCTATAGCACCAATTTTCAATATCTTTCAATCTATTTACTGCTGCTGTTACTGCAACCTGGGCATGATCCAGGTAACGAGCTGGTCCTGAGGCCATAACTGCAGAAAACAAACAAAGTTCACTGTAACTGAAAGTCCCATTTTAAATGAACACACTCTGTAGCTTTAAAATGGCTCCTCTGCTGCTGTGTTTACTTTACTACTCCACCCTGTAATGGCGGCGGCAGCACTCCTGTGCATCAACATTCAGACTCTGGTCTAGCCACTGCGCACCGATTGTCATCAGCTACTAATAACTTTTATTCAAACTGCACAACTTGCTCTGTTCTGGCTGTTCACACATTTACAGGATTTTCCTTGGACTTTTCACATGCTGGCAACATTCATTTAATTACAGTCCCTTTTAAAACTTCAGGTTTCAGCACAAGATTGCCTGCTTCTACTAGTGTTGCACTTATTTTACAACCCACAGTCTCTCTCTGGCTGCAAACTTTAAACTGAGGCTACTTTCATTGCTATGCACACATTTAAAGGCTTTTACAGACTTGCACTTGCCAGCAGGATATCACACAATCGCTACTTGCAAAGCGACTATACAGCTGCACACACATTTTATATGGCATTCTCTGAAAATCACTGATTTGAGCAGTTTTAAATCGTTTACTCACTGTTATTGTAGCAGATTGCTGCGATGGGGTAAAACGCCTGCAGCCAGATTTTGAAGGCCTCAGATTGCAAACGGCAGGCAGTGTCCGCGATCGTAGTATTAACCACACAATTCACTGATCCCACGATCGATAAGCGGGTTGAGCCGATTTTTAACTGGAAAGTCACTTTTTACTGTTTACAGCGCTTTGAACACTTGGCGAACGCTCCTCCACTGCCAGTACCTTACTCTGTCTCCCTCTCGAATGCTGAAGCAGACTCTGAAGAGCTGGCTGAGGGGACTAATGGCAAACTGACCAACCACATGACGCCACACAAATGAGCCTCTTCTTCTCATGCTGGCCCTTCCTCACGGCGATCGTCGAGCAGGCAAATTTAAACTGAAAGATGCCCTTTTTTTTTCCAACTGACTCCACTGCAGGAGCCCATTTCAACCATGTAACATTGCCATTAACTCTGCAGTCTCTAGTATTGCACAAAGCATTTCCAACGTCCAGGGCATAATTTCTCTGTTGCTACCCTAGTTTTCCACACTTTCCTTCACAGAACTTTATTTTAAAACTGACAAGCGATGTAAACTATGTTGATGCAGGACAAGGACACACACTTTGGCTTTACAGCTCCTTGGTAAACAGTTGGCATTTTTAAACAGCAGCACAAGATTCATAGTACACAGCACACAGTAGGAAATTGCTTCAACTTTTGGGCTATCGACTGCCAGATAGCCAAAACGCTAGCCTACTTGCCCAAGCACCTTCCTTCCCAAACAAATCCAAAGCGGTGCCTCCATTTTGTAACATGGATATATACATGTATTTACGGGTTTGGGGAAGGATGAGGTTACCTGGCAAAGAGATCTAGGTTTGGCTACTCTGCACAGGGGCACCCAAGTAAATCCAACTACAGGAAGCAATAACTGTAATGTCCAAAACCAGAATTGGGATTTTCAGTGTGGCTTTATTTATTAACTAACTGAACATAAACAAAGCACTGCATGGTCCCCAAAGGACTATGTTACTGTAATGTGCAGATTAGAGGTTAAAACACTGCGGTCCATTTGAGGAATGAACTCATTACTACAATTGTCTGGCTTTAGACCCACCAGGCACTCAGCCCGACTTTGCATGCGCACTGGATACATAGCCCGACTGGCCGCTCCCTGCCGCCACTCGACTGACGGTCCACTTGGAGAATGAACCCAAACTTTACTTGAAAGACATCCCATCAAACAAGGAGACTCCCAAACTGTGGCTCCCCACCACTTGAAGTCTGCGACTCCTAGAAAGATTTGTTTCGTACTTCCAATCGAAACTCCCATCAAACAAGGAGACTCCCATCCAACAAGGAGTAATTTTCCCATCCTGTGGCTCCCACACCACTTAGAGTCTGTGACTCCTAGAGAGATTTTCAAGTTGACCCACATCTGGGTACCCACCCCATCACTGGCCAAGTGCATGAGGTAAGTGCAAAAACATAGAAGAAATCCATAGAGGTGGACCTGGTTACTAAAGATGGGGGTTTTCCACCTCCAGCTCCCACAGCCCATACCCGCCATTTCTCTGGACACACAAAACTTTAGACTTTAAATGTAGATTGAAGGTGGATGACCTGAAGCACCCCTCTACAGCGAACTTTAAATCCATTTAAAACTTTAAACAGTTGACTGCTCTATTTGTTTGTCCTAGTTGACATAGTCCTCCCAAATAGCAGTCCACATTTACTTAATCCAACTGAAGAAAACAAGATGTTTGCCTTCCAATGGAGCCAAACACTCACCCATTCATTGCAGGTGCCCCACAGGCGTAGTACTGTAACCTTTGCTGTTATACATGAACAGACTGAAACTTAAATCAGGCAGCTTTTCTTCCCAGGGTGGGAGAGGGATTGCCACTGGAACCCACAGAGAACTTTTCCTACCCCGGAGGGAAGGGGCACTGAGACCGGGGGCGGTCTCCACCACTTTAAAAGGGTAAATTCAGGACACTTCCTTCTGTGTGGAGGCAAACAGACAACTCACTGATTTCCTCACTGTTTGCTTAAGGACAAACTGAAGACTGACTTTGAATTTCCCAAAGTTCTAAACTTCACTCCCTGAGCTGGAGATTCCAAAGTGGCTCATGCAGCTGTGACAGTTCTATAGTGATGTCATCTCAAGTCTCAGCTGTGACTGAGGACAGAGTGAGACAGTGTGAAACCCATTTAACTGGAGTTTCACAAGCTGCCTTCCCTGCCTACCACTAGGTCTTACTGGGATTCTAGTAACCCCGGGTAACAAAGTGGTTACATATATATATATATATATATATATAAAACAAAACAATAACTGGAAAAAAAAACCTTACACAGGACAAACAGGAAGGTAGACAGACATGTGGGGAGTAGTGCAAGTAGTCTTCCGGGAGTCTTTCTGGAGGCTGAGATGCTGCCCTATTTGCAGGCAACTTTCTGCCCTGAGGGAAGAGGTTGCCTGTCTTCAGGCCACACTGGACAGTAGTAGGGAACCTCCCTCACCCAGGGAGCACCAGGGCCACTACCTCAGAGATTGCCAAGAAAGCGCAGCAGTTGGACCACAGTGGGCTCAGGGAGGGGAGGTGAGGGTGGTGGAACAGAGGCACATCCAGTCAGTCGTACCACTCCACAATCCATACACTATTCTGATGGAGCATAGTTCCCTATGGATGCACCTGCAGGAGACTAAGGAGGTTGCAGACAACTGTCACAAGGGAGCCCCACAAGAAGGAGGCAGAGGACACCACAGGAAAGGAAGCAGCTCCTGGTGGGGACTCAATTAGTGGGGGATAGAACTGGGGAGCAGGGAAAACTGAAGTGAAGGTGCCTGCCTGGCACCATGGCTTGAGGGACAGGAAGCGTATCCTCAGGATCATGAGAACAGTTGCATGGGAGACTGAGCTGGATGTCATTGTCCACCTAGAGATGAATGACTTGGCTCAACATGAGATTAGAGCAGTGCAGGAGGAGTTTGTGGAGTTGGGGAGGGGCCTAAGGCAAATAGCACACACTATCCTTCTCAGAGGTGCTGCCTGTCTATGGCATGGGTGAGGCGGTGGTCCTGCCACGACAATTCAATGAATGGTTGAAAAAAGGTGCAGAGCACAGGGTTTGGCTTCATTGGGGACTGGGGTTCCACCTGGAGGATACCAGCCTATATTGGCAGGATGGTCTGCATCTGTCCAGCAAGGGAACAAGTCTTCTGGGCGATTGGTTTAAATGCTTCATTGGCAAGCTTTTAAACTAGTCAAGGAGAGGCACTGATAAGTAGCAGGGAATTCCCAGCCTCCCCTACAAAACAGGGTACTAAATGAGGTAAAGACCAAGGTAGAAAGGTCAGTAGGGAGCAGAACAGGGTGAATGCAGAAAGCAAAGTCAATGAGGACAGGGATGGTGCTACAAGAGGTAAACCCATCAGAAAATGGAAAGCAATGAGTACCAGTGCCCGTAGTCTGGGTAACAAGCATCCTGAATTTGTGGCCTTGATGGAGGAGGAACATCTGGATAGTGTGGCAGTCACAGAAACATGGTACACACAGAACCATGACTGGGATGTAAACATACCAGGATACACTATCTACAGGAGGGACAGGGAGGGTAAAGAGGAGGAGTAGCTCTCACATAAGGGAAGAAATCAAAACAACAGAACATAAGGGTAAACAGGAAGGAAAGGAAGCACTGTGGATCAATTTGGAGACAGGCAATGGCACCACAATCCGCACAGGGTTATATACAGACCCCATCTCAGGAGGAGAAAATGGACAAGAAATGATAGAAAGTATACTTAGAATGGCAGAAAAAGGGAGATATTGCTAATGGGGATCTGAATATGCCAGATGTTAACTGGAGTGCATTTGCAGCAGCCACTTCTAAGAGTGGGGTCATTCTAGATGCTCCCGGGGCATGTCTTGAGACAACTAGTATGGAACCCACTCGAGAGGGAGCAATCTTAGACCTGGTACTCTCAAATGAAGATGGCAAGAGGAACACAGATTTAGAAGTGGGTAGCCATCTGGGAACTAGTGACCATCGAACAGTATGGTTCATGATAAACATAGCAGTAGAGTCAAACCATACAAAGGCAACGGTACTGGACTTCAGGAGGGCTGACTTTGCTAAATGGTGAGTGCCTAAGGAATGCACTAGCAAATGGGCAGGAAAGAGGGTGGAAGAACAATGGGGAATAATCAAACTGCCATCACAGAGGCAACAAGCGTTTGTGTGAAGCAAATAAAACAAAACGATGTAAGAAACCACTATGGTTCTCAAAGGGGTGGCAGGGAAGGTTAGGGAGAAAAGAGAGCATTCAGGAAGTACAAGGAATCACAGAAGGAGCAGGACAGAGAATTGTATCAGTTAAAGCAAAAGGAATCAGGAAAGGCAGTCAGAACAGCAAAGGCCCAAACCGAGGAAAAGATAGCTAGCTCAGTTAAGAGAGGTACATCAGGAGCCGAAGGAAGACCAAGGGAGGGATAGTGAGGCTTAATAAACGGAGGGTGGGTGGGCAGAGGGTGACTGTGAAAAGGCAGAGATACTAAACAAATATTTTTGCTCAGTATTCACAAATGAAGAGGGGGTACCTAAACCAAACAATAGAAACACACTGGAAAGGGGTTGATACCAGCCCTTTCACAGAAGAAAGGGTTCTGAAGGAACTCTTAAAACTGAAGGTGGACAAAGCAATGGAGCCTGATGAATCATCCCAGAATTCTAAAAACGAAGGGTAGAACTAATGACACCACTGACTACCCTCTTTAATAAATCATGGGAGGATGGGGTAGTACCTGAGGACTGGAGGAGAGCAGATGTTATTCCATTTCATAAAAGTGGGAGCAAGGCAGAAGCAGGAAACTACAGACCTGTAAGTTTAACCTCAGTGATTGGGAAAATGATGGAATCACTTGTGAAGGAAAGAATTGTTGAGTACCTAGAGGCCAGAGGAGCATAGGACCCAAGGCAGCATGGATTCACAGTGGAAAGGTCATGTCAGATGAATCTAATAGATTTCTTTGACTGGGTGACAAAAGTAGTAGATCAGGGAGAGGCTGTGGACATGGCCTACCTAGACTTTAGCAAGGCATTTGACACAGTCCCACACAAAGATTAATATACAAGTTGGCCAGCCTGGGAGTGGTCCCAAGATGGTAGCCTGGGTAAAGAATTGGCTGGAGAACAGGACACAGAGGGTAATAGTAAACAGAGTCCACTTTGAAGAAGGGTGTTACTATAGGGGTACATCAGGGTTCAGTATTAGGACGGTCCTCTTTAATGTCTTTATAAGCGACATTGCAGAGGGACTGGAAGGAAAAGTATGTCTCTTGCAGACGACACAAAGATCTGCAACAGAGTTGATACACAAGGTGGGGTGGAAAGGATGAGAAGGGACTTGGCAAGGTTGGAGGAATGGTCAAATGTATGGCAGCTTAGATTAAATGCTAAAGTGCAAGTAATGCCCTGGGAAACAAAACCCAGGGAAGAGTACACAATGGGGGGTGAGATACCAACAGCAACAAAATGGAAAGAGACCTGGGGGTAGTCATATCAGATGACCTAAAGGTGAGCAAGCAATGTGAGAGGGAGAAAGATGGGCTGGGGAATACTGGGATGCATAGGGAGAGCATTACCAGTAGAAAACAGGAAGTTGTTATCCCTGTGTACAGACAGCTGGTGAGACCCCATCTGAATACTGTGTGCAGTTCTGGAGACCCAATCTCTGCAAAGACATAGACATGATGGAGGCAATCCAGAGGAGGGCAACTAAAATGTTGCAGGGTCTGCACCAGAAGACATATGAAGAGAGACTTAAGGAGCTTAATATGTATAGCCTCGAGGAGAGGAGGACATGATAGAAACTTTCAAGTACCTCAAGGGAATCAACAAAGTCCAAGAGGGTAGCATCTTTCAGAAAAGAGGTGTGCAAGAACAAGGGTCACAATTTGAAGCTTGAGGGGACGGCTGAGAGGTAATGTGAGGAAGTATTTTTCACAGAGAAGGTTATGGATGCATGGAACAGCCTTCCTGAGGAGGTTGTGGAGTCAAAACAGTGGTGGAATTCAAGAATGTATGGGACAGGCATAAGGCAATTCTAGGGGTGGGTTAGGAAGAAATAGATTATTGGTTAGCTAGGATCTGCAGCTTATTCGTTAAGTGGAAATGAGCAGACTGGTGGGCCAAGCGGTACTTATCTGCCATCAAATTCTATGTTTCTATTTCCAAATTACATTTAGGGACGACCAGGTCCAGGCCTGTAGCTGATCTTTAAGAGCTACCGATGCCTCAAAGAAACTCTGACAGACATAATATTTGGTAAATTTAACTTGCATTCCACATGTATTCAATAGATTTCTCCTCCCATTGCTCATTACTGAGAAATTTGCATGGAACATGCTCTATATCCCTTTGATTTCATCTGCCTCTTTAGCTGACTCTACTTCTTGTCATAGTCCTCTGTTGTGACATCACAATCTGTTGCTGTGGGAGTAACTGTGATGTTACAAGTACAGCATTATGATCTCATGTAGGGAGAAAGCAACAGGAATAGATGAACTCTTCCAGAGCAAAATCCTGTTTTCATGCAAATAGCCTCAGTAATAAATAATGGGAGGAGAAATACAGAACTAATGTGAAATACAAGCTGAACTGTGTCTAAATATTATGTTTTGCTAAAGTTGTCCGAATGACGTCAGCTGGTCTTTAAAGATGCTTTTTTCTGTTCATGTACAATATTGGCAGTTATATTAGTAGTTATATTGGTAGTTGCCCTCTGATGCGCTTACATATAAATGAAAAGGATATGTTTGTATCTCCAGTCGCTCAACCTCTGCCATCCTACAGACATCAATTCTCGCTAATTCCTCTTTGCCACTGCAGAATATATGATATCCCATAATCAAGAACTGGCAAGACCATAACATTCACTACCTATCTCCTGATCTCTTGCGACGTACACCATTTTGCCCAGTAAAGGGTACCTAATCATTTACTAACATTCTTTGACAACATCTCTACTTGGACATCCTATTTCAAGCCAGAGTCAAGCCACATTCCCAAATATCTATATGAATGAACCTGTTGAAATACAGTAGCATCATCAGTTTTGATACTCAAAGCCATTTCTTCTGATATTTTATTACTTTGATCAAATAACACAGTTTGGGTTTTCCTGGGATTAAGAGTTAATTGATGATTTTGAAAAAATTTGTATTTCATTTAAAGCACGTTGAAGCTTACTTTGAATTTTATTTATGGAACTATTAGACGGATATATAGTTGTATCATCCTTGTAAATATGGAAAAGATTGATGGGTCGGTGAAGCTCAGGTCATTCATATATTTGTGAAATAATAATGGGCCAAATATGGAGCCCTGAGAGAGTCCAGTAGTAATGTGCGAGTTCAAATAGCTATCTATAGAGACCAGCTGTTTCTTCCCTTGAGATAAGATTGAAACCACTTTATGCTTTCTCCCACTATGCCCATCAAGGTCAGTCTGGACAGGAGGGCATCATGATCTAGAGTATCGAATGCTTTTGAGAGGTCCATGAAGATGGCACCTGTTGATGTCCTCCTGTCCAGGGCGAGCTGGATGTCACTGACCACTTTACTAGAGCTGAAGCTGTACTATGGTACTGTATAAAGCCTGATTGGAATCTAGTTATTATTTTTGGGGATTCCAGGTAGTGCTTTAAGTGGGTTGAGATTATCTTTTCAAAATTTTTAAAACTTGAGTGAGGAGGGATATCGGGCAGTAATTCCCCAATTCTGATCTCTTCCTGATTTAAAAATGGGAACTACTTTAGAATGCTTCCAGGCCTCTGGAAATTCTCCTAATGTAAGTGAAAGATTAAAGATATTTGTTAGAGGAAATGCTGATACTGGTGATGCATGCTTCAAAAGTCTTGATGGAATATTGACCAATCCAATAGCTTTTGAAGTGTTCAATTTTAAAAGCTCCAACTTCACGTCCTCCGCTAAGATGCTGGTAAAAGAAGACAGGTGCTGAGGTATTATTTGCTCCTGATGTTCTGCCGCTGTCTTATGTGTCTTCCTGATGCTTCACTGCCTAATTTAATATTAAAGTTATTGAACCTATCTGCCACTTCCTGGATAGGGATTCTGCTGACCATCAAGAAAGAAAGCACTAGTTGTATCTTGCCCATTACCATTTAAAAGACCTGATGTAGAGTTCCAAAATTCCCTCAAGTTCCGAAACAAGTATCATCAGGCTTTGTCTGTAATAATTGTGTTTGGCCAATTTTATTTCCCTAACATACTAATTATGTAATTGTCTATACCGTCCAAGTCAAATGTAGTGTTACTCTTTTAGCTCTATACCAAGTCATATCCCTTCTCCCTTAAGTTTCTTAAGGCCCATAGCCAGTCCACTGGCACAGTGGTAGGGCTTCCACTTATGCGATGCCGATGACCCGGGTTCAGGAACGAACATGAGGAGTAGGAGGGCTGGCCAGGAGAGGAGGATTGAGCATCCCATAGACTGTTGTCCTCCGGGGTGGGCTAGCACTCAGCACTTGACTGACCTCTGGCAGAGGCTGGGGTGTAACGCCTGAGGTTCACAGAGTTTGGGAGGTGTTACAGACATTGGGCATGCACTTCACGTCCATTGCATGCCATGCCTCTCACTAACGGGGACAAAATCCTAACTGACACAGATGTCATCTGTCTTCCCCACTGAGACCCATGCAATTGTCTGAGGCACTGTACCACTGGACCTCAGTGTGGCACTGCTTGGAGAATCATGCAGGAGGGCTCCTCAACAGTTCCGCCCTCAGGGGCAATCCAGGGAGCACTCCAGTGGCTGCAGGTAAGCCCTGGGAGATGGGTGTGGTGTGGGATTGTGTATCAAGGATGGCCTGCTGAGCGGGAAAAGAAGAAAGGAAAAACAAAGTTTCTAAGGTCCAGATTATACAGGGGTGCATTATTTTTTCAGCTTTTTAATTTTCATTGGGGCATGTTTGTCAGAGCTTCAAGAACTCACTGACAAACAAGGTCCAAGCATCATTTACTGTTGGAATCAATTCTATTCTCTCCCATAAGATGGCTCTCAAGTCCATTATAAATTTCACATAATCAAATTTCTTATAACATCACCACTTAATAAATCTATCATGGGCCAGGAATTCCATCTTGTTTCTAATACAATAGGTCATTTGATGATCTGAAAATGAATCTGAAAGAACACCACTTATTTATTTATTTATTGAATTTTGTTGACCAAGTAAGCCCACTGGGCCTCGAGGCCCTTTTTCAGGGGCGACCGGGTTAGTTACAAAGAATACAATTTAGTTCATAATTTGAAGGAAGTTTGTAAAAATCAGATCTATTATGGTTGAAGCTCATGGATCTTTTGATTAATTCTTTTGGGTTCCTGATTAATTGACTACGGCCCAAATGTGTTTGAAAATCTACCAGGGATATACATCATTAACAGATTACCAATTTGTATTAAAATCCCTTACTATCGATAATTTGTGGGTGTCCTTGTATCCTCGCAAGAGGTCTTGTAATACATTAAATACTTCTGGTTTCACATTTCATGTGTCGATAAATCTTAGTTATCAACATTTTTTTTGTAAATGGCAATTTCAGTTCGAACATTAGGACCTCTAGGCCAAACAATTCAAATTTGGGCTAATTTCTAAAATTAATCAACCTTCCTTCCTTCCCATAGGCTATAATCCCCACCCTTTTTTACTTTATCTTTACTCCAGAGTTGGTAGCCAGGGATGTTAATATAAGTGTCTTCAATCTTATGGTTTGGCCATGTCTCAGTTATCACCACTAGGTCCATAATTAAGGATCCATTCGTTTCTTGAGTCCAGCTTGTTAGACATACTCCTAGCATTAAAGAGCTGCTTACACCTCAAAGAAAACTTTGAAAAACATAGTAATTAGGTACATCCAGCTTGCATTCCAAATATATTCTATAGATTCCTCCTCCCCATCTTTTATTACAGAGGAATTTGCACAAATACATGATCTTTATCTGTTAGAGTTCATCTGCCCCTATAGCCTACTCCTTACTTCTTGTCATAATCCTTTGTCGACATCATAGTCTGTTGCCATGGGAGTAACTGTGATATCACAAGCAGTGTATTATGGCCTCAAGTAGGAGAAAGCAGGAACAGATGAACTCTTCAGGAGCAGAGATCCTGTTTTCATGCAGATTGCCTCAGTAATGAATAATGGGGAGGAAAATTCAAACTAATGTGAAATATAAACTGAACTGTATCTAAATGTTATGTTTTGTTTAAGTTATCCTGAAAGTGTCAGCTGCTCTTTAAAGTGAGCAATACTGAAATCTTGTTTTATGAGGATTTGTGCCGTGACCTCATTAGTATCTTGATGCAGAGGGCCTGGATTTGGATGAACGTCTCCACACATAGTTAGGAAGGTCAAAATGAGAATTATAACTATCCTATGGGTTTCTAACCAACCCTTCCTTTTGTTGGATACCTTCATGGTTAAATTGCAATTCAACAATAAGAACTTTTAGCAGGTCTGAACTGCACTTCTAGATAGTAAAGAATGAGGTAAATTCCTGGAGGTCGTTACCCATTCTGTATGTTAGCAGGCCAGGTTGGGCACCTCTATCCCTCATCGGGCTTAGAGAATACTCTAGTGGGATGTTTTAAAGTCTTAAGTGAGTCGGACAATTCCCAGAATAGATCAAAATCTAATTTTGCCATAAAGTGTGACATAAATCAGACTTACTTGGACAATTTATGTTTCTAGAACAGTCAGGACTGAGACCACTGCCAAATAGTAGATTTTCAGACATCAAGGATCATTTCTTCTTCTTCTTCTGACACAGTATCTCTTTGAAATGCATCAACAGTTCATGAAGGAGTGAGACAGCTAGAAACTGCATTTCTATTCATGGTAAAGAAGAGGAAGAACACATCTGGGGCAGACTTGTCAGAGTGTGCCAGTTTAGAGATGGGACTCTCAGCCCTCTCCCTAGTCTCAGTCCTCTCCCTACCCCAAGCCCTTCCCCAGTCTCAGCCCTCTCTCCATCCTCAGCCCTCTTCCCTACCCTCAGCCTCTCCCAGTCTCAGCCCTCTCCCTCAGCCCTCTCCCTACCCTCAGCCTCTCCCAGTCTCAGCCCTCTCCCCAATCTCAGCCCTGTCCCTACCCTCAGCCCTCTCCCAGTCTCAGCCCTCTCCCAGTCTCAGCCCTCTCCCTAGTCTCAGCCCTCTCCCAGTCACAGCATTCTCCCAGTCTCAGCCCTCTCCTAGTCTCAGCCCTCTCCCCAGTCACAGCATTCTCCCCAGTCTCAGCCCTCCCCAATCTCAGCCCTCTCCCTAGTCTCAGTCCTCTCCCAGTCTCAGCCCTCTCCCAATCTCAGCCCTCTCCCTACCCTCAGCCTCTCCCTAGTGTCAGTCCTCTCCCACTCACAGCATTCTCCCCAGTCTCAGCCCTCTCCCCAGTCTCAGCCCTCTCCCCTAGTCTCAGCCCTCTCCCCAGTCTCAGCCTTCTCCCCAGTCTCAGCCCTCTCCCCACCCTCAGCCCTCTCCTAGTCTCAGTCCTCTCCCCAGTCTCAGCCTCTCCCTACCCTCAGCCCTCTCCCTAGTGTCAGTCCTCTCCCACTCACAGCATTCTCCCAGTCTCAGCCCTCTCCCCAATCTCAGCCCTCCCTAGTCTCAGCACTCTCCTCTACCTCAGCCCCTCCCTAGTGTCAGTCCTCTCCCATTCACAACATTCTCCCCAGTCTCAGCCCTCTCCCCAATCTCAGCCCTCTCCCCTACCCTCAGCCCTCCCCTAGTGTCAGTCCTCTCCCCATTCACAGCATTCTCCCCAGTCTCAGCCCTCTCCCAGTGTCAGTCCTCTCCCACTCACAGCATTCTCCCCAGTCTCAGCCCTCTCCTAGTGTCAGTCCTCTCCCCTCACAGCATTCTCCCCAGTCTCAGCCCTCTCCCAGTCTCAGCCCTCTCCCTAGTCTCAGCCCTCTCCCAGTCACAGCATTCTCCCAGTCTCAGCCCTCTCCCCTACCTCAGCCCTCTCCTAGTCTCAGTCCTCTCCCCAGTCTCAGCCTCTCCCTACCCTCAGCCCTCCCTAGTGTCAGTCCTCTCCCACTCACAGAATTCTCCCCAGTCTCAGCCCTCTCCCCAATCTCAGCCCTCTCCTAGTCTCAGCACTCTCCTCCCCTCAGCCCTCTCCCAGTGTCAGTCCTCTCCCATTCACAACATTCTCCCCAGTCTCAGCCCTCTCCCCAATCTCAGCCCTCTCCCTACCCTCAGCCCTCTCCCAGTGTCAGTCCTCTCCCATTCACAGCATTCTCCCCAGTCTCAGCCCTCTCCCTAGTGTCAGTCCTCTCCCCACTCACAGCATTCTCCCCAGTCTCAGCCCTCTCCCTAGTGTCAGTCCTCTCCCCACTCACAGCATTCTCCCAGTCTCAGCCCTCTCCCCAGTCTCAGCCCCTCCCTAGTCTCAGCCCTCTCCCCAGTCACAGCATTCTCCCCAGTCTCAGCCTTCTCCCCACCCTCAGCCCTCTCCCTAGTCTCAGTCCTCTCCCCAGTCTCAGCCTTCTCCCCACTCTCAGCCCTCTCCCTAGTGTCAGTCCTCTCCCCACTCACAGAATTCTCCCCAGTCTCAGCCCTCTCCCCAATCTCAGCCCTCTCCCTAGTCTCAGCACTCTCCTCACCCTCAGCCCTCTCCTAGTGTCAGTCCTCTCCCATTCACAACATTCTCCCCAGTCTCAGCCTCTCCCCAATCTCAGCCTCTCCCTACCTCAGCCTCTCCTAGTGTCAGTCCTCTCCCATTCACAGCATTCTCCCCAGTCTCAGCCCTCTCCCAGTGTCAGTCCTCTCCCACTCACAGCATTCTCCCCAGTCTCAGCCCTCTCCCTAGTGTCAGTCCTCTCCCCACTCACAGCATTCTCCCCAGTCTCAGCCCTCTCCCCAGTCTCAGCCCCTCCCTAGTCTCAGCCCTCTCCCCAGTCACAGCATTCTCCCAGTCTCAGCCCTCTCCCCTACCCTCAGCCCTCCCTAGTCTCAGTCCTCCCAGTCTCAGCCCTCTCCCTACCCTCAGCCCCTCCCTAGTGTCAGTCCTCTCCCCACTCACAGAATTCTCCCCAGTCTCAGCCCTCTCCCCAATCTCAGCCCTCTCCCTAGTCTCAGCACTCCTCTACCCTCAGCCCTCTCCCTAGTGTCAGTCCTCTCCCCATTCACAACATTCTCCCCAGTCTCAGCCTCTCCCCAATCTCAGCCCTCTCCTACCCTCAGCCCTCTCCCTGAGTGTCAGTCCTCTCCCCATTCACAGCATTCTCCCCAGTCTCAGCCTCTCCCCAGTCTCAGCCCCTCCCTAGTCTCAGCACTCTCCTCTACCTCAGCCCTCTCCCACTCAGCCCACTCCCTAGTCTCAGTCTCTCCCAGTCTCAGCCCTCTCCCCAATCTCAGCCCTCTCCCTACCCTCAGCCCTCTCCTAGTGTCAGTCCTCTCCCACTCACAGCATTCTCCCCAGTCTCAGCCCTCTCCCAGTCTCAGCCCTCTCCCTAGTCTCAGCACTCTCCTCTACCCTCAGCCCTCCCCACTCTCAGCCCACCCCCTACCCTCAGCCCTCCCCAGTCTCAGCCTCCCCCAGTCTCAGCACCACTACCTGTATTCTCAGGGAACAGAAACCCCTGCTGCTGTGCGAATTCTGAAATTTCAAATGCAGAATGTATGCATGGATTAGTAATTTGCAGTTTACTTAGAGCGAGATTCCTTTTCCAATTCATTTACGTAATCTGTGGAAAGTTATTCGAGGTTACATAAAAATGCTTTTATGAATTTTGCAGAATTCAAACAGAAAATCCAAAAGCATTTCAGAAGCAGACTTGCCATTCTGCATGACTTCCGCTGTTGAGTTACACACGCATGCAAACACACGCTCACACAATGGGCGCACGCACACACACACATGCATTATCGCACATGTGCACACACGTGCATGCATATACACACATGTACATGTACATGCACATGCACATGCACACATGTTTAAATGCACACACACACTTGTGATTTGGGAGAATGGCAGAGATTTCCTGGCAGCTGGTTGTTGCCGTTATTCCCACATGGATCCAAACCGAAAAATGGCATTGCAGTCTCTCTCACTTACACAGAGGAGTGCATGCAGGCAATATCTTCATCTTTGCAATGCAAATAGCAAAATAAAAATGAATAAATAATGGCACATTGTTACTCCCCACACAATGCTTTTGGTCTCTTTCTTTCTGTGCCTTCCTCTCACTATCCCAGCTCATCCCTCCCTTCCTAGGCCTTGTCAAGTGCATTTCCCAATTAGAAGCTAAAAATATTCTACTTCTGACTCTGTGTACTATTGATTTGCCTGTAGCTGTGTCTATGAACACAGAGGGAAACAGAAAGGGAGGGAAAAAGAAAGAGAGAGAGAGAGAGAGAAGAGGCTATAGGCAAGCTGTACTAGGTTTGCTTTTGTATTCCTCACTAAAAAAAAAAAAAAGACAGAACTGAGGCCTAGCAGGCCTGATTAGCCCAAATGACCACTGATAGCAAAGCGAGATCAATACCAGCTATTGATGGGCTGGGCAATGCAAATGGGAATATACAGAAGGATGGAGAGGGAGAAGGGCA
Organism: Neoceratodus forsteri; assembly: GCA_016271365.2. Lineage (NCBI taxonomy): Eukaryota > Metazoa > Chordata > Ceratodontiformes > Ceratodontidae > Neoceratodus > Neoceratodus forsteri. The sequence continues at coordinate 92,294,400 of JADMNL010000031.1, read as the reverse complement.
GCAAACAGCCAGTGCCGTGTTAGCCAAGTCACAAACCTTTATGCGATTTCTGTATTTCAGCATTTCCACTGGGCTGGAGACCGCCATATAACTTTGTAACATGTGTTGTAATTTAAGGTTAGAAGGGACTCCAGGGCTATCAAGTCAACCCCCTCCCCCACACACATTTCATAAGCAAGGATGAGCAAGGATGTTGTCTGAACATGTACTAATTTACAGGGACTGCACGCCCATCCTACTATCCAGGGCACCCTGTGGTTGCACTGTAAGCAGAAATGTGTCCAGGCTTACCCTGAAGGCCTGTACTGTACTGTAATCATATGGCCATCATTTCTTCTTTTCAGAGCTCTGTGTTCTCTGTTGTGCAGCAGGTTGGTGGGGATGGGGTTGGAATGGGTTGAGAGGGCATAAACACATCCTCATTTCTAAGTGAAAGTTTTTATTAGCATTTTCTTTGTTTCTACTATGTGACATGCATCACATTTATTTATTTATTAGCTTTTGGTGACCGGGTAGGTGCACTAGGCAGGACCTGCCTATTTTCAGGCACGACCTGGGAGAGAACAAAATAAGTACAGAGATCAGATCATCAGCTACGAGGACAACATCAAACTGATATACAAAGGAGTTTCAGGTGCAGTGGTGCAGGTACAGTAGTAAGTATGACACTGTGATAAGCACCAATCCATAAGACAAAACATGAATAAGAAAATAAGTGCAGTACATTGTACAATATCAAAAATCATAAATCCAGCTAATAAATCGTAAATCTAAAACCTTGGTTTACTGTGCAAGCTACAGATGATTCAAGATGTGCATTTATAAAATTCAGAATAGTCCTGGCAAGAAAGTATGCAACATGCAAACCTGATATCAATGTCTTTGCAATATCATGTAGATATTCTTTTGAAGGCATGCATTAGATTGATAAATATTAAACCTGTTCTACTTAAAGCAGCAGTGCAAGATCAGATGTTCTCCAAAAAGCTAATCTCAGCTACAGTTAGTAAAAATATTGGCTTACCTGTCAAATCTACTTTTCTAGGTACCTCCTATGCTGTGCATCATAAGTTTTTTTTTTCTTTTTCCACCCAAACCCTTACCAGGTCTACAATGGTATTTCTAAGCCAAATGAGGCAACCATATTTTTTTCTTGAGGAATAACTAAATTAGAACACTTATAAACAAAATGAAATGTGAGTTGTTGCTTCCTGCCTGCCAAGAAATTGTAGTAAAATAAATCTCCCCATCTTTGACTATGTTGACTTAGTCTACAGTGGTGCCCCAAATCTTCCCTTGTCAGACTATAACCCCTTGTATTCCCCTCAGTACTCACCACTGCCCCCTTACTCATCACTTTCTCTCCCCTCTTGATGCTAGGCAGTTTTCCAATCATGCATCTTTTATATCCAAATTCTGGTTCAGCTCCCTTCCCTCCTATCTTAAATCCCTTCTGTCCTCTCCTCCATCTTCCTCCTACCTTCTCCATAAAAGTAATCCCCCTTCTCTTTCTTTTTTTGTAATTCAATACACTTTATTAAGAGTTTCAGCAAAAACAATCAAAACACAAAAGAAACCAAAAACATAAAACCAGCAAAAGCGCTACAGTACAATAGCTGGAGAAAAGACAAAGAAAAATACATCAAAACGAGGACCTTGTCTAACCCCCTTCTATTCTTTCTAGAAAATCTACTGTTGGACAATCTGATTTTTCTTACCGATTTCTAAACTTTGGTCCTCCGTTCCCTTTCTATTCATTCTGCCTCTTCTCCTTCCTCCCTAAAGTCTCTTCTTTATGACTTTTGTTCTCCACCTGGAACTGTCTCGACCCTCTCCTCTTCTTAGTCCCTTTCTCTATACATATGAGTGTGTTTTATTTTCTACTTGCATTTATTTATTAATTTGCCTCTAATTATTTATATTTATTCTTCATGTATTACTATATTCCCTCCTCCCTTGTGGCTTGAACCTGGACCTTTAACCTAAGTCCTTGCCTGCTCTTGAGCTACCACAAAGGATCTCCATCCTGCTAACCTTCTGATCGTCAGCTCCTATTGTCTTCCTCCCCAGCTTCTGAATCCCTGTATTTTACTTACTACTTGCTAATGTATAGTTGTTGTATATCGTGTGATTACTGTTCCATCACTGCCTCTGTATTGTATCTCTGAACACTATTTTGTACTGTTTGTAATGTGATGTGGAGCTTTGTAAATGAGTCTCTTACTCAAAGATTTGTAATTTGATACCTCTAATAAATAAATAAATAAATATTACTATAATTGACTTATTTTCATTAGTTTATTGTTAGCTGTTTCCTTCTCCCTTTTCCCCAGGACGCATCTGGAAATGAGCTGTTCTCAGCTCAGTATGTCTCTCCTGGTTAAACTTTTAACCAAATAAATAAATACTCACATTTTGATGGAACTAGACAATATTCCCACCAAATGAAACTGGAAGATGACTGGAATCTTCTATAGTAACAAAAAGGTAGGGTCAAATCAAATTCTTTGTCCAATGTTTGCTCCACTGCTGCTTTAGTACATCAGAATAAAGTTCCATGGATCTAGAAAAGGATGCCAGGAGCGCAGTGTTTATTTTTCTTTTGTTTATTTTATTTTGTTCAGAACACCTTTGTGCTCAAGAGCCCTCTTCAAAGATGTTCAAGTCAAGCAAATTACATACAACACCAGGCTGATACAAAACATTTTATTTTTCATTTTTTTTATTTATTTTAGTCTTTGGTAACCAGGTAAGGCCCACTAGGCACAAGTACCAATTTTCAGGGGCGACCTGGGAGCACTGGGAGGTTAAGTGACTTGCTCAGAGTCACACAGTATGCAAGTGGAGATTATGAGAATCAAACTCGGGTCTGGTCTGCTGGATGTATCAGCTCTTTCACACCTCATTCCTGTAACCTCTAGGCTATAATGATAGGTAACATTGGCATTAACATATTACAGGAGGTTTTAGTAATGGTTAAAATATCAGACATTCGCATCAGCAGGAATCTACAAGAGACAGGATCTCTGGTGGAGGAAGCAAGGTTCTGGCAGATATGGACTGAGCACACAAGCAGTGGCGTTTCTGGAAAAGGTGGCAGTGACTTGGACATTGAAGGGGAGAAGCTGTGAGAGCAGTAATAGCTAGGGGTCAAGGAGTTCGAATCCAGGCCTTAGCTGCAGTAGATATAAAAGAGCACTGGCCAAGTGTTGTTTCCTGAAAGGCAGGAGCAGTTTTGGTCCCCATGAACTGAGTTCCATGGTTGTGTCTGACAAGAGAGAAGTGGTTTCAGACACCTGGTGTCATTTGGCAAAGAAGAGCTCTCTTGCATAGAAGGCTTCATTGAGGTTTTACTCGGAGGTGGAAAGGAAGTCAGTTAGAAGCAAAGTAAAGGTCACAATGGAGGACAGTACAAACTCATCTCATGAGAAACTAATTGAAATATCTAAATAGTGGGACACATACAGGATGCAGCCCTCGTAATAATATCATGCTTGTTTTGTATGCTAAACTGGCAGTAAAGAAAAATTAGCATTTATATAGCACTTTTCATACACATTGTATCCCAAAGTGCTTTACAAGCAATTAGAGACTGGTAGTGAAGTGACTGTATATGTGTAGCAGCTAAAGGTTCCATGTCATTTCAGCTAAACAATTACAGCGAGTGCAATTGGAGCTACTCAATTACAGTGAATGCAGTAACAGCAAATCCACATTTCAGCGATGCACATTACAGCTATTTTGTTAATGCAAGAGGAAAGCCCCCACACACCCTATTTCTATTATTCTAACACCATGCTGCACTTTGATAGCCATGATCGAGAATATGTGCAGTAGCTCAATAGTGCAGTCACTGTAGTTTGCCAGTCACTCATGTTGTAGTCACCAAACTGAGTATTCCAGATTGATTAGCCCAAATTGCATGATACTGTATGAAACACAGAATTTGTTGGAGAGAAGGAGACCACTTGGCCCACCTAGTCTACCCAAGTGTTCACTGCCTATTCTGTATCTGTAGACCCTATCTAGTCTCCAGCAATCCTTCCCTCTCCCTGCCACTTTTCTAGTGTACCCCTGTGTTTATGTCATGCATGCTGGAACCTGCCCCCAGTGTTCCAGCCTCCACCACTTTGTGCTCTGTTCCGGGTGTCTACCACCCTTTCAGTGAAGAAAAAAAAATGTTTTGCACTGGGGATTGAACCGGGGCCCTACCCACTACTGCTTGGTAGCATACTGCTTTACCACTTTACTTTAGGAGAGGTGGAGGAACAATGGGAAAAATCAAAACAGCCATCACAGAGGCAACAAGACTTTGTGTGAAGCTAATCAACAAAAGTAAACGAAGGACAAATCACTATGGTTCTCAAAAAGGTGGCATGGAAGGTTAAGGAGAAAGAGGTAGCATTCAGGAGGTATAAGGAAACACAGAAGGAGCAGGACAGAGAACGTTTTATAGTTAAAGCAGAAGGAAATGGGAAGGCAGACAGAATAGCAAAAGCTCAATCTGAGGAAAAGATAGCCAACTCAGTTAGAAGGGGATAAAACATTTTATAGGTATATTAGGGAGTGAAGAACGACCAAGGAAGGACAGTGAGGCTTAATAAAGGGAAGGGAGGGTGGGCAGAGGTGACAGTGAAAAAGAGGGATACTGAATGAATACTTCTGCTCAGTATTCACAAAAAGAAGAGGAGGAGGTACCTAAATCAAAAGAATAGAAGCGCTCTGGATAGGAGGTTGATACCAGTCCATTCACAGAAGAAAGGATTCTGAAAGAACTCTTAAAACTGAAAGTGGACAAAGCAATGGAGCCTGACGGATTCACCAAGAATCTAAAAGAACCAAGGGTAGAACTAGTGACACCACTGACTACCCCTTTAACAAATCGTGGGAGGAGGATGTGGTACGGAGGACTGGAAGAGGGCAGACGTGATTCCCCTTCACAAACATGGGAGCAAGACAGAGGCAGGAAACTACAGACCTGTTAGTTTGACCTCAGTAGTAGGGAAAATGATGGAATCACTTCTAAAGGAAAGAATTGTTGAGTTCCTAGAGGCCAGTGGGGCACAGGACCCAAGGCAGCATGGATTCACAGCAGGAAGGTCATGTCAGACAAATCTAATCAGTTTCTTTGACTGGGTGGCCAAACTAGTAGACCAGGGAGGGCTGTGACATGGACTACCTAGACTTTAGCAAGGCATTGTGACAGATCCCACACAAAGATTACTATGCAAGTTAGCCAGCCTTGGAGTGGGTCCCAAAGTGGTAGCCTGGATAAACAATTGGCTGGACAACAGGATGCAGAGGATAATAGTAAAGCGGAGTTCACTCTGAGAAAAGGAGTTACTAGTGGGTACCATGGGGTTCAGTATTGAGACCAGTCCTCTTTAATGTCTTTATAAGTGACATTATAGAGGGACTGAAAGGAAAAGTGTGTCTTTGCAGATGACACAATGATCTGCAACAGGATTGATACAGAAGGTGGGGTGGAAAGGATGCAAAGGGACTTGGCAAGGTTGGAGGAATGGTCAAATGTATGGCAGCTTAGATTCAATGCAAAGAAGTGCAAAGTAATGCACTTGGGAAACAAAAATCCAGGGAGGAGTACACAATGGGGTGAGATACTAACAACAACAAAAATGGAAAGGAACCTGGGGTAGTCATATCAGATGACCTTAAGGTGAGCAAGCAGTGTGAGAAGGCAATAGGAGGGCTGAGGGATACTGGGATGCATAGGAGAGCATGATCAGTAGAAAACATGAAGTCATTATCCATCTGTACAGACAGTGAGACCCATCTGGAGTACTGCGTGAGTTCTGGAGACTCCATCTCCGCAAGGACATAGACAGGATGGAGGCTGTTCAGAGGAGGGCAACTAAAATGGTGCAGGGTCTGCACCAGAAGACTACATGAAGAGAGATTAAAGGACCTTACTATGTATACCCTGGAGGAGAGGGAGAGAGGGGACATGATAGAAACTTTCAAGTACATCAAGGGAATCAGCGAGTCCAAGAATATAGCATCTTTCAGAAAGAGATGTGCAAGAACAAGGGACACAATTTGAAGATAGAGGGGACGGCTCAGAGGTAACGCAGGAAGATTTTTTTCATGAAGAGGGTTGTGGATGCATGGAACAGCCTTCCTGAGGAGGTAGTGGAGTCAAGAACAGTGGAGGAATTCAAGAATGCATGGGACAGACATAAGGCAATTCTAGTGGAGGGTAGGAAGAAGTAGGCTGTTGGTTAACTAGGATCCGCAGCTTATCCATTAGGTAGGGAAATGGGCAGACTAGGTGGGCCAGCGGTCCTATCTGCCATCAAATTCTATGTTTCTATGTTACTAAAGTTCCTTGATATAAATAAGCAACAACACACAGCTATGAACAATTACATTGTACAATTACAGTTATAATCTGCACTACAGCAAAGGGAGAGGACCTGGTAGTCATCATTAGTGATGCCCTCAAACAATCAAACCAGTGTAACAAGGCCTATAGCAAGGCTAACGGGATGCTGGGTGTCTCGGAAGGGTAGTAACAGCAGGAAAAAGTTGCTATTACCTCTGTATAGGTCACTGGTGAGGCCATGCCTGGAATACTGTGCTCATTTCTGGGTCCTCACCTAAGGAAGGACAGGGATGGGCTGGAGATGGTGCAGTGCAGGATGACCATGATGATTCAGGGCCAGCAGGGCAGATCTTACGAAGATCTTCTCTAGGCACTGTACATGTACTCGCCTAAGACCAGCCGAGGGGGTGGAATGTTAAAGAGACCCTCAAGTTCCTGAAGGGAATAAACATGGTGAACTGTTTAGCTGGAATACAGAGTCAAGAATCCAAGGTCATGAGTGGAAACAGGGGAAGGGGAGGTTTAAGAGGGATATGGGAAGTTCTATGTAACCCCTTGCAAATGGGGGTTCTTAATATGCCTTATGCCTGGTTGGTGATCGGCATGAAGCCGCTAAACGGGGAACAGTGGAGTGCTCCTGAAAGCCTCCGTAAGATGTTGCTTTAAGGGTTGCCTGTTGCAGTTAGATTAGTTGGAATGGGAAGGGGTTTGAGTGTTGTTATGCTCGAGATCCGCCCAGACTACAGAAACAAGCGCTCCCTTCTGCCATCGCTAGTGGTGCAGGGGAGCCCTGAAGAGGGATGTGATTGATGTGGGAAATAATATGTAGTAATGATGATAATGTAGTTGTTCTAACCTGCCTTGTTTTGCAGCACAGAAGGTTTTGATCGCCTCCTCCATTTTGTCCAGAACTAGTGAATTGGACCAATCAGTACTTTGGGACCCTACAGAGCTGGCTGACCAATGGAGGAGCTGTTTGTATCTAAGAAGAGGGTTATGGGCTATGGTGCTTTTCACACCAATGAGAGCTGGAAAAAGTGACTGGCAGGTTTGCCAGCCAATGGAAGTGGATGGCGCCTGAACTGAAAGAAGAGCCCCTTGTTGTTGGAGGGAGATGCATTGTGGTTGGTGAAGGGAGAGGGCTGTGTGCTTCTGTGCTGGAGAGTGTTCGCGCTGGGGAAGCGCGTGAGCCTAAGTGGCTGTTTGTGTTTTCGGCTCCAGGACTAAATCCGTCGTGAGGCGGTCAGAGGAGGCTGTGTGCACAGTTACCTAGCAGGCTTCACCTGTTTGGAGGACGGAGAAAATTGCTGAATCGTGCTCTGTCCGTGGGTGGAGTGAAAAGCTGCCCGTTGCAGTGCTTTTGTGACTCAGAAACCTGGAGAGTTCAGAAGCAACGCCTGGTGTGGTATCCCTCTGCTGTTGCTGTTTGCCATATAAATGTGTGAGAAGGCTGATGAAGGTCAGGCTCCATCCTGGTAGCAGTGAAGAAATCGTTATTTGCTGGGGTTGTGAGTACTAATTCAGGGTAGCTCCTGCAGAGTGTTTACATAGTGGATTCATGCACTGTTGTATTGCTGACTGCCTACTTAAACTTTTCTTCTACTTTGACCTGCTCAGGACTGTTATGTTTATCTGTGCTAAGGGCCCCAACCAGCTGCCATGTGTGGACTAGCCATTAGGGCTTGGGTACCCAGGGACCATAAACTGTGAGGTTGAGGCCTGTGCACAGAGCCCTAGGAATATAAGTATAGTTTTAGCTGATCAACTTGATTTCCCCTGTCCTTGTTATTATCCCCTGAATAAATCAGATTGCTTTTGTACAGTTACATCCTGGCTATTACGTACATTACTGGTGAGCTGCTGTCTGATGATTGTAACATAACTGTGCTTTATTTTACAGGGTCCCGAAGAGTTGAATATATTATCCATGGGGCAAGTGTGCTGGTGAACAGAATTGTTGGTACCCAGTGTGAGTCACTAGTGGGATGAAGGGGTTGCATTAGCCCAGAGGGCTGTAACTGAGTAGTCTAATTGTACTAACCCGACCTCTGGGTGGAGGCACCGTCACAGTTTGGGACCCTCACCCCTGCCCTCGTGAGGGGTAGACAGGGTAGTAGCCCTAAGGGTAGCACCCCTGAGGAGTTACATCTATTTTATGGAAAGGTGGTGGTGCCATGGAACAGTCTGCCAGAGAGGTGGGTGCAGAGACTGTAAATGGTTTCAAGCATGGCGAGGAAAGAGTGAAGGGCCTGGCTGTTGCTCAGGTCAGTAGCAGTAGGGGGGGCTGGGAGAAAAAAATCCACATATGGACAATAGGTCCGTAGATAGATAGGGAACTCTGGGCAGACTAGATGGACCTTTGATCTTTTCTGCTGTCATTCTCTATATTTCTAATTGCCAGAACCAGTTTTATAGGAAGGTGAATGTTGTCTGGACACCAGGGAAAATTCCCTACTCTTGTGAAAAGTGTCTTGGGTTCTTTTACTTCCTCCTGGACACCCACCAGGACAGCACCGAGATGGGCAGAAGGACCTCAGTTGAATGTCTCATCCAAAGGCTGGCACACTGCAACAGTACAGCATCCCCTGGTATTACACTCAGGTGCCAGAGTTTATGGTATGAGCAAACCTCAGTATGGGACTAGAAACCATACCCTTTAGGCCCAGTGGTGGATGTGCTACCAACTGAGCCAGGCTGACACCTTATAAATATATTCAGTAGAATTAAAAGAAGAAAGCATGCTATGCTTAATTGGCAGTCTGAAGATAATGGGTATGCAGTACTGCAGACATTATATACCAGTAATGAAGTATAATAAAAGTAGAGCATTAATATGTTATAAATACCATTAATTTAAAACATAAAACTTTAGCAGTATTGTGGAACCCTGATTACTATGGTACTCCCTAATTTTGCATCACATGTGCCTGGCAACCTGATAACACAGTGGCTTGGGAGCTGGTTGTCATGATGTGGCAGTCAGTTCTGGCTTCTTTTTCAGCAGTCCAACAACAGTGAACAACCACTGCACACACCACCGTGATTTCCCAAGTGAAATTCCAACCATTGGTATTCTTTAGGTGGCTCCAATGCTTGGGATGCTAGCAGAGCAGGAGAGGTTTGAAGTTGGAAGCAGAAGCTGGGCTCAGCTTGAATGGAAAAACAAGTGTTTATACAGAACCAAAACTGTTACATAGATACATAGACAGTGTCAGGCAGATAAGAGCCCATGGCCACCCAGCCTACCCATTTGAGCTTGTAAGTTCAGTTTGTTTTCCTAGAAGTCTGTTGCCCTTACCTCTGACCTCCAGAATTCGCTATGTCTATCCCATGCATTCTTAAATCCCATGATTGTTTCCTTCCCACTTCCTCTGGCAGGGTGTTCCCTTGTCCACCACCCGTTCTGTGAAGAAATTCTTTCTTATGTTTCCTCTGAATCGTCCTCCTCAACTTCATCCCATGCCCTCTAGTTCTGGAACATCTTTTTCGCTTAAAAATAGTGTTTTCCTGCACCCTGTTCCTCCTGTAAGATACTTGTATGTCTCTATCATATCCCTCTCCCTCCTCTCCTCCAGGAGTACATGTTCAGTTCCTTCAACCTGTCTTCATAGGACTTGTGATGCAATCCATGCACCATCTTTGTTGCCCTCCTCTGAACCTTCTCTACCCTGTCTATGTCCTTACGTAGGTATGGTCTCCCAGAACCGTACACTGTACTCCAGGTGGGGCCTCACTAGTGTCCTTCACTTTATTAATATACTACTTCAGAGTTCTGGTTTGGCTCCTGTCCCATTACCTCTGCTCTCACCTTTATGCCCATTCCCTCCTCTAACTCCCTCTGTTCTTCTCTTCTGACTCTTGTTCATTCTCCTTGCCACCCCACCAAGACCAAGTCCACTACCACACCTCTCCTGACAGCACCCCCAGCCTTGCCACCTACCACCTCATGGACATGCCACATTTTTCCATGACTATTGCATGGTGGGTCAGTGGAGTGTCATGTCCGAAGTGTGAAGGGGCCTGCGGAGGTGCCAATGTCATCCTCAATCAACTGAAACTTTTCTCCTCTGGAGTTTCTCCCACAGGGATGCCAGGTGTGCAATGGTCTGTGGCCAAGCCAGCATCCAGCGATCCCTCCTCTGTTCTGATGGCCCTGACTGCAATCCGCCCCCATTCTCCACTAAATGGTAACCATGCTGTGAGGCACACATCCTTCCCACCATGCAGAAGGAGGACTGTCTGTGAAATGCTAGATCATCTTTTCCCCAGCTGGCCCCTGATGATCCGAGTTGGCTCACTAGCCCTGGTTGCCAGAGTCATGAGTCACTGTTCCAGTGGGCCAGCTTTAAAGCAGTAGTGCAGCCAAATTAGGGAAACATTTGACCCAGTTTTTTGTTTTTTTTTACTATAAAGATTCCAGGCATCTTCTAGTTTTATTTTGTGGTAAAATTTTGTAGTTCCATCAAAAATGTAGTATTTTATAAATGTTTTAGTTTCGTTTTCTCGAGAAGAAAAGATGGCCCCACAGTTGGTTTAAAAATGGCATTGTAGACCTGGTAAGGTTTCAGACTGAGAAAATCAAAACACTAATGGTGCACACCATAGGAGGTAACTAGAAAAGTCGATTGGACAGATATGCTAATATTTTTATTAACTGTGGATAAAACTAGCTTTTTGGACAAAAAACATTGTTCATTGCACTGCTGCTTTAATCTAACATCTTGTAACTCTCGTAGCTTTGGTCTTGCCTCCCACCGCCATCCACTCATCATCTATCTTGCTGCCCTGAAATCCATCCCACAAGGCAAAGCAATTGTATTTCTATTGTACCGTATCCTGAGGGTTTAGGGTAATTACAATAAAAACAAAGAATAAATACAAGACATTCCAACAACGCTCACATCTGCTTGTGCATCTAATTTGTCTGTTATTTTGTGCTGAGTTTATTGCATTTGCCCAATAGTGATTTATTTGCTTTTCCACACTGTGCACTTTCCTAAGCATATATTTTTTAAACTCTGTTTACTGTTGTATTTACCACTGCTGATATATTGCACATGTGTTGTACAGCTCAAAAAAATTTGCCTGTACTACTGAAATTTAAAGCAACAGTGCAACAAAATTGGGCTAAAATGTGATCCTACTTCTTTTCTCTACAGAAGATTCTTGGCAGCAGAGTAACCAGGCTGCAGCCTGACAGTCTACGCCTTTATCTAGATTCAAAAATTTTAACCAAATATGCCTTAACACAGCAGACCATGGATATCAATGTGCCCCAAACAGCATGCACAAATGACTGGTCGTCAGTTTTGAAATCCTGGTTACTCCCAGCCTGGCATCTTCTAGTTTCATTTGATGGTAACATTTTCTAGTTCCACCAAAATCTGGGTATTTATAAATGTTTTAATTTAGTTTTCTTTTCAAGGAAAAATGATGGCCACCACATTAAGGGACACTGTCAACCTGTTATTCATCATATTATTTCTAGTTAAAACCTACATTTTATGATTGCTTACCTTCTCTAAAATTCAGTGATGTTGCTGTTTGTTTGTCTGTCTCCTTGTTTTGTAGAACTGAAATGCATGCTAATGTATATTTAGAAGCAATCTTGTTTTGTTTACAATCCTGGATCTGTTCTTACTGCATACCGCCTGAACATTAGAAACACCCTCAAACAGTGCAGTTACTCATGATTCATTATGCTCCTTTCCTCCCACTGCATCATGAGTGACTAGACTGTGTTGTGGGTGTTCCCAAATCCAGGAAGATGCAGTTGGAGCTGATCAAAATGTAAACAAATCTGTTTTTTGTGGTAACACCAGTATGGTGGGCAGTCTGTTTTTCACTTTTTTAAAGAAAAAATAGTCAGAATCAAACTACCAGCTACATCAGCAGGCTTTACAGAATGTTGGCAACCGTAAAATATGTTTTTAAACTAGGGACACTTTGAGGCCTAAGGGGTTACCAGTGTCCCTTTAGGCTAGAATAGCATTGTAGCACTGGCAAGGAGTCAAGGAAATCGAAGTGGACACAACTCCATTTACAGTGGGAGAGTCATGAAGGAACTTGCTAATCTGAAGGTGGATAAGGCAATAGAGCCAGACAGGGTACATCCCAGGATACTAAGGGAGCTCAGGGAGGTGCTGGCTGTGCCTCTGGCAATCCTGTTCTACTGCTCACTGGGGATGGGAGGTTCGGAGGACTGGAGGGGCTAATGTGGTCCCACTTCACAAAAGTGGCAGCAGGAGGAGGCTGGAAATTACAGGCCAGTCAGCCTAACTTCGGTGGGGGTGGGGGATGAATGAAATCACTACTAAAGGAAAGAATTGTGGATTATCTTGAAATCAGGGACTTACAAGATCCGAGGCAACATGGATTCACAACAGGGAGGTCGTGTCACACAAATCTGATAGATTTCTTTGACTGGGTGACCAGGGGTAGATCAAGGTGGGGCCATGGATATGGTCTGTCTGGATTTCAGTAAGGTCTTTGACACCATCAGGAGACTCGTAAACCAGCTAAACAGTCTGGGAGTGGGTCCAAGGTGGTAAACTGGGTAGGAAATTGGTTGGGGACAGCAGACAGAGGTGCTGGTAAATGGAGTTCACTCTGAGGAAGGGAGAGTGACTAGCAGGGTGCCACAAGGATTGGTACTGGATCTGGTCCTCTTTAATGTCTTTGTTAGTGACACTGTAGAGGGGCTAGAAGGAAAGATCTGCAACAGGGTAGACACCGGGGTGGAATGAATGACTAGTGATTTGAGAAAGCTTGAGGAGTGGTCAAAGTGTGGCAGCTGTGTTTCAAAGCAAAGAAGTGCAAGGTCATGCATTTAGGGCACAGAAACCCAAGGGTGGAGTACATGGGGGGAGTGGTACTGATGACCAGCAAGCAGGAAAGGAACCTGGGGATAATCATTTCTGATGACCTACAGATGGTCAGGCAGTGTGACAAGGTAGTGGAAAGAGCTAGTGGGATGCTAGGGTGTATAGGGAGGGTATCACCAGCAGAAAGAGGAGGTAGTTATACTGCTATATAAACCATTGGTGAGACCTCACCTGAATACTGTGTTCAGTTCTGGAGACCATGGGACCGATTCCAGAAGGGGACACAGGGCTTCAGCAAGCCTGCGTCTGCCACAAAGTGCCCCGCAATGTGTCAAGGCTCCTGGGCGCAACCCTTGCTATTCAAGTGTTAATGCATTGCGACAGTCTATCTGCTTCACGGCAACCTGCCCCATTGCCAGAGTCCACCTGTGGACGTAATGCCAGACCACTGGGAGATGGTCTAACTTGCAGTGTCAGGGACTTGCGGCATTGGCTTCTGGAGTCTCATGTTTGGACAGAAGTCAGCACTTCAAGTCCAAACACTGTGTTGCAAGTCCCTCATGCTTGTTCTGGACCCATTCTGGAATCGGGCCCTACATCTCCAAAAGGATAGATGGAACAGAGATGGTCCAGAGGAGAATGACTAAAATGGTGATGGGCCTGCATTATAAGCCCTGTAAGAAGAGTCTAAGGACCACAATATGTATGCCCTAGAGGAGAGGTGGGAGAAAGGGGATATGATAGAAACTTTAAAATACCTCTTGGATATAAATAGAGAACAAGAGGAAATCATTTTCTAAAAAAAAAAAGAGGTGCTCAAGACCAAGGGGAGATGCTGTGAAGCTGGAGGGTAGATTCAGGGAGAAATGTTAGTACTTCTTCACTGAAAGAGTGGTGGATGCCTGGAGCAGCCTCCCAGCGGAGGTGGTCAAAGCAAAAAACTGTAACGGTTCCAAAAATGCATGGGATAGGCATAAGGACATTTTATTAGTTGGGAATGGGGGTGGGAGGGTAAAGCTAGAGACCAAGTAGGGTCTGCAGAATTGCAGTAGGTGAAAATGGACAGACTAGGTGGGCCAAGTGGTCATATCTGCCAACCGTTTGTATATTATCTATGTAAGGGTTTGGGTCGTGAAATAAAAAATAAAATCATGGTGCACAGCATAGGAAGTACCTAGAAAAGTTGATTTGACAGGTATGCTAATATATTTATGAACTGTAGCTGAAACTAGCTTTTGGGAAAACATTTTTCGTCACAGACTGCTGTTTAATTTGCCTACTCTGTAAATATTACTTAAAATTAATTTTACCTTGTACTTTCACTTTCCCTGTACCTTTCCCAGCATACTTCTGGAAGTGAGCTGTCCTTGGCTGAGTAGGCTGTTACTGGTAAAACTTTTAAGAAGAAATAAAAAAAATTAATTACAAATACACAAATAACTGCATTGTTTTATAAAAACCAAGAATACTTTTAAATATTTGCATTTGCATTAGACTACATAAAAGTATTATAAATTGCTTACCTGATTTTAGCTAACCAACACACACAGCCGCCGGCGGTGATGCTGAGGTTGAGGTGCTGGATGCCACACCTTGCACCACGCCGGCAACCTGGGTTCGGGAACGATCCCGGGACGTCGGGGATCAGCGGGAGAGACAGGATCGAACGTCCAGAGGACAGCTCTCCTCTCCTGTCTCTGGGGAGGGTTCAGGGTACACCAGCACAGCAGCGGCCCCGGTGGAAGCCGAGCACTGCAGTAGTGGGACAGAGCTGCGGCGGACGTTAGATGATGTCATACATCCGAGCTCTGGGAGGAGAGGGGCAACACCAACACAAGGAAAAATCCCTGTCTCTGGATAGGAGATGGCTTCCCCAGGACCAGAAGACCACACTCCCACTGTCGGGCTCCTTGACCAGGATGCTGACCCTGACCCCGACTGGCAGATTAGATTGTAGATAGAGCACCAGGATGTTGGAGGCCCCACCTCGGGGCTCAGAGCCGGGGATGTGCGTGAGGGGTGGGCCTGGTGAGAGGTTTCAGACAGGGAGGCAGAGTCTCTCTGTGGGGGGGTTAGCTGTGAGAGCTCCTTGAGCACAGGTGTAGAAAAAAGAGTTTGAAAACACACACACACACACACATACACACACACACACACACACACACACACAGACACATTCCTCTTATCCTGTGTAAAAGTGGTCTCTTTCATACTGGAATGTTAAGGTGGGTGTTCCACTTCACAACCTGGTGGGGGGGGCAGCCCGGCTCATGTAACTTTTCTATAAAAAATATGTAAAACTTATTATAAATCCTATAGCTAACTCATGTGATTTAAAATAAGTTGATAGGATGAAATGGAATAACTGACATTTTCAGTACAAAATCAGGCATAAAATGTACTAACAGATGGACGAGATGGGTCAGTTATGTGATGGCCAAAGATTTCTCATTTAGTCCCTTGAGTAGGAGTGTCATGTGGGAAGGGATACCTCTGAAGATTCATTCTAGAGGAGGTTCAACCACCTGAGAGTGAATCTGTAGTAAATATATTCAAATATTGTCCTATGTTCAGCTGTGCTTAGTACCCTGAGTGTATGCCTGGCTGTATCCTGGCAACACACTGACTTACATCTTGTTTGTCTTCTGTGTAACATTTTTATGTAAACCAACAAGCATTGATTATTTAAAAAGAATGAAATAACTTAATAGGGTCTCTGTGGAATGTCTCTGATGGTACAAGACACTCTTCTGATGAAGTTTGGGCAGCCAGAAGCATTTGGCAATAACAGTCTCCTGCTCAGAGTCTCATACCATAAGCAACATCCCGTGGAGGCCTGATTAACCCATAGTACGAGACCTCATGGAAGCTGTTGTGACACATTATGTCTTCTACTGCTTGTAACAGGAATGTATATTTTATTAAAGAGTTGTATACTGCCTGAAATTAATATTATATTTTAAAGGTAGTCAACTATTACTTCTTATAGCTGAAGTATTTCTTCTTTCCCTTTTGCTAAAGAGAAGATGTTCTCTACCTGACAGTACTAAGTGTGATGAGGGAACAGTACTCAGCCTGGAGGCTGACATAGCTCATTAAGTTTCTCCTCGTGCTTTGTCAGCCCTGTGACCTCCTTGACTGTGACATCATCATTAGTGACCAAGCAGAAAGCA
Source organism: Neoceratodus forsteri (assembly GCA_016271365.2). Taxonomy (NCBI): domain Eukaryota; kingdom Metazoa; phylum Chordata; order Ceratodontiformes; family Ceratodontidae; genus Neoceratodus; species Neoceratodus forsteri. The sequence goes on along the minus strand of JADMNL010000031.1, from coordinate 92,278,060 downwards.
GAAGCAGTCATCTGCTGTCAGTCTGGTCACTTGTGATGTCACTGTGAGTGAAGTCAGAATGCTGGCTGGTAGAAGTGGATATGTCTGCCTCCAGGTAAAGTACTGCCCTTCACATTACACCTTGTGCTATCAGGTAGAACTCATTCCATGAGCAAATGGAAAATGAAAAATTCTTTAGAAATAAAATATAGCAGATGGCTACTTTTAAAATAAATCCATTTCTGCCTGCTATTTTTGACATAAAAACATAACAGTGCACACACCAAAACGGTAATTATGATTTATAATTTATTGGCCAAAAGTAGAAGTATCTAGCCACCACCCTATGTATCCCCTCCACATAAGACTTCATCAGGTGGCCTCACTTTGGAGGGATACATAGGGTACCCATCTATATGCTGTACTTCTGCACTAGTAAATTGTGAATCATAATTACTGTTTCAATGTGTACAGTTATATTCTTTCATGTTTTGATATTTGTCGGACAGGAGCACTTTAAAGGGATGTGGAGTTCTCCCATTCTCTTTTCTCTTGTTTTTGACATTAGCACCTGTTTAATAAGTCTCAGAATGTTGGTCTCATGTCATCATTAACAACAAATACAACTCTGACATGTAACAGATATATTTTTAGCAGACACAAAGATGCAGACAAATGGTGGCAAGTACAGTTACAAATACAGATGCCAGAGACACTAATCTAGATACAAATACCAACACAAATTAGCTCATGCACCACCTAAACAACACTAAAAATGGCAGCCCTGGCAACCTTTAACCATCACGTCCTTGCAATTCTCGTGGATAACATGCTTATTCAGGAAATGAATTAGAAACACAGAAACATAGATTTTGTCATCAGAAAAGGCCTTTAGGCCCATCCAGTCTACCCTTGCCCCTGCCTCTTCCATCATCACTGACCCTACTTTGTCATAGGTGTCCTTCCTCCCTTGTTCCTCTGCCTAATATGCCCTGTGCCTATCCCACACATGCTTGAAGCGCCCACAGTTTTTGTCCCAATACCTCCTCAGGAAGGCCATTCCAGTCATTCACCACCCTTTCTGTGAAGAAGTATTTCCTCATCTTTCCTAAATCCTCCATCTTCATTGCATGCCCCTTGTTCTAGTGCCCTCCTTTCTCTGAAATTGACCCTCCACTTATACCTTGCTCACTCCTGTGAGGTACTTATAGAGTTTCAGTCATGTCCCCTCTCACTTTTCTCTCTTCAGGAGCATATATTGAGTTTAGAGATGCAGTGAATTTAAATTCTGCCCGGCGAAGTGGCCAAATTTGCCTGGCAGGAGCAATTCATAAAATTTTCCACCTAAGTTGGGAATTCGCCCAGGCGAAATTGCAGCCTTCTAATGAGTGAAATTTTGACTTCCGTCAGCAAAATTCCTCCTTCCCTTGGTGAAATTTTGCTTTCTGCCATATAAACTTCGGCATGGAAGGCAGAATTTCACCGTGGAAGGCGAAATTTCACCGTTACGGGTGAAATTTCACCACTTGACAAGCGAAATTGCATTCGCTCCGGAAATGGCGGAATTTCACGGATTACTCCATGCAAAATTCTCGCCTAATTTGCCCATCCCTAATTGAGTTCTTGCAGTCTTTCCTCATATAACTTTTCATGCAACCCTTCACCATTTTGGTTGCCCTCCTCTGTACGCCTCTACCCTTTCAATGTCCTTGTGGAGTGCAATCTCCAGAACTGGACACAGTACTCAGGGTGGGGCCTCGCCAGTGAGCAATACAATGGCAGCACCACCTATCTCCCCAACTAGAAATCCTTCTCCAAATACACCCCAACATTCTGCTACCCTCGCCCACTGCTTTGTCAAACTGCCCAGCTATCCTGAGGGCATCAGAGTTGAATGGGAGATCTCAGTGCATTGTCAAGCTTCCAACCCTTTAAACTCTGCCCTTATCAATGAGTTAGCACCTCACTTGCAAGTTACTCATAGAGAATATCATAAATGGGTCTAAAAGCTGCAAAAGATACTAGAAAAAATCAATTTTACAGCAGATGACAGAAGGACCCACCAACATTCAAAGCAAAACAGTAGACTAACTACTACCCCAGTATGTGAACAGTCACTTGAGCTTTTAGTGAGCACTTTGTGGGTGGCGTATAATTAGAGTCTTGCCTTTGATATCTGCCTGTCATTTGAAGATCAGGTGTCCGCAGTTGTTAACGATTGTTATTAACATCTCCACAACATGAAGTGTTACACCCCTTTTACAGGAAAGACATGAACACATTTATATGTGTTTCCATTGCACTGAGGCTAGACTATGAAGAAGCTCTCTAGCTGGGCCTTCCATTGAAACACAGAGCCAGCCTCAACATGGTGTGAACTGTTCATTAGCACAGGGGCCACCAAAAAGCCTTAGATGTCCAATGGGCCTCCTTTCTTCCTGGTCCTCTGTGTCTCTGTCTGAACTTCTTCAAATTTATTGTTGATGTGCACATCTCCTTAGAGATTACGTTCTAATTCAAAGAAAGTGCAAAAACACTAGCTGATGATGGAGCTAAATGGAGACCACAGTAGGGATGAGGATGTTCTTGGGGATCCCCAATTTTTGATATGGGGTACCAGCAAGGGAATTCGTACAGGACCCTGGGATAGCTAGGGCTAGCACTGTTGAAACACCTCTGCTGCCTGCAGCTGGTATGGAACTCGGCTGTGATGGTCCACTGTCAACTGATCCCATATTATTTCAAATTTTAAAATGGGTAGAGATAGTGAGAAAGCTGATTGGCTGAAAAGGATTCTTCCCATATCTTTCTTTCCAGTATAGCACAGTAAACAAAAAGTGACAGCACATATGGACTTAGAACCAATGTATTTCAATGTGCTGCATTAAAAGCATTTGTCCGCCATTTTTTTTTTTCTAAGCGGCGTTCGCTTTGGGCCTGAAACCATCAAAATCACAGGTAAAACTACATATTTAGTTATAAAATGCCTTGAGGTGCTCCTTCCTGACCCTTTTGTTGTGACTCCGATGCTCACATACAAACTGGTCACTGCTGAGCTAGTCATGCTGTCCTGCTATAACTCTGACTTGCGCACACTGAGAATGCCAGCACTTTGGTGACACCTGCCGCGAGATGATTGAATGCTGCCAGCAAGACAAAACAAAATTGTGGTCTTGCTGGCGACCTGCGTAGTGATCTTGAGGTTCTGCTAAGATACCTTGGCTCAGCACAGTGCCCTTAGTGACACCTAAAAACATGTTAGCGACCCTAGTGACAGCAGAAAACACACAGGAAGCGAGGCACTATTTACAATCTTTGGCTTTATTGCATTATTTTGCTATTTTTAAACAATATTGTAGTTTCTCAACATATACCCATTTTATAAATGCAATGACACATCTCAGGGTGTGCTTTATGCTCTGACAAATGCACTTCTAGGGCACTAAGCCACTTGGCCTGCAGTCTCCTGCCTCACTGCACCCATAGTCATGCACTTTTCAGAGTATAAAGCACTGCTTGTCATGTGTTATTGCTTACTTGGGAGTACCTCCACTGGCTCCAGTTGAGCAGTGACTGGAGTTAACATAGTGTAGTAACATAATATTTTAATGACAGAAGGGATTTAGGGTCCATCTGTCCTCCCACCCATTCATACGGCAGTGACTTTCCTAAGTTTAATCAAAGACCCCCACTAAGCTTATCAGTTGGAACTGCTGTTGCTTGTGTGCTGCCTAACCCTCAATGCCATTCTTCCTAAGGGTCTGCCTACTCCTGCTTTAAAAGCTTGAACAGTGTCAGCTTGTGCAATCTCTCTGGGCATGCTGTTCCTTATATGTACCACCCTCTGTGTGAAGTAATGCTTTCTAATGATTTCCCTTATCCTGACTGCCTCAATTTGATCTCATGTCTTCTGGTTTAAAGTTATTACTGCTTGTATGCAACACTTGAAATGGTTTGCACCTACCTATCTTTTATGCCTTTTTATCCCATTTTATCATATCCTCTGCTACCCACTTGCTTCGTCTGTGATATGAGAACCTGTGACTCATTTATGTGTGACTGAGAAAAGGACATTCATTGTATCAGCCACAGGACTCTGGAACTTTCTACCTATGGCGTGTCTCACACTCTCCAAATGTTTTGGTGTTTAAAGGAACATAATACTCTATTTTATTGTAACTTTTTTGTTTAATTGTACATGGGACATGTGTGAAATTGGTTTAATATCCCCAGTGTACTATTTCAGGTTTTGTTTTGAAATAGTCCTATATTCCCTGATTTATGGCCCCTGTTAATGCTGCCATTTCCTGATATTCCTTGCTTAATTACTCTAGCAGTTCCACACCCCAGTGAGTCGGCATTTCCACATCCCGGTAACTCAGCAGTTCCACATCCTGGTGATGCAGCAGTTCCACATCCCGAGACATAGCAGTTGAGCAGAAGCCTTGCATGGAAAGCTTCCTTGTAGGTTTCATCAACCAATGTCACTGGGTTCGAACTCAGTGAATTCAGATGTGAATATCGGGTGGGGAATAAAGGCTGCATAACCAAGGATCCCTTAATATGAAAATAAAATGGCTTTTTCAAAATGCATTGGGATGTTAAGTAAATTATAGATTGGGGGCTTGGCCCTGACTAATCAGAGTGCTCCTTTCCTCTGCATGTGAGATACTCTTATTTTGTGAAGAGTGTCTGACACGCAGCTACCTTGAAACGGCATGTTCCAGTAAGGTTTTTTGAAAATTAATACATCATTGATCAAGTTCAATCAATACTCTAATGGTTGTAAGAGTGGTCTGACTTATATTTTGGGGCATCAGAACCACTCACTTCCAGATGGTTGTAAGAGTGGTCTCACTTACATTCTTAGCTTATCAGAACCGCTTACCTTTGGACGGCTGTAGGGTAGTCTTGTTTACATTCTTAGCTTATCAGAACCACTCACCTTTGGACGGACTGTAGGAGTAGTCTTGTTTACATTCTTAGCTTATCAGAACCACTCACCTTTGGACGGCTGTAGGAGTAGTCTTACTTGCATTCTTAGCGTATTAGAACCGCTACCTTTGGATGGCTGTAGGAGTAGTCTTAGTTACATTCTTAGCATATCAGAACCGCTTTGGACGGCTGTAGGAGTAGTCTTACTTACATTCTTAGCGTATCAGAACCACTCACCTTTGGATGGCTGTAGGAGTAGTCTTAGTTACATTCTTAGTGTATCAGAACCGCTTTGGGCGGCTGTGGGAGTAGTCTTAGTTACATTCTTAGTGTATCAGAACCGCTCAGCTTTGGACGGTTGTAGGAGTAGTCTTAGTTACATTCTTAGCGTATCAGAACCTCACCTTTGGACGGCTGTAGGAGTAGTCTTATTTACATTCTTAGCGTATCAGAACTGCTTACCTTTGGACGGTTGTAAGAGTGGTCTTACTTACATTCTCAGTGTATCAGATCCGTCCACCTTTGGTTTGAGGTTCTCACACCCTAAAATGCATGTGAGACCACTGTTATGGTTGTAAGAGTGGTCTTGGTGGTGGTATTAATATACAGTTGTCAGAACTAGTTCTAAAAGATTTGAACCCTTTGGAACCCAGAGGTTCGAGTTCTAATTTAAAATGAGAACACCCATGGATTCTAAATATTAAGGGTTCTAAACACTAAACAAAACATTTTATTCTTCTTTTTAGTAAGACACACACACACACACACACTGCACGAGGAGCTACTGTTGCTATGTAGATCAATACGGATGTGCCAAACTATAACACGTCAGTCAGGGACTCTTGGTGTCTGCATTTTGAATGGCATACAGTGTTTTTCTTTTCTGCATATGCAGTAAAACAATCTTACTGCTGTACTGAGAGGACAGGACCTTTTTTCATCTCATTTTTCTCTCTCTGTTCTTTCTCTGAAGTCCTATCCACAAAGGAGGTTGAGTTCTAAAGAAGATTAGAACCCTAGGACAGTTTGACAAGTTCTAGGCCAGAATTATAACCCAGAACATCTGTGGATTCTGATAATCCTTAATATTAAACTCACTCATACGTGCCCTCATTTCCAATTATATAAAAAAAATATAAAAGCAAGGCATATGTTCCTTTAAGAGTCGATCGAAGACTCATTTGTTTAGGAAATTTGCATAAAGGACATGGCCCCACAGCTCAATTGGCCCTAGTTAAAAAAAGGATTATTCATCTTATGCAGAATTTGCAAATATAGCTGGCTGCATGGGTTTCAGAATCATAGGGCTTGAGGGAGGGGCTGCAGCCCCACCAGCCCTCCAGTATTCTGCACTTAGTTTAGTTTTTAGTTTGTATTTCACAAAAAAAAAACTTTTGGCAGAAGCCTATTTTAAAAGGTTCCATTTCAAAGGACTAAAAACCCACAGCGCTGACCATATCAGCGAACACGAATGAGCACCAGCAAATACAGGGAACACCAGACACAGCAAATGTCAAAACAGCTCACCCCAGAAAACAGAAACTAACTGCTCACTATCTAACACACTGATATTACGCTACAGTTATTTTCTGAGGGCAATGCCCCCACACCCCAGTGGGGGCTCGCCCAACCCCCTCTTACTATAAATAACAATCACGGAGACTGCACTAATTACACACAGCAGGGTCCATACTAATATAACCCCCCTGCCATTGGGGTTCCTTAAATATGCCTATCTTGGCTTCCTTAACCCTTCTGCTCTGTTCTCCTCCTGTTGTCTCCCGGCTTCACCTGAATCCTGCCACCATTGTTTTCTGGTCCCCAGGTCTGCTTTGCCCTTCCAGAGTCCCTGCCTGTAGCCCGAATGTAAGATCCAGCCCCTGGGGCTTAAAACGTCCACCGTGATCTCCTGCTTTTAAAAGTGCTGCCCAGGGCAGCGGGACCACAGAGGCGTGTAGAGCGCCTTTGAAGTTAAACTGGCCTGGTTTGCGGTCGCCTGGACTGTGCTGTCAGTCCCAGGATCCCTTCCACCTATTTGGGACCTGGTGACCACGGACAGCCTGCTGGGGTGCCGTTCCTGTGCGAATTGAGCGAGTTTGACTGGGGCTCACTGAAATATGCCTGAGCGGGCCCCGTCATCTGAATAAAGTATAACATGTGTCTGGCTGCCCCAGGTAGATATAATCAGCTGCTACGAAAAGAGGAGAAAGTAAATGTTTTAAATAATAAACTGTTGCTGCATATGGGGATGTACTGTACATGTGGGGAGAGTGTTTCAAGTTAAAATAAATGCTTTTCCTGGTTACTCCAGAATTATTGTGATTATGTGTCAGCTTGTCAGCTGCTGCAGGGGGCTCTACTATGTGCAGTAGCATCAAGAAATGAGTGGAGCCACACCTTCATCTGTGCAGTGACTACAAGTACACTGTCTGGGCTACAGAACTGTGGGGCATTGGAGCAAATAATTATTTCTTCCTGGCTGCACCAGAACTTTATTCAGGACTGAATCTGATCTGCTGTAAGGGACAGTAGGTTAAGCAGCCATTGCAAGCAGCCACAGCCAAGTGGAAAGCCAGGAATAGAAAGCCAGGACTTGTGGACATTCACTACACCTCCTGGGTAAACACCCAAGTACTCATGGGGATTTACAGGGACATCATTTTAGGCGCCGATTCACCAAACCAACTGTGCCTCGAGTATTCTGATTGACAGGTCCTTCAGCCACTCAGAGATCTGCCACCCCATCTCTGCTGCCAATCAGGAATTGTAAAAAGAGCCCTATAAGAGACAGTGTCTGCCAGCATTCTTCAGATCTGCCAGAGCGAGAGAAGGAGAGCAGGCTCCAGCCTGCTGGGAGCCCCACAGGGTGGGGGCTCAGGCCCTGCCATACTTCCAGGCCTGGGCCACGCAGTTAAGTCCCTCCAGCCTGGAGGGGTGTTTGTTATTTTTAGTTAAAGTAATTTAAATTAAGTTAAAACTGCTAGTCTGGAGGTTGCCAGAATTGTCCTCCAGGTGCTAGTCCTCCCTCCCATGTCGGGAAAGATGTGGAAAGAAGACCAGCTATCACCAATGCCTCAGTTGTGAGAGAACTGAAGAACACCAGGATGCCTTTGATTGCAGATGGGACCGTGGAGGACCTGAGTGAGTACCCTCGCACTCTCAGTGCAAGGGAGAAGCTTCAAAACTAATCTTGGGGCCTCAAGCCTCGCTTCAAGATATGTTTCTGCTGAATGTGAATGAGATCTTAGAGCTATCAGTCTGGGCCACTCTGCCCCAACAGAGACTGCCTTGATTGACAGATGTCGGATGCATCTTGCCTGCTGCCCAAATGGCCAATATGCAGGTGCGTCGTAATGTCTGGATAGTTAATCATATGACTGTGCTGATTTCTGTTGTTGCCCTATGGGTTAATTTCTGCCTTCGTGGAGTTGCCAGCCAAGCGCGTTTGACACTTCATCGGTGGGAGGCCCTAGAGCTTATTGTTCCTGACTTATTCTGGAGATTTCCTGTCTCTGGTTCTGCGGATTCCATCTGGAAATGTTTGCTAAAAGTGTTTTAATGTCTAGGCGTGCTGGATGAGACGTTGTTTATGGATGTCTTGCTTGGTATTTAAATGTACTGGATGTGACTTCATGCAAATGAATATGGATGCTTGATAAAAGTGTTGCCTTCTGCTTTTACTGTATGAATGCCTGTTGGTATTTAAATGTACTGGATGTACTGAGTTGCCAAACAATATTGGATGCTTGATAAAAGTATTGTCTTCTAATTACACTGGATGGGACTTTGAATTATTGTGCTGAGTGTTTGGGCTGTGAAATCCAAGATCTAGCCAAGTAGCTTATCCTGGAATATTCAGTTTCTGTGATGCAGGGGCAATCCCTGCCTGTCTGTGACCAGCAGGGCCAATTCCTGCTATTTCTCCTAATTGCAGGGCAATCCCTGCATTTGTATTGTCCAAGCTCTACTGCCACTGTAGTGACCTATGCTTCCAAGTTTGTCCCCTCCCTTTGAATCAAAAGTCGGTTAACTCAACCAGCTACAACGTCCACCAGGCCTGCAACATCTAGGACTTTGGTATCTGGGTATCCAGTATGGTATGAGATTGCGGATTTGAGCTGTATCTGGGACTGGTACCAGTGTGGGAAATAATAATTGTAAATGTAACATCTGATTAGTCAGCAGCTAGATAGCCGGGCTCTGATTATCATTGGGTCGAACTGGGAAATGTGATTGCCTTGTTTCCATTAGTAACGTAGTCACCCAGCTGGAGGGTTCACCAGCAAAACACCAGTCCAACCTGTACATATGTAAATAGTAATCAGATAACCTGTACTCCACTTCCTGTTCTAACTCCTTATCCCTAAATGAATTGTTACTGTTTTTGAAATTGTATGTGAGCATATTATTAGAGAGTCGTTAAATCCAAAGTGTTGAAATGTGGGAAATGTTTATTGGGGCATGTCTAGGGTGGCTAATGATATTTGTGGGTGGTATAACATCTCAGGGGTTATACCTGGTAACAGCTAGCCCACGTAAATCACTCTGAGTGGAGGCACTGCGCATTGTTTAAGAGTGTATGCGTTAGCTAACCCTAACCTCAGCTTAGCTTGTAAGTAGTAGGCAGGTGTAACACTGGGGATAGCGCCACCCAAGGGTTATATTAACCCAACACAAGTTGCCCTTACTGAAATTATATTCACTTTTAAGGACAACTCACTCAAATAACATGCGTTATTCTTCCATCGCTCAAATTGAATCACTCAAATGCATTCGCTCATTTAACATGACACCATTTTCAAAGGATTCACAGTCAAAATACAATAATATATGTTTCCACTTGTGCCCTTTAAAGGGAATCTGTACTGTTGTGTAGCACTTTACATATATCTGACACTTACCACCTGATCTAGCCATAAAATATAAGAGTATGGTGTTACTAGTACCTCTAAATATTGTTTTATAAACTTTACAGCTCCCCAGTGCCCCAGAGTACCACCCCATCTTAGCTTAGTGCCATCAAACACTGTCCCTTCTGATGACATCCATGCCTCATCACCTGCTGGGAGCATGGATGTATAGCCAACAGAGACCGATGTGTTTTAATGCATAGTGTCTACGTGCTAAAGCTGTAAATTCCTACTATTTAGCACATGTACTGGAGTGAAAGGTTTTGTTTTCAGTGCCAGGATCTACCAGTAGCATAATTTATTGTCGCCCAGTTTCATAAGCTCAGTGCTCGGCTCACCCACTATGTAGCAGCACCTCATGCACCCGTTGTGAAGTGAGTGCGCACACCTGGATCACAGATAGGCAGCACCGGCTCTGGCACTATTAATGTGAATAGGGCAAAAAATAAACATGGTCTAACTTCTGCATGCCATTCCAGGGCTTAAGGACTCACTTATACTTTGCTCTGGGCATATGGTAAAACCAGCACCACCAATTCACTGCGTCCTGTTGCTTCACGCAATGCAGTATGCTTTGCACTATGAAACAGTCATGTTCTTGCTCTTTCTTCTTGCTGCCCATGTTCAGAAAGTTGCAAGGAGCTGGCAGGTGTGTGAATGTACCATTAAAATGTAGTGGTGGTTGGGGAGAGGCAGTTATAAACTGATCATTGTCAGTCTAGCAGCTGTTAGATCCCTGATGCGTATGGGCTATGGAGGCCAAATGAAACTGAGATTTTTAAAGGCTTTCCATCTGGGACCAGAAGAAACTGTAACTTGTAGTGGTACTGGCAATCTCCCAAGGTGCTTGGAGAAGCAGAATGCCTTGCTCCTGTAATGTATGGCCCCGTAGTAGCACTGGACGAACTGCAGTGACCCTTCCCTGACTCAGCTGAGGTGTATGCAATGCAGTGCTAATGTTTAAATGTGACATGCCCTTGGGTGCACCTCAAGGTGTACACTTGGACTGCACCACTGCGCCAGAGGCGATACCAGGTTCAACAGCAGCACAGGTGCAGTGTCACTTAGGTGAAGTTTGTGTGGGTCTAAAAAATGCAAATTTGGTACACCCAGATGAGGAGCACATCTCCAGCAGAGATGTAGTTGGAGGTTTAGTTGACATGTGTCTAAAAATGCAGATTTGGTACACCACAATGTATTCATGTGACTTTTGTGATTCAGAGTGTTGTTTGTCAAAGAACTGTAACAAACCTTTTTATTGTCACCTGATAGTCAGTATTTCAGCCATTAAATAAGTCAGTCCGCAGAGTCAGAGAGTTGGACAGGGAACATTTTAAATGCTCTTCAAAGTTATCTGTGTCTGTGCTACTGGTAGTTTTCCTAGCTTTTCAGCTATTCACCCACTATCAACAAGAGAATGACCTCCTTCAAATTTGGCCAATCCTAAGAGGCAGTGACACATATTTTGGTTAAGTTTCATAATACCTGCCGCTGATGCCTGGCAGGTAGGCAACCTTTGTAAAGAAGTTATGAAGCCCAGAGATGTGGCTGAACTTCAGTAAGATCATCTGGTCGGGGGAATGGTGTATAGTGAGAAGGAGGGTGGAGAACTGGAATCATATTATCAATATGATACCACATTCAGTTGGACTTTTACATTAATTGGGCCTGGGGGATGCTGTAATTACAGCTGCAGTGATACTTGTTCATGTTTTATTAGGATAATTGTCCACCCATGGTGACCTGTCATAGTGCTGCCAATGAGAACTACTTATGAGAGGAAGTCCCATCACACACACACACACACACACACACACACTAAAAGCAGCTGACACTTGTGAAGCCACTCTGAAAAACATAATTTGTAGATATTCAGTTTACAGTTGATATTTTCTGCATACGCTTTCCACCTCTTCCTAATCTTTGAATCAGGGGACTCTTTCTATTGAGACAGACCTATACCATATCCACAAGACACACAGACAGCACAGTGGACATGAGCATTCAACACTGTACCTGTGAGGAAAGTGAAATTGTGCTTTGTTTCTAGAAACAATGAACCACTCATCAACCCTATACCTGACAGAGATCTACCCATTTAATGTCTTAAGGAAACACACGGTTACAGCCATTACCTCCCTGCTGCATCCCAAGTCCCCGATTTGCATTTTTATCAGAGTTAGAATTTTCTTAAATACCTTTCCATGTCCTTTTTAACTTTATACTGCTCCTCTGCAGCTTCTAGGTTAGAAGGGTTCTTGCGACCATCTTGCGGCTGCCATGTCATCCTCACTCGGTTTGTATGCTAATATACCTGCTGGCTCCACCATTGGTCAGCAGGGCATGTAACATAAGCCGAGTGAGGGACTAGCGGCAACTGTAAGATGGCTGTGTGCACCCTTCAAAACCAAAAAGGTATCTTTCTAGACAGGCAAGCCCTTTCTAGCCTGAAAGGTTCAGAACACAATGCCAAACCATCTAGGCTGTGGGTGAGAAAAAACAGGGACAAAAACAGATTTTTCACTTTTCGCACTACCCAGATCTCAGAATCTAGACATCTGACCATCATGAAACTTACCAAATCTAGAGACCTTGACCCTTGACCATGCATGCAGACTTTCATGCAATTCTGTTGAACTGGGGTGAAGCTATTAAGGTGCAAAGCTAGGGTTGAATTTAACATTAAATACCCTACTCAGCCCTAACTAAAGGGTGCTACTGCACCCCTATAATATATATATATATATATATATATATAATTATTTTGCCAGGAATGGTGCATTGAGTCAAAACCTGATTCCAAGTGTGACAATGAGAGAAATAAGCACAAGAAGGTTAAGTGACTTGCTTAGGGTCACACAGTAAAGTGATGAGGGAGGGATTCAAACCTGAGTCAGGCTCACAGCTATGTGCATTAATCTCTATACTATACTGCCTTTAAAGGGTAGATGGCACCTCAGAAAAGCTTCATGAAACATAATATCTTGACCAAACATAGCTTGTGTATGACATGTTCTTCTGTATTTTTCTTGTATTCTAGAATAAAGATATTTGCAAGAAAAAATCTGCCCCTCAGCATCCATCTGCTTCTACTGTATATTCCTCCCTTGAGGTCATAATCCCCTACTTGTGATATCAGACTGTTGCAGTGAAAATAACTGCAGTGTCACAAGCAGAAGTTAATGATCTCATATGGGAAAAATAGCAAGGGCTTAAGAACTGTGGGTTGCAGAAGTCTTGTTTCCATGTGCCTGCCCTGAATACTATAGAATAAGCGGTAGAGAAACTGGGGGTGTAAATATGAACTAAATGTTCCTGAATATTACTGTTGTAAACATTTTCCCAGATGTAGCCATATTTCAAAATGTAATCAGAAATTACATGACATTTAATATGCTGGAACTGAATCAGCTCAAAATAAGTGGCATCAGGAACTGCCGATTGTTCTGACTTGCAAATGATGGGATGTCATATATGAGGAAACTCATAGCACTGTGCACGCTGCTAGCTGAAATGAATTTAGGTGGAAAAGTGCAGTGCTGTTTTAGGACCCCAATTTCTTTTGAGCTATACTTGTCTGCAATTAATTTGAGAAACTGCCAGCAAAGAGGCACCCAAGCCCGTATTTTTGGAATGTACCAGATTTAAAACCTTCTGGGCAGTAGTTTCAAGAAAACAGGATAAATACCAAAATAGCGAAATGATCAGTGACAAATTATGGTCCAAAATCTCTGAATGACTTTATAAAAACTGGGATAGAAGTTAATGCAAAGGAAAACATCTTTAAAAATGGGGTTAGAAACTATTTAGAAGTTCAATTAGTCTGTTGCTGTTATGACAACACCTGAAGCTTGTATATCTGAACACATTTATGTATTGTAAATAATGTGTTTAAGTGTGAGAGACCAGATCTGTATGGGTGTAATTTATTATGATTTTACTAAGTGTTGTATTCTATTAGAAAACCTGTATGTAATTGTTTTGTCTTACCCTTCCCCAAGTGTGGCTAAAAATGGATTTTGGCCCAGTCCACTTTCCTGGTAAATCGCATAAATAAATAAATTAAGGAGATTATTAACCCAAAAGATGAATTTAATTCAATACAATTATTGTTAAGTCTTTCACCAAGAGGTATAAAATATAACAGAACAAAGATGTTATTAAAATATGCATAGTGGCAGTTATTAAATGTATTACGTTAAGATGGCTTACGGAACACATCAAGGATGCTGGGTTGTATAGAGGAGGGTTTTGATAGTAGGAGAAGCAAGGTGATTCTGCCATTGTACAGATCCCTAGTGAGGCCTCAGCCGGAGTCCTGTGCCCAGTTCTGGGGCCCTCGCCTAAGAAAGGATAAGACTAGAGTCAGTACAGCAAAAGATCACCAAGGTGATCCAAGGAAAGCATGGCAGACCCTGTAAGGAATGGCTGAAGGCCTTAAACATGTATTTTCTAGAGGCCAGGCAGTAGCAGGGGACATGATTGAAACATATCAGTTTCTCAGGTTATAAAGAAAGTAACGGTGAGTATCTATTTCTAAGAAATAGGGATGCAGTCACTAGGGGCATGACTTGGAGGCAAATTCAAGAGAAACCTGAGTATGTTCTACTTCACTGAGAGGATGGTGAAACCATGGAACAGACTGCTGAAGGAAGTAGTGGGAACACATACCCTTAATGGGTTTACATAGTTGGGACACGCAAAGTCCCCGAGGGGAGCAAGGTTTGAGGGGTGGGGTAGTAGGGTAGGAAGGATACAGCCCACCAGGACAGTAGGTCAGTGGGGGTGAGGTAGTATACTAAAGACAGACTTGATGGTCCGTCAGCCTCCTTTGCCCTCAAATTCCATGTTGCTATGTTTCAACTAAGACAGAGTGAATTTAGAAATGGAGAGAGATTCAGTATATGAACAGATCATAGCCTGGCTACATTTTCAGGTCAAGAAACATACAGCCATATCATTTTATACATTTTATAATTATAATAAAATGTTTATATCATGTATAATTTTCACAGTAACTTATAACTTTGTATTTCTTTATACTTGTAATAGTTTTTTAGAATGTGACTTTTTAAATAAATTATAAAAAGATTATCACAATTAAAAACACTTTCTGTTTTCATGGCCCTTGTTCCTTACAACTGTAGACAGTTCTATGAAAACAGAATCTTTGTGTGTCAGACTTCATCTCACCCCAATTTTTCCCTCCATGAAGTCATACTCCTCCATTTGTTACACCACGATAATTTCAACAACAATATGTTATGGTGAAATGTTTATAATTCTTGCAAAATTGTGGCTATCACATTTGTGCAATTTTTGTGAAATTGTGTCAAAATCTGGCATAATTTTGCCAACGCTTATTCAAATAGCAAAGTTTCCCCAACTATGCTTTATTTTTAAATGTGAGTTCTTAAAATGTACAATTTCAGTAAATAGTAAAAAGTTAAAACAGCAGTATTTGTTAGTAAAAAATTAACGCATAGTATTTTTTGGCAAAAATGCATTTTTATATCCCTAGATTCATCAACAAAGCATTTTTAATTGCCACACTATGTATTTTAAAACAGATTTTATTCCATGCTTTGCAATTAATTATGCAAGTAATTACAGATGGGAGCCCCTAACATTCCCTTGAGGCTATGTTTTGACTGTATAGACAGGATTCATACTCTGTATGTTTCAGGATAGTACAAACACATGTTTCTGACAGTAAATAGCATAACACCCCACACCAATATGTGTATTTTTGTACATGATGGATATGGTAAAGGAGCAGGAACTTTTAAAAATTTCAGAACCACATACCAGTATCTCAGTTCAGGAACAAAATATAAAGAAAAATTAGCATTCTTTTTGCCAGAAATACATTATTTCTTAAAAAATAATATGGTGGAGTTAGAGCCTTTGGGGAGGGGATGCAATCTCCCCTCCTTTTAACTAACTGTTAATATTTTCTGAATGTATCTGCAACCCAGTTTATATCTTTGCACTGTACATAAACACTTTTTGCATGGCCTCTTATGATCCAATGTAATCTTGTATATATGATATGACTAGTGTATGCTGTATAATTATTGTTCAGTTCCATTCCGCTATTGCTACCCCTTCCTCCCCACGACATATCTGTAAATTAGTCATTGGTTTAGTGGGCCTTCTAGGTCAAATAGTTTAAACAAATAAATTAATAAATTAAAAGAAATTTATTGGCCTTTTAATTGGTTGCCAATTTTTGAATATTTAATAAAAAATTCCTGAGCCTTCGTCTCCTAGCTGTAAACTCCAACCCCACACCAGTAAAATGAAAGCCTCCCCCAACACCAGCTTCCCTGCACTCACCATACCTTTTAATTTTGTCACTGCCGGGCAGCGAAAAGTAGCAGTGATGGAGCCAGGAGTACAGGCTCCTCCTCTGTTTCATGACAACCATCATTTGGGAGTCATGGAATAGTGGGTCATGAAGAAAGGTCCAAACTGACCTGCCACTGCAAACAACAATATGTTGCGGTAAGGACTATGTAACTTGTTTTTATACAAAAAGTATGAATGTTGAAAAACAGTAGCTAATTCAGGGCACTTTAAGGAAAGCAGTTTTTAAGAGGCAGCCTGCTGCTATGAAGAGTACAGAGGAGCCTCTTCTCCAGTGTTATGTCACTGCCAATACAAACTAACACTGGGAGGTATGGTTGTAGGGCTGGCATCACTGATGATATCACACCAAGGGATGTGACTGGCTCGTTTGAAGGTGACTAGCATGTTAGAGTATTTCCATAGAGACTGAATATGTATCAAAACTAGAGGAGGCATGGCCTGACTTTGTTGTTTCTTGTCTTTGCTTTTCTAATGTTAAAGATAGGGAATAACTTATATATGGCAACCGAGTGCCCCAGAAACACCATGGGAGAACCCCACTAGCATTAGATGTATGGTATCTCTGTGAGAGTTTCCTTCTTCAAGGATGCAGGAGAGGAAGCCAAACTAAAAGTAAAGTTTCCTTGGGAGAAACTATAGTCCCTGTAAAGCCATTAGCCCTTTTGTGAGAGAATACAAGGGCAGCGAGGGAAACCTGTCATTCTCCACAAGGTTTGAGATCCTTCACAAAGTTTAGGTGTCCATATAGGTGCTTACCAGCATTTATCCAAATAGTTTGTTATAAGCAGGTTCATACTGCTTGTAGCTGGGAGCAAAATAAGGCTTTACAGAGGAAATAAAACCCAGTGGGGAGAGAAAAATGGGGCTTAGAGAGTCGGGTCTAAACAGAGAATAAGACTTACTTTGAAAGTTTGCAGCCCATTTAGCTACAATGATTCCCATATAGTTTTATTTATTTATTCTTATTTATGTCTTTGGTAACTGGGTAGGTGCAGTGATTCAGAGGACCATTTTCAGTCATGACCCAAGCCGCAAACATGGTACATTAAGCAATGCAAATACAGGTAAACACAAAATAGTACAGGCTTCAAACATGAGTGTAGGAATTACAGTACAAGTGGGCATTATGTAAAGAAGTTACATAAGATACATGGTGCCATTTAAGGCCAGCAGACAGGTAAAATACATAGTCACAAAAATACAGTGATCATACATATGGTATCAAATTATCGGATACAATAAAATAAAGTGCAGTTGTATTCAGGTAAACAGTCAGCATTCAGGTAAACAGTAAACAGGTCATCAGGCAGATGGGTACTCATAATGCAATGCAACAATCCACCTTAAAATAAGTGCAGTGGCAAAGAACAGTAGAAAGGTAATATCCTTAGCCACGCTGGGGAGGGTGGGGCAGGAGATGGAGGGGAGTCTCAGGAGAGGGTGTGATCCAGCCATAGGTGGGAGGCGGGGGTAGAAAGGATGGGAATGCCCGAAGTTCCCTGTATCTCTACATAGCTCCTTATTAAAGGATTAGTGTACTGCCTGGAATTAACAGTAACTTTCACAAGTAGCCAGCTATCATTTTCTTATATCTGATGTATTTTGTCTTTTCTGTATTGCTAATTAGAAGATTTTCTACCTGACAGTACTAGGTGTGATGTGTGGAGCAGTACTCTGCCTGGACGCTGACTGTTCTCCCAATACATCACTAGCATTGTGGTCTCACTGACTGTCACATCGAGAAGGGTCAACCTCCTGCTGCTTAATTGGCATCTTATGACACGTATTAGCAATCAGGCAGCAGTGCTTGTGATGTAACAATAAGTAAGGTCACCTGCTGATGATGTGTGTGGGGGACTAGGTATGTCTAATTCCAGGCAAAACACTACTTTTCACAGCACACCCAATATTATTAGGTACAACACCATCTAATGAGCATATAGAAAAGGAAAGTAACTTCAGAAATAAAAAACAATACAAGATTACTTGTAAGAGTTACAAAATTTCTGCCTGCTATTTTTTGTACTACAGTATTAGCTTTTAAATAGAGCTATGTTTATCTGAATTATAAGCATAGATCATCTCTTTCCCAAAGTGAAGTTTTTATATATATATATTAATTATAGTGGCACAGTAGCCCCACTATAGTTAGGGTTGAGTAGGCAGTTTAATGTTAAACGTCAAAGTTTGCACTTTAATAACTTTGCAACCGTTCAACGGATTTGTACAACATTTGGTATGCATTGTCCTGTGGGGTAGATCTCTTGACATATCAAGTTTCATTTTGATCGGATTTATGGATTTGTGCAATTGAAGAAACAAAAACAGTAAAATTCACCTTTTTGGCAGTTTATTCCTCATCAAGCTGCGGCCACACCATTTGGCATTTTGGTATGACATTTTCAGGGTGAAAGGGGCTTGCCTAAATAACAAGCCAGCATTGGTTTGGTGAAAAATATGAACCGTTCCAAAGTTGCTCAGTTCAGTCTTTTGGATAGCTACACAGTGTGAAAAGGTATTTAGGGCTCACAGAAAGGGATTTTGAAAGCTCACAAAAGGGATCCTTAAAATCCCTTTTGTGAGAAAACATTCCTTATCACAAGCCGCCATCTTGTTTTCTTTTTCTGATCCCAAACAAAATGTTATAACTTTGCCCAAGGATGTCTTCTGGAGACATTTAGCTATGTATTTTGTTCATTCAGATGTCCTTCACAGTTCTGTGCCTTTGTTGCACTTTGATGTGACATGAGAATGCTTATTTTTGATTTTTAAAATCCTTTTTCACAACTCGCTTCAATCGCAAAAGGATTTTGACATCTCACTAAAAGGGAACTGTGTCTTGCGAAAAGGGATTACCCACAGGGCCATCTGGTCTGACAACTCAAATCCTTTTGTGAGCTGTCAACATCCCTTTCATGACAATTCCCTTTTACTACGTGTGAAAATCCTTTTTCACATTGCTAAAAGGATTAGGACTTGTGGGACCAGATGACCCTGCCGGCAATCCTTTATCATGAGACTAATTCCTTTTTCAGTAAAGTGTCAAAATCCCCTTTTAGCAAGATTTTGACAGCTCACGAAAAGGGATGGCCAGCAGGGCCATCTGGTCCTAAGCCCTAATCCTTTTTCATGATGCAAAAGGGAATTGTTAATGAAAAGGAATTTTGACAGCTCACAAAAAGGGATTTAAAAATTATTCCTTTTCGTGATGTGTCAAAACTCCTTTCACACCGCAAAAAGGATTAGGACCTGTGGAACCAGTGGGATAAAACAGACACAACAAACCATAAGTTCGGTGCATAAAAGCAAAATATGCATTGCTATTTTAGTCAAATCAGAAAATAAAAAAATAAAATAATAAACATACAGAAGGCAAAAGGTTGTTCAATGTCCAGTATCCAGCAGCTTTCTAATTTCAAAATGTCTGAGGCTTAGCTTCAGCCTTTGCAAATCGAACAGTGTGGAAACAAGCACACACTTCTGAGGTCCTCCTCATCGGTAGTCAGTATTCAACTGATTCCCTCTCTTTGTTACTCCAAGTGATGGGTTTTATACCTTTCATGGATGCATCACTGTCAAGTGATCCACCCTTTCTGCTAAAACCAGTATAAACCTCTTATTCTCAGGAATTCCCATCAAACAGTAAAGACATACATGTTGATACATGTTAATTATTCTAGCCTAGTCTCAACTCCTCTTTTCTTGGTGAAGGGGTTTATGTTAAGGGGTTTTATGTTTCCACTTTGTTCCATCTCAAAAGATAGTTTTAATAAGATAGTAGGTCCATGAGGGTTCTACTGGGTTTGCAAGGGAGCGAGAACAAGGAACACCTCTTTCCCTTCCTGCCAACCTTTGGAACTCATCATATCTTTTCTTTTATTTCCATTACATCGTTAAATGTGACACCCTAAAATAAACAAGCATACAGCAAACGTATTTCATTTTCATTCCCAGCACAAGCGGCTGTCTCACTATAGCTGCAGAGAGAGGTGAAAGTGAGTACTTTAACATTAACATTTTGGACAGCCACTCCTGTCTAACAGAAATAAAGAGTGAAAGGAATGGGGGTCGGATACCTCACACATGAGTAGCTACCTTAGATGGGGCTCACCCTGTCACAATCAGATGGCCTTAACCTTAATCCCTTTTCATGAAATGAATTCCTTTTTGCAAGCTTTCAAACTCTTTTTCGGAAAAAGGATTTTGACACCTCTCGAAAAAGGATTTTTGTTTACTGTTTCTTTGCACGCCACTGCAAAGAAACGGTTAGGACTTTCAGGCTGAAATTTTCAGGGTATAAAGGGCTTGCCCCATAGATGTGACTTTTGCTGGTTTGTTGATAACATTTACATTGCTTCCATACTAATAACATTTTGAAGTTTAGAAATTTCCCATAGGATAACATTGTGGCAGACGAGTACCTTTCGCACCGATATCTCGAAACGGTTTGAGATACAGATGTTTCACTAAACACAGCTTAATACATTATTTCAGATGACCTGAAATGTCAAAGCAGAGTGCTAAGGCAGCTGGGAGGCCAGTGGCATGCTGGGGTGCATAGGCAGGGGTATTTTTTGTTTTAACCAGGAGAGACACACTAAGCTGAAAGTTTGTTTACAGGTGCCACCTGGGAGCACAAGAGTTAAGTGACTTGCTCAGAGTTACACAGTATGCAAGTGGAGGCTGTGGGATTCAAACCCAGGTCTCAGGTTTGCAGCTCAGAGCCTTAAACCACTGCGCTATACTGCCTTCACTCACCAGCAGAAGAAGGGAAGTAGTGATACCGTTATATAAAACCATGGTCAGGCCTCACATGCAGTACTGTGTGCAGTTCTGGAGGCATCATTATAAGGATATTAACAGGCTGGAGACAGTTCAGAGAAGGGTGACTAAGATGGTACAGGGCTTGCAACACACGACTTTTGAAGAGAGATTAAGGGACCTCAGTATATACTCACTGGAAGAGAGGAGGGAAAGAGGAGTCATGATAGAAACATTCAAGTACCTCAGGGGTGTAAACAAGGTGCAGGGGAGACAATTTCCAATACAGGAGGAGCACAAGAATGAGGGGCAT
Organism: Neoceratodus forsteri; assembly: GCA_016271365.2. Taxonomy (NCBI): domain Eukaryota; kingdom Metazoa; phylum Chordata; order Ceratodontiformes; family Ceratodontidae; genus Neoceratodus; species Neoceratodus forsteri. Next base: position 92,256,790 of record JADMNL010000031.1, on the reverse strand, counting down.
GACATGAAATTGAAGGTGGGAGGTTAAGAGGAATGTGAGGAAGTTCTTCACAGAGTGAGAGGTGGATGCATGGAATGGTCTGCCTCAGGAGGTGGTGGGGCGAGGGAACTGTGGATGGATTCAAGCATGCTTGGGACAGGCATAGGGAACCATAGAGGTACAGCAGCTGGTGGGTCGGAAGCAGTAATCCAGTACAAGGGCTTACAGACAGATTAGATGGGCCAGGCGGTTCTTATCTGCCAACGATTTCTTTATTTTTATGTTAAGGAGTACTAAGCAATGATGCAGGTTGCCATGCCACGATTACAACTGCAGTGGAATTTTTCCACTGTTCCCACGGTTGTTGAGATATTACGACATTTGCAGCAATAAGGGTTACTTGGAATGTCTCTAGGCCTGAGCTATGTCTCTACAATTATAGGTAGATTGGGATCGCGGACTAACTCTCACCCATTCTCCTATACTGTACCATCTCAGCTTCCTTACACATGGGTGAGAGTTAGGGCCGACGACCCCCAAAGCACACCCTGATGCCTGTTGGTGTGTGGAGGGTGGGTGGGGGTGGGGTGGTAGGCGCAGGGATGGTAAGATTGGAAACCCTAATGCCCCATTTCCTTACTTTTGTTGCTTCAACCCTAACTGATGCATTAATGAAGTTTTTGTTATATATATATTCAGGGCAAAACTCAGTTTATCAGTTGGGGGTTGAAATTCCATTAATGGTGCGGCGAGGGCCTGGTGTTAGGGGTTGAAGTTTTCTTGCACCCCCTCAGTTCGCTTCTTTTCAACCAGAGTCGAGGTGTATTAAAGACCGTCCTAACTCTCTCTACCCATCACATGTGTAAACATGTTGAGGCATAGGAGAATGGGTGAGAGTTAGGACTCATGAGAGCCCAATGCACACCCTGATGCCGTTGGGGTGGGCTGGGGTGCAAGGGGGCTTAAACCCCAACACTGAATTTCCTTGCTTTTGTCGCTGTGGAACAACCCTAACTGATGCATTAAATGGAGTTTTTGCCATGAATTTCCTTCTTTTTGAGAATGAGAACTATAAATAGGGAATAGAATCAGTGGTGGGAGCACCGGGCCTTCAGGCCCCATGCTCCCACCATGTGATGTGTAGTGACATAGTAACAGTAACTGCAACACAAACTCAGTGCTAATGGTTACGCACATGGTGATGCAAACGAAAAGGTAACGCAAACGTTATTGAAACGCAAGTGCAGAGGACGGCAAAGCTAACAGTGATGCAAACGGGAGACGCAAGCATGTACGTGAATGTAACTGGTAACGCCAAGACATCACAGTACCGCTATTGTAAATGCAAATGTTAAGTGTTACAGCAACAGTAACACCAAAGGAACAGAAATGGAAAGGCAAACACAAGCTGCATCGAAACACAAAGCGTAACGCACGGTCATGGTACCGCAATTGCAAATGCAAATGGTAATGGTAACAGCAAAAATAATGCCAAAGGAAACAGAAACGGAAAGGCAAACGCAACGCATATGGAAAGGCAAACCGAACGCCGCATGGTCATGGTACCGCAATTGTAAATGCAAATGGCAATGGTAACAGTAAAAAATGCCAAAGGAGACAGAAACGGAAAAGCAAATGCAAGCACGTATAGAGAACGCAAAACCGTACTGCGCACGGTTACGGTGTACTATAATTGTAAACGCTTAATGGTAGCGGTAACAGTAACAATAACTCCAAAGAAAACAGAAACGCAAATGCAATCGCAAGTGCGCAGGAAACGCAAACCGTGATGCGACCGGTGACGGTATGGGAATTTGAAACGCAATGGTAACATTAACAGCAGAAATAATGGCAAAGTAAACAGAAATAGAAACAAGAACGCAAGTGCATATGCAAACGAACGAAGAGTAACGCATACGGTGGTGTACACGGGAACGATAACGCAAATGGGTTAGGAAACACAAGTGGGAACGGTAACTGTAACAGTAATGGAAGTGCACACCCTGTATTTGTCCAACAGCTGCATAGAGAAACACAGTGTGAGAAAGACTGTAGTATAATAATGGGCCTCAGAGCAGAAAATGAGCTGTTGAATACTAAATTGTTGATATCTCAGGAACCGTATGACGAGGAAAAAAATTGAAATTTCACATGATTCATGAGTTTCAGGCTAGGGTTTTCGTCACAATGAAAATTCTGTATCTCACACCATTTTCAAGATATGAGCCCCAAAAGGTGTGGCATACACCACCATTTTAGTCTATGGGAAAAAATGTCAACTTCAGAGTACCATAACTTGGTATCCGGCAATATTTTTCACCAAAGCACCAAAAGGCACATCTGTGAGATGTTGGCTGCTTTGCTCTCAAATTTCAGCCCAAAAGACCAAACCATTCTTTTGCAGCAGGGTGGCAAAGAACTCCTGTCATTTTGGCTAGTCTGGAAAAAGTAGTGTCGCACTTGTGACACCTTTGCAAAAAATTTGCGAAGTGTCACAGGTGCAACACTACTTTATGACAGTACTGTTTCCAGAAATTTTAAAACATATTTCTGGGGTGTTTAACCCCAAAATAAAGACATGGCTAGCATCCTCAGGGTCCGACTAGGTGGACACAGAAAGAATTGTGTCGCTAGAGAGTCCCAATTTTAAACGCAAGCATTTTTCTGATCAGTAACTGAAAACAAAATGGTGGATTTGCAACACTACTAGGGCCATTTTGCGCACTAAAAGTGCATTTGTGACACTTTCAACTTTTTGTTAACTTTTCCCATTGACATAATGGGAACTTGTTTTTAATAACTTTTGAACTGTTTAATATTTTTTCACAAAATCTTCAAAAGGCACATTGGGGACCCTACGCACGTTTCTCTGAAGTTTTTGGACCAGTCGCTAAAAAACCATGTGACCTGTAGGCTTGAGCAAAGAATTTGCAAAAGCCGTACCACATTCGTATGTCGCTTAATAACTCCACAGCCATATATCCAACCAGTACAAAAGTTGGCAGATTACAAGATCTACCATGCTCAACTGTGCATGCTGAATTTCAGGCAAATCTGTTGAACTGGTAAGTTATTAAGGTGCAAAGTTTCACCCTTTAACCTGAAAGTGCTACTCAACCCTAACTAGGGTAGCACTACTGTGCTACCATAATATATATTACAGTGGCACGGTAGTGCCACTATAGTTAGGTTGTATAGCCATTTCTATGTTAAATCTCAAATTTTGCACTTTAATAACTTTGAAACTGTTTGTCCGATTTGCTTGGAATTTGGAATGGAGGAAGTTTTTGTAGGTCTCTGGATCTGAAACTTTTGTGTCGATTATATGTACGGTTGCAGAATCGTAGCTCACTGAAAACGTGAAAAATCCCCAACATTCTGCTTTCATTAGATGGCCACTTTGTACTGAAGACTACATCTGAGTGGGTTCAATTTGGGTGGGCTATATGTGTCCTGGGTCACAGATGTGCCTTTTGAAGATTTCTGTAAAAATCTTGTTCCGCTCAAAAGTTATAGCATTTTTAGTGCCCCATTATAACCTATGGGAACATTTATATGAGCAGCTCAAAAATTGTCACGATAATATTTTTTAGTGTTGAGTTTGCCAAAAATAGTGTCATGCTGCCGTCCACCTTGTTTTCAGTTAGCAAGAGAGAAAAACAATATAACTCAAAAAATACTGCACTTTTCGCACACCAGCCATTGAGTTTACCATTTTGGGCCTGAGGAGCAGGAATCTGGCATTAGTTTTTCACCAGCTGGTCTGGAAACGTGGTTTCAGATTTTTGTCACCATTTTGCTGTTTTTGATCGCGACACTATCCCAAATTGCCGCTGCAATATGCACGACCATAAAAATACAACCGTGACACTATTTGTTACATTCATGGTTGTATTCCCATTATAAAGATATGAGTGTCACAATCATATTTTAAATGACCCAGTAATACTGCACAACCACATTTTCTGAAATGCTGTTCTTTGTCACTTGATTGTGGCAAGCTGGATTGTGATAGTGGCCTGAAATGTTCAGGGTGGCAAGCCCTAGTGACACAGATGTGCCTTTTAATGGCTTGGTTCCAAAACATTCACCACATCCCTAGTTATAGCATTTTGAAATTACGAATTTTCCATAGGATAACATTGTGAGTCATTCTCTTTGTCACTTCATTGTGCTACGTGCATTGTGGTATTGATCTGAAATGTTCATGGAGCAAAGCCCTACCTCTACAGGTGTGCCTTTTGGTGGTTTGGTACTGAACCATTGAACATGACCATATTTACAGAATTGTGAAGTTTGGAAATGTCCCCTATAGGATAACATTGGCGCTGGTTTCTCTTTGTCACCTCGCTGTCGCAACGCAGTATTGTGGTATTACCCTGAACGTTTCAGGGTGAAAAGACCCAGCCCACAGGTGTGCCTTTTGGTGGTTTGCTGTGAAAACATTCAGCAGGGCCAGAGCTACAGCATTCCAAAGTTCCAAACTTTCCCCATAGGATAACATTACGGGCGCCTGTGGACGCTTTTTGGGACCGTGATCTCGAAACGGTTCGCATACAGACTTTCGTTGAAAAATTTCTTAGCCCCTTGCTAGAGGACTAAGTGCAGAACTAGGTTAGAAAGTCTTGAAGCCCCTGGAATTTGAATTTTTTCTAGTGTGTACGGTTCCTGAGATATTTGCAAATTACTGTTCTAATCGGTGATTTTCATGTGCGTGGGCCAGTATTATGCCCTCAGATTTAGCACTCACATTGCATTTCGGTGCATGTATCTTGGAAACAATGCAAGATATGGGTTTGGTCATTCTGTCATCATGAGAACTGCACACTGTCACGATTGCAACGACACTTGAGTTTTTGTTCTACCTCCTATGGTTCCTGACATATGGGCAAATTACTGTTGCAGCCTCCTTGCCTTATAGGGCTGCTGTATGGCTCCATGCTTATATATAGTGGGAGCACAGGGCCCAGAGGTCCCAAGCTCCCACCCACACATACATTATGCACAAATAGGTGGCTTGGTGGGAGCATCAAAGCACTTCTATTACTACTTACATTACACTTTTAAAAAGAAAGGAAATTCTTTGCAAAAACTTTGTTAATGCATCAGTTAGGTTGTTTCCACACGACAAAAGTGTGGAAATTCAACGTTGGGGTTACCACCGCTACCACACCACCCACCAACAGGCATGGGGTGTGTGTTGGGATCGTCGTGCCTAACTCTCACCCCATTCTCCCATACTGCATCACCTCAGCTTCTTTACACATGGAATGGGGTGAGAGTGAGGCTGATGACCCCAACGCACACCCTGATGCCTGTTGGTGGGGTTGGGTGGTAGGGTGGTAACTCTAACGTTGAATTTCACACTTTTGTCAGTGTGTGGAAACAACCCTAACTGATGCATTAATAAAGTTTTTGCAAAGAATATATATATATATATATATATGTATTAGTTTACATTTTATATGAATTTTAGGCAAGCACTTATGTTTGTGCAAACAGTGTTGAGTATTAAAGAAGAGAAAGGTGCTACCTATTTCATGCGGAACAAACACTAGTCTATATTCATACCTCTGTGTTCTAGCACCTGTGAGGTGTATAGGAGTTGCTCAACTGGTCAGGAGCTTTTTTATACCAGGAGGATCAAGGAGGAGGGACATAGCTAATGCTAGACACAGTGTCCAGCTCCTTATTTAGGCCCTGTACACATCAGGCTAGTTAAAACGTTTTAAGGTGCTTAAAACGCTTTAACTATAAACAGGAAGCCCGCCCACATTTAAGCATGGTTTCAAAACGTTTAGAAACCGTGCTTTAAACCTGCTGCTAGCTGGTCTCAAGTCCGCTTTTAAAAACAGTTTTATGAGAGAAAGCGTGTTACCCTGTAGTGTGGATGAGCGCCTGCATGTTGCTCCTCCAGGAAGCGTGTTAAGGGTCGTGGAGAACCCGCTTTAAAAAACGTTACTGGAGGCAGATGCAGATGGGAGTCGGTTGTGTATAACTGAGTTAAAACCTCGGTTGAAGACTGATCTGGACGGGCTGCTGTGGTGAGTTTAAAACGTTTTTAAATGTTTTTTAAACCGGTGCAAATCTTCAGCTGTAATGTGTACAGGGCCTAAATAAATACAAGCATGTGTCTGAGTTTACTGAGTTATCTTCATACTAAAATCTATAGGTGGAGTATATTGTGTATTCATGTGGTGTTATTGTATTATGAGTAAATATGTTACCATCAGAAACAGCAGAATAATATTCTATGGATTTCAAATCTACAGTTTAAAAACATTTAATTGTTGGAACTTCAGAATTCCCATTCTGACAGAATTCCATGGAACAGGTGGAGTTTCCAAAAGTCCATTGAATGCCATCAGAAGCAAAATCTGAAAATTGAGCATAGTTCAATTAAAGGAGAACTGCGCTGACTATATGAGTCAGCTTTCCCAGTAGAAGCTGTTTTAAATATCAGTTTAAATCCTGAAATTGCTCTAGCTATACAAGTTATTTAGTTATAATAACTGGTCAGCAATTTCTCTCAATGTACTGACCAGGTTGATATTTTCCATAACAACCGGCTGGTTGTTATGACATCGTGAGCCATGCCAGTCAAACTATGCTGCTGCCTCATTGGCCAACATTCTGTATGTGATGAGGCCAAACAGTCTCACAAACTGCTGGAGAAAAATTGCTGGCCTGTTATTATAAAAATAAAAGATGGGAGGGTGCTTCATGAAGAATTTAATGCACACCCTTGTTGTGGGATTTGATAAACCCTCGGCTTTGCCCCTCGGGTTTATGTAGCATTCCATAACTCGGAGTGCATTAAATTCATATCAACCCCTTCCATCCATTATTCTCTATATCCTAGTAGGTGTTTCTGATTTACGTGCTGCTGGTACGAACCATTTTATTACTGTATGATGTAGTTTATGTCCCTGTTCTGCGCTTCTGTTGTTGACACAATGCTTCCATGTTCTACTAGACTGAACTCTGTGCTTGTTAGGGACATAGACTACATTATATAGTTCTAGTGGTACTTACCAGCAGCATGTAAAGCTGCAGTACCCTCAGGTTACTAAAAAGGCCTGTGTAGCTAGAACCACAACAGAATTTGAACCAGTACTTATAGAACAGCCTCTACTGGGAAAATGAGTTACTGGATCAGCGCAGTTCTCCTTTAAAAAGCTAGTAGTGCCAAAAATAAAAGACAGAAAATGTTATTCATTTTAAAAGTAGATTGTTGTTTCTTTTTAATGGTAAGACATTTAGCTTTCTCCAGTTGCTCATTCAAAGTTTTCTACCAGACAAAATTAGAATTAGGTGTGATGTGACAAGCAGGGCAGGGTTTTCAAAAACCCCAGGAATTGGCTCAGGTGTGGGGAAAACTTGTGCCAGTGGGTCTTCATTTGCAGAGTCAGAGTTTTCCCATATCACCAGATTTTCAAAGATGGAGTTGTTTTATGGCTAGCTCCATGATTTATGGCAGCTTATGGCCATTTTCTGGTGCAGCTGTGCCAAAATGTTATGCCGGTTGGACTAGGCATAACACCCTCCATAGATTGCCTGACACCCATACAGAGCATAGGCTGAAAATAAGACTGTTTGCTGGTGCGAGATTTATTTCTGCACTGGCAGACTGTGGCATAGTACTTAGTCCCATGGCCATTTGAAAATCTGGCCCCAGAACTGTACTAGAGGCTGCCATATTTAATTATATTCCTTTCATACCTCATCAGCATTGGGACCTCATTCTGTGTGACATCACAGCTTACTGATTTGCCAGCAGAAGAGCTGTGCAGAACGTGCAGAGGCTGCCAAACTACATTTCCGCTCCAGCATACTTTTAGGAATTTCTTTTTAATTTTGCAGAATTTTGAAAGCATTTCCATGTAAACCACAGAATCATGTTTTGTGGATTACATAAATCCATGGAATATAATTCCACAGTTTGTGGAAATGAATCTGCAGTTTACATAAATTGTGTATCAAATGTTCTAATAAGGAAAAGGAAAGAACAAGCATTTGTCAATGCCAAATGTTTGCTTGCTGGCATTGGTAGCGTAGAAGTTACAGAGCTACATAATAGGAATGACAGCGAAGTATTGAACTCAAGCCAACCCCACCAGCACCCTGCAGAGAGTGACAGGCATTGGGGTGTGCCTTTGGGTCATCAGGCATAACGATCACGCCATTTTCACCACACCCTACCCTGCAGACACTGACAAGTGTCACGGTGTGCTGTGGTCTTTGGTCATATCGCACCCCATTCCATCAGGAAATACGGTGAGATCGGTGCAGTATAGGAGAATGGGATGAAGTTTGGGCCGAAGAGTCCGAGGCACACCTTGATGCCTCTCACTGGCTGTAGTGTGGGTGGGTGGAATGGTATGAGCATGACAGGCAAGAATCCCAAGTCACACCCCTGATGCCTGTCATTCTCTCACAGGGTGGGGCGTTATGGTCAGAAACCCTAACGCCTCAGGCATTCGCTAGTATTTTCACCCAGATTCTCAACATGTTTTTTGTGACCCCACCTCATGAACAGTGGCAATATCAGTTTTGTTAGCGAAAACTGCTTTGCACAGCGACTATGGCATTTGGCACCACAGGTGCAAAAACACATTCTGAACAGGATGTGGAAATAACAGCGGTACTGTTCATGGGGAGGTGTAAAAAATAGCACGTTGAAAATCTGCTGTGAAAATCTTAAAACTGGTGAAGTCAATGAATGTAGAAACTGTGCAACGACACCGTAATGTAACTAGTTTGGGGATTTTTACAGCAGATTGTTAACACAGGCATTTTGGGACCTCCGATCATGAACAGTGTCAGTGTGTTTTCTTTATCTGTCCTGAACAATGATTTCCCACAGCGACCATGCATTTCTGTGCTGAAAGTGTGAAAACACATTTCGCCATGTTGTGGAAAATGACAGCTGTACTGTTCATAAGGAGGTGTGGAAAAATGCCACTGGTGAAAATGTGGACTGAAAATATTACAAATTCATGAACTTACGAGGGTGCGTGGAAATCCGCGCAATGCTCACTCGTAACACAGTCATTTTATGGAGTTTTGTCACCAAATTTTCAACATAGCCATTTTAAGACCTCTGCTCATGACCAGTGTCACTGTGATTTTTAATCTGTCCCAAACATTGTTTTCGCACACGACTGTACCATTATGCGCTACATGTGCGGAAACACATTTTGGGCTAGATGTGAAAATGGTAGCTGTACTGCTCATAGCGAGTGCGGTAAAATGGCACTGTTGAAAATCTGAGTGCAAATATTACAAATTCACAAACTTGCCAGCGTGCTGGGAACTCGCAAACATGCGCTCTAAAACAGTCATTTTGGGAATTTTTCACCAAATTTTCAACATAGCAATTTTAACACCTCTGCTCATGACCAGTGTCACTGTGATTTTCTTAACGTGTCCCATACATTGATTTCAGACAATCGACCGCGCCCATTGTGCGCCATATGGGCAGAAACATGTTGTGGACGAGATGTGAAAATGACAACTGTACTGCTCATAAGGAGGTGTGGTAAATGGCAATATTGAAAATCTGGAGTGAAAATATTGAAAATTTGTGAACTTACGAAAAGCGAGAACTCTGCAACGACGCCAGTAAAACAGTCACATTATTAGGTTACCAATTTCAACATAGCCATTTTAAGACCTCTGCTCATGAACAGTGTCACTACAATTTTCTTAATGTGTCCCATACATTGATTTCCAAGATTACCGACTGCGCCCATTGTGCACCAATGGGCGAAACACGCTTTTGGTGAGATGTGAAAATGACAGCTATACTGCTCATAAGAAGGTGTGGTAAAATGGCAATGTTGAAAATCTGGAGTGAAAATATTGAAATTTCGCAAACTTACGACCGCATAGGAACTGCGAACGACGCTTGTAAAACAGTCATTTTTAGAATTTTTCACCAATTTTCAACATAGCCATTTTAAGACCTCTGCTCATGAACAGTGTCACTGTGATTTTCTTTAATGTGTCCCATACATTGATTTCGCACACCAACTGTGCCATTGTGCGCTACATGGTGAAACACATATTGGGTGAGATGAAAAATGACATCTGTACTGCTCATAAGAAGGTGTGGTAAAATGGCAATGTTGAAAATCTAGATTGAAATATTGAAAATTGGAACTTACGAAGCGTGTATAGGAACTGGCGCAACGCACTCAGAACAGTCATTTTAGGAGTTTTTTCACCAAATTTTCAAAATAGCTTTTGAGAGCCCACCTTATGAACACTGGCAGTGTTGTTTCGTTAATCATTCGAAAGGTGATTTCATGCAGTGGCTGCGAAATCACCCTTTGGGGCCAAGTAACGCCATGACAGTGACAGCATTCATGAGAAGGGGTCCCAAAACCCCATGTTGAAAATTTGGTGCAAAAATTCCAAAAATGACTGAGATATGCAATAAAGTTGAAAAAACTCTATCCATCCCATTATACAGCTTACCGGCATTTCCTCAGTTCGCGGTCGGCTTTGAAGAGTGCAGGCGTGTTCCAGTCGCCCGAATCGTCGCGCCGAGCTCGGAGAGGTAAGTATAGGGTGAGGGGTGTGTGGGAAGGCAGGAGTGCGCAGTGGGTGGAGTGCGGGTTGTGGGAGGGGCAGGGAGAAGTGCCGAGGACAGTTTTCAGTATTTACAGGTTTTTTATTTCCTAAGATGACGAGGGACGTTTGCCACACTGGGTGGGCTCCCAGCGTGGCAGCTGGAAGGATGTAGGTGGGGCAGGAGCTGACAGGGGATTGGGCACTCTGCCTGCCATAACATCATTTTGCCACACTGGGGTGGGCTCCCAGCATGGCACCTGGATGCTTTGGAGGCGTGCAGCCCGGCCGAAGTTAAAACTTCCCCGTGGCCGCCTTTTATCATTGCCATGCTGGTGGGCTCCCAGCGTGGCACCTGGATGCTTTGGGGGGGGGCGGAGCCGGGGATTGGGCACCCATCGGCCATAAATATTTTGCCACGCTGGGGTGGGCTCTCAGCGTGGGCACTTGGATGCTTTGGGCGGAGCCGACGGGGATTGGGCACCTCATCGGCCGCATAGTGGGGAGGGGAAGGCGCATGAGCACACAGTGCATGCGCGGCGGTGTGTGTGGGTGGGGAGAGCTCTGCTCACCAACGGAGCTCTCCTTTCAACTGTATGCCACTGCATTTTCAGCCGTCATAGACAGCTGGAGCAGTGATTTGCGACGCGACCGCTCTGCAAACACACTGACTGAATTGAAGAGGCTGACACACTCCTGAAAACTCGGATGATGGCACTATGTTTCTTGCACATGCATGCAAGCAAACATAAAAGTGCTTCAGATATGAAAAAATAAAATCTGGCTGCTTTTAAAATTCATATTAATTCCAGGCGGTATACTTTCTCTTTAAAAAAGAAAAATACTCGCTCCCCACCCCCACACAATCTAAAGCAATCTCCTGCATCAAGATAATTATCAGTCCTATAACTTTTTAGGAGACACTAGCAAGACAAAAAACAAATTAAGAAGGTGAAGAAATACAGGAGAGTTGCTGTCGGGTTTATTAAACTGTGTTTTGTTAATGAACTGTAGAGATTGTCCTGGCATTTCTGAGCAGGTTGCAGACTTACTGGCCTCTCATCCCACCCCCCAACACACACACACACATACACACAAACCCCTGAGGCAAGCATCCATGGGTCAATATAACCACAGCTGTGTGACAGACAGCTCTTGTATGGAAATAATTGAGTTCCTTTCATTGTTTTGGTAAATTAACCCTTACTTTTCCAACCATTTGTTGCTCTTCATTTGAGCTCATACTGGACACATACTGGAGATGCAGGAAACAATACATTTTGAATGAGAGTCAAGTTTATTGTCATTAATTATATACCAGCCAGGTTTTCTAGAAAGTTATAAGCTCTTTTTAATTGGGTCAAATGGCACTTCGTTGTGCAAGTGGTACCATGGATTAGCTGGTAACACATCCACCTCTAGGCCAAAATGCCATGGGTTCTAGTCCTCCAACAGGACTTGGGCTCATACCCCAAACTCTGGCACTCAAGTGCAGTAATAAAGGGTGCTGTACTGTTGGGGTGTGCAATCCTTCAGATGAGATGTTAGCTTGAGGTGCCATCTGCCTATTTCTGGTGCAGTCGTGGTGGGTGTCCAGGTGAAGTTAAAGAACCCACAGCCCTTTTGCAAGAGTTGGGTATTTTCCCTGACTGTAGTGCCCTGTCCAACATTCAGCTTTCCACAAAAACAGTTCAGGCAATTATCTATGCATGTCTGGGTGTTTTGAGTGGAAATTATGTCACTACCAATCCCTCTCATTGCTTATATAGTGCTATGTATTACAGGGTGTATGACAAAGGGAAGAATTTTAGGCTAAAACTCCCAGCTGGTTTAGTACTGAGGTTGCCCAGGCAGTAAGGGATAAGAGATCAGCCTACAAGAAATTCAGGAGGACCCAGAAGGGAGGAAGACAAGGAGGATTATGGAGGATGGCTAGCCTAGCATGTAAGGTAGTCCAGCAGGCTAAAGTTCAAATGGAACTGCAGCTAGGTGAGGTAATTAAGAAGGAGGAAAATGCCTTTTCTTGTTATATTAGCAAGAAGGGAAAAGAAAAGATGGGATAGTTGGGCTCAGTAAAGGGATGGGTAGATGGAGGAGAGTGGTGCAAAGCACAGGTACTCGACTAGCCTCTGTTCCATCTTCACCAAAGAAGAGAGAGATGGACCAGTGCCACTAGTGAGAAGAAGAGGAGGAGCAGTGGGGGGCAAGGGCACAGATGTTTTGATAGAGGTAGCTAGGATGAGGACAGGGTTGTTAGTATTGAGGGTAGATAAATCCCAAGGCCCAGATGGCATACACCCAACGATGCTGAGGGAGCTGGCAGAGGAGCTTATGGATCCCTTGGCTGGCCTGTTCAATAATTCACTGGAGCCAGGCGTGGTACCACAAGAATAGAGAATGGCACATGTAGTGCCCCTCTATAAGACCAGTCCCAAGGATGACCCAGGGAATTACAGACCTGTCAGCCTGACCTCAGTCATTTGCAGGATGATGATGGATCGTCCCAGATGGGAGGCATCACAGGTTTATGGGAGGAAGCTGTGTCAAACAAACCTGACTGACTTCTTTACTGGGTCACTAAAGCAGTGGACAGGGGCCAAGCAGTGGACATCCTTTACCTGAATTTTAACAAGGCCTTTGACTCTGTACCCACAGAAGTTGATCAGGAAGTTAGCGGACCTAAGGGTTGGTGAGAAGTTGACCAGGTTGGTGGAAAACTGGCTGAAGGGGCAGGACCCAGAGTGTGGTGGTGGGAGGTGAGCTATCCAGCACCAGGAGGTCACCAGCAGGGTCCCACAGGGCTCGGTGCTTGGACTGGTGCTGTTCAATGTCTTCATCAACAATATTGAGATGGCATTAAGGGCAAAATGTGCCTATTCTTGGACAACACCAAGCTTTGTGGGAGGGTGGACATAGCAGAAGGATACATGATCTAAAGGGAGGATCTGGAAAAACTTAGAGAGGTGATTTCACAGCTTGGCTTCAGTTGCAAAGAAATGCAAAGTTATGCACTGGAGCCAAGAACCCAAGGACAGAGTACAGCCTAGGAGGGTTTGGGCATCTGCATCAAAGAAGGAGAAGGATCTGGGAGTGATGATCACTAGTGACCTGAAATTCTCCATGCAATGTAGGAAAGCAGCAGCAAAGGCAAATAAAATGTTGAGCTGAACTGCTAGAGGGATCAGCAGCAGGTGAGAGGAGGCAATATTGCCTTTGTACAGACTATTAGTGAAGCCAAATCTGAGTACAGTGTGCAGTACTGGTGCCCATACCTTAAAAGGACATAAGTCTGCTGGAGACTTTCCAAAGGAGGGAAAAAGATGATAATGGACCAGCAGGGTAGGATGTACAAGGAGCAGTTGGAGGCTCTGAACATGTACTCCTGGAAGAGAGAAGGAGAGAGGGAATACGATTGAGACCTTCAGTATGTGCAAGGAATAAATAGGGTGGACAAGGAGGGTCTCTTCAATCTTAGTGGAAACTGAAACACAAGAGAACACAGTCTCAATTTGGAGGGTGAGGTTTAGGAGAGAGGCGAGGAGGCACTTCTTCATGGGGAAGGTGATGGCAGGTTGGAATGAGATTGTGGAGGAGGTGGTTTCATTGAAAATGATAGGCTGCTTCAAGAGAGGCTGAGACAGAGTTAGGGAAAAATAAGGATCACGGGAGGGGTGGAAGGAGGGAAGGGCAGACTGGGGGAGAGAGAGAGAGAGCAGAGTCAGTAGCTTAGCTTATGCTGAGGACCCTGCAATATGAGGAGACTAGATAGCCCTAATGGCTGTATTCTGCTGGCTTTGTCATATGTTTGTGTGAGAAGTGCTATACAATTGTGTTTGTGTGTTGTTGTTTTTATGTGGACACCTGCCTACTAGGAACTGGACTGAGACCACCACAACTCATTTTATGCAGGCCACTGAATAGCCTTCAGGTGATAATGGCTTTTGGCCACTACCAACCTGGGCTGGATTTGAACCAGTGACCTAGAGGTGAAAGGCTCCATAACCTGGTACCAATCTACTGAGCAGTCCAGTTCCCGTATCTCATACAGACACCCTTGTTGGCGGTCTCACTTGAGAGGCCAAGGATAGAATGGATATGGAGTCTGAACTAACTTTTCACCTGAGTTGTGGTCCCTCCATCACAGGGTTGAAGAACATTGGTGGGGCAGTTTGGGGAAGCTTGCACTGTGATCACCCATGCTGTATTTGTCACGTGGATACACAGGGGCTTCAGTTTCCAGTGCTGTCAATCCAGCACCTTTCATGAGCACTAAAACCTACACATAGAAAAATAGATTAAAAAGCTATATAAATGCAAATTCTCCTTCTTCTTCGTCTTCTACTACTTCTTCAATGAAAAGCATAAAAATTAAGATGTCACTTTAACATCCCTATCAATATATATTTAAAGATCAAGATTTATAATGACAATTATGTAATTTATAAAAGACTTGGAAAGGTATACGGACATTTATGTGTCCAATAACTCATCACAGGCTGGGTACTACATATAAACACCCCTCCTCTGTGTGCTGAGGGCAAGTGCCTTTAAAGACCCCAGAAATGCATATATCTAGCCCCTGTGACTGTACTCCATGAAGTGTGTTAATCCGCTTGTAGAATCGACACTAGAATATTTGATAATGAATGACAGCTATGGTGTTTAGCTTATGTGTGCAGTAGTAAGAACATAACACATGGTCACTTGATGTCTCTTCCTTGACCACAAAGGGTACAGGATTTCTATAGTTCATTTAATGCTTGAAGAGACTTTTCAGGCCAGACCCAGGCCTTGAGGTTAAGTACACAAACAGAAGTTGTTCCCAAACTAAATGGCAAAGTACAGTGTACAAAGAAATAATGTCATCAAGGGGGACTAACAAACTCATTAACCACATACATGATGGGTGATTGGACTTAAGAGCTGTTTACCTCCCGAGAAGGCATTATTCACAAGTACACAGATCTTTATTTATTTTGGGTTCTGTGCTCTTCAGTATGTTTTTATGTGACATTGGAGAACGTGTGCAGGGTATCAAAAGTGAACTGTGGCACATGATGATAAAAGGAACTGAAAAACATGTTGGGGGAGCGAGGTGAGACCAGACCTCCAAGGAAAGGGATGTAGGAGTAACCATCAGTGACAGCCTCAAGAACACTGTCCTGTGCAAAACGTTATGTGGGAAAGCCTGCAGGATTCTAGGTTGTATCAGCAGGGCCTTTTCTAGCAGAAGGACGTTATCCTGCCCTCAATAGGTACTTGATAAGGCTGCACCTAGAGCACTGTGCAACATTCTGGAACCCTAACCATAAATTGGTCAAGGGCCACTTAGCATTGGCCCAAACAGGGGCAGCCAAGAGGATAACAGGGCAACAGGAAAGACCTATAAGGAAAAAACTGTCTGATCTGGATATGCACCCTGGAGGCCAGAAGGGAAAGAGGGATATGACTGAAACTTCCAAAATCTCAAGAGAATAAACAGCCTGAACAGCAAGCAACTGCTAAGGCAATGTGAGGTGTCTCTGACAATGGGACATAATCAGACACTGGGGCCATTTGGAGGGAAGTGAGGAAATATTTCTTCACAGACAGGGTGATGGACAGAAGGAACTGTCTACCCCAAGGAGGTGGATAACAGCTAACATCAAGATACTGAGACTGGCAGTATAGCCTAGAGGTTCGAGTAATGAGCTTAATACATCCAGCTGACATGGGTTTGATTCTACAACCTCCACTTATATACTGTGTGACTCTTAGCCTCCAGTGATCCTGGGTCCCCCCTGAAAACAGCCCTTGCACCTATTGGGCCTTACCTGGTTACCAAAGAATTAAAAAAAGATGATTCGTGTTTCAAGAGAGGGTGGGATAGACGATGGGTCAGGGGTGTCGCCCACTGTCTAACAAAGTGGAGCTACCAGTTGAGTGCACTGCATAGGCAGTTCCAGTGATAGGCTGTACGAGACTATGGTACGGACTCAGCAGACTTGATAGACCAAGGGTCTTTATCTGCCTGAAAAATGTTTATGTTTCTGTGTCCTTCTATGTCTATCCTTCAGATGAGCCGCTCAACTGTGGCCCTTCTGCCCATCTCTGCTCATTGTCCAGGTGGAGTAACAGATCCCATGGCACTTACTGAAAAGAGCAGAGGAATTTTTATTAAGACTGAAAGCAAACTAAATACACAAGGTGTTACAGCACACCAAATTATAATACAAAATTAAACAATTAATATAAAAAGGTAATACAGCATCCAAATGAACAAAACAAATATCAAAATTTTAAAGTCCAAAAAAAAGGAAGAAGAAATAACCAAAGCTAAACAAAACTCCCCTAAAACAAAAATATGAGAAAATTGTAAATACCAAAGTATTACTACATACTAAATTATAATACAAATAATAAACAGAAATATGTATTTCATCATACATGCAACGGAAAAAAAACCTCTGTCATCAGAGTCCTAAAACCCAAGTAGTAAATGCTGAAAGTCCTCCCGCTTACTTAAAGGAGGCAGGGATTCTATGAGAGAACCAAAATACCAAAATTATATGACAACATACAAAATAAAAAACAAAGAAAAATAAGTATACAGCATACTTTTGTCCCTTATAAACCTAAAGGAGAAAAAAATTGTGAAAATAAGATGAAAACATAAACACAACATTATCCCATACATAGTAAGCTGAAATAACCCCTCGCACATGCATACCACTATATGGCAGTATTGTTTTCCCAACTCAAAGCACCTCATATAGAATTAACTAGTATCCACAACATACACTTCCATAATATACAGATTCTTCATGTTCCTATATATATATATATTTTAAATTAAACCATACTCAAAATCAAGAATACTCCTCACCAGAAAATAATTCATTTCTACCAGAAACTGCCACTCTCATTAATTAAGACCAGAAGAAAATAACTGTGAAATTACAAAGAAAACACTCAGTACCACATATTACTAGTCATAAGCAAAAGTGGAATTATGCAGTGACTGAAATGTATCTCAAAATATACCCTACCAACTCATAGCCAATCTATACTGTACCACCAAGACTGGAAGATTTCATACGGCACTGACTTCCTTTCAGTAATTTTATGACTAAGAATTACAGTAGTAATCATATGAAATAATTGTTCCTCTGTATATTCTAATTGTTGGCAGTGTCATTACAACAGCATATGCCATATATAGAATTTAAAACACACCAAAATAACCAAAGTGTAACCCTATCATGTTTAGTCCATTTGAATGGAAGAATACCCAAGTATAAAATCTCAGGGTTAAATCACAAAAGGGTGATGTAGGCCATTTACCCGTAAAAAATTCCAAAACTGTTTTACACAAAGGACACAGAAAGAACAAATGGTCCATGGATTCCACCACCTCAACACAAGTCTCCCTAGGGCAGTAACGATGTTCTACACTTTTATTTTTAGGTTTCCTTTGACATTGAGTTTCCCATGTAGGAAAGCCACATAACATCCACATATAAACTGTATACGGGTAGATGTCAACATCTTCCCAATCAATAGTTTATCTGAAATAGGTTTAAAGTCAAAACAGGCTGTATCGTGAAAAAAGTAGATAGAAGATGTGCACATAGTGTTTTCCGTCCTGTTGTGAAAAATGTTCCAGTACTAAACACCAAAGTTTTATTTTCTCAAAACATACCTCAAAGTTTCTGGAATATTATACAAAGTACGCTGTTTTGGGATGCATGAATGAGAAGCCAAAAGGAGTATCCTGCCAAGGAATCCAAAACCCATGGGATCCAAATATCCTCAGATTTCAATAATAATGGTCTCAAGTTTACATTAGCAAAATTGTAAAAAGAAAACAATGGGATTAATCATTTTAATACCCCCATTTTTTCTCTCTAAACAATAAACACCGCTTAATTGGATTCAGTCTACTACCCCAAATGCCTGAAAAACAACCATACATCCGGGTCTCCAGCTTAGGGGTAGACTAAAACTGCAGCTAAATACAAAACAATTGGGAGTAAGAAGGTCTTAATCATATATACCCTTTTTAATTTGGACAATCTCCACTTATTCCACAGTAAAATTTTTCCATATGCAATGTCCAATTTGGAGGACCAATTTAAGAAGGCCAAATCCCGGTACCAAAAAGAAGTCCAAGAATTGTACAGGTCCCTATCACAACAGGGATCCCAATTACCATAGATTCTAAAAACTTTCTAATCCAAGGAAGGCATTTACTTTTCCTATAGTTAACTCTGGCTCCGTGAATTCGAAAATTCCCAAAGTATTTGTCCCACTAAACAGGTCGAAGGTAAATCCCCACAAGAAAGCAGATGATATCTGCATATGCAATACTTTTAATTTCTTCTGAGGTGCTAGAAAAGAAAACCTCCTGAATAGCAATATTATCATTAACGCGATGAATTAAAGGGTCCAGTGTAAAAGATAAGAGAGGGGACTCAGGGACATCCCTGTCTAACTCCCCGGTAACCATGCATGCCCTCCCATCCATCCATTACAGTATGCTAAAGCTTTTAGCATTAGAATAACAAGATTTTATCAAAAAAAAAGTACCTGAATCCCATAACTAGCCAAACAGTCCCAAAGATATTCATGGTTTACCCTGTCGAAGGCCTTTTCCTGATCTAAACTAAGAATGAAACCAGTTAATTCTCCAGTCTCCCCGGACAAAATTTCTCTTAATAAAATGAACCCATCCATTATACCCCGGTCAGGAATAGTACAAGTCTGAGAAGAATGTATCAGAGTAGATGCACAAAGCAACAACCTGTTATTCACCAATTTGGTATACAATTTAAAATCAGTATTTAATAATGTGATGGGCGCCAATTTGAAAGGTCAGTCCTGTCCCCAGATTTATACATAAAAACCACCAACCCATTACCCATTGAATCAGGCAAATTCCTGAAACCATCATATCCTAAAATAACTCTAGGATTTCAGGTAACAAAACTTGCAGAATCACACTGTACAATTCATATGGAATTCCATCTGTTCCAGGTGCAGAATTCTTTTAACCATTGCAAAAGTGGTCATTATTTCTGATTGAATAAGTGGTGACACCAGTACCCATTGATTGGATGACAAAACTTGTGGTAAAATACATTCTTCCAACCAAACCTTATGACCATCCTGGGAGGATTCCTGATGACTAATTAAAACTGCACATGCTCCTCTATGGCTGTCGAATTTCATACCTTTTGGAACAAAGACACCTTAGCATCCTGAATTAAAGACATCCGCTTTTGATATTGTTGTTGAGCACAGAATTGAAATGGATTCATAAAATCCTGTGAACCCTGGGTTCCAAATTTCCGTTCCTGTTCTAAAGATCTAAGTCTATTATATTGTAGATCATTCATTTTTAGCCGGTTTCTGCTAATTCTGCAAGAATCATTTTATTTCCTTGGGAAGCTTGAAACACTAAATTCTGAAACTGTGTTTTGTAAATACAATATTGGTCCTTCTTAAATTTCCCATTTAATCTACCTATGTGTTGAAAGTATCTTTTAATATCTAGCTTTGTATCCTCCCACCATTCCTGTGAAGTATCATATAACATTTTAACCGATTTACGCATTCTAATAAGGAAATAAAACCATCCTTAACAGTTGGAAGAGACAACAGTTCCAAGTTCAACCTCCAATACCCAGGCCCTTGTTGCATCATCATAATTAGGAGACCAACTTCTATGATGGCGGGTCGATGGAGCAACAGGACTGGTCCTGTATTTTTAATCTCCAAGGCAGGAGATATAAACCAGAAATCGATCCTAGTAGCTAGTTACCTCTGAAATAGGTCTTATCTGGCTGGCCAAAAACTCAAGCATCGACCAAACCAGTTTGTGAAATCAAAGCAGCCAGGCAATTGGTATCACAATATAATTGTTGGGTTTGAGGACCCTATCCTTTAAATACAACCCACAATTGAAATCCCTCCCAAGAAAACATAATGAGATATAAACAAAAAGGCTGTATAGTGTTAAAAGCTCAGTTCTAGCTGTCTTTGTTTGTGGGGCATATACATTAATAAACCGACAGCGCAATTTATTTAACGAACATCTAATAAAGCACGCCCAGGCTATGTCCACTACCTGTATAGATTAGCCAAAGGAATTTAAACAAATTCCAACCCCACAACAAAGATCCTCTCCATAGACCAATAAGTCACTCCCCATTTCCATCCACAGAGGCTCTATCCATCTCTTGTCTGCTATGTAATCAGTGTCTTGAAAGAATACCACATCATAAAAAGCATATACCAAAAGTTGTTTTCTGTCTGACTGAATACTGTTAGTATTTAAAGAGGCCATAGTAATACTAAATAACGTATCCATTAGTATAAAACAAACAAAAAACCCCATTAAGTGTTAACTAAAGGAGAACTAATTAATCTTGAAAAAATTGAAAACATCAGATTTCTTCCTGACCCATTTACGGAACCCATCCTAGATTTATTTTTTGAGGGATAGTTAAATCTTCTGTAGAACGCTCAGTGTCTGATCCTCCATCCGCTTGAGAGGAGTGAACCAAACCGAGTCTGATTCTGTACCTGCATCAGGTTCTTCAACCTGCAAGGTGGAAAAGGTGTTTTGCACTGGGAGATGGAAGACTTCTGAAACAGATGCTGCAGTTTTCTTCTGTAAACTCCTTCTTCGATTATTAACTACAGTGAAGGCACCTTCTGGTGGAAGGGGAGGTATAAAACCTACATCACCAGATACCTCTAGTACTAAAGGTTCTGCCTCAGATGGAGGCATGTGAGAAACCAAAACAGAAGTGGATAAGGCCCTCTTAGGTAGGGGAGGGGGCCCATATTGTTTCAAAGCCAATTTTAATGCAATATTCAAATAAAATCCTGAGTGGTATAATCCTTGTCTGCAGTATTATGGGCTGCCCAAGGACAATCCATAAAGGAATGCTGTTCCTCACAAAGACTACACTTGGGAGGATGATGACAGTAAGTCATAATATGCCTCACTTCCCCACATTGGGCACATTTCATTGTATCACAGGTTTGACTCAAATGTCTACTGGAACCGCATTCATAACAATGGCGTGGCTGTCCAGGATAAAAATAAAACCCTTGTCACGACCCAGGTAAAACAACTTGGTAGATGTTGAAGTCCATCCTCCGTTTGTGGTAAAGTCACCTTATACCTCCACCCTCCATTTCAAAAACCTTCAGAATCTAAAATTGGTTCTGGATTCCCTTGTGTTGACAACGTTTCTCCAGCCAGTATGAAATGTCCATAATATTCACCTCTTCATTCCTGAATAAGACAGTGATCACTTTAAAGTTTGTTTTGTTAAAGGTATAGCTTGAAAGTGGGTCCAAGCTGGGTTCATTTTAAACAGGGCATACTTCATCCAGAAACGATTCAAGATGTCAGGGAATGAAAACTTATGTCATATGTAGATTCTCCCGTGTATGAATCAAAGCATACACTTCCGAGGGAGAAAACCCCAGCATCTGCTTCAATAGAACTTTCCACATAAAAGCGGTCTGGCATCGTATCCACTGGTCCTAAAACCGCAGCCAAACTGCATTCCTGCATTTAGCTAAAGCAACAGGTTTTGAAATAAACTAGCAAAAGTGAGAGCTGTCAGGGCTGGGGTTACTGACTCATTGTCAGGACATACTATAGGAATAGATCCCAGCGCTTCTTCCGACGGGGGGAATCACTAGCCACAGTAATGTTTTCCATAGGCCCCTGCTGTGCTGGAGACTGTATAGGGGAGAAGGAAATGGAATCTGCTTGTGAAATGGGCAAGTCCATCATCGCCATCTCTGCATCTGTATTAGCAGATAAAGTGTGCCCTGAAACAGGGTCTAAGGCTGCACATACGGTTTAGTAAACAGGACTGTATCACGCCTGTGCATATTGTGTAGGACGCCATCCACAGTTCCCCCAGTACCCCCGTGACACTCCCCAAACCCAGAAGCGGAATATCGGGATCTGCAACCCACTGACCTGTTTCTGTTTGGATCCAACCAGCTCATTCCAGTGCCCATTCCGGAGACCATGCGAATCATGCTGTGAGTGATTTTCCAATCCTGTGTCTTTCCCTGATGTAGTATCCTCTATTAGAGGGCCCGCTGCAAAACTTTTTTGCTGTAGACGCCGTAGAAGAAGCGTGACGTGAACCTTGAATCGAGTGTTTCTTTTTTTTCTTGGCATGCAGTTTAGCTGCTCTGTAATCAGCCTCAGCCTGTAATAAGAGGTCCTGTTTCACATGGACCACTGCGTCCTAAATCTTCATCGCCTCCACAGGTATGGGGCCTGCTCCGGGACTTCCTGTAACACCTAGTGTCACCATCATAGAGGAGTGTAGCAAAACTCCATTTTCGTGGATCCTCCACCGTTGCTATCACAGCAAGCAGCGGGGCTGAGTACGATATGCTGGCACCCTGAGGGTGCATTCTGGCCGTTACATGTTCCCGCTGAGCCTTGCTAACTCACCAGCCACAGCATGTCCTCCACTGTCCTCCTCCTCCGCCATCTTGGTCCCACAGGAAAATGGGTCCCCTGCTCACAGGAAGCAGGAAGTAGGGAATTTCCCGGTGTCTTGGACAACATTCTCCATGTCAATAAACCAGGTCCATGCAACCCACCACCCGGGATATACCTGGAAACAAGCTGTAACAGCTTAGTGTACATTTCATAGTTAAACATTACAAATAAATAAGAATAAAAAATGTTTATTTACTAGTGCTTGTTTTATATAATACATTTGTTTAGTTGAATTTTTTTTTACTTTTCTTAGAGATGTAAAACGCTTTCCAGCAGTGCAGGTGTTAAACCTTAACAGATTTGGCAATGAACTTGGTAATTATTCCAACTGACTATGAAGGAGTCAGTATCAGTCATGTGATCTGCAGATCATGTGACTGTGAGGCAGTGGAACATGGCTGCCATCAGCTTCAGAGGTATCATCTCTCAACTGACGTGCTTCTCTCAGTGTTTGAAAATTATTTGAAAACCTCAGTAGTTGTAAGGTAAGTTCAGTATTTATTATATTTTAGAATGTTACTTTTAAAATGTGCTTGTTGGGAAGTGAACCCAAAGTGTTTGCAAAGCTATCTTTATGAGCGGCTTTTAAAATATGTTGTTTGGGGGCTCAAATTGTTGAAACCTTTTATGAAAGTCTGTTGGTTTTAAAATGTGATTTTAGGAAGGCGAAATTGTTAAGAAACCCTCTTTTAAAAAAAAAGTCTAGTTTTGAGGTTGAAGTAAGACATTTTATAAAAGTTGTCGGTGTTATAATTGATTAGTTTATTGATTATGTCACAATTGACTGAATAGTATGCATTATGGATTCGGTTTATATGCATTATGGGGAAATAAACATACAGTTTTCCTATGGAGAAAAGGCCTAACCATGTATTATAAAATAGATAGGAGAAATCCTGGAAGCTGATTGTCTGAAGCAGTCTTTCAGTTGTAATAATATCTCAGCACATCACCACAGTTCAACACTGATTACTAAATTTTGCCATTTTGAACACTTTGGGACCATTTTATCATCGCAAAAATACACTCCAGGGTGTGGTATATCATGGGATATAATCACTTTGTCAATCATTAAATGCACTCAGCATTGCCTCATGCCTCACAACACACCCACGGCATGACAGTACCTCATGATAAAGTATAAAACTATTTTCACACAAAGTTAGTTTAGCACAAACACAAATGTAAACATAATTGTGCAAATTTAATTTAGTGCTGCATCGTGAGTACCGTATTCACTGTAATGGGAAAAATGCAAACAACTCCAGTGAGTGCAAATTTATTGTAGCACTAATCTGTGCTACAGGCGAAAATAGCAAAACATTTTTGACAGTGAAAATGTTAACTTTATAATATCACACCCCACTGTGTATTATTGTTTAACTATGTAATCATTGTAGCAGTTCTACTATGCCTAGCATTAAGGTTACAACTGCTGCCTTTGTTAAATCCTTTTTTCCAACATTACTAATCCAGCTGTTGACAGATGGAATAATTTGAAATTCGCATATGTATTCTGGGGTCCAGGATCCCTGGATCTTGAGAATTTGGTGGCAGTTGGTTCAGCTGTTTAAAATTTCTAGGAGGTTGAATACATGAAAAAAAATGTCATTTTGAAGAGGTTTTACTCACTGATAGTAAAAATGGCACTGTCTTGAAACAAGAAAATGTCATGTTAGTTAGAGGTTGGCCCAAGGATGATTCTTTAAAAGTTTGTTTTACAGAGAACTTTGTAGCTTTTAAATTATTAAAAATCAATAGCACATGTGCGATTAATTTCTAAAACAATTTTCATGAGGTGTTTTTGTGACAATGTCATTTCCCAATTTTCGTGAGGTGAAATTAATTTTCATGAGATAAATCTTCCATTTTCGTGAGGTGAAATTAATTTTCATGAGATAAATCTTCTATTTTCATGAGCCTTAGCAGTCATGAAAGTAGGTAAAAAAGTGAAAACTTTTATGCATCAAAAACAATGAAATGATAGAGCTGTAGTCCAAACTTGTGTGATTAAGAAAGTGGGATGTAAGGCTGATGCTTTAACTGTTTAACAAAATAGATTTTAAACTATTTAATGAAATTAGTCTGCTGCGAGCCAGTTTTCCTGCATGCCAAACCCATTTTTGTGAGCATAAGCGGTCACAAAACAGGGTAAATGAAAAGAAAACTTTGCACAATAAAAACAAATAAAAATGCTTGCAACTTTAGTTTGAAACTTGTGTGGTTGACAGAGGTGGATTCTTCAAGTGTTTTTTTTTAGTTTGTTTTAAAAACAGTACTTTTAAATTATTAATGAAACTAGGTTGTTCATTGCCACTAAAACAAGGTATGTTTCGTGATTTGAAAATCTGTTTTTGTGACTTGCTAACCTGTTTTCATGAGACACAAATTCCACTTTCTGGACAATAGATGGTTTGTGGGGCCACGTGCAAAGCAAGCTGCCCAAGTTAAGTGGCCATGCAAGTCCTCACATAGTCCAGTACATATCTGGCACAGTGTGTGCAGGGCCACTCACAAAGCTAGTGACAGCTATGGCACAATTTGTGTCACCAAGCAGCTGCTTTATGAACTGCCTGAAGGACTACTCAGGAAGCAAGCTACAGGTCTTACTCAGAGCTCATAATTATGTTTAAGAAGGTGTAAACTGAGCCAGATTGCTAGTGCAGTGGTAGGGCTTCCCTTTCAACAATGATGACCTGGGTTTGGGAACATGCCAGGGTCATTGGAGGCCAGCCAGGGAGAAGGACTTGGTGACTCAATGGATGCTCTCCTCCTCTGGGGTGTACTGTGTCCCATTGCTTTACTGCCACCTGGGTGACCACAGGAGGAGTGGCTGGAGAGCAATATGGAATAACAGCTTTGGTGCGGCTGTTGTGCATGGCTTCTGGTGTGTCTGTGCCCAGTGACGTTTTCCTGGGGGTTAAAGGGAAAAAATGGGCCCGATCCAGGAGGATGGAACCTCTATCTGTTCTCCACATCCATTCCAGAGCCTAGCTGCCACTGCCTCTGGTAGGGTCCTTTGGGTCGGGTCTTCACCTCCACCTCAGGTGATGGGATAGATCAAGGAAGAAAAACTACAAGAACTGAATGGTGACTCCAGCCTTGGGGGGCATAGCCAGGAGACAGCACAATGGTGTGCCATGGGTGAGCCATGGAGGAACGAGATAGTTTGACAGGAAAGGTCTTGGAGGAGGGATGGTGCTTGGCTGAAGGAGGTCCTGGTCTGTGACCCCAGGGACAAAAAGAAAAAAGAATAAGATAAAGTGTCAATTGTTATAAATCCTGTAATTGCCAAAGCTGTCTCAATGCATCTAACAGGGTTACAGCACAAAGTGTAAAATGTAGGAAAATCAAGAAATTAGGATTAAAAGTCCCTGGAACACTGACAGATATGTTGTGGACTGTTCCTTGGGGACTGAACAACTACATAATGCAGTTTCGCATTACCATAACATCAGCACTGTCTCATCAAACAAAGAAAATGACACAGGGCTGAACTGGTGGCATAGAGGGCTAAGGCATTAAATGCCTTACCGTCTGCCATGCCAGCGACCCGTGATCAGCAATGAGCATTGGTTGACAGGGGTCACTAGGGTGGGAGAAGCTCAAGCATCTCAGGGAATGCTGTCCTCTCCTGGGGAAGGGTGGCCAGCTCTCTTGGCCCATGACGGCCACCCAGTGGAGGCCCAGTGGCAGTGCAGGCTCGAGTAACTCGAAGGATGGGCTGTGACAGCACAGGACATATGCACTTCCACATGCACATCCTGGTGCCACAGCACAGGAGGAACCAGAAAATATGGAAAACTGGGACCAGGCTTTGTGAAGCCTTGCCATGTCTTCGTGACCCACACTGTCACTCCAGTTCAGAGTGAATTCTAAATATATGTGCTTCTGGGGGAGGATGGACCTCTCCAGCACCGCCATTGGGTGAAATCTGCAGAGGAACCAAACTGCCGATCGGAGAGATGCAGGGATGGTCACGGTGCATGGGAAGATGTCTAATTAGCCACCAAATCTGCCAAGAGAGGACAAAACCTTTATGGAAGAAACAGAAAATGACCCAACAATGCTTGCATAAGGGTATCGATATGAGGTTAATGTCAACACTGCATTGCATGATCATACAAACCCAAGGAACACCACGCCATGGGTTCGCAAAGTTCCAGGGACATTTAACCCCAATTTTTTTACTTTCCATACTTTTACACTTGGTGCTGAAAGCCTACTAGATGCATAATCATTTATTTTCAATTGATATCTTACATAAATGTAGTCCATAGTTGAGACTTACAGTGGAAAACTATTGCCCTGAGGATGAACAAGTGACCAACAGTGGCTTATAATGCCCGAAGTCGCAACCAACAGTGGCTTATAATGCCGGAAGGCAACCAACAGTGGCTTATAATGCCCCAAGTCTAACCAATAGTGGCTTATAATGCCAAGTCACAACCAACAGTAGCTTATAATGCCCAAGTCACAACCAACAGTGGCTTATAATGCTGAAGTCGCAACCAACAGTGGCTTATAATGCCCAAGTCGCAATCAACAGTGGCTTATAATCTGAAGTCGAACCAACAGTGGCTTATAATGCCTGAAGTTGCAGACTAATGATATTGCCACTGGTGGTCCCTTTTTCCAACCTGAGGGATAGTTTTCCAGTATGAGCTGATAACTAACCCGTATTTGTTTTACTATCCATTTTAATGGCAGATGTATACTGCTTTTGTCAGCTTGAAATAAGCTTTCTGTTTTAAGTGCAGCTTTCTGTTTCTGTTAACCAGCAGCTGAATTAAGTGAGCTGGAGCTACGTTTCATGCGCTAACAATGCCTTCTTTTTTTTAATACTTTCTTTATTGCTCTGACAGTGCGTAGGAATAAAAACATTAAACTTACCGATACAGGGAACATTTCTACTATGTAGAATACATCTTGAACTCCATAAGTGTTAAATTGTGCAGCAATGCTTAACAAGAAGAAGCAGCAGCTTTTAACAAGCATCTGCACTGCAGCAACTTTAATTAGCAACAACTTTTAAGATCAGCAGCTAGTTTAAGGAAACGAGAAACATAGACTTTGACGGCAGATAAGACCTCTTGGCCCACCCAGTCTGCCCATTTTCTACCTATTGGATAAGCTGCAGATCCTAGTTAACCAACAACCTCCTCTTACTCCCCACTATAATTGCCTTATGTCTGTACATGCATTCTTGAATTCCCCACTGTTTTGACCCCCAGACCTCCTCAAGAAGGCCGTTCCATCGTCACCACCTCTCTGTGAAAAAATACTTCCTCACGTTGCCCCTGAGCCATCCCCTCTTCTGTCTTCAAATTATGCCCTTGTTCTTGCACATCTCTTTTCTGAATGATGCTACCCTTTGCACTGTGTTGATTCCTTGAGGTACTTAAAAGTTTCTTTTGTGTCCCCCTCCCTTTCCTTGAGGGTATACATATTAAGCTCTTTTAGTCTCTCTTTGTATGGCTTTTGTTGCAGACCCTGCACCATTTTAGTTGCACTCCTCTGGACTGCCTCCATCCTGTCTATGTCCTTGTGGAGATGGGGTCTCCAGAACTGCATGCAGTACTCCAGATGGGGTCTCACCAACTGTCTGTACAGAGGGATGACAACTTCCTGTTTTCTACTGGTGATGCCTCTCCCTATGCATCCCAGTATCCCCAGCCCTCCTTACTGCCTTCTCACATTGCTTGACTACTTTTAGGTCATCTGATATGACTACCACCAGGTCCCTTTCCATTTTTGTTGTTAGTACCCCCATTGTGTGCTCTTCCCTGTGTTTTTGTTTCCCAGGTGCATTACTTTGCACTCTTTGCATTCAATCTAAGCTGCCATGCTTTTTTATTCTATTTTTGCACTGCAGCCCCAGGGCATCCTTCCAGAGTACCCTCGCGATGCTTGTCTCTACTCCTTGCCTGAAACCCCGCCTCTGGCCTCCCCGACCCCCATGGCATGTCCAGCCCCGGATCACACATCCCCAGGGCGGGCCTGCCCTTCCATGACAGCCTGTCTGAAATTAGAGTGGCTTGCCATGGGATGGGTCAGGCATGGAGGTCAGCAGGTGGGTCCGACACTTGGGATGTAGGCAGGTCCCCAGAGTCTCCTTCTTCTCCGCTAGCTGCAGGATTATTCCATGTTTTTCCCCATGGAGTTCGGATGTGCAGTGACATCTTGGGCACGAATGCCGATGTCCACTGCAGCTCCGCCCACTTCTGTAGTGTTGCTTGTTCCTGGCCATCCCTGACCACTGTCAGGGGCCGCTCAAGGCGGCACTTCCCTGAAACCCTTCCTGGGAAGGAGAGCAGTCCTCCGGATGCTCAGTCCCTTCCTCCCCTGCCGACCCCCAGTGGCCCGAGCTCATCCCTCGAACATCGGTCACCGCGTGGCGCGAGGTGTGTGGCATCCGCACCTCAACCCTCAGCGCCACTGAGCTGGGAAAGCTGCCATACCTTTGACCATTCCTCCAACCTTGCCAAGTCCCTGCTCATCCTCATGGGCACTGCTGATGCTCAGAATGTTGGCTGGTTAGCGGGCAATAGTTCTGACTCAATTGACTGCAGTCACAGCAACAGCGCTATTGTGAAAACTATGTTTTGTCGTAATGTGACAGTGTTTTAGCCAATCTGATTGCAAGTTACTTATTTAAGAGTTTTATATACATAAATATATACCTCTGTATACCACCACTACATTCATGTGTTATTAACTAGTGTTGCTTGGATAGTATCCTACCAGGTCGGATACGGATACCACCATTTTGGTCAAGTATTGGATAGCATCAGATAGCATAGACATCTGACCAGGATCCGACCTCCTAGGATCCACTGTAAGTATCCGAGATATCCGTAGATCCGACCATGAGATTCGGGTATCATTGGATCGAACTATCTGGGTTCTAGGTCAGATACCAGCACTATCTGATGGAGGATAGTCAGAGCCACAGAAGCACTATCCAAGCACCACAATATGACCTTAATGGCACATTAATACCTAACATATACTATATATATATAAATAATAGTGGTGCAGTAGTGTCACTATAGTTAGGGTTGAGCAGGCACTTTAAACCTCAAATTTTGCACTTTGATAACTTTGCAACCATTTAGAGTATCTGCACATAATTTGGTGATGCGCAGTCCTGTGGGAAGATCTCTTGACATGACAAGTTTTGTTTTGATCGGATTTGCAGATTTTGCTCAGCGATAGTGAAATAAAACACATTTTTGCAAATTCTTCCCATTTTCCTGGTTTTCTCATCACACTGCGGCCACACCATTTGGAAGTTTGGCCTGAAATGTTCAGGGTAGAAAGATCTTGCCCAAAGAACAAGTCAGCATTGGTTTGGTGAAATAAATATTAATCCATTCCAAAGTTATTCAATTTTGAAATTTGGGTTCTGAGCATGTTCAGTCTTTGGATAGATGTATAAATTGCGAACAAGGATTTGCCTCATGAACAAGGATTTTGACAGCTCACAAACAAGGATTTATAAAGTCGGTCATGAGCGCCATCTTGTTTTTAATTAATTTTTGGGGCAAAAACTTGTAACTTACCCCAGGGTATCTTCTGTGGAGATTAAAGTATGGGTTTTGTTCTAGGTGATGCCTCTACAAACCCATGGCTTTAGTTAACTTTAGTTTTGTCAAAAATGGCTGTTTTAAATTTTAAAATCCTTGTTCGCCACTGGCTTCCAATTCTGTTTGTGAGGTGTCATAATCCTTGTTCGCAGTTTCATCCTTGTTCGTGAGGTGTCAGGATCCTTGTTTGTGAGGGGACGACCTGATGACCCTATCTCACGAACAAAGATTTTTCATTAACAGGATTTTGACACCTCACGAAAAGGGTTATAAAAAGGTATCCCTGTTCGTGAAGTGTCAAAATCCTGTTCGTGAGAAACTTGTTCGTGAGGTGTCAAAATCCTTGTTCGTGAAGGGATGACCAGATGGCCCTATCTCATGAACAAGAATTTCTGATGAACAAGGATTCTGATACCTCATGAACAAGGATCTGGCTTATTTAACAAGGATTTTGACACCTCACAAATGAGGATTATAAAAGGAATCCCTGTTCATGAAGTGTCAAAATCCCTGTTCTTGGGGTGTCAAAATCCTTGTTCTAAGAGAAATCCTTGTTCATGAGGTGTCAAAATCCTTGTTCGTGAGGAGATGCCCAGATGGCCATATCTCACGAACAAGGATTTCTACAACAAGGATTTTGACGCTTCACGAACAAGGATTTGGCTGCAAACAAGGATTTTGACACCTCATGGACAGGGATTTTTAAGGTTGCTGTTTCTTTGCCAGTTCACTGCAAAGAAATAGTTAGGACTTTTGGCTTGAAATTTGCAGGGTAGAAAGGGGTTGTCCCAGATGTTACTTGTGCTGATTTGGTGTAAATTTGCATTGGTTCCATAGTTATAGCATTCCAAAGTTGAGAAATTTCCCATAGGATTACATCGTGGCGATCATGGTGCCTTTCGGTGGCTATATCTTGAAAATGGTTCGAGATACGGATTTTTTGTTAAGTGCAGCTTAACACGAGTACAGGTTACCAGCCCATCATTACAACTGCCATGGAATTTTTTCCAGGGTTGCTATGGTTACTGAGATATTGCAACATTTGCAGCACAAGGGTTACTTGGAATGTGTGTGAGGTCTCTGCTGTATCTCTACAATTGGCCCTCAAGGCCCACATATGGATACCATTATGCAGTAATGGGACAGCTGGGCCATCTATTATGCAATACTGGACCCTGCACTACCACAGAGATGACAGTTCATTACAGTGTCTGTGCACTTATGGATAGATGGGAGCATAGGCCTGTAGGGACCTATGCTCCAAAAACTGATCCATGCCCTGTGCTCCCAAACCATATAATGGTAAGATTACACTTTCTCAAAAAAAAAAGGAAATTTATTGCAAAAAACTTTGTTAATGCATCAGTTACGGTTGAAGGAAATAAGGCATTAGGGTTGAGACCCTAACCCCCTCACCCTACCACCCCACCCTCCACAGACCAACAGGTGACAGGGTGTATCTTGTTGTAAGAGTCTAACTCTCACCCCATTCTCCTATACTGTACTATGTCAGCTTTCACACATGGAATGGGGTGAGAGTTAGGCCTGATTACCTCCTCAGTGTCCCACATTGCTGGGGTGGGAGGGTCTCTAAATGCTGACACAGGATTGGGCCTCTAGATGTCAGCTACAGTTTAATAAAATAATGGCCTGCGGTGGGGCAATATATGAGAATTATGGGGATGGCAATCAGAGGGTGGGAGATGCTGCTAGACACCAGGGATCATTACAAAACAACGGGATGGCGATCGGAGATGGGGGTGGGGGTGCCACTGGACACCAGGGATTATTATAAAATCATGGGGACGGTGATGGGGGTGCCACTAGACACCAGGGCACATTTTTTTTTTTAAATGGGGACAGCAATCAAGGGCAGGGGTGCCACTACACACCAGGGATCATTACAAAAACAATGGGGATGGAGATCAGAGGTGGGAGGTGCCACTAGACACCAGGGATTATTATAAAATCATGGGGACGGTGATGGGGAGGGTGCCACTAGACACCAGGGATTATTATAAAAATCATGGGGACGGTGATGGGGGTGCCACTAGACACCAGGGATTATTATAAAAATCATGGGGACGGTGATGGGGGTGCCACTAGACACCAGGGATTATTATAAAATCATGGGGACGGTGATGGGAGGGTGCCACTAGACACCAGGGATTATTATAAAAATCATGGGGACGGTGATGGGGGTGCCACTAGACACCAGGGATTATTATAAAAATCATGGGGACGGTGATGGGAGGTGCCACTAGACACCAGGGATTATTATAAAAATCATGGGGACGGTGATGGGGGTGCCACTAGACACCAGGGATTATTATAAAAATCATGGGGACGGTGATGGGGAGGGTGCCACTAGACACCAGGGATTATTATAAAATCATGGGGACGGTGATGGGGAGGGTGCCACTAGACACCAGGGATTATTATAAAAATCATGGGGACGGTGATGGGGGTGCCACTAGACACCAGGGATTATTATAAAATCATGGGGACGGTGATGGGGAGGGTGCCACTAGACACCAGGGATTATTATAAAAATCATGGGGACGGTGATGGGGAGGTGCCACTAGACACCAGGGATTATTATAAAAATCATGGGGACGGTGATGGGGAGGGTGCCACTAGACACCAGGGATTATTATAAAATCATGGGGCGGTGATGGGGGTGCCACTAGACACCAGGGATTATTATAAAAATCATGGGGACGGTGATGGGGGTGCCACTAGACACCAGGGATTATTATAAAATCATGGGGATGGTGATCGGGGTGGGGGTGCCACTAGACACCAGGGCTCATTTAAAAAAAATGGGTATGGTGATCGGAGGGTGGGGGTGCCACTCGACACCAGGGAAGATATTTATTATGGGAACAGTGTATGTGTGTGTGGGGGTCACCCACCAAACTCAAGGGAAATGGCAGGGCGGCTACAGCTCACACTGTAGCCAGCAGCAGAAGTTCAGCTGTGGTTGCAGAAGTCAAGAAAATCCACTGTTCTCTATACAGAGAATGGGGAAGGCTCCTCTGGTTAGCTGGGCACCCTGGATTTTGGGTGCCCAAACAAAATATTTCTGGCCCTAATTTTGAAAACAAACATCAGAATCTAGCTAAACAAGCCCATTCTGGTGTTTGATTTTAAAATGACAACATTTTAATGTATTTCCACCCTTTTAGTTGCTGAAAAAAAACAAGATGGCTTCTCACTAAAAGGATTTTCTCTCCTGAAAAGGAACTGATCTCGTGAGAATGAATCATTTTCGAGAGATCAAATCCTTTGCTGAACTTTTTACCTCTATCCTGAAAAAATGAACTTCCCATAGGAAATAATGGGAACTTAAAACTGAATAACTTTGTAGCAGGTTAATATTTTTCCATCAAACAGTTCTGTTACCAAAGTTCTTTCTACCATAAAAAATCACACCAAAATTCCACACCGTCCTCAGCGCAAGGTGATGAGAGAAAAAAAATGCAAAAGTGGTGACTATTAACTTTTTACACTCTGGATTTCAGAATCCACACATGTAACTGGGATGAAACTTGCCACATCAACAGATCTACCCCATGGGACAGCGCATACCAAATTTTGTGCAAATCTCTTGAATGGTTGCAAAGTTATTAAAGTGCAAAATCTGAGGTTTAACATTAAACAGGCTACTCAACCTTAACTATAGGGGCATGACCGTTCCTGTATTAATTTGTTATTAACAAATTAATAACACATTACTGCTCAACACACTACAAAACCATCCTAATAACATGTAAGAAACCTCTTAATAACATATGCAGCAGCCACCCTATCCCTAAAAACACTATGGTAAAACATACGACATAGCAACAAGTGCCCAGCCTAATGCATGATATAAAATAAAAAGATGGCAAAGTCTGGCATACTCATGAAATAATACCATCTGTGGGTTGAACAAGCTCGTAATGCCACTCAACCTCCGGGCTTGTGGCCTTATGGCTTATTCGACCCCCTCGATGGTATTATTTCCTGCATACCACACTTTGCCATCATTTATTATCTCTCTCTTGATGAGATAAAAGATATCTCAGGCTGGCCCAGTGGCACTGAGGGTTGAGGCACTGGATGTCGCACCTGCTTCATGCTGGCGACCGGGTTTGGGGATGAGCTCGGGTCACCGGGGTCAGCAGGAGAGAGAAAGATTGAGCGCCTAACGGTGGCTCTCCTTCTGGGGAGGGTTCTGTGCAAGTCTTGCTGATCTACTGCCATCTCTCGGTGAAGCGGGGTTGACAGTGCAGATCCGGGTCCACGGAGGCACGGGATTGCGTCAGCCGAGCCTGGGAGGAGTTAGTCCTCAAGCCTACCTCCCAATTGGCTCCTAGAGTGCCGACGCCTGCAGGAACAGAACATGGAAAATGGTGGCCCATCACTCCTAGGTGATGACCCCTTGCTTAGTGCATTGGCAACCGCCAAGACAGGAGCAGACTCGCTTGTGCAACATCCGCTCCACCATTGTGTGGGAAGAAGATAAGAAGGGGACCGCTCCTTGTCCCACCCGGGGATATCCGGGATACCTAGGGCTACTGAAGGGTGAGCACTCTAGGGCAGACTCCTGTGTCAGGACGCCGAGGTAGCGAGGCATGTAGGGCTCTGATTGAGTGAAGTGATGTGGCAGGAAGGAGACAAAAGATCAAAGATAAAAAAAAGATATCTTGGCAGGTGACATCAGTAACAGCAATATGTCAAAAATATTGTTGTTATCATTGTCACAATGGATATTTTTAAGTTGCAGTCATCATAGTGGAATACTGAACCAGTCAGAGAGCAGCTTTCACAATGCTGTAGACATCACAGTGCCTGGTGCAGCACTGAAGCCAGCTTTTAAACCCAAAAGAAACAGAAAACTCTTCAAACAAATGCAATGTTAAAAGCTATAACTTGTAAAATATGGTTATATCTCGAATATACAATAGCCTTACTCAAAATTTATCATCACTTGATAGTGGATAGGACTTTCATAACTCACTTGTGGCTCTGCCACCACGAGTTATCATCCTGTTCTCTCACACTTGAATATAAATGGCCTATTTTAAGTCAGATCATTGCATATCCCATATAAATTATATCTTCACCGAAAAAATCTATGTTAATGCACCAGTTAGTGTTCAGCGTAATGCCATAAAAGTAGGCACAAGTAAATGCAGACTGTTATTATCAGGTAAGACAAAAACATACAGCTGTTTCCAGATGCCTCAGAAGGCATCCATCATTGGGATCTAGTGTTCTGCAGCCATGAATACACATGCATACTGC
Organism: Neoceratodus forsteri; assembly: GCA_016271365.2. Lineage (NCBI taxonomy): Eukaryota > Metazoa > Chordata > Ceratodontiformes > Ceratodontidae > Neoceratodus > Neoceratodus forsteri. The sequence continues at coordinate 92,220,826 of JADMNL010000031.1, read as the reverse complement.
AAGACATTCACATCCCTTCTGGCTGCAGATAGAAAATCATGATGCTAAAATCAGTATACTGCTTCTGTCTGGAGAAGCACAGGCTCATGCAGAGCCAGTGAGTCTGCAGTCACAGATACAAATCCATGACCAAAATTACAAGAGTACTTCTGTCTGCAGATACACATGCACAGTGTCAGAAACACCCATACTCACTTCTGGCTGCAGATGCAGGCCACTGTGAAGCCTGTGCTTCTGTAGCAGAGATACAAATCCATGGTACCCAAATTACAGTAGTACTTCTGAATGCAGAAACACAGATCCCAGTGGGGCCAGTGCTTTTACAGCCATAGATACACATTTACAGTGTAAGGCATACACCTACTTCTGTCTGCAGAAATGCAGGCCTCTGTGAGGCCTGCACTTCTGCAGCCACAATGTACATGCACAGCATAACACATACACACCAACTTCTGGCTGTAGATACAAATCAACAATACCCACATTATAACACTGCTTCTCTCTGTAGAAGTACAGGCCCCTGCAGGTACATATGCACACTGCAAAACATAGACAGCCACACTGTTACATTTGTAAACAGCAGGGATGGAGTATGTTTTCTTAAAGTAAAGTGTGCTGTATGAATTTTTTTCAAAGGTAACACATTAGTGCTACAACATCTGTGTCCTCTGGAAACAGTTATATGTTGTTTGTCTTACCTGATGATGGCTGTGTGTGGTTGCTTGTGTGGTGTAATCCTTTTGCTGCTTGGGGAGTTAGCATTGGGACCCTAACGCCACTTTCCCTACTTTTGTGGCATTAAGTTGAACCTTAACTGGTGCAGTAACACAGTTTTTTTGCAGTGCCTTCTTTTTCGAGAAAAACTAAACTGACAACAGTACTCCCGCTTGCAGAAGCATTGGCCTAGCGCAAGAAATGTACTGCCACTTCTGTGGCCACACATAGAAACAGTACTTCTGGCTGCAGAACAGATGTATTGAAGCGAGTGGTGTGGCACCGCACCTTACACTAAATGGAGCCACGGCGCGTCTGCCATATTCCCCTCCCGGACTTTACAAAATTAAAATAAAGTAAGTTACAGCACATAAACTAAAGGCTTTTCCTTGTGAAAAGCTTAATTGGGGTATGTCTTTTGGGGAAGGGAGCTGAAAATGTGGACAACTTTCCTTTAAATGTATGTATGTGCCTATAATAAGATGATTATGAAGGCAGATAACATTGAACTATTATTTTTTAAATTTACAGAATTTTTTTCAGGCCTTGTTGAAGGTTTTACATGAATAAAGGTAGCAGCCACACGTGATGGCAGTCAGGGATGTGTGGTTAGCATTGATTTTATTATGAAGAGGTTCACTCAGACCACTGTATATTAAATTTATACAGCATCAGTTTATTAGTTCTACCTTTAAAATCTTCTGATTGTATGAAAGATGTAACTGCTTTTCTTGGATTTCAACTGCTGACTTCAGTTCTGCGCATGGCTATTGTAATGACCATCAACATTGTGAAAGCTGCTCTCCTATATATACTATATATATATATATATGTATATATATATAAGAGAGAGAGAGAGAGGGAATAAATATGGACAAGGGTGGTATACAAGGATGTATACCCACCAAGGAACTATTAGGGCTATAAGGTGGACATGTGGCTTTAGTTCTCTAACTAGCCCTCAAGATGGGTATACTTACAAGTGCACACCTTACCCATTGTTTGTTCAGTATTATACAATGGCAAGAAAATTTCCAGGGCTCTGATTGGTCAGTGTGTGCCTGAGACAGTGATGTTATTACACAATAACCTCACTGTATTGATTTGTAGGATGATTGTTTGGAGCTACTGTTAAGAAACAGAGATATATTGCTACACAAAATCTATTAAAACCTTTTTAAATATTATTTTATTTTGTATAACATCGAGCCATTGTATAATTGCAATAAGGCACTCCAAGTTGTGTGTTATTGTGTAAATCCTCTGTGGTGATGGAAGCACTCAGCTTCACCTCATGCTTCAACTCACCCCAGAGTATATTATTAATAACATACAATTCTGTCGTATTTTATTGCTTAATTATACATTAGATGGTTGTTGTTATGGAGATTGCATTTATGATCACTTTATGGAGCCTGAAGGTCTCTTGCAGCAAGGGAGAATGGTGTGTAGTGAATGCAGGGAGATTTCTGGGTTTGGGAGGGTTTTGTGTAAATGTCTTTTTTCCAGGTTCTTTTGCAGGTTGTTAAGTGGCTTGGCTAGCTTCCTAATGCTGTGTTAATTGTGTTATTAGTGGTATCCCATAGGGTTTATTGTAGTGCAGGTATATACTTTTAATTGATTGATTAGTGTAGGTATATAGCTGCAATTAGTGCAGGTATAGAGCTGTAATTAGTGCAGGTATAGAGCTGTAATTAGTGCAGGTATAGAGCTGTAATTAGTGCAGGTATATGGCTGTAATTAGTGCAGGTATAGAGCTGTAATTAGTGCAGGTATAGAGCTGTAATTGTGTAGGTATATAGCTGTAATTAGTGCAGGTATAGAGCTGTAATTAGTGCAGGTATATAGCTGAAATTAGTGCAGGTATATGGCTGTAATTAGTGCAGGTATAGAGCTGTAATTAGTGTAATATAGCTGTAATTAGTGCAGGTATAGAGCTGTGATTAGTGCAGGTATAGAGCTGTGATTAGTGCAGGTATATAGCTGTAATTAGTGCAGGTATATAGCTGTGATTAGTGCAGGTATGGAGCTGTAATTAGTGTGGTATAGAGCTGTAATTAGTGCAGGTATGGAGCTGTAATTAGTGCAGGTATGGAGCTGTGATTAGTGCAAGTATGGAGCTGTAATTAGTGCAGGTATAGAGCTGTAATTAGTGCAGGTATAGAGCCGTAATTAGTGCAGGTATAGAGCTGTAATTAGTGCAGGTATGGAGCTGTAATAGTGCAGGTATGGAGCTGTGATTAGTGCAGGTATAGAGCTGTAATTAGTGCAGGTATAGAGCTGTGATTAGTGCAGGTATGGAGCTGTAATTAGTGCGGGTATAGAGCTGTAATTGGTGCAGGTATGGAGCTGTGATTAGTGCAAGTATGGAGCTGTAATTAGTGCAGGTATAGAGCCGTAATTAGTGCAGGTATAGAGCTGTAATTAGTGCAGGTATATAGCTGTAATTAGTGCAGGTGTGGAGCTGTAATAAGTGCAGGTACAGAGCTGTAATTGACTGAGCAGTGCAGGTACTGTATAGCAGTTTAAATTCACACCCATTATATTTAGCACTTTAGCGCTCCCACATGTTCACATCCTCTTCTTTTCACTGGTGGTACACTAGTGCTGCTATGTATAGTGATCTACCCAATATTTACTGTCTTTTATGTTCACTCTGATATGGAAGCAGCACAAATAGTGAAAATAAAAAGTGAATATTTCCTGTTGTACAGTATATAGCTTTAATAAATTGATTAGTCACAGGTATACAGGAAATAAGTGATTGCCTTTTTGTGGGAGAAAGTCCCCATCCATGTATACGTATTTTATTTATATATATATATATATATATATATATATGGTGTATATTGAAATTTCCAGTTGACTGGCTGGTAGGGGCTGGGAAAAAGAACAGTTAATATATTCAGACTACTCTCGCACCACGGTGGTTAGCAGCTAAGTTAATCCTGCCTTGGCCTCCAAGTTACTCTTTCAGTTTACTAGCAATAAAGCCTCAAGGTGAGGCTCACCTCTGCCCTATCTGTAGATTCTCCTTTCTGCTGTCCATCCATCAAAGTTCCCTCTCACCAGAGCCAGCTTCGCCCAGCGGATTTCTAGCCAGCCTACAGCACCTATTGATTTATTGACAGGTCGCTGGCCTGCTAGTCCCTGAGTGGTTCAGGCAGGCTTTCCTACAGAACTACCTTTCAGATGTACAGATCGGATTTTTATTTATTCCCTTTACCCCCACCTTCAATTTATGGATTAAAAAAGCTTCAAGGCAACCCTGAAGTTCTGTTCCTTAAAAAAAAAAAAAACTCCTCCTTGTTTTAGATGAAAGCGTCTTAAATATATTTGGTTCTGCTTAGAGAAACAAATCATTGCAGTACAGGCAGAAAATACCTCCAGCACATGGGTGATTTTTCTCTCTCTGAGAATGTCCATTTCTCTTCCTGTGAAAATAAAATACCATTTTCGGGCTCTGGTACCAGTTTGCTCAAATTTTGAAAAACAAGGCACTTTTATGTGGTTTATTTTCTTAGCTTAAACAGAGCATAAGTCACAGGAGTAGGCTGCAATTCACTCGGTTATATGGAAGTTTCCCAGTGATGTGCCACTTCCCAGAATTCTTTTTCACTGTTTTTACTGCTATCATCGGAATATATACCAAGGAGCTAGTCTAGCATCCTTCCCTTTCCAGCCTTGTCACTTTTACGCCTCCTCTCGCCCACCTGAGTTAATTAAATTGACTGTCTAGGCTGAGGCTGCCCCTGAATGTTTCTCCTTGTGCATACTGGGAATGTATAGGCAGCTGTGCTTTCTGAGGGATTGTCGTTTCCAGTCCATGCACAAGAGATTATATAAACACAATGGCTCAGATATTCAAACTGCGCCAAAACTAGCGCAGCAGCAGGAGCAAGCACAAACCAGTTGCGCAAATGCACAACAGGTGCGATATTCAAACATGGAGCAGAGCAAATTGCGCAAGCAACCAACATCTGAATATCACATACTGCGCCATCGACGACAACCAGGAAGGAGAGAGCTGAGCCAAAATGTTGCGCTATGGAGCAACCAGGGAAGCTTAGCTGAGCATTCCAGAGCTGCCTATGCAAGCACAGCCTCCCCCAGAGCAATGGAACTGCACATCCAGGGAGGCAGGCTGGGGCCCACCGCCAGCCATGCCACACATGGGCACAGGAACACACTGCAGAACCCACACCACACCTGCACACCCCAAGAACAGCATCACTGGGGTGGGACAGATGATCTACCTGCCCATGGGGACAAGCCAACAAAGCATAGCAGAGCCATGACACCCAGCACAACCACTGGCAGGCTGAGAGTGCCACACACAGGGGCTGACAACCACAGTGCACATCAGCCCCCATATGCACACAGCACATCCTGCACTGTGACCCCAAGACACCACCCATGTGCAGTGACTGGCACTGCAGGAAACCATGCAGTCCCCAGTACTGGCCAGCCCCATGCAACACAGAAGCCTACAAGCCAGACACACCCTGTGCACCCAGCAGTGGTGGCAGCAGACGGCAAGACCAACAGAAAGTCACTGCCATGCTGGAGATACCTCCCCATGCACACACACACACACACACACACACACATACCCAGGACCATATCACCCCAGATGGCATGTACACTACTGCAACTGAACAACCATAACCAGCTGCAAAACAGAGACCAACACAGTATTCATATCAAAATATAAATGTATTATCAAAATGTGTAAAACAATCAACTATAATTATTTACAAGGGGTGCGGGTACAAGGTAGGGGTGGGCAAGGGTAGGATACAACTTGGAGAGGGAAGGCAGGGTGGTAGGGATGGGTGAAGTGGGAAGGGTAATCTGGCCTAAGGCCCAGCAGGCTGGTCCTCTTCCACCCGGTGCCGCTGTTCCTGGCGATGCCTCCTTCGAGGCCATGTTGCTGGATGTCCCTGAGGATGGCCTGGTTGTCCAGGGACACTATGCCAGCCCATGAAGCTCTGCTGTATCCTCCTGAGAACAGTGAGGCCTCAGGAAATGGGAACACAGTCAATGGCTGTGACTGACCACAACCCTGAACACCACCAACCTGCAAGCCACATAGCCCAATGTCCCACACCTTGATGGCATGCACCCACCCACAGTGAACATGCACATAGCCATCACAAACAGGCGGAACTGCTATGCGCATCATCACACACACACTGCCCACGCCAATCACAGTATAAACTAGGCTGGCAAGTGACGTGGCAACGCAGGCATGCCAGTTACACAGCTATGTGCCCAGTGCATGCCTGGACCACCAGTGACACATACACAGACGTGCTGTGATACTGCACAGTGATGCATGTCACCTGTGTCGTGCCTACATACATGGATACATAGACAGTGTCGGCAGATAAGGGCCTATGGCCCACCAGTCTGCCCATTTGAGCTGGTAAGTTCACTCTGTTTTCCTATAAGTCTGTTGCACCTTACCCCTGACCTCCAGAAGTCCTGTATGTCTATCCCGTATTCTTAAACCTGCGTGACCAAGTCAGCCCCCACCACTTCCTCTGGCAGGGTGTTCCACTTGTCCACCACCCGCTCCGTGAAGAAATTCTTTCTCATGTTTCTCTGAATCGTCCCTCCAACTTCATCCCATGCCCTCTAGTCCTGGAACATCTTTTACGCTTAAAAATAGTGTTTTCCTGCACCTGTTCCTCCCTGTAAGATACTTGTATGTCTCTATCATATCCCCTCTCCCTCCTCCCTCCAGGGAGTACATGTTCAGTTCCTTCAACCTGTCTTCATAGGACTTGTGATGCAATCCATGCACCATCCGTGTTGCCCTCCTCTGAACCTTCTCTACCCAGTCCATGTCCATACGTAGGTATGGTCTCCAGAACTGTACACTGTACTCCAGGTGGGGCCTCACTAGTGTCTTGTATAGTGGAATTATGACCTCCCTTTCCTGCATGGTTGTGTTGTGCATGGCTGGTGGTCTTGCCCCCAGCATGCAATAGCATCCATGAAGTAATGTCTCACACTCCTCAAGCAGCTGGGTCTGCCGCTGCCTGCTGCTGCTGGGCAGAACACCCACCGCACCGGGGCCCTGCACGCCCATCCTCACCCTCGCCCTCGCCTCAGATTCCGGCCTGTGGGAGACATATGTTGAGACAAACATCAGTGTGACTCAAAAGCAGAGTGCCCCCTGCCCCAGTGAGAGTGCCTGCCCACACAGCCATAACCATCCATCGCACAGCTGCACACACTGACACAGCCAACCGTGTCCGAGCCGGCACCTATGCACAGCCACCCAAGCACACACACCCTACAGAGAATATAGGTGCATAGATGGTACACTCACCTGGCCTAGGCACCACACCCCGCCTGAGCATGACGCAGCCGCGTTAAAAGGTCTGCTTCCGGCGGAGGATCACTGTACCGTGCCGCACTGCTCAGCAGACCGCCCTGCCCAGTGACTCCACCAGGTCAGTGGCCACTTGCTGCCACACGGCGTCCCCAGGCATGGTGAGGGGCCTCACCATACAGTGCCTCACAGTGGAGCTCCACCAGGGCCACCAGGTTGGCCACTTCCAGTGGGCTCCAAGTCACTGCCTCCTCCTAGCCATCTCAGCCAGTTTACAGCAGGCAATATGGCGCCCGCTGCACTGTAACTCCCACGTGGAGATGTTGCGCAACAGACCACCACAGGCTCCAATTGCGCTGTTCGAACAGCGTCAATATTTTACATGGCGCTGTCACCAGACAGCGCAATAGATGTACACATGGCATGCGAACCGCGCCAGGGGCAGAGGCAGCACAAGGTCACGGCACGACGCAGGGCTACGCACAGCCATCGGACGATAGGCATCCTGCCGACTGCCAAGCTGCGTACCAGTGCCACAGTGGACCATCGCGCAGTAGTGCCACAGTGCCATATAGTGCCCAGTGCTGTAGCGCCACTGGCACAATGGTGGCCATGGCCTGAATTGCCGATCGCGCCAGCAGGTCTGCAGCGATAGATGCACCGTAGCTGTCTGGGCATGCACAATGCAGTGTACCGCAGGCACAAACCTGCGCCATTGGCTCAGCGGACCTTCCTGTATTGGCGAAAGTGCAATACGCGATATTCAGCCGACATATGCAAATCATTCGATCAGCCATTCAAAGGTGCAGTGGCGCGATTAGCATGTCATTAAAGTTGCGCCACTCCTCATTTGCATGTGTTGCGCTACAAAAATGCGACAGTGGGTTGTGCTGGCCAGATTCGGTTACTGCAGGTGAGAGGTGAGTTACATGCTGTGTGATGCTCAGGACAATGCCATGGGCAGGGGTGCGGAGGATGATAAAGGCTGAGGGGCTGAGAATCAAAAGGCACTTAGAAAGGGACAAAGGCACTTCTTCTATTAGTATCTGCCATACGGAGATGAAATGTGGGGGCTTCCGCCCCAGGCCGGCACCTATGCTCATGGGGAAATGCTGTTGACTGCACAGTGACAGGTGTCCACTTCCACCATACAGATCACCATGACTGACCAGAGACAAGGTGAGGGTGAGGATGGCGGGCGGGAGGAGGCCGAACTTCACAGCTGCAGAGACAGAGGCCCTCTTCCAGGCCTACCTGGAGGATGAGCCATTATTGAGTGGACGGAGGGCACCCCTCAGGCAGTACAGCCGCATGGGAGGGGTAGCTGGACCGTCAACCTGCATGGAAGCCACCAGCGCCGTGCAGGAATGCAAGAAGAAGATGGGGACTGACCACAGGAGGCTGAAGGAGAAGGTGGCAGCCTTCAGGGCGGCACGCTGGCACTGGTGGGGCCCGCCAGTGGTGTTGCAGCTGACCCCAACAGAGGAGACACTGGTCGCGGCCATGCAGCCGAGTGCCATTGTGGGTGTACCAGGCGGAGGATTCCAGACAGGTGGAAGCCCATCACTGCAGGTATGACATGGTGGTGGTGTTGGGGGCGGTTGTTCACATGCACTCACATGTACTCTCTTTCTGTTACAGATCCTGTTCGTCTTCAGGAGACGGTGGTGGTGGTGGGTCCAGACAGTGATGCAGACCTGCTGGACGGGAGGAGGGACCATCCACCTCCGCCACCAGCCAGCAGGCACTGCAGCAGCATGCACGCTGGGCCAACAACTCTGGTGTCAGTGATACGGGTGCGGGGGTGCACAGCCTGTGTCTCAGCAGTCTGGCATGCAGGTATGCCAGCATGCTGTGCCTATGGCAGTGGCATGTACCTGCACCATTGATGATAGCAGGCCTGCAATGGGCAGTGATGGGTGTGTGTCCCATGACGGCGGCTGGCAGGCCAGCACGTGCCCTGGGCCTTCCTGGTTCACATCTGTGTACCAGCATGCTGGCACAGTCCCAGACTATGCCTGTCAGCACCGTGAGGCAGCACCGTGGCTGTGCAGGTGTCTGGCACTGTTGCCAGCACGGAGGTGGAACAGGTGGACCTGGGGCTTCAGCAGTTGAGGGGCGGCAGCAGCAGTCGCAACCAGGTCTGGGGGTACAGTGTCAAGCAGTAGCACATGTCCACCGCCTTTGATCCATCTCCATACCTGGTCCTGGCGACAGCGGCCCACCTCTCGGGGTGCTGTGCACCAGGACCGCCTCACACCCTGGGGTCACGATGCCATTGGGAGCACAGTACCCATTGACGCGCACACCCGCCTGCTGCAGGAATCGGTACAGCTGCAGGGCGGGTTGCAAGGTCCATGGAGGCACTGTCTGTGTCCGTGGAGCGCATAGCAGGAGTGTGCTCGGGACCGAGCCGAGCTGGTCCTTGCGCGGACGGATGTGACCGCCGCCATTGACAGGCTGACCCAGGCAGTGGTCTGTGTTGCGGATGCATTGGGCACACTGTCAGGTGCCCTGTACCACACACCCCACACAGTGCGCCTTCACTCCCGTTCCGGTGTCATGCGACACCAGGCCTGTCGACGCCGGTTCTGCTGTGGGCATCCCGAGCACCCTGGTGCACGCTTGTTTGGCAGGATGCAGACCCTGTGCGGGCAAGGTCACGCCTGCAGTGGGACCCCTGGTGGTGCAACAGCGCCACCCGATGTGGCCCCTGCTCAGCCTGCCAGTGCTGCTGGGCCATGGCGGGCGCCCACGCATCCGTGGTGGCCGTGGGACAGTGCTACCTGACTGAGCTGTCTCCCAGTGCGGGCCCTGTCTGGTGCTGCCCTGTGTCAATGTGTGTCATGGTGGGCAGTGCACTGCTGGGTGCTCTGCTCACCACGCTGACACATGGACCACCTGCACACTCTCCCAACTGCTGTCCACAGGTGCGTGTGCATGATGATGCCTGCATTGCACTGTACACCAAGGTGCAAGGGTGCCCAGGTCCTGACACACGTCGTGGACAGTACAGGTGGTGGGGTGGTCGGTGGTGCTGTGTGTTGCAATGTTGTTTCCACAGTGCTGTGCTTCTGCCCATGTATGCTGCGTGGTGTGTGTGTGTCCATATGAGTGCTCACCCTCCCTGATGGTGTGTTGGTATGCCTGGAACCTTCAACTCCTGACCTTCATGCACGGTGTGTTCCCCTGTGTGCCTGTGGTTTGCGCATGGACAGTGTTGCCTGCGCATGTCCCTTGACTTACCTGTGTTGGGCGTGGTGCTCTTCTGCAATGGTGTCCCGTGCAGCTGGGCCTGCTGGGTCAGTCGGGTCCCTCCGTCCCTAGGGGAGCTGCTCATCACCAACATCACCGGCGCCACTGGCGCCCCATTGCTGTCCCCTCTTTGACCTGTCACGGCTATCCCATGGTCTTTGGCCATGTTGTGCAGGATGCAACAGGCCAGGAATATCCCACAGGCCTTTTGGGGGCTGTACTGTAGGGCACCACCAGAGGTGTCTAGGCATCGAAGCGTGTCTTGAGCATCCCAAACACCGCCTATGATGTTACGTGTTGTGGCATTTCCTTTATTGAAGCATAGCTGCGCTGGGTCGTGGGGCGCGGTACAGTGTGAGCAGCCAGGGACGGAGTGGGTATCCGCAGTCACCTGTGTGGAGATAGTGGAGAGCAGTGTCATGTCAGGTCCATATTGACCATATCCTGTGTGCCACTACCATGGCACCTGTGTCATTCCCACCCTTGCCCAGAGTTTGCATTCCATACATGTGCTCACCCACTAGATGACCCGTGGGATGTCCCCACTCTCGAATCGATGGCACAGTGCAGACTGGTGCCATATGAAGGCATCATGTGCTCCGCCAGGGTGTGTGGCACAAACATTGATAATGCGCCCAGTGGCATCACACACCACCTGGCAGTTGACACTGGAAAACCCCTTTCGGTTCCGACATGCCTGGCGTCGGGGCCAGGTGGCGTCGAATGGCCACATGGATTGCAGTCTATGGCCCCTAGCACGCCAGGCATACGTGCTACCCTGTGAACTCCTGCATGTTTGTTGTACGCTCTGCCGCGATGCTGGGGAAATAGATGTACTGCAGCATGAGGCAGCAGTGCGCTGAGGAATTGGGTGAGGATGCGTGACGTGGGTCGACTGTGTAATGCCTGTGGTGTCCCCTGTCAGCCTCTGGAAGGTGCCCTGTGGCGAGCAGGCACATGCAGGCTGTCACCTTGGTCTCCACAGACAGAGCATGACTCTGTCGTGAGGGTGCCTGCATCACATCACTGCACAGCTCGCAGAGCTGTCTCAGTATTGCCCTGTTCAGGCGGTACCGGCCCACAATCTTGACATCTGTGTACAGCTCGAAGCTGATGCAGGCACGATACCACCTGTCGGGGTATGCCGACGGCCCTCCGCGCCACGTCCCCTGCAGCATGGTGTCTCACCCCTCATTACAGCTTCCATGTGGAAGCTGGCACTGTCCTTCTCCTGGCTTCTGCCCCGGCTGCTGTTCCTGTGTTACCCCGCTGCCCCCACTGCTGCTTCCACTGCACCGGCACCCCCGCTGGCCTCTCTGTCCTCCTGGACCCACTGTCCCTGTCTGCCTTCCAGCTTCTGTGTCTCTCTCTCTGTCTCTGTCTCTCCCCCAGTTTGCGGCCTGCTACGGTTCTTGCGCGCTTCCTTGAGCCTTTTATTTTTGGCTCAATTCCGCCATTGCGCAACTTCCGGCTGAGCCACTCTGCGCATTGCGCAGTGTTCGAATATCGCATTGCGCACTTTATGCATGGACCCGCCCTCTCGCTGCGCATGCTTCATTTCCACTGGGCGCTGTTGCTCAGCATGTTTTTTGCGGCGAACTGGCCCTTCTGAATATCGCAGAATGGCGATTTTTGAGTTGCGACACGACAACCCTCAGTTGCGCATGGCGCAAACCCTTTGAATATCTGGGCCAATATGCATTTGTGTTAATACTGCTGTGGAGACCGCCTAGGTGTGTAAGGATGATCTAAAGTGCATTCCTAGGGTATGAGAACCACAAACTGAATGTGAGCAACTCTGACACTTAGGATGCAAGACCACTCTCACAATTGCAAGAGTGGTCTTTGCAGTGGTATTAATATATTGTTGCTCGAGGCTGATCAATAATATATTTAAATATTTTTTAAAACTCCTCCAAACAAACACATTCCCCAGGCACCTGCATGTCACTTTCAGAATACGTTTCTCATCTGTAGGGAAAGGTGCTCTCTAATTGGTTAGAGGCACCCTCAATCTACAATTTTAGCTGCTGATGGACATTTCCAAAGAAGTCTTATCTACTCTATCTTTATGGACAGAAAAGACTCACAGCCCATGCAGTCTGCTGGCTTTTTACATAGTGATAGGCCCTCACAAGTCTTAACAGAGAAACATAGGCAATGTTGGCAGAAAAGACTGTTGATCTATCCAGTCTACTCAGTTTTACCCTACTCTACTCCATGATCTTAATTGTCGAGATCCAATATTCTCCCTCGTCTCCCTCACCCTCCCTGCCTTACTGCTACCCCCGAGTAACTATTAAGCCCTTTGCTCTGTCCCATTCATGCCTGAACCCATTAATGGCTATAGCATCCAACACCTCTGCTGGCATGCTGTTCTACAGCTTAGCCACTCTCTCCGCAGAGTAGAACTTTTGTACATCGCCTCCTGAATCTCCCCCGCCAGCTTACATTCATGTTTCCTTGTTTTTGATGCACCATTCCTGCTAAATAGTTCCTCTCAGTTTACATACATTACATGGGTGGGTACAGAGCATAGCAGACTATTCTCAGTATAGCTTGCCAGATTTCAGTGTTCATAACCCTGATATTGTTTTGAACGCAGTAGTCATCACATTTTTTCCTTACATTCCATCATCGTCCTACTACTGATTAATTCTTTGGGAAAAGAGTTCCAGAGTGCCACCACCCTCTGATCGTACCAATTTGACCTTTTATTGGTGCGACATATCTCACCCCTAATGGGAGTGAATGAGATCTAGTACTGTAAGTCGATGTTTCATCTCAAGGCCCAAACAGTCCCATGGAACATTGTCGGTTAGCGATCTAAATAAAAGGCGATCTCCTCCCTTATTGTTTGTTTCTTTCAGGAAATGTTTTTGCAGTTAGTACTCTTCTGCTGGAGCCCCAAGCCACCCTCTGGATGCGGGCACCCCAGCCCCACTCCCCCAGTTTTTCTTCTGGTACTTACCTTTGGGTGAGGTGCAGCGTGGTCCAGGTATTAGGATGGGGTGCAACGCTGTTGGGTGGCTGTGGTCAATGGCAGCTCAGATCTCTGTCATTTTCCTGCTTTTTCTCCCCAGAGAGGTGGTGTGCAATGCTGCCCAGACATCCCATGCCGCTGCATCACCAGCTACCGCTGTCTTCTCCTGTGTTGCCAGTCCCGGTCTGCCTCACCCCTAACTAATGCTAGGGGTCAGGCAAGTGCCAGGAACTGAAACCTCCCTCCCTCCCTCCCTCCTCAGGGAGGAGACCAGTTCTTGGACGCACAATCCTCCCTCCCTGGCTGACCCTGGTGACCTTCCTGTCAGGAACTTAAAAGTCTACATCATGTAACCCTCCTCCTTCTTGCTTCCAGTGAGTACACATTCAGTGGCATAAACCGATCATCATAGGATGTGCCCTGTTGACCCTGAATCATTTTGGTTGCTCTGTGCTGCACAGTCTCCAGCCTATATCTGTCTTTCCTTAGGCGAGGACTCCAGAACTGGGCACAATATTCCAGATGGCATCTCGCCAGTAATCTATAGAGAGGTAGTAGTTCCACTTTGCTCCTGCTACCAAACCTCACAATACACCTGATACAAGTCTAGCACTAGTTAGGCTTCTGGAGGATCAAACCTCCCTTAGTTCCACTTGGACTAATCCCCATTAGTTCCACCCCCCATAATTCAGATGTAGGTGGTTGTGTTCCAACCTCTGCCCTACAGATGGTTTTATTTTTGGCACATTTTTCCTGCCATTTTATAAAAACACTTTAATGTATATGTGATTTAAATAATAGTTACATGAGCTGGCAACACTTGCAGTACTTCACCTATTAACAGACAGTTCACTTGTGGTGTTTTCTACATTGCAGTATGCTTTTATTATGAGGAATCTGCAGTGTAGGTAAGCACAAGCAATTTTAATAAACATGAGATTCTGTGCTGTTGTACCACAGTGGTGACATAGTTACTGTTGTACAACAGCATTTTGACATCGCTGCTGGTGAAAAAGCATCTGACAGTGTATGGATTTCAAACAAAGCAACACTGAAGTACAGTATATACTGTATATACAACAATGTATGGGCAACCATACACAACAAGGCTGTGTTTACATCAAGGGCTGAGATTACATCATAGGGGACCTTGAGAGTGAAGCTCAAGAGGGGTTCCATGTCATAATAGTGATAACAAAACAGCGATTGCTATTATGGCAAGTGTATATCGCCAAAAGCAAATTGGTGATATACACTTTTAGGCGACCCGACTTCGGATGTAAAAAGTGTTTTGCAGGAAGTGCTGTCCTCCCCATGCACTCCTTTTAGGGGCTTTGCCCCACACCCCCTGAATTAGGATTCTCAACTCCAGAGGGGTGCATGTTGGGGATGGGGCAAAATCCGGATCTCACAAAAAATTAGGTGGGGCAAATGTAACCCACTCCCAGTCTCGAACCCAATACCTGCTCTGCCAGAGCTAGTCTCCCACACCACCACACCCCATGGCTAGTTCATGGCAGCAGGTACACCAGTGTCTGAAAACTCCTTCGCTATCCCTCCCTTCCCTCGCTATTCCCTTCCATTTGCCCTTCCCCTGGTCGCTATCCCATACCCTTGCTATTCTGCAGGGTAGCCCACAATAAAGCACCCAGAATGAGTTGTTGTATTTCTAGTCGCTCACTTTGGGTGGCTCTTATGATGTGATACCTCAAGGGGTCCCTGAGGTCCTCTCAAACCTAAGATAGAAACACATGCCGAGTGGTGTTTTATTGCCCATATATTATTGGTTTTATAGTATATGAGTTCTATAGTATATGAGTAAATAAAATGGAGCAGACTGTAATACTTTGTTCTTAGTGAAAACAAGGAAATAAATTACTTTTAAAATTGAAATGTGAAGTAAGAATGGCAGATTTGTGTTTTGGTGACAGGGAGGGAAGGAGAGCTGCACTAGGAGAGGTTATTGGGATACACTTCAAAGGGAAAAGCTGTAGTATAATAGTGTACTACAACAACTTTTCTTGACCTTTGAACTGTACTACAACTTGTGGTGACCTTTGAACTCTCCTACAGCAATGAAAAATGGTATGCATAAAAATCCATACACAGCAGGGGCTAACCATATACTATATATACTTAATGCCACTCAAAATGTAAATGACAAGAATCACAATTACTCTGTTGTAGATTGACACAGCTGCATATAAAGGTATATGAGCAATGCATTCTCATGTATATTGCACTAAAACATTTTAAAATGTAATTCCTGATCATTTGTTTTTTCAGACTGGCATACACTGTTTTTCAAATGTATGAAATGTATGAACAAAAGACATTTTATTTAGTATTTAGAACTCAATACTTGGAGCCCAAGGGTGTTCTAGTTCTAAATTAGAAGTTCAAATAATTTAGCAGTTCTGACACCTGTTTTAGACAGAGAGGTAGGAGGGAGGAGAACCAGTATTTAGAGTGAAAGGAGAAACAGTAGCAGATATATTTAGATTTATATTTTGATTGAATATTATTATATTTATTAGAT
The DNA here is from genome assembly GCA_016271365.2 of Neoceratodus forsteri. Classification (NCBI taxonomy): domain Eukaryota; kingdom Metazoa; phylum Chordata; order Ceratodontiformes; family Ceratodontidae; genus Neoceratodus; species Neoceratodus forsteri. Next base: position 92,204,992 of record JADMNL010000031.1, on the reverse strand, counting down.
ATGTGCAAATGTTGAGATTCTATGTCCGCACTAATTCTGCAGAATTTTTAAAATTCCACCTAATTATGCATAATTCAATCAAACGTGGAATTGTGATATTCTGAAAGTGAAATAGTAACCATGAAATTGTATTCTGACATTCATGTAAACCTTGGATTCATTTCCTAAAAACTGTGGAATAGTATTCCACTGGATTCTGTGAGTTATACAATCTGCTGAATATTATTTCACAGTTTATATACAAATGCTTTTCAGAATTCTGTGGACTTTAAAAAGAAATTCCAAACAGCATTTCAGAAGTGGAATGTCTATTCTGCATGAATTCCAGAGATTCTCACCACACCTTTACAAACAAAGAGTCTGAGTTCTAAAGAAGAGGATATTCCCACATAACCCCATGTGATAACAAAGAACTATCATATCATGTCATATCAGACTTGGGTCTTCTGGAATCAGGAGGGGAGAGAGGATGGGAACAGCATGGACGGTAGGATACAAAAGTGTCCCAGTCAGTACCTGTGATGATTACTAGGCTATGAATTCAGTGCATCAGTGAAAAGTCAGAGTGAGCTCCTAGTCAGAGATTTTGGCCCTGGGAGGAACTGTTCTCTGGACATACAGCAGTGCTAAGGATGGGAAGCCTGGCTCAGTGTCAGGTCAGAACCCCTCCCAGCATGGGCTGCCTCAACCCAACTCTAGAAATCAGAGTCATTTGTGACTTGACTCTAATTTGCCCAGTTCAATCTATTGATCAAGTTTGATTTTCAAGTGAGCCAGATCTGACTCAGTCCTGATAATGCAAGGGATTTGTGGGTTCTATGTCATAATGGCGATCGCCGAAAGGCGACTCATCATTATGGCGAGGGTACATCGCCAAAACTCAATTTCGCGATGTACATCCCTGATGCACAGGAAAACAGTGCCGGGATTTAGATTGTTATTGTTAATGGGGTTTTTGCCCTGCACCCCCACTAAAGGATTCTGAACTCGGGGTGCAAATTTGGGGCAAATTAAATTTCAGGCCAGGCACACTAAAATGTAGGTGTGCACAGACCAGAACCTGAACTCGCAGCTTTAGGCTGCTACCCACCCACCATGCTACAGGGCCAGCTCGACAGCCCCATGCCAACCACGCCAGGCCAACACTCCTCCTGTCATGCCTACTCTCCCTCACGCACATATACATATAGCAACGCCCTGTCACTGTATGCATGAGCCTCCCATGTACTGTCACCTTCTTCACACCCTGCCCTACCTTTCCTGCACCACAAGTGGGTCACTGTTTTGGTAGACGCCACTCATGGATAGCCCACCTCACAGGATACCGGATTGGTGAGCTTCATTTTTATTAAAAATGAGAAATCGGTTGAAAAATGAACTATTTTAAATATTAAATGACATTTTATATGTTAAGTTATATAGTTATTCTGTATTTAGTTAGATCGCTAGTTAAGTTTTTGTTGACCAGTAAAGGAAGACTAGGAAATTCTGTCTATTTTCAGTCTTGTTTCAGGGAGAGGGATTACAGATGGAAACCAACTGTCATTGAACGAGACATTCAACCAGATTAAGTTGTTGGTGGCATTAACATGCTTTTAAACATATTGAATGAAATATTTAGATATAAGGGATATAATGAAGTAGTATTAATGATTTATTCAGAAAGAGAGTTTGACCTCGGTAACCTCACGAAGTATGCATAGCGCAGTGTGGTGTCCGAGGTCAAACTGCTCAGTGCAGATAAATCATTTATTACACGTAGTTTTCCATTGCATATTCCATTTATGCAATTCGCTTGTTTTGCTTTTGTAGGACTATTTGTTAGTCAAAAGTGAATAAAATGAAATTTTCGCCATTTTTGCTGATTATAGAAAATCTAAAAGGAATCTAGAAACAAAACACATCTCATTTTGCAGATATTTTTATGCTGAACAATTTTGTGCTCAAAGTACCATACTATCTTTTTGTTTTATGTTATTTGCATTTGTTTGATGAAACAGTGCACAAAATGGAATTTTTGCTGTTTTTCGCTAATTCTGAAAAAACTAAAAGTATCTATAAATGAAACACCACTCATTTTGTAGGTAGTTCAGTGTCGAATAAACTTTGTGCTCACAGTACCATGCTATCATTTTTCATTTTAAAGTTATTTACATTTGTTTATGGACAAAATGAAAAACAATATGAATTTTCTGTTGTGTTTTGCTAATTATCAAAAATCTATAAGGTATCTATTAATGAAATACCACTCATTTTGTAGATAATTTTGTGCTGCACAACTTTCATGCTCATAGAAATATGCTATCTTTTTTCATTTTAAAGTTATTTGTATTTGAATATAGTTAGTACTGGTACTGACGCTGAACATTCTAAATGAGTTCTGGAGTGATTGTGACATATCTACTATGTGAATAAATCTGTGATGATGCGCCTACTATGTGGATAAATGTAAAATTTTGAATTTATCCCATAGTAGCTCAGATTTATCTCACAGGATTTATGTCCACGCCTATTGCATAAATTAAAATATATAGATATTATATTAATATAGTTTAAATATTAAATGTCATAAAGAAAGGACTGATGATGGGAGTGATGGGTAACCTGATTCTGTCATTTGACCCAGTCCAGATCTACCTCTGACCCAATTCTGGACCATTCTGGAACATGTACCTGTTTTGGCAAACCTGTTTTAGGAAGTCAGACTCAGAACCAGGTCACAACTGACCCTCCAATCCCTAAGTAGTGCAGCAGCTAAACAGTTCCTGTGACTGTACAGGCAGAGCTCTCGTGGCACAATTGCCATTCCACTTTAACCAGTGTCTCCTCATTTGTTTACTTCATATACTTATCTAGCCCTCTGCCAGGTTCCTGGCACAGCCCCATGGGCACCGTGCATACCTCTCAACTGTCTGTGATCTGTCCCTACTAAATTTGGCATTTCTGTCACATGACACATACTAAATCCTAAAATAATACAATCTGTCTGTGAAACCATCTAGTTCTCATTCAGCAATTGCTTTTTTACTCCAAGCCACAAATTCTAATCACTTTCTGAGCTGATAATACATAAGTAATAAGCCATGACAGGGTGTTCATTATTAGAGATTCAATGCACAATTACGTGACATCTATTGGCCATTGAAATTTCTAAAACATTTTCTTGCCATTTTATAAAATCTTTTAAGATGTGTCCCTCATTTTGGCACTTGTTACTGATTTGTCAAAACATTGTCCCTGATTTGTGAGGCAGAGGTTCGAGACCCATGGCACTGCAGTGTTGACCAACCAGACCACGGTAAGACAGGACAACAACAGTGGTGGTTATAAGGAGGGCAGATCTAGAATTCTTCAAGGGATAGGAATTTTGTCAAGAGGGTGGCACTCCTCCCCAAACAAATGTAAATGTTACATTTTAAAGCTCAGATTCGGCTAAAACTGCAACCTTTTGCTTTGCTGATTTGTCAAAACATTGTCACTGATTTGTGAGGCAGAGGTTCGAGACCCATGGCACTGCAGTGTTGACCAAACCAGACCACGGTAAGACAGGACAACAACAGTGGTGGTTATAAGGAGGGCAGATCTAGAATTCTTCAAGAGGATAGGAATTTTGTCAAGAGGGTGGCACTCTCCCCAAACAAATGTAAAATGTTACCTTTAAAGCTCAGATTCGCTAAAACTGCAACCTTGTTTTGTTAAGGGTAGCGGGTGCTACTTCTGTACATTGCTGGAGCCACTAGTGGGTATAAGCAGTAAGATGTAAAGCAGATTTGGCTTCCCTGTCAGTCACAAAGGAACTCCATCTGTGATGGGGGGTGGGGAGTTACTATTCAGGCCAATAAAACTCCAATTCAGTTGCATGAGTCGCAATCTACATGAGGTGATCACTGAGCCAAAGTGGCAACACTTTGAAGAAGAAACAAAATCTGACCAACCTGACAGATTTTTTTTTCCTGTTCCTTTCATTAGGGTTGACAGAAGTAAGATTTATTGGTCTGGCCCTTTACAGACCTCTCATTTTGAATAGCCAATGAAGTGGGATTTCATTTGCAGCTCATAAGTGTCTGATTACTCTCCTGTGGAAGAGTAATGGTGGAGTATGGAGACATGTGCTTTCAAAACAATCACAGAAAGACTTAATTTCTACAGCACTGATTTTTTAATTTACTTTCTGCCTCCACCACTGTCCCACCCTTTAGGCTTCTCTGTATAGCTAAAGGATGCCTGGTGTTGAGTCCAATGCATGGTGCCTAGATGTTGAAGACAAATTTCTTGGAGAGTTTTCCTCAACCTGTACCATCAGTTTAGCTGTTCAGGTGCACACATAGGAGGCACTACCTACATTTAGAAACATAGAAACATAGAATTTGATGGCAGAAGGAGACCAAAGGTCTAGCAAGTTTGCCTCCTACTATATCATTTCACCCTACCAACCTTCTGTACTGGTGGGCTGTTACCCACTCCCTCACCCCTCAAACCCTTGTTGCCCCTCTGGGGACTGTGAGTCCCTTTGCTGTGTCAGAACTGTGTTTAACCCTATTAAGGGTAGCTGTCCCCATCACTTCTGCTGGCAGTCTTTTCCATGATTCCACCACCCTCTCAGTGAAGTAGAATGTCCTCACATATGTCTTATATATTTATAACATTGGTGTCCAAATTCCAGTGATCTGATTAGCCAAGAGCATCATCGCCTTCCGGTTATCACATCATGACTGGACATCTCAGGTCACATGGAAGATTTCTTATTAAATATGTTGGTGCCTTGTTCCTGCTTTTTTTTACTATTTTCTAGGAGAAGAAGAATTAGCATTCATATAATGCTTTTAGTACACATTGTATCCCAAAGTGCTTAACAAGCAATGAAAGACTGGTAGTGAAGTGACTATAAACATGCAGTGGTAGCCATTTTGCACATTAACACCCACACACAACGTTGGACAATTGCATGAACTGATTTTATGGGAAGGGAATGTTGGCAGGGAACTGGGGAAATGTCCCTTCTTGCAAAAGTGCCTTGGGTCCTTTTACTTCCACCTGGACACCCACCAAGACAGCACCAGAGATGGGCAGAAGGGACCTCGGTCTTTAACATCTCATCCAAGGGACAGCACACTCCAACAGTATAGCATCCACTTAGTCCTGCATCTAGGCACCAGCGCTTTATGGTATGAGTCCATGCCTAACGTGAGATCAGAACCCATGAACTTCTGGCCCAGAGGCAAATGTGTTACCAGCTGAGCCCTACTGACACATTAGGTTAGGTCTGTAAGGTCCATTAACAAAGAATTCTGACAGGCTCCAAGATCCATATCAGGAAAACACATGCCAGGGTGTCCGGAAATACCGACATGTCTGGTGGTTGAAAGCACTCAGCTATGCCTTGTTCTTCGAGTGCATGGAAAATGTCCACATATCTTAGCACATCTGGACACCCTGGCATGTGTTATTCCTTATACGGATCCTGAGCCAGTCAGAATTATCAGAGTTGGACTTTAGGACTCTGTTCAATTCAAATCATGCATTACTGTATTAGACCACACTGTCTTTCTGTACATGAGATTCTGTATGGTTAAAGAAGAATTAGCATTTATATAGCACTTTGCATACACCTTGTATCCCAAAGTGCTTTACAAGCAATGAGAGACTGGTAGTGAAGAGACTGTGAACATTTAGTGGCAGCCATTTGGCACATCACTCACATACAGCCTTGGACAGTTGCATGAACCGGTTTTGTGAGAAGAGGAATGCTGGCCAGGCAGGGTTAGACTGGGGTACAGAGGCCCACCTGCAAAGTGGATATCGAGGTCCACCTCGAAAATCAGTAGGGAGGGCCGAGGGTGACCCACTTATATCAGCATTCCAATTAAATTTGATGCACTCACTCTGTGTTTGCATCTTACATTTACATGCAGTGCCCAAAATACCCTTTTATTTAGAAAATGGTGATAAATGCAATGATTTTTGACATTTAGAAGGTGGCCTGGCACCCAGCAGAGGGGGTCCATCTGGAAATGTTGAGGTATCCTGTTGGGCCAGCCCGACTCTGTGACCAGTACACCATGGAAACTCTCCATCTCTTGCTAAAAGTGCCTCGGGTTCTTTTACTTCCACCTGGACAGCACCAGGGATGAGAAGTGTCTTCAGTTTAACGTCTCATCTGGAGGGTGGCACACCCAGGCAGTACAGCAACTCCCAGTCCACATTTGGGGTGCTAGCATTTATGGTATGAGCCCAATCCTGGTGTGGGACTAAAACCCACAACCTTCTGGCCCAGAAGGGATGTGCTACCAACTGAGCCTTGCTGAAAGGGCTTGAGAGATACTGTGGGCACCCAGCCTACCCAAACAATTAACATCTTTATTAGGAAGGGAAACTGGTTCAGATAGGTTCAGAACCTCCCAGAACCTGTGCCATCTTCTGTAACAGAACCTTCACCGAACCTGTTTTCAGGTTTTGATAAGGTTCTGATCATTTTAAAACACTGATGTTTGAACTTAATGTACCCTCCAGCAGGTCTTTGTCTAGTAAGAAGGCTAATGGTAGGGTGGTAGAATGACCCAAAAGGAGGCTGGAAGAAGTGTGGTACTACTCCAAGGTGTTGTTAGATTCCATTCCCTTCAATGACAATAGCTTAAGGGTAGACAGTGATGGTTAAAAGTGTTTGTACTTTAAAATGGTTCAGAAAGTTCTGTTATGGCTCAGATAACTTTTAGAGCATTTTGTGGCTACTCAGAACCTTTTAGAACCTCAGAACCTTATGTGGTTATCCATAGCTACTCTGAAACGTCTCTAGTAAATCAAGAATGTCACTTCTAACTTCTTAGTGTCCCAGAATTGCCTTGCTTTGCAATTCCCAAACACTAAGAAGTCAGGAGATGTCACTTTGTTTAGTCTATAGACATTTCAGTCACCATTTACTTATAAACAAAATCTATAAACTAGATAACTGTGCAGATGTGTTTGTGGGGAGAACGCCCATCTTTTACTTTAGTTATGCTGGCTCCATACTCCTTGTCTAAGATTTGTGGGGGAGGGTTGGCTATGTGGGAAGGGGATGTATGTAAGTGGCCCCTAAGTTATCAAAAATAGATACTGCTTTTCAGATAATCACATTTTACAAATGTAGTAAAGCTGTCCTGCCTAGGCCATACATGTTGCCTTCAACAGCAGTGGTGGACCCTTGCTGCAATGGCACTAAGCTTTGTTCTGTGCTGTTATGTTGTTTGTGTAGTTTATCTTTATAATATATATATATATATATATATGCATTCATTGCAAAAAACTTTGTTAATGTACTAGTTAGGGTTGAAGTGAGAAGCGTAGAAAATGTGGCATTAGGGTTTCCAACCTAACACCCCACTCTCACCCTGCAGGCAGCAACAGGCATGGGGTGTGCCTTGGGGTTGTCATCCGTACCGCCCACCCCATTCTATGAGTAAATAAGCTGAGATGGGAACAGTACATGAGAATGTGGTGAGCATTAGTGTTGACAACCCCAAGACACACCCCTTGCCTGTTTCTGCCTGCAGGTGGGTGTGGGGTGTTAGGTTGAAACCCTAAAGCCACATTACCTTAATTTAGTCACTTCAAACCAAACTAGTGATTTAATAAAGATTGTTTGCAGTGAATTTCCTTACTTTTGATCATAAGCTTTTGAGGAAGGACTTGGATGGTCCAGAAGCTTAGGCACTTTGTTCTTCTTGTAACATCTAGGTTGGTCCAATAAAAGGTATCAAACCATTTGCTTCTGGATCTGTTCTTTCTTTTAAGATAGTATAATTATATTGTTATTTGCCTGTGGGTGTGCAGGGCCTGGAAGGCCTGCATGCTGCCATCAATCCATAAGGTTTGAGATAGTGTAACTGTATCCTTGATTGCCTGTGAGTGCAGGGCTCTCTGAGCCCTGCACTCCCATCCCGCCATAGAGGTGTATATGTATGTTGCTGTGGAACCACAGGGCCTTCTGGGCCCTGCACTTACAATTTAGGAAAACCATAACTAAATTGTCACCATAGCCTTCTTATTACCTCACCTCATGAACCCAGTACTGAACATTTCCAAATCCCACCAAATGTGATTCCACGCCACCACGTCATTCCATACCATAGGTGTGAAAACACCGTTTGGCCAGGATTTGAAAAATGACAGCTGTGATGTTAATGAGTGGTGTGAAAATATGGCTATATGGAAAATTTGGGATCAGAATATTTAAAATGACCAGTTATGAGTGAATGTAGCAAAATTTCAACAGATGCATATAAGTTCAGCATTTTTACTTATTTTGACCCCAAATTTTAAACATACCTTCTTATGACCCCACCTCATGAACAAGGGTGGTAAAATGTCCAAATCCCACCTGAAAGGTGATTTTGCTGCTACATTGAAATCACCTTTCCAGCTTTTTACAGGTTCACAAATTTCCGAGTGGGCAGTTGTGACCCAGTGGTAAAAAGAACATGAGTGAAAATACTCAGTGGCAAGTAGAATTTAAAACTGGTGGAGCCCTGTTAAGATGCAGGTGGGAAAACAGGTCAGAATCCATCCCAGAAAATACTCTAAAGTTTTATGTGAATTCGGCAGAAAGCAGTGGTTTTGACAGAGTCATCTCTTCTGATTTCTTTTGAGTCAGCTCACAAGCTGGACAGTCTACTTATGTTAGATGGATTTATTTATTTATTTAAAAGAGTTTCACCAGGAAGGACAACAGTGAGCCTAAAGGCTCATTTCCAGAAGCGTCTTGGGGGAAGGGAGTTACAATAAGCACTAAAAACACGACATTATATAAAAAGGTATATACAATGAGGGCATAAACTTCACAGATTAATCCAATATCAACATCAACACTATCAATGGATAACAACAGAGTCTGTGTACTACACAATGCAGATGACAAAACCAGTTACCAGTAAAGGAAGGGAGATGATTGAGTCAAGGAAGGTTTGGAGAGAGATTATACCAGTATGAACAGCAAGGATGATGATTAGAAGAGGAGGAACGTAGTTCAAGACAGTTAACATGTATTGAAAGGAAGACAGGGGTGAGGGAGGTATGAAGAGTAGGAGGACCAGGTATATTAAAAGAAAGATAGTGGGAGGTGGAGATTGGGTAGCGATGGTAGATCAGAAGGGAAGTAATAGGGAAGGAGAAGAGGAAAGGAGAAGAGGTTGTTAAAGGCATTGGCAGGATGGGGCAGTGTGGCTTGAGGAGAGAGGAGGTGGAGCACTTGAGAGAGCAGATCAAATAGTTAGAGGAAGGAGTTCCAGAGATTAGGGAGATGGTAGGAAAAACAGACTGACCAGCTAGGGATTTATGATAAGGAACTAGGAGTGAGCGGGACCAGAGGATCAAGAGCACGTGAAGAGGAGGGATTGGGAGAGAGGAGAGACAGCTGAGGTGGATGGGAGAGAGGCTAGCCGGAAGTTAGAGATAAAGAAGGTGCAGTGAGTAGCTGCCGATCACTTAGGGAAGGAAGCGAGAGTTGAGTGTAGAGAGAACAGAGGTGGGTATGCAATGGGCAGGCCAAGGCAAAATGACAAAAGGAGGGAAAAGGGGATCCAGACGGGTGAGTGAGGTTTTAGGGGCAGCACTGTATACAATATTGCCATAGCCAAATATAGGCATGATCATCTTAGAAATAATGTCACGACGCATAGCTATTGGGATGCTGCTTTGTTTCTGAAAAGTGTGCAGAGTTTTGGGTGAAGTTTTTTATAAATGGCGTCAATATGTTGGGAAAAGCTAGCTGATGATCAAGTCATTTTTATATTTATTTATTTTTATTTATTAAGTCTAGATTACAAATACATTTGAGCCAAGGCTCTTTACAAAGGTTCCACGTCAGAGAAATGCAAATTATGGGGAACATCAAGACAGACATTACAACAATGTGGACATTACAAATAGATTACAGATTAATACAATTCCAAGGGTAACACTGTAAGCAAGGCAGCCAGCAGCATTTGTCAGAGAAAACAGACAAGTGATAAGAAGTGCCAGAGTCATAGGGAGAGGGAAGGGGGAGGGGGAAGAAGGAATGTAGGGTGGGAGAGGGTGAAAGTGCAGCATTGGGTATACTAAGATGTGAGTGTAGAATCCAGTGAGGAGGGAGGGGACCACTAGAGCAGGCAGGGAAGTGGAGAAACAAGGTTAAGTTGGGCAGTCACAGGAGCTCATACACCAAGGTATTTAAATGAAGGAACATCATCAATAGGACACCGTCTAAGCTATGGAAAGAGGAGGGAAGGACATTTAGAGCTTTTGATGTTTTTTTGCATTGAGGATAGTTGATTTGCCCTGAACCAATTTCTGAACAGAGTTGAAATCAAGTTGTAATTTGGCGATAACTCAGCAGGAAAGTTACGTGAGGAAACTAGAACAGTATCATCGCATACATGTGAATGGATGCAGAGGAACAGGCAGAGGAGAGGTCGTTGAGGAAAATGGAGAAGAGTAAGGGACCAGGACAGAATCTTGGGACACCTCTGTGAATGGTCTGGGGAGAGGAGAGGAACCACCTATTCAAACTGATTGAGATCTTCCAATGAGATAGAAGCTGAACCATCAAGTCGCAGAATCATAAAGACCCACAGAATTTAACATTGCCAGGAGTAAAAGGTGAGAGACAGTGTTGAAGGCTTTCACCAGATCGACAAAATGCCAGCAGTGAGGAGGCCCTGATCCATTCCATAGTGGATGGAGTCAGTCAACCTAAGAAGAGAGGTAATAGTGAAATGATGTTTCCAAAGCCCGACTGGAATGGAGTGAAAATGAGGTAGAATCAAGGGAGGGGAGAGCTGGAACAGGACAAAATGTTCTTGAAGTTTGGATATGGTAGGGAGGCGAGATAGAGTGAGAACACCAAGAGAGGGGCCCCTCCTTTAGGAGTGGGATAACTGTAGCATGTCTCCAGGTATCCGGGACAGTGGCAAGAGAGAAAGAGAGCTAAGCAGGGAGGAGATGGGCATAGCAATAGCCGGCAGAAAGGTACAGGAGTTTAGGATCAAGACCATCAGGGCTCCCACCTTTCAGTGGGTTGAGAGCCAGGAGAGCTTTCAGAGCCGAGCAAGGGATACTGGTGAGAAAGAGAATTGGGTTGAGGGAGGGAGGTTCAGAGGGAGCGGGGGAAGCAGGAAGGGCAGAGGGAGAGAAGAGGCACACATAGTGAAGTATGTATTGAAAGCTGAGGCAACAGATGGAGGATCTGAGATAGAATCATCTATCTTAAGGAGAGGATAAGGGGAGTGGGTGGGGAAGAGAGAATGAATTACTTTCCAGAACTTGGAAGGGTTGTTAAGATTGTTCTGAAAGGAGGAAGAGAAGAATGCAGCCTTGGCTAACCTTGTGGCTCTTGTGCAAGGGTTCCTTCAAGCACTGTACTTATTTGGAGCATCTGCAGTGCCAGAAGATTTATAACATTTCAGGCTAGGTCACGTGCACGATGACAGGCCAGTAGTTCGGCAGAGATCCAAGGAGAGAGAGAACCTCAGACCCTAGTTTTCCTGAGGGGAGCGTGTTGATCCCAGACTGTTAGAAACTTAGAATGGAAGTATTGTGATGCTAAGTTAATACTTGTGGCTGATGAGATTGGGAACCAATCAACAGGGCACAGATCAATGTGAAGAGCAGAAAGGTCAATGGACCGGAAGGATCTCAGTTGAATAATTTTAGGGGAGCTTTGGGGCAGTGAATTTTGCACATGCAGTAAACTAGATCATGGTCACTAAGAGCATCAGGGAGCATACCAGCATCAATGATACGGTGTTGGGGGTTAATGAGAACCCAGTCTAGTAAGGAGTGATTTTGGGAGCGAGAATTGAGACGGATAGGGACAGAAAAGAGTTGTGTGAGTTGAAGGGATTTTATGTTATGACAGAGTTTAGAGTTAGAGAGGAAAGCCAATTCAAGTTAAAATCATCAAGGATAAGAAGCTCACCAGAGGTGGCATGGGTGGAGATGATAGTCAAAGCTCAGTAACAGAAGTAGAGGAAAGACCTGGATGGCAGTAGACCTGCTTATGAAGCTAGGAAGGGAGGAAGGAAGAGTCTAGGATTAGGAGCTCATAAACCTCAGGTGAGAGACTGAGAACAGGGGTATACTGAATAGAAGTAGAAAGGTAGATGGCAACACCACCACCCTTGGCAGCTTGATCTTGGCCCATTATTGAGTAGCCAGGATGGAGCTGGAAGAGTCTGGAATTTTGGAGAACAGCCAAGATTCTGAGACTATAAAAATGTCTGGGTGGAGGAGACCATGAGGGGTTGGAGTAGGTCAATTTTGGGTAAAGGCTTCCATTATATTGAGAGCGGGCCACACTAAGGCCTTTAGGAAGGACAATGTGGGGGGCGGACCGGGTTGGCCTCAGTATCACCTGCCCGAGGAGCAACAGGAATATCAATAGCTTGGATAGTGCAAATGTATGCTTACGATGGTGTAGATAAGAAGTGGGATTGGAGGAGGGGATTGAAGGAGATGGACTTTAAAATAATAGCATAGTGGAGTCATACAGAGACAGAAGATAGGATGGAGGATTAGGAAGCCAGGAGGGATGAGGTAATGGGAGGAGACAGGAAGAGAGGAGAGAGGAGGAAGGTTGGAGGATATGGGGAGACAGGATAGGAAGGAAGACAGATGGGGAGGAAAGCTGGTTGAAGGGAGGATATCAGGGAAAAGAGAAAGGGAAGAAAGACTAGGACAAGAAGATGCAAGCAAGGAGGCTGCATAATGAAGTAAGTGGATGGCATAGTTAAGAATACATGGGGACGGAGTCAGGAGCTACAGTAGAATAAAAGTGATAAGCACCTGAATTACATACAATAAGAGGTGGTATGAAAGAAAAGATAATAATGTGAAGGTACCTGAGTACCTGCAATATGCTACAGAGGGTGTTATAATTATTGGGAAGCAATATAGCAGCAAAATCACCAAACAGTAAGCAGGAAAACAGAAAAAATCAATATAACATAGCCCTACTGAATTCAAATAGCAGGAACATCACCTAATTACATGTACAAAAATTGTAAGAGAATATTACAGTGGTAGAATACAAAATAATTGAGCAAGCAGAAACAGCAAGGTAAAAAGCAAAGGTAAACAATAAAACCTGAACTCCATCCCCGACCCCTGTGAGTTGATTCGGGAAAACAGGTTGGAGGGACCAATGGAATCAGGGCATGTAATAAGCTGTGGAGGGGCGGGTGGAGGGGCGGGAAAATTCATACAGAATGCTGATAAAAGCAGCAGCACGGTAAGATACATAAAATTCAAGCGCAGTGTGTAGAACAGAAAATCAAATTAGTCCAATGGTGCAGGGAATATGTTCACAGTTCTTTACTTATGACGATCGGCTGGCAAACTGTGCAGGAAATATATTCAACAGATTCTTACTTACGACGATCGGCTGGCAAAGAAAACAAATAGGCTTAGGAGGTTGCAGGGTAGTGGGGAGAAGCAATTTAAACAAGGTGCTCTTACCTCTGAGCCAGCAGTCAAGCAGATCAGGGACAAACCAGGGAAGTCTTGGCACAACAGAGACTCACACCCCTGTGAAGTTGGCCACCTCAGAGACAGGAGTAGATGTGAACCAGTCCTGTAGAGTTGCAGGGGAGCAGGAATAGATAGAATTATGCCCCTCAAACCCCTGATCAGCAGGCTGAAAGGATCCGATGCTCTGTGTGATGGCATGGCAAGGGGAGTCTTGGGCACAACAGAGACTGTCTACCCGTGCTGTCCTTCGGTTGCCACAGGGAGATGCCATGGAAAATAGATTCTGGATAGTAAATTCAGTTACTAAAGATAGGTAAATCATATTCTATTGCTCTGATTGTTTTGATAACTCTTTATGCCATAGTGTGTTTAAATAGCATGAAATGCTATTAAGTGATCAAAGGTTTTAAAATGTTGAAGTATTGTTCTGTGTTGTAATGGTTATATAACTGAGCACTAATAAATTACCTTGTACTTGTACCTTTCCATCCAGATTTGCGTAATTCCAGTGACATTGTTCATGAGGTGAGGTTCTGGAAAGGCCACGTGAATATTGTGGGTCAAAATATGCAAAATGACAAAGTTATACATCAACGTTAAAACCCCATTGAAATACATCAAAGTGCACATACCTTAGTTTCTCTTTTAGCAGTCGTGGTTCCAGCAGCAAGGCGTGTCTTCAGTGGGGCGTGGATGTTTGCAGGGTACCTGTTCAGTGAATGAGGTTGTGTGGGGTGTACTGGGGCGTGTGGGGTGGTGGGTGGTGAGTGGGAAGTGGGGTTGGGAAGTCAGGTTGGTAGGGGACAGTTTCTTTTTACAGGTAAAATACAAACAAACAAGAAAAAATTGAGGAACTGTTTTCTTTATTTCAGGTGCAGATTGAGATCGGAAGGTGCGGGTTGCCGCTAGATGCCAGAGAAAGGCAAAACAGTAGTGAGGATAGTGAATGGAGGGTGGGGGTGCCACTAGACAGCAAGGATAAACAAAAGGTTACAGGGACCAGGAATGGAGGACACCAGGAAATGTAAATAAGTAAAGGGACAGCAATTGGAGGGTGAGGGGCCACTAGACACCAGGAAACAATAACAATTTAGGGTGAGGCGATTGGAGGGTGGGGGATGCCAATAGATACCAGGCAAACAAAAATATCAGGAGGCAGCGATTGGCAGGTGGGGGTGGTGCCACTAGACACCAGGAAAATAAATGTACTAAAGGGACAGTAATTGGAGGGTGGGGTGCAATTAAACACCAGAGAAAAGACATTGTCAAACAAAAAGGATTTTCCTCTCATGAAAAGGATTTTTTCGTGATTCATGATATAAAAAGGATCTTCTTTCATATCATGGAGTCACGAAAAAATTTCTAATCTTAAAGAGATTTACTAAGTTAAATTCTGAGGTTTATGCCACCACATACATCGGTGCCTTATCTCCTAAGAATGCAGGTCTATTCATGTATTGCCCCATAAATGTTCTTTAGGTTTGCCATAATTTTACTGTAATTTTATCTTCACCAGGATACTTTCACTTCCCAGACCTTAGATCCACCCTGTGCCAACGTCTCTACCAGCCACTTTAAGGACGTGATGGCAGGAGAGCACAGAACGCACTACATTATAGTCTATGGGTGGTACCTTTAACACAAATTTTGTATGTTACATTGATTATGTAGTGATTAAACAAGGCCCTTGTATGTGGTGCATATGCCTATCTTGGTGAATCTCTTTAAAATTGGAATGGCAGTATAGCCTAGAGGTTAGAGTAATGAGCTGTGAATGAGCTTAGTACATCCAGCAGACCTGGATTTGATTCCCACAACCTCTGCTTGCATACTGTGTGACTCTGAACAAGTCACTTAACCACCCCAGTGCTCCCAGGTTGCCCCAAAAAACAGGCACTTGTGCCTAGTGACTTTACCCAGTTAACAGAAAGGATAAATAAAAAAACATTCCAAGGGCATTTCTCCAGCAGTTAAGTGCAGAATCCAGCTAAGGGGTCACAATAAGCAAGCTACATGTGTTGGTCGCTCTCCAGAATGTCATTTTTGTTGTTTTCAAATGTGATTTTGAGGAAAAATGGAAAACAAGATGGTGGCAAATGAAAAGAATTTTCCACTCACGAAAAGGATGATCTCAATATCAGAAAGAATTATTTTTTCGTTTATACAGCTTATTTTTGGTGCTTACTGAGCATACTAGAACCAAGTATTCAAACTTTCAAAATTAAATAACTTTGGAACAGATTAATTTTTTCACCAAACAAACAGTCCCTTTCTACTGAGAATATTTCAGACCAAAATTCCAAACTTTCTGGATGCTAGCCAAGTTGACAGAAAACCCATTCAAACCAATGGGAAAAATCCTGAAAAATTCACTTTTTCACTATCCAGAACTCGAATCTGCACATCTGACCAGAATGAAACTTGGTACATCCATATATATATATATATATATATATATATATAATGCAAACTGCACATGCAAAATTCCATGCAAATCTGATGAACAGTTGCCAGTTATTAAAGTGCAAAGATTGGGGTTTAACATTGAAGAACCTGTGCAACTCAACTATAGGGCTCGACTGCACCCTTATGATAGATAGATAGATAGATAGATAGATAGATAGATAGATAGATAGATAGTATACAGATAGACAGACAGACAAACAGATATAGCTATAGATATCTATATGTATATGTAACATGGTAATTGTCAGCAAAAGAAGTCCTGACAGTCTATGAATTTGAATTCTGAGCGATGTGGAGCCACATGCATCTTAGGGGTTCACGTCACTCCTCACCACCTCCCTTATACCTACAGCAGCCCTTTTCCCACCATTTCTTGAAGCTCCTTTGGATTCTGCTTTAACAATCTCCTCCAGCAGCTTGTTTTGCCCATCCACCACTCTCTGTGTGAAATAATATCTCAGTGTCTCTTCTAAATTTGCCCACTGCCCATTTGCAGCTGTTCCCTCTTGTATTTGTATTCTCACTGGCTCAAAATAATGCCCCAGAGTCCACTCATGCATGTTTGGCCACCCCACAAAAAAATAAACATGCTGTCTGAAAATGGTATTGTAAACAGTAGGACTGGGTGAGGCATCTGTACAGTTCTGAGTCTGACTGATTTTCTCCCAAAGGCTCTGATTTACATGATATGCCAGAATGCATGCGTATTTTCTGGACAATGCTAGAACCAGTTCAGTAATAGATACTGAAATGAAAGAACCAGGTTGTCCCACCCCAAGCATTCTTATGTGTCACTTAATGTTTAAAATGGCTATTATGGTTTTCCATGTTTGAATGGACTTAAGCCCAAATCACTTATGTTGTCTGGAGGGTCAGAATTTTGTCACAGGTACCTGGTCAACAGAGTGGACTGGGTTACAATGGAGTCAAGTCACAAATGACGGATTTAGAGAGTAAAGTTGAGGTAGGCTAGTCTGGGAGGGATGGAGTCCTGATCTGTCAATCCCTAATTGTTAGGTTATATCACTTATTATTTTAGAATTTTGAGCCAGGAAAGGTATAAAAGGTACACTGAGGCAAAGCTCATTTCCAGGTGCATCCTGGGAGCACAGGGAAGTTGAGTGACTTGCTTAGGACCACACAGTGTGCAAGTAGGGGTTGTGGGAATCAAATCCAGGTCTGCTTGGTATCTAGATTCACAGCTCGATGCTCTAACCTCTAGGCTATACTGTCTCCTCCTGTTAACTGTTACATAAAGCATATTGACACCAGTGACCCACGTCCAGAAACAAGCGTGGACTGTTAAGGGCCGGCCAAGGCAGGAATAACTGAACGTCCCAGGAACTGCTCTCCTTCCTCAGGGAGTGGGGATGGCGCTTCCTGCATGACTGCCACCTACTGGAGATTAGGTGGGAGCACAGCTGGGAGAAGCAGAAGTGGAGGGCCTTCCAACAGATGCACAGCATGTATGTGCACTCGAGATTGCATGTCTGGCATCGGGTAGAAAATGGGAGGACTGAGGAAAAAAAAACAGTCTGCTCCATGCTAGCACCCTCTGCAAGCTCTCACACAACTAATACAGCTGGCCACTCACCTATACAGGTCCTTGGTAAGTGGTGGTTAGCCTGCAACACCGTGAGAAGGTCAGTGGTGGGGGCTGGAGGTGCTATCAAGTGGCGGCAGAGAGAAAATATCCCATGGAAAAATAAATCTGACTCAGAATAAATTCTCCATCCCTGCCAACTCAGAACGCTAACGTTGACCAGTAGTCACCGTCCATTCTGCAGTTCACACAATATCTTTATAAACTGGCAATTCACTGGATGTGCAAAGAACTGCAGGGATTTTTTCCGGCTCTTTATTGCTTTGCCAGAAATATTGAATTTATTGTTTAAATTTGATGTGTCATTTCTGTCATTAATTTTAAACATTAATTTTAATGACATTTTAACCTTATTTAAAATTGTGCTTACAGACATGTCAAATAGCGTTAAATTTTAACATCTGCAATTGCTTACTGTTCTATCGACATAGTTTAACAAAAACACAGTAGTTATCAATAAATATTTGGGGCACAGAAAAAGCATTATTGAAAACATCACAGTAGTTTTCTAAACAAATGAATACGTATAACAAGGTTTATTAGTTTGCAGTTTTAGCATAAGAAAACAGTTGTTTTATATTTTTAATTTTATTTCTGTAACTTTACTTTGGGGAAGAAGATGGCGCAGTGGATTGGTAGAGGTTTAAGGAGACTCTTGTGTCTAGGTCACTGGTTCAAATCCAGCCCAGTTTAGTAGTGTCCAAAAGCCATTATAACTTGAAGGCTGTTCAGTGGCTTGTGTGAAATATGCAGAATACTGAATGGGCAACAATACACAACCAGTGTGCTTTGCCAGAGAGGAGATCTGATTCTGTCTGACCTCGAGAGCGAGCTTGAAAGGTCCATGGGAATCAGAACCCTGAGGTGGCAGAACACACTGGTTATGCATACGTTGCTCATCCTGTATTTTTTATAGTGTATAGTATCTGAAATGTATACATTGTGTTTTTTCTCTATTTCACAGTGAAGCTGACCTATGCAGTCTCTAGAGGTTCTAGAATGCTGTTTTACCACAGAGGGAACAATCACATTCCATGACCTTTGAACTGTGGTACAACAGCATTTTGAAAAGGATGGATTTCTCTGTAGAACAATGCTCTACTATACACTATATAGAGATAATATATGGTCTTTGGTTAATAACCATGCTGTAAACACTGAGAGGTTGCCATGACATCATTGTAAATCTCAAGAATACAGCTCGAGTGTTTTAGATATCATGGCAACCTCAAGAAGTATTTTCAGCACGTTGTTAGACCAAAAGACCATACATTATATTTCAGTGTATGGGCTACTAAGATTGTGTAATCACAGATTGAATTACTTTACAGAGCACTGATTGTTGTGAGCATTCTGTTTTGTTATACCATTGATATGACATACTCACGAAGGGTTAACAACAGAGTGATGTCATAACAATGGCATAACAAGTTTGTAATCTGCTTGATTCCAGTTAATAAGGGCTCCACATACACTATAAGTTGGTATGGTCTCTGTCCAGTTCCCAGTGAGCAGATGTCCATATCACAAAACAATCAACACAATTGGCACTAATTGGCACCCTTGTTGGTAGTCTTACATGAGAGGCCAGGCATTGAGTGGGCATGGAGTCTGAACTACCCTCGCCTACTTGGTGGTGGTCACTCCAAGATAGGGTGTTGAGACACATTGGTGGGGCAGTGTGAGAAACTTGGTCTGTGACTGTAACTGCTATGTGGATAAACAGAGGCTTTGGTTTCAGTGCTGTCACTCCAGCACCTTTCTCAAGCATTAAAGAAATTCACACCCCAAAAACATGTTTTGAAACAGCAAGCATTTATCAAGGCCAAATGTTTGCTGACATGTTGTTGTACTGAATCCTGCTTGTAAACATTTTACTATATATTTACATAAGACAGACCACGAGTTGTAATATGTCATTTGCAATGGGGCCTGGTTTTAAAGCAGTTTTATACTGCATTAACCAGGATAATAGAGTGTGATGCGTTATCTCTCATTTTTATTGTGGTCCTGCCTTTATAATGTATTTTCTGGGACAGATCATCTTAGATACAGCACCTTTTGAGTGGGGTTCTGCTGTGAGGCCCTCTTTTTACACAGATTTGCAATATATTTACCCAGAACAACCCAGCTGAGATGCAATATCTCATTTACAATGGGGTCCTGCTTTGACACACTTTTGTACTGTATTTACCCAGGAAAGCACAGCTCAGATACTATCTTGTTTTCAGTGGATCCTGTTTTCTCAATTTTACACTATATTTACCTAGGATAGCACAGCCAAGATGCAATATCTCATTGATGGGCCCTGCTTTTATCCATTTATAATGTATTTACCCAGGATAGTCCAGCTGAAAGGCAAGTTACATTTTAGTGGGGTCCAGCTGTTACAATGTATTTTTCCCAGGATAGAGCAGCATAGATGTACAGTTCAGTGGGGGCTCTGCTGTGCTGGGGTCCTGCTTTACACATTTTACTATATATATTTAACCAGGAGGGACCAGAGGAGATGCAATGGTCTCAATTCTCAAAGGTCAGCGCCAAGATGCACCAATGGTAGCTTACCAATTCGGTGCTCCAGGGACCACATGCCCAATTCTCTATCAGGTAGGGTCCCGCGGCAAAGGTCAGCATGCGCCAAAGAGAGGGCACACTGGAGAGGATTGCCACAAGCTGCTGGCACAGTGGGTGGCACTTTAGACCAATGAAATATATACAATCCCTAGTGGTCTAGCACCCGCTCATCCTCAGTCCCTTATAAATGATGCATAATGGGAGATCAGGGCTTGGCAGGGGTTGCTACCACCAGGGATGGAATTATGTATTGTATAAGGGGATCAGGGATGGGGACCACTAGCCACCAGGGATGGGAATATATTTCAAGCGGGGATCGTACCCAATGGTATTTAGAAATCTGTTCTCTGGGAGAGTTTTGAGGATCCCAATTTGGGGATTAGGCAGCCTGCATCTGCCACAAATCCCTAGTGCCATGCTGCAGCCCATTTTGTGGTGCACGGGTGGTGCACAAGCCTCCTTTAGCACACGTAGCCTGCAGTTGGCATAGGCTGTGTTTGAGAATTGCTCCTAGGCGCATCTTATGGCACAAGGGCACTTTGCACCATTCACCATGCACTTTGTGGTGCAAGCCCTTGCGCCATGCCACGAGCTTTGAGAACTGAGCCCAATATCTCATTTCCAGTGGTATCCTGCTTTTACACATTTTACATTGTACTTACACAGGATAGGCCAGCTGAGAGGTAAAATCTAATTTTCAGTGGACTCCACATTTTGACCCCAAATTTCCAACATAGTCTTTTATGACTTGACATTGTAATCAAAGAACAGGTGGAATTTTTAAAATCCTATCCTAAAGTTTTTTGTTTTTTTTATTCTTTTGGTAACCAGTTAAAGCCCACTGGGCACAAGTGCCTGTTTTCAGGGGTGACCTGGGAGCACTGGGGTGGTTAAGTGACTTACTCAGAATCACACAGTATGGAAGTGGAGATTGTGAGAATCAAACCCAGGTCAGCTGGATGCACCAAGCTCATTCACAGCTTATCATTACTCTAATCTCTAGGCTACACTGCCAGGTTATTTTGCAGCGTGACTTTGAAAACACGCTTTGGAGGAGATTTGAAAAATGGAACCTGTCATGTTCATAAGGTGGGGTAACACAAGGGATATGAGAACATCAGAGACCAAACTATGCAGAAATAAACTTATGAGTAAACATTGGCACAATTCAACGTTTCTTCATAACTTAGTGATTTTTCACATTTTGACCTCAATTTTAATCTAGTCTTTTCATTTTATTTATTAATTAATTTATTTATTGTCTTGAGAACCACATTTGAGCTAGGAGCCCATTTACAAAGGTTCCACATTAGGGAGGAAGAATCATAACAGTAGTAATACAAAGCAAGAAACCATGTACAGAGGGAATACATAGTTCTGGTATAAATAGATACAGATAATACAACAATATCATTTACATGAGAGCTTATTTGCAATCTTTCAATTTTTTTGTGCTGCAGAGAAAAGAGAGAGAGACTGACGGAGCAAAGAGTTGAAGATTGGGCGCAGCCAGGAGTTGGCATCATCAAGGCAGGAGGAGGAGGAGGAGGAGGAGGAGGAGGAGAGGAGAGTAAGATTTAGAAGTAGTGGCTATATGGGGATGGGGGAGGAGGGAGGAAGTTGAAGAGGAGAGTAGAGGTAGGATGAAAGCATAGGAGTTTACAGGGATGGGAGCATGGAGGAGGAGGAGGAGAGCGGTAGAGAAGGCAGGATGGGGAGGGGCTAAGGGGAGAGTGGTGATGGGTAGGAACGGGTTGCAGTAATAGGACTTAGTCATTGCAATTGCGTACACAGAGGGTGCAATCACATACACATGGCCCGATGTTATGATCAAGATGGGTAGATTTTTTAAATCCTGTCTGAAGGTGGTTTCACAGAGGAACTGTGAAACATGTTTGAAAGGGATTGAAAATAACACCTGTCATGTTCAGCAGGTGGAGTAACAAAAGGGCTATGTGCATATTTGGGGCCACTATCTGCAAAATCACAAAGTTTTGAGTAAATGTTGAAAAATTCAAGGTTTCCTCAGAACATTGGTGTTTTTGTCATTTTAACCCCAAATTTTCAACAGGTAACACTAGGGTAATGTGGCAAGCCTGAAAACCCTAACAACTGCCCAGGAAACCACCTGTTTTTTTTTTTTTTTTTTTTTTTTTTTATTTTTTTACTGCCAGTAAGTATTAAACAGTGGCATGGTATCTTATGAACAGGAATGCTAAACTGGAACATGATTAGACAAGTTCATCAGTGCTGGCTGGTTCGATATCTGGATTTGAACCACTGCCACTGTACATACTCCATATAGGTAATAAGCGCCAAAATGCTTTTGTGGCTGCCTGCTTGGTTAGTTTTTTTTTTTTTTTCATTTTCCTGCTACCAGCGGCCCGCAACCAAGACAGAGTGCTGTAAAAAAAATCAGAGTCAGGAACTTGTTCTGTGCTGCCAATGTGTTTGCTGTGAGCAAGGTGAGTAAGTGTAGTGGGCAGTGGAGTACAGTGGCCGGTTTGGTGAGATATAAGTTTATGCAGCTGAAAGGAATCAGCCACTCTGTAACGGAGGGTTGGCTCCTTTCAGCTGTGAGAAATTATGCCCCACAAACAGAAAACGCATCGTGATCAGCCGGGCTGATCACTGGGGTGTCATTGTTGAGCTCATTGCAGCCCAAACTGCGCTGGACCCGACAGTGACACACCCTGAAATGGTGTTCTTTGTAACAAAATATTTGCTGCACATGCATGCACATGCAAACATGAAAAGAACATCGGTGACGTCACAAAATTCCTTTTATATTAATTCCATTAATCTTTTGTATTCAGTTTCTTATACAGCTGGAGTTTCAGGCTCCATGAGTGTTAAAGCAAGAGGAAAAGTTACTAATAAAGAGAATATAAATGTTTTGTTACCTTTTAAATAAAATTGTAAGTTTAAGCATGTATGCTGCCTCATTTATCTTGTCTACTGCACTGTTTTCTTTTGTGAGCTTGGGAATAATCTTGTTCTACTCCCATGTCCATTGCTGATACTGCCTTCTTCCTGCCTGAAATTCAGTTTTATAATCCCTATGTAATAAAGAGAATAATCGTTAGTCACCTATCGGTAACAAGCTGGTTAGTGCATCGAGAAGTTGCCTTGGTGACCCCAGTAACCGAGGCCGAAGCTTGAGAGGTTGCTGCCAGTGGTAACCTTGAGACACACTAATTGCTTGTTACTGAATGGTGACTAGCAATGGTTTTTATAGTGTAGGATGCTGACAGAAGAGGAGCAAATGTCAATTGTGGATCTTGTTGCTCCGCCCTAAAAGCTCTCACGTTGGTCACTGCCAAGGTCCCGTTTGTCAGCAGTATTGCTGCTTGGGTATTTTTTTTAGTGGGCCTAATGAGAGAGCACTTGCATCAGCCACTGGATCCCTACTACTATCTACTGACACAGGAGACTGCTATTTAGGATGAGACGTTAAACCGAGGTCCCATCTGCCTGGATTGGTGGTAGTTCAGGTGGATGTTAAAGATCCCATGGCACTTATCGAAAAGAGCAGGGAATTTCCCGGTGTCCTGGCCAAATTTCCTCATTCACTAAAAATACCATCAACAGCTTAATCTGGTTCAAGGTCAGTTGGCATTCATCTGTATCCTCTCTCCGGGTCGTGCCTGAAAATAGGCAGGATTTGTCTAGTGCACTTACCTGGTCAACAAAAGCTAAATAAATAAATAAATAAAATTTACTGGACTGCCACCACACGAGAGGACCTGCTCAACGCCTCACTTAAGACAGAGGTTTTTTTTTTCTTTTGAATGGTACAGCATGAGAGGGAATGTATTCAATGTTGTTATGCTGCAGTAGGTGTAGCTAGTGCAGCATAACAGCTACGATGACATAGCTACTGCAGCATAATAACATTCAGAAAGTGATGGATTTCTATCGATAAGAATGTTCCATCATACAGTATAATAAAAATAATCTTTGTCGATTATAGAGCACCTTACAAAATGTCAAAGCACTTTCCAACAAAGATGTAACGAAGGGCACTGTACAGTGATTTCATGTATATACTAATTGGGTCTGATTCACAAAGTTCAGAGAATGCGGGAAGCCGTGGCTGTGCCGAACATATGACACATGGGTCTTGCGGCATTTACCTGGCTGGTGATCAGGATTCTCGATCACGCACTAATTGCCACAAGTTAGACTAGCTTCCTCTGGTTTAGCTTGCCGCAATCTTGGGTACCCTTTTCACAGGGCTTGCGGCAAATATTTGGCACAAGCTGCCGTAAATCAGGAAGATTACTGCAAATGCGCCTGATCTTCTTGAATCGGGTGCAGTGTGTGTGGTGTTTCAGTAGCTGCGCTTGACTATTGGGTTTGATGTAGGCTTGATGCCAGCCCTCTGTCCCCTTTGTGAATTGGGCCCATTGTCTAAATATTTATTGGTACTGGTGTAATTGTCAGGAGGCTGCATATTGTTCACCCTCATTTTCGTCCTGTTTTCAGCTATGTCTTCTCCTCCTCCTCCCAGGTCGCATCAGGAAATGAGTCCTTCATGGATTCTGTTTGCTTACCTGGTAAAATAGGTTTCAAATCAAGAAATACAATAAGTAAATAAATAAATTATAAAAAGAGTATCAGTAGGAGTAAAGATAGCATCGGCAAGGATCCTAAAGGAGAATAACGTTTACTTTACAGGAAACAAAAGCAAACATACAGATTGGAAGTTCAGAAGCCTATGTATATGCCCAAGGAAAGAAAGGTGTATGTTCCCAAAGGGACACTGTCAATCCACTTAGGCCACAAAGTGTCTCTAGTTTCAAAACCAATGTGATTGGTCACATTCTTTGGAGATTGCTGATGTAGCTGATGGTCTGATCCTGATTCATTTTTATGTGAAAAACAGACTGTTAACTTTAGGGGTGTTACCACACAAAAACATGTTTATTTACAGTCCTTGCTTAACTCCGACTGCATCTTTCCTGAACTTTGGAACACCACCAACACAGGCTAGCCACTCATAAACCAGTGGGAGGAGAGGAGACTTTTGCATTATGAGTGGTTGCACTGTTTGGAGTGTTATTAATATTCAAGAAGGGTGTAATCGGAGTAGATCAAGGATCTGAAGTAAAAACAGATTTGGCATAATTACAACATTGCCGTGCATTTCGGTTCCACTAAGAAAGGAAGCAACTAAAACAACCAGCAACAAAACAAAGCATTTTAGAGAAGGTAAGCAATCCTTCAATTTGGGTTTTCGATGGAAATAATATGATGCAAAAGGGTTGCAGCACAGTGACAGCAGCACTGCTATGCAGGTTTGACGCACAGGTGCAGGAATAAAGGATTTAGGTTGCAATATCTGAAGAATGTTTACAAGCTAAAAGCAACTTCAGCACATAGTTTGTTTTAGTACTAATGTATTACTGGCAAACAAAACATCAAACCATTTTCATTTCATTTCTATCTTGAACTGAGAACTAGGGTTTGGAAGATTTTAGATGTTCTAACTCTCTTGCCATGCCCACAATATAAAAAAATAAATTTGTTTTGCCTTTGAGATTACATTGTTTCAGAACCATTTGAGAGGGGTATCATAGAATCACAGAACATAGAATCTGATGGCACAAGGAGATGGATGGCTCATCAGTTCTGCCATAGTTGTTTCTACCTAACTCCCTGGCCTAGTGCCGTGTTGCTGTTCACCCTCCCTCCCTCCTCCTTCCTTCCGCTTCCTCCCCTTCCGGTTTCTCCAAGTAGAGTTAGAGTCCCTGGCCCTGTCGCACCCATGTTTGGACCCATTCATGGTCCTTGCACCCAACCTTTGCTGGTAATCTGCTCCAGGGCTCCACCACCCTTTCCATGAAGAAACATTTCACACATTCTTCCTGAATTTACCTCCATAAGCAAGCAATAATACCCGACAGGTTGGCAGTATTAGGCTATGCCGGACTGCCCAGAGGCGTAATGAGGCCCGATGCCACAGGCAGAGGGCCTTATAGCTCCTGGAAGGTCCAGTATAGCCCATACCATCCACTTTGGAGGGTATTATTGCACTTAGAAAATGGGCCACATATGGCATTTTATATGAGTTTAAAGAATTAAAACAAAAATGTTTTAAGTTTAAAAATGAAATGTTAGTCTTTTGTGTTTGTAAAGTATTCCCTCTATTGGTATTCCTCCCAGTAGGGGGCACTGCAGTGTTTGATAATTGTATATTTCTTTTTACACTTACCTCATTGCTTGCCTTCTCCCAGTTATCTTTATCCCCCACCATTTTGTTTTTGTGTTTTACCCTCACCCTTCGCATGCCCTGTTACCTCCCTTTACCGTATTTAATGAGGACTGTATCATGATCGGCAGGACGAGACAAAATCATGAAGTTCTGTTTTTTTCTTGTTTATATTATTTATGTGCCAGTTTTTTTTCCTATGACAGAAATAGTATACAAGAGGTGACGGGGTTGATAGGGCATGAGATGTGGAAGAAACGACTGGGTGGAAGACTAACGCTGTAAACAGAAAGTGTCACACTGAAGGTTCACGCTATTAATTGCCAATTGAGAGCACAGTGGTGAGCAGGGGAAGAGAACTGGACTGGGAGTATGCCGAAGTACAGAACTCAAAATGTTTTCTGTGTTGCCAGTGGGGTGAATTTAACCAACAGGATTGAAAAATTCTGCATAATTGTTGTGGTGCCTACTGTTGGGGGACAAGATGACTGGTGTTTTCTGACTTTGTCTCCCACCCGATGGAGACGCTGTCGACTTGCAGTATTTAAGCAAGTGGGTGGTGGGTTGATGAGGAAGTAGCAATCAGAGCTAACAGTGCTGTGTACCAGCAGAAAACTGTAACATTTTAAAAAGTTATTGTTTCTTCTCTGGGAGCTAGTGGCACTTTCTTATTAGAGAAAATGATTTTGGAGAATTCTGCAGGGGGCCTTGTCTGCGCTAGTGTGAAAAAAATGGCTGCTATTTAAAATTGGAAAATTCCATGGGCACAGTGATACTGCAAGGTAGACAGGTAGCCAGAGACTGGGACTCATTATTTTCATTATTTACCAGTAGGGCTGTTCACCGCTCTGCCCAGATAGGGATAACGGGACACTGAAGTTCAACTCCCCTTTCCCCACTTGGATACCCCCACCTACAATACCTCTCTCTCATCACCATGCCACACTCTACCTCCTTTCCTCCTATCCCCTTCTGGTTAACATAGCCTAACACTGGCCTACCCTACACTCAATTAAGCACTTATAACCTACCCCATACCCCTCTTATATGCACTTTAGTCCACCCTGTCATCTCTGTTTGCCTCGAAAATCATGTCCTGTCTGCATCTGTCCATAAATTTCTTCCTTCTTCCATTCTACCCTCCACAATTTTTCGCTCCTCCTCCCATTCTTCCTCTCTTTATTCCAATCACTGTAAATCTTGAATATCTATGGTACACTAATGGCTACCAATTACCACTGAGTCACCCCACCATCTAGTGCTACATACTGTTGCCAAGTTATTATATGTGTTCCAGTGTTACCAACTGTCACCGACTGTTTCCAATTTGCTATATGTGTCTTCATATCTACTATACTTAACTGTTGCATTGTTAGCCAGTGTTATCTACCTGTAATCCCTCCTGCTCTCATTGTATGCAAGTAAGCAAACTGTATTCCAACACTGTAACATTTCTCTGTATTCTATCCCATTGTTCCCTATCCCCCAGGTCGCACAGGGAAACGAAGCAACTTGTTGGTCAGCATGCCTTCCTGGTGAAACATTTCAATAAATAAATAAATATAATTCCTGGTTGCCTGATACCGGACTGGCTATTTGGTGGCACTAGCCAATCAGAAATGACAATTTCACTGCCCATTTTCTAATCTCCAATCATGCCCTCATGACTGCATCTCTGTTTCTAACTAACAGGGCTTCACAATATACCCTTTTACACCCTTATGAACTTATAAGTCCTTATCATTATTCCCTCCTGTCTCGCTGCCAATGAGTACACACTTGGGGCCTTTAGATGTTCCTTGTAAGATCTGCCTTCTGGCTCTGAATCATTTTTGTGACTCTTCACTATACTGACTTCAGCCTGTCAATGTCCTTCTCAGGAGAGGACTCCAAAACTGGGCACTGTACTCCAGGTGAAGCCTCACCAGTGATCTGTATTGGGGCAGTATCACCTCCCTGCTCCTACTGTCAAAATCCCTCCCTATACACCTCAGAATCCTTGCTGCTGTGCTGTGGTCCTTGTTGCACTGGCTGGTTTGTTTCACTGAGTCACTGATGAGGACTCTGGATCCCTCACCTCTGCTGAAGTACCCAACCCTCCCATCTAATACTCTGTGAGTGAGTTCTTATTCCTTGGTGAATCACCTTGCACTTCTTGACATTGCATCTTAAAGTGAATGTTGAAGGTTCCATAGCAAATGGGAGTAGTGAACTGTAGGTGTTGTGAATCAGTCTCCTATCATTCAAACTGCCAAATAGTGCTATTTTCCATTAAAAAAATCCTTTATTTTGGTGCTCTGCTTCATTTGCATAACCTACCCTTTTTTCTCAGTGCTGCAACCCCCAACTGTGACATCATGTCAGGGAAACAAAGTTATTAAAGAGACACTGTCAGTTTTAGTTTTAGATAGACAAATCAGCTATGTACTGTACCCACAATGCTTCACTATGTAAATTAGTATACAGGGTATTATATTTCTGTGCTCACTGAAGAAATGGGAATACATCGCTCAGTATAGAAGTCTTGTAGCTAGATATGGTATGCACAATACATTGTTGTGAAAGTAGATACACAAAGTTTAAATTGTTGACACCACTACAGAAATATGGGACAGCATCTCACAGTAGGAAATTGGAAAACAAGTTCTTATTTTACCCATAGTGCCTTGCTATGGACATTTACATATCAGTACTCACCACTACCAACATATGGGACTGTATGTCTGAGTAAACCAATGCAGCAACACACAAATGTATTAGTAAATCTGCCAAGTTTTTAAAACAAACAGATAGTGGACGCTGGCCCCCAAACCCCTGTCCATTTAAGTCAACATTATAAATTACCTAGAATTCGTTGTTGTTGTATGTAAAACATTGACAACTCCTGGTATGGCATCATTCTGGGGTGTGGCCACACACAGAAAACTGGAGGACAAAATGCTAATAAAACATTAAAAAAATGACTTATGACAGATTTGTTTTACAAAACAAATTGCAGTTTCAATACCTGAAGCATGTCTGGCAATGGCATACTATGTGTAAGAGACATTTGGGGAAGCTTCAACATTTACTTTAACTGCCAGACCTCCTCTCAAGCCTTTCTAGATCCCTCTGAAGTTCCTTCCACCCTTCCTCACTGTCTACCCTGCTGCATTGTTTTGTGTCATCTGAGACACAGCTTTTCCTGGACACTTCCCACTATTTTAGGAACATAGGAAAGTGACAGCAGAAAGAGGACCCAGGCCCACCTAGTCTGCCCATTTGCCTAGCTCCCTAGGTCTGCCCTGAACTCACCCCCACCTTTCAACAGCCCCTGTGTCCATCCCATGCCTCTTGAACCTCCAACTGAATTTGCTCCCACCACTTCCTTGGCAGCTCATTCCAGGGGTCCACCATCCTTCTGTGAAGTAGTACTCCTGATGTTGCTCCTAAACTTGCCCTCCAGTTGGAGATCATGCCCTTTTTCTGGGACACTTTTCATCTGAAATGGGTTATCAGGGAGCCACCTTGTTTATCCCTTTCAGGTACTTGAAGGTCTGTATCATGTCCCCCTCTTCCTCCTCCTCAACTCCAAAGGGTACATATCCAGGGCTCCCAGCCTCTCCTCATACTGCAGGTGACTAAGCCCCTTCACCATCTTGGTAGCTCTCCTCTGCACCCTCTCCAACCTCTCCACATCATTTTTTGGTAAGGCTTCCAGAACTGGACCCTATACTCCAGATGAGGTCTGACTAACTGGGTGACAGGGAATCAGAACCCTTTCCTCCTGCTGGTGATCCTCTCCCAATGCATCCCAGCACTCTACTTGCCTTTTGTCACCACCCTACCACACTGTCCGCCACCTTCAAGTCTTGAGATATGATGATACCCAGGTCCCTCTTCCGTGGTAACCACTAGCGGCCTGCCCCTAGCCTGTATTCCCTCCTCCATTCCTTCTTCCTAGGTGCATGACTTTACATTTTGCCATATTTAGGGATAATTTCACTTCCCAGCCCACTCCTCAATCTTCTAGGTTTTTCTGCATCCTTTCCCTCCACCCTTATGTCCACTCTATTACCGATTTTGACATCATCCATAAACAGGCTCACTCTACCCTCCATCCCTCCACAGTGTCACTTATGTAGATGTTGAACAGCAGGTCCCATGTGAACATGTTAAACAGGACATGTAGCAAGACTGATCCCTGTGGCACCCCACATCTGACCCTGTTTACTCACACCTCTTTCCCCTAATCAATTTCCCACCCTCTAGACTAATCCCTCTCTACCTGGAAGTCCTTCAGCTTTTGGCGGCCTCCTTAGTGGCACAGAAGCAAAGGCTTTGCTGAAGTCAAAGTAGGGCAAATCCACTGCCTGACCTTTGTCTACCACCCTAGTGGCCTAGTAAAAAAACATGTTCAGGCTGCTCTGACACAAGCAATCCTGCAGCTCGTTATCCTCTAAGTTGACCACTAGGCTTTCCTTCACAAAGTCTCTATCACTTTTCCCACGATGAGGTAAGGCTTGCCAGTCTGCAGTTGTCTGACTCCTCCTCATCCCTTCTTGAGAGGCAGGACTAATTTCAGGTTCTTCAATCTCTGGCACTATCTCCAACTCCATTGAGTCATTAAATAGCTGAGACAAGGGCCCTGCCAGCTCAGAAGCAAATTCCCTAAGTACTCTTAGGTGCAGGCCATCTGGACTCGGGGCCTTGTCCACCCTAAGGGCCTCTAACCTCTCACTCCTCTTTTAGCCATGATCACCTTCCACCTCATTTCTTACACACACCCATGTGACTGCCTTGATCCTGCTTTCCAGTGGAGCTCCATCATCCTCTACCGTGAACATGGAGTGGAAGTAATTGTTTATAATGTGGAGTACCTTTGACTGGCCAAGATCACAGATGTTATACAGATTGTCCAGGGTATGCGCCCTATGTGCTGTAGTTTAGATCCGAGCCCAACTACCCTGATTATGGGTTGTTGTGACGTCATTGGCCCGGTTTGGCACAGATAGTCTGGTGCTCCTAGAGTCAGGTGAGTTTCCTAGCTTGGTAACACCCCTCTTGAAGAAAGTTTCTCTGGACCCAGACTGCCTGGCAAACTACAGACTTATCTCTAACCTCCTTTTGTGGGAAGGTACTTGAGAAGGTAGTGGCTGTACAGCTGGAGAACCATTTGACCATCCTTAGCATCTACTAACCTTTCCAATCCGGTTTTCAAAGAGGCACAGTACCGAGACTGCGCTGGTTTGGGTGCTCAATGATCTCCTGATGGCAAGAGATCGAAAAGCCGGTCCATCCTGGTACATCTCGATCTCTCCTCAGCTTTGGACACTGTGTATCATGGGGTACTGCTCGAGTGCCTGAGGTTCATCTGTGGCCTGACATATTCAGTCCTGAGATGGTTTAGGTCTTCGTCACTGGCAGAACTCAGAGGGTTGTGTCGGGGATTTATCTTCCCGACCTCTCCTGTCATGGGGTTCCTAGGCTCTGTGCTGTCCCCCATGTTGTTCATGTGTACTGTATATGCTGCCTCTTGGAGACATTGTAAGATGGTATGGGCTGATGTTTCACTGCTATGCTGATGATACCCAGCTCTACCTGTCTTTGCACCTGACCAGGATAGAGCATCCTCAGCATTTAATAGCTGCCTCACTGAAATCCAGGATTGGATGAATTTAGCTATTGAAGATGAACTCAAGGAAGACGGAGGTGATGGTTGTGGATCCTTGTAGCCAGATAGGGGGTTGGGGCTGGTCGGCCCACAGGGCTTTTCTTGGGGATCCAGCTCTAACTTCTGAGTTGGTGTGGGTCCTGGGGGTGATGCTTGACGATGGGCTGATGCTTCGATCTCAGGTGTCGGCTGTCGTTAAATCATCAATCCCGATGTTATGATCAAGATGGGTAGATTTTTTAAATCCTGTCTGAAGGTGGTTTCACAGAGGAACTGTGAAAACATGTTTGAAAGGGATTTGAAAATAACACTGTCATGTTCAGCAGGTGGAGTAACAAAGGGCTATGTGCATATTTGGGGCCACTATCTGCAAAATCACAAAGTTATGAGTAAATGTTGAAAAATTCAAGGTTTCTCAGAACATTGGTGTTTTTGTCATTTTAACCCCAAATTTTCAACAGGTAACACTAGGGTAATGTCAAGCCTGAAAACCCTAACAACTGCCCAGGAAACCACCTGTTTTTTGTTTTTTTTTAAGTTTGCTTTTATTTACTGCCATAAGTATTAAACAGTGGCATGGTATCTTATGAACAGGAATGCTAAACTGGAACATGATTAGACAAGTTCATCAGTGCTGGCTGGTTCGATATTCGATTTGAACCACTGCCACTGTACATACTCCATATAGGTACATAAGCGCCAAAATGCTTTTGGTGGCTGCCTGCTTGGTTAGTTTTTTTTTTTTTTCATTTTCCTGCTACCAGCGGGTCTGCAGAACCAAGACAGAGTGCTGTAAAAAAATCAGAGTCAGGAACTTGTTCTGTGCTGCCAATGTGTTTGCTGTGAGCAAGGTGAGTAAGTGTAGTGGGCAGTGGAGTACAGTGACGGTTTGGTGAGATAAGTTTATGCAGCTGAAAGGAACCAGCCACTCTGCGGAACGGAGTGGTTGGCTCTTTCAGCTGTGAGAAATTATGCCCCACAAACAGAAAACGCATCGTGATCAGTCAGGTTGATCACTGGGGTGTCATTGTTGAGCTCATTGCAGCCCAAACCGCGCTGGACTCGACAGTGACACACCCTGAAATGGTGTTCTTTGTAACAAAATATTTGCTGCTCATGCATGCACATGCAAACATGAAAAGAACATCGGTGGCGTTACAAAATTCCTTTATATTAATTCCATTAATCTTTTGTATTCAGTTTCTTATACAGCTGGAGTTTCAGGCTCCATGAGTGTTAAAGCAAGAGGAAAAGTTACTAATAAAGAGAATATAAATGTTTTGTTACCTTTTAAATAAATTGTAAGTTTAAGCATGTATGCTGCCTCATTTATCTCGTCTACTGCACTGTTTTCTTTTTGTGAGCTTGGGAATAATCTTGTTCTACTCCCCCCATGTCCATTGCTGATACTGCCTTCTTCCTGCCTGAAATTCAGTTTTATAATCCCTATGTAATAAAGAGAATAATCGTTAGTCACCTATCGGTAACAAGCTGGTTAGTGCATCGAGAAGTTGCCTTGGTGACAGTAACCGAGGCCCGAAGCTTGAGAGGGATTCGATTGCCAGTGGTAACCTTGAGACAACTAATTAATGTTACTGAATGGTGACTAGCAATGGTTTTTATAGTGTAGGATGCTGACAGAAGAGGAGCAAATGTCAATTGTGGATCTTGTTGCTCCGCCCTAAAGGCTCTCACGCTTGGTCACTGCCAAGGTCCCGTTTGTCAGCAGTATTGCTGCTTGGGTATTTCTTTTATTAGTGGGCCTAATGAGAGAGCACTTGCATCAGCCACTGGATCCCTACTACTATCTACTGACACAGGAGACTGCTATTTAGGATGAAACGTTAAACCGAGGTCCCATCTGCCTGGATTGGTGGTAGTTCAGGTGGATGTTAAAGATCCCATGGCACTTATCGAAAAGAGCAGGGAATTTCCGTGTCCTGGCCAAATTTCATTCACATTAAAAAATACCATCAACAGCTTAATCTGGTTCAAGGTCAGTTGGCATTCATCTGTATCCCTCTCCGGTCGTGCCTGAAAATAGGCAGGATTTGTCTAGGTGCACTTACCTGGTCAACAAAAGCTAAATAAATAAATAAATAAAATTTACGGACTGCCACCACACCGAGAGGACCTGCTCAACGCCTCACTTAAGGACAGAGGTTTTTTTTTCTTTTGAATGGTACAGCATGAGAGGGAATGTATTCAATGTTGTTATGCTGCAGTAGCTATAGCTAGTGCAGCATAACAGCTACGATGACATAGCTACTGCAGCATAATAACATTCAGAAAGTGATGGATTTCTATCGATAAGAATGTTCCATCATACAGTATAATAAAAATAATCTTTGTCGATTATAGAGCACCTTACAAAATGTCAAAGCACTTTCTAACAAAGATGTACGAAGGGCACTGTACAGTGATTTCATGTATATACTAATTGGGTCTGATTCACAAAGTTCAGAGAATGCCGGAAGCCGTGGCTGTGCCGAACATATGACACATGGGTCTTGCAGTATTACCTGGCCGGTGATCAGGATTCTCGATCCCACGACTAATTGCCACAAGTTAGACTAGCTTCCTCTGGTTTAGCTTGCCGCAATCTTGGGTACCCTTTTACAGGGCTTGCGGCAAATATTTGGCACAAGCTGTCGTAAATCAGGAAGATTACTGCAAATGCGCCTGATCTTCTTGAATCGGGTGCAGTGTGTGGCATGGTTTCAGTAGCTGCGCTTGACTATTGGTTTGATGTAGGCTTGATGCCAGCCCTCTGTCCCCTTTGTGAATTGGGCCCATTGTCTAAATATTTATTGGTACTGGTGTAATTGTCAGGAGGCTGCATATTGTTCACCCTCATTTTCGTCCTGTTTTCAGCTATGTCTTCTCCTCCTCCTCCCAGGTCGACATCAGGAAATGAGTCCTTCATGGATTCTGTTTGCTTACCTGGTAAAATAGGTTTCAAATCAAGAAATACAATAAGTAAATAAATAAATTATAAAAGAGTATCAGTAGGAGTAAAGATAGCATCGACAAGGATCCTAAAAGGAGAATAACGTTTACTTTACAGGAAACAAAAGCAAACATACAGATTGGAAGTTCAGAAGCCTATGTATATGCCCAAGGAAAGAAAGGTGTATGTTCCCAAAGGGACACTGTCAATCCACTTAGGCCACAAAGTGTCTCTAGTTTCAAAACCAATGTGATTGGTCACATTCTTTGGAGATTGCTGATGTAGCTGATGGTCTGATCCTGATTCATTTTTTATGTGAAAAACAGACTGTTAACTTTAGGGTGTTACCACACAAAAACATGTTTATTTACAGTCCTTGCTTAACTCCGACTGCATCTTTCCTGAACTTTGGAACACCACCAACACAGGCTAGCCACTCATAAACCAGTGGGAGGAGAGGAGACTTTTGCATTATGAGTGGTTGCACTGTTTGGAGTGTTATTAATATTCAAGAAGGGTGTAATCGGAGTAGATCAAGGATCTGAAGTAAAAACAGATTTGGCATAATTACAACATTGCCGTGCATTTCGGTTCCACTAAGAAAGGAAGCAACTAAAACAACCAGCAACAACAAAGCATTTTAGAGAAGGTAAGCAATCCTTCAATTTGGGTTTTCCGATGGAAATAATATGATGCAAAAGGGTTGCAGCACAGTGACAGCAGCACTGCTATGCAGGTTTGACGACAGGTGCAGGAATAAAGGATTTAGGTTGCAATATCTGAAGAATGTTTACAAGCTAAAAGCAACTTCAGCACATAGTTTGTTTTAGTACTAATGTATTACTGGCAAACAAAACATCAAACCATTTTCATTTCATTTCTATCTTGAACTGAGAACTAGGGTTTGGAAGATTTTAGATGTTCTAACTCTCTTGCCATGCCCACAATATAAAAAAATAAATTTGTTTTGCCTTTGAGATTACATTGTTTCCAGAACCATTTGAGAGGGAGTATCATAGAATCACAGAACATAGAATCTGATGGCACAAGGAGATGGATGGCTCATCAGTTCTGCCCATAGTTGTTTCTACCTAACTCCCTGGCCTAGTGCCGTGTTGCTGTTCACCCTCCCTCCCTCCCTTCCTTCCGCTTCCTCCCTTCCTGTTTCTCCAAGTAGAGTTAGAGTCCCCTGGCCCTGTCGCACCCATGTTTGGACCCATTCATGGTCCTTGCACCCACAACCTTTGCTGGTAATCTGCTCCAGGGCTCCACCACCCTTTCCATGAAGAAACATTTCACACATTCTTCCTGAATTTCCTCCTACTAAGCAAGCAATAATACCCGAAGTTTAGGCAGTATTAGGCTATGCCGGACTGCCCAGAGGCGTATTGAGGCCCGATGCCACAGGCAGAGGGCCTTATAGCTCCTGGAAGGTCCAGTATAGCCCATACCATCCACCTTGGAGGGTATTATTGCACTTAGAAAATGGGCTACATATGGCATTTTTATATGAGTTTAAAGAATTAAAACAAAAATGTTTTAAGTTTAAAAATGAAATGTTAGTCTTTTGTGTTTGTAAAGTATTCCCTCTATTGGTATTCCTCCCAGTAGGGCACTGCAGTGTTTGATAATTGTATATTTCTTTTTACACTTACCTCATTGCTTGCCTTCTCCCAGTTATCTTTATCCCCCATTTTGTTTTTGTGTTTTACCCTCATCTTCGTGATGCCCTGTTACCTCCCTTTACCGGTGATTTAATGAGGACTGTATCATGATCGGCAGGACGAGACAAAATCATGAAGTCGTCTTTTTTTTTTGTTTATATTATTTATGTGCCAGTTTCTTTTTCCTATGACAGAAATAGTATACAAGAGGTGACGGGGTTGATAGGGCATGAGATGTGGAAGAAACGACTGGGTGGAAGACTAACGTTGTAAACAGAAAGTGTCACACTGAAGGTTCACGCTATTAAATTGCCAATTGAGAGCACAGTGGTGAGCAGGGGAAGAGAACTGGACTGGGAGTATGCAAAGTAAAGAACTCAAAATGTTTTCTGTGTTGCCAGTGGGGTGAATTTAACCAACAGGATTGAAAAATTCTGCATAATTGTTGTGGTGCCTACTGTTGGGGCAAGATGAGTGGTGTTTTTCTGACTTTGTCTCCCACCGATGGAGACGCTGTCAATTTTGCAGTATTTAAGCAAGTGGGTGGTGGGTTGATGAGGAAGTAGCAATCAGAGCTAACAGTGCTGTGTACCAGCAGAAAACTGTAACATTTTTAAAAAGTTATTGTTTCTTCTCTGGGAGCTAGTGGCACTTTCTTATTAGAAAATGATTTTGGAGAATTCTGCAGGGGGCCTTGTCTCGCTTGGTAAGCTTGAGAAAAATGGCTGCTATTTAAAATTGAAAATTCCATGGGCACAGTGATACTGCAAGGTAGACAGGTAGCCAGAGACTGGGACTCATTATTTTCATTATTTACCAGTAGGGCTGCTCCACTGCCCTGCCCAGATAGGGATAACGGGACACTGAAGTTCAACTCCCTTCCCCACTTGGATACCCCCACCTACAATACCTCTCTCTCATCACCATGCCACACTCTACCTCCTTTCCTCCTATCCCCTTCTGTTAACATAGCCTAACACTGGCCTACCCCCACCCATTAAGCACTTATAACCTACCCCATACCCCTCTTATATGCACTTTAGTCCACCCTGTCATCTCTGTTTGCCTCGAAAAATCATGTCCTGTCTGCATCTGTCCATAAATTTTCTTTCCTCTTCCATTCTACCCTCCACAATTTTTCGTTCCCTCCTCCCATTCTTCCTCTCTTATTCCAATCACTGTAAATCTTGAATATCTATGGTACACTAATGGCTACCAATTACCACTGAGTCACCCTACCATCTAGTGCTACATACTGTTGCTAAGTTATTATATGTGTTCCAGTGTTACCAACTGTCACCCACTGTTTCCAATTTGCTATATGTGTCTTCATATCTACTATACTTAACTGTTGCATTGTTAGCCAGTGTTATCTACCTGTAATCCTCCTGCCTCATTGTATGCAAGTAAGCAAACTGTATTCCAACACTGTAACATTTCTCTGTATTCTATCCCATTGTTCCTTATCCCCAGGTCGCACAGGAAACGAGCAACTTGTTGGTCAGCATGCCTTCCTGGTGAAACATTTCAATAAATAAATAAATATAATTCCTGGTTGCCTGATACCGGACTGGCTATTTGTGGCACTAGCCAATCAGAAATGACAATCTCACTGCCCATTTTCTAATCTCCAATCATGCCCCTCATGACTGCATCTCTGTTTCTAACTAACAGGGCTTCACAATATACCCTTTTACACCCTTATGAACTTATAAGTCCTTATCATTATTCCCTCCTGTCTCGCTGCCAATGAGTACACACTTGGGGCCTTTAGATGTTCCTTGTAAGATCTGCCTTCTGGCTCTGAATCATTTTTGTGACTCTTCACTATACTGACTTCAGCCTGTCAATGTCCTTCCCAGGAGAGGACTCCAAAACTGGGCACTGTACTCCAGGTGAAGCCTCACCAGTGATCTGTATTGGGGCAGTATCACCTCCCTGCTCCTACTGTCAAAATCCCTCCCTATACACCTCAGAATCCTTGCTGCTGTGCTGTGGTCCTTGTTGCACTGGCTGGTTTGTTTCACTGAGTCACTGATGAGGACTCTCGATCCCTCACCTCTGCTGAAGTACCCAACCCTCCCATCTAATACTCTGTGAGTGAGTTCTATTCCTTGGTGAATCACCTTGCACTTCTTGACATTGCATCTTAAAGTGAATGTTGAAGGTTCCCATAGCAAATGGGAGTAGTGAACTGTAGGTGTTGTGAATCAGTCTCCTATCATTCAAACTGCCAAATAGTGCTATTTTCCATTAAAAATCCTTTTATTTTGGTGCTCTGCTTCATTTGCATAACCTACCCTTTTTTTCTCAGTGCTGCAACCCCCAACTGTGACATCATGTCAGGGAAACAAAGTTATTAAAGAGACACTGTCAGTTTTAGTTTTAGATAGACAAATCAGCTATGTACTGTACCCACAATGCTTCACTATGTAAATTAGTATACAGGATATTATATTTCTGTGCTCACTGAAGAAATGGGAATACATCGCTCAGTATAGAAGTCTTGTAGCTAGATATGGTATGCACAATACATTGTTGTGAAAGTAGATACACAAAGTTTAAATTGTTGACACCACTACAGAAATATGGGACAGCATCTCAGTAGGGAAATTGGAAAACAAGTTCTTATTTTACCCATAGTGCCTTGCTATGGACATTTACATATCAGTACTCACCACTACCAACATATGGGACTGTATGTCTGAGTAAAACCAATGCAGCAACACACAAATGTATTAGTAAATCTGCCAAGTTTTTAAAACAAACAGATAGTGGGCGCGCCCTCAAACCCCTGTCCATTTAAGTCAACATTATAAATTACCTAGAATTCTGTTGTTGTATGTAAAACATTGACAACTCCTGGTATGGCATCATTCTGGGGTGTGACACACAGAAAACTGGAGGACAAAATGCTAATAAAACATTAAAAAAAATGACTATGACAGATTTGTTTTACAAAACAAATTGCAGTTTCAATACCTGAAGCATGTCTGGCAATGGCATACTATGTGTAAGAGACATTTGGGGAAGCTTCAACATTTACTTTAACTGCCAGACCTCCTCCAAGCCTTTCTAGATCCCTCTGAAGTTCCTTCACCCTTCCTCACTGTCTACCCTGCTGCATTGTTTTGTGTCATCTGAGACACAGCTTTTCCTGGACACTTCCCACTATTTTAGGAACATAGGAAGTGACAGCAGAAAGGACCTCAGGCCCACCTAGTCTGCCCATTTGCCTAGCTCCCTAGGTCTGCCCTGAACTCACCCCCACCCTTTCAACAGCCCCTGTGTCCATCCCATGCCCTCTTGAACCCTCCAACTGAATTTGCTCCCACCACTTCCCTTGGCAGCCCATTCCAGGGGTCCACCACCCTTTCTGTGAAGTAGTACTCCTGGTATGCGCCTCTAAACTTGCCCCTCCAGTTGGAGATCATGCCCTTTTTCTGGGACACTTTTCATCTGAAATGGGTTATCAGGAGCCACCTTGTTTATCCCTTTCAGGTACTTGAAGGTCTGTATCATGTCCCCCTCTTCCTCCTCCTCAACTCCAAAGGGTACATATCCAGGGCTCCAGCCTCTCCTCACACGGCAGGTGACTAAGCCCCTTCACCATCTTGGTAGCTCTCCTCTGCACCCTCTCCAACCTCTCCACATCATTTTTTGGTAAGGCTTCCAGAACTGGACCCTTTACTCAGATGAGGTCTGACTAACTGGGTGCACAGGGAATCAGAACTCTTTCCTCCTGCTGGTGATCCCTTCCCAATGCATCCCAGCACTCTACTTGCCTTTGTCACCACCTTACCACACTGTCCGCCACCTTCAAGTCTTGAGATATGATGATACCCAGGTCCCTCTTCCGTGGTAACCACTAGCGGCCTGCCCCTAGCCTGTATTCCCTCCTCCCATTCCTTCTTCCTAGGTGCATGACTTTACATTTGCCATATTTAGGGATAATTTCCACTTCCCAGCCCACTCCTCCAATCTCTCTAGGTCTTTCTGCTTCCTTTCCCTCCACCCCTTTATGTCCACTCTATTACCGATTTTGACATCATCCGTAAACAGGCTCACTCTACCCTCCATCCCTCCACAGTGTCACTTATGTAGATGTTGAACAGCAGGTCCCATGTGAACATGTTAAACAGGACATGTAGCAAACTGATCCCTGTAGCACCTCACATCTGACCCTGTTTACCACACCCTCTTTCCCTAATCAATTTCCCACCCTCTAGACTAATCCCTCTCTACCTGGAAGTCCTTCAGCTTTTGGCGGCCTCCTTAGTGGCACAGAAGCAAAGGCTTTGCTGAAGTCAAAGTAGGGCAAATCCACTGCCTGACCTTTGTCTACCACCTAGTGGCCTAGTAAAAAAAACATGATCAGGCTGCTCTGACACAAGCAATCCTGCAGCTCGTTATCCTCTAAGTTGACCACTAGGCTTTCCTTCACAAAGTCTCTATCACTTTTCCCACGATGGAGGTAAGGCTTGCCAGTCTGCAGTTGTCTGGCTCCCTCCTCATCCCTTCTTGAGAGGCAGGACTAATTTCAGGTTCTTCAATCCCTGGCACTATCTCCAACTCCATTGAGTCATTAAATAGCTGAGACAAGGGCCCTGCCAGCTCAGAAGCAAATTCCCTAAGTACTCTTAGGTGCAGGCCATCTGGACTGGGGCCTTGTCCACCCTAAGGGCCTCTAACCCTCTCACTCCTCTTTAGCCATATCACCTTCCACCTCATTTCTTACACACACCCCATGTGACTGCCTTGATCCTGCTTTCCAGTGGAGCTCCATCATCCTCTACCGTGAACATGGAGGAAGTAATTGTTTATAATGTGGGAGTACCTTTGACTGGCCAGAGATCACAGATGTTATACAGATTGTCCAGGGTATGCGCCCTATGTGCTGTAGTTTAGATCCGAGCCCAACTACCCTGATTATGGGTTGTTGTGGACGTCATTGGCCGGTTTTGGCACAGATAGTCTGGTGCTCCTTAGAGTCAGGTGAGTTTCCTAGCTTGGTAACACCCTCTTGAAGAAAGTTTCTCTGGACCCAGACTGCCTGGCAACTACAGACTTATCTCTAACCTCCCTTTGTGGGAAGGTAATTGAGAAGGTAGTGGCTGTACAGCTGGAGAACCATTTGACCATCCTTAGCATCTACGAACCTTTCCAATCTGGTTTTCAAAAGAGGCACAGTACTGAGACTGCGCTTGGTTTGGGTGCTCAATGATCTCCTGATGGAAAGAGATCGGAAAAGCCGGTCCATCCTGGTACATCTCGATCTCCTCAGCTTTGGACACTGTGTATCATGGGGTACTGCTCGAGTGCCTGAGGTTCATCTGTGGCCTGACATATTCAGTCCTGAGATGGTTTAGGTCTTCGTCACTGGCAGAACTCAGAGGGTTGTGTCGATTTATTCTTCCGACCTCTCCTCTGTCATGGGGTTCCTAGGCTCTGTGCTGTCCCCCATGTTGTTCATGTGTACTGTATATGCTGCCTCTTGGAGACATTGTAAGATGGTATGGGCTGATGTTTCACTGCTATGCTGATGATACCCAGCTCTACCTGTCTTTGCACCTGACCAGGATAGAGCATCCTCAGCATTTAATAGCTGCCTCACTGAAATCCAGGATTGATGAATTCTAGCTGGCTGAAGATGAACTCAAGGAAGACGGAGGTGATGGTTGTGGATCCTTGTAGCCAGATAGGGGGTTGGGCTGGTCGGCCCACAGGGCTTTTTCCTGGGGGCTCCCAGCTCCTAACTTCTGAGTTGATGTGGGTCCTGGGGTGATGCTTGACGATGGGCTGATGCTTCGATCTCAGGTGTCGGCTGTCGTTAAATCATCCTTTTACCATCTAAGGAACATCGCTAGGATCAAGCACCTTGTTCTGTCTGGTGACCTTCCCACACTGATCCATGCCTTTGTGACCTCGCACCTTGATTACTGCAACTCCCTATACTTGGGGCTTCGGGGTTGATATCCGCCACTTTCAGCTGGTGCAGA
Source organism: Neoceratodus forsteri (assembly GCA_016271365.2). Taxonomy (NCBI): domain Eukaryota; kingdom Metazoa; phylum Chordata; order Ceratodontiformes; family Ceratodontidae; genus Neoceratodus; species Neoceratodus forsteri. Next base: position 92,162,387 of record JADMNL010000031.1, on the reverse strand, counting down.
ATGCTGTGGCCCGGTTGTTGAGGGACTCCTCGGACTTCCCATTTTACACCGGTGCTGCGAAACTGCACTGGCTGTCAGTACAGTGGCGGATCACCTTCAAAGTTAGATTACTGACTTATAAAGCCCTACATGGACTTGGCCCCACTACCTGAAAGAGCTCCTGTCGCTTTATTGTCCCGAGCATTGTTTCACTCGGCCGATGAGGGGTTGCTAGAGATTCCAAGGTTAGCTTTGAAACTCCTCTGGAGCTCATACATTTATGTACGCTGCCCCAACCCTTTGGAATTCCTCACCCCATTAGCTTCGGGAGTGTGACAGTGGGGTGTTTAAACAGGCACTGAAGACCTATTTATAAAGTAAAGCTTATTGTAATCAGTATTGATATTTCCTGGATTTTACTGTGTATTAATGTATTACTGTTTTATTTATTTTAAGTTTTGTAATGAGCCTTGATATTTGAAAGGCGCAGAATAAATAAAGATGATGATGATGATGCTTGTCATCTTCAATCACCCTACCCCCACCTCATTAGTCTGACAAAACCCACATTCACTACAACGTTCAGTTTTCTTGCTTCCAAGCAGTATCCAGACAGATTTTCTAGTAGGAATGAAAGAACCACAAAAGGTTCTGAGGGTCTAAAAGGTGGATAAGTGGAAAAAGGTCCTGCTAGTTATTCAAACCTTATCAGAACTTTTAGAACCTTTTAGTTTGAAATAAAAAGCTATTTAACCATCAGTGTCCTTTAAGATTTTGGCAGTGAAAGGAAAGGAATCTTAAGAACTTCTTGAGTGGTGCTACTACTTCTAGCCTCGTTTTAACATTTCTGTCCCCACCAGCCTTCTTACTAGATAAATACCTGGTGGGGAAATATTAAGCTCCAACATCAGTAGTTAAAATTATCAGAACCTTAGAACCTGAAAAAAGGTTCTGATATGGCTCTTTTCAACAAATGGCATAGGTTCAGGGAGGTTCTAAATGAATCTAAACTGGTTCTCCCATCCTTTTTTACTAGCTTACATAGTAAGTTCTTGTATCACTACTTTAGCCCCTGACAAAGTGACTCTGTGCCATAATGGATAGGCTTGAGGCCAGCGCCTACAATCTGTTTGTTTTAAAAACTTGGCAAATTTACTAATAAATTTGTCTTTTGCTGTATTTTTCCTTGAGTTTGCTGCATTTCTGTGTTTTTCCTTCTCCTTTTAAAATGTTATCCTGAAGCCCTGGCAGACTGCTAAATGCAGATAAGTCAAATAGAATAGTAGATAGGAGACCATCTACAACAAGGCTGTGTTTCCATCGATGCAGTTGATGAATTCATAGAGACCTCAGAGCGCAAGCCTTTAATGAAGTACTAATGTCTGAAATGTCAGGTGTGGCTGGCATTTTTAATGTGTGTTAGCGCCTGTATAATGTAATACACACTTTTATAGTTATTTAGCTCTGTGATCTGTTTATGGGTTGTGAGTGCCCAAGTTTTGCAAATGCTGTTGGACATTTTGAGACATGTGAGCAAGAAAAGGAAGACAAAGGGAGGGATTGTGCAGTTAAAGAGGGAGGGTGATTGAATGGAGGGGCGTAAAAAGGCAGACATCTTGAACAAATACTTCTGCTTGGTATTCATAGTACAAGGAGGGAAGGGACCTTGAAAAGACATCAGGGACATTGAGGGAGAGAAGTGGACACCTGTCCATTTTCTGAGGAGAAAGTCCATAAAGCACTCGCTAACCTGAAGGTAGACAAAGCTACAGGGCCAGATGGGATACATCCAAGGGTGCTGAAGGAGGTACTAGAAGTACCTCTAACAGACCTATTTAACAGATCACTGGAGACCGACGTGGTCCCAGGGGACTGGAGAAGGGCAGATGCTATCCCACTTCACAAAAGTGGTAGCAAGGAGGAGGCGGGAATTGTAGGCCAGTCACTTTTACATAGGTGGTGGGCAAGTTGATGGAAAGTAGACACTCTTTCTCACAAGGAAAGGGTTGTGGAATATCTTGTATCCAACGGATTACAGGATCCAAGGCAGCATGGCTTCATGGGGAAGGTTATACTAAGCACATCTGATAGATTTCTTTGACTGGGTGACCAAGGAGTTGAATCAGGAGGGCAGTGGACATGGCCTACCTGGACTTCAGCAAGGCTTTCAACATCATTCCACACAGGGACTGGAAGCAAGTTATAGGGCTTAGGGAATGGATAATAAGGTAGTAACCTTGTAAAAACTGGTTAGAGGACAGGACACAAGGGTAGTGGTAAACAGAGTTTGTTCCAAGGAAGGGAGGGTGACAAGTGGGTACCTCATGGATCATCCTTCTTCATAAGTGACATAGCAGAGGAACTGGAAGGAAAGGTCTGCCTGTTTGCTGATGACACCAAGATCTGCAACAGAGTGGACACTCCAGGGAGGTGGAAAGGATGGGTAGGGATCTGAAAAGACTGGAGGAGTGGTCCAGAATATGGCAGCTGGGTTTCAGTGCAAAAGTGCAAAATAATGCACTTGGGCTATAATAACCCAGGAGCAGAGTACAGGATGGGTGGAACGATACTGATGAAGACAAAGCAGGAAAGAGACCTGGGGTACTACATTGATGACCTAAAGGTGGCTAGTTAGTGTGACAAGGCGATCGGTAGGGCAAGTGGAATGCTGGGGTGCATAGGAAGAGGTGTCTCCAGCAGAAAGCGGGAGGTGGTGCTGCCCTGTATAGATCACTGATGAGACCGCACCTTGAGTACTGAGTCCAGTTCTGGAGACCACACCTTAGGAAAGACACAGACAGAGTGGAGATGGTGCAGAGGAAGGCCACCAAATGGTGCATGGTGTGCATCAAAAGCCCTACAATGAGAGGGCTAAAGGAGCTAAACATGTACACCCTAGAGAAGAGGAGGGAGAGGGGAGATATGATAGAGACCTTTAAATATCTAACAGGGGTTAATAAGGTACAGGAGGGGAGTATTTTTCTGAGAAAATGGAGCTCTAGAACAAGGGAGCATGCTATGAAGCTTGGGAGGGGGTACTCAGGTGAGATGTGAGGAAGTACTACTTCACGGAAGGGTGGTGGATCACAGGAACAGCTTCCAGTGGAGGTAGTGGGGCAAAACAGTGGCGGGGTTCCAAAATGCCTGGGACCTGCACAAGGGATTGTAAGTGTAAGGAAGAGAGGGGAGAGATGGTGCCATACATCAAGTCAGGTCTGCAGAAAAAATGGACAGACTGGGTGGGCCTAGTGGCCCTTATCTGCCCTCACATTCTATGTTTCCTGTTCTCACTTACTGCCCTACTGACCCCGCACTGAGATACAGGCAATCCCTATAGGCTAGGCTTACTCAGGTGACAGTCAGCCCACCAGGCCCTTTCTGGCTGTTGGCCTGTATAGGCTGGACTCCCTCGATCAGGAACTGGTTCCCTTCAGGTTGGTCTCCTTTCTGAATCTCTCTCATAATGAGCAGTGCAGCTCCTTTTATACTCAACATTCTATTTGTGCCAGCCCATCACTGCAGCGGCAGCACTACCACTCATGACGCAGACACACAGCAGTTTGGGGTGAGCTCTTGTCATTTGGGGCTGAGGGAGGTGGACTGAGCATCTCAGGGATGTTCTCCTTCTGGGGAGGTGGGTCACCTTCCTTGCTACAGACTGTCACCTGGGTGACCACTGGTGGCAGTGTAGCTGAGAGACGCCTGAGTGGAGGGATGCAAGACCAGGAACTAGCATGATACATGCTCAGCAAGCACATGTGCCATAGTGTTCCCAGGTGAACCAGCGTCAGTGGGAAAGGGAAGAAAAACAAAGAAAATACCCCAACTGGGCAGGGTGACTTACTGCCCGCCTGTCAGGCCCTGCACCACCGGCAGCAACACCTCTTAGCTTGGAACACTGGCTTGAGTTATCTCGGGTCCTGCTCCCAGCAGGAACTCTGATGAAAGAGCCCTGCCAGGGAGGTAAGCCACGGGGGTACCAAGAGTCAGAGAGGTATGTACCAGAGATGGCGGATGATGGAGCTGACGGTAAGGATGGTAGAGGATGGGGACAGTCAGAAAGAAGGGGAAAATGAAGAATTTAGAGAAAAAATATGTTTCTCCTGAATTCTGGCCCCTGAGTGGACAGCTAGCTGATTCTACCTCTAGCACCAATCCCATCAAATTCAATGGAATATTCAGTTTCAAATTACTGACCAACTGCCTGAAAATTCTGAGCCTGCTCTGTTCACACGGATACTTTTTTTTTCATTTGTTTTACCAGGAGACACACTAAACTGAAAGCTTGTTTACAGGTGCAACCTGAGAGCACAGGTATGGCATGTTATATAAATCACTGTAAAACACAGTGTAAAATAAAAGTAATCACTTTTTCAGTACCCCAGCAGGAGAGCTGACCACTTTGGATCGCTGCAGTATTTTTGTAATGAATTTGTGTGAGGGGAACCCCAGATCGCTATTTATAGAAATTTCCCAGTGTGAACACCTGTAGTGTGCTGTGTAACTTAGTCAGAAATCTGAGGGAGAAAACTGCTCACAAATGACTCCTTTCTCCTTTAAATCCAATTTCTTTCATGTCTGAACTGGAAATACTTTATTCACAATGTCTGTGGCCTGAACTTCTCCCAGGGGCTATCCCAAGGGCTCCAGTAACACACTCCTGCCCAAGAGCACACTCCCTCCTGGCTGTTCGTTCATCCTCCCTGCCTGCCAGCATGGCTTCAGGACTGTAGACAATATTTTGTGACCACACCACCTTCCAAGGTCAGCAACTCCACTTTCCTGACCCCTTAGACAGATGGTACTATTTTCATTGAAGGGTCACCCTTTAAACTATAAACAATTTAAGTTTGTTTCAAAACTATAGTTTAGCAAACAGATTGCTCAGTTCTGCTGTTTGAAATCTGGCTTGTTCATTCACTCAGACACTCCTGCTTTAACTAGCTCCATTTTATAATTAAATAGCATTTCTGTGAGTAAATAATCATATGTGCTTGTTCATTAAACCACAGGCTACCAGGCTGTAGCTTTTGATTATGTCTTTAGTTTTATTTTATGCAGTTTTTTCAAGTGTTTGACAGCATGTACAATACTGTCCCTCCCTTGACAGCTTGCTACTAAGATGGCTCTGTTTTTGCTGAGCCCACCCCATTATGTGGTGCAATGTCTCTCTCCTGTCATTCTAACCTCTGGTTGCTTAAGTAAAAATAGTAGCCAGTCCCTGTATTTATTCACCTGGTGTTTGTCACCTGGCAGCTAAATATGCTGCTTAATGTGTGACTGACTGGCAGTCTGACAGCAGAGAGAACTGTCCTCTCAATGCTGCCCATCAGACCGCAGCTCTCCTAGTAATCACGGTAACAATATGCTCTACCCGAGTCAGCATCCACACTCTGGACCCACTTTTGACATAGTGCAATAAGGCTCTCTTTAGAGCCGTTCAGATCACTTGCTCATCTTTTCACTGGCATCTGTGCCACGCAGCTGCTGCCCTGTAACTGATTAGAGCAATTGCTCTATTAACAAAGCAAAACACTACTAGACCACGAGCACATGCTAGCCTGGGCACATTGCTTAATAGCCCTTGGCTACCACATATAAAATTGGCTATTAACTTAATAACTGGTGCCAGGCACCCTATCATTACTTGCAGATTATATACAGTGTATGTAGGTGTAGCCAATCGCCACCCCTTACCTTACTCCATATGTACTAACGAGATGCTCATGGAATGTTTTTATTTATTTCAGTGTTTGATATCCCTCGAGGCAAAATCCCACATTTCTTTGCTGGACTTCCCACTAGGTGACCCACCACTCTGAGATACATTTAGCTTCTTGTGGAACAGGCATTCCACAACTGTTACAGTGTGTGTGTGTGTGTGTGTGTGTGGTGGGAGGGGCTGTCCCAACCTTTTGCTAGAACTTGACTCCCCAAAGTTCTGCACAGACATATTGTATGTGCATATATGGACATATCACACAAGGCTTTGAGCAAAATGAGTTGGGGGTACAAAAGTCATGAAATCAAAACGAACCAGTTGCTCATGGGTTGTTGGGGTTTCTGTCTCAGAGACTACACACACCCTACTGGTGCCGTGCTGAATGGCTGGGTTGGTTGCCATAGTGACTGCATGTATTGAATGATGATGTAGAGGTCCCCTCCCCTTTCTGCGAGGCCTCTGCATTGATTTCTGAGTGCTCTTTGCATGTACAGTCCATGCAAACAGTGAGCAGATATTGATCAGACTGCCTGCTGGCTGTATCCTGTGCCATCAGGAAAAAGGGAGCGAGAGAAAGCAAGAGAATGGAAGAAGAAGAAGAAGAAAAGAAAGGCAATAACAAGTACTGCCTGATACACTCACCTGGGAATGTAGTCTCCCTTTATCAACATGGCAGACTGGTTTGAACATTTCGTGGGCCATATAATATTATACAATGGACACGGGAGAATGGGTTAATTCAAGTCTTTTTATCAGCACGCCACTCAAGTGAGCCTTCTGCATATCATACTCTCGTACTGTATGGGGGATGGGAGGTTTAAATGCACTTAACGTATTGCCTATATGAAATGGTAGTGATTTTCCAATTCAGGTCCCACTTTCATCAGCGTGACTCTAAAACCTGTCTCCACCCCATCCCCAAAATGACATCTTCCAGAAGGCAGGCATTCAAACTGTGTGCAAACGGCATGCCCTGTCTAGAATGTTGCATGTACCTTATGACGTTGTGTCGCAAATAGGGCTGGAGCAAAATATTTTTTCCTCCTGCAGAAACTAACGGCATTTGGAGTTATTTTTTCCCTGCCTGTTGAAATGGACTACATTTAAAATTCCGCTAACTTTACACTACGCCCAGTGTCATTTTGTTTTCACCAGCTGTAACTGAATTTTCAATTTTCCATAATCAGTTTACAAGAATTGCACAGTTGATTTCTACACTATCACTGTTACAGTTGGAATGAGCAGAAATGCCTTAATTCATTTATTTATTCTGTTTGTTTTTTTGTATTTGTACTGTATTTTAAACTGTTTTAAATTTATGACTGTGAAGTGCATTGAGTCACAATGAAAAATGCTACAGTAAATAAGAGATTGATTGATTGATTGATCTGCTGACTGGCAAAGGCGAGCTAAATAATACCGGGAGTACAGATGCAAACCAACTGAAATGGAATCAGATGAAACTGTTGGTGACATTTGTAATGAATGGCAGACATTTTTCCAAGACCATTCCCCTACTTTTTCCGAGAAGAACCATGGGATCTGTAACTTCCACCTGAACAGCCACCAGAACAGGCAGATGGGCCTTGGTTTAATGTCTCATCTGAAGGATGGCGCACCCCACAGTACAGCATCCCTGTAGTACTGTGTTCAGGTAGCAGCTTATATGGAATGAGCCCAGTCCCAGACTAGAACCCATGACAGATTCATTTAAACACTGCAGTTCCCAAATATAAACAACTTCACCGTACTTTTCTCAAAGGAGTTGGGAGAATGTCCAGCATGACAGCAGAAACAGCAGATATCCAGTAATGGTTAATATTAGTTTTCACGCTGGCCACACTGTCAATAAAGTGTTCCTGTTATATGACTCTTGCAAAGGAAATGTTTGAATCTTAGATTAAATTGGGAGCACTAGAGAAAGTTAATAGATTTATTTTATTTTCATTTTTATTTTAGAATTTGATGACCAAGTAAAAAGGACTTGGCCACATGACCGCTTCTATAGGTTTGAGCTGGGTGAATTATACACAACATACTAACATGTCAATAACAGCATTATTATACAGAGTACAACAAAACATTCATACCAAGCTAAAAGTTGAGCAGTTTACAACATATACCAAACATATAATCAAAAGTGTCACATGTCAGCCGGCCTGGTGGTGCTGGGGTTGAGGTGCTGGATGCCACACTCATGCCACGCCAGCGACCCGGGTTCAGGAATGAGCATGGGCCACTGGCGGTTGGCAAGGGAGGAAAAGGATCAGCATCCCACTAACTGCTCTCCTTCTGGGAGGGGGTGATCAACGTTGGTGCATGCCTGGCCCCTAGTGGAGGATGGAGGTGGCACAACGATGCTGCCAACGGGGTCAGAGGCGGGGCAAATGCCTGCTGGGATGTGCATAGAAGCATGCGCATTGCTGATGCTGGTGCCATTGCACACCCTCCTCTGAGGGGTGCACACTGGAGGAGAAAAATGGTGCTCTGGCTGGATGATGGGAGGTGCCCTCAGGTCCCAGAATAGCTACGGTGCTGGGCACACTGAATCTGTCTTCAGCAGGATTGGGAGAGCCCTGCTGCCCACTGGGGGCCTGGGGTGTCAATCAGCCGGCTGGTGGACATCGGGTAAGGACTGGGGCTCTCCTGAGCTATGGCCGTAGTAGGAGCATAAAGTAATAAAAAAAGTGTCACAAGTCAGGGATAATATTATTATACATTGTTCAATAAAACATTCATATCACACATTTGCAAAGCTCAAAGACTAAAACAGCATTTATAAAAAAACTACACCGAGCTTCAAGTGTTAAAGTGTATTTGCACTGACTTTTGAATTGACAAGCACTTTTGCATTTCTTATTTCTAATGTTATATTATTCCAGAGTTTCACAGCAGTATGTCTGAAAGCCTTATTTTTGTGGTTCTGCATAAAGGCACCGTGAGTGTCACCGCCTCAACTGATCTCAGGAACTTAATATTTTATTTTTAGTCAAACATTCCAGCAATAGACTGTTTTTTCCCCATGTGCATGATTTTATATACAAGACAATACATTTTGGGGTGTGTTTTCAAAGGGCGATGCAGGGCCTGGGTCGAGCTCTGCATCAAACCTATTTCGGGTGCAGCCGCGCCACACCTTGCCGCAACTGGGCGCTAATTCTAGTAGGTCGGGTGCAGTTGCAACACTTTAACTGATTTACAGCAGCTTGTGCCAAATGTTTGGTGCAAGGTCACAAGCCCTAAAGGGCACCCAGGACTGCCGCAACCTAGATCACATAAAGTTGATCTAACTTGTGGCAATCGCACACAGGACAAGAAAAATCCCAGTCGCTGGGCCAGGAGATCATGAAGCCTGTGCAATCATATGTTTGGCACATTGGGGCTGGTGGCATTTGGGGGCATTTGCAATCTGCCCTTTGTCTCATTGGGCAACTGGTAGAAAGGAATTTGGCTTTTATAGCAGCTTTCTTCAAACTGTGTCCCAAAGCACTTTACGATCCCACAGAGGGAGGGCAAGGAATGCTGCCAACCATTTATCCACACCAGTAGAGTCGAACAGCACAGAGACAGATTAGAAACAGAGTACAGCAAGGTTTAGCAGAGGGGATTAAGTGACTTGCTTAGGTCACACGGCTTCTAACCGTGGTTGCATGATTTAAACTCAGGTCTCAAGGTTTATAGCTCTGCACTCTTAAGTAGAAGGTTAACTTGCCACCCTGCTACCCATTAGGGTGTGAATCTCCTGAATTGTGGGTTTTGATTCTCAGTTCGAGCTGTGGTGCTTAGAGTAACATACTGTACATGTCCACAGCCTCATTTCTGATCACTGTGTATGTATTGGTTAACTGAAACCACGGGAACCATGTTGTCTTGAACTGAGTTGAAGTACATCATTGCCAAAACCACACCTGCCATGGGTAGAAACATAGAAACACGGGAAAAATTATGCCCAAAAAGAGCCAATGTCGCCTGTCCAGTCTGCCCAAGGAAAACCTTACATATTTCCTATTCTGAAATGGGTAGAAAGAACTGCGCTTCAATTGGCCAAGAGGTACTTTCAGCTGGGCCGTTATCCCATCACAGCAGCCCAGCTGAAAGTAGCTCAACAAAAATAAATTAAAAAAATATGTCCAGTTTACTAAAGGACCTATTTCATAATTGCAGTAAGGCACTTCAGGGGTGGGGCATTATGGTGGTCCTAATGGCCCTTCTCAGGTGGTGGAAGCACTCGGTTCTGCCTCGTGCTTCAACCCACCTGAAGCGCTATCTCACTGTAACATACCTCCGTCATGCCTTCTTGCTTAATTGTTATAGCATAATAGGGAAGTTAATCTGTGTTTCAGTTCCATCTTGCCTGCCGCCTCCCCACCATCTCCCCATCCGCTGCCCTCCCACCTTTGTGACTACCAGTCCCTGAATCTGTCCTAGCCTTCCTTGAGCCCCTGTTATAGACCCTGCCTCCACCAGCTCTGCTGGCAACTTGTTCTTTTGTTCTACCACCCTTTGGTAAAAAATGTTTTTCCTGACAGCCCTTTTATATCCCTCCCTGACTAGCCTCCACTTGTGCCCTCTTGTCACTGTGTTCTCATTTCTGGTGAATAGGCCCCCATTATTTACCTTGCTTAGCCCCTCAGATTTGTAGGTCTCAGCCACATCCCCTTACCCTCCTGGTCTCCAGAATGTACATGTTCGGGTCCATCAGCCTGTCCTCATAGGATCTGTCCTGCTGCCCCTCCCAAATTGTTTCTGTGACCCCATGTTGCACCCGCTCAAACCTGTTCCTATCCTTCCTCAGATGTCGACTCCAGAATACTACAAGTGCAGTACTACTGGTGGGCGTGACCAGGGACTTGTATGCTGTAATACCATCTCCCTCCTCCAGCTGTCAAACCCGCCTCCCTATATACCCCAGCATCCTGGTGGCCCTACTGTGTGATTCATTGCATTGACAAGGTTTTGTGACTGATTTCCCAACTAGCATTTGAGAAAACACTTAAAGAATGCATAATTATTATATTATTCTTTGCACTTCGACAAGTCTGTGGAATCAAAGGGCAGGGACTGCTTGCAACTCATACACAAATGGCATTATGGGGAGCAACGTGTCTGGTTAGGGTTTTGTCTGTCCCCTGTTTCTTTGGCCAGACGCACCACCAGCCCTTAGCTGGGAAATAACCCAGGGACCCTGCAGTACTAACCATTCAGTTGTTGGGAAATTCTCTAACTGGGAGGTCACAAGGCTCCATTGACTTTCATACCATATCTAATGTCCCACCACTAGAGGTCACAGTTATGGTCGGACACTCAATACTGTACTGTTTTGACTTGCTATTCACAGCTTTCACTACTAGCGGAGCTGCTTTGCAGACTGCCTTTCTTCATATACAGAAGTTTATATTCACTAGTAACCTGCACTGTTTGTAACATTTAGTTTATCTAAAAAGAACATTCTGACCACAGAATGATTAATACCTTTAGTATTTTGTTCGCAGAATTGATTTTGTTCTCTTGCATAGTACACACACATAACTCATAGCTGATATTTTGTTCATAAACTGATTTTCTGTAGTGTTATTCTTTTTCTGTTCTGAAATTTATTGACAAATTACCTTACAGAAAAAATATATTTTGTCTTCCAAAATACCTGAAAGCAGTTGCTGGCTTTTGTTTAGCATTGTAGATATAGTATGTCACCATTGGCTGAAAGGAGGCAGTCACTGGGGTTCCTCTGCTCAGTGAAATGTATTTCATCAACTGAATGTTATTCTGACATTTGATTAAAAATGGACTAATTGTCTAAATAATTTATTTTGTATTGTATTTTGATGAAATGCATTTTGTATGCAACCATAGCTCTCAACTCTGTCCTGCCTACTTTTCAGGGATGCTTTCGATTTTTGGCCTGAAAATGTACTTGGTCTCTCCTATAGTTGACATTTCTGTCACTTAATAATAAACAGTTGGTTATTTGCTGGGGTTAACGACCGGATGGGGGATGGTGGCTCCCCAACAGCAATAATTGTGAATCTCAGGGATTGGCATCGCTGAGGCTGTTATTGCAATTAAACGTTTAATCGCAATAACAACACTGCATTAATAGGACATTTTTTATTTGTTTATTTTGTTAGTTTTTGGTCACTACGCACACTAGGCATATGGATGCCTGTTTTCACGCACTTTGTAGTTGCTTGTTTGTGCCGAGCTGAGAGTAAGAATGTCATATATTTGTATGATGTGGGTGTGGAACATATGCTTGACAGCTGTGCTAGTCATTTCTTTAGGGATTAATGGCACAGTAGCCAATCAGGAGCTGACCTTAGCTGATGAATAAGTAATTAGACTTACAGAAACATATATAAAGATACAGATAGAAGAAAATGTGAGGTCCATCCAGTCTGTCTAAAAGTCCTAACTAGTTTAAAGCAGGGTCCAATTGCTCATTCAGCAATAAGCGCCCTCTGGCTGATTCCTTTTGTAATTTGTTTTTATCCTTCTGAGTACAGGTGGGACCTCCTTCCACCGATCGCCAGATGCCCAGTACCCATCCAGCTGAGTCTTCACCACCTATCCTCCTGGGACCAACAGCCCACCCACAACACACTGTTGTGCTGCCACAGCTTACCCCATGATCATGTCAGCTGTTTTTATTTTTTATTTTTATTTTTATTTAAACATTTGGTAACCGGAGAGGCACACTGAGCTTGAGGCTTCTTTCCAGGTGTGATCCGGGGCAGGGGCAAAGGGATTATAGTACACAATACAGCTACGCCCCTCATCTGTCCTTCATGGGAAAGGTGCTGCCCACACAGAGAATGTTCTTTAGATTCTAACTTAAAGCAGAATTTCATAATGTTCTAAAATGTTATATCAAAAATAAATTTTGTACAGGTAAACACAAAGGTTTCCGGCGTGCTCTGAGCTTCTATCTCTATATCGGAGGGTGTATGTTCCTCATTTTCCTGAGTAAACAAAGTACAAGAGGGAAGCATGTTTCAGAAAAAAGGTACCCCTCAGGTACTTGAGGGTTTTAGTCATGTCTACCCTTTCTCCTTGGCCTCTGAGCACATATCAAGGTCAGCTAGTTGTTTCTCATAAGTCGCCCCTGCTGGCCACAAATCCTTTTGTAGCCCTCCTTTGACTGACTGTAGGCGGCCCTGTCCTTTTTTAGGTGATGGTTCCAGTACTGTAGAAGACTTGGTTTGCTGGCCAAGGCACCTAGCTTCACCTGAGCTCTTTCCTTCTAAGACTGCTTGAAAGGCAGAGTAGAGAAACTTACCAGAGCAAGGGAGAAGGATTAAGACTTAGTTTGGCTAAAGCAGATTTACTGTGTGGTGTTTTTATTTTTACTCACAGGGATTGCTACTGTTTGTTGCTAACATTTCATTGCTTTATTTTTCTCTGATTCAAATTGTCGTTGCTGGTATACCTTCTTCTGCATTATTACAATGTGTGCCTACAGGTGTGTACTAACAGATTACTGCTGTAAACTTCTGATTCAAATTGTCTTTGCAAGGTATATCTTCTGTTACTGCTTTATTTTCTCTGGAGCAAAGTGTTTCTTACAGGGTATATCTTCTCTGAAATTACTGTTATTACAGGTGGAGCTTACATTTTGTGACTTTTTATCATTGGGCTAAGCAAAATTACTGTTTGACACTGTGTTTTATTTTATTCTTGTTTGTTGAAAAGGTTTTGTTGTCTCAGAGGTGTTTCGGTCTCCTTCTCACATTGAAGGAGCTAATTGCTTTTCCTCCCACAGCTCTTCCAAAGGATTAGGTGTGTATGTGGGGTGGAGCTGGCAAACTGTCAGTAATTTCAATAGAAAGAAGGGTTAAAAGTCAGGTTAGTTGTTATCTTGGAGGTAGAAGACTTGGTTTGCTGGCCAAGGCACCTAGCTTCACCTGAGCTCTTCCTTCTAAGACTGCTTGAAAGGCAGAGTAGAGAAACTTACCAGAGCAAGGGAGAAGGATTAAGACTCAGTTTGGCTAAGCAGATTTACTGTGTGGTGGTGTTTTATTTTTACTCACAGGATTGCTACTGTTTGTTGCTAACATTTCATTGCTTTATTTTTCTCTGATTCAAATTGTCGTTGCTGGTATACCTTCTTCTGCATTATTACAAGGTGTGCCTACAGGTGTGTGCTAACAGATTACTGCTGTAATCTTCTGATTCAAATTGTCTTTTGCAAGGTATATCTCTGTTACTGCTTTATTTTTCTCTGGAGCAAAGTGTTTCTTACAGGGTATATCTTCTCTGAAATTATTACAGGTGGTGCTTACAGGTTTTACAGTTTTATCTAACATTAGGATAAGCTTTCAGGGCTACTGCATTTGTTGTTGACTGATTGTTTCTGCTTACCTCCTTGTTCTTTCGTCCGTGGTTCTTCTTTTAGGCAGGGAAGGGCCCAGCCACCCACCCCATCCCCAACCACCCCACGCCACACTCCTTTTATAGGGTACCACAGTTGTGACATTTCCTGTGGCAGAGCAGGAAGGGGCGGATCAGTGGGGCCTCCACAAGGTGATCTCATTTACAGGGCACTAGTAATTTAACTTGTTATAACAAGTTAAACAAAGCACAATTAAACCATTACTTGCATTTTTTCCTTTTTTTCCTTCTAATTACTCTGACTAGGTTACAAACCCAGCAACTTATTTGGAATGGATTTCATTAACTGCAGGTACTGTGGAACAATTTTCAGAAGGAGACAGTCTTACAGGATTTAGGACACTGTCCTACATGCTGGGCCTTGAGATCTTAGGGCTCAGCTCCGGGCAGCATGGGCAGAGATTGCATGCCTCAAATTTCATATTGAAGAGGAAATACATTATAAGAACCACCCGCCATTTCCCAGCATCCAACAGAAAACCTCGACCGCAGAGGGTAGTTGGTCCAGGAGGTTGGCAGGTGGTTAGGAGGAGCAAATCAGGTGCCCCATCACTCTCTGCTGTCCAACACATTGCCTCCAAAACCATATAAACACTACAAACAGGTATCTGCCTCTATCTCTGAAATCAAATAAAGAGGCAGAAGACACTGCAGAGCAGGACACTGCGGCACAGGAGCTAGCACAACAAAACTCACCCAAATCAGGAACCAAAACTAAACAAGCACAAAGGAAATCCAAAAACTTCTGATCATAGGAGACTCCATGATTCGGGGAGTTGATACCCATCTCCAGCTAGGGTGATGGTCAGATGTCTCCCAGGTACATCAGCATGGAGAGACACTGACCACATTGCTAAAATTGTTCACAAAGCAGAAGAAACATTGATGTCCTAGTACACATAGGGACTAATCGATCTCGCCAGCCGGTCAGTTGTGGAGACCAAGGAACACCTGACTAGGCTGGGTGACAAACTATCATCTATTTCTGTCGCATCTCCTTCTCTGAGATCCTGCCAGTCTGGGAGAGGGGAGCAGATGGACGGAAGGTCAGACAAGGGAGCTAGGGAGCTAAACACGTGGCTCAAGGACTGGTGCCAGGAAAAGGACACGGATTTGTAGGGAACTGGCAACAGTTCTGGGAGCGAAAGTTCTTTAAATTTGATGGACTGCATCTGACTAAAGAGGGAGTCAGTGCATTGGGGCAGAAGTTTGACGCCTCGCAGAATATTTAAACTAGCAAATGGGGAGAGGTGCAGCACCCATACGCCGAATGGGAAGAACACCCTCCCCTCAGCTAGTGGTCAAACAGGAATTCAGCGTGTTTGCTGCTCATTTGCATCACCAGGTAAGAAAAAGGTTTGTCTCCCCATACGATGCACAGGGTAATGCCAAACTTCACCCAACAACTAACACACCAAAATCTGGCCAATGGAAAATCATGTACAAAATGCTCACAGCCTGGGAAATAAGATCCCAGACCTGCAGGCAATAATGTCAGAGGCTAAACTGGACATAGTAGCAATTAGTGAGACGTGGTTTACCAGTAACCACACTTGGGAGACTTCAGTACCTGGCTATGTATTGTTCAGAAGAGACCGAGGTGCAAAAGGGGAGGAGTGCCCTGTATGTTAATGAAAATATCAAAGCTACAGAAATTCAGAATACACATAATAGGAGCCAGAAGAACTGTGGGTCACCCTGGAAACAGGAAATGGGACAGCCATAAGAACTGGGGTTGTCTATAGGCCCCAGACCAGAGGGAGGACATAGACACATTACTGTTAGAAGATATACAAAACATGACAGCTAAAGAGGAGGTTCTGATAATGGGAGACTTCAACATGCCAGATACAGATTGGTCAATACCAGCAGGAACATCTGCCAGAACTAGACTCATAGTGGATTCCCTGCAGGAGGGCCTCAAACAACTGGTACAGCAACCCACAAGAGACAGGGCTATCCTAGATCTAGTACTGACTAACAAAGAAGGATCACAGATCTCCAGGTAGAAGGTCACCTGGGGCCAGTGACCATCACATGGTATGGTTCAATTTGGCTACTACATCTAAATCATCCCATTCCAAGGCAAAAATATGGGACTTCAGAGGAGCTGACTTTGATAAGATGGCCAACAGAGTTAAGCTAACCCTGGCAAAAGAAACACAGGTGAGGGGGTACAGGCAAAGTGGGCAAGCATTAAGGATGCAATACTTGAAGCAACATCCCATTGTGTTAGACAGAAAAGGAAGTGCAAAAGAAGAAGGAAACCACTTGGTTCTCAAATACAGTAGCAGAAAAGGTCAGAGCCAAAAGGCTGGCCTGGAAATATAAGGAATACAGCGGATGAAGATAGGAGGCATACCAAACTGCCCTAAGGGAAGCAGGTAAGGCAGTAAGGCAGGCAAAGTCCCAAACTGAGGAAACACTAGACTAACAGTAAAAGAAGGTGACAAGACTTCTATAGATACATTAGTGAAAGGAGAAAGTCCAGAGGAGCATGTGAGGAGGAGGACCCTGTAAAGGCATCTATCCTAAATAGATACTTTTGCTCAGTATTTACTGAAGAGAAGGTAGGCAGGGCCCACAGCTCAGCATCGTGACACAGGGGAGGGAGGTGAGCACTACTCCCTTCACAAAAGAAAGGGTCCTACAACAGCTTGCTAAGCTCAGGGTGATAAGGCAATGGGACCTGATGGCATACATCCCAGGGTATTTAAGGAGCTAAAGGAGGAACTAGCAGAGCCATTAGCAGAATTGTTTAGTGAGTCTCTGAGCACAGGAGAGGTCTCAGAAGACTGGAGAAGGGTTTCATGTGATCCCGCCCACAAGAGTGGTAGCAGGGAGGAGGCGGGAACTACAGACCGTCAGTCTTACCTCAGTAGTGGGCAAGATTATGGAGGCACTTAAGGAAAGGATAGTGCAACACCTGGAATCCATAGGGGCACAGGATCCAAGACAGCATGGGTTTACAAAGGAAGGTCCTGTCAAACTAATCTCATAGATTTCTTTGACTGGGTAACCAGAGTGGTGGACCAAGGGGAGCAGTTGATGTCGCCTACCTTGACTTCAGCAAAGCTTTTGACACTGTTCCAATATAGAAGATTGATAAAAAGCTGGGTAGGCTCGGTGGGTCAGAAGTTGGTCAACTGGGTGGCAAACTGGTTGACTGGCAGAAAACAGAAAGTGGTGGTAAATGGTATACAGTCAGAAGAGATGCAAGTCACAAGTGGGTACCTCAGGGATCAGTCCTGGGGCCAGTCCTATTCAACATCTTCATTAGTGACCTTGCAGATGGACTAGAGGTAAGGCTTGTCTGTATGCAGATGACACCAAGATCTGCAACAGAGTAGATGAGCCAGATGGGGTGAGCAGAATGAGAAGAGATCTGGATAAACTAGCAGAATGGTCAGAAGAGTGGCAACTGGGATTTAATGCAAGAAGTGCAAAATCATGCACATAGGGAAGAGAAACCCTGAAGCCACTTATAGGCTGGGAGGAGTTGCTAGCAGTCACAAAGGAAGAAAGAGACTTGGGCATCTTCAGCACTGATGACCTAAAATCATCCAAGCAGACCTCTAAAGCAGTAGGTAAGGCTAGGGGGGTGTTAGGGTGTTAGTAGGGCATCATAAGTCGTAAGAGGGAGGTAATAATCCCTCTGTACAAGACATTGGTTAGGCCCCATCTGGAGTACTGCATGCAGTGTGAGGCCACACCTTCACAAGGACATTAACTCAAATTGAGGCAGTCCAGAGAAGGGCAACAAAATGGTGCAGGGACTGCATCAGAAGACATATGAGGACAGATTAATGGAGCTCAATATGTATACCCTTGAGCAAAGGAGGGAGAGAGGTGATATGATCGAGGCATTCAAACACCTTAAGGGCATAAACAAAGGTGAAAGAGTCTAACATGTTTAAATATAAGAAAAATAGCAGGACAAGAGGACACAGCATGAGATTAGAGGGAGGCCGATTAAGGGGAATGTGAGGAAATCTTTTTCACAGAAAGGGTGATGGATGGATGGAATGGCTTACCACAAGAAGTGGTGGCTATAAATACAGTGCAGGGCTTCAGACAGGCATGGGATAGGCATAAGGAGCAATACAAATGACTATGAATAGATAGGTCACTGACAGAGCAAAGGTCGATGGCACATTTATAAGGTAGAAAAGAAATGGCAGACTGGATGGGCCTTAATGGTCCTTATCTGCCGTCAACTTCTATGTTTCTATGTTTCTATACTGTGCACAGTACTCCTGGTGCGGCCTCACCAAGGACCGGTAGGCTAGGAAGGCTTGGAATCAACTGATTCTGATCCAATTTTAAGATTTAGGATCCCAGGAACTTCCACATCCTAATCTGATTCCGTTTCAAATCCTAAAAGAATCTAAAAATCCGATGTAGGATTCGGATTTGAAATCCTAAATGTCTATGTAAAATAGGTTTTAGGATTCAGTTTAGGATTTAGAAGTTTTGACTGCAAATCGGAAAATCCACAACTGAAAACTGGATCAGAATCCAATAAACCGATTCCATTCCATGGATTTTGAGCAAATATATCATAAAGGGGTAGGATCAGTTCCTTCCATCTCATTGACAAGGCTCAATCAAAGCATCCCAGCATCCTGCTAGCTCTCCCTATGCCTTGCTGCATTGGACACAGGTCTTGAGGTGGTCACCAATTATAACTCCAAGATCCTTCTCTGTGGTCTGCTCTGGTCACACATCTTCATCCAGTATTTGGTCCTCTGACTCCCTTCCTAAGTGCATAACCTTGCACTACGTGGTGTTAAATCTCAGTTGCCAGATCTTGGACCACCTTTTCAATTTTCCCAGCTGTCTTTTCAAATCCCCTATGCCCTTCTTGCTATCCACCCTGCTACTCATCTTGGTGCCATTGGCAAATACACACAAGCTTGCCCCGGATCCTTATGACACAGATAAAGACATTGAAGGGTACCATGCCCAGTGGTGCCCCATTCATCACCCCTTATCTCAGGGGTATGTACCATTTGGTGCTAAACTTTGGTTTCTCCCTCTAGCCAGATCTCTACCCATCTAGTAACTTTCTCCCCAACACCTAAGCCCCAGTTTCTTCATTAGCCTTTTGTGGGACACAGAGTTTAAGGCCTTTCTGAAGGCCAGGTACAGGACATCAATCAAGCTAGCTCTTCTCCATTGCTTGGCACAGAACTGAAGAAATCAATTACCTTAGTCTGATAGGACTGCTCTTCACAAAGTCATGCTGCTTGCTGTCCTGGAGTCCAGTGCACCCCACTCTCAACTGTGAAGACGGAGCAGAAGTTTTTATTCAAAATATTACCTTTCTGGCTATCCTGCTCCTTCATGTCATTTTTTAACCTCTGTATTTCCTCCTTATTTTAATTCCTTTCTCTGACATACCTAATGAAGGCCTTGTCATGTTCTCTTACTCCTTTTGCACTCTTAACGGGAGCAGCCAGTACTAAGAGACCCACACTCAAGTGTGGCATTGATCCCAATTTGCATTTTGTATGCCAAAACATTTTTATTACTTGCTATTTACCAAACTATGGTAGATCGTATCAGACTGATTCTGCTGACTTCCAAACTGGCATTTTCTGTAAGAAGAAATCCCAGAATCCCCTGCAGCTGACATCAGAGCAGAGCTGTAGCAGTGGAGATTCAATAACCTCCAGTGCATGTTAGAGCTTTTATAAGTGCTCCTGGGGCACATAACAAGACCCTCGCCATACTCTCTGTCTACATACCACCTAAGGACCCGACCCTGGTCTCCACAGTATTCTGAACCATCTCCAGGAACAAAAGCACCTTACAGAGACAATAATAATGGGTGATTTTATATAAACTGGCTGTCGCCAGCAAATGGGGCAATAAAGGACAGCTTAGCATCTCTGCACCTTACTCAACTTGTCTGTTCACCACTAGGATAAATTATAAGACCGAACTAGCACCACCATTGACTGGATTATTTCAAATCATCCAGACCGAATTTCCAATATACAAGTACACACTGACTCTATTAGTGACCACTTTCCTATTATATGTAGCTGGTCAAACAAATTCATCACCCCCACCACCAGCACTGAACATCTACAACCGAATGCTTAAGCGTGCACCTAGATCTTCTAAAACATCAACTCCGGTCCCATGACTGGTCCTTTCTGGACACTGCAGATAACATTAATATGGCGCTGAACAGTTCATCAAAGTATTTAATACGGCATATGATATTCATGCCCTTATAGAAAAATGAAGGTCCGTGGTACTATTAACTCTTGGATCACTCCAGAATTAGTTAATAACATGAAACAACGGGACCACTTATGACAATTTGCCAAAGCATCAGGGATGCAGCATGATCTCCAGGAGTACAAAGCTGCAAGAAATACCTGTACTAGGGAAATTCGGCAGGCTAAACGAAACCACCACAGAGAGCTTCTGTCTAACAATTGGGGTGACAGTAGGAAATTTGGTCAAACATAAAAGACGTTACTGGAAAAGAACAGAAGACCTCCCCAACGATACTGAACACAGACGGCAATCCCATCACTGACCCACTTGCAATCGCAAATACTTTTAATACTGCCTTCACTAATCTGACAGATGTCCTTCCTAAAAACTTTTTAGATGACTCCACCATGACAGCTGTTTGGTGCCCTGAAGATACCAAGCCAGAGCACCTGCCTTTCTACTTCAAGTGGTTCTCCACTGCCCAGGTCAGAAAATGTTCTAAGGTACTACAGAAAACCAGACATAGTGTGGACTCTCTTGACCTCAAGCTTATCGCACTTACCCTAGAAGAGGTTCTCCTGCCTATAAGAAAGATACTCAATATATCTCTTACTCTTTCTCAGTTCCCAGAAGTCTGAAAAACTGCACTGGTCACTCCTGTGCATAAAGCAGTGACCGCACTCTGCCTAACAACTATAGACCCATTTCCATCCCCCTATCAAAACTACTGGAACGCATTGTTACTGATCAGCTTGTGGACTATCTTGATAACCACTCACTACAAGGCCCTCACAGCAGCATGGTTTTAGGAAAGAGCACTGCATGACCACAGCTATGCTAGAATTCTCCAGCTTTAGCCAACAGTCCTTCAATAAAAATGATGTGGTTGGAGCAACTTTCATTGACCTTACAAAGGCTTTTGACACCGTGAATCACAATCTCCTCCTTGGTCAACTTGCCAACACTGGTATCTCAAGTGGTTGAATGCTCCCTCTCTGATAGATCAGAGAAGACGAAGATAGCAAACATCATATCAGAGCTGTAAGTTGTCAGATCAAGTGTTCCCCAAGGATCCATCATTCTTGGTCCTCTCCTATTTAACATCTTCCAAACAATCTACCAAACACTTGTCAACTGAGGACCCTCCTTTATGCAGATGATGCTGTCATCTTTGCAAGCCACTCTGACCCCAACCTGCTACAAGACAACCTGCAGCATGGATTCCAGGAAGTTGAACATTGGTTTCACTCACACAAACTTGTCCCAAATTACAAGAAAACTAAACTCTTGCTGTTCTCGCCTCTTGCAATAAGCATAAAACACATGCCTCACCATCAAAAATAGCCAAGGTGCCCCTGAACAGATCCAACAATTCAAATAACTTGGAGTTACCCTGGACAATCACCTCACATACATACCTCACATTGAAAATGTTACCAAGAATGCAAATGTGAAACTTGGTCTACTTTTCAGGCATAAAAGAGTCTGACCCCAGAAGCACTTAAACTTGCCATACAAAGTTAATTTCTATCTCACGATTGACTATGGCCTAGTTATATATGATGCTGCCACAGCCACATCTCTCAAAAGGCTTAACACTACCCTAAATAAAGCCTGCAGACTTATCACTGCTGCTGATAAACTCACACATACATGTGACCTTTATGCCCTAACTGGTTGGCTAAAACTACAAGACCGGATCAAATAAAAATGTGCATACTTGTCAAACAAGTGCTGCTGGGAGTCCTGCCAGCTGGCATCACCTCTCTCTACCTAAATCCTCAAGTCTTGAAGCACCCGACCTCTGACACTGAACTTTTCTACCTTGGGTTCGGACCACTCAATGCCAGCAATCCTTTATCTACAGAGCTCCAAACTGGTTCAATGGTCTGGGCCACCAACTGATTAACCTTCCCCATCTTGCCCAATTTAAGCATCTCCTGCAACAGCACATCGTGAATGAAAGTGCTGTGACTGCCTCAGCTGACATGTAACAAAATGACGCTTGCCCTACCTGCCTCCGCTTCCACCTGTACCCCATACCCCTCCCTCTCACCCTTTCTCTCCCACCTCTTCCCCCTCTGACAAGGACACATGGCTGCAACTTCTTCCACCTCTCTCTACTTCCTATCTCTCTCCCTAACTTCTATAACCTCCCACTGTTCCCTCCTCAGACCACCTTCCTTACAAAGACTACTGTGATCGAAATGCTAATTAATATGTACTATATTTTGTTTGCTGAACACTTCAATGTAATGTTTATTTTCTCCTGTTATGTTTTGTAACCCTTCCCTCAATTTTTTAACACTGTTTATCCGCCTACCCTATCCTTGACTGTCCACTCCTTGGACCGCTCAAACTTCCCAGACCGCTGTCACAGATTCTGCCCCTAGAGTGCTAGGCTTCTCCATTTGCTTCCTTGATGCCGGATAACCCCCAGGTGGGCGAGGATGGGTCCCCTTTCCTCAACCTTCAGAGCAGAGCCTGCACAACGGGGTCTGCCCATGGGTTGGTGGTTGGGAGGCACGGATCGGTCATCATCTAGGACCGATGAGGGTTTTCCATTTTTCTGTGATTCCTTCTGCCCCTGAGGAAGCCGGCTTGGGTAGGTAAAGTGCTGATGCGTTGTTCCCCAACTCCATCCCCATGGGAGCTGCAGAGCCCCAAAGTCAGTGCTCCACCGACCCTCAGGGACGTCGGGTGCCTGAAGCACCCTGGAAACCCACCCCTGAAGGAGGAGGCATCCGTTGGGATGCTCAGTCCTCCTTCCCCTGCCGACCCCGGTGGCCGAGTTCGCTCGACCCGGGTCACCAGTGTGGTGCGAGGTGGCATCCAGTGCCTCAACCCTCAGCACCACCAGGCCAGCACCTTCCCTCACTTTGATGTGGAACCTTTGTAAATGAGCCCTTGTGCTCAAAGGTATTTCTAATGTGAGAATGAAATAAATAAAAATAAGCTCAGATGTTTGCTGGTCCCACTGTTCTACCAGGGATAAGTGCAATCCTCTGGTGGCAGTATAGCACTGTGGTTTAGGGTACTGAGCTGCAAATCTGGAGACCTGAGTTTGAATCCCACAGCCCCACTTGCATACTATGTGACCCTGAGCATGTCACTTAACTTCCTTGTCCTCCCAGGTTGCACCTGGAAACAAGCTTTGGCTTAGTGTGCCTTTCCTGGTTAAACAATTCCCCAACCCCACACAGCCCCAGGAGGACAATGGAACCAGCAAACAAAGATCTGAGGAAACTGGCGATATCCAATGGTATCTGATTCTGTCGGATACTATGTAATACTCTAATGGCCAGGAGGGAGGAGGATAGAGTCCCCAGGACTTCTCTCCTATCTCGGGGTGGACTAGTTGCACTTCTGTTTACGTGCCCACCTGGCGGATGCTGGGTGGTGGCATAGAAAAGTGCCTACTTGGGCTTGGGGAGGGCCCGACAGATGCTGATAGGCACATATAAGCCTTCTGCACGCATTTGTAGTGATTCCTCGCATGACAGGCATCCCTCTTGGAGAAAATGGAGGAAATCCCCAACTGAGTAGGATGACACTGAGGTCTGTCGCAGCTGCAGGCTCCACACCACCGACTGGGCACCTCCTCTTTCTGGAGCTATTTGGGTTATGTTCCAAGGGGCCTGGCCAGCCTTGACAGCCCCAGTGTGGGGTAATCACTGGTGGAGCTGTGAGGCATAGATAAGGTGAATGATGGCACAGGGTGGACAGAAGCAGATGGGCGGTCAGCAACAAGGCCAAGGTGCCACAAAACTTTGATTTAAAAAAAAAGTATGCAGATTTGCTCCATTTGGAAAACCAGAACATTTAAGAACCTTTTAGGTTCCATTTAGAACTAGTGCAAAAGAGTCATCCTACCACCCTTAGCACTGGGTGCTACTGAGTATGAGTCTGAGTCTTCACCCTCTGCCTTCCTTCAGCCATCAGAGTCCTCATTCTTTCCCAGGTGAAGCAGGACATGTAGTACACCACATAACACTTAAAAAATAAAGGAATTTGAGACTCCAGGAACAAAAAACAAAACAAACCCCCACCGTAATCATCACAAAGCAAACGTCATCTTTCCCCGCAAGACGCAGCTCAGCCCCACGCTGGTGCCAAAAGCAGCTGTTCTCGGTGGCTGCTGGATAATTAACCCAAAGTCAATAACAATTACACCTAACAGCCACTCAGCAGAACCGACACAAATTATTTTAATTTTATGTTTTTATTGACGAATGCTTACCACCCCTCTCCACCCCCACACACACACAACACACACCCCATCGGGCGTTCCCTTTGTTACAGCAGCAAGCTTTGATTCTCACAACCTTCACTGTATAACCTCATTTAAATTGTGCATTTCATCCCACCCCCACCCAGAAAGGCTATGCAACACACATTTGTTTTCTGATCATCTGCAATGGACATATTATGACTAACAAACCTCTAATTATAATGCCCTCTCCCCAGTGTTAAAATATGCTTTTCATAAAAAAATATTATTTTGAAATGATCACCTTTAATTTAAGAAATGTTTATGTTTTTTTTTTTTTAACTCTGCAACATTGAAATTGAGGTTCGATAAGTGCTTAGAAGACACTGGGATAGTGGGTATTCTCATACCTTTCACCCCCCATCCATAAATCAGGAAGAAGTCAGGAACAAAGGTCCCAAGTCAAAGACATATCTCAATAAAAAAAAGGTACTCAACACCCACAAATGTGTCACAGTATGTGGCTTACTGATAAAATTGTATTAGAATGGGAACTAGACTGTTGTAATTTTATTATTTAAATACTGACTCTTCAGGGACAGAAATGCCAAACTAAGGAAGTGCTGAGGAGATTTTTGAGTCAAAATCAGGGATGTCCCTCAGTGGATTTCCACTCATCTGAGTGCATGGGAGGGTTGCTCAGTGAACTGCTGGTCTTCTTTTACTCTCAAAACTGTTTGTGTATCCACAGTAAGACACATTTAAAGGCGCACTGCTAATGAAATTCAAAATTACACATATCCTAAATGCAAAGCATCATGGGAAGTGTATGCAAATCATCGCAAAAGAATGTACTGTAGTGTCACACTGCTGCTAATGGTTAGACACTGAGTTAAGGGTAGCTTAATTTGTTTTTTTTTAGTCTACCAAAATGACAATTCATTTGTTTTTCAGTAACTGTGGCCAGTGTGCTGTTGTGGAGTTGGAAGAGGCTTAAAATGGACCTGACTTCCTCATCTTTAAGCCAAAAGCCATAAATCTTCTAGTCTCTAAACGGCTGCTCTGCATTCTTTCGCTGTTCCTGTCATCGGTTGCTCTGCATCCTTTATCTATTCCTGTCATTGACCCATTCTGACTTGTTCAGGCACTGTCAGATGCCCAGTTCCTCTTAAAGGTGCACTGTCAGACCCTTTTAGTGCTAAAAAGGCCTGTGATAAATAAAACAGATTGCAACAACCATTAAACACAAACGGTGAGGACAAAAACAAGCAACACTATGTCAGCCTACATGCAGCAAATAAAACACAAGAGTTTCAGCTTCAGAGTGGATAGTGTTGCAATGCTCACTAAAGTTTTCTTACACTTTTGAAACGGATTTTCAAACAGCTTAGATTGCCGCTAGTCCCAGGTGTGCCGAATGTATGGAGTTACAGGGCTTGTGGCAATCACCCGCCAGCAGCAGGTTATTGATCCACGTGCCAGTTGCCACAAGTTAGACCAACTTTTCTGGTCTAGCTTCCAGCAATCCCAAGGTGCCTCTTTTATGAAGCTTGCACCAAATATTTGGCACAAGCTGCCACAAATCAGGTAAAGTGTCAGAACTGCACCCCACCTACCAATATCAGGTGCAGGTGTGGCAGAGATGTTTGGTGAAGCTGTGCCAAGGCAGGGTTGATGCAGGGCCCGACTGGCAGCCGCTACACTACTGGTAACCATTACACTATTGTAACCCCCCATGGGTGGGGTTTACCTGGTTGCCACAGGAGCCCGTCCTTGCTCCTGCTCCTCCCGGTGCCCTCCACTGTCAGTCCGGGTCATGCCACTCTTCTAACTCTCCATTCGGCCCCTGTAATGTTATTTGGTCTTTAGGAGTCAACAGAGTCAGTCGCAAGACTGCCATGAGCTGCTAGCACTTTAGAAGTGCCTGTGGGGTCTCTTGCATGCCTGTAGCTCAAGTTGGGTTTTGGACCACTGTAGCCAATCAAGTAATCACCTCTTCCGTGGTCTCATCCTCATAAATAAGTTAAATGGGGGTCAGACACACAGAGGAGGTGGGTGAGAAGCGGCTTGGAATGGTTACTTTTAAAAGCCAATAATTGTTTAAGAAACGGAATGCATTTACATATGTTTGAGCTGGCTATGAATATTAATGTACTGTCTGACTGCTGGGGAGGACTATGCATGTGGAGCCAGTGACAGTCGAACTAAACTGTGTTGGAATATGTTATGTAAGTCGTTTTACAGGGACAAAGGCTGCTATTGAACAGTGGGGCACTGTGTCTGAAAACTGTCTATTTTGGCTGCAGGGACAGTATGAAAATTGGGACTGCTATAAACTGTATTGGAATGTGTACGCTGGCAGCCATGTTTGCTACTTTGACCCCTGGTCCAGCCAATCAATAACTTGGGCTCCTAAAGATTGCTGAAGTGACTTGTGGGAAGAGGTGTGAACTGTATTCCAGGAGCCAAAACTCATTTATCAACCAAACAATTGAACCAGGTTGCTGTTTATTAATATTTGTGAATGACAGTAGGATCTAACCAATCAGAAGCAGAGATATTTGTGTGAAACTCCAGGAATTGTGGGCAGTCTGGTCTGGACTCTGATCGAGTCAAGAGGGCTCATACTGCGTGCTGAGAAAAGCGGAAAAACCTTTTCAGGACTGTTGGTCAAACGATCAATTTCCTGAGAACTGGGAAAAGGAACTTATTCTGCCTGAAAGAACTGTGGTGTTGCAGTTTGAACATCAAAGGCACTGAGTGAAAGCTTCTTTCCATGTGGAGATCCAGAGTTGCAGTGAGCCTGCAGCAGCGTGGCAAACCCTGAGCCTGTAAAGGGTTTATTTGGAGCTGTGTGCCAGAGCTTAACGCTGGCCCTCAGTCTGAAACTGAGGACACTGGTGGAAAAAGTTTGCAGGTCTCAGATCTCAGGAACCTATTGGGTCTTGCTGTAATCGAGCTGTTGAAAAGGTGGAGGTCCACTCCAGAGACTGTATGTTGCTAGCCAGTAGCCACTGGTAAGGTGGAAGTCAGAGAACTTATTGCTGCACACCAGAGCTGATTATTTCTGTCCAGAAAAGGCGAAAACTGCAGTCTACCCAGCTGCAACTTACAGCCAGGTAAACTGCCAACCCCTATCAAGTGGGGCAGACTGGGCTGCAGGGGCCATGAGTG
Organism: Neoceratodus forsteri; assembly: GCA_016271365.2. Taxonomy (NCBI): domain Eukaryota; kingdom Metazoa; phylum Chordata; order Ceratodontiformes; family Ceratodontidae; genus Neoceratodus; species Neoceratodus forsteri. The sequence continues at coordinate 92,134,680 of JADMNL010000031.1, read as the reverse complement.
CATGCCTGAGTGCTGGGCACTCTGGACCCATGGAGGCAGAGCCAGACCATGGGGCCACTCCTGGATCGGGGTTCCCTTGTGGCCTAGTAGGCCTTGTGTTTGTGCTCTGTAATCTGGCCTGCTTGGTGGGCTGAAGGTGACAAGCTGCGAGAATCTACAAGCAAGTCAAAGGTGTCCAGCTGCAAGACTCATCAAGCAAGTCCAAGGTCTAACAACTCCTGGCAATTGCTTCATCTTCCAGGCTAGTAGTCACTGCCCATTTGCTTGCTGCCCCATGGAGCGGTTGTTCCCTGCTTGCTCGAAACCACTGTGCCAGTACCCAAATCTCAGTGTCTGCAGAACCTTGAGTAACCTAGGGCTTGCCCTGCCAAGAGAGATTAATTTAAAGCAACTAACATTTTGGCAAAATCTACTCAGGGCCCCAATGCCGTCCAACCACAACCTTCATAAGCCTGCATTAGAATCAGGGTACTCAGTCAGGACAGAAGAAAAAGGGGGTTTGCACTGGTACCAGTGGTGGTGGGCTCTTAATGTGTTGACCAGTGGGCCTTTCTAATTCAACCAAACCCTTTTATTCCTCACAGCAACCCCTTGTCCAAGTACCCTTCCTAGCCCTCCCCTAACAATAAAGCCGTGGTTTGTTCTTTGCAATTCCTGCATTGTGAGCATATTATTAGTTATAGCCATTAAGTGTATGTATTTTACAGCATTGCCAAACAGAGTTGTATACAGTGTGTGGGGTGGCTGGAAGGATGTGGTAGGTACAGCATCCCAGGGGTTGTACTAGTCAACACCTGGCCCACTGTCAATTTACTCTGGTAGAGGCACTGCTTTTTTATTTTTATTCTGGGAAGAACCCCCACTCACCATCGAAACAGAACCCAGCCCCTTAGCCTGTGTGGTAGTCAACAGGCAGGGGTAGTCGCCACTGCCACAGCGCCTGGGCTACACTATACTACCCAATTTTCAGGTGTGCATTTAATTTAAAGAGCCTGCAATGACCTGGTCCTATGCCATCGGCTGGTGAAGCACTGCTCCACTGTGTGTGTAAGGACCTGGAATCCATTCTCAGTCTAGAATCCCTCACCTGGACCAATGGGGTCTGGAATGTAATGTGGAGCTGGCCTGGGGTGTATATGCTAAGGTTCCTGCTATCAGAGCACCACCTGTAAGTGGGAAAGAGGACTGGCTTAATGCTGTGGAGTGACCACACAGCACTGTCAGCCCCTGCCTACAGGTTGGTACCATGGGTGTTCATTGTCTGTATGCCAGGGAGGTAGAGGCCTAACCAATACAATTGTCAGACCCGCAGCAGACCAGCCACACATCTGGGCCATGCTGTCTGCTGAGCCAGCATCCAAAGTTCCTCCTGTATTGGGATCCAGTATCTGAGGTCTCAGACAAAGTGATGTAGCACCAAAAGTTCAGTGGCAGAAGATCTGGAATCCAAAGCCCCTGCATCAGGCAGTCTAGTACCCGAGGTCCAACATCAGTTGATCTGGCAGCCATGGTCCCACACCAAATTGTCCATCACCAGGTGATCTAGCACTTGAGCTCCAACTCAGAGTGTGGCAACTCAGGTAGTCAGGTGGCCAGTGTCCACAAAAAATTGATTGGGCTTGACTGGGCTACCAGATTTCGAAAGTTATTAGCCAAATGGCTGCCTGCCCAAGAATTGATTTTGAGCCCTTAAAATAATGGACACCAAAAATATTGATTTGGCTATCAGCTTTTAAAAAGCTAGTGGAAAAAAGGGAAGGGGTGGAAAATGAGAAAGGGCCTAAACATGCTTGAGGAGTGGTTGACAGTCGACAGCTAAGATTCAATGCAAAAGGTGCAAAATCATGCATTTGGGGCACAGAAATACAAGGAGGAGTACAAGATGGGGAGAGGTACTGATGGCCACCAACAAAAAGGACCTCGGGGTAACCTTATCTGATGATCTGAAGGTAACCAATGTGAGAAGGCTGTGGGGTGAGCCAGTGGGATGCTAGGCTGCATAGGGAAAGGTATCATCAACAGAAGAAGGAGGTGGTTATGCCACTGTACAGATCACTAGTGAGACTTCATCTGGAGTACTGTGTGCAGTTCTGGAGCCGCATCTCCAAACAGAGTCAGTCCAGAGAGGGCAACAAAAATGGTGCAAGGACTGCACAGAAGTCAAATGAGGAAAGACTAGAGGACCTTAATATGTATTCCCTGGAGTAAAGAGAGGGGGATATGATGGAGACATTCAAGTACCTCAGGAGTATAAACAAGGTACAGGAGGGTAGCATCTTTCAGAAAAGAAGGTGTACAAGAACAAGGGGCATAATATGAGACTGAGGGGGTAGGCTCAGGGGCAACGTGGAGGAAGTATTTTTTCACAGAAAAAGTAGTGGATGCTTGGAACAGCCTCCTCATGGAGGTGGTGGGGGCCCAAACATTAGGGAATTCAAGAATGCATGGGATAGACATAATTGCACTCTGAATATGGAAGAGAGGGTAAGCCGTAGAACAACTAGGGTCTTTATTTCTTAGATCTCAGATTACAAGTACCTTTGAGCTAGAAGCTCATTTACAGAGGTTCCACATCAGAAGAACAGAATTAACGAGTACAGAACAATGCAGTTATTAAAGTGTTAACACAATAAGGACATAATAGAGAAGAAATGTAGCGAACATGAATTAATAATAGTTCTTGTCATAAGTGCGATGAATGTGGTTCCTATATATTTAAACCTTTGTACCTTATAACTGAGTAGAAAGAAGAGGTGCAGCTTGAGGGTGGGAAATAAGAGGTGTGCCCAGTTGAGACCACAGAGGATCTCGGGAAAGGACAGGGAACAGTTAGAGGAAGAGCTGGTTGCTGCCAATGTTAGCTTTGTTGTGGAGCTGATGCTGGGAAAGGACCTTAGGGGTGATAGGTATAAAAAGTTGGTGTGAAAGTAGGTGTATTACCAAAACAGAAAGGTAGGGAGGATAGATGAAGCTAGGTGAACTTTTAAGTGCAAAATGTTAGAGCTGTGTTTATGAGACAGATTGGTTCAGTTAGGCACTACAGTCACAGCTACTGATAGAAACAAGAAGAGCACAAGCTAAGTTTTAAATGGGCCTAGTTTAGTTTCCAACAGTATGTCATCACTGAGTGTATTTATCCAATAGGGGCTTGGTACTCATAGGACCGTTGGCCTTGGGTGGTCTGCTGGAGACAGGACTTTGAGGGGCTGGCTGTTAGTACTTTTAGTACTCCTAGTTTTGTTGGTCATACTGAGGAGGTTCTGCACACCTGGGGAGTTGAGCCTAGGGTGGATTTCTTTGCAAGTAGGCATACTTGGTATTGTATTTGACAGTCCAGGTTTAGCCAAACCAATTGTGCGTAAGCTTCTCAAATCTGAGTAAGGCATTGAGCTCCCAGGACAAGTCTACAAGGCTTATTGAGGAATGTTTTTATTAGCTTGAGGGCTGAGTCAGTTGCAGTACTGTAGACCACTAGTCCATAGTCAAGTACAGACAGTACCGAACTATTCCTGCTAGTTTTAGTACCTCATTTGTTAGGCATTGTTTGTTCCTGTGTAAGAATCCTAATTTAGCACTTGCAGTATTGCATTGGGTGAAAAAGGGCAGACTAGGTGGGCCACAAGGTCCTTATCTGCTGTCACCTTCTATGTTTCTATGTTATGTTTCTAGTGGCCAAGTGACCACCACCTCACAAACTGATCTCTCCCACCTGCTTCAGCTGTGTGGCTGAAGCCATCAATCCAGGCCTTCAGACCTGTAGTCATCTTACATTGCACCATGATTATTTGTACAGATGGGAAGGGCTAGAACCCTGGGGACAAGTAGTCATTGCTCATCCATTAATGGGATTATTTATGATTGCAAGCTGTTCGGCTATGTGCCTGATTTACATGCCTTCATATCATCCCATGTAATTTAATACATAAAGTGAAAACTCCATGGTGCTTTTGAAAACCTTTGGGAAATGGTAAGTGGTTTTATTGGCATTTCCAAAGTTGCTGTTTTAATTAATTTATTTGCTTATTTATTTTAAAATTAGGAGCTGGCTGGCTGGTGCAGCGGTAGCACTACTGCTCACAACATTGATGACTCAGTTTGGGAGCGAGCCGGAGCATCAGAGGGCTGGCTGGGAGGGAAGGTTGGATGAGCATCCAAGGACAGCTCTCACCCGGGAGGGAGGGGAGGGTCAGTGGCTTCTGCCATTTGGGTGACACCCAGCAGAAGCTGGCAGTACAAACCAGGGACCAGAAGCACTGGGAGAAGCAGCAGCAGATGTCTGTGGGGCATGTGTGCGTGGGAGCACACATGCCTGCGCAATGATGTCATTGCATGTCTGCATCTTGAGGAACTGGCAAAAGGAAAACCCTGTGTGGTAGCAGCAGAATGATGGCCTCCATCCTCACGAATGATGCTGGGATTGCATAAATCTTGGGCAGACCTCAAGGTGGATCATGGTCTCTCTGTAGGAACCCAGCCGTAGGCGGTCAGCAATGGGACTGCTACCTGGGTGGCTCCTGGAAGATACCATTGAGACAAGTGGAGGAACAGAGTCGAGGTGTCTTGCCTGCAGCTCAGCGATAAATAGAGTTAAAAAAATAGTAACCGGAAGGCACACACTGAGCCAAGGCATGTTTCCAGGTACAGCCCAGAGGGAGGGAGGGAGGGAGGGATCTTCCTTTATTCTCCTTTGTAAAATGTCAAGAAAAAAATATAGAAATTTCATAGGCCCAGAGACATCAACTGACCGTGCATTAAATTATAAATGCTGGAGATGTTGTCAATTTTTAATTCACGGCAAAGTTTAGCAAATCCACCTCTTTCACATTTGTGAAAAATGTGCAGATGTGCTGCTAAACTATCCAGCTTCACCACTAGATTTTCAGACTTAAAACAACCTCCCTCTACCAACTGTACTGTGAAACTATTCCTCCCCACCCATGAATATAGAATTAATCCAAATAACCAACCCCTCCGCTGACACCCTCACCCCTTTGCGCAGCAAACACCATGCCCTGCAGCAGCGCGAGGCTGTTGGTCCCCTGGTGCAGAACATCTGCTCTGGTGCCAGCTCGTCCCACTCTATCTCATAAAATGGCACAAGTGAATGAATACTGGCGCTCTTGTCTGAGGAAAACCTGACTGGTTGAATTTTAACCAATCAGGTTTTACTAGTAGCCAAGACATCGCCATTCATTCATTCATTAATGCCATTATTACAAGATGGGACTCGGAGTCAGCACTGAACAGAGCAGACACTGTGCACCAGGAGACTGTTTTCTTTATTTACAGCCTATATTTTGAGGGTGCTCTTGGGGAGATTGGTGGTGGGGACCAGAGGAAGGTTGGGTGGGGACTGGAATAGAACTGAAACACTGTGGGACATGGGTCAGGGGCATGTATTTGGCATGTGGGTGGGGATGGGATTTCCCATTCATTTATTGACACAGCAGCAACAGTGATGTTTTCTGGGGAGGAGGAGGGAGGAGGAGGATGCCAGTGGTGAAGGGGGCGTGTTTGAGGGAGGGGTAAGTGGCAACACGAGATTCCCTTGTTAATCACCAGTGAACTGGCCAATCTCCAGGTGAATTTTGACCAATCTGCCTGGGGAATAACAAAGTGACTTGTAGTACCCAGTTCCGTGAATTTCCGAAATTCATGGATATTTTCAAAAGCAAATTTCAGCACCTGCACATCTCTAATAAATGCATGGTCAGGTGCCAAATCTAATTTTCATTCCACCCAAAAACTACTTGGAGCCATTTTATAAGTGTAATAAGCCCCTCCAGGGTGTGCATCATAGGATTTTAATCCACTTCCAAGGGAGTAAGGACACTCGGCCTTCATTCACATTCCTCACTACACACCTGGGGTGTGCATTAAAATCCTATATTTACTGGTTAGTGGTTATAAACCACTGTCAGCGAGTGCCCACTGCTCCATAAACTACATATGTGGTTTATGGGCTCCATAAACTCATGGGCAGAAAAGTGCTGCAGCATCATCATCAGAAAACCACCAAATAAGCTGTCCTCACACTGGATGTTCACAAGTGCTATACAATCGGTCACTCAGCTCGAGACAAGCTTGTCATCGGCAGTAACAGTTACCTACGCAAACTGACAAAAAAGACAGTTTATACCCCCAAAAAAACACACCCAAAACAGTAAATATAAAAAATGAAACATGGAAAGTGTGGTTCTCTGGGGACTTTATGCACCTTGGTGTGCGATGCCCATATAAAGCCCTTGGACTTAGCCTCCAGGGGTTTATGGGCATCCCCACCTATGAAACTTTGTGCCAAAATCCCCATAAACCACATTCCTCCATGCATTATTTTATATATAATGCACACCCTGTCATGGCTATTACTTATTCAGGAAATTTCTATGCAAACAGGATTCCATTCCGTTGGACTTCATCTGTTCCTGCTTCATGTCAACATGTGATGTCATAAACCCCTACTTGTGACATCATAATCTTTTCCATGGCAACCAACTGTGATTTACAAATAGAAAATGCTGGCATCATGTTTAGACAGGCAGCAGGATGAGAGGGCTTGAGGGACACTGGATTCTATTTTCAAGCAGTAGTCCTTAATTAATAATGACAGCAGGGGAGATAAATGCAGAAACTATGGGAGATAGAAGAAGAATTGTGTGTAAATATTATGCATTTCAAAGCTTTTTCAGAGATAGTATCAGTTCTTGAAAAGAGAACTGCGCTGAACCTTTAGGTCACCTTTCCCAGTGGAAGCTGTGTTTTTTATGCTGGTTCCAGTTCTGTTATTGTTCTGTCAATATGGGCTTTTCAGGTACCGCAGTGTGTGTCTCTGATTTACAGTCTAGTTAGTGCGTACTAGTGTTTGTGTAGAATTTTCAAATCCTGACAGAATGGACTCCCATGAAATTTCAGAACATTTGCATAATGCCACAAAATTCTCTCGAACTTATGAAAGCGGAATGTTTTCAAGGATTCCCAATTCACGGTATACATAAATCATGGATTTTTTTGCAATCCATGGAAAGCTAGTCTGCAGTTTGTGATCTGTGGAAAGTTATTATTGAATTCTGCTGATTTCAAGTGAGATTCAAAAGCATTTCCAAAGTGGAATTTCCATTCCACATGAATTTTATGGGTGGAATTCTGATCGGCCCAGCATTAGTTAGTGCCTTTTAGAACTATATAATGTAGCTTATATCCCTTCTAGCCACAGATCTCCGTTACAGAATATGGATGCATTGTGACAACAGTGAAAGAGCTGAGCATGGACATGAACTGGATCACTGAGTTTTGAAATGGTACACACTAGAAATGGGAGGGTCGAGCTGTGACCCAGTTCTGATTCAGACTCTGATCTTTGCCTGAAAGTTTTGATTTACTCTGGTTTATCAAAACAGGGACATATTCAGGACTGGTCCAGAACTCAGTCAGAGGTAGATCTGGACTGGGTCAAATGACAGAATCCTAGTACCCATTCACGCTATTCATAAGCTCTTTCTTTACTTCCAACCAATTTTCATTTTGAATAGGAATGAAGCTCCAAAATCCCTTACATTATCAGGACCAGGTCAGAGCCGAGTCACTTGAAAATCCAGACCTTTACAATAGACTGAACTGGGTCAAATCTGAGCCAGGTCACAAATGACTGATTTCCAGAGCTCGGTTGAGGCATTCACAACACCAGAATAGTGTTTTTAGAGGGATATTCTTTTAGCGCTGTGAGGTTGAGTCGACTATGACCTGGTTCTAATTATGACACTGATCTTTTCCCAAAGGTTCTGATTTACCCTGGTTTGCCAAACTAGGTACATTTATCATACGTAGTCAGAACTGGGTCAGAGGCAGATCAAGACCAAGTGAAATTATAGAATCTGGTAGCCCTATTTTCCTTTAGTCAGCTTTTTCTTTAGGTCATTTAATGTTTAACAGAGTTATTTAATTTTTTCTCTTATTAATTTCTGTGTCCTCTTATAGCTAGTTTTTCTTAGTTCTAAATGTTAGTACCAGCAAAATTTGTAATGGTTGTTTTTAGAACTGGTTCTGCCTGTCCATAAAATGAGTAGACTTTGATTTTTGACCTTGAGGAGGTCAGTAGCCTACTTACATAGAAACATAGACTGTGTCCATGAGGAAAGGACTGCTAGGTCCATCTAGTCTGCTCTATTTCCCCTGCCTGTCACTACACCCTGGACCCTAATTGGTCACAGGTGCCCGTCCCTCCTCTATTACCTCTGTTCATTATAGCCGTGTGCCTATTCCACGCATGTTTGAAGCTCCCCACTCCCTTCACCCCACCACCTCTTCTGGCAGGCTGTTCTAGACATCCACCACCCTTTCTGTGAAGGAATAGTTGTTACAGAAACATAGAAACACAGACTGTGTCAGGAGAAAAGGACCAGTAGGCCCATGTAGTCTGCCCTATTTCCCTGCCTGTTGCTACACCTTGGACCCTACTTGCTTACAGGTGTTAGTGTGTTGAGCTGTGACCCTGGAGATCCAGATCTGAATCCCAGTACTGTTACTGATTTACTGTGTGACCACAGCAAGTCACTGAACTGCCTCTCTTCACAGAGCTTAAGGCAGCAGTACATATTCACGTGAAGCATTTGGACAAGAGAGGTGCATCATTTCTGAATTCCATTCCCACTGCCAGAATTTCATGCAGTTTCAAAATGCCACCCAATTCCACAGAATTCTGTCAGAGTGGAATTCAAAATTCCAAACCAGATTTAAAAAAACTCCTGCAGTTTAGTAATTTTATTTTATTTATTTAGTTTTTGTTTACTGTGTAAGGTATTCTAGACAAACATTTGCCTATTTTCAGACATGACCTGGGAGATTACGTCCAATTACATACAAATTCCATGACCAAAGTATCAAACAATTGTATATATAGAACATTATTCAAACAAAAATATACATATACCTATGAATTCCAGGACACTAATATCAGTAATAGTGTAATCAAAACATAGTGTAAACATCAGTGTAAACAAACACAAATGAATGACATAAATGGGTCACATTATAGGTAAAAAGAGTCCTAAGATACACAGGTGCTGTTTGGGCTAGATAATAGGTTGCCATAAGGGCCACCATTTAGAAGTATAGAGGCAGGAGCAGGCATACAACTGTGGCAGGTGATTTTGGAACTATTTTCGGAAAACACGTGTGCGTGGACACTGTTTGATATTGGTTGGGCAGTATTCCACAGTTTGAAGCAGATGTGGCAAATGCTGACTCTCTAGCTTAGTCTTTGTCCAAGGGACAGTAAGCAAGTCATGGTCAGTGGACGAAGAGGCGCAGTTTTATACTGTATGGTATTAAGTAAGAGGCTAGAGATGAGGAGAGTGGCTGTTTAGGACACTGTAAATCCTACCCCCAAGGATAAGATCCCACTGACCAAAGGGACAGCCATCCCAGTTTGGAATTTAATGTACTGTGGTGGACGAGAAAATCACTAGCTAGCACAGAATGACATATATTGTTATATACCAAATCCCATTTGTGCAGAATATGGTTAGGGGTTTGGAGAAGATAGGGAGGCCATAGGTAAGTTTGGGTAGTAAGATGCTCCTAGCTACAGCCATTCGGGCAGATGGGGTAAGGTTATGACTGGCACGATATGCTAATCTCAGTCTAATATTGACTCCTCTGTAAATGGTGGGTACATGGAGGAGAAATCTAATGATGGTTTCAGTGTGATTCCAAGGTATTTAATAAAGGGAACAGCGTCAAGGAGCATACCATCATCATTTGTTACCAACAACGGTACAAGGACATTTTAAGCCGACTAAGGGTGCTGACTAATATTGCATTAGACTTGGCTGAGTTCATTAAGAGTTTGTTCTGAAGAAGCCAGGATTGAACAAATGTTAGATCTGTGGTAAGTTTACAGCTGAGCTCAGTGGTGTTCTTGGCACTCATGGGGAAAACATGGTCATCTGCATACAAAAGGGTGCGGTATTTTTGAAGCATTGATTTACCATGTAATATGGTAAAGGAAGAATAGTGGCCTGAGTGTGGAGCCCTGTGGGACACCAACATTGATTGGAGCAGGACTGGACAGGGTGGAGCCAAAGCAGACTCACTGATACCTGTTGGTTAGGTAGTTCCGAACCAAGGAAGGGCAGTGTCCAAGATTCCAAGATCAGTAAGTTTATGCAGAGTAATGAGTGGTCGACCATCTCAAAGGCCATGGTAAGATCAATAAATACAGCACTGGTGAGCTCACCTTTATCAAAGGAAGTGGTGATACCATTGTTCGAGGTAAGCAGGGCAGTGGTGGTGTTGCTGTGGTGTGGACAGAAGCCATGTCGGGCTGAGGAGAGAGATTGGTGGAAAGGTACCCAATGAGTTGTGTTGATACCATTTTTCAAGGATCTTGTTTAGGGTAGGGAGTATTGCTATAGGCCTGGTATTCCATAAACCATGGAATAGCACTCAGTGGTATATGGAACCCATAGAGTCATATTCCATAAACCATGGTTTCCATTAACAGTGGAACAGCACTCAGTGGTTTACAGAACCTGTAGATGCATATTCTATAAACCAAAGTTTCTGTAAACTGTGGAATAGCACTCAGTGGTTTACAGAACCCATAGATTAATTTTCCATAAACCATGGAAGAGCAGTCAGTGGTTTACAGAACCCGTAGATTCATTTTCCATAAACCACAGATTACATAACCCATGGAAGAGCACTCAGTTGTTTACAGAACCTAAAGTTCATTTTCCGTAAACCACAGGTTACATAAACCATGGAATAACATTCCATAGAAATGCTTTTGAATTTTGCAGAATTAAAAAAAATTCCAAAAGCATTTTGAAATAAATCCCATTCACACATATTCTGCTGGTAGAACTCCACAGTTTTAATTCTGACCAGTCCTTTTATTCTGCTTTATAGGACATTTGTTCTGCTGGATTGTAAAATGCCCTTTTCCCTATTTTGTGTCTGCTTAAGCATTTTGTTTGATGTTTGAAAAGTAAAGGAACACTCCTTTTAATATGGCTTTCTGTTAGTTTTCAGCATTATTCTCAGTTGCTTTTGATCACACATCACTTTCTTATGGCTAGGCAGTACTAGCATACAACATATGCTGCTCCCTGACCATATGGGTCAGTAAGTGCTCCAAAGCAGCAACATAAAAAAAAACATGGAGATAGCCATATGAAAGAACACGCCTTCAAAATTATTTCACATCTGAAAAATACTGAAACAGATTCAAAATGAGCCAAAGGACATCCTACAAGTCTGGGTATAAGGGTGACTTAAAATGAAATAAAAATATAGGTTTAAAATATCCACTGTAACAAGCACTGCTGCCTTGGCCTTCCTCTGCTTGCTTAATACAGCTTCAACTGTGTATAAAAGACTCACTGTATGTTTTGGAACTGGGGGTGTGGTGGAGGTGAGGGTTGTAGAAAAACATACATCAAAAATGTCATGTTGTGCAAGATTACAGTCCTCATTAGTATAGTGGAAAGCATCCATGCCTGTCATGCGAGAGACGGTTCAATTCTGCAGCGTGGAGAAACTCTTTGTAGGAGTGGTGTGGCATAATGCTTAGAGCACCAGCTTGGAAACCAAGAAATGGCAAGTTCAAACCCTACTAGGCCAAATTCTCATTCTGATACTGGGCGGTCACTTAAACTCATGGTGTCCCACTCACTCAGCTGCAGAAATGGGTAGAAGTGGGACCCCTGTAAATGAGATAGTTACGTTTCAGCTGGGTTATCCTGGTTAAATAAATTAAAAATATACAGAAAATAGATTACTTAAGCATGACATGGTCTTCTATCGAAATAGGGATGCAGTCACAAGTAGATACAACTGGAGATTAGTAGTGGGGTAAATTCAGGATATATGAGAAGTCCTTCTTCACTGAGAGTGTGGTGGAGCTATGGAACAGTCAGTCAGCAGAACTGGTGGGGAAGGTACCAAAATGGATTTAAAACATGGTTAGAACAGATCAAGGGGACTAAAAGTGCCACTAGGGAAATGGGGGTTAGGATGCATGAGGGTCAAGGGTGAAAAATCCCCAGGGCACTAGGTCGAGGACTGAGGTAACTATTGTATTAGCAGACACAATGGGCCATTGGTCTCTTTCCGCCATCAGGTTCTATGTTTCTGTGTTTCCATTACTTTTGAGGCTATTTTGTTACCCAGCTGAAGTCACAATAAGAATGTTGTGTTCTCGTGACCTAAACAAAGTGCAAATGCATAGAAAAAGGTACTGCAATAATTTTGCTCCATTGGGTAACACTGTATCAGGATGTACAGCTGTAGGGCAACAAACAGGGTTTTGTGTGAAACTGCAAGGGCACCCGCAACCCTGTGCCTTGCAAACCTGGGGCGATGCTGAAACAAATCAGGGGCAGATGACCAAAACCAGGTACACATCTTAAAAAGTAGAACTATCAGCTTAAGAACATGCTGCCACATGTGGCGTGGTGCTGAATGTAATTTCTGGAGAACCAGGCTGTAACAGTAACGGATGGCATGCTTATGTAAATCCCTATGCCTCAGTGACAGAAAAGTCACATTGTGGAGGGACAGAGGAAATGTTTGAGGTAAAATCAGGGACACTTGAGAGCTCTGCTGGGGGCAAGTAACAACAGGGGTCATGTACATACTGTTGTACAAGTTTTATTTTGCTAGCTGCAGCCCTGGGAGGGTGGGCATGCAATGGAACCCCATATGACAAATCTTGAAATGGGTCGCCAGCGCTGTCTGTTTATACCTCTAAGGAGACCTATTCTGAGCCTGTCAATAACCAATCAATCTGAAGGATCCTATTAGGTTAGAGGTTGAAGCACTGGTGATAAATAACTGGGTATCCTAAACCTGAAATCGACATGGGGAGGGTTGGTTGGTGATGGTTGGTGGGTGGGGAGGTGATAAGTAATGAGTTGTCGGTGCAACTCCCACCCCGCCTCGGCATCCCAGGGCAAAGTCAGCATTGACACAGAGGGCCTGTATCAGGTCATTATTCTAATGACATTAATCCAGTGAATGGTCAGGCCAGTGTTAATTGCACACTCAATTTGTCAAAGTAATTCCACCGTAAACTTTTCATTATTTATGCCTGGGTGTGTGCTCAGGGACGTGGGCTCTAACAAGGGGAGGGTGCTGTCCCAGCATTTTCAGGGACAGGTTCTATGCTTTGTTGGTTATACATTGATAGGTACTCCCCAGTGTCACTTGATGTGCACAAGTGTTGCTGTGTATGTTCTTAGGGTGAAAGCAAGCAGCAGAGAGGTTTGGATGTCCTAAACACATGAAACAAGTGTTTCTTTACAGCAAAAGAGGTGAGACTGGCTGTGCACATGTTAATATCACTTAGCAGTCTTTTGGACATGTTTGTTTAAAGCAAGTAACTGCTTTTGTGTAAACTTTAAAAACATAATATTTAGGCACAGTTCTGCTTATTTGTCAGTATCTGTGGCTCAGTAGTAGCACACTCGCTCTTGGGGTCGAATATTGAAAGTTGTGGGGTTCTAGCTCCACACCAGGTACATGACGTGAACACCCATACCTGATACAGTAGTGAAGTATATTGGGGGTGATGCACTGCTCAGGTGATGTCTTTAGGATGTAGTCTGAAACCAAGATCCTCTCAGCCTATCTCTGGTCACTGTCAGGTGAACATAAAAGATCCCATGGCACATATCAAGGAAGAGTAGGGAGTTTGTTTCTCACTTCATTCCCACTGTCCAAAAATGAGGTTAATGTAATCCATCCCTGAAGAAGCACCTGAAATGAGCCATCCTAGCTCAGTGTCCAATTCCTCAATAGGACCTCAATATGTACACTCTGGAAGAGAGGAGGGAGTGGTGGGGATATGATGAGATCTTTAAATAACTCATGGGGTAAATAAGGTACAGGAGGGAGTATTTTTCACAAAAAGTACTCAAGGACAAGGGACGTGCTATGAAGCTGGAGGGTAGATTCAGGAGAGATGTGAAGAAGTACTTTGGAGTGGTGAATTCCTGGAACAACCTTCCAGCAGAGGTGGTGGGGTTGAAAACAATGGTGGGGTTGAAGACTGTATGGGATAGGCATAAGGGAATCTTAGTAGAAAGTAAGGAGGAGAAAGCCAGAGATCAAGTAGGGTCTGCGGCGATACTGTAGGGAGGGAAAAATGGTCAGGCTGGGGTGGACCAAGCAGTCCTTATCTGCTGTCAAATTCTGAATTTCTATGTTTCCAGGTCAAAATGACAGATAAATACCGATTTTTATATATCTCTTCATGGTCTACAAGGATCGTTTGCATGGAAACAAGATCCTTGGCCCTGTAGCTGATCTACTCCTGCTGATTAATCCTCTGCTACAGTTTGGTCCTCCATTTGTGATGTTACATTGCTGCAGTAGCAGACTGTGATGTCACAAACAGAGGATAACAACTACAGAAAAGGAGTGAACAGCAAAAGCAGCTGAACTCAACAGGACTGGAAGCAAATTAACCAAGTAACAAAGGACTGGGTACTGCTGCCAAAGCAAATTAACCAAGTAACAAAGGACTGAGATACTGCTGCCAATCAAATTAACCAAGTAACAAAGGACAAGGTACTACTGCCAAACAAATTAACCAAGTAACAAAGAGGTGGGGTACTGCTGCCAAGCAAATTAACCAAGTGACAAAGGAGTGGGGTACTGCTGCCAAGCAAATTAACCAAGTGACAAAGGACGGTACTGCTGCCAAACAAATTAACCAAGTGACAAGGACGGTACTGCTGCCAAGGAAATTAACCAAGTGACAAAGGACGGGATACTGCTGCCAAGCAAATTAACCAAGTGACAAAGGACGGTACTGCTGCCAAGCAAATTAACCAAGTAACAAAGGACCGGTACTGCTGCCAAGCAAATTAACCAAGTAACAAAGGACAGGGTACTGCTGCCAAGCAAATTAACCAAGTAACAAAGGGTGGGGTACTACTGCCAAGCAAATTAACCAAGTAACAAAGGACTGGGGTACTACTGCCAAGCAAATTAACCAAGTAACAAGGACTGGGGTACTACTGCCAAGCAAATTAACCAAGTAACAAAGGGTGGGGTACTACTGCCAAGCAAATTAACCAAGTAACAAAGGTGGGGTACTACTGCCAAGCAAATTAACCAAGTAACAAAGGACTGGGGTACTACTGCCAAACAAATTAATCAAGTAACAAAGGTGGGGTACTACTGCCAATCAAATTAACCAAGTAACAAAGGTGGGGTACTGCTGCCAAACAAATTAACCAAGTGACAAGGACTGGGGTACTGCTGCCAAGGAAATTAACCAAGTGACAAAGACTGAGGTACTGCTGCCAAGCAAATGAACCATGTGACAAAGGACAGGGATACTACTGCCAAGAAGCCAAGTAACAAAGGACGGGATACTACTGCCAAGCAAATTAATCAAGTAACAAAGGGTGGGGTACTACTGCCAATCAAATTAACCAAGTAACAAAGGAGTGGGTACTGCTGCCAAGCAAATTAACCAAGTGACAAAGGACACAGGTACTGCTGCCAAGGAAATTAACCAAGTGACAAAGACTGGGGTACTGCTGCCAAGCAAATGAACCATGTGACAAAGGACGGGATACTACTGCCAAGGAAATTAGCCATGTAACAAAGGACGGGATACTACTGCCAAGGAAATTAAGCAAGTAACAAAGGACTGGAATACTGCTGCCAAACAAATTAACCAAGTGACAAAGGACAGGGTACTGCTGCAAGGAATTAGCCAAGTGACAAAGGACTGGGATACTGCTGCCAAGGAAATTAGCCAAGTGACAAAGGACAGGATACTGCTGCCAAGCAAATTAACCAAATAATAAAGGACCAGGGTACTGCTGCCAAGACAAATTAACCAAGTGACAAAGGACCAGGATACTGCTGCCAAGCAAATTAACCGAGTAACAAAGGACCGTGGTACTGCTGCCAAGCAAATTAACAAGTGACAAAGGGCCGTGGTACTGCTGCCAAGCAAATTAACCAAGTGACAAAGGACTGGGGTACTGCTGCCAAACAAATTAACCAAGTGACAAAGGACCGAGGATACTGCTGCCAAACAAATTAACCAAGTGATAAAGGATCGGGTACTGCTGCCAAGCAAATTAACCAAGTGACAAAGGACTGGGATACTGCTGCCAAGGAAATTAATCAAGTGACAAAGGACTGGGGTACTGCTGCCAAGCAAATGAACCACGTGACAAAGGACCGGGATACTACTGCCAAGAAATTAGCCAAGTAACAAAGGACTGGGATACTACTGCCAAGAAATTAAGCAATTAACAAAGGACTGGAATACTGCTGCCAAACAAATTAACCAAGTGACAAAGGACGGAAGTACTGCTGCCAAACAAATTAACCATGTGACAAGGACTGGGATACTACTGCAAGGAAATTAGCCAAGTAACAAAGGACTGGGATACTGCTGCCAAGCAAATTAATCAAGTAACAAAGGACAGGGATACTACTGCCAAGGAAATTAAGCAAGTAACAAAGGACTGGAATACTGCTGCCAAACAAATTAACCAAGTGACAAAGGACAGAGGTACTGCTGCAAGGAAATTAGCCAAGTGACAAAGGACTGGGATACTGCTGCCAAGGAAATTAGCCAAGTAGACAGACTGACAGGGATACTGCTGCCAAGCAAATTAACCAAATAATAAAGGACCAGGGTACTGCTGCCAAACAAATTAACCAGTGACAAGGACCCAGGATACTGCTGCCAAACAAATTAACCTTGATAACAAGGACCGTGCGCCAACAAATTAACCAAGTGACAAAGGAGCCGTGGTACTGCTGCAAGCAAATTAACCAAGTGACAAAGGGCGGGTACTGCTGCCAACAAATTAACCAAAGACAAAGGGCGAGTACTGCTGCCAAACAAATTAACCAAGTGATAAAGGATCGGGTACTGCTGCCAAGCAAATTAACCAAGTGACAAAGGACTGGGATACTGCTGCCAAGGAAATTAATCAAGTGACAAAGGACTGGGGTACTGCTGCCAAGCAAATGAACCACGTGACAAAGGACAGGATACTACTGCCAAGGAAATTAGCCAAGTAACAAAGGACTGGGATACTACTGCCAAGGAAATTAAGCAATTAACAAAGGACTGGAATACTGCTGCCAAACAAATTAACCAAGTGACAAAGGACCGGATTACTGCTGCCAAACAAATTAACCATGTGACAAAGGACTGGGATACTACTGCCAAGGAAATTAGCCAAGTAACAAAGGACTGGGATACTGCTGCCAAGAAATTAGCCAAGTGACAAGGACCGGGATACTGCTGCCAAGGAAATTAACCAAGTGACAAAGGACCAGGATACTGCTGCCAAGCAAATTAACCAAGTAATAAAGGACCGGTACTGCTGCCAAGCAAATTAACCAAGTGACAAAGGACTGGGATACTGCTGCCAAGGAAATTAACCAAGTAACACATGACTGGGAGTGGTCGAAAGGGGAACATCTCCCCTTCTTGGAGGATATGGTCAGAAGGGAGCTGCTAGAGCTTAGGGCAGACAAGGCTATGCGACCAGATGCTGTGTACCCTAGAGTACTGAGGAGCTCAGGGAGGAGTTGGTGACACCGCTGGCAGAGTTGTTTACCCCATCACTGGAAATGGGAGGGTCCCAGAGAATCGGAAGAAAGCAAGCGTGGTTCTGCTTCACAAGGGTGGGGATAGGAAGTGGTGGGAAACTACAGGACTGTCAGCCTAACGACACTGGTTGGGAAGATTATGAGTCACTCTTAAAAGAGCACATAGTGGACTACCTCGAGGGAAAGGGCTGGTTGACCCCAGGCAGCATGGGTTTACTAAGGGAGATCGTGCCAAACAAACTTAGTGGAGTTTTTCGACTGGAAATGGGTGGTGGAACTGAGGAAGAGCTGTGTGGGCGGTTCCATGTGATATCGGTGACTACAATATGGCGAAGATCAAAACAGCGAAAATAAATAGTGACTGCAATATAGGGTGACGCATATTGCGGCGACTATCATTGTCAACAAATTAGCACTACCAACAATGAAATATGAGGTATTCACACATAAAATGTGAAATTGTATGCTAGCCATCGTAAATATTCCACACAATCATGCCTAGCATACTCCAAGCGACCACACTCAGATGCTCATTCTGATCCCAATATCTCCTTCTGCCAGTAGCGCTCCCAGCTCTGGACAACATCTGTTAGAGCCTCACCTCCATTAGCTGCTGTTCTTCCTTCCTTACAATTCAACAGGCACCATATGGTGGGGTGGCAGACACCAAGCCATGAATTGAAGCCCCGTCCCACCCTCCACCTATTATTTGTACGCACCTCTCCAAATGCTCCTTATCCTGGTGATAGAGGAACCCTACATACAGCAGGAGCCGCTTCCCCTTCTGAGGCGCCAAGTACCCAAAGCAGCCATTACTACTTAGTTACCTACTGCTAACTGGGCCCTTTGTAGACGTAGGGGCAGCCCAATACCCCCCTGCCATCTCTAAATATCTAACACCGAGGTGCTTTGATTGTGGGGATAAGCTACAACTCAGGGTCACCATACTGGTGTTTGCCTTATTTGTGCTGTTGCCATTAGTTGCTGATTGCCGTTATTCATGGTTGCCATTTCAGTAGTTGCCTTAAGTTAGTCTCACGTTATTGTGTCGCCGTAATGACTTCACCATTATCACATGCTACCATGTGGGTTCGGCCTATCTGGACTTCAGAAAGGTGTTCGACATGGTGCCTCCAAAAAGACTACTAAACAAATTGGACAGTCTTGGGGTGGGACCACCCATAGTAAAATAGGTCGAAAACTGGCTCACTGGGAGGACCCAAATGGTGAAGGTAAACAGTAACTCTCTAGTGTCAGTGGCTCAGTGGGTAGCACACCTCCTGAGACCGGGAGATCAGAGGGCTGTGGGTTCAGTTCCCACATCTGGCACTTGGGTTAATATCCAATACTGACACTGCAGTGCAGCATGAGGGAGTGCTGCACTTCTGAGGTGCCATCTTTCGAATGAGATGTTAAACTGAGGTCCCATCTGCCTGGATTGGTGGTAGTTCAGGTGGATGTTAAAGATCCCATGGCACTTATCGAAAGAGTAGGGAATTTCCCCGGTGTCCTGGCCAAATTTCCCATTCACTAAAATACCACCAACTGCTTACTCTGGTTCAATTTCAGTTGGTTACCATCTGTATCCCCTGGTCGCCCTGAAAAAGGGACTTCTAGTCTCAGTGGGCCTACGGGTCAACAAAATTCATTAAATAAATAAATATAGAGAGTGCTAAGTAGAGTACTGCAGGGGGTTGGTTTTAGGTCCAGTCATATTCAAGCGTCTTAGCTGGAGACATTACAGTTGGGTTGGAGGGAAGGTGTGCATGTTAGCTGATGACACAAAGATCAGCAACAGGGTGAATACATAAGAGGGTGTGAGCAGGATGAGGAGGACCTTAAAAGCTGGAGCAGTGGTCCATGTTGTGGAGCCTGGGGTTTAACATGGGGTAGTGTAAAATTATGCATTTGGGGATTAGAAATCACAGAGCAAAATATGAACTGGGGGGGAGGACAAATAGCAGTCACGGATCAAGAAAGAGAGCTTGGGGTCATCATCACAGCTGACCTCAAGACAACAGGTCAATGCCAAAGGTGGTAGGAAAGGCAAGCAGAATGTTGGAATGCATAGGGTGGGGTATAGTTAGCAGACGGAGGGAGGTAATTGTTCCCTGTATAAGACATTGGTCCAGCCTCACCTTGAGTACTGCATGCAGTTCTGGAGGCCACATCTGAAAAAGGATGTTGGGAGTGTGGAGGTTGTCCAAAGGAGGGCCACCAGAATAATTCATGGGCTGCAGGGAGGGCATATGAGGACAGACTGAGAGATCTAAATATGTACTCCCTGGAGGAAAGGAGGGACAGGAGGGACATGATTGAGACTTACAGATATTTAAAGGGGTTTAATGGGATACAGGAGGGTTGCTTATTTCAGAAGAAGGGCTCCACAACCAGGGACACAGCATGAAGTTGGAGGGAAAATTTAGGGGAATATAAGAAAGTAGTTTTTCACAGAGAGGTGGTGGATGCCTGGAATAGGTTGCCAGAAAAAGTGGTAGGTTGAAACTGTCTCTGGTTTTAGCATGCATGGGACAGATACAAGGAGATCCTGAGGTTGGGGGAGGAGGAGGGGTGATTTGGATAAACATGAGTAAATGGGTATCATAGGCTGACTTGGTGGGCCATGTTGGTCCCTATCTGCTGACAAATGTATGTATATGAATTGCATCCTAATATTACGTCTTTTAAAGTTTTCTCAACGATGATAAACTCATGACCACGTGATGGCCCAGCGGATCCTGACACACTTGTGCAGGCTACCCATGCTTGGGCACAGAGTTAGTAGCTGGAATCATGATGAACATGGCTGGGAGCATGAGTCCACCTGGAGTGGGACAGCAGGTGCCAAGCAATGCAGTGGGCTCTTGTGGTGGGCAGGGGAGCCTGTGCCAACACAAGGGCGGTGCATGCAGCCAGGCAATCTGCACCATCAGAGGACACTGGATGACTGGCCCACATGGCGGAGTGGAGGAAGGCAAGGAAAACCTGGGAGAAAACCCAGGCTACTTTCTAAATGACAACAAAAGGACCTGAACAGGGGCCAGCCCACTGACACAGCTGTAGGGCTACTGCTTGCGATGCCAGGTGGCCCGGTTCCTGGGAACGAGCTCATCAGAGGCCGGCCGGAGGAGGTGAGTTGAGCATCTTAGAGGACATGCTCCTCCTCGGGAAGGGAGGGAGGGTAGATGGACTCTGCTGTGCTACTGTCTCCTGGGGTGACCACAGGTGGCAGTGCAAGCAGAGCCACAAAGAGGGGAGGATGCCAATGTGCTGTGACATGCAGTGCGTGCACACACATGCATGCACATCAAGGGCACTTCGGGGCATCCTACAGCAGCTGGGACAAAACAAGGAAAAATGCCAGATACTGCAGGAGAACATCCCCGCCCCCGCTGGCCGAGCTGCTCCCCTCTGAAGCATCCAACTAAGTCTCCATCAGAGTAGAGCCCCTCCTAACAGTCTCTCCCGGGCGGGTAAGTCAGGGTGTTAGTGGAGGTGAGGTAAGTCCTGGGAATGCAGGTGAGGGGCTTGGTGAGTGGGGAGGACCAATGGGAGCAGCTGTCAGGAGGGTAACAAAAGTATACTAAATTAAAAAGAAGACCTCAGCAGGGTATATCCCGGATGATGGCAGCTGGCTGAGGGATAACATATAAATGAAAAACAAAAACATTTACAAACACACTTTAAGGAAATAAATAGTGCTTTTTACTTACTAACATTTTGTTCTTCCTTCCTTTTGAGTCCAGCCCCTCCTTCGGTCCATTCAAAAGCCCTTCCACATCTCTGGAATGGCTAGTGCTGACCCCATATACACCTGACCTGCACTTTCCCTCTGGATGAGGCGGCTGATTAGTAGTAGCTGCAGCTGGAGCATCTAATTTCATGGGTGGGGAAAGCACCTGCCCCTAAGTGGCTGAGGGAGTATTGTGACATTACTATTCACCAGAATTCAGTTCAATTACATTTCATTCAGGATAAAAACCTTTGAGCAGAGCTTGTTTACACTGGTACCCTGTTAAGGCAAAACCTCTGATGACAAATTAATATGTTACAGACTTAAATGGTGCTAGATACTGTATGCAACTTACAAGGCATTGCAGGTTTACAGAGGTGTGATAAAATCCTGTAATTTTCCTGTTTGTTCCAATTCCCCTCCCCTTTCACATCAAGGTAGGACATGTGGGAGGTCATTGTTGGCCAGTGGGTAGCAATCGCACTCCCATGTCGGCCACATGGCTTCAGAAGTGAGCCCAGGAAGCCGCTCTGGTGATCCTGAGGTCTGGGGAGGCAGCTTGGGGGTTGTCAGGTTATGCCACATTAGTGACCTCTGTGGTGGGTCAGGGTGCTTGCCTCTTCTGCAGGGTTACACTAGCATTGCACAAGGTCTGAAGGGGCACCCAATGCTGGGGAGGAGGGTGGGGCTAGAAAAGAGACGTAGGACTCCATCAGCAGGATGAAGCTCCTTCCTATCACAGGCCCCACTGCACCGACTGGGCCCTGGCTTCCTACGTGGATGTAATTGCTAGGACGGACCTCCTCCTCCCTTGCCCCCACCATGCGCAATTCATGAGGATCATTGAGCATCACATAAGTGCCAGAGATTGAGAGTGATGGGATTGAGACACAGGAAGCTGAAGGGACTGGAGGAGGAAGTTGGCATAAACACAGGATGAAAAAGGTAGAGCATGTGACAGGGCTCTGCTCACTGGCTGGATGTGGAGGACTGAGGCCCACCAGCTGCTCACTGATGCTCCCATCATTTGATGGGGCAATAAAGGTCCTGATGCCTCCGTGTTAGAAATCAGCATTCCACATAACACCGTGCCAATCATGCATCACAGTGGGCAGCAGTATGCTAACCAGGTGACTCCAGCACCCTTTGGGCCACAAGGGGCAGTCTTGAAGTGATAGGAACTGCCCATCCTCCTGGGTGGTGGACTGGGTTTGAAGTGGGAACCTTGGTCACCAGGGTGGTACACCAGTGCACTTTCCAGTTGGCCATAGTACAGCCCAGAATGCATTTTATAATTATTCGTGAGACCCCCCAAAGAAAGCAGTGAATTTTACATTTTGCAATACATTTTTGGTTCTTTTTTAACCTGGATTCTTACCTCTATCTTCTTATGAGCCCAATGCCTGTTTGCTTCAGGGCCCCAAGGCACACTGCAAACCCCTGCACCTCTGCCCTGTACACACTTGCCTTCATCTTGCCCTGGATTGTCCCCAGGTGGGTGTGTAAGGATATACCAAGACAGTGTCTTATTGTTAGCGGAGGCATAAGACTTGAATGTACTGTGGTTTGTCATCTACAGGCAGTGTAGACATTTGTCTTTTCTTTCCCTCCCACTGGGATGTCAACCTCAGTGTCCCCTATGAGCCTACGCGGCGGCACACACACACACACACACACACACACACAGTGTGTTGCTGTATGTAACTTAGCTAACATCTCCCACAAAAGTACCTTACCTATAATGCCACTTGTGGGAAACAGGAGGCAGTGCAGCCTCCCTCCCAGAGGAAGAGTGTCCTCTGGGACACTTCATCCCCACCGCTTGTGTTGCAAGCCTCAGCCCTATTGCTGCACCGATGGGCTGGCCTGTTTTTCAATTTCCAGAAACTGTGATTTCATGCGAATTCTGCATGCAGAATAACGTAGTCACGGCTTCCAGCTGGAGCTGCTTCAAGATGGCAACCTAGTTGTGGAGCTCAGCAAAGGTATGTAAATGATCTGTTGCCATCCGCTATCTAGGGCAATTTAAAAACAGTACTTAATCCGAAAGTGATATTCAGTTGTTAGTCTAAGCAAAAATTAAAGAGCTAGTGGAACCAAAAATAGCATACAAAACTTACAAATTTTAGAAGCAGTCAGTTGTAACTTTTTATTTCTAAAGTGTTTTCCTTTTGCTCATTAGAGCGTTTTCTATACTTTGGTATTATGCGGATGCTTGGAATAGCACTCTGCTGGCAACTGACACATCTGATTCTAGCCCCCCGACTACATCATCAGCACTGTGACCTCACTGACAGTGACATCACAGGTGACTGACCTGGCAGCTACTAGGCGGCTCTTTCTGAGCAACTGTGATGTCACAGTCCAGTGAGGTCACAATGCTGATGATGTAATGGGAGGGACAGAGCTAGTTATGTCAGCTGCCAGGCAGGTGCTGTTCCACATCATACCTACTAACTGCAGGTAAAGAAAATCTTCTAATTAACAAAGGGAAAAAGCACCTCAGATATAAAAGTTATTAGTTGACTGTGGTTAAAACTCATATTAGTTTTAGGCAGTAAGCTAGCTCTTTAAGATCCCTCAGTGGAGGAAGAACGACAGAAGTTCACATTGCAGCTGTCATAGTCAGTTGAGTTTGAAGGCCTCTCAGTTCCTGTTGCTGAGTATTAAGGGGATACGTGATGGCAAGGGTTTGAAATGTGTAAGTAAGTAAGTAGAATTTATTTTTTAAGCTTTTCAAAACCAAAGCTGTACAAATAAAACAATTAAAATACATACATATAACATAAAAACAACAATAACAATATAATCACAATAAAATCACTCTCCATATGCCTGTTTAAATAAATAAGTTTTAGTTCTAACTTAAAACTTTCAACTATCAGAGCAGCTTCAGTATCCGACGGTGAGAATTCCACAGGGTAGGAGCAGCGTAAGAAAATGCCCGAGCTCCAGAAGTTTTAAAGCGGACCCTGGGAACCTCTAGCAATCCCTTATCGGGGAGCACAGCAAGCAAGAGGGACAGTAGGGAATAAGGAGAGCTTGAAGATACTGCGGTCCTGTTCGTGTAGGGCTTTATAGGTCAGTAACCCGACCTTAAGATGATCCGCCACTGAACCGGCAGCCAGTGCAGTTCGCGCAGCACAGGCGTAATATGACTTCTTATAGATGTCCCAGTCAAAAGCCTGACTGCTGCATTCTGCACCAGCTGCAAGTGTGGGATATCAACCCTGGTAGCCCTAGGTACAGGGCATTGCAGTAATCAAGCGAGTAACAAAGGCATGGATCAATACCGGAAGGTAGCGGAGGAACTAGGTGTTTCACCGGCGATATTCTAAGATGATAAAGGAAGATTTGACAGCGGATGACACCTGAAATTTCAGGGTCAAGCCACCGTCAATAATACGTCAGATTCGCACCGGTCTGAGGTTGAGAGCTGGGCACCATCGATCCATATGCCTGAAGGAAGCCCAGCCCTACAACCCGCCTCAAGGCAACCTGGGTCCACCACCAACACCTCAGTCTTATCCGGGTTTAACCTTAGCCAGCTGGCACTCATCCAATTCTTGATCTCGGATAGACAGCTGTTAAGTACAGAGACTGCATCTTCCTGTCCGGGACTAAAGGACAAATACAGCTGGGTATCATCTGCACAGCAGTGAAAGCCAAGCCGTATTGCCTAATAATGTCCCAATGGCAGCATATAGACAGTGAACAACATGGGTGCTAAAATGGAACTCTCTGAGACCCCACAGGGCAGGAGGAAGGTATCAGAGGAATAAATTCCGGTGATAACCTTCTGTCTCCGCCCGTGAGAAAAGTTGAAACCACTGCAGAACTGTACCAGACAGTCCGCGAGTAGAACTGAGGTGTTCAAAAAGCACACCATGGTCCACAGTATCGAATGCTGCAGAGAGATCAAGAAGGACTAGAATAGTACAAGCCTTTCGATCTCTACGCTATCAGGAGATCATTTAGAACCCGGACAAGGCAGTCTCAGTACTATGTCTTTCCTAAATCCTGATTGGAGAGTATCATAGACTTTGTGATTTGTAATATGGTAGTCAGTTGCAGTGCAGCCACCTTTTCAATAACCTTGCCCAAGAAGGGCAGGTTAGAATGGGTCTGTAGTTAGCTGGACAGTTCAGGTTCAATGAAGGTTTTTAGGGTGGTCGACGACCGCCTCCTTTAGGGATCAGGAAGATCCCTGCTCCAGAGATTTCAAACAATTTCAGCAATGGTGGACAGATAGTATCTCGCAACTTAATAATAGGGCGTGGGGCCGGATCAAACTACAACTGGTTGGACGTACAGTCTGGACAATCCTTACAATATCCATGAATTCCGCCTACCAAAGTCAAACCAGGTAACACAGGTGTTTGTTTCCCCTGCCGATCACTGCAAACCCTTAAAGAGTGAGCCTGGCGATATCCGACCTAATGCTGGCAATCTTATCAGCGAAAAACCGAACAGCTCATCACACTTTACTTGTGAAAAATCTCTTCCAGACTGTAGACAGTGGATTGCACAGTCTGTCAACAGTCTGAAAGAGTTGAGCTGGTCAGTTCTGCTGTAGTAATCTCCTGGACGGAACTCTGCCTTCTTACGGGTTATTGCTGATTGATAGATAATGTAATGATCCATCAATCTAAGTTTGTCAGCATCAAGCAAGATTTCTGCCAGGCCCTCTCTAGCCTTCGCCCACTCTCCTCAGTTCCTTCAAAGACTCATCAAACCATGGAGTCTTTGGGGCTGAGTGAGTGGGCAAACATGAACAGGAGCAATTTGGTCCAAGGCCCTGCTCACTGCCTTATTATAGGCAAGAACAAGGTCTCCTGGACTCATGCTCTCACCCAAAACACCGATGGGTCCAGTACGCTAATAGACCCTCTGGGTTTACTCCCTTAAAGGGTGGTACTGGACCATCTCCATAGAGCAGGCCTATTAGGGGTGCCCCAAAACTGAATCTTATGGTGTGATGGTCTGTCCACACATTTGGTTCCACCCCAGATGCGTAACTATCAAATCCAGTAGGAACACCAGGTCTAAAGAGTGTCCTCCTATATGGGTAGCACAGGCCCAACATAGACATAAGTTGGAGGAAATTCTTTCCAAAGTGCGAGAGATCATCGTCGACTGAGCATTGAAGTCACCCAGTATTAACCATCTGGGTGACTCCAATCCATGTCTGATGAAGTCCGCAAATTCCTTCAGGAATTCTCCACCATCGCCTGGTGGATTGTAGATGAGGAGAATCTAAACTCTGCACCTGCTGCCAATATACACTCAAAAGACCGGTGTTACCACTGGCACCTCCACAAGACTCAGATCTGATCTAAAAAGATGGCCACTCCCCATCCCTGATCCAGTCTCGGACGGTGCATCACGAGAACCTAGCGGAGCAGCAGAGTCTAAAATAGGACCTGCATTCTCATCCAGCCAGGTCTCGGTGATACATGCCAGGTCAGATGTTGCAACAAGATCTGCGATAATAGCAGTCTTGTTCCTAATAACCTGGCATTACATAGCACCACCGAGTTGGATGGGTTTTGGAGAGGAGCATGATGCCTGCCCACAATCTGTGGAGCCCTTGGGTATGAGAATCAGGCAAGGAGGACCCCTCTTCTGATCCCATTTCCGCCCAGGGCATCTCCTCGACCCAACTACCCCTATCTGCCCACCCCTCCAATCTCCCATCTGTCCAGCCCACCCATCCCTTAAGCACCTTCGCTATACCCGCTATACGGCAGTTATTAAGGGCGTCATTAGACAGCGGGGGACAATAAAAGGGAGCGGAGGTCCCGAGCAAAGTGGAGAATAGCGCTGACCGTTGTAAACTCCATTAAACACATCTTTAATAACAATTATCTAATAAACTAACTCAAAAACACACCTATCAAATAGCTCTCCTTTTCTCTCACAAAAGGAGGCAAAATATACATAAAACTAAAATAAATTCCAACTCAAAACTAACCCTAAACAATAAAATACCATTGAATATTAAACCTAAAACAATTTGTATTTTAAACACTGAAACACCTCTCACGTGCAGCAGTGCAATAGATATTATAAAATCTCCAAAACTACCTCTCCATAGCAGGGACCAAATTACTAAATCAAATTAATAATTATTAACACTAAAATTAAAATAATATAAAATATATATCCCTCTCACCACCCTCAAATTTCATAAGAAAGCAAAAGATCAATTTTCAGAGTGTTCAGAGCAAAATAAAAATCAAATGAGTCCAAATAAATAATACACAAAAGTCCAGTGGTAGGGATCCGAATCCAAACCTAACAAAGGAACCTGAAGGAGTCCACAAATCCAGTAGCGACTGTACTTCAAGGACCAAGCTCCATACAGTCAGTTTTCAGAAACAGGTAGATCAGGGCAAAATGTATTTACCTGAGACAGCAGTAACAGTACCTTACCGGTCAACGACCCACGGCTATAACCATCCCAGGTCAGCCCAAACAGTGAATCCTGGAAGGTCTAGAAGAAGCCCTAGTCCCCAGCTTCCTAGGGGTAAAAGGCAACTTCTGCCCAGTCAGGAAACCGAGGCAGGCAGCTGCCTCCCAGACAACAAAAATAATACCAAAACAGTGGCTACAGCAACTTTACCCGCTGGCGCCGCAGCTACAAGCGTCCACGAGTCAGCCCAAACGGCGAATCCGGGGCAGTCTAGGAGGCCTGGGTCCCCAGCTTCCCAGGAGCAAGCTGGCAACTCCTGCTCGGTCGGAAACCGAGAGGCAGCTAACACTCTCGAACAGTAAAAATTAGCCCACTTCACATAGATCCCCAGAGTCCACCAGAGTCCTTAAAATCACTAACAGGACACCAAAATCCTTGTATAATAGATGGAATAAACAGTACACTGTTGGAAAACCTCCTTACAATCCTCCTCCTTACAAATCCTTTTGGAGCAAAGCAGGCAGATGCTTGACAACAAACCGTAAACAGTTGGATAATACCTCCTTGCAAGTCCTCCTTATAGATCCTCTTTAAAGCAGACAGATACTTTGATGGTTTTAATCAAACGACTCCACAGCTCCATGAATTTGTTAAATCCACAGACCAGTCTTATTCCACAAGGGTTTAGACCTACCATATAGCTACAATGAGCCAAATTAACTCTGAACAAACTGTTATATGTGATGTGTGATATATCTTAATAGTGGCAAGTGAGCTCGGGGAATATACTAATATACTAAATGCCAGCAGAATAGGCCTAATGGTCTTTCGTGTCTGCTGATTTGGTCAGCCCCACCCTGGGAGCTGAAGTTGCTGCCCCTATCCCTCTCTGGCTTCTCCCTTCCCAGTCCCGGATATCCTCGCTGCATTGGATTTTGCTTCCAGAACCCTTCCTCTGTACCTATCCCACCCCTCTTGAACCCTCCACCATCCCTGCCTCCACCAGACCCCTGTGCAGCGCATTCTGTAGCTTCACCACCCTTTCAGTGAGTAGTACCTCCTCCTTTCTCCCTGAATCTCCCCCAGCTTCCACCCATGCCCTCTGCTGCCCCTCTCCTTCCTTCAGAGCACCCTGACTGCTCCTCTCCTATTAACCCTTCATGTACCTGAAGACCTGTATCATGTTCCCCGGGTCCCTTCTGTCTTCCAGTGTGTACATATTTAGCTCTTTGGGCCTCTCCCCATAGGTCCTGTCCCCAAGCCCCAAATCATTCTGGTTGCCCTCCTCTGGACCCTCTCCAGGAGTTCAGTGTCCCTCTTTAAATGTTGCCTCCAAAACGCCTCACCAAGCAGTTATACAGTGGGAGTATCACTTCCCTCCTTCTGGAGGTGATCACCCTAGCGATGCATCCCAGCATCCTGTTGGCCTTTGTCGCTGCCCTTCTACAAGTCTCCGAGTTGTTCATCTTGACATCCACCACCACCCCTAGGTCCCTCTACGTTGAAACTTGTAGCATCCCCTCAAGGGTGTACACTTGGCCCGTGTTTCTGGCTCCCAGGTGCAGTACCTTGCATTTCCCTGCATTGAACCTCAGCTTCCACTTTCTAGACCACCTTTCCAGAGCCTCCAGGTCCCTGTAGGGCCACCCTCCTCCTCATCCACCACCGCCCCAGTTTTGAGTCATCTGCAAAGAGACTCATCTCACTCCTGATACCCTTCCTTGTGTCAGAGACGTAGGCGTTGAACAGGAGGGGCCAAGGAATAATCCTGAGGGACCCCACTAATGACCCTCCTTGGGATGAGACTATCCCACCAACCATCCAGCCCTGGAGCCAATTGCTATCCATCTGATCATCTGTTTCCCCACCCCATTACTTCCAGCTTATCCAACAGGCCCCGAGAGGAACAGAGTCAAACACCTTGCTGAAGTCAAGAAAGAGGGCGTCCACTGGTCTACCCAGGTCCAGAGCACTCATCACCCAGTCATAGAACTCCACAAGGTTTGTCTGACTTGATTTTCCCAGGACGAATCCATGCTGTCTGTCGTCCAGGCACCCAGCTTTCCAGGTCCCCCCAGTCTCTCCTTGACAATGCCTTCCATCACCTTGCCCACCACTGATGTCAGATTGATGGGCCTGTAGTTCCCTGCCACCTCACTTGATCCCCCTTGTGGATAGGCACTATATGCACCACCTTCCAGTCCTGGTGCACCCACCCTGTCCTCAGAGAGATGCTGAACAGCTCCGCCAGGGTTTCGCCAGGACATCCACCAGTTCCTTCAGCACTATGGGATGTAATTTTTCCGCCCCAGTGCTTTCTCCATCTCAAGGGACCTGAGGCTTCCCTCACCCTCTGCCATGATTTCCACCTCTGCTACCTCGTCCCCTGCTTTGCCTTCCCCCCACCTGCCAGTGATATCCCTCCCAGACCCGCCAATCGGTGAGGTCCCCTCCTCAGTTTCACCATTACCTCCCATGTATGATGCAGGCCCCCCCATTTTCCTTGGTGAAACTGAGGTGAAGTACTCATTTAGTACCTCAGCCTGCTCCCCCAGGTCTTGTGCCCATCCCTCCCTGCTTTAATCCTGTTAATCTGCCCTTCACCCTTCGTTTTTCCCCAATGTATCTAAAGAACCCTTGTTCTCTCTCCTAATTTCCTGGCCATGTTCTGCTCCTTGCTTGCCTTAGCTGCCCTCACCACTCTAGTGGCTCTTCTGGCCATCAGCTCCATACCCTCGATCCCTTTCACTCCTTGAGCACTTGAATTGCCTATAGGCCACCTTCTCTTCCCTCACCACCTCCTGAACCTCCCTGGTCCACCAGCAGGGTTTTCAGGCCCCTCGCATTTTGTCTTACTCTTGCGCAGGTGCTGGTAGCATCCTGCACCCCTCCTGATGATTTCCCACCTACTGTCAGTGTCCATGTTTGGCCCAGTCCCATCCAAGTGCTCATAAGGATCCTTCCATTTACTTGAAATCCGTCCCCTGAAGTCAGTTACCTGCGTCTTTGTGCAGCCTTCTACCCCTCCTAGATTCAGGCAGAACCAGACTGTGGCATGGTGCTCCCCGCTAACGGGTCCCTTACCTTCAGGCCCCAATCTGGTCACTGTACCAGGACCACATCCAATATCTGCACCTCCCAGGTCGGTTCCTCACCTGCTGAGTTAGGAACACGTCCTGAAAGACATCCAACAACCTCTGTTCCCTGGCCACCGAGGATGTCATAGTCTCAGTCTGTTCCTGGCATGTTTAAGTCTCCCAACACCACCACCCTTCCCTGCCCAGTCTGCAGTGTCTCCTAACATCTGCTACAGACTCTCCTCCAGCTCCTCCGCCAGCATGGGGTCTCATACCACTCTATTTTTATTCTCTTGCCCCTCCTTATTATCAAGGTGACCCAAATTGCCTCCACAGTTCCCTCTGCCTTCTCCAGTTCTCCTATGGCAATGCAGTTTTTGACTATTATTGCAACCCTCCTTCCCTTCCCTCCCCGTCCTTCCTGAACATGGTGTAACCCTTCAGGTTCAGGTCCCAGTCGAGCCCTGCAGTGGCCCAGGTCTCAGTGACCGCTGCCACATCCACTCTCCCTCAGTTAGCATCGCCTGGAGCTCAGGCATTTTATTGTCAAGCTCCTGGCATTTAGCAGGACTTCACCTTCCACCCCTTTCCCTGCTCTTCCATTTCCCCTGCTCGCATTCCATTGGGGATTCTGTCTTCCCTGGTCTGCACCTTACCAGTCGGCCTTTTCCTGCATTCCTCCAGCTCCCAGGGTGGAGACAGAGTCCCTCCTTTATCGGATCCCACGGACAGCCTTTTCTACCATCCTCCCCTTCACAGGCTTAAACCCCACCTTTCACTAACGAACCCTCTATTTTCAACTTAAGGTTTCCTTCTCCTCCAAATTGAGATGGAGCCTATCTCTAGCATACAGCCCTTATCCTCCCAGGTCTCCCCCAATCCCCATCAACCCATACCCTCTGGCCCCACACCACTCCCTGAGCCACTGGTTAATCTCCCAATCTTCCTTGTGTTTCCCCACTAGCCCTTGGCACTGGCAGGATTTCGAGAAGACTGTGCATCCTGTGTCATGACAGACCCTGGCAAGCTCCCTGAACCTTGCCAGGTATCTCTAGCTCACCATTTCCCTCAATGTCATGAGTACCCAGCTGGACCAGTATGTCCAGGGACCTCCACAATCCTTTGCCAGCTGATATACCTCATGCTTGGCCCTGTGCACTGTTAGTCCAGGGAAGCATTTTGTTCTAACTGGGCAGGCTTCCCTTCCCTATCCCATTTGATACCCTGATCATGGAATCACCCAACAGAGCACTCTGACAACTCCTTTCCTCCATTTCTCCCCTTCCTTGTCCCTCATCCTTTCTACCAGCCCCTCCCCAGCCGGCTCCTTGCTCCTCCCTATCTGGGTACCACCTGCCACCCCTCCTTATTTACCCTGGCCTCCCCTTCCCTCTGATCCTATGCCCTCCTTCTCCTGAATATCCTTCTGTACCCGCTACCCCCTGTCACTGCTCGCAACTGGTCCTTCCCTCCATCTGCTAAACTAGCCTGGGTCGTCCTCCCTTCCTTCCTGTCTCTGTTCAGCCCCTCCATGCCTGTCGTGCTCCCTTGGCCTAAACCCTCAGCTCCCGTTACTGTATCCTCCTTGTACTTCTGGTCCTTCTCCTTGCCCTTTCCTCTCAACTGGTCCTTCTCCTTGCACTTTCCTCCTCTACTCCCTCCTTCTCCTGCTCTGATCCCTGCTCCCCATTTTCCACATTCCAAGTTTCCCCTGTTCCTCCTGCTATCCGGCCCAGCTCCTGCCCCCACTCCCTTTCCATCTCTAACTGCCCCTGTCATGGCTATACGCCCTCTCATCCTCAAGCAGAAAAAGAGAATTAGGCGGTTACTGAGCTTAGGTCGATCCACCTCCCACCTTGCTTCCTTCTGTCCAGCCCCAGCCATCTGCCTGCTTCCCTGGAGAATGTTCTCCCTTTGGCCCCCCTCTGTGAGGGTCCCCAGATACCTACCTGCTTCCTCAGTAGTGTCCTCCTTTTGGGCCCCTCTGTCAGGGTCCCTTGTGACCCCAGAGTACTCTCCTGCACTCCTTTCCTATGCCCCACCCTTAGTGGTTGGTGCAACCCGTGGGAGAACCCCTGCCCATTCCCCAACCATACCTCCCCTTCCCCCAGCTGCCTCCTAATCCTCTCAACCTCCTCCCTAAGCTGTGCCAGCTGGTAGCACACTGGGAACCACCGAGCTTCCAAGCCCAGTCTAGTGTCATGGCCACCCACACCCTGTACCCCACCACCCTCCCAAAGATACTGGCCCTAATGACGTGGTCCCATCCCCTCCAAGTAGGTTTCTTGGGTGAGCCACCAGGTTCCCCACTAGTCCAAGATACACCCCTCCCACTAATTGGGTCCCCACTAATCCTAGATACAGCCCCACAGTAAATGGGTACCCCTGTTACTAGGTGCAGTTCTACACAGTAAACTTATAAGAAGTGTACAACTCCCTAAGCTTCTCTGTCTCAGCCTTTAAATCCAACCCGAGTGGCTAGAACTACATGAGCTGCATGACATTGTACTCAATTGGGGCAGGTATTCCCCTATAAATGAGCCGAGTTCTGGGGAGGGAGGGGTGGGGAGGGTGGGATTTGGAGCCTACCCACTCTCATGAGAGTGTATCAGCCCTGGCAACACACTCTCAGCTCTCCCTCTGTTTAAGCTCAGAAAACAGAATTTCCTCACCAGAAGTTTCTGGTAGTGTAGATAGCACCTCACCCTCTGCAAACTGAATCTCACACCTCAGCTCTCCTCTGCTTAAACTCAGAAAACAGAATTACCTCACCAGAAGTTTATGGTAGTGTAGACAGCACCTCCCCTCTGCAAACTGAATCTCATGCTCTCAGCTCTCCTCTGTTTAAACTCAGAAAACAGAATTACCTCACCAGAAACTTCTGGTAGTGTGAACAGCACCTCCTCCTCTGCAAACAGGCATAGTGGAATATCATCGAGAAAGGCGGGGCGTGGCGAACCAAATGGTGTTCCCAGCGCTCTTTACCTCAAGTTAGATAATAGTATATCACGTATCAAACCCTCATATCACGATGCATTTTGCATTAGGATTTTCCTTTATGTTTCTTGGTTTATTTTTTATCTGTTATTGGTTTATTTTACCTGTTGTTCTGTGTTCTTTTCCTTTTCAGGGTTGTTCTACGTTGTTCTTTGTGCTTCTGTGAATGGGTTTTGTTTGTAGGTTCTAATTGGTTGCTTTCTTGAATGGAGTGTTCTTGTCATGTTTTATTGGGTGTTGTATTTTGTTCTCCTTTTCATTGGTTGGTTCTGTTTGTCTGTGTGTTGATTGGGCTTTCGTTATTTGGTGTTTCGGTTTTGGCGGTGTGGTTTTGGGTGTCAGCGTTTTCTCTTTCACTTGCAGTTTAGTTTCTTTCATTCAGAAACTGCATTTTATTTTATTTTATTTTGCATGTGTTGACAGTATCTAAGAGTATATTGGAGTTTATATTGTTATTTATGGAGAGGAGTATTGCTACAGGGATTGACAGGGTACTTGTGTATCTCATACATTGTTGCAAATAACATTTTCTTTTGAGGATTTTGGAGTTCTGTTTTCACTGCAAATGGCATGTCATTTATTTGGAGGGTGTTCTGTTTATGTGTGGTAGGGTTTCTTCTTTCAAGTCTGTTGCCATAGTTTTTAAGTATGTCAGTACACTTTGGAGTTCCATTTTTAATGCTTGGTAAGTATTATTTGTTTGTTTTATTTTTATTCAACTTTTTGAAATGTTTCCTGGGAATGTTTGTGTCTATTTTGGGAACTGTGGGGAGGAATAGTGGTGGTATTTTATTTTAATTTTGTGCAGCTGGGATGCTTTAAATGTAACTAACATCTTAGAATGTAGTTCGGCGGGTCCTCGCCATGATGTGTAGAAAGTGCTGATATTTTTACATGGCGTGTACACAGCATATGTATCTGGTGCTCTTTTGTGCTGTGTACACGTCACATTTTGTTATCAGTATGGGGTGGAGACATGGACATTTAAGTGATGACTTATCACTTCACCCCTATTGTATAATATGTGCAGTCGGGTGAACAGTGCTGCCATACAACAAATCTGTCGAGCCATTGCCAAAATGGATAAAACTCTACAACAACAATTTTCCAGCACTGTACAGCACAAAGAAGCAATTGGATGCTTATAGTGGCAGTGGAAGAACTCTTCCATGAGACTGAGGAGACCATGGGATTGCGATCAGGCCCTGCTGTACGTCTACTGTTGACGACAGTCTCCAAACAAGAAAGGGACCTGGGGTAATCACATTTAATGATCTCAAGGTGGAACAAACTTCCAGGTAAGGTTGTGGAGGCAGATACAATATCATATTTATTTCCATTGAAGTGCTTTTCTTCCGTGAGCCAGACCAGGGCAGCTCTTCAGCCACAGTCCTCGGGGCACCCCAACCATCCCTGTCATTTCTCCAGGCTGGGAGGCTAGTCCTCCCACAGTGGGGTCAGGGAGGGAGGCCATCCTCCTCTTGAAGCATACAATCCAGAAAGCCTACCATCTGGAGTGGATGAGCAGGTCAGGGTGTGTTACAAGTGGGCTTCACAAAGCCCCTGGTCTGCTAGTTTTCTTCCTTCCCTTTTCTCCCAAAACCACAGTGGACACAGATAATGCATGTGTGTGAGGCACACATGCATTCTGGAACCCAGCTCCTTCCCTCCCCAGGACTGGCGTCTTCCCTCCTGTGCAGCAGCGCTACCACTAGGCCTCCACCTGGTGGCAGCCAAGGCCGAAAGGCCCACACTCGATCTGAGAGAGGAGAGCTGCCAAGAGGCTGCTCAGTCCCCTCTCAGCGCCCGCCGTGATCCAAGCTTGTTCATGAACTCAGGTCGCTGGCATGGGAAAAGTAAGGAGTATATAGCACCTCAGCCCTCTACATCATTGGTTGGGCTGGTTGGAAAGCATTTAAGGGAGTAATTATTTATTATTTAAGCAATAACAAGTGAGAAGCTGGTCATTTCGAAGGATTATCGACCGGTTGAGGGGATGAGTGGCCCAATGAAATGATCAGCTTGAGGCTGTTATTGTGATTATAATCTAATCGCAATAACAACTTTCTTTTCCAGTTTATTTTACCGCAATTCAGTTTTAAAGCAGAGAGGAGCAAGCCATGCGTGTCGCTGAAGCGTCAGTTAGCAGCTGCATTGGTCATTTCTAAGACATTTATGACCAATCCAGTAGCCAATCAGGAGCCTTTTAGGTTCATGAATAATTAATTAGACTTATAATTATGTATTTATCTTTTGTTTACCAGGTAAGTGCACTAGGCAGATAAATGCCTATTTTCAGGCATGACCAGGGAGAGTTACAAAAGCATACATTAAACAAGCATTTGTCAATGCGAATGTTGTCACGCTGGCATTGGCATTGGCAGTGGTGGAGCTAGAGGCATAATAGGAATGGCAGTGAAGTGTTGACAACCCCACCCCACCCTGTAGAGAGAGAGACAGGCCTTTGGGTCATCAGCTATAATGCTCATGGCATTGTACCTCACCCTACCCTGTAGACACTGACAAGTGTCGTGGTGTGCTTTAGGTTTTTGGGCATTATACTTACCCCATTCCATAAGGAAATACGGCTGATGTGGGTGCAGTATAGGGCGTGGGGTGAAGTTTGTGGCGAACAGTGCAAGACACACCACGACATGCCTGTCGCTGCTGCAGGGTGGGCGGGGTGTGGAATGGCGTGAGCATTACATCCGATGATCCCAAGTCACAGCCCTGATGCCTGTCAGTCCATACCGGGTGGGTGCTACAGTTGGAAACCCTAACACTGTAGGCGTGTAGTAGTAGTTTCACTCCACATTTTCAACATGGGCTGCTTGTCAGGCCACCTCATGAAAACAACACAATCACTTTGTTAGCTGAAACATGGTTTTGCTGTGGCTGTGCCATTTAGCAACAGAGGGATGAAAACACAGTATTGGGCAGGATGTGGAGATGACAACTGTATTGTTCATGAGGAGGCATAAAAAATCGCAGCGTTGAAAATCTGGAGTGGCAATATGAAATATTGGTGAAGCAATGAACATGCATACAAACTGCGCAACAGGCGTCCTAGCAACCAATTATCTGTAGGAGTTTTTAGGCACATTTTCAACATAGGTATTTGGGACCTCCCTCATGAACAGTAGCCCATGATTTTGTTAATGTGTCCCAAAGGTGATTTCCCCACAGCGAGCACACCATTGTGCACCACAGTTCTGGAAATGCATTTTGGCAGGCTGTGAAAAATGGCAGCTATACTGTTGATAAGGAGGTGTGCACAAATGCCAGTGGTGAAAATCTGGCATGAAAATATTGCAAATTCTACGAAGTTACAAGGCTGCGGAAACTGCGTAACGCATGCTTGCAGCACAGTCATTTATGGACTTTCACCACCAAATTTTCAACATAGTCATTTTGGACCTCTGCTCATGAACAGTGTCATCGTCATTTCCGAAAACTGTCCGAAACTGATTTCGCTTAGCAACCGTGCAGTTCTGCTCTGGAGGTGCAAACACATTCTCCCAGGATATGGAACATGACAGCTGTACTGTTCATAAGGAGATGCAGAACAATGGCAATGTTGAAAATCTTAAGTGAAATATTATAAATTCATTTGAACTTACGACGTGCATGCAAACTAGCATACGCATGTTATGGAGTATCATCACCAAATTTTCAGTGTCGCATTTTAGGACCTCTGCTCACGAACAGTGTAACTGTCATTTTTGTAATTTGTCCTGAACACTGATTTCCCGCCGACCGCACTATTCTGCATGCGGAGTGCGAAACACATTTGGGCAGGATGTGAAAATGACGGCTGTGCGATTCAGAAGAGGTGTGGAAAAATGCCAATGCTGAACATGTGGCTTGAAAATATTGCAAATTCGCTACATTACGAGGGTGCGTAGCAACTGCATAGCATACACTCGTAAAACAGTCATTTTTTTTTATTTTCCCACCAAATTTGCAACATAGGCTTTTGAGAGGCCCCTCATGAACATTGGCACTTCGTTTCATTCCTCACTCCTGAAAGGTGATTCCACGCAGTGACTATGAAATCAATGCCTTTCGGGACGAATAACATCAAGACAGTGCAAGAATTCATGAGGAGGGTCCCAAAACCCCATGTTTAAAATTTGGTGCCAGAATTCCAGAAAATGCCTGAGATATGCATCAAAGTTGAAAAACCCTATTTATTCCATTATAGAGCTTACGGCATTTCCTCAGTTAGCGGTCGGCTTTGAAGAGTGCAGGCGTGTTCCGGTCCACTGAAGATCATCGTGCAGACTCAGGGTAAGTATGGAGTGGGGGTGGTGTGGGGAGGCAGGGTGCATAGAGGGTGTTTGTGGGTTGCGGGGGCAGGGGAGGGCGAGGACCATTTTGTTCACAGGGAAAAAAAACATTGCGGGACAGGTTTTTTTTTACAGGGTATTTGGCACGCTGAGGGGTGATGCAGCCGATGAGGATTGGGCACCCTCGTCAGCACACAACAAAGGGGGTTCATTTTTGCTGAGGGATTGGGCATCCCGTCGGCCACCTAAGGAAAGTGGGGGCAAGAGCTGAGGGATTGAGCACCCCTCGGCATATAACAAATGGGGAAGTGCTTTATGCCACGAAGGTGGGCTCCCCATTGGCACATGCATTGGGGCCACGGTAAGCCGGCAGGGGATTGGGCACCCCGAAGTCGGGCAGTTGGCGGCCACCATGCTTACAATGTGGCCGAGCATATCGGGAGGTCTGCTGCGTCTGCGAGCTTTGCTCCGATTGCAACGGACCTTTCCTTAGATGTGCTCATCACGCTGTGTATGTATGGTGTGGCGCCAGCATGCAGGCTGATTGGGTGGTAATGAGGGATGCACCTACTGATGCGCGTTCCTGCCTTCGCCTAACAGTGACCAGCTTCCAAATCTGCATTCATCATAAGATGTTGGCTGCTACACGCCCAACATAACAAACAGATAGGATATTACAATCAGCAGTGTATACAGAAGAGACAAAGGTACAAGAGTTACAAAATGGCTGCCAGAACAGGTGGCAGTAAGGTACAAAAACAAGTGCAATACAATAAGGCAATAATCATGAGCAGACTAAGTAGCAAATTAATCAAAAGCAATTAGAGGTTGTAAAATGAAATATGGAATAGATCATCTAGCAACAGTCAGTAGGGTTAGAGGATACAAATATTTGCTAGCAGCAACATCCAAAGTGAGACAGGAACTAAGAAAGCTGAAGAACAAGAGGAAAGACCTAGGGGAACAAGAAGACAATATCGCAATGATTGGAAGAAATGAATTAGCAAGAAAAAGGTGAGTGCGTAGAGAATTAGGAGAAAGTCAGGAGCAGGAGTATACGCTGAGGAGGAGATAACGGAAAGTGCTCTTTAAAAGGGAAGTGAGAGTGGCAGATCCTGAGGTGAGAGGGTAGGGGAGTTGACTCTGGGGGCAAAGTGAGCAAATGCCTGCTCACCCATCTTGGAGGAGCATTTAGGAACATCCAGGAGGGCTAGATCTTTTGAGCCCAATGAGCCAGCAGAGTCGGCAGGAGTGAACATAGAGGCCATAGAGTCAGGCTTGAGGGACCCAATAATATTGTCAATCAAGCTACAAAGAATGTAGAGATGTGGGGGAGCCAATTTAGGTTGGAATAGAGTGAGCAATGGTGGGTGAGTCAAAGGCGGACAAGGCAAACCAACACACATTATTATAAGAAACATTCCATTTAAGAAAACAGCTGCTGTTTGACTGATAAAAGAAGATGATTACGTAACAGGGTGGGAAGTAAGACTCCCCGTGCAATAGTAACTCTGACAGCATGAGTGAGGGCATAGAGAATCCTGTATGCTAGTCCAAGCTTGCTATTGACAGACTTGCAGATGTTAGAGATATGCTGCCAGATGTCCAGACCAGGGTCAAGAGTAACACTTAGATATTTGAAGTGGCTAGTAGTAGAAGAGGAGCCATCAAGACACTGGATGTGTTAAGACCTGAGGCACTGGCACGAACCTTTAGAGGGACCAAAAGCAAGGCCTGGGTCTTGCCAGCGTTCAATTACAGAAAGGCGATTTTGGGTGAGCCATGTCTGGACTTTATGGAAGTCAGAGGTGAGCCAAGAATTAATATCAGTCCGTGGTTCCATGTCAGGAACCGCGTGCGACTCGCAACTGTAGCTTAGCAGCAATGGCTTTGAGGTGAGCAGGAAAAACAGCGACAGTTGTTTTTGAGGGGCTTTCCCCTCACCCTCATTCTAAATATAAAACTCAGAGGTCATAGCACCTCGGGAGGGGGGAATACGACTGCCACCATCATTCCGCTCACCATCAAACCATCGCTGTTCCTCACAGTCACGCTTTTGCATCGCTGTCATGACGGGCTACCTCAGTCAGGGACTTAGAGCCAGAGTAGAGCACCAGGTCATGCATATAGAAGAGAGTGACAGTGAGAAGGGGTGTTGGAAGATCATTAATAAAGACAGAGGAGAGCAGCAAGTCAAGGATGGAAACTTGGGAATGCCAACTTCAATGGAGGTGGGGGAGATGGGATACTGCTGAAAGGAGACGGGAGTATGAGGAAAATAATTAACATTACCAAGTTTCTGAGTAGGGAATCTTAGAAGGACTATGCAGGTCTTTTTTGTCCTCTTTCACGCTTCTGTGAGTAACTTGAGTTATGTCCAAACTTTCTCGTAGCGCTTTGCCTCCTAAGTCATTAAACAATGTGGCAGCCCTGCTAGGCCCTTCAGTGTCCTTTTCATACAGCAGTGATCAGAACTGGGTGGTGGGATCAAACCAGTGCCTTGACAGTGTAGGCCCATTAAAGGGACACTGTCAGCCCCTTAGGCTTCAAAGTGTCTTTAGTTTAAAAAACACATCCAATGACAGGTCACCTTCCGTAGAAATATTGAAGTAGCTGGTAGTTTGACTCTGATTCCTTTTTCTTTTAAAATGTAAATAACAGACTGCCAGCCATGCTGGCGTTATGACACAAAAACACGTTTGTTTTCATTTTTTATCAACACCCACTACATCTTTCCTGGGCTTGGGAACACCCCAACGGAGTCTAGTCACTTATACAGTGGGGAGAGGACACTATTGTACCATGAGTGGCTGCAGTGTTTGGGGTGTGTCCTTGATGTTTAGGAAATATGCAGAAGACTAAATCAAAGATTTGAAACAAAACAAGTTTGGGTATAATCACAGCATTAGCATGTATTTCAGTTCTACTTGGAAAGGAAGCGGATAACTATTGTATCTCTGTATTGTATAATATTACTGAGGTGTTATGTTGTGACTGTTCATATA
Source organism: Neoceratodus forsteri (assembly GCA_016271365.2). Lineage (NCBI taxonomy): Eukaryota > Metazoa > Chordata > Ceratodontiformes > Ceratodontidae > Neoceratodus > Neoceratodus forsteri. Next base: position 92,093,566 of record JADMNL010000031.1, on the reverse strand, counting down.
TTGTACATCCTGTGTTCCTGTGCTAACCAGGTACATCTTGTAAATGAGCTCTGCTCAGTGGTGTTTGCCTGGATAAATAAAGATTTGATTGATTGAAAACAGCCCTCATCATCAGTGAATTTTAGAGATGGTAACCATAAAGTGTTTGTTTTTCGACTAGAAATAATACGATGCAAAAATAGTTGATGGTGTCCCTTTAACCCAAGCATCTATGCCAATTTTTTTTGGTCAGTTATTTAACCAGGACTAGCACACTAAGCTGAAAGCTTTTTACAGGAGTGACCTGGGAGCACAAAGAGTTAAGTGACTTGCTCAGGGTCACACAGTATGCAAGTGGAAGCTGTGGGGTTCAAACCCAGGTCTGGTCTGCTGGATGTCACCAGATTTGCAGCTCAGGCCTTAAACCACTGCATGCTATACTGCCTCCCAAACTCCCCTCCAACAAGATGTTCAGTTATTCTCCCCACCCCCCAATTTGGGGACAGGGCCCTTATACAAACAAGCATTCCAGGCAATCAGAGATAAAATAGCTAAAAATATTCTGCATTAACGTGGTATCTGCACGAAGCAGCATCAGGCAGAGTTGAAGCAAGAGGCTACATGAGGCAGCAGCGTGGCTGGGGAGCTTAAATGTAGAAGAGGTGCTCAATTTAAATGAAGGAAGATGCTGATAGAAAGATAACATTGCTGTCACCCTTTGTTGCAGATTGTTCTTGAAGCTTTTCTGGATGTGAGGTGGGGGCAGAGGGATTAGGTGTGGCATGAGGGGTGAGGTGGCACCACAGTGTATTCACTTGACGTACCATTACGTCTAACACTGGCACTGTTGTGTAAGTGGACACACAATTGTTCTGTTTAGAATGTGCAGTTTATGAGTGTTGGGGTAGGACAATGACATACAAGAGGCAGAGCCAGGAGTAGGCAATGAAGGTTCTGTCCCTCACAAGTGATGGCTGATGATAAATGGCATATTCTGAGTCAGGTCATTGTGTGTCCAAAATGTATACAATGTATTTTAAAATGATAAAACTTTTAAATTATAAGTGTAAGCCCCAGGTCTAGGGGTATCCGATAGAACTACAGTGGGGAGGGGCACTACAGCAGAAACTGCAGAATAACTTACAGGGATAGCTGGGGTTGATAGAGTTCATTTGTGGAGGGTTGGACTGCAACAAACTTACGGTTAGTAGCCATGAACAGGTCATAGCAAATAACGAAAGATCACACAGAAGTAAAATCAACCAGGGGATCCCATTTAACTTCCAAATGAAACACTCCAAGGAGCGAACAGGTTCATACAACAGTTAATGTCCAGTCCTGACCATGGGAGTCACAGAATTTGCTAGTTTCCATTTAGCCAGCATGGCCCCACTAACTATGGTGTGCTGTCATTTGGGCTGGGATAGCCACATTGGTTAAAAGCAGCTTCGCAAGAGCCAATCTGGCCTCCAGAGTGCAAGCAGCAGGCAGAAATGTTCTTCCTCTCATCTGTTGGAGCACTACAGTTCAGTTCTCAGACTCAAACGGCAAGCCATTTCCATTTGGGCTGCCACCCTCCCTTTAGGCTTCTCTGCAAAACTTGGGCCTTAGCAGGTGACTTCACTCTGGACATACCCTGAACGACACCACCGAGGCGGTTACCTCCAGGTCAGACATATTGGTCTCTGGTGCTGTAGCTCAAACCCCAGCTTCCACTGGACCCCTATTCCTCACTGGCTCGAGGAACTCCCCATGGACACTTGGGCACAGCTGTAGCCCTCAGGTCCACTTTGGTGACTCTCTTCAGGCTCTCTCTCTCCAGGACAGCAACAGAGTGGAGCCATTTTGCTTACCTCCTGACATCTCTTCTCTCTGCACTCCTTCTCCCTGGCCCATGGACTAGACTTTACTGCACCAGGGCAGTATATTGGAGGACCCATGCACATGCGGCCGGGCTGGCTGGCTGCCACCACATCTACCTGCCAAACTGTTCAAGCGTCCAATCCACGAAAATGCTCTAGTTCCTCAAGAGCAGGCAGTCAGCCCACCAGCCTGCAGTTCTCCCAACAGTCTCCCTTCTTTCTGCATGGGCTCTCCCTTCAGCCCATCAAAAACTCCCTTATATACCCCCGCATACCGCGATGACCTCCTGACCTGTGACCGTGGGGTTAACCATTTGACTTCCTGCCCAAAAGAACCTTAAGGTGCACAAAATACTGTACACTCCCAAAGGGAGGGGTTACGTAAGATTTAACTGTTTCTGTTTAATTGAACAGCTCTGTTTTGACTACAGCAAAGTCCACTGTGATGTCATCAGGCATTGTTCAAGCTGCTCTCCTGTTGGCTAAAGGTTCTCTTGTGACGTGTCTAAAGAGAAGAAAAATGGCTAAAATGAAAATAAAGGAATTTATCTTTATTTCAAATGCTTCAGTGGCTAAAAAATTATTTATCTGTAAGATTTGACTCTCACCTACGTGGTATAAATATAGTGAAATAACAACAACAGTGGAGCAGGAGAAAAGTCAGTTTATTAATCTTTAATGTAAAGTGTTAAGACAGAAACCTGTAAACTGAGCAAAGTTCAGTCAATGTAAAAAGATGGGTAGCACTGGATTTTTGATTAACATCAAGCTCCAACAATTGAAAAATTATTTTTTAACAAAGGGAGCAAAGTTTACCTGTCAGTTTCTTATCTTGTACGTGATTGGTCAACTGATTTACAGAGGCTCGGATTGATTTATAGATGGTGTACTGGACAGCTGGTTAATCTGTAGTGTGTTTAAAGTGTGGAGATCGGGTTGGGCCAAAAAGCAAACATTGGTTCTGGGCTCAGCTGATTAAGATTAGATTGAAACAGAGACAGAAAAATATTACTAGTGGTCAAAGCACCTGGCAGGGCACTATCTCTGCTGGATGGACAAGCGAGAAGCTGCACAGAAAAAATGAGAAACACAAGGGTAAAAAAAAAACAACACTAGGTGTGCCCACATGACCAAAATGCTCCATCTGTGAGTCAATCAAATAATTGCTTAAAATAATATAGATTTACTGTGCACGGTAAAGAGAATTTATCTGTGGAGATAATTCTGTGTGAATAGAACTTTCTGAAGACATCAGCGGTGGTTCAGAGTTCAGTTTATATATATATTTTTGTTACGGTTTATTTCCCTAGGATAGCCCAACTGAGATGCAACATCTCATTTGCAGTGGGGTCCTGCTGCTCCCATTACCACAGCTGTGTGGACTGGAGCAGTGGAAGGTTAAGTGACTTGCTCAAGGTCATGCAGTGAGTATTTGACTCTTACAGGTTTTGAACCTGTGGTCTTCTGGTTCCAAAACCAGTGCACTAACCACTGGACCACACTGCCTACTGAACTATTCTGTTGTTTGAAAAATTGTTTTGGTCTGTGGTTTCCTATTTATTGTTATTATATTCTTATTGAATTGTAAAATTTGTGCTGTGTTCTAGAAATTAGGCATGGCTCAGTGTGACTTTCCCAGTCATCCGCTAAGAGAAAAGGAAGACTTTTTTCCAATGTTAACTTTATAGACATTTTTAAATACATGGCAAACATGTTTCTATGTATTCAGGAGGTAGTATAACCTAGAGTTCAAGCACCAAACTGGGAATCTGAAAATCCAGCAGACCTGGGTGTGAATCCCACAATCTCCACTTGCATACTGTGTGATCCTGAGCAAGTCATTTAATCTTTCTGTGTCCCCAGGATGCACCTGGAAATGAGCTTCAGCCCAGTGTGCCTTTACTCGCCTAAAATAAAAAAAAGTTAATTTAAAAATATTCGGGTGCATCTGATATGAAATTACTATGTGACTAGTGATTACAAAGGATATAAAATAAAACTGGAAGAAGCAAGGACACTCAAGATGGCAGCCTGAGTGCCATATTTCATTGTAACACACTTACTTACAGCAGTAAGTAATTGAGATACATTTACTGGCTTCCCTATCTCAGGTAGGCGTATGGTCCTTCTCTCACAAAACATTGTGGAGCTTAATGCAGTGAAGGTTCTGGGTCCATCTTTGTTCACAGCCCCAGGGGTCATCTCCAGAGTATTTTGACAGATGGACCCAGACCAAGTCACATGCCAGGGTACTGGATATCATTTCACAAGTTTACGATAGGTTTCTCCAATCCATTCCCAAAGGAATGTGGACTTGGACAGAAGAGAGGGTGGGGTGGTAGTTAGTGGTAAAGGCCATATAAAGTCCTAAACTGGGTGGAAGCAGATATAAAATCCTTTTGGACTCTTCTGGCAGTGGAGCTGAATTCCTAGGCAGGTTGGGTCAGCCAAGGCTAGCAGGTGTGGAGCGGTTGTGGGATAACAGATGGCCCAGGCACTAAATTTCAGGAGGGATGGGGCTATGTGAAAGGGAGGGTTGTGCAGACTAGATGGTCTGGAAGGGTCCTTTCTGCCATCAAATTTCTATGATTCTATGAACACCCAATCTCTGTGTGATGTTTATTTAAAACACAGAATATAACCTTAAGCAATGGCATATCCTTTTTCAATATATCAGTTTTCAGCAACAGACTAGCCATATCCCTCCTCTGCACTAAGTCAGCAACCACTGATCTACTGATTTATCGTTTTAGTGAAGATTATTTTATTCCCTATGTTTGTTTTGTGTGTTTGGGTGCTGGGGAGCTCAAAAAGAAAAACTCAAAAACAAGCTAAAGACAAAGAACCTCAGTGCAAAAGCATTGAAGCAAGGGTTACCCCAAAGGGCATTGGTAATAAAGCCAAGTTTCAAAGAAATACAAAATCACACATAATCCCCACTATAATACAAAGCATCATGGGATGATATGCAAATCACCATGACATTTTAGGCTTGTTCAGCTTCAAGCAGGAATGCATGGTGCCAATCATTCTTTTAGGCATGCTGCACTTTATCCTGACTGCACTTAATAAAATAGAGAATAAAGTATGGGGTGGTGTGTGTGCTTGAGTTACACACACCCGAGGGGGTTGGATGGCATATAAGCCCTGAAGCGAAGCTCGAAGGTTTATCCAAGCATCCAACCTGGGGTTTGTGTAAAATTCGAGTTTACACACACACCCATCCCATATTTATTTTATATAATTGCTGGGTTAGGCTTTTCACCACAGCCAATTATATAAAATAAATGGTCTAGTGCAGCTGCATCTGGATGATGTTTGCTGAGTCCTCGATAGCTTAGCAACAGTTTCCTTTTTGTTTTATTGTCCCCTTTACGGTGTGATTTTGTTAGAAGTTGTTTTTTAAATAGTTACTTACCGCCTAGAGAGTGGCGGCGGTGCGGTTTCGACCAGCGAAGAAATCTGGTGGCGGCGGTGAAAACCGGAAGAGCTGCAGGTTGGGCATGCACATAGCGAGGGAAATCAGCTGGCGGTTTGCCGTTATAACGCTTTATAACGGCAATTGCAATTCATGGATTCCCCTATGGGAAAAAGCCTAACCCAGTTATTATAATAGTTTAAACAACAGCAGTTTCTTTTTATCTAGCACTCCAGCTATATCAAACCCTTCCCCTGCAGGATTTGTAGGGCACTGTTTTCAAACGACATGAAGTTTCCTTTATAAAGCACCTTGCACTGCATTAATGCACTGCCAGCACTTCATGTCTGAAAGTACCTTAAACACACTTTATCTCTTCATATGAAGCACATGTAGTTCTTTATTAAACAACCAGCAAACAAGCTTGGCATTTATGAAGGTATACATATTTATTCAGGTTCCAGCCTTCTTTCTGTATACACTCAGCTACTGAATTTGCTTATAGCCATATTGGTTGTATTTCTTAGAAAGGCATTTGGCTTCTGGTGAGAGACGGAATGGTGAATAAGAAACAAAGAAAGGAAGAAAGAAATTTAGGGAGGATACAAAAGACTGCCATGGGGTGGCCAACCTACTGCAATGTTAGAAAAAGAACAGGATAGTTTTCTAGAGGTACTGTTGCAACAGATTGTACAGAAGGAAGGGAAGATAGAAAATGTCCTAACTACTACCCCAATTTCCTGGATAGAGCACAGCTTTACCACACAGGAAGCTGGTCTCTGAACCAGTAAGAGTTTTCAGCATCTGTATCAATGGTTTGGCCATGAAACTGAATAAAAGGTATAGAACCTGCTCCCCTCATGCCAGACAAATCTAATTTCTTCAACTGGGTGACCAGGAAATAGATCAGAAGAGGGCAGTGGTTGTAGCCTATATGGACTTTGGCAAGGCCTCAACACTGTGCTGCACCAAGAGACTGCTAAAGAAATTGGGCAGCCTAGGGTTGGGATCCAAAGTGGGGAACTGGGTTAGAAACTAGCTAACAGATGGGAGACAGAGGGACGTGATGAACAGACACTCTGATGAAGTGACAAGCAGGGTGCTACAGGGGCTCAGTCCTGGGACTGGTCCTCTTCAATGTCTTCATAAGCGACATTGCAGAAGGACCGAAGGAAGGTATGCCTTTTGCAGAAGACATCAAGATCTGTAATAGGATGGACACTCAGGAGAAGGTGGAAAATGAATGGGATCTTGGGAAACCTGAGGGAGTGGTCAGGAGCATCACAGTTAGGGTTTAACGCCCAAAAGTGCAAAATAATACACCTCGGCATAGGAAACCAAGAAGCTATAAGATGGGGGAAGGTACTGACAGTCACTATGGTGAAAAGGGACCTTGGGATTATCATATCTGATTACCTCAAAGTGGCAGGGCAGTGTGATAAAGAAGTGGATGGTGCCAGAGGGATGCTGGGATGCATAGGAGAGGTATCTCCAGCAGGAGGAGAGAGGTGGTGTTGCCGCTATACCATAGAATCATAGAAATCCAACAGCAGAAAGGACCCCAACAGCCCATTGAGTCTTCCCTTCCTTCCCTACTCATTTCCCTTTCCACGGGCCTCCTTCCCCCACTTACCAGCCCTATATGTCTGTCCCATGCCCTTTGAATCTCCACCATTTCAGCCCACCACCTCCTATAGTAGTTTGTTCTAGGCCTCTACCACCCTCTCGGTGAAGAATGGCCCTTCAAATTGCCTTCGATATCTTCCTCCCTCCAATCTTAGGCTATGCCCTCTAGGTTTAGCCCCTCCTTCCTTTACAAATAAGTTCCCTCCTTCACCTTATTGATCCCCTTCACATACTTAAAAGTTTCAGTCATGTCCCTCTCTCCCTTCTGGTCTCAATGAGTACAGATCCGTTCCCTACCTCTCTGCTATGTGCTTCCCTGCATACTGGGCACCATCTTGGCTGCCCTTCTCTGAACCCTCTCATCCCATCTATGTCCTTGAGTAGTCGGTCTCCAGAACTGGACCACAGTTCACTTGCTGGTGAGACCCCACCTGAGTATTGTGGTCCAGTTCTGGAGGCTTCATCTTATAAAGGACATGAGACAGGGTGGAAGCAGTCAGAGGAGAGCAACTAAAATGGTATGGAGTTGCATCAAAAGCCATATGAGGAAAGACTGAGGGATCTCAACATGTACACCCCTGGGAGAGAGAGAATAACAAGGGACATGATAGAGACCTACAAGTACCTTATATGGGTGAAACAGGGTGCAAGAGGAGTCTCTTTCAAATGATAAGAGCACCAGGACCAGAAGGCATGTAATGAAGTGTGTGTGTGGGGGGTTAGAGGGATGTGGGAAGCACTACTTCACTGAAAGAGTTGTAAATGCCTGGAGCAGACGGCCAGCAGAAGTGGTGCAGCCGAAAACAGTAGTGGGCTCCAAGCATGCTTGGACAGACATAGGGAATATCAGTAACTAGACAAGGAGGAGGAATAGTTGCTGGAAGAACAGGTAGAGTCTGCAGATACAGACTGAACAGGAACCATCTGGGCAGACTGGTGGCCAAGTGGTCCCTTTTCTGCTGACAAATTCTATGTTTCTATGAAGAGATGCAATGAGATGGGATCAAGGATCTGAAACAAACACATTTTGATGTGGGAATACCAGTAGCTGTTTTTTCATGTTTTACTAAAAACAAAGGGAGCCAATAAAATGCAACCAGCTGCATTGTTAAATTCCACAGCAGGTGAGCACACACAGAATTTGCTGTTAAACTACAAATAATACAAGAGCTGAGCGGATGGCAGTGTTTTGGAGAAACAGTGGCCAACCTCTCTACCATCACCAAGTTTATTAATTTAGTTTGTTTGTTTTTTTTGACCAGGAAAGGAGGACTAGGCAATTCTGCCTGTGTTCAACCTCCTCCTCCTCCTGGGGAGGGGGATACAGATGGAATGCAACTGAAATTGAACCAGATGAAGCTGTTGGTGGTATTTTAGTGAATGGGGAAAGTTGGCTAGGAACCCAGGAAATTCCCCTACTGTTTTCAGAAGTGCCATGGGATCTTTAAAATCCACCTAAACAACCACCAGAACAGGCAGACAGGACCTCGGTTTAACATCTTATCCAAAATATGTCACTTCAGAGTGCAGACCCCCCTTCCCCTTCATGCTGCACTACAATGCCAGTATTGGGATTTAACTCCAAGTTCCTAGTGTGGAGATGGAACCCACTGCCTTCCGGTCTTGGAGGTGAATGTGCAACCTCCTGAGCCACCTACACTGAGCAGGAACAAAGGGGGGAGGTGGGCACAAGTCCATTTTCAGAGGAAAGAGTCCTGAAGGGACTTGCAGCACTGTAAGTGGACAAGGCTATGGGAGTGGATGGGATACACCCAGGGGTACTAAAGGAACCCAGGGAGGTGCTAACATTATGATCAGGTCCCCTACTCCAACCATGCCCTGGCCAGGTGGAAAGGGGAAACCCGGCTGTGGGGAGGGGGGCAAGTACAGTAAACTTGATGGCAGTGATTGTCCTAGGAAGGGCAATAGTTGTAACAGAATCTCAGGGCAGGAGACAGTTCAGCACTGCGTGGATGAAAACCATGATACAGGGGCAAAAAGCAAGAACCATTTGGAACCTGATTTGCCAATCCTGAATGATATTGTACTGGACAAATGGAACACCATAATCTTACTGGTCATTCGGATAGTTTATTTTGTGGAAACAGTGTACATCTGTTGGTAGTTAGAGGCTATTAGGCTTCCAGAAGGTTTGCATCTTGAGAGTCAATGAAATGAAAATAGCAGCTCTCCAGGGCTGAGAGGAGACTTTCAGGCTGTGCTGCTTCAGCCTGTGCCGACACCTGGAACCATCTGAATTTAAAATGATAGGTTTTTAACTTCAACTTTCTGGCTATGCAATCTATGAAATCTAGTCCCAGTGACATATTTTATTTTTCTAATCAACCCGCTTTCCATGGTGACCATAGACGTCAACAAACAATTTAAAATTCTAGTCTTGAAAGCAGGAGTAGGCAAATATTGACAAAGCAGCACTGTTAAAAAATTGCAAAACGATGGTCAGAAATAGTACATTCTGTTTGGTTGACAATATTCTAAAGTGTTAAATGAATGATTGAATCCCTCATGTACAATGAAACAAATAAAGGAGAGGAAATTATTGTATTTCTATTGTGTACCTGTTAGTAATGTACCTATTTTCAGAAATTAGATTTCTACCCTAATGATTCATATTTAACTGTAACAGAACAAAATTAATTCAAAAAATGATATTTTGCCTTGTTGTCCTTTATGGACAACATTCTGTATGACTCATTTCATGGAGCCATTGATTAGCAGTTTTGTCTCTGTCACTACATGGAGTCAAAATCTGAGCACTGCTCTGATAAGTCAAGAGCTCGTGGTTTTAGCTCTGAATCCATGCAGTGACATAGGGACTGACCATCAGAGCCAGCACCCCTGCACAGCCTTGGGGGGTTTATCAGGGCTTGTGAAGCACCGGAGGTTCTACTTTGCACATGAGGGAGCTCCATGTATTCAGCCCGTCCAGCTAGCCCTCCACACCTGATTCTGAGCCACATGCATAGTTGCACAGGTGGCTGAGGTGGGGGCAGGTCAGGGGAGAGGGATGTAATGTGCTGAGGGGAAAGCTGTGCAGATCTAAGGACTGTATTAGTGACTACGTGTCCCCCTTCCAGTCACAAATGTCAAATCCAGGCACAATCAAGCCCCCGCCACCAGCCCCAGCCCTAGGATCCTCCACTGCAGGCTGAGGACAATATCAGCATTGGCTAGTGTGTTGCAAAATATGCAGAGATTCCAGTGGGGATCGACACTCCTTCCCACTAAGCAGGCAGGAATCCACTTGTGGACTGGCAGAGAGTCTTTAGACCTAAACAGCAGGAATGACTCAGCTCATAACAGATGTCATTATTGATCCAGAATAATTGATAATTTAATTAAAAATAGAACTTTAGGGCTGTTCAGCTCTCCATGCCTGCCCCTGGACAAGCACACACATCCGATTGGATGCCTATAGTCTGGAACAGCTCCACCCACCTCTGCCACAATGTGTGTCTCTGCACTAGTGGAGCACATGGGCTGTTGGCTGTGGATGTACTCCAGTGCACATAGGCAGATAGGAGGGCTTGCAAGCCGTGGCCAGGATAAGCTTGACTCCTACTGTTGTAAGTGGTCTCGCTTACATTCTGAGGTAACAGGCCTGCTTACCTTTGGGCCATGGTCCTCCTAACATAAGAATGCATGTGAGACCACTCTTAGAACAATAATAGTGGCCTTGTTGGCTATATTAACATATTATATGATTAGAACTATACAGAATGTTGTCCATGAAATGAAAACAATAAAACAGTTTACAGTTTTAACTTTGATTCTGTTACATTTAGACAGGGCCATTTTTTTTGGGAGGTATGATTATAAATTCTGAAAACAGAAACACTGCAGAAGCTGTACATTCACACAAGTTTTATGACCCTTTAAAGCATCCAAGGGTTGGGTTAGCTTGTTATCGAGCTCTAGGGGCAAAAGGCACTTGGCTACACCTAAATGCATCATGAGCACTCTAGGGTTAGATTAGGATGGTAACAAATCACAGGTTCACAACAAAAAAAAAAAATGAATATATATATATATTATGCAAAAGACCTTGTTAATGCATCAGTTAGGGTTAAAGTCACAAAATTAGGAAATGTGGCATTAGGGCTTCCAACTAACACTCCACCAACCCCTACCATCCACACCCCCCTCCACACACACCAACAGGTGTTGGGGTGTGTCTTAGGGTTATTGACCCTACCTTACACCCAATTCTATGTGATAAGGAAGCTGAGATGGTGCATAGGAGAATGGGGTAGCGTTAGGTCGACAACAGAACGCACACCAGTGCCTGTTGGTGTGTGAAGGAATGGTGGATGGGTAGGGTGATGTTAGGGTTGAAACCTAATGCCACATTTCCACTCTTTGTGGCTTTAACCTAACTGATGCATTAACAAAGTTTTCTGCAATTTATTTCTCTTTGGGATAATATAATAGTATTCTTATTTTATGGTGGAGCACAGGGTTCTTTGGGCCTTCATCCCATCCCTCCATTGAGATAGTATAACAGTTACTGTATGTTACGGTGGGAGTGCAGGGTCCAAACTCTTCACTGAGATAGTATGACAGTTTCCTTATTGGACCCCAAATTTTCAACATAGTCTCCTGATCACATCACCTCATAAACCCCATAGGTGATGATTTTAAAACCATTGCAAACGCCATTCTGAGCCACAGGTGCGAAAACATGTTTCAGGAAGAATGTGAAAACTGACAGCTGTACTGTTCATGAGGTGGTGTGAAAAAATGTCAATGCTTGAAAATCTGGAGTGAAAATATTACAAATTGCCAAACTTACACTCGAAAGCGTAGAATATTTTCAATGAGCGCATAACTCTGCCCATTTGTAGGAACTGTTTCACAAAATTTTCAACATAGGCTTTTGGGACTCTACTACATGAACACTGGCACTGTGATTTTGTTAATCAGTCCCAAAAGGTGATTTCATGCAGGAATGTGCCATTCTGCACCAGAGGTGCAAAACACTTTGGGCAGGATGTGAAAATGACAACTTTACCGTTCATGAGGTGGTGTGGAAAAAATGGATATGTTGAAAATTTGGAGTAAAATATAAAAATGACCAAAGTTACACACGTGTGCAGAAACATTTCAATGAGCATGCATAAACTGGCCATTTGTAAATTTCCACCAAATTTTCAAAATGAGCTCTTTGGACACCTCATGAACACTGGCACTGTTATTTCATTAATCAGTCCGAAGGTGATTTCACATAGCAACCTATGAAATCACCTTATGGGCCAGAGTAATGAAATGACAGTCACAGTGTTCGAGGTGGGGTCCCAAAAACCCATGTTGAAAATTTGGTGCAAAAATACTGAATAATGGCCGCTGATATCAACATAAGTTCAAAACGTCATTGACAACCATTATACAGCTTACCTTGATTCTTCAGTTGCAGTTTGACTTTAAAGAGTGTGGGCGTGTCCTGGTCCACAAAAGATGAAAACCACGATCTCTGGTGGTAAGTATAGGGCAAGGGGTGTGTGTGGGGTGGTGGGTTGCTCAGTGGGGGGAGTGGGGGATGGGGAGGGGTGAGGGAGATGATGAGAGACCGTCTTTTTAGGAAAAAAAAGACTTTTGGGGACTGTTTCTCTTTTACAGCTTTAATAAACATTTTGGGACACTGGGAGTGGGCTCCCAGTGTCCCAGACTACTGGAGGTACACTTGTGGGGACACTGGAAAGGCTCCCCAGTGTCACACACTGCAAGGAAAAAATAGAGAGGGATCACTAGGGACACTGGGAGTGGGCTCCCCAGTGTCCCAGACTACTGGAGGGGTACACTTGTGGGGACACTGGGAAAGGGCTCCCCAGTGTCACACACTGCAAGGAAAAATGGGGGGATCACTAGGGACACTGGGAGTGGGCTCCCAGTGTCCTATCTACTGGGGGGCATCACTGGGGACACTGGAAGTGGCTCCCCAGCATCCACACTGTCGGGGTGGTGACACATCCCTGGGGACACTGGGAGTGGGTTTCCCAGTGTCCCACAGTGGAATCGAGGAGGAGTGTTTCCAATGAAAGTTTCAGGACACTGGGAGGGCTCCCCAGTTTCCCAAAATAAAAGAAAAGCTAAATAAAATCTGCTGGGAAACTAGTATGCATGGTTTAAACATGGAAGAATGTTGGGTTTTCTTTAAAATACATTAGATTACTTAAGAGATAAACATATTCCCACAAAAGCCAAATATAATCTAACCAAATTTAACCCAAAATGGCTTACTAAAGCATAAAAATTACTTAAACTCAAAATAAAAAATATCTGATTATCTGAAAATGAAAAAAACATAATTGGGAAAATGTTTTAAAATTCAAAAGCAATGCAAGATCAAAATAAGGAAAGCTAAATCCACATGGAAATATAAGCTGACCAGAACTGCAAATAAAAACAACGGGAAGCAATTTATGCTTATATAAACTCCCTAAAAACAGTGAGCCAGGTAGAACACTTAGAAATAAATGATACCACAGTAAATTACCCAAAAATAATGGCGGACTTATTTAATACTAAATGTTGTGAATTTATAGTAAAAATCATAAAACCATACCCTAGCCAGTACTGAGGGGTTCAAATTACATTACCTTTACTACACAGCAGAATTTTGATAAACTACAGACACTAAAGGGGAAAACGAGCTTGGCCCTGACTACATTGCTGGTCATTTACTGTACCTCTTGTTGGATCATGTCTTCCACCACTTAAAACTTTATTTGAAGGTTGTTTGAATAACAGTTATGTACCTCGAATGGAAACATGCTCGTGTCATCCCAATTCATAAAAAGGCATCAGGTCATGTTGGGAAAATTACAGGCCAATCAGTCTCACTTCACTGATATGCAAGGTTTTGAAAGCTTGATAAAATATCTTATCACTGCTATTCTGGTTGAACAGGACCAAGAACAGCATGGCTTTAAAAGGAGAGCTGTCTAACTAATTTAGTGAGTTTCTATACACTGTTAGTGCTGGATTAGATAACAAACCTCCATTTGATATTATTTATATTGATTTCAGCAAGGCTTTTGATATCATGCCATTGGGCACAATATAAAAAATTATTGCAACTTGCATAACTTCTTGATTATAAATTGGTTATTAAATCATTCCAAAGTGTACCAATCAATGGTGAATTGTCTGAGGTAGGCTCTGTTACAAGTGATGTTCCATAGGGTACCATTTGGGTCCCTGTTTGTTTCAGACTTTTATTTCCGACCTCACCACATGCTGTGTGCCACTGTCGACTAAATATGCAGATGATGTTAAGATCGGTGCTCCTTGTTCCAACTCCGATCAGGTTGAGACACTACAATGGGACTTAAATCATGTCTTTGAATGGGTTTTAAAATGGGGCATGAAGCTTAATGGGATAGTGCAAAGTCATGCACTTGGTATCAACAACACCATGTCTACTTGTACCTAGGTAATAACACTCTTCACACAACATCTGATGAGAGAGACCTGGGCATTATCATATCTAATGGCTTAGAGCATTCCGAGCATATAAACCAAGTTATCGGTCGAACTAATAAGCTCATATGGTCTATAGAGCGTAATATTAAGTTTCGGACAAAACTATCATGCTTCTCTTATATCATGCCTATGCCAGACCTCATCTTGAATTTGCTTCTCAGCTGTGGTGTCCTTTTAGAAAATCACATTGCTTACAGCTGGAAAGGTACAAGAAATTTCACAAAACACATAAAAGGTTTGTTTAATACACCTTATCCATCTAGACTATCCACACTTAACCGTATACGTCACTACAGACCCCTAGACTCAGGGTTGATTTACTGTTCCTTTTGTCGTAATCAGTGATCCATATTTAATGACTGAACTTGGTCTGGCATTTAAAATTGTCCATATGAAACAAAGGGCATCCCTGCAACTTACAGGAGAAAGTTTCATTATATTTCAGAAAGTATTTTTACACTATTAGAGTAATTCAACATTGGAATAAACTACCACTGGCTATTGTAATAACTAAAACTAAAATGAATGTAAGAAAACTAGATACTTTCCTAACCTCTGGTAACACTCTAGTATATCATCCGTGTGAATTAAGAGTTAGTATAGGAGCATTTCTGGGCTGTATAAGCCTTCTTGCTCCTTATTTTTCTAGTATGATCCTAGTATGAACATGTTTTGGAACACTGGGGTGGGCTCCCCAGTGTCCCACACTCTTGGGGGATCTTAGGGGGAGTGACAGCCACTTGCCTATGTTTGGCCACATGTGGATAGTAAATATTGGAAGCTGTGGTGTATGCAAAAAATAGCCTATGCCTGTTTTTGCGTACTGTATTCTGAACATTTACCATTCACTTGCAGCAAAACATTTGCGCCATTGTTAATTACAGAAAAAGCACAGTTCAGATTTTGCTTATCCAATGGCGAGATGGACAGGCAATGACTGTGGATCCTAGTGTCCTGGGTTCAAACCCAGTGTTTTCACATTTTTTCCTTCATTGTAGGTGTAAAAAATATATAAAGACACTGGTTTCAAACCCATGATCTTCTGATCCACAGCTCTGTGCTTTGTCCTCTGAACCATTGAGCAAGCACAGTAACAATTGTAATTTTTGGACTTAATATACAATCAGTCTAGATATGTCACTTTCATAACTATAAGCTATAGCTATTTCTAGCACTACTACAGTTACTGAAAGTGATATATCCAGTTCAGTGAGAAGAACGACCATGTCCCAGTGCACAGAAGATGACAGTGCATGCAAGACCAGTGGAGGTAAGTATTCAGTAAGGGGTGGGGGTGGGAGGGGATGGACAAGATGATGAGGGACCGTTTCTTTTTCAGGTACAAAAGTTAAAAGACATTGAGGGACTGTTTTCTTTATCTGTTGGTTTATAGAAATGTTATTTTGGGACACTGGGAGTAGACTCCTGAGTGTCCCATACTGTAAGGGGGCTAATAAGGGATATTGGGAGTGGGTTCCCCAGTGTCCCATACTGCAAGAGGGGGCTAATAAGGGATGACTGGGAGTGGTCTCCCAGTGTCCCACACTGCTGGAGGAGTACTTAATCTCTTGGGACACTGGGATTGGCCTCCCCAGTGTCCCACACTGCTGGAGGAGGGCCAAAACATTAACAAATGCCAGTGGGTGGGTGGGTGGGGGTGCCACTAGACAGCAGGGCAATGTAAATAGGGGTTACCAGTAGACAGCAAGCAAAAGGAGCAGCTCAAACTTGACTCTGTGGCGGCAGCATGAGTTTCAGCTGCAGAAATCAAGAAAATACAGCTTTTCTCATACAGAGAATGGGCTAAAAGCAGTCCTCTTGCTAAGCTGGCACCTGAGATTTCAGGTGCTCTGGAAACTTGTTTTGGGATTAGTTTTTAAAACAAAAAACATCAGAATGCAACTAAATGAATCCCTTTACCAAAGTTCTGATATTTTGTTTTGTTTTTAACATTCTCTTTCACATGTTCTGTACCTGGAGATCCTTCCTACTGGCTCCTGTGATCAAACAGCTATGAAATTTTGTACCAAATACCTCCCTTCTTTGTGAAAAAGCAGTTGTTTTTAGCAAAAGTATGATATTGTTAAAAAATTCAAATCTTTCATGCCTGGACATATACATTTTCCCATAGGAAATAATGGAAACTTACAAATTTGATAACTTTTAATGAATTAATATTTTCTCACCAAACCTTCAAAAGGCACATCTGTGAGGCAAAGACTTTCTACCCTGAAAATTTCAGACCACAGCCTAAAGCCGTTTCTGAGATCCAGGTGAACAAAGAAATGGCAAACAGCACAGATGTTTCTGTTTTTCAACACTCTGTATCTCAGAAACCATACAACAGATTTGCATGACTTTTGGCACATCAGGAGATCTGCCCTAGAAATTAAGCATACCAAATTTCATACATATCTGTTGAATGTTTCCAAAGTTATTAATGTTCAGAAACATTTGGGTTTAACATAGAAGTTACCTTTCACCCTATGATGACAACTACGTGATACTAGTATTTTATATATATATATATATATATATATATATATGTAAACTCCCTGATCAAATAACATGTTTATTACTCTCAAATGGGGATGGAGAAAGAATCTCAGATTTAGAAGTGGGTAGCCATCTGGGAACAGCGACCATCAAACAGTGTGGTTCACGATAAACACAGCCATACAATCAAGCCATACAAAAGCAAATATTGGACTTTAGGAGGACTGACTTTGGGAAAATGAGAAGTGCCTCAGAAAAGTGCTAGCAAACAGGCAAGAAAGAGGGATGGAGGAACAATGGGGAGTAATCAAACAGCCATCACAGAGGCAACAAGCCTTTATGTAAAACAAATCAACAAAACACAACAAAGTAAAAACCGCTATGGTTCTCAAAAGAGGTGGCAGGGAAGGTTAAGAAGAAGAGGATAGCATTCAGGAAATATAAGGAAACACAGAAGGAGCAGGACAGAGAACTTTATTAGTTAAAGCAGAAAGAGGCTGGGAAGGCAGTCAGAATAGCAAAGGCCCAAACCGAAGAAAGGATAGCCAACTCTGTTAAGAAGGGATAAGACCTTTCATAGGTACATTAAGGAGCGAAGAAAGACCAAAGGAGGGATACTGAGGCTTAATAAAGGGAGGAAATGTGGGTAGAGGGTGACAGTGAAAAGCAGGGATACTGAATGAATATTTCTGCTCAGTATTCACAAAGGAAGAGAAGGGGAAGGTACCTAAAACCAAACAAGAGAAACACTCTGAAGATGGGGGTCTATACCAGTCCATTTACAGAAGAAAGGGTTCTGAAAGAACTAATAAAATTGAAGGTGGACAAAGCAATGGGGCCTGATGAGATTCACCCAAGAATTCTAAAGGATCTAAGGGTCAGAACTAGTGACACTGCTGACTACTCTCTTTAACAAATCATGGGAGGATGGGGTGGTACCTGAGGACTGGAGGAGGGTGGATGTGATTTCTCTTCACAAAAGTGGGAGCAGGACAGAGGCAGGAAACTACAGACCAGTTAGTTTGACCTCAGTGGTAGGGAAAATGATGGAATCACTTCTGAAGGAAAAGAATTGTTGAGTACCTAGAAGCCAGTGGGGCAGGGACCCAAGGCAGCATGGATTCAGATGGGAAGGTCGTGTCAGATGAATCTAATAGATTTCTTTGACTGGGTGACCAAGTAGTAGGCCAGGGAGGGCTGTAGACATGGCCTACCTAAATTTTAGCAAGGCATTTGATACAGTCCACACAAAAGATTAATACATAAGTTAGCCAGCCTTGGAGTGGGTTCCAAGGTGGCAGCCTGAATAAAAAACTGGCTAGACCACAGGATGCAAAGGGTAGTAGTAAATGGAGTCCACAGTGAAGAAAGGAGGGTTACTAGTGGGGTACCGTGAGGTTCAGTACTAGGACGGTCCTTTTAATGTCTTCATAAGTGACATTGCAGAGGAACTGGAAGGAAAAGTATGTCTCTTTGCAGATGACACAAAGATCTGCAACAGGGTTGATACACAAGATGGAGTGGAAAGGATGAGAAGGGACTTGGCAAGGTTGGAGGAATGGTCAGATGTATGGCAGCTCAGATTCAATGCAAAGAAGTGAAGGTAATGCACCTGGGAAACAAAAACCAGGGAAGAGTTCACAATGGGGTGAGATACTGACAACAGTAAAATGGAAAGGACCTGGGGGTAATTATATCAGATGACTTAAGGTGGGCAACCAATGTGAGAAGGCAGTAAGGAAGGCTGGGGGATACTGGGATGCACAGGAGAGGCATCAATAGTAGAAAACAGGAAGTTGTTATCCCTCTGTACAGACAGTTGGTGAGACCCCATCTGAGTACTGTGTGCAGTTCGGAGACCCCATTCTGCAAAAACATAGACAGAGTGGAAGCTGTCCAGAGGAAGGCAACAAAATGGTGCAGGGTCTGCACCAGAAGACATCTGAAGAAAGACTAGGGAGCTTAACATGTATACCCTTGAGGAAAGAAGGAGAAAGGTGACATGATAGAAACTTTCAAGTACCTCAAGGGAATCAACAAAGTGCAAGAGGTAGCATCTTTCAGAAAAGAGATGTGCAAGAACAAGAGGGCACAATTTAAAGATAGAGGGGCACGGCTCAGAGGTAATGTGAGAAGTATTTTCACAGAGAGGGCTGTGGATGCATGGAACAGCCTCCTGAGGGGAGTCATGGAGTCAAGAACAGTGGGGGAATTCAAGAATGCATGGGACAGACATAAGGCAGTCCTAGTGGGGGGTAGGAGGAAGTAAGCTGTTGGTTAGCTAGGATTTGCAGCTTATCTGTTAGGTAGGAAAATGGGCAGACTAGGTGGGCCAAGCAGTCCTTATCTGCCATCACATTCTATGTTTCTATTACAATACATGGAAAAACTTGCATGGTTCTGTTTCCCATTAATTTTACCCATGAATCGTAACATAGACATCAAGTAAACATAGCACGAATGGCAGAGGGTTTTCTTATTTTTTTCCATCCCCCGCCTCCCCAGTGATCAGGGGTCGTCATGGTGGCACTCATTTTCTGGTCGGAAGGAAGTGGGGATAATCAACTGCCTTTGTAATCAACTGCTTTATATAGAGAATAATGCATGGGTTGGTGTGGGTGTGCATTATAAGAATTTAATGCACACCGAGGTGTGGGATACTAAATAAACCCAGAGAGCAAAGCTTGAGGAGATTGAAAACATCCCACACTGAGGGGTGGAATTAAATTTGAGTATTGACACCATCCCATGCTTTATTTTATAATTTCTGGCCATCAATTCCCCACGCCCCTATGTTAATAATGCTGGTTCCTCGATATTATAAGAGTCTCATTACACACATGGCTCTATTCAGAGCCTGCTCTCTTTATGGCAGTAGAGTAAGTTTGCCAGCATGTTTTGTAGTTGAGGCATTGGCAGCTAACAGGAGGTCTTGTAACACACAAATTGAACCGCACTACCTCTCCCCACAGAAGAGCCGCCTTCTGGGTCAGCGGGTTATACAGGATGTTTTCCAGTACTGAGGGGATAACACTGCATGTTTTGTTTGAAAGCAATTTACTTTTTTCATTTGCAGGCACAAATCTTCACTGCTCCCTAATTTGTTTAATGGTGTGGTCTCAATTGAATTCAGTGCTCGAGAATGTCTTGAGACAGCAGCTGGTGTTCAGTGTGCACATGTTTACATAATAACTGCCCATCAACCATTGAAACAATTGTTGGTCAGTTATCATAAAATGTTAATAAAGGAAAAAAATAACAAAAAGTTTAAAACATAAAGCAAAACAATATCTCCTTCCATAAAGTGGAACATTTGACTTTCCAAAACTTCATGTGGCGCTGTTTGGGGTTAGAATAGGTCCTCAGGCACGAGGAAATCTCAAGGCTGATAGGCTGAATCAGCACCAGTTATTTATAATGTGGTTGAGATGTTAAATGGAAGTCCCTCCTGACCATGTCTGGTAGCTGCCTGAGCTGCAGTCAAAACATTCCATATCATTATTTGAAAAAAGTGGGTGATAGCCTAGTCAAGCATAACATTTCCTCTGTGAATAAAGGTTCCTTAAAAGGGACACAGTCAGCACCTAAGTGCTCCAGACACAAGTGTGGGGCTGGTCCCAATTTACACTTCCTGAACAAAAACATTGTTTTACTTTATAATTATTGCAGTACAGTAGATCGTATCAGGCTGATTCTGCTGGCTTCCAAACTGACATTTTCTGTAACTACAAATCCCAGAATCCTACAGCTAACATCAGAGCAGGACTGCAGCAGTGGTAGATTCAGTAGCCTGTAGTGCATGTTAGAGCTTTGTAATCTCCGATCAGATGTTTTGCGGTCTCACTGTTCTCCTGGTGCAAAGTATGCTCCTCTGTGACCCTACTTTGTCCCAGCAGGACAGTGAGACTAGCAAACAGAAGATCAGAGCTTATAAAGACTGTAACGTGCACTGCAGGCTACTGAATCTCTCCACTGCTGCAGTCCTGCTCTGATGTCAGTTGCAAGGAATTCTGGGATTTCTGATTACAGAAAATTTCTTCTTGGAAATCAACAGAATCAGCCTGATATTAATCTACTATGCCGCAGTAAACAGCAAGTAAAAAAAATTTCTGCAGACAAAGTGCAATTAGAAGCCCCTACACTTGTGTAATGGCCTCCTTAGTGCTGACTGCTCCTTTAACTGCACTGCAGTTACTGTGTAGTTACATTTTATTCCCAGGGTAACTGTGATGTAGTTACATGCTTTTTACTACTGTGTAAGTAACTCTGTTGCATGTAATAAATGATTGCCTACCCCACAGTTACATTCACTCTATAAGCTGATAGTAAGTATACTGTATCTTTGTACAAAAGGAAAAACCCATTGAACGTGAGGTAATCTCAAATGGTGTCTTCCACACAGATTATAAAAACACCATTGAAACTGGCATTTGAAATAAAGTATCAACAAAACAAGCATCAATGTAGTTGTCTAGGGTCTGTGTATATGTTGCTGAGCCCTTATAGAATGTAATGCTTTTATTCACATGCTGTATCCAAAGCACGTTACAAGGAATGAGAGGTGCTGGCAGTGTAGTAACTGTTCATGTATAGTGGCAGGCATTCAGCTTCTCAGCACCCACACACAGTTGCTGGCAATTGTTTGAACCAGTTTTATTGGGAAGGGAAGATTTGCTAGTGTAGTGTATACAGAATCAGTGACGAGATGCTGAGTGTCATCTTGTGGAGACTGCAGCATACAAGAATGAGAGCCAGTCTAAAATTTGGGCTAAAACAAGGTGTCTTTAGCTGAATGGTTAGAGCTGCTCCCTCTAAGACCAAGGATGTAGGGACGAATCCCTGGGTCTGGCACTGAAAGCAATTCAAGCCTGTAGTTCAGTTTATAGCAGATATCCCCCCTCCCAAGTTTGAGGAGCAGGTATTAAAACTAGGACAATAGGAAAGATTACCCTACTCTTACAGAAATTGCCCATGAGTTCTTTGACTTTCACCTAGACACCCACCAGGGCAGACTCAGAGATGGGTAGATTGGACCATGTTTCTACATCTCATACCATGGCACACCTCAACAGTAGAGCACCCTAGTACTGCACTGAAGTGTCGGCATGTTTGAGTGTAACACCAGTGTCCCCAGTTACTAGGGTGTTTACTAGAGTGTGTACTAGAAGTGTTTTGTAAAGTGTTTACTGCTGTATCTACAGTACATCAGAGTCTACAATGTGTTTAGCAGTGTACTAGAATCCTATGTAGTATAATGAGTTTCCTTTTGTTTACTCACTCTGGGCAGCAAATGGGTAAACTCTTCAGTTCTTCTCTGATACATCTGTCAGTCATTGGGACAGAGGTGCCAAGTGGTAGGGGTCCCGCAGTACCGTGAGCCACAATGGAATGTTGCACTGAGAGCAGAGCAGAGTAGTCACCAGTCTGACTGAGGGAGCCTCACGGGAGATTTCCAGCCCTCTCCTGTCCTGATTTTCAGTCCCTAGTTCAGTCCCAGAGTAGCTGAGCATCAAGCCGTGGTGGCAGTCTTCTCCTGTTATGTACCCCAGTGTGGGGTGAAAGACTTTAATGCATCTGGTCATGGGACCATTAGCAAAATGTGGGAAACTTCCTGAACTGTGACGGATTTTTCTTTGTGTGGCAATCCAGAGCTGGCTTCTCCAGGATGGAATGCATGTGAGGGTTTGGAGTGTGTAAACTCAATCTGTCTGACAGAATGTTTGAAAGATAACAGTCTGAGTTGTACCTCACTGGCATGGTTCCTGTAGGGGATGGAGTGGATGACCCTGATTGAAAAGTGGACACTAGCTTCTCTGACCTGAAGATGGGGAATGGTTCACGTACTACAAAAGTGTCACACAGCTCAAAATGTGTTTCAGTAAAGGATAAAAGCTGTCCCTAAGAGTGTGCTGTTTCTGTCACTTTCAGTAGCGTGTCTACAATTCAGGGCACCAGCTGTTCACAAAGTTTTCCAGTTTCTGACAAAAGTGTTTTCAATAAGGGCACTAGCTGCCCCAAAAGGGTCTCTGCCTATGTGGAAAATGTGTTTTGTGAACCCAAAGTGTTCAAATTCTGATCACAGAAGAGGATGGACAAAGAGACTTTTGCTTGATCCCTAATTCAGGGACCTAATTGGACTTTGGAAAGTGTAGTGGACTTTCTGCCCTTTGGAGGCAGTATAGTGCTGCAGTTTAGGGCACTGAGCTACAAACCTGGAGACCTGGGTTTGAATCCAACAACCCCACTTGCATTCTGTGTGACCTGAGTAAGTCATTTAACTTTTGTGCTCCCAGGTTGCACCTGGAAACAAGCTTCAGTTTTGTGTGCCTTTCCTGGTTAAACAATTTTCCTTCCTTTACCTTCTACACCTGCAGCCCCAGTGAGCAAAATGTTATTTGTTTTCTATCTTGTGACGGAATAAAACCTACTGTTTTACCCTAGCTAAGGAGAAAAAGAAACACAGGTGAGGAGGTACAGGCAAAGTGGGCAAGCATTAAGGATACAATACTTGAAGCAACATACCATTGTGTTAGACAGAAAAGGAGGTACAAAGAAGAAGGAAACCACTTTGGTTCTCAAATATAGTAGCAGAAAAGGTCAGAGCCAAAGGCTGGCCTTCAGAAAATATAAGGAACACAGCAGGATGAAGATAGGGAGGCATACCAAACTGCCCTAAGGAAGCAGGTAAGGCAGTAAGGCAGGCAAAGTCCCAAACTGAGAAACACTAGCACGAACAGTAAAAGAAGGTGACAAGACTTTCTATAGATACATTAGTGAAGGAGAAAGTCCAGGAGGGTATGTCTAAGCTTAATGGAGAAAAGGGAGCATGTGAGGAGGAGGACCCTGTAAGGCATCTATCTAAATAGATACTTTTGCTCAGTATTTACTAAGAGAAGGTAGGGCAGGGCCCACAGCTCAGCATCATGGACACAGGGGAGGAGGTGAGCACTACTCCCTTCACAAAGAAAAGGGTCCTACAAGAGCTTGCTAAGCTCAGGGTGGATAAGGCAATGGGACCTGATGGCATACATCCCAGGGTACTCAAGGAGCTAAAGGAGGAACTAGCAGAGCCATTAGCAGAATTGTTTAGTGAGTCTCTGAGCACAGGAGAGTCCCAGAAGACTGGAGAAAGGCTCATGTGATCCCACTCCACAAGAGTGGTAGCAGGAGGAGGCGGGGAACTACAGACCGGTCAGTCTTACCTCAGTAGTGGGCAAGATTATGGAGCACTCCTTAAGGAAAGGATAGTGCAACACCTGGAATCCATAGGGGCACAGGATCCAAGACAGCATGGGTTTACAAAAGGAAGGTCCTGTCAAACTAATCTCATAGATTTCTTTGACTGGGTAACCAGAGTGGTGGACCAAGGGGAGCAGTTGATGTCGCCTACCTGGACTTCCAGCAAAGCTTTGACACTGTTCCGCATAGAAGATTGATAAATAAGCCAGGTAGGCTCGGGTGTGATCAAGTTGGTCAACTGGGTGGCAAACTGGTTGACTGGCAGAAAACAGAGAGTGGTGGTAAATGGTATACAGTCAGAAGAGATGCAAGTCAAGTGGGGTACCTCAGGATCAGTCCTGGGCCAGTCCTATTCAACATCTTCATTAGTGACCCCGCAGATGGACTAGAGGGTAAGAGCTTGTCTGTTTGCAGATGACACCAAGATCTGCAACAGAGTAGATGATCCAGATGGGGTGGGCAGAATGAGAAAGATCTGGATAAACTAGCAGAATGGTCAGAAGAGTGGCAACTGGGATTTAATGCAAAGAAGTGCAAATCATGCACATAGGAAGAGAAACCCTGAAGCCACTTATAGGCTGGGAGGAGTTGCTAGCAGTCACAAAGGAAGAAAGAGACTTGGGCATCATCATCACTGATGACCTAAAATCATCCAAGCAGACCTCTAAAGCAGTAGGTAGGCTAGGGGTGTTAGGGTGTATTAGAAGGGTATCACAAGTCGTAAGAGGGAGGTAATAATCCCTCTGTACAAGACATTGGTTAGGCCCATCTGGTACTCGTGCAGTATTGGAGGCCACCTTCCAAGGACATTAACAAATTGAGGCAGTCAGAGAAGGGCAACAAAATGGTGCAGGGACTGCATCCAGAAGACATATAAGGACAGATTAACGGAGCTCAATATGTATACCCTTGAGCAAAGGAGGGAGAGGTGATATGATCGAGACATTTAAACACCTTAAGGGCATAAACAAGGTGAAAGAGTCTAACATGTTTAAATATAAGAAAATAGCAGGACAAGAGGACACAGCATGAGATTAGAGGAGGCCGATTAAGGGGAATGTGAGAAATTCTTTTTCACAGAAAGGGTGGTAGATGCATGGAATGGCTTACCACAGAAGTGGTGGCTTATGAATACAGTGCAGGGCTTCAAACAGGCATGGGATAGGCATAAGGGAGCAATACAAATGACTATGAATAGATAGGTCACTGACAGAGCAAAGGCGATGGTACATTTATAAGGTAGAAAAAGAAATGGGCGAGACTGGATGGGCCTTGCGGGTCCTTATCTGCTCAACTTCTATGTTTCTATGTTTCTATTAGAAGACATTTTGTGTGAAATTACTGTGTTTACTGGCACCCCACCATGATTGCACAGGTCCCCAGTGTCACAGGCCCACCCAAGTTCCCGGTTAAAAAGAAATGTTTTGTGTAACACCTCCCTCGAGAGTCAGGCATGGTAAAGTTGCCCCTAGTCAGAGGCGGGGTAGGTGTTAGCAGCAAGGCAGGTTGATGCTGTAGGGTTAGTGGTTACATGAGGTTTGAGTCCAGGTCCCAGTGGGGACAAGAACCCACAACCTCTGGCCTAAAAACACCAACTAAGTCAGGCTGATATCTAGCTTACAGGTGACCGAGTTATTCTGCATACAGTCCTTGCACTGCTAATGTCTGTTCCACTGGCTTATGAAGGACTTTGAAATAGATCGTGGTAGCAGTATGCCACATTATAGCTCGAGGAAGTGCTTCTGAGTTCTGACCAATCAGAGAACTCCTTTCCCCTGTGTGTGAGACACTCTTGTTCTGTCAAGAGTGGCTGACTTGAGGTGCCCTAGAAACTGACTCATTAGGGAATGAGTTCTAAAATGTTTAATCTATAATTGATCAACCACAATTAATAATCTGTTAATACAACCATGAGACCATTCTTACTGTTGTAAGAGTGGTCTCGGTATCAGTACTGCTGACCTTTTGTTCACAGTTCTCCTACCCTAAGAATGCACGAACTACCAAAGAACAGTCTTCCGGCAGTATTAACATACATCATAATTCTGTCTTTTACAATATCTGGCCACTGCCCATGTGGGTGCTCATAGAAAATGTTCTGCACACTGACTTTCCTTCCTTGGATCATGCAAGAAGTAGAGCCTCATTTGTCACAAACTGGTTCTCTCCCAGAACTCAACCTGTGACTGTTACCATTTTTCAACCCTTCAAATACCTGCAAGGGTACCTGGATATGCTGCCAGCACTCTACATGACCCATACTCAGGATATTGCTAGGTCCGAATCATCAGAGCTACTGCCCACACCGCACAGTGCTCCTTTTAAGGGTAAACAACCCACCCCTTTTTTCACTGTTGAAAACACCTCACTTTAAATATGGTAACTACAGTCTTACTCTTCAAGATGGATCACAACTTTTGTCAGTTACCCCAGTTATCTGTACCAGAAATGACTCAGTCAACAAGATCCTAAAGTATATAAAACTTATATTAAATAGTCCAATATATTTACATATGTTACAGGATAATACACACTAAGACTATCGGGAATACAGTATATCTACAGAGATAAAAAGAAAGGTTTTTGGAAACAGAAAACAATCAGAATAACCTAAATCATATCTATCTAAATTCTAAGCAGTGTAGACTCGTGTTACCCCAACTGGGAACTCAGTGAGTAAAGGCAGACTCTAACCCGTGATGTTGCTACTTTAAAGTCTCAGTCCTTTCTAAGTTGTCAAGTCTAACCACAGACCCCAGATGCTTCTGCGTTACTCCACAACAGCTCCTTTGATATGAAAGGAGCTCATCTTCCTGTGGAGATTCCCAAACAGCCACCCATTAGTGGAAAGGGCCTGCTGTGATACAGAACAAAAGACATTTAGATGGCAGGAAGTCTACACCCAACCTTTCTGAGAACCCAGAACTGTATTTTCAGTTACACCTTCTACCCCTCTACTGAATTACCTACAGAATCCCAACTGTTTTAATGAAAATTGGGAAAAAATCACACAGTAAAAAAAAAACATAACAAATTTCTATAGCCTAGTATTCCCCAAGGCTTAGGTGTTTTGACCCAGGCCTAATCACAGTCCTCATTTTAGAAAGCTCAAAACTCCGGTCACTGCTTCAGAGTGGTAGGACATAAGGGTATCAGGATTTCAAAATCATAGTCCCTTAGCTTAGTAAGATCAATACTCCGAACACAAGGGGCACTGGGATTGAAACTCTCAACTTTGAGTTCAGTGGGAGCAAACAATACATCCAGTGTCAGAATCCCAGCATCTTGAGTGCAGTAGGATCATCACAACAGCAAAGTAAAATGCTTGGATTAGAAGTCAAAGGATCTGAGGGCAGTGGGGTCAACAGGTTAGGACATTTAAGCACAAGACATCAAACCCCTCAGCCACAGAGTGCAGTAGGATCAACACACAAATCAGTATACTAGGACAACTGGGATTGACTTTTGAAACTTAAAGGGGTGAGCACTGTATTAGCAACACAGCAGCACTTCAGAGGGGCATCAGGAGTCAAACTCACAGCTTCCGAGCGCAGTGGGATCAAGACTCCTTTCAGTCTTTAGGGCACTGAGGTTATAATGAAAAGTTTCAGAGGCACAGTGACATCAACCTATCAGAAGATTTGGACATCAGTAGGCAAGCCCATGATCACTGGCAGTGCGGAAACTGGAAGTTGGAAAAGGAGGCTTGTGTTTCAGACCTCTCCAGGGACCAGATTATGCTACATTCACTACTGAGAATTTATGGGATGTCTGTGAACCTTTTACTGAGTTAAATCCAAAACAGTCCTAAAAGTGTCTTGCTAGCCAACCTTTTCCAAAACGTACTAATTAGCATAAAAGTGCATATTAGTGGCATGCAAATTACATACAAGTTACCCATTTGCAGTTTTAAACTAGATGCACCAAGGGCCCAGTATACATTTGCTAGGGATGTTGGTACAAAGTAGGGGAATGTGTCACCTGTTTATGTCACCACCTGCTGTATGTAAGGAAAGTAGTTGCTGCAGGGAGTCCCCTTGGGACTGAGCTTTAATGAAAATAACCAATTCAGATGTTAGTGGAGCAAGTGGAATTTGTACCCACTAACTTGATGGTTAGTGACTGATGCGGGTTGCAGCCTGGCAAACCACAAATCATGTGGCACTATGGCAGGCAGCAACACAGTCATTTGGTAATCTCAGTAAGTTTCTAGCCCATCTGTCACCCCTCCATGCCTTCTTGGCTTTGATGGGTCAGCAGTTCTGCCTTTCAGTGGCCCGATGGCCTGACTGTGGCAGTCCCCACTGGCTTCCTAGCAAGATGGTGAGTTCCCTGAGAGGTCCTGTGGGACCTCTTTCCTTACTCCAGTTCTTTGTTGTGGTTGCTCTTTGCTGGTGATCCCTTTCCTCAAGGCTCTCCCTTTTCAGGTAGACAGCGCCTGGTTGCAACACTACAGCTACCTCCACCAAACACCTGCTTTTATCAGTTCTTCAGTCTGCAGAGATCGAACCATTTTATTTTGTTTTATTTATTTTAGTGAGGTCTTGATTACACCAGTGAGCAGATGCTCATTTATAGGTTCCACGTCAATTACATAGACGATACAATACAGATTACAGGGTTACATGTAGTACAGGTAAGTTACAGGGTACAACAGCATTAAACAGCTTAGGCAGTATAGCAACTAGCTGGCGTCAGAGGACAACACCCTACTTGGAAGCTCTCTGAGGTGAGAAGGAGGAGGGGTTACAAACATGGGTGGAAGGAGTAAGGTAGTTGGGAGCATCTGAGGGGATAGGGAAGTGGGAGCAGTGTCATGATTGGGTGGGGGTAGGTGTAACCTAAAGTGCTGGGATTGGGGTCCCCTGACCCAATGAGTTGTCAAGAGGTAAGTGCAGGTAGTTGGTTGATGCTCCAGGAGGGTGCTAATGGTAGCAGTCACATTTACTAGATTTTACTAGGTGCTGCCGGAGTCTGCATTTGAATGATCCAATAGATGTGGCATTGATTACATCAGGAGGTAAGGTATTGGTCCATAGTGGAGCACGATAATAAAAAGGCACGCTGTGCCAGGGCTGTGCGGCATCTGGGAACTTTGTAGGTCTCAGTGGAGGAATTCCTTGTGGGTCAGTTACTTGAGTGTGGAGTTAGGAGGTTCTGGACCCCTGTGGGTAGTTGGAGGAGGGAGCATTTCTTGGCAATGAGGCAGGTTTGGTAGTTTATTCTGTCCTTCAGTTGTAGCCAAGCTGCCCGGTGCAGAGCTCACAGGTGTGCGTTAGTCTTTCCGCACCTATGAGCAGTTGGCATGCCTTGTTTAGTGCAGTGGTGATGCAGTTTAGGGCTGTGTCTGTCGCCGACCCATAGATTGCCAGGCCATAGTTAATGAGGAGACTATTGAGCTGTTGATGGCCAGGTTCAATGCCTCGTGTGTTAGGCAACGTCTATGCCTGTATGGGATCCCTGTTCTTGTGTTAATCACCCTTGCTGTGTTATCAATGTGTTGGGCATACACAAGTGTAGAATCGAGTGTGATGCCCAGGCACCTGACCTGCTGGACATGTTCCAGTGGGTCCCCATTACGCGTCCTGATTGCAAGGGGTGGGGAGGCCTTATGCTTACTCTGTGTTCTGGTGAACATCATAGTCTTATTTTATTTTTTTTGCAGTTCATGACTAGTCTGTTATCCTTAATCCATTTTTCAGCGGCTGAAAACCCTTTTGGAGATACACGCCAGTTGTTCGAGATTAGGTTGCTGTTGAATATAACTCGTCATCCATGTACAGGAGCATTCGGTCTGGGCATGCGGATGTCATTTTGTTTAGGAATAAACTGAACAGTAGGGGTCCCAGAATTGATTCTTGTGGGACCCCTGAGTCGACTAGTCTTTTATCAGAGGTGATCCCCATTTTGACCTTTTGTGAGCAATTGTGAAGGTAGCTACTGAACCAGCATACTGATTCTGAGGAGAATCTCATAGCTGACAGTTGGTCCAGCAGGAGCTCGTGATGCACCGTATCAAATGCTTTTGATAGATTGATGAAAGTTGTCCCAACCAGGAGACCCTGGTCAAGTGAATGGTGAATGTTTCCGTGAATTTGAGCAAGGCCGTGATAGTACTGTGACCTGATTGGAAGCCGTGTTGCTCAGGACAGAGAAGTTGGTATTGGTTTAGGTGTTTGATTAACTGGTCCACCACTATCCGCTCAAGGCCTTTGGAGAGAGGGGGAGTTTGGAGAGAGGTCTGTAGTTGTTATGTAGGGTCCTGTCGTCACCTTTGTGCACTGGAGTTACTGTGGCTGATTTCCATCTCTGGGAACTGTGAGATGCAGAAGGAAAGGTTGATTAGTTTGGTGAGTGGGCCTAGGACCTCAGCCAGGGCCAGCTTGATGAATTTTAGGTCCAGAGTGTCCCGCTATGTCTAGACTTCCCCAGCGCCTTCTCCAGGTTGCCAGTCTGCAAACCAGGCTCACAAGGGCTGCCATGCCTCTGACTATGGCTCTGCTGAACATTTGCATAGCAGCCACCAAGGGGCAGGGCAGAGGACTACCAGGAAGAGACCATCAGGCCCCAACATCAGTGACTCCTATGTGATCCTCAATGACAGCTTGCTCAATGTTACGTGAGTTATGCTAGACGGACTCTGCTCCCTGCCCCCAAGCCTGAGACTGATCTGCTAATCAGTCAACTGGTAGGACTGTGGCATGAGGGGAACTGACTAAGCAGCCAGGATACATTTTTCCTCATCATCTATGAGAGGCTGGGTGGTGGTGGGTGGGGGAGAGTCACAACAGAACAGCCTTCACAGAACTCTCAGATATTGTATATCATATTTATTTACTATATATTTCATTTATCATATTTGTGTTTCAAGGTATTGTATATTTATGATATGCACTTGTTACCTTTGCTTCTGCTCCTCTATTCTTTTGTAACAACCCCCAAACCCCACATTATTATCTCCCTTCCACTCTTAGACTGTACACTGCTTTGAGTACAGTTTGCATGAAAGTTGTTGTATGCAACCAAACTATTTTCCTTTCCCAATGCTGAATACAGTCTCTGCTTATTCCGTTGCAAGCTGTTCAGTGAGAGATGACTCCAGACTGATATCAGAACCGAACCGTGAACAAATACATTTCCAGATGTAGCTATGCACTTGACATTGACAGTTCTCTGCTGTTACGCCAAAAGTTAAAGTTAATTAATCTAACAGGGAAGGGAGGTGTTAATGCCTTTTCAGACATCGTGGGACGGTTCTCACCAGTTTCAACCAATTAGTCACCGAAAACTCCACACACATGAGCTCCACTGAGAAGCCAAGTTGATTACACTAATTAATTTTGCATTGATCGCCATAGATTGTGCAGAGAGAGGCTATCATGAAGATGGCTGGTAGGGGGAGGGGCCGGATATCTGTGCTGCTGGAGTGTGGTGAAAAGCTTTGGTCATGATGCAGTTTTCAACAGGCTGCCTTGACAGGATCGTAATGTATTCCACACCTCTGCAGCACATCTTCTTGCTAGTCTGTGAGTGCCCAGCCTTACTAACCCTAAAGATGATGCCATCACGCGGTGAAAGTGAAAGCAAAGCGATAAATAAAAGGAATGGCATCATGCACTTCTGCAAATGACATCATGCACCCACAAATGACATCATGCACTTCTACAAATGACAACATGTGCTTCCACAAATGACATCATGTGCTTCCCGACAGGATACAGAAACTGGAAGGAAGAAATGTTGCAATCGTGGTTTTGTACTCCTGTCGTGCATGGCTGGTAGGGAGTGATGCAGAGGATAAGGCCCTGCTGGGGAAGTGCTTTGCTGAGCAGTTGCTGTGGCTCAGAGGGATGAGCCACAGCACTGGAGGGAAGCTATGTGTCTGTGGACTGGGGTTCAAGACCCAGTCCCCAAACTACTTGTTTTAACTGTATTTTTTGACTGTGTGTGCTACTTTTTATCCCCCGCTTCTCTCCATCCCTGTGTTGTATCCCCTGGAGTTGATTATATAAGTGGGGGTCGGGCACAGCCCCTGTAACAGAAGTGCGGGTGGCAGAGCCCCTGCAAAACAAAGATTTTAGTGCTGTTTTTGCCTAATTTAGTATTCAGCTTTTGTCAAGCACTAGCAATGTACTCACTGTATTGACAGCACAGTACATTGCTGCACTCTTTTGTTTTAGGCATAGTGACCCGTGCCCCTTCATATAGTTATGTTATTGGGTGTTTTCAACCAAGTTCTTTATTTTGAATAAGAACGAAACTCCAAAATCACTTACATTATTTGGACCAGTTAGAACCAGGTCACCTGAAAATCCAAACCTGGTCAACAGACTGAACTGAGTCATATCAAAGTTGAGTTACAAATGACCCTGATTTCCAAAGTCGGGTCAAGGTGGGCCATTGGGGGTGCTCTGATCTGACACTGAGCTGGTCCTCCCATCCAAATTTCAAATGCCAGCTCTAAAAGAATGTTTTGTTTTGCATACCTGTAACTTTTTTTAAAACAAGCATTATTAATTTTAAGAGCCATTATCTGATGGTGAAAATATCATGTTGTACACTTACAACTGGCTGCCAGCGACGGATGGAAACATGAGCACTCTGCTCCCAACTACAAAAGCAGAACAGTGGGCCGGACTCTCTTTCCAGCAGGACACTTGACCCGCTTTATATGCCTCAAATGCTCTGGAATCTTGCTGCAGATGCCAGTGTGAGCACCTTTGATCTGTGATTGAATGTTTCATGTGAAGCTCTGGCTGCTCCTTTGATGTTTTCCCACCTTTTGCTTAAGATGCATTTAGACATCTTGTCAAAAGAAAACCTTGTTACTTCTGTATCTGTGATCCGCAGGTAGAATTTTCTGTTCACCCTGGGTTAAAGGAACATTGCCCTTGCCATCTTCTCATCACATCACCCCTAGGCTGTGAGATCCAAGCAGGCTGTCATTATATGCTTATATATACAGATACTGTTTTAAATTCAAGTTCCAATTTTTGTTCTGTTTTTTCACTTTCTATTTATGCCTTCTTCCCATCTTCCACACCCCCAGCCCCTAGCACTCCTACCTGGGAACACTCACCTACACTGAGCTCTACCCTCAGGTGAGGGCAGAGGTGGGAGGATTTACCACCATGTCTCATGCAGTATCAGGAGGTGCTGCTTGCAATGGTATGGGGACCCATACTGTATGTACTGGGGGTCCATTGCCACCCTGCTGAGTCCATTTTCCATGGTCGCCCTAACCCTTTGGATGTCAGCACGCAGGATGGTTCAGTACTGGGCCATGCATGATGGTGTGCCAGTCGTGCGCCTAGCTGACGCCCATCCCCCACTCTGCCCTTCTGTACCACCCGTGTTCACCCAAGTGGCAGCACTGCAGCAAAGCCAACTGTCCTCCCTCCCCAGTGAGGGAGAGCATCCTCTGAGATGCTCAATCTTCCTCCCTGACCAGCCTTCGGACCACCTGGGCTCGCCCTTGAATCCAGGTCCCCAGCATCGCAAGCAGAAGCTCTACTGGTGTGATGACAGGCTGACACCCAAGCTCCATTTTTTAAAACAGAACTTTTAATATGATTTTAATAATATGTTTATAAGTACAGTCCCAGCATCTGTTACAGTTGTAAGACTGCCTTTTCAAGTCCTTTGGGTGAGAGGATAGTAAAGTGATGCTGAGCAGGTCTGCAATGTAAATGACTTGAGGAGAAACTTTGGTAACATATGAACATACAAACATATGAAAAGGCCATCAGAACAAGACCATTTGATTTATATAGCGTAGTCTGCTAGTATTGCAGGGTCTTTAACTAAGCTACCACCCTGCTCTCCTCCCCAATCCGCCTCTTCCCTTTGTCCTCCCCTTCCTTGATAACCATATGAGACACAGGAATGGACAAATAAACATAAAGCACGATCAAGATTTCATTAAAAAATGCAGATTGAAACTGAAATCAGTATGTTTTACCCTGCAGAGAATTGGGGAAACCTCCGTATGGGAGATGGACCTTGCCAACTGAACTCGAAACTTCAGAATTTTAAAATTGCTAACATGAGAGACCCTCTTATGTGATGCTATGGAGACCATACTTACATTTATCAGAGTAGTCTCACATGCATTCTTAATGTAAGAGATTCTGATACCCTAAGAATGGAAGAGAGACCACTCGTGCAACCAGAAGAGTGATCTCTCGGCAGTATTGATATATTACTGATCAAGGCCAATCAATAACATATTTAAAACAATAAACAAGCCCATTTCCAGGGTAACTGCTACTGAGACACACATAGACTGAGAGAATGCTCTTGACCAATCATAGCTCTCCTTTTGCCTGTGGTGAGACACTAATATTTTGAAAAGAGTGTCTCACAGTCAGATGCCCTGAAATGGGCACGTTGCAGGAACGTTTTAAAAGTATTCATATATTATTGATTGTCCTCCATCAAGAATATATTTATGACATCGCTGAAACAACTCTTACAGTTGTAAGAGTGGTGTCACATACATTCTTAGGGTGTCAGAAACTCTCACCATCGGTTCTTGAGTCTCATACCCAAGGAGCGTGGCTATGAGTGGTTCCATCAGTGGTGTTAATGTATGTAAGAGTGTCACTTGCATAGGGGAAATGAGCACTTTGATTGCTCAAAATGCTTCCTTCATCTGTAATGGTTATAAGAGTATCTGAAATGTTTAGAAATGTAAAATCCTCATCTGAATCATTTATCCTGGCTATATTCCCTCAGAATATGCAGTCCCTGAGCCTCTGGATAGCCTGATGATGAATGAGAGAACACACTGTCCACACAAAACTCTATACACAACTAGATTTTATCTGCTACAATATGTTTTCATTATTTCTGTACTGAAAAGTAAGTGAATGAATGTTGAGAAATAAACCAATTCAAAATGAACATATTTGTGGAATTTGACACAAGGCCAAAGTGTGACCTTTACCTAGTCTTGATCTTCTCACATAAAAACTTGGGCTCTGCACACATTCGCATAAGATTGTCTCTAATTTGTTGTTATGGCCACCTAACGATAGCCCCTTGATTTGTGCCCTGTTCTGCCACGTGCAAAAGAAGTCATAGATAGTTCTGTTGTGAAATTTTTATTACACTTGCAAAATTGCAGATTTTGCATTCCTGCAATTTTAAAAAATTGTGCCAAATTTGCCATATTTTCATCAATGCTTTTTATTTAAAGAGTCACTTTTCCCCAAATTGAGCATTTTTTATCCTCTATCTAAGGTTCATGCCCCCTACCTTCATGTGTCCCCAGCTCTGTCACTCTGCCATACCCAGGACTTCGCTCCGATCTGATGCCTGTACCCACGGTGAGGTCCCCGGGATGGAGGCTGGTGCCGGTGTCCAGATCCACATGTTCCGGAGCTGCCTGATTGGCAGGTGCAGGGCCTGTTGATGCTAAAGTCATCCTGCTGCTGGGTCATTGTGTTTCTTTTACCCCTTAAAGTCATGACAGGCTCCCTGCCGATGGAGATATCTTCCTCCCATCTCTGCTGCTCCAGCTGCATTTCCCTCTGGTCAACCAGAGGCGGTGCTGTAGTGGGGAACAGGACCCTCGCCTCCCCCACCACAGGCCCTCTGATGCCCCATGTTTGCTCCCCAAATCAGTGTCATCAGCGTCACAAGCAGTAGTGCTAATGCTGCACCAGTGGGCTAGCTAAATTGCACATTTAAAAAAATTTGTTCTAAACAATGTGCAGTTGCAGCAAATAGCATCATTTTTCCCTGAACTGCACATTTTTAAAATGTGAATTTTAAAAAGGCACAGTTTCAACCCAAATTGCCCATTTTAAATACATTGTTCTAGTTTGTTGAGGTCTAGATAGAACAGCACAGACTTAATGGAGGCAGTATAGTGCAGTGGTTTAAGGCTCTGAACTTCAAACCTGGAGACCTGGGTTTGAATCCTACAGTCCCCACTTGCATACTGTGTGACCCTAAGCAAATCACTTAACTTCCCTGTACTCCCAAGTCACACCTGTAAACAAGCTTTTAGCTTAATGTGTCTCTCCTGGTTAAACAAGTGGGGAAAAAATAGACTTCAGCTGTTGTTCTGCCTGCAAACCTTTAGTTTTGTGATGTAGTGCAACATCACATGATAATGGTGGAATTTTGCAAAATGTATGCAAAACATGTTTTCTTATTTTGCTTGGCACTAGTCACAGTTCTTCCCTAAATGGTCACCGAACACATTGTGGCCACGCAGGAAGGAGGCAGAACGTTGCTAGGTAAATGGCACATAGCACCATGAGCATGTGCTATGAGCCCCTTGCTGTAAAACCAGGGTGCAGGGTGGCCCAAATCTGTGAATAACGTCAAGCAGCTGGTGAGGGACAGTGATTGCCATGGGACTGCATGAAGAATGAGAGGGTGAATGGATCTAGAAGGGAGGAGTTGCAGCAGACACAAGGACTACAGAATAGTTAAAGAAGGGGAGCCAATAGACTGCCATAAAGAACCCCAACCCAAAAGTCCCATAACCAGATGTCTGTGAGTGTCATGAGTCAGCATGTTAGTGGGTGCAAATCCCATTTGCAGCCACCTACATTAATCAAACTGATCTGCATTGCCTACTAGTGCCCAATCCAGAAAATACTCCTGGACCTTCCACACGTGCATAGGGCCAGGAAAAGCCATGGAGTGCCCTCTGTGCGAATGCTGCATGTCAGCAGGGCACTCTCCAGCATCCATAGAAATGCATGTGCACCTTTCTACACCCCATTCTGGTCTGCATGTGCTGCTGTGCAGGTGGGTGGGACTGGGGTGGGCCAATAGGTGGATGCGGGCTTGCACCGTGCCACAGCAGATCTGCAGTGCAGATGGCTAAGGAGGGGGCAAAGGCCATGCATTCCTAACAGCTGCATTAACAGGAATGCACCCCTTCACAGCCCCATCTCTGTTCCCAATGTCTGATCAGCCCCTCTACTTCCCTCCAGCCCTAGGAACCTCCACAGTAGGTTGGGGCAGTACTGCACTGACGGACAATGATTGGGAATATCTGACTTTCATTATTACTCCAATGGGGATACAGCACTCCTTGGAAGACTGCCATATAGACCGCCATATCCAGTCATCCCCCGCATGCTGCACAGGCAGGAATCCACTGAGTGCCCTGCATGGGCATCCACTGTATGCCCATAATCTGAACCAGTACCACCTCCTGCCCCTGCCCCCATGCACGGCTCCACACCAACGGAGCACGGAGGATGGGGATCATGGATGCCACCATGTGAAGGGATATCGGGGTGAACAGCCACAGCCGAGACACGCCATTCAAATGTATCCTGGTCACCTATGTGGATCAAGCCCTTAGTCACCGTAAAGACTCCTCCCAAGTAATGGTATTTTGCCTTTGTGTGGCAGATTTTAGTGGTAGGAAACAGGGAGCCAGCTTGCACCCAAGATTAGTGTCACCATGAACTGTGACTCGCGTGGCTCTTGTTTTTTCTCACTCAGATTTTGCAACCTTGTCCTTTCTATGGAAGTACTGGCTTTGCTCTTTGGCCTTACAACATCTCTGGACTCACTGAGTGCACGTCCGGAATGTGTATTTTATAAATCAGTATTAGTTTGGCTCTGTGACACCAAATGCCGGTTGGGGGGTCGAGATCTCTATGCCACAGTCCATGTGATACATATTTTCAAGGCAGGTGTTTGTACCAGCCCAAGTGGACGCAGCTTGGAAGGCAGCACACATAGGCTTTACCTTTTACTCTCTGTCTTCACTTTGAACTTGAGGCTAGGATGCTTTTTCTTCATGAGACTTTGATGTGTATGTCTTCTTTTGCCTCTCTGGTCCTTTCAGCGGTGCACTGCATTCTGGGTCTTTGATGTTTTAAGGCTTCCTCAGCCAGACAAGCTGTGGCTGTCTGGATGAGTGCATTTAAACAGTGAAACATTGCATTAGGGCCTGGTGTTGCCGGCTCCCACTGTCAGAGGGAATGGTTGGGATTTAAGATTCCTGATCCAAAACTCAATGCAGTCATGGCCAAAACAAAAAGAAGCAGACATACTAATCCCAATTTTTAGGGTGAGCATTTTAAGAAGGAATGGGATCGACGTTGGTTCCATGGAGTCAGCAGCCCAGTCCCATCCACTTTCTGATGTAAAGCCCTGCTTCCAAGACTCATATTACTTTCTTGCAGAAAAAGTTTTATTTCCATTATATCAGCACATAACTCTTAAAAGCAATATACAATATATAATAAGAAGAAAGATAAATTACAATAACCTAGGAAATCATGTCATCTTGTATTGTAGCAGTAACACCTTCCTATTGAACGCTATTAAAGCAGCAGTGCAGCCATGGTTAATAATATTCACATACCTTCAGATCTGTTGTTCTTTGGACCTCCTATGCTGCTCACCAAGTCTTTTGTTAATTTTCTTGCTCCTAACCCTTGGCAGGTGTGCTAATGCTATTTCTAAGCAAAATGTGGTGGACATTTATTTTTCTTTAGAAAAAACAAATTAAACATTCACACAATAGTTACATTGTGCAGCTAGAAAATGTTGCCACCAAATAAAACTGAACATGTCTGGAATCATTTATAGTTACAAAAAGGTGGGGTCAAATTGTTTGTCCAGTTTTGTTGCACTGCTGCTTTAAACACAAAAGCATTAGCAAGGAAGAATCATATTTCTGCTATATTTAAGATTGTTAGTGTTCAGACTGTTTATGATCTCTTAGTTTGGAGATCCCTGTAAATAAAGGGCGGGGTGGGGGCACATTTTAATATGTTTATATGTACAGTTATGGCATTTCTCATGGTTAAGCATGCCTTCACGAGTTTTTGAGTTCCTGGTACCTCAGGGCTACCCTGGTACCTGGCTGAGACAGCAACTCACGCAACACTGGCGAGACCCAACAGGACAAAACACATGCCTGCCGTTAGCCATTCTGAGCTTAGACTAGCTCAGATGTACAACCCTATCTAAAATGTGATTTCTGTTCTGGTGAAGCCCTGACAGCCTGCCCTACACAACAATTTGCATACTCATAGTGCCCTGCACAAGGATTTGAATACCCTAATGCCCTACACAAGGATTTGCATACCCATAATGCTCTACACAAGGATTTGCATACCCATAATGCCCTACACAAGGATTTGCATATCCATAATGCCCCTACACAAGGATTTACATACCCATAATGCCCTACACAGGATTTGCATACCCATAATGCCCTGCACTTGGATTGAAGCCGAGAATAAGTGTGTTTTAGAGAGATGCACAAAACCCAACTATTTAGATAGTCCTCCTAGCATCGTTTTTTTCAAATTATTATTATTATTCCAGCTCGTCTCCTGTCATCCCTTGGTCCTGGCAACATCCCCCAGCCACCGCCAATCCGTATTGTGGAGTTTCACCATTGCCACGCTTACATGGAGTTGTGCAGGGCCCTGCGGGGATGCCGAGTGAGCAGGGGCAGATTCCTCCTTTTGACCCACCGTATTGTGTATGATGCAACCATGTACATGCATCATGATGCACACGAAGGTTGGGTCATCCTGTCTCAACATGGCTGCTGGTCCCACAGTGCTGCTGCCCATACTCCGCTGGGTGGCACTCAGTGGCGGGACTTAATATCTCCCTTCCTGAGGGAGGAAAACTGTCCTTGGGATGCTGAATCCTCCCTCCCTGGTTGACCAGTGAATGACCCTGGGCATCTCAAAGCTATGTCACCGGCATAGTTGAGGTAAGGCATCCAGTGCCTTAGCCTCCACACCACTGTGCCGAACCTCCTAGCATCATTTTGTGGATATGATATAACACTGTTCCTGCAAGCTGCCTCTGTAGTACGTTAACTCTGAGAGTGCTAAATTCTTGAGTTCCATGAGAGAATTGTGAAGCTTCATATACAGTGGGGACATGTAGAACAAAAATATTATTTGCTTCATGAACTTATAGGTTCATAAATATAGGTCCATATGTCTTATTGGTGAGGGCCCTTGGTACAGCATGGTATGTAAAGTTCTCTGTTACTAATTAAGCAATAAGGCATACCAGGCATGTGTCATGCTGAATAGTGTCACCTCAGGGTGTGTTGCAGAGGCATGAGGCCAGAGGCCAAGTGCCTTCAACCTCCCAAGAACAATGTCATTCCAGTGACACACTCCCTGAAGTCCCGAACTGTGATTATAAATTGGATCCATTTATTAGAATGGGAGAACCAGAAAAGGTTCTGATAAGCTATAAAAGGTTCTGATATTTATCCAAGCCTTATTGGAACTTTCAGAACCTTTCAGTTTAAAGTCAAAACTTTAACCATCATTATCTACCTTAATTGTCAGTGAAGAAAAGGAATCTAAAAGCAACTTGGAGTGGTACCACATTACCTCCAGCCTCCTTTTCAGTTTTTTCTTCCACCACCAGGCTTCTTACTAGATAAAGATCTGACGGGAATATATATGCTCTAAAATCAATATTTAAAGAATTATCAGACCCTTATCACACCCAAAAAGGGTTTGATAAGGTTCTCTACACATTGCAGAGGTTCTGAGTGGGTCTGAACTTATCTGAATCAGGTCTCCCATCAACCACTTATGTGCTTATGGTCATAAGTGGACTGTTCTGTGGGCATTCGTTTCTTGCATGAGTCTGTGCTGAGATAACATCATGGGTGAAACCCGCTCTCCACCAGTCAGCTTCTAGTATTTTATATCTGTTTTATAATGCAGTTCAATAGGATATGCACATTCTATTTCCAAATGATATACAAATACAAGTCTCCCACCCCGATGTTGGAATTCTCATAGCTGTCTCCTTCCTCCAGTGGGGGTGTGCTATCCTCACTGCCAACAACAGTTCCAAATCTTGGTTGTCCTGCAGTGGTGTGCGAATGTCAGGGTGGGCCATAACCCTCCCCTTCCCAGAGGTGAGTTCCTCACCTGCATGATGTGTTGCCCCACCCCAGCAGGCACCAGTCATATTCCATCATTTTTCATTTTCTTGTTC
Source organism: Neoceratodus forsteri (assembly GCA_016271365.2). Taxonomy (NCBI): domain Eukaryota; kingdom Metazoa; phylum Chordata; order Ceratodontiformes; family Ceratodontidae; genus Neoceratodus; species Neoceratodus forsteri. Next base: position 92,052,466 of record JADMNL010000031.1, on the reverse strand, counting down.
TCCCCATCTTAATTAAGGATAGGAAAATCTTCTCTATGTTCAAAATAGGTCCTATTTTTCCCCAACATTCTTGTTTCTCTTTTAAACAGTAGTATTTGTTAGTTGTCAAAAATGTCATCATGTAGTTTTTTATCTAATATGGCCACTCTTGAAGTTGTAAGAATAGTCTCATCCACTTTCTTAGAGTAGAAACTGTAGAAGTGTCTCCATGGAAGAGACATACCTTCCTCCAGTTCTGCAGCAATGTCATTTATGAAGACGTTGAAGAGGACAGGGCCCAGCACTGATCTCTGTGGTACTCCACTGGTCATGCTCCCGTTCTCCGAATGGCTGCCATTTACCGCCATCCTCTGCCTCCTATCTTTCAACCACTTTGATACTCAGCGCATTCCACCTTCTCCCCACCCTCAGACTGCTAAGTTTATTTATCAGCCTCATGTGGTACAGTGTCAAAGGCCTTACTGAAGTCCAGACTGGCCATATCCACTGCCCTCCCGATCCACTTCCTAGTTACCTGGACAAAGAGATCTATGAGATTTGTTTGACATGACCTCCTTCCTGTGAAGCCAGGCTGCTGGTGGTCCTGCAGCCCATATGTCTCCAGGTACTTCATCAGTCTCTCCTTTAGCAGGGACGCCATTGACTTCCCCACTACTGATGTGAGACTGACTGATCTGTGATTGCTGGCCTCCTTCCTACTGCTGCTCTTGTGCAGAGGGACCACATTAGCCCTCCTCTGTTCCTTTAGAACCACCCCATCTACAGTAAGGTGCTAAATAGCGTTGTCAGAGGAATAGCTAGCACCGTGCTGAGTTATGTAAGTACTCTTGGTGTATACCGTCTGGCCTCATTGCCTTGTTTTCCATTAAGGGTTCCAATCCACGATGCACTGTCTTTTCCATAAAGGGACATGTGTCCACCCTCCAGTGCCTGTTAATGCATGTCACCACCTCCGCTGTGAATACCAAGCAGAAGTATTTATTTAAAATGTTAGCTTTTCTTTTGATCTTTCTCTGCACAGTCCCTCTTCTGCTCTCCTGATCTTCACTGCGTCCCTTCTCTTCTTTCTCATTCATGTACCTGAAGAAAGTCTTATCCCATTCTTGACCTCCTGGCTGTTCCTTTCCTCAGCGTGAGCCTTTCTGTACTTACCCTCCTTCCTGCCTCCCTTTGTTTCTCTAGATGTAGCTCCCTGTCAGCCTCCATTTGGATTTCCTTGCACTTTCTGAAAGCTGTTTTTTCTTGTTTGCCATCTTCAAGTTCAAGTTTATTTGCAGGAAAACTCCGTTGAGCCGCTCATTTACAAGAAGGTCCTGGTAGGACAACTTGGTACAAAGTATACACTATATTACAGTACAATACAATCGATGCAATACAATACAGTACAGTACAGTACAGTACAATACAATACAATGCAGTACAGTTACAATACAATACAGTACAGTACACTACAATACAATGCAGTACAGTACAATGCAATACAATACAATGCAATACAGTACAATACAATGCAATACAGTACAGTGCAATACAATGCAGTACAGTACAAGACAATACAATACAATGCAGTACAGTACAATGCAATACAGTACAATACAAGGCAATGCAATACAAGTACAGTACAGTACAGTACAGTACAGTACAGTACAATGCAATACAATACAATGCAGTACAGTACAATACAATACAGTACAGTACACTACAATATAATGCAGTACAGTACAATGCAAATAATACAGTACAGTACACTACAATACAATGCAGTACAGTACAATGCAATACAATACAATACAGTACAAGTACAATACAATGCAGTACAATACAATACAATGCAGTACAGTACACTACAATACAATGCAGTACAGTACAATGCAATACAATACAATGCAATACAGTACAATACAATGCAATACAGTACAGTGCAATACAATGCAGTGCAGTACAAGACAATACAGTACAATGCAATACAGTACAATACAATACAGTACAATACAATACAATACAGTACAGTACAATACAATGCAGTACAGTACAATACAATGCAATAATACAATACAATGCATAAGTACAATACAATACAATACAGTACACTACAATACAATACAGTACACTACAATACAATACAGTACATACAATACAATACAGTACAATACAATACAATACAATACAATACAATACAAGTACAAGTACAATACAATACAATGCAGTACAGTACAAGACAATACAATACAATGCAGTACAGTACAATACAATACAGTACAATACAATACAGTACAATACAATACAATGCAGTACAGTACAATACAATACAATGCAATACAGTGCAATGCAGTCAGTATCAATTCAATACAGTGCAGTACAGTACAATGCAATGCAGTGCAGTACAGTGTAGTACAGTACAGTGCTATGCAGTACAATGCAATGCAATATAGTACAATTGTGATACATGAAACTTGAACAGTCATGAGACAGGTAAACAATGTACAGTAGGAGGGGAGTTCGATAAATTATATACATTTCAGGAACTAAGCTAACAGGCAGGAAAGTACTAAAGGGAAACATGAAACATGACAAGGAACATCTTAGCCACCTCGCTTGAGGACCACAGTGGCCTCTTTCTCCTCTTACCCCTTGCTTATTAGCTTTTAAACAGCATGCCATTACTTCAGTTATTCTCTTTATTTTATTCCATTGTGCCTCTGTCCCCTGCTATGCTTCCCTTCAAGGTATTTCCTGAGGCACTCTCCATTTCTCTAAAATCTGCTCTTCTGAAGTTCAGGACCATTGTCCTAGTGTGGTTTTGTGTGATGCTACATAAATCCTGAGAACAAAGCTCACCCTAAAGTGCTTTACAATCCATGATTATAGACATATACACACATATATATATATATATTTATATATATATATATATATATATATATACACACACCTATATGTATAGATAACCCACTCTTAGGTGTGTGGAAGTGCTCTGATATACACATGCTTGGTGTGCATCAACCACCCAAGGTGTGCGATATATCAGGCGTGACCGCCACATCCAGAGTGGGTTATCTATCTTATAAAATGGCAAAATAGTTTTTGGGGGTAAAGGTGCAGGTGCGGTCGCGCTCTGATATATGCATGGTCATGTGATGTGTTTTATACAATGAACACTGGATTTTGAGGATGATGTGCTCTCATTTTATAAATATATATATATATATATATATATACACACACACACACACACATATGCACACACACAACACACATCATATATATATATATATATATATATATATACATATATATATACTTACATATAAATCTAGTTTGCGGTGTTTAAATTAGGCCCCAAGAAAGGGACATGACTTATCTGCAAGGTCAGAACTCCATGGTAAACTACTTTTGCAACAAGCGTAACCTCTAATTTTGTGTCCAGTTCTGGCCACAAACGCCAATTCTGTGCCTGATATTGCTCACAAAGCAGATTTTTCCATCAAATGTGGTCAGTAAAATAATATCTGCAATATTTCCAAAACTGACAAGGAAAGGGGGTTTGACTTATGTGTAGGTCAACTTATAGGCAAGTATACATGGTAAACAATTACCATAAATGTGGTGCTTGCCTTAAATATTTGTAATTGAGCAAAACAGTTCATCATATCATTTAAGCATTAATGTACTGCAGACTTGACATCCTTGAATTGATCATCAGTGTGTTTTTCCTGAAGATATTTTTCAAACGCTTTTTTTAGGAATGGTTCTGCCCATCCCCTTGTGCCCTGTGCTGTCCTTTGCCATGTGCCATTCTTTTCAGTGACTCCATGTGAAAGTAAGAGCAGCCTCTGTACTTTCGTACTCTCCTCCAACCTAAACTAACTACGGGTAGCTGATGATGGGTAATTATGGTACATGGGCACAGTGCCTTTCCTGAAACTGACCACCCTCAGTTAATCACCAACCCCCACCAAGTCTCTCCCTGTGGCAGTGCTGCTATTCTAAGTGTTTCAGATCCAACAGCTTGTCCCAAGGTAATACTGTTCAGATTGACACGGCGACCATGCTGATACTGAACAGGGGTCACTTAGGGCAGAGGTCAGTGACCTAAAGCCTTGGTCATAAGCTACCTAGGTAGGGAGGGCCAGGAACAATGAAGACTGTGGCAATTAATCATTATGGGACATTAGAAAGGACAGGGAAGGAAAGGGCTCTTTTCCTGAATCCCTTTCATATCCCAAAGTGCTTTACCTTCCTGAAATTACTGCAGCAGTGAAGGAAAGGAATTGAACTGTATTTAGTGCTTTTTGCACACACTGTACCCCATAGTGTTTTACAATCCATGAACAGCTACAGCACCAGTTAAGGAAAGAAAATTAATTTTATTTAGTGCCTTTTGGCACGCTTGTACTTCGTAGTATTTTGCAATCCATGAACAGCTACAGCAATCCAGTTAAAGAAAGGAATTTAATTTTATTTATAAAATGGCAAGAATAAATCTGAAACTTTCATTGGCCAAGAGATTCCAGATGATGATGCATTAAAGCTCTATAAATGCATGGTCAGGTGAAGAATCTCATTTTCTTCCCCAAAAACTACTTAGAGTCATTTATAAGTGTAATAAGCCCTCCAGGATGTGCATCATTGGTTTTAATGCACTTCCCACAGGTGAGAACACTCGGCCTTCAGGCCTCGTGCCTTACTACACTCTCTGTCATGGTTGATTACTACATAATGCCTTTCATGCACATTGTAACCCAAAGTGCTTTGCAATCAATGAACAGTTAGTAGTGGCTATCAGGAACACACTTAAAGAGAAACAAGATAGGAGGGGTTAAGTACTGAGAAAGAAATGAATGATGAGCAAAAGGTTAAGCACAGAAAGGTAAAATGAAATGGTGGTGGAGGGGAGTTAAAGCAACAGTATCTGTTAGTCGGCAGAAATTTTCTTTCTAATGTTTTTAGATTCATAATCAGCATCTTTTTAGTATCTCAGTATTTAAAAGCAGCTTCCACAGCTATTTTGTAATTAATGTCCTGCTTCATTAAAGATGGCTGCCACTCACAGTATTAAAATCTCTTATGTAGAAGGTAGTTTTTGACTGCAAACACTTTATACTATACCCATATTATGATTGCACTGGCATATGTTTCAGATGGGAAACAGCAGCACGCTGCACCACACCGATATGTTTAACTTTGTTATAGTGGGCATTGCAAAGGTGCAGAAAGTTTAAAAACTGAAAAATCACATATCTCTGTTCAGTAATAAAAATAAATAAATAAAAAGAAAAGTTGGTACAGTGATGTTTTGCCAGAAATTATATTATTGCTAAAGGAATGTACATAATGAATAACAAAATTTCAGCTTTGAGTACAAAGAAAGAAATGAGTGACTGGCAGGTGGGGGCCAGTAAGGTTAAGTGACTTGCTCATGGTTCACACAGTGGTGGTGGTGGGATTCAAACATGGGTCTCTACTAGGTCCACATCACTGCTCTCTAACTATTAGACAACACTGCCCCTGCCCCCTCAAAAAGCACTCTGTTTTTGTTTTTCTAAGACATTAGAATCAACCCAAGGAAATTATTTTCTGAGTTTTGCAATCCTTCCTTAGAGGTTGATTAATTACAATTATGAACTGAGGAGCATAAATAGAGGAATCTGATTGGAGAGAGCTCTTTGAAGCCATGATGATATCGGGCTACATCATCACGGCTTTGAAAAGTTCCGCGCACCAGCCTCCTTGCTCTGTCCTGTCTGAGAACTATTTTTCAAAATGTACTCCTACATCACCCAAAAACTTGTTCATAAAACATTTAAAACCTGTTTGTTTTATTTTTTATTTATGAAAATTCAAACTCAGTTCATAATAGCAATAAGTCACTAGGGTGGGAAAATATGATATCATCACTCGGGTCGTTGGACGACCTCGGCCCGCGCCTGCGTCTAACCACCCAAGGCGTGATTTATATCCCATGATATACCACACCCTGTCGTGGCCTTATTGCTTAATTATACAATGGTCTTAAAGAATAAAGAAACTTGATTGGCTGATAGCTGTTATAAAACCCACACAGTCACAGTAAAACAAAAGTTTCAGTCAGAAACCTCTTAGCATAACAATAAATCACTACACTGCCATTCTCTTTTGAGGAGCTTAAGTCAGGTAGGCAAGAGTCAAAGCAGATAGGGTATTTCTAAGGTACATATGACTGTTTAATTGTTAAGGTGACTTAAAGTTAAATATGGGACTATTTTTCAAATCAATTCTATTGAATCGAACATTATGAGTGTTCCAGGTGATCTTTTTTATCATACAGTAGCAATAACACACTCTGGGTGTGTCATATCATGGGATATTGTCACTGCTAGGGTGCATGAGTCACACAGTTTACAATGTATTTACCCAGGATAGCTCAGTTGAGATGCAACATCTAATCTGCAGTAGGGTCATGCAGCTACATGATTCTGCAGCTCCGTGGACTGGAGCACTAAGAGGTTAAGTGACTTGCCTAGGTCACACAGTAAGTATTTGACTCTAGTGGAGTTTGAACTTGTGATTTTCAGTTTCCAAAGTGGTGCTTTAACCACTGGATCACACTCCTCAATATTTGACAAACAGATCCTCCTTTTACTGAAATGTCAGGGCCCCTGAATATGAGATGCCCATGGAATTGCTGGGGCCCCAAACAGTTCAGCGTCCATGAGACTACATGGTATTTGCCCACTTCATTTAGTGAATTGAGAACTGGGGAGACGAAGTTTGGTTGGTGTACAGTAGTTCATGAATGAAAATGTATTGATTGATTGATTGATCAGATCTGCGCTGACAAGCCACTCAGGACACATTATGAACCAAGCCAAACCATCAGACAAATGAAAAGAGATCAGAGATCTAACTGTAACGGTTTAGTCAATATATTGATTTTCATACATATGGAGCTCTTTGAGAGCCCAGGACATGAGATAGGATGACTGACTGTGACCCGGTTCTGATTCTGACTAGAATCTTTTTCCAAAAGCTTGAGATTCATTTGGTTTGTCAGAATGGGTAAAATGTCCTGACCAAACTATAGCTGGGTAAGATTCAGATCCAGACAAGGTCAAATGACAGAAATCTGGCTGCCCTTACCTCCCCACCCCCATAAGTCATTTAATGTTTCACATGATTTTTGTATGCTTTTCTTTCTGCCAATTTGTAATCTTTGGCAGCAATAAAACTCTTAAAATTGCTTTCATTATCTGTATCAGATCAGAACCAGGTTATAGGCAGATCCAAACCTGGTCAACCTAGACCAGGGTTTCTCAAATGGTGAGGCCAGCCTCCCAGGAGGCCCCAACCTGTTCCGGGGAGGCTCAAGCAATCTTTAAAATGTACTATATTTAAATGTCAAGTTTTGGATGCTTTGTGTGAAAGGATGCAGAAAACTGAAAGCAAATAATGGCATGCAAATTTATGTACAAAATGGTTACTAGGAAAACACATTCATCAAACACTTGTTTCCTGGTATGACATGGGGAAAGCTGAATGGAGGAAATACAATTCTTGGAAACTGTGCAAAACTAAAATGTAAATAATAGAATAAGATAACAATTGACCCATTATACTGGCTTCAGAAAAGCACAAATACAAAGGCTAAGCAGAGAGATACTAGGAGCAAGGCCAGGAGGGAGCAAGATGGTTCTCGAGAAGGTGTTTAAGGGCAGGGTAAAACTGACAAAGAAAACAGTCTGACTCATGGAGGTATTGCAACGAGGGGTAAATAGGGCCAAAACTCAGAAGTGTGGAAGAGTAGGCTGACCTGGAGAGGGAGGTTATAGAGAGGAGAATAATCCGTCAATAAAATGAGAATAAACTGAACTACTCACATGCACTTCATTGTATTCTTCCTGTAATGTGCAAAGTATGATAGTTGTTCTAACTATGGGGAGGCCCAAAATGATTTCTGTGTTAGGGGAAGGCTCAAGATCTTTTCCAAGGCTTGGGAGGCACACTATGACAAAGTGTGAGAACCCCTGACCTAGACCAAGTAAAATCAGAGTTGATTCCCAAATGACTTTCTAGAGCTGGTGAGACTAGCCAGTTTTGGGGGTGGGGTGGGGTGGGTGGGAGATAATACATTTTCAAATACAAGGATGTGGTGTGCATATCTATCTATCTATCTATCTATCTATCTATCTATCTATATGCCTTCTGTCTGTCTGTCTATATATCTATCTTTATTTTTTATTTTATTTTATTCTTTTGGTAACTGGTAAGGTCCACTAGGCACAATGCCTGTTTTCAGGGGTGACTCGGGAGCACTGTAGAGATTAAGTGACTTGCTCAGAGTTACACAGTATGCAAGTGGAGGTTGTGGGAATCAAACCCAGATCTGCTGAATGTACCAAGCTCATTATATGGAACCTAAACAAACAGAGGAGAGAAAGAAAATAAATGCCTTAGCTGTGATTTGAACCCAGGCCTCCCAGAATACTGTTTTGGTTGCACTACCAGCTGCACCGCCAAGGCAACTGGAAACCTAGGACTCCCAGAAGCACCTTCTCTTTCTCTGATGCACCACCTGGTGCTGCACAGATAATTACATGTTCATACACAAGAGTGTGGTGTACACATATATGGAACCCAAACAAACAGTAGAGAGAAATAAATAAGTACCTTTTAGCTGGGATTTGAAAATCTGATAGAGAACCTAATATCTCGCACATTTCTATGCACGGTTTACAGTTTTCTGCATTTATCCTCCCATCTTTCTTCATAGCTATACAGACTTTTCAAAGTCCACTTCAGCCAACATTCTGCAGAATTCCAGAAATTACACCTCTTTTTCCTTTGAAGCAGAATTCTAAACTTTCAAAGTGGAATGTTAATGACAGAGTCATATTCCAGATGTATGTAAACCATGGATTCACTTTACACAAACTGGGAATAATCGTCCATGGATTATGTAATTAGCGAACGTTATTCTGTGGTTTACATAGAAAACCTTTTTTAGAATTTGCTGGATTAAAAAGAAATTCAGAAAAGTATTTCATAAGCAGAATTGCCATTCCATACAAATTCTGCTGGTGAAATTCGACATCCTCTGCTGCTCTGTTTATCACTAAGGACAGCTGTCTGCAAATTGGAACATCAAGACAGTGCACTCAAACAGAACACTGCAAGTCCAAAGCTTTTAATGTAACTGCTATTTTTATATAGCCAGACCAAAGCAGAATGTCAGACAGTTCACTGCCAGCCAGGTACCCCAGCCCGCCTCATGGAGCCTCCTTAGGGGGCCCCTGATACAACTCCATGAGCAAAGCGCTGAGTACCTAGTTGGTAGTGAGTTGTCTAACATTCTCCTTTTGTCTGGCTATATAAATTATGCAGTTGCATTAAAACTTTGGACTTTTATTAATAAAGTTTTATTAGTTTTAAACATACAACATTAATTACAATTCCATAAATAAGATCTTAGCATCAAACTATTAGCAACGCTAGATTCAGATACACTTTACCTTAACAATAAGCAACCCTATATTATAAGTACCATAGTAATAATGTAGAATAATTGTCTTTTAAAGTATGCAGTACCCTTTACTACTGTTAACCCTTGTTAGGCTATGGACTGATATATCAGTCCAGAATTCCTATATGTTCTAATTTTGTTAGTAGCCCAAGGGTTAATATAGTCTATAAATCACATTCACTAAGTATTTCTAATAAAGGTATATTAAGCAATCCAGTTTACAAATCAATATAGTATAAAGATGGTAAAAATGAAAACGCTAAAGAAGAGGAGAGAACAAAGATGTGGAGCAGCGGTGTTCTATTTGAGTGCTTTGTTCTTGGATGTTGTAAATTCTTTGGGGAGGGTAGCACACACCTCAGCTACACTATGGGCCAACACCAGGAGCACGGCCATTTCAGTGGTATGGATCTTTGCAAATAGGATCCCTGTCCTTCAGACTGCATCTGCTCCTGATGCCTAAGTGTGGAGGCAGTATAGCTGTAGTGGGTTAGAACACCAAGCTGTGAACCTAGAGATCCAGCAGACAGGTGCTTGAATCCCACAACCGCCACCTGCATACTGTGTTGCCCTAAGAAAGTCACCCAACACATGGGGCTCTCAAGACACATCTGAAACAAGCTGTGGCTTTCCAGGCCAAAAATTCTAAGACCCTGTCCCACACTAGTTTCTCAGCATAGAAATTTAAAATACAAAAGTGTTACATAGGTTATAACCATTGTATAGTTCAAGAATCCTGTATAAATATTAACTATCTATAAATGTATTTAATGTTTTAAGTTCTCTATAAGGTCTGTATGACTTATTTTTTCCTTTGTACAATATAGTATAATGAATGTACTGTTGTTTATCTATATGTTTCAATTTACAATAAAAGTTTTAATTATAAAAAAAGACATTTTAAAAATAAACTTTTCACTTACTGGACTGAAGCACAGAATTTTGGAGTGTCCAGACTGTGCTCTGACACCATGCTTGCCCAAACAAGCTCCCAGGCACTAACCGCATTGCTCTAAACGGTGCTCTAGCCCACTTCTGTGCAGGGAGTTAGAGCTCAGATTCTAGCATGGTTTTAATTGTGCTACAATCTGATGCAAACCTTTAACCCGCTTTAACTGAATTAAAACAGTTTAAAAGTCCTAGTGTGGACAGGGCCCGAAATAAATGAAAAATAAATAAATGTGATGCCACAACCCTCTGTCTGTGAATCACACGGAGATTATGACACCAGGTATTGACAAACTGCGTGGAGAAGAGGATATCCAAAGACACAGATCCTGTTTCCTACAAATTTTCTCCAGAACAGTGACTAACAGAACAGTAAAACAAGAACTGTGCAAAATAAAATTACAGCTGGGTATAATTACATTTTTACCACAGGCATGGCAGGCTTTTGAGGCATCATTTAAAATCAGGTTGGAACTGGATAATTTGACATCAAGGAGAAGGAAGACAAAGCGGTGGACGCTTGGCCTTTTTGTCTCCTGCATCCTGCGCGTTCTACAATTGTAAAGCCGTGGCAGAATGCCCCCCACCCCTGACTGTTATCACATGAGTCTGTCTGGTGGTCGGGTGGCAGGCACTCTGCGTGGAGGGCCAGGCAGGGGGAGGGGAGGCTTTTTTCCTTTCTTTATTTATTTGAAAATCAGTAACTGGAAAGGCACACCTAGCCAGAGCTAATTTCCAGGTGCAACCTAGGGAGACTTTATAGTTTCTTTTTAATTTTAGAGTACAAGCAGGTGGCAAATCTAGCAAGCTAGACCTTTGTTCAGTTCAGAGAGTTCAAATTACATTTCTCATGAGGGGTAATACTAGTTTTACAGCATGTAACAACAAATGAAGTCCGGTGCACACCTCCCACATGGTAAATCTCAGAAAGTTACAATGTCTTTCTGTTTAAATTGGCTATTTTCTTTCATACCTTGATGTCCCATGGTTCAGCTTAGTTCACATTAGAGCTCTGATATGAAGACTAAGGAGGCCCTTTTAATGGAGACGAAGTAAGAAAATAGCCAATGTAGGCAGAAAGACATGCTTAATGTTTTAAAGATTTACTGGAGGGGGGTGTACAGAACTGTGTAGGATACAGACAAGTAATTATGACACAACAGGTTAAATAAAAACAATAAAAATGTTTTAAAGTCTGACCATGTTCAGACAAGCAACAGTTCATGTATACATATATTTGTTTATTTAATTTTTTGGTTAACCTGGAATGGTGGGCTAGACAGCACTGTCTATTTTCAGCCTTGTGCAGGGGAGGGGACACAGATGCAATCCAACATAAATTGAACCAGGTCAACCTGTTGGTAGTATTTGATTAGTTCAGACTCATAACTAACATCATCGTAAGGGGTGTTACATATTGCATATATACCAATTACGTAGTATGTCATTAGAATGGAAACAGTTTTGGATACGTACAGAACAAGCTAAGGCCTTAGCGTGAAATGGAAGCTTATGGTTGAGGTGAATGGCAGGAAAAGACTATTGGTCCATCTAGTCTGCCCATAATACCTTATCCTACCTCTGTGACCTAGGGACGGATTTTCAGATGGCCTGGAATGTCACAGTTCTAGGTGCACCAAACATATGGTGCACAGAGCTTAAGGCATTCTCCGGCGGTGATCAGGGTTTTCTGTCCCGGCACCAATTGCCACAAGTTGGACCAACTTTTTCTGGTCTAGCTTGCAGCAATCCTAGGTACCCTTTTTACGGGACTTATGTCAAATATGCTGTAAATCAGGTAATTGTCTCAACTGCACCCATCCTATGGAAATTTGGTGCAGTTGCGGTAAAGTGTTTAAGTATGTGCCAAAAGTTTGAGGCTGGGCTTGATGCAAGCCGCTGCATCGCCTCTTTGAAAGTCCGACCCCAGGTGTTCATATGGGGTTTATGCCCACACTACTCACCCCCATGTTTCCTGCCCTGCTACTACCCTCCTGGTAGACTATTAAGCCCGTAACACTATCCCAACCATGTATGAAGCCGTTAATGGTCTTGGCTCACCCCTCTCAGCTAGCAAGATGTTCAAGTTGTTCAAGACTCAGGCAGGTGGAGGTGGAAGACTCTTAAGGCAGACAGTAAGTAAGGCACTACCAATCCATGTAAGAGCAGCCCCAGTTGGTGAAAGGGTGCCACCCAGGTGATGCTCAACATTGGGGCAGAGCAGAGGAATCTCAGGAAAACAGAAAAATGAGCAATAAAAATGACGCTATCTTGCCCAGAGTACTCTGCTGAGGTTTCACCACTGACCCCGGCTTTTAACCTATGTCTCTAGTGTTCTATCCATCATACTGTGAGATTCCCTTGGGAAGAGTTGGGGTTTTCTAGTTCCTTGAGCATGAGAAGGACAGACTGACAGACAAAATCTGCAGCATGTAAAAGTGAAGCTGTGAGATGTCCTTGTGATAACCTGGGGTCTATCAGATATATGACCTGTCTAGGGATGGCTCCCTGAGGCAGTTTCTGTTAAGCATCACATCTGAATCTGAAGAGTCTCACCCTGTTCACCATGGCTTCTTAAACACATTTGCCAGCAGCTTTAACCTTTAACGTGGTGGTTCATCCACCACAAAAGATGACTCCTAGCTGGAATTACCAGTGCTCTAACAGCCATTTGTTCCAAAAACAAACACTTGAGTTTCAGACCATTCTGTTCTTCTTTGTTGAAAGTATTTACATGAAAACAGGATCTTCTCTCCTTACAGATCACCCAGAGCTGAGGCTTTTCTGTAGCGGAAGTCATAATTAGAACTGGACAGAGATCCACTAGGGATTCATGCAGAATAGCACTCCGCTCAAATGCTTTGCTGAATTTTTGTTTTTATTTCTGTTTATTCAACCTCTTTATGCTGTACCTGGTCTCCTTCCAGTCCCAGGCTAGCCATCTGTCCCCTTACCTGTCCAATGCAAGGTGTCGGTCCCTCACATAGCCATGGCTTACCCTCCCAGGTGGGGATGAGATGAAGTAAGAGGGCCATACCCTTGAACAATTCTGGTTTCATCGGGTTGCAGGCTCAGAGGTCCAGGCAAGGAGATCATGTGGCACTGGGATACCATCATCACTGGCCCAGGACGCATCTTTTCCAGCACAGTTCCTCCTATCCTTACTCTTGCCGAGCCCTACCACCCCCTGCATCCAGGGGGCAGTACAGCAGCTGCAGAGGGGACCTTTCCACCCTCAGGGAGGAGAGCATCCTCTGAGATGCTGACTTCTGGCCCCGGCCGTCCCCTGATGACACAGTCTCGCTCTCGAACACAGGTCGCAGACATCACCAGCGGTAGCGCTTGCCAGCGCACTAACAGACCAGCTTTGAATTTCTTTTTAAATTCCAAAAGCATTTCTGTGTAAACCCCAGAATATCATTCCACAGATCGTGTGATCTGCAACATATTATTCTGTGGATTGTGGAAAATGAATCTGCGGTTTTACATGAACCACTAAATATGATTCCACTGTTTAATTAAGCCATGGATTACTTATCTGCTGTTTTTTTTTTTTGTTTTTTTTGAATCCACTTTTGGAATTTTTTAACTTTGCTTCAATGGAATTCTGTGGAATTTCTGAAATTCTGTGGAATTCTGTAGAGATTCGGCTGAAGGGAATTGGAAAATTCCACACAGCTGTAGTCATAATGTTCTGCTTGTGACATCACAGTGATTACCACAGCAATAGGCTGATGTCACAAGCAGGGCATGTGATTTCAGTCCCTGACTCCACTTTAGCCAAAAGTGAGCTGTAAGAGACAAAGCTCCAGTTTTCATGTAGATATCCCATTAACGAAGCACAGAATGGAGGCAGTGTAGTGCAGTGGTTTAAGGCTCTGAGCTGCAAATCTGGAGACCTGGGTTTAAATTCCACAGCCCCACTTGCATACTGTGTGACCCTGATCAAGTCACTTAACTTCCTTGTGCTCCAGGTTGCACCTGTAAATAAGCTTTCAGCTTAGTGTGTCTCTCCTGGTAAAAAAAAAAAGAATGGCTCAAAATTAATTTTCCTTTTTTTCCTTTTGGTGGGGTGCAGGTGGTGGTGTTTGCTGGTGACCAAAGTGGCAGGAAGGGGCCAGACTGGAGGTATAACAAGAATAACTAACAACAAGCATTTGTCAATACCGAATGTTTGCTTGCTGGTATTAGCATTGGAAATGCAGGAGCTAGACAGATACAGAGCAGGAATATGGCGGTGAAGTATTGAACTTCGCATTAACCCCACCTCCACCCTGCTTGGAGATGGACAGATTTTGGTATGCATTTGGGTTCTCACCATAACGCTCTATGCCATTTCACCTCACCCTATCCTGCAGACACTGACAAGTGTTGAGGTGTGCCTTGGGTGTTCGGCTTATGGTCACCCCACTCCACAAGGACAAACGCTGAAATGGGTGCAATATAGAAGAATGGGGTGAACTCTGGGGATGAAGAGTCCAAGGCACACCTTGATGCCTGTCACTGGCTGCATGGTGGGGTTCAGGTGGAACAGCATGAGCATTACAGTTGGAAATCTAAAGGCACACCCTGATGCCTGTCAGTCTCTACAGGGTGGGACGTTATGGTTAGAAACCCTAATGCCCTGGCGTTTGTTGGTATTTGCACTACAAATTTTCAACATTCCTCTTCACAAAGTGGGAGCAGGACAGAGGCAGAAACTACAAACCAGTTAGTTTGACCTCAGTGGTAGGGAAAATGATGGAATCACTTCTGAAGGAAAGAATTGTTGAGTACCTAGAGGCCAGTGGGGCAGGGACCCAAGGCAGCATGGATTCATGACGGGAAGGTCATGTCAGACAAATCTAATAGATTTCTTTGACTGGGTGACCAAAGTAGTAGACCACCAGGAGGGCTGTGGACATAGCCTACCTAGATTTTAGCAAGGCATTTGATACAGTCCCACACAAAAGATTAATACACAAGTTAGCCAGCATTGGAGTGGGCCCCAAGGTGGTAGCCTGGATAAAAAATTGGCTAGACAACAGGATGCAGAGGTAGTAGTAAATGGAGTACACAGTGAAGAAAGGAGGGTTACTAGTGGGGTACCACAGGGTTCAGTACTGGGACCGTCCTTTTAATGTCTTTATAAGTGACATTGCAGAGGAACTGGAAGGAAAAGTATGTCTCTTTGCAGATGACACAAATATCTGCAACAGGGTTGATACACAAGATGGAGTGAAAAGGATGAGAGGGACTTGGCAAGGTTGGAGGAATGGTCAAATGTATGGCAGCTCAGATTCAATGCAAAGAAGTGCTAGGTAATGCAAGTGAAACAAAACCAGGGAAGAGTTCACAATGGGGGTGAGATACTGACAACAGTAAAATGGGAAAGGAACCTGGGGGTAATTATATCAGAATGATCTAAAGGTGGGCAAGCAATGTGAGAAGGCAGTAAGGAAGGCTGGGGGATACTGGGATGCATAGGAAGAGGCATCAATAGTAGAAAACAGGAAGTTGTTATCCTTCTGTACAGACAGTTGGTGAGACACCATCTGGAGTACTGTGTGCAGTTCTGGAGACCCCATCTCATAAAGACATAGACAAGTGGAGGCTGTCCAGTGGAGGGCAACCAAAATCATGCAGGGTCTGCACCAGAAGACATCACGAAGAAAGACTAAATGAGCTTAATATGTATACCCTTGAGGAAAGAAGGAGAGAGGGACATGATAGAAACTTTCAAGTACCTCAAGGGAATCAATAAAGTCCAAGAGGTAGCATCTTACAGAAAAAAGATGTGCAAGAACAAAGGGGCACAATTTGAAGATAGAGGGGACGGCTCAGAGGTAATGTGAGGAGTAGTTTTTTTCACAGAGAGGTTGTGGATGCATGGAACAGCCTCCCTGAGGAGGTCGTGGAGTCAAGAACAGTGGGGGAATTCAAGAATGCATGGGACAGACATAAGCAGTCCCTAGTGGGGGTAGGAGGAAGTAAGCTGTTGGTTAACTAGGATCTGCAGCTTATCTGTTAGAGTAGGAAAATGGGCAGACTATGTGGGCCAAGTGGTCCTTATCTGCCATCACATTCTATGTTTCTATGTTTAACATGGCCTTTTTGTGACCACCACCTCATGAAAGCATTTGGGACCTCTCTCATGAACAGTGGCAGTGTGATTTTGTCAATGTGTCCCAAACTTTGAGTTCCCTACAGCGACCATGCCATTGTCGCCAGATGTACAAAACCACAGATCAGGCAGGATGTGAAGAATGACAGCTGCACCATTCATAGGGAGTGTGAAGTGATGGCAATGTTGAAAATCTGTAGTGAAAATATTAAAAATGTTCGAACTTCTAGTGTCTTTGATGGAAACTGTGCAATGCATGCCGCATTAACACAGTCATTTAGTGGAATTATTTCACCAAATTTTCAACATAGGCATTTTGTGACCTCTGCCCATGAACACTGTCACTATGATTTTCTTAATCTGTACTGAACATTGATTTCTCAGCAACGCGCTGTTCTCATGCCAGATGTATAAATGCATATTCAGGCAATATATGAAAATGGCAGCTATACTGTTCATAAGGAGGTCTGAAAAAATGCCAGTGTTGAAAATCTGGAGTGAAAGTACTACAAATTTGTGAAGTTACAAGTGCTTTGGAAACTGCACAACAAACACTTGTAACACAGTTATTTTATGGACGTTTTGTCACCAAATTTTCAACATAGGTATTTTGGGGACCTCTGCTCGTGAACAGAGTCACTGTGATTTTACATAAGAACATACATACGAACATATGAATCTGCAGGCAGAACAGACCAATCAGTCTATCTAAGTCTGCCCGAGTGTGTAGCTAGCACCCTAGATTGCAGCTGCCCCAGCCTCCTCCCCATCAGTTCCTCCCGCTTGTCCCAGCTCCTACCCCCGACTCTTCCTCTTGCTTTATCCCACTCCTTCTTAAAGCTATTGACTGTCCTACATGTTAGCCCCTCTGGCAGCACACATTCCAACTAGACACCACCCTCTCAGTGAAGTAGTACCTCCTCATTTCCCTCTTGAAACATCCCCTTTCAACCTTAGTCCGTGCCCCCTCATCTCTTTCACTCCTCAGTTTAAACAGCCCCTGGGTGCTAGGTTTATTACCTCCTCAGGTATTTAAACGCTTCAAACCTAACCCTCCATCCCTCCTCTCCTCCAGTGTGTACATGTTCAGCTCCTTCAGCCTAACTTCATATTCTTTTCCTTCCATCCCTGTTAACATTTTTGTTGCTTTGCACCCCCTCCAGTAACTTTATATCTCTCCTCAGATATGGCCTCCAGTATTGCACACAGTACTCCAGGTGCGGTCTGACCAATGATCTGCAGAGAGGTGGGATCACATCCTGTGTCTGGATGAGAACCCCTTGTGATGCACCCAGCATCCTGTTTGCCTTCGCTGCTGCTCTCCTGCACTGGGCCGAGCTGTTCATGCTTCCAGTTACCAACACCCCTAGGTCCTTCTCCTCCTCCTCCTCCTCTGTGATCCCCAACCTCACCTCCCAACCAATAGTCCCTCTTCTGGTTCTTAGCCCCGAGTGCATCACTGTACACTTCTTTGCGTTGAATCCTAGCTGCCGCTCCACCAACCAGGTCTCTAGTTTGGTTAGGTCACCCAGCAGTTTTTCCCATCTGTCCTCTTTGTCCACCACTGCCTCTAATTTGGTATCATCTGCAAACAGACTAACCCTGCTTCCCTCCATATGCTATATCAGAGATAAAGAGCCCAAATAGCACAGGCCCAGCTGATCCCTGCGGCATCCCGTTTGTCACTGCTGTAGGTGCTGAGAGCTCCCCACCACCACCACCACGCTCTGCACCTCCCCTGTAACCAGTTCTCTATCCATTTAGTCAGCTTTTTCCCACCCCACTACCATCAGCTTCCTCCCAGTCTCCCATGAGGCACTATATCAAAGGCCTTACTGAAGTCCAAGTACAGGACATGTACCGCATGGCCCCTGTCCACCTCCCTTGTCACCCAGTCATAATACTCTATTAGATTGTTTTGACAAGACCTCCTGAGATGAACCAGTGTTGCTGGCCATCTTGGAGAACATTACTCTCTAGGAATGCCACCAGCCTCTGCTTCAGTATCACCTCCATAAGCTACCCACTATGGACGTGAGACTGACCGTCTGATATTTCCTGGCTCCTCCTAGGCCCACTCTTGTGTATGGACATCCATGGGCCACCCTCCAGTCCTGGGGCACACACCCCATTTCCAAGGAGATGTTGAACAGATCTGCCAGCGGCTCAGCCAACAGCTCTGCCATCTCCCTCAGCAGCCTGGGGTGGATGCCATCGGGACCTGGTGCCTTGTCCACCCTTGCCCTCAGCTCCTCCAGCACCCTACTCCTGTGATCATTTTGTTCGTCACCTCCTACCCCTTTCCCCCACCCAGCCCATGCTGGTAGTGGACCATCCCTTTCCTTAGTGAAAAAGGAGCAGAAGTATTCATTTAAATTTCGCTTGCTCCTCCCCTTTTCCACCCAATCCGTCCCCACTTTATCCTCACAATATGTTCCTTGTACTTCCTCTTTTCCCTGACATACCTAAACAAGCATTTGTCAATGCCGAATGTTTGCTTGCTGGCATTGGCAGTGAGTAGTGTAAAGTTACAGAGGTGCGTAATAAGAATGGCAGTGAAGTACTGAACTGAAGCCAACCCCACCACCACCCTGCAGAGGTGACAGGCATTGGGTGTGCGTTTGGGTCGTCGAGGCATAACAGCCACGCCGTTTCACACACCCACCCTGCAGACACTGACAAGTGTCACGGTGTTCCTTAGGGTCTTTGGCCCTTATCGCACCCCATTCCATTCGAAATATGGTGAGATGGGTGCGATATGGGAGAATGGGGTGAAGTTTGGGCCGAAGAGTCCAAGGCATACCTCGATGCCTCTCACTGACTGCAGGGTGTAGAATGGTATGAGCATCACAGGCAAGAATCCCAAGTCACACCCCTGATGCCTGTCATTCTCTACAGGGTTGGGTTATAGTTGGAAACCCTAATACCTCAGGCATTAGTTGGTATTTTCCTCCAAATCTTCAACATGTTTGTTTGTGACCCCACCTCATGAACAGGGGAATATCACTTTGTTAGCAGCTGCTTATGCACAGTGATTCGGCATTTAGCACCACAGGTGCAAAAACATTCGAACAGGATGTAAAAATGACAGCTGTACCGTTCATGGGAGGTGTAAAATGGCAATGTTGCAAATCTGCAGTAAAAATATTAAAAAATGGTGAAGTCATGAAGGCATATAGAAACTGTGCAACGACACCGTAATATAATTAGGGTTGGGATTTTTACAGCAGATTGTCAACTCAGGCATTTTGGTGCCTCCGATCATGAACAGTGTCACTGTGTTTTTCTTTATCTGTGCGAACAATGATTTCCCACAGCGACCACGCATCTCTGCACTGAAACTGTGAAAACACACTTCAGCCATGTTGTGAAAAATGACAGCTGTACTGTTCATAAGGAAGTGTAGAAAAATGTCACTGGTGAAAATCTGGACTGAAAATATTACAAAGTCATGAAATAACGAGTGCGTGGAAACTGCGCCAATGCTCACTCATTATCACAGTCATTTATGGACTTTTGTCATCAAATTTTCAACATAGCCATTTTAAGACCTCTGCTCATGAACAGTGTCACTGTGATTTTCTTAATTGTCCCATACATTGATTTGCATACCGACTGCGCCATTGAGCGCTACATGGGTGAAACACATTTTGGGTGAGATTTGAAAAATGACAGCTGTACTACTCATAAGAAGGTGTGGTAAAATGCAATGTTGAAAATATGGAGTGAAATATTGAAATTCGCGAACTTTCGAAAGTGCGTAGGAACTGTACATCTACGCTTGAAAACAATCAATTTTGGATTTTTCCACCAAATTTTCAACATAGCCATTTTAACACCTCACCTCATGAACAGTGTCACTGTGATTTTCTTAATTTGTCCGTACATTGATCTAAGACACTGACTGCGCCATTGTGCGCTACATGGCGAAACACATTTTGGGTGAGATGTGAAAATGACAACTGTACTACTCATAAGAAGGTGTGGTAAAATGGCAATGTTGAAAATCTGGAGTGAAAATATTGAAATTCGTGAACTTACGAGCCTGCGTAAGAACTACACATAGCAGCTTGTAAAACAGTCATTTTTGGAATTTTGGCACCAAATTTTCAACATGGGGTTTGGGACCCTTCTCATGAATGATGTCACTGTCATGGCGTTATTCATGCCGAAGATGATTCGCGCGGTGACTGAAATCTGCCGCCGAACTCTTATATGACGGCTGACATCAACTCATAATCCTCTGTTAATTATTAAATCAACCTGAGATATCTGTAAAGTTGAAACCCTCTATCTACCCATTATACAGCTTACGGCATTTCCTCAGTTCGTGTGCGCTTTGAAGAGTGCAGGCGTGTTCCCGGTCCACTGAAGATCATCGTGCGGTCCGGAGGTAAGTATGGGGTGAGGGGGTGTGGGAGGCTGGCGCAGTGGGTGGTGCGGGTTGTGGGGGGTTGGGAGGACGCGTGCGGACAGTTTTTGTTTTACAGGTTTTTTTAAAAAAGACATCATGGATCGTTTGCCACGCCTGGGGTGGGCCTCAGCGTGGCACAAGAAGGATTGGGGAGTGCTTCAGCCGACGGGATTGGGCACCCCGTCGGCCCTCTGGTGCTTGCCACGCTGGGGTGGGCTCCCAGCGTGGCACTACTCGGGGGGTTGGGACAGTGCCCGACGGGGATTGGGCACCCCCTCTCGCTATTTCACAGCTTCTGCCACGCTAGTGGGCACCCAGCGCGGGCATTTCAGAAAGGTTTGGGGGAGTGGGGAACGCATAGCACAGCCGACGGGGATTGGGCACCTCGTCAGCTATACAATGCGATCAGGCAGGCGCGACGCCTGCAGGCGTCTGTCTGTGGGGGAGCTGCGATGAGCAGCCTTATCTTATCGCTGCTCACTCAAGCGTAGCTCCCCTTCAACTGTATGCCACTGCATTTTGAGCTTGTCATAGACAGCTCCAGCATGCATTGGCTTACAGTGCCGCCTGCCAACACACTGACTGGAATGGAGGAGGAGGAGGTGACACCTCCCGAAATCTCCGATGATGGCACTATGTTTCTTGCACATGCGTCAAGCAAACATAAAAGTCCTTTTCCCTCCCTTTTGTCCTGTGCTAACCTTAATTCCCTGGAGGCCTTAGCTTTTTCACCCTCCTGACCACCTCCCTTGACCAACTCCGTAAGCCTCCTTATCCTCTCCTTCCTGTTCTCCTGTACTTCTGGTATGCAGCCCTCTTTGCCCTCACCCCTTGCAGCAATTCCTTGTTCAGCCAGGATGTTTTTTGGCTCTGCTCTTCTTACTCCTGGCCCTGGTGCAGGCTACTGTGGCCTCTATTAGCCCAGTCTTTATGACTCCCCACTTTTGTTCTGCATCCATCCTGACCTTATATCCTGGAGTCTCCCTTGCAGTATTGCTCCCATCCCAGTTCACCCTACAAAGTCCACCACCTTAGTACCCATGCCTCCTGTCTCCCTGCCCAGCGTGAGAACGAGCCACACTGTTTGGTGGTCGCACCGCTAGTGGGTCCTCCACCCTTACCTCCTCACCGCCTCCTCATTTGCCAGTACTAGGTCCAGAATGCTACCAAGCCTTGTAGGCCCACTTACCAATTGTGTCAGAAGGCCATCCTGGAATGCATCAAGAGCACCTGCTCCCTGGTACTGCTAGTGGCCAGGGTTCTCCAGTCAACCCGTGGTAGGTTAAAATCGCCCACTATCACCACACTCCCCTTCTACACACCCTCCTTATCAGCTCCTGAAACTTACCATCGCATCCTGGATTAGGCTGGTGGTCTGTACACCACTCCCAGCCTCAGCGCTTCTGCCCTTGGAGTCCAGGAGCTGCACCCAAAGCTCTTCTGTCCTCTCCTCTTCTCCCTCATCCCTTATGCATTTGATCCCTTCCCTCACTTAGAGGTGCAACCCCGGTCCCTGCTGTATATCCTGAATCCCAGGATTGCCAAGTCCCAGTCATGGTACTCTGTGGCCCACAAAGAAACCGCAGCAGTCCCGACAGAGCTCCATTGAGCTCGCCACCTCCCTCTCTCACTCGCTCATTCTGTTTCTCCCAGTGCTGCAGGCTGCCCTTTGTACTGGGCTCTGCCTGCATTGGTTCCTTTTCTGCCCACAAAGAAATCTGCAGCAGTCCTGACAGAGCTCCATTGAGCTCACTCACTCCCCTCTCTCACTCACTCCGTTCTGTTTCTCCTGGCTGAAACACATACAACCTTACGAGGCACATGCCCGTAAGGGTTTATTTTATTTTACCAGCACCACACCTCTGTGTTCACCTTTACAGTTAGGTGGGTTTCTGCTCTGTACCATCCTTCCAGACTGTAAACTGATGCTGCAACTCAGAATTATTCCAGAAATGGAAACGACCGTGATTTGTGTTGATACACTGTGCTTTTTGAAATACAAAAGTAGCTGTGCAAAGGTATACACAGTACTAAAATAAGCATTCATAAAAAAATATTTATGCAATAGGCGTGGACTCTGAAGCCTCCTGATTAAAACATCTATCAGGTCAAGTGTATGAATAAATGGGTGATTACGTCAGTGCTGTACTGATACATTTGGGCTCCACAGATGCATCAGTATAGTACTGTCATCATTACCCATTTATTCACATAGTACTGTCGTCATCAAACACCCCACCCCTCCCCCGCTGGCAGTACTTTACACTACTTTATCTGGACAGTGTACATCGCCAGAAATTAATTTAAACAATGTACTCTCGCTGAATTCTAGAAGGGTGCCCAAGACCAATGGGTTCTTTTTATGCGGGGCTGTGCCCCCACCCACCTGCGTGAGGCTTCATCCTCCACACCCCCTACTAAAAATTCTCAACTCCAGGGGGTGCATGTTGGGGGCAAACTTAAAAATTAAAACCTGACCGCAAAACATTATTGCACCCAGAACCAAACCTGGCATCCTCCCAACCCCAGCCTGCTACCTACCGCCACGCACATGGCCAGCTCAGCAGCCCACCACCCATACACCCCACAACCCTCCCTCCCTTCCACTCATTCACAGCATGGTCCCCCCACCCAGCGTGTGTATACATAGCGACATCCCATCGCTATAGTCGCTTACTGCTCCCTATCCAGTCGCCCCCTGCCAGGTAGCCCTGTGCACAGGTGCCATGATTGAGTCACCCTTGAAGCGCTCAATCGCGGTCACCCTGTACACAGGATACTCTTCCTCATTCCTAGCCGCACACTGTCCTTTCTATACTGTAGCTGCCAGCCCTGATCGCCCTGACCTCTGATGCTGTCTGCTTACCTGCTTCTGGTCTGCCACTCCTGCTCTCCTTTGCAACTGTTTCCTTCTTGGAGGCTCACAAGATTGGAAAAACAAAACAGTTAGTCTTTTCAGTTCCAGACTGCTTTCCCCAACTACGCTCATGAACGCCACTTTCATTCAAGCTGTCCCACTCACTCTGCTTCCCAACCCAGCACGATGCTCCCTCACTCACTGCACTCCTCTCAACTGTCCCTGATTATGAGGGACATCCCACATTTTCCCTAAAAAGTGCTCTGTCCTCATCCATCCCTCGTGGAAAGATGCCGCCACAAAGAATGTGCTGTAAATTCGAGTTTTTAAGCAAAATGTATAATGTTCTATGATGCTAACTAAAAATTAGCATTGTACAAGAACACAAAATGGTTTCCACAGTGTTCTGAGCTTCTGTCTCTATGTTTGAGGATGTGTATTTCATTATAAGGGTCAGTGTCCCTCACTGTTCCCCATTTTGAGTGTCCTTGTCCCTCATTTCAGTGACCGAAGGTTGAGAGGTACTATTACTGCCCACCGCCACAGCAGCACACAAGATCAGCCAGATAGAAAAAGTGGCAATATAAATACAAACCTGAGTACTGTAAATAATGACAGCAAGTACTGAGATTTGTCTTTCGCTAAGTGAAAAATGGAGCTGCCATTTTTTTCTGTTAAATCAATGTTAAATTGAGGGTCAGGCTTGGGTGGTGGCTGGGCGGGCAGGGAGTCCTCTGCTTATAAGGACTCTAGCAGCAGCCCATGCCCTATCCCAGGTTGTCTAGACTCCTACCAGGATCAATGACAAAACAGGCACCTCCTCCCTTAGTGATCTCATATTCATCAACAGCCCCAGAATCTATTGCAGGTCAAGTCCTCCCCGACACTCTCAGCGACCACTCCCCAGTCTGCCGCTGGTCACATAAGTCCCACAGTATCCCACCTGTAATCACATATCAAGGCGTCTCAAAAAGGGTCCTCACAAAACTTAAGTCCTACCTCAGAGCCTGGCTGGTCCCCCCATCGACTCGGCTCATGATATAGACACGCCCTTACCTATTTTTTCGACACCTTTAACACAGCCACCAAACCTCTTCACGCCTTCTCTAAGCAATACACTAAAATAAGAACACACCTTGATCTCGTAAGCTCTGCTTGAACTGATGCATCACCGGGCAACCTTTGGCATAGAACCCTTGACTCTCGCTCCCCTAGATAGGCAACTGTATAAAGAAGCCAGGAATAAATGCACCTGGACCATCCACCAAGCTAAAGCATCCCACTATCATCAAGCCCTAACATCTACATGGAGCTCGGGAGGGACTTCTGGAAAATATTACAGAGCTTAGTGAGAAGGTGGTATCTCCCCCAGCCCAACTTAGTATCAACAGTTCCAACTTCCAGGATCCCCAAGTCATCTGAAACTTCCTAAATGAAACCTTCTCCGACCTTAGTAGTGTTCTCCCCTCAACTTTTTCAATCCCCCCATGAACAACCCTGGGCAACACCCACCTAACAACACTCCCCTTTTCGTCTTTGGGTCATTTCCACAAGCGCAGCCAGAAGATACCTATCCAACTTCCTGAACAAATCACAAGACCGTAGATACACTGGACTTAAAACTCATCCACCTCACATCAGACAAGGTCCTCACCCACTAACCAAAATCCTAAACAAGTCCCTATGCCTAGGACAATTCCCCATGCCTGGAAACATGCAGTCATAACCCCCATACTTAAAGGAGGGACAGCACCTCTCAAATAATTACCAACCCATCTCGATCCCCACCCCCAAAAGCCCTGGAAAAATTGTCTCGGATCAGTTAACAGACTACCTTAACAATCTCAACCTGCTGTCGCCCACACAACACGGCTTCCATTGGAGACACAGTACTACCACTGCACTTCTTGAATATACATCCTTCATACATGGTTGCCTCGACAAAGGGACACCTGTAGGATTGGTCTATATTGACCGCATTCAAGACATTCAACACCGTTAGTCACAACCTGCTTCTTGACACTCTCCTCACAAGACTCGGTCTCCTGGTTCTCTGACTATCTAACTGTCAGGACCCAACAAGTTAAGGTTGGCTCCACAATTTCCTCCAGTCGCCCTGTTTTCTGGTGTTCCCAACGCTTGATATGTGGCCCCTCCTTTTCAGTCTCTTTTAAACTCACTTCCCAACTCATGTCCCAGTAACCTACTCCTTTACACAGATGATGTGGTCATTTTACAGTCACCCCCATGTTCCAGGTCACCCTCCAAGACCTATTCACTGTCATTGAAAAATGTTTTTGGCCCACAGACTAATCCTAAATTACTAAAAAACAAATCAGTGCTTTTCACCCACCACCAGAAGCCAAACTGTGATTACCATGGAACCTCCAAAACTCTGTAAACGCCCTCTTGAGCAAGTATCCACGTTCAAGTACCTGGGTATCTTTCTTGACACAACACTCATATTCCACCCTAATATTCAACATCTGTCCACAGCCCTTAACACCAGGATCGGTCTCCTATTCCGCAACAAACACTACCTCACCCCTGAAGCCCTC
The DNA here is from genome assembly GCA_016271365.2 of Neoceratodus forsteri. Lineage (NCBI taxonomy): Eukaryota > Metazoa > Chordata > Ceratodontiformes > Ceratodontidae > Neoceratodus > Neoceratodus forsteri. The sequence continues at coordinate 92,026,087 of JADMNL010000031.1, read as the reverse complement.
TGTATAGCAGTAACATCTTCGTCCTCTCCTCCTGGACTATGGCACCGTAATATATGGCACTGCTGACCAGACTGCATGCCACCATATCAAAACCATGCTTAACAAAACCTGCCGGCTAGTCACAGGGTGTGATAGGCTCACGCATACCTGTGAGGCTCTACAAATCTGCAAACTGACTTAACTTTGATGGGAGACTAAAATATCACACATGCCTCCTGGCAAAAAGTCCTCCTCAGACAAGCCCCACCTGGTCTCAACCCACTAGTCAAGCAAGCCCCCCACCCCAGTATCTAGGAGCAATTCCAGATCATCAATCTCTGTGCCCCACTGCCAGACCTCCCTATGCCAAAGGGCTTTCCTTTTATCGGCGCCAAAATGGCTAAACAACCTCCCCACTGCCATCACCTTGGAAACTAAGCTTGGCTCTTTAAAACAAGCACTAAAAACACCTCCTAATTGGTATCTCGTGTGACTGCCCCCAGGCCACTCAGGTCCCCTGACCCCCAAAATTTGCCTTTTTTCCCTTTCTGCTTCAGAATGGATTTCATGTTACATTCGCCTTACAGGGCACCTCATGTGGACGATGGGTAATTTAACCACCCTAGTTAATGTTTTCTGTTCATTGTTAGCCTTAATGCCAGGTCTGTTTGACCTAAGATTACATATTTGTTGTCCTTCTACTTGCCTTATTGTATCTGATTTTTTTTCTATCCTTTGTATCGATACAAATTTGTTAAACCTCTGTATCACCTTGTACAACCTCTGTATTGTTTAACATGGAGCCTTTGCAAAGAGTCTGTGACTCAGCGGTGTAATTCAATTATGTATAAATAAATAAATAAATAAATAACCTCCAGATAAACATTTATCTAGAGTTAGATATGTCCCAATCATGTTCCTTGACCTTTGCAAAGAACAGAGCCAATCAGAGAGCAGCTAACACAAAGCTGATTACATCATACTAGGCCTGTGCAGCTAGACCAGCAGTTCAAATCACAGAAAACCAATAAAATCTTCACAAAGAACACTGATTTAAAAGGCTATAAAAGTTAAACTGATGTATAAATTGAATACACAATGGATCGACTCAAAATACATAATTTATCTCAACTTGTGAGGGACAAGATTTTCATAACTCACTCGTGAAAGCCGTCACTGCAGAGTTATGGTCTTACCTCCTCATACTTGGTGCTAAATGGCATATTTTTGACCAGATCATTGTGTGTCCCTATATTTACCACATATAAAGAACATATACTCTACATATATTCTGAATATATTGTATCTTGCAGGTAAACAAGACATCTTTTTTACAATAAGAGGCTATACAGAAATAAATATTTAACATACATTTTAAAGACATATTCCAGCCCAGTAACACAGCAGTAGTACTGCTGCTTGATACGTAGGGACTCGGGTTCATAAACAGACTCGGGTGACTTGAGGGCAAGCCACAGAAGGAAGATCAAGCATCCAGAGGATAGCTCTCCTTCCATGGGGTTTCTGCATCCCGTTACTTGACTGCCCCCTGCTGGAGGGCAGGTAGCAGCACAGCAGGAGCACACAGATAGGGAGAGGGGCAGTCACTGGACACCCAGCTCGGACGCATGCCACTGCACACAGCACCCTTGGTGAGAAACCCAAGAGCTAGAGGAAAAAGTCCTGGTCTGCCATTGTGCTTGGACCCTCTGTAGGCCCACCTTAACAAAATGGCAGGCCAGCCGCCACTAACATGGTCTGATGCAAGTGGTGGGTAACCATTAAGTCCATGTGAAGATCAGTAACAGAGCTGGGGTTGGTGATGGGAAAGCCAGGGGGATAACAGAAAGCTTGATAAAATAAAAATTCAAAGATATATGACGTAACATATACAAGCCATATTAAAACATATATTCATTCACTAAATAAGAATATATTGCTCATGTAACCACTAGGTGGCACTATCCCAAGGGCTACTACTCCGCCTGCTGGGCTAGTAGCAGGTTAAGGAATAGGTACCATTTCCGACTACTAACTTCCCGAACAAAAACTTCCCGTATTCGTTCTCCTGACTGTGCTTTCTCCGACAGTACCTTTTCCCGATTATCAAATCACCGACATAGCGTGCAAAAATTGTTTCAGGGATCAAGAGCACTCACTGTTACTACATGAGTAAGTGTTAGTAATCGATCAAGAATCAAGAGCACTCACATTTAACACATCAGCTGTGTTTAATTTCAAACAAGGGAATCGCGGTGCATTGAATTGTTTTAATTGTTTACTTGTGGTGAGCAAGAGGGAACAGATGTCGGCGTGGACTTCCTTCATGGAATTGCACACAACCTCGTCATGTAAGAGAAAGAATGTTTTTAATATTTTAATAACAGTTTAAATAAAGACAACTGATGGATTTTAATGTTGTGGATTACTGATGCTGCATTTCTATCTGACACAATGCAGTTCTATCTAGTGTGGATTACTGACCCAATGCTGCATTTTCTCTCATCTCCAGGTAACAAACACATGCTGATTTCTATGGAATTAAATGCAGTTCATGTGGTATAAATGCTGCTCATAGTTTGTCTCCTGGGAACAGTAATGCACAGTGCTGATTTCTATGACAATTTAAATGCTGCTCCTACTTGCTAATCGCTAATTTGTACACTAAATGTCGGGAAATGGTATGTCGGGCGATGGGGTTACGTGGCAATGTGAGTCGTGATTTCGTTGTCGGCAAATTAATTTTCAGGAAGGTATATGTCGGGAAGTAGTAAGGATCCCGTTAAGGGGCCTGAGTTCTGAAATGGGTGCCTCCACCCGAGGTCAGGGTTGGTAGTGGTCAAGCTAATCGGCACAGCCCTCCGGGACACTGTAACCCCCTCTTCCTTACTAGTGGCCAGAACAATACACAATAATCACTTCACAACACCCTGATACACCACACAAGTACCCACACTGTTTGCACTTACCACCAGGGCTTTCTCTGGCTCGGCCCTGGGGACTCCGTAAAACAAGCTTATACACAGCAAATAAAGCAGTGCAGTACTCTTGCACAAACTGGAACCACAGTCAGGGTAAATGCAAAAGAGTTAGATCTGATTTATTTAAGGACTTGAACAAGGAGGGCATAATCCGGTTAATTTACTTAGAGACTCTTATCATTCAAACAGTTATGCATGCACTTCAGGGTCCATAAACAGTCATACACTTTGGGTACCCAGATGGAGAACGGTGGGCTAGCCAGGAACATTGCAACTGGTTGGGGCCCTGTGATGGAAGAAAACAACGTGCACAACACACATTATTTGTAATCCGGAGCTGGAGGGCTCAGTTCGTGAAAAGAAGACAACAAGACAATCAGATGACACACTTTTAGATTAGGCTATTGTTGCAGGGAGCTACCCTGATGATTACTCATGATACTCAAGACTGGACACAGGCTGGATGAAAATCGAGACAGCAGGTGGTTAATCTGGAGTGCCAGGAGAAGCAGGGCCCACACGATTCGCTGAGGCATCATTCCCGTTCAAGCATGGAACAGGTGGCTGATCCCCAGGCAGGTCTCTCATTGATGGCTTTCTCTGTGCAGCGGGTGGTCTGGCTGAGCCAGTGTGGAAGTCCCAGCTAGTTGGAGACAAATTGGTTACAGTCCGTTCTGGGCTGGATACAGCTTCCAGCAAGCAGAACACAGTTCACACAGTGGGGAGACAAATCATGACCCACTTTCAATGCACAGCACATTTACATGTAAGGAAATTCTACTGTACCAGGCAAACCACTCTCCGTCACGATCGAAAGTCTCTGCACAAACCGGATTCAAAAGCAGCTGGAAATCCTGACAGGCCGACAGCATTCAGCAAAATCTTCAGTCTTCTTCAGTACGAGCCTGGTAGAAAATCAGTAGTTTACTTGTTCTTACAAACTCGGATTCAGTCGAAATAGTTCTCTTTCTCCCTCTCAGGAGCAGCAGGCAGACTGCAGGCCAAAACTGAGCCGCTTCACAGTTCTCCCATGCGATTCCACACAGGATTGCTGTTCAAAATCACTTGAGCTCTTCTCATTTCACTTCCCAGCTCAGAACTAACTGAAAATTGCAAGCAGTCTGGGATTTCCCAAGATCCAAACGGTTCTGTTGGCTGATACGGCTGTCAGTCAAAGCAAGAGCTCCCCTTCAGTTGCAAAAGCCCAAAAGCCCAAACTACAATTCCTACAGATTTTGACTCCAGACAGCTCCTGTAGTCCGGCTCCACTTTAGGTCCCACCAGTACTGATGGGTTCAATTTGCAGTCCGGCCAAATGGTGGGGACAAACAAAACAGTCCTTGCTGCAAAGAAGGCAGGTTAGACAAATTACATTATCATTATCACACTAAATGATTTTCAGCAAATAGTTACATCTTTCAACAGAGCTCCCTCTCAGATTACTTATGACTGCAATCTAAGCATCTCTTAAAGAGACAATACACAGAGGCTATACAGGCACTCTCTGGCAATCACATTTAAACTTCTAAAGCAGGACACCAACCTGGCAGTGAGCATTTAGGCAAGCTCAAGGAAGACTTTTCGAAACTCCCATTTGTAGGTGGGGTTACAGTCAAATATTAGGGGATTTCTATATATTCAAGATATATTATTTAGATGTGTATGAGGCCAACCATGGTTTGGCTTTAGATTAAACATATCTCAGAATATATCTAATATATTCACCGTAAGGGGCTTTAAGAGAGCTTGGGATGGCCACATGGGTCAGGTATCGGGAGGAGAGGTGAGGGAAAAGGAAGCCACTGGGATACGTAGGTTGTGGAGGAAGTCCTAGCCTTCTGCTAGGCACCTTGGGCAGACTTGGTGGGCCAGGCGTCCTTTTCTGCTGTCATGTTTCTATATTAAAAATATGTTCTGTTACCATACACACGTAGTAGAAATTACAGTCTAACATTATACTTACATATCCAAATAAAACATTTTCATTCTGGATGCCTTATATCATTACAAAGTAAATAAATAAACATACATATGTAACTATCTGTGTCAAAGCATACAATATATCTCATTGAATTCTACAAATATCTAGAATATATCAGGAAAAATGTGTCTACATTTGAAATATTTTGAGATATATTTAACATATTACCAAAACGTAGCTCTTTCCATGATGGCCTGTAGGCACCTTCGTGACCTTTCACATCATGTTGACACAATACATCAACATCCCATTAAAATTACATAAAAGGTCAATGAATATTTGGACCCACCAAGAGAAATCAAAAGGTTTGTGTTTTCATTCGACAAACGTCAGCTGCTTTTGTGTTGTGCTCTGATGGCCAGTATAGGCTCTGCTCGGTTAGTGTTTTAGTTTTCTCAAGTGAATTATACGCTGTTACACTGTGGAAGCAAGAGTTCTGAGGAAAAGTGCTGACATGCTAAAGCTGGGTGCAGTGCAGTGCAGTGTCAGCATGGCTCAGATGGTGCATAGATGCCTCAGGACCAGAAGTTTGTAGGTTCTAGTCCTACACCAGAACTTAGAGTCATACCCAAACCCCAAAAACATTGTGACCAACCAGTTGTAGTTTGGATCCGGGTCCTACACCCCTTTAGTAGGATGTGTAGAGGTTATCTGCCTGATTATTGCTGACATTGTCTGGAAATCCTTGGAGGGGTCTTTCCTGATCCCCTTAAGGAGTGTGATTCGACCACTCCTAAAAAACCTCCTTGGATCCAGACTGTCTAGCTAACTACCTATCTCTAACCTGCCTTTTGTTGGTAAGGTTATTGAGAAAGCGGTTCGTTACAATTGGATGATCATCTTACAACTCACAATGTCTGTGATACTCTCCAATCTGGTTTTAGGAAGAAGCATAGCACGGAGACTGCCCTTTTCCGGGTGTTGAATGACCTCCTGATGGCTAGAGATCGAAAGGCATGTACCATTCTGGTCCTTCTCGATCTCTTGCAGCATTTGACACTGTAGACCATGGTGTGCTGTTGGAGCTGCCTCGGATTTTTGCAGACTGTCTGGAACAGTCCTCAAATGGTTTCAGTCTTACCTCACAGACAGGTTTCAGAGGGTTACCACTGGAATTAATTCCTCTGGTGCTCACTCCTGCCTTGTGGGGTACCCAGGGTTCCATCTTAGCACCCATGTTGTTTGCAGTGTATATGCTGCCTTTAGGAGATATCATTAGGCGATACAGTTTGGGTTTTCACTGTTATGCAGATGATACTCAGCTGTATTTGTCCTTTCCGCCAGGGCAGGATGGTGCTCTCTCCGTGCTAGACAACTGCCTTACTGAAATCAGATTATGGATGAGTTCTCGCTGGCTGAGACTGAATCCTGATAAGACTGAGGTGTTGGTAGTGGACCGGGTCATCCGGTGGCGGGTCTGTTAGCCAACCACCGGGCTTATTGCTCGGGTGGTATGTCAATACTTCTGGATCAGGTATGAAACCTGGGTGTTATTTTTGACGATGGCTTGACCCAAAATCTCAGGTATCAGCCGTAGTCAAATCCTCTTTCTTTCATCTGAGGAATATCGCCGGGTGAAACACCTGGTCCCACCGGTGATCTGCCAACGTTGGTCCATGCCTTTATCACTACCGTCTTGATTACTGTAACTCCCTTTACCTAGGACTATCTGGAGTTGATATCCATCACCTGCAGCTGGTGCAGAACAGCGTGGGCAAGGCTTTTGACTGGGATCTCTAGATCCAGCCATATTACGCCTGTGCTCCGCGAACTGCACTGGCTGCCTGTTAGGTGGTGGATTACCTAAGGTTGGTTTACTAACCTTTAAAGCCCTACATGATCAGGGACCCGGCTACCTGAAAGATCTCCTGGTACGCTATTGCCCCTCCGTCCTCTCCGCTCCGCAACGAGGGATTGCTGGAGATTCCCAGGGTTCGATTAAAACATCGGGATCTCGTGCCTTTGCTTTTCAGCACCGACCCTGTGGAATTCTCTACCTCATTGGTTGAGAGAATGTCCAACCGTCGAGAAATTCAAAAGGAGTTAAAGACATATTTATTTAGTTTAGCATATCCTAGTTATGGCTCTTAATTTATGATTATTTTAATCTATGTCTATATATATTTATTGTACACGCCTTGGTTCTGAAAGGAGCTTTATAAATAAAGATGATTTGATTTGAAATGTTGACACTCTGCTGAATGCTTGGGAGGTGGGGAGTAGGAAATTTATGGTGAGAGTTTGTCTTTCTTTATATGAGATGTTAAACCAAGGTCCATCCCACCTGTCTCCATTAATGCCATTGTGGGTGTCCAGGGGCACTTCCTCCATGGCTATGTTTTTGCTTTTAACCAAGAGACACACTAAGCTGAAAGCTTGTTTACAGGTGCAACCTGGGAGCACAAGAAAGTTTTGTGACTTGCTCAGGGTCACACAGTATGCAAGTGGGGTTGAGGATTCAAACCCAGTTCTCCAGGTTTGCAGCTCAGAGCCTTAAACCACTGCACTATATTGTCTCCTGTTTGGGTGTTGGGTGGGTGTTTGGGTGTTGATGGCGTAACAGCAGCTGCAGCATCCGGTGTTACCAGACCTCTGTTGGTAGCGAGAGATTAATGAGCCTGGAACTGCATGATGCAGGATGGGGGTGTGGCGACTCACGTATCATGCATGGAAGAGTACATTTTGGCCTGCTGACATCAATGCAAATCTACTCTCTTGGGGAAACCTTTGAGGACCCTCCCCTTCAAGCCACACAGCATGAAGTCCGTAGCCCATCTCCACCAACCACCAGGGACTCCTAGAATGATCTACCAGAACTCTTGATATCTCAGTTTTCCCTTGCTCCCAGGAACTTCACCATGGTGCTAAGCCACAGGCCAACTACCTGGGTATGTAGGCCTGAGGGAAGAAGGCAGCTTAGGTGTGGGGTGTGTGCTGTGAATGGGCAGATATAGGGTACATCCCCACTGGTGAGGAAGGAGAATAAACAGAGTTTAAAAAAATTAATAAAAGCAAATTCTTCAATGAATTTTCAACAAGCTCGTCATCGGAGAAGGGCATGCTTCTGCTCCAGTCAAAACTATTGAATCTTTCTCCAAGTCTGATCAGAACCCTTTTTTCCACTTGATCAGTTTACATATATTTGCATAACTGTTCTATACTAAGCACACATTTGCATCTGAACACCACAAATGTTTTTAAGGAAGTTTCCTATTGGTTCTAAATTTTAGAACCAGATAGAACTGAAAGGGTTATTTTTCCGAACTAGGTTCTGCTCCTCCCAGGCCCAGGTATGTTGTACCTGAAGGGTCAGGTTGACCTCACGCCAATGCTTTTCCATTTCCCAATCTTGATGTGACTGAGTCTGAAACCCTATGCTTCATGCACAGAATTTTGTGGGATTAGTATGAAAACACTCTTAATTGTTTTAAACGTGTTTACTAAATGCCCAGTGGGACACTGGTATAGATCCAAGCTCTGATCCATTATTAATCAAATATTCAAATACAGATTGCACCCAGCTGCATGGAGAGACATAATTCTCGTGCTTTGATCATAATTAATCTTTTCCTCCTCCCTCCCCCAGCCGGGCTCTTACGAATATCTTTCTGCTTTAATAGCTCCCTGAGAGGCCTCGCTCTAAATGAGGTGTAAAAATCTGACTGCACAAAAATAGCATGTGGTTCCGATCAATATTGCCTCCACCTGCATTGATTAACAACAATATTCTTCATTTATTAGATATGAAGCTGGCTTTTCCTGGGCCCATCTCTCTAGACGCCGAAGCTAGCTGTTGTTCTATTTGTTTACAACAGAGGTTAAAATTAATTCAGTAGGGTGGGGAATGTTGCTTTGGGAATCAGACCTCCCAGGTATGAAGATTTATCCAGAACCCAAATTCATCAGAACTCTGGGATGCTGGGTTTGGCATCAGGAGTCTGTCTGATTTTTTGCATTGTTAGGCTGCGGCATGTTTGTAAATACATTCCCACCCTTGACCCAAGTCATGCTGGTTTCCTTCTTTATTTATTCATTTAATGAAATGCTTGTCTCTAATTGAAGTGTGTTTGTTACCTATCGGAATACTTTGAAAAACACAGTATAGGTATAATTAGCTCATATTGTATAGATTTTCTGTATTTATGCAATGGTAGTGTAAATAACAAAATATAAGGAATAGTGTATGGGTGACCATACACAACAAACCTATGTTTCCATTGAGGGTTGAGATAACAGCATATGAACCTCAGAGCAAAGCTGAGAGGTCCATGCTGGTATCTCAACCCAAGAAGGAATCACAAGGTGAGTTTTATATATATGGTCACCAATATTTATTTTTTATAGTGTATGGTTTTAAAAATGAAGATTCCCCACCACCTAAGACAGCTGTCAAGTCCGCAGCAAAGCAAAACAAATAGTAATTTTCATTTCTCTTGTATGATTTAGCATCAGATCACTGCATAATTCTGGAGACCAGCAAATAAAAACTGCAAGTTGGAAAGTGTTTTTGCTTGTCTGTCTGTGTTTCCTTCTCTGCTACAGTAGGTTTAGTTTTGAACAGCAATGTTTTCACACTGAGGTGCTCTTCAGAAAGTGAAGGCGGCCGGTGGAGTGAGCATGAGGAGCACAGCTGCAGTTGATGGTCAAACATGCACAACTTTGAATGTGCAGAGCAACATTTAGAACGTGCACAACAACTTTGAGTGGCTACTGATTTACATGCACAATAAGCCCTAACCATATACTATTATAGAGGATACTGCATGGGCAACTATGAACAGCCAGTGTGTTCTGCTCCCAGCTGTTCTGATTCCCTGACCTTGAGACCAACGCCGAGAGGTCCATGGGAATCAAAACCCTGAGGTGGCAGAACACACTGGTTATGCATAAAGTTGCTCATCCTGTATTTTTATAGTGTATGGTAATATGTGAAATGTGCATGCAGTGGTTGTTTCACTTTCAAAACTAAACTGACTTGTGAAGTCTAAAGAGGTTTCAGAATACTATTGTACCTCAGAAGGGTTGTCACATTCCATGACTTTTAGGTCATGTACATACTATGTTTTAAAAACGTTTTAAGCAGTGTAAAACATTTTAAAAGCCAAAACACTGTGTGTGTCCATTACTATTGGTTTGAAACCATGTTTAAAAACGTACTTAAACCCCTGCAAGGGACCTTGTCTTAACACCTATTTTAAACATGGTTTCAAACCCAAAACGCTTGATCTTGTGGCATGGACCGCAATCCCATGCAGTTGAATAAAACCATGCCACAGTATCCATTACTGAAAACCGTTACCAGCTGTGCTATCCAGATGCAACTTTACCATGCTACAGCACGGTGAATGGCAGTGCAGATGGACAACCATGGTGAGTTTAAACCGTTTCTTAAAACGGTTTCAAAACGTCAGTATAATGTGTACAGGGCCTTAAAGAGCCACTGACACCTCAAGAAGAACTTTGAAAACAATATTTGGACACAAAGCAGCTTATATTTTCATTAGCTCTAAATTTCTTATTCACATTACTTATTACTGTGGTCATACGCATTAAAACAGAATAGTTGTTCCTTGAGGGCTCATCAGCTCGTAGTGTTTCTTCACAACCACGTCATAATACCCTGCTCGTGACATCACAGTTATTCCCACAGCAACAGACTGTGATGTCACAACAGAGCATTATGATTTCAAGTAGGGACTCACCTATGGCAGTAGATGAACTCTGAAGGATAAACATCTTGTTTTGTGGGAATTTCATTAGTAATAAATAATGACGAGATATCTGTAGAAGATACATAAATACAAGCTGAATTGTGTCTAAATATTATGTTTTCCAAAGTTTTATCAAAGGTGTCAACTACCTTTAAACTGTGGTACAACAGCATTTAGGGTGGAATCGATGCAAAATAATGCTCTACTATATACAATATCAACGTTATTTTTGCTTTACAGACACCTACCGGACGATATCATGGTGTTCTCACTCTGGCTGGATGACAAAGCCAATAGTCTCGCTGTATATCCTTCAAAATAGAAGTCTGATATCATTTCTCAGAAAGTTCTGCTTATAGAACTTTAATTGTAACTAGGGTTGGTCAGAATCCATACCGACATAAAGGAATATCTTGGACTCCGTGCTATTTATTTTTTTTTTATTCAGAATTTTAGTATTGAGGACCAAAAATCTGAATTCCAAAAAATACTTGTCGGATGTGAAATGGAAATCTGATTGCAAGATTCCACATCCTAAGACCTCCCCCACCCCATGAAAAATCCTCCTCACCCGTGTCCCCTTACCTTCATGGCTACTGGGCCTGGGGTCCATGGAGGCAGTCCAGGGACAACTGCTTCAGTGAAGTAGTCCAACAAGACATCTAGAGTCGACATTTCCACCTCTTGTAATCCACGTAATCCTGACCAACTGACCCAGCCACCCCCATCTCCTCTGTCCAATTCAGTGTGAGTTGTTAATGCACCATCCACTATTTCACTCCAGCGTAAGTCCATTTTGCAATAGCATCATTACCCCTCTTTCACCAACCCCGACCGGCAGCAAAACTAGTCTGTATGCCCCTCCCCAATCCTTGATCCCCAGTCCCTGGTCCCAGCCCAACTGGAAAATAAGTACTGCCGGCCCAGGTCACCAACTCCAAGACCACTGCCCTCACTGTCCCCTGCCTGCTGCCTGCCTGAGCCCAGCTCTCTCAGCTCAGCTTAGGTTCCTAACCCACAACACCTCCCAGAAGAATGAGGTTTTGACCTGGGGGAGCCATCCCAAGAAGCTCTGGCTAGCCACCACCAGATGCAGTTAGTAAGACATCTGGTGGTTACAACCCCCAGGCCTTTCTTTAGGTTGACCATCACCAAGTCAGACAATGCTGATGTTCTGGAGTTGTTGGCAGGTTAAGCACCTGAGCCAAGAGAGTTGGGCTGGGGAGCAGGGTGGGGACAGTGAGGAACTGTGGCACTCAGGAGTCCGCTTGATGGAAGTTGACAGCTCAGTCAGACTTGGCATAGTGCTTTTTATCAACTTGGTTGGGGTCAGGACTGGGACTGAGGATGGGCGGGTGTATACAGATTTTAGTTTTGCTACCTATTGGGGTTTGTGCAAAGGGGGATGAAGTTGCTAAAACAGACATATTCTAGAGTAGAATGGGGTAGAGGGGATTTTTCACAGGGTGGGAGGTGTTGGTGGGTTAGGGGTTCTGAAATGGGAGACTTCAACATGCCAGATACAGATTGGTCAATACCAGCAGGAACATCTGCCAGAACTAGACACATGGTAGATTCCTGCAGGGAGGGCCTCAAACAACTGGTACAACAACCCACAAGAGACAGGGCTATCCTAGATCTAGTACTGACTAACAGGGAAGGGATCACAGATCTCCAGGTAGAAGGTCACCTCGGGGCCAGTGACCATCACATGGTTGGTTCAATTTGGCCACTACATCTAAATCATCCCATTCCAAGGCAAAATATGGGACTTCAGAGGAGCTGACTTTGATAAGATGGCTAACAGAGTTAAGCTAGCCTGGCAAAAAGAACACAGGTGAGGGGTGCAGGCAAAGTGGGCAAGTATTAAGGATGCAATACTTGAAGAAACATACAATTGTGTTAGAAAAGGAAGTGCAAAAGAAGAAGGAAACCACTTTGGTTCTCAGATACAGTAGCAGAAAAGGTCAGAGCCAAAAGGCTGGCCTTCAGGAAATATAAGGGAACACAGCGGATGAAGATAGGGAGGCATACCAAACTGCCCTAAGTGAAGCAGGAAGGCAGTAAGGCAGGCAAAGTCCCAAACTGAGGAAACACTAGCACAAACAGTTAAAGAAGGTGACAAGACTTTCTATAGATACATTAGTGAAAGGAGAAAGTCCAGAGGGTATTGCTAAGCTCAAAGGAGAAAAAAGGGGGGTGCTGGTGAGGAGGACCCTGTAAAAGCATCTATCCTAAATAGATACTTTTGCTCAGTATTTACTGAAAAGAAGGTAGGGCAGGGCCCACAGCTCAGCACCATGGACACAGGGGGAGAGAGTGAGCACTACTCCTTCACAAAAGAAAGGGTCCTACAAGAGCTCGCTAAGCTCAGGGTGGACAAGGCAATGGGACCTGATGGCATACATCCCAGGGTACTTAAAGAGCTATGGTGGAACTAGCAGAGCCATTAGCAGAACTGTTTAGTGAGTCTCTGAGCACAGGAGAGGTTCCAGAAGACTGGAGAAGGGCTCATATGATCCCGCTCCACAAGAGTGGTAGCAGGAGGAGGCAGGGAACTACAGACCAGTCAGTCTTACCTCAGTAGTGGGCAAGATTATGGAGGCACTCCTTAAGGAAAGGATAGTGCAACAGCTGGAATCCATTAGCACAGGATCCGAGACAGCATTGGTTTACAAAGGAAAGTCCTGTCAAACTAATCTCATAGATTTCTTTGACTGGGTAACCAGAGGAAGAATGGACTGGGCAGTTGATGTCGTTTGCCTTGACTTTGCAGCAAAGCTTTCTCGACACTGTTCCACATAGAAGATTGATAAATAAGCTGGGGTAGGCTCAAGTGGTCAGAAGTTGGTCAACTGGTGGTAAACTGGTTGACGGGCAGAAAACCGTAGGGAGGGTGGGTAAATGGTATACAGTCAGATGAGATGCAAGTCACAAGTGGGGTACCCTAGGGAACAGTCCTGGGCCAGTCCTCTTCAATATCTTCATTAGTGACATTGCAGATGGACTAGAGGGTAAGGCTTGTCTGTTTGCAGATGACACAAGATCTGCAACAGAGTAGATGATCCAGATGGGTGGCAGAATGAGAAGAGATCTGGATAAACTAGCAAAATGGTCAGAAGAATGGCAACTGGGATTTAATGCAAAGAAGTGCAAGATCATGTACATAGGGAAGAGAAACCCTGAAGCCACCTATAGGCTGGGAGGGAGTTGCTGGCAATCACAAGGGAAGAAAGACTTGGGCATCATCATCACCACCGATGACCTGATGAGGGAGAGGAGAGAGAGAGATTCATACAGACATAATAATAATATAAATCTTTATTTTTATGGCACCTTTCAAAACAAGGTGCCTAACAACAATTTAAAACAACACATCAAACATCTCAGCATCCTAAAATATAAAACAGCTGATACAATTAAAAAATAAATAAGTCACCAAATGCCTGGTACCACAAATATGTTTTTGGGCCTGTTTAAATCCCTCCATGGTCGTGCACTCCCATAACTGATGGGTTAGAGAATTCCAAAGGGTTGGGGCTGCATGCATGAATGTCTCGCCCCAGAAGATTTCAAACACACCCTAGGAATCTCTAGCAACCTCGTCAGCTGAACGGAGCGATCGCCCAGGGTGGTAAGGAACCAGGAGCTCATTCAAGTAGTCCAGGCCCTGTCCATGTAGAGCTTTAAAAGTCAAAGACCAACTTGAAAGGTGATCCCCACTGTACTGGCAGCCAGTGAAGTACCGCAGCACCAGCGAAATATGACAGGACTGGAAGTTCCTGTCAAAAGCCGGTCGCTGTGTTCTGCACTAGCTGCAAGCAGTGGATTTCCACCCCAGGTAGCCTTAGGTAGAGAATTGCAATAATCCAAGCGTGAGGACACAAAGGCATGGACCAGTGAGGAAGTTAGCCGACGGAACTAGATGCTTAATCCTGGAGATATTCCTCAGATGGTAAAAGAGGGCAGAGAGACACACTGAGACAGTGTTTAATTGAAACTTGCTGCTCTCTCCTCTGTGTGTGTCTCTCTCTCTCTCTCTCTCTCTCTCTCTCTCTCTCTCTGAGTTGCTGTACATAGCAATCAGTTGGGACAGAGGGGTTTTGCAGCACTTGGGGATGAAAAGAGACAGACAGTGGCTGTCCGGTAAGCAGTGTGCGATCTGGATCAGAGAAGCAGGGGGATTACAAAGAAGCATGTCTGTACCTGTTGCCATGTATGTTATGAACAGAAAATGTCTGAAATCATAGTAATACTCTTTTCTGACATTTCTGTGTTCATAACATAACTGAAATATCAGTAATTGTTGGGGACTATTTGACACCTCGGCAGGATATAATCACATTTCTTGTCTTGTCAGTGTTATTTAACAGTTTGTCTTCATTATTTTTGTTTGTTCAAAGACCCCATGTTATAATTGTAATAGTCCACCCAGGGTATGGGGATATTAAAGGATTAATCAACACACCGGTGCTGTAGGGACACTCAGCATGCGTTCCTCATGCCTCACAACACCCACAGGTGTTGATTATTCCCAATAACCCCATATCCTGTCATGGGTTATTGCTTAGGTGTCAAGTCCTGAGTCACTCTGCTGTCTGGAGTTGGCATACTGTTTCTAGGAATGCCTTTGGCCTACATGAATGCTGTTTGAGGGCACTGAACAAGTATTCTCAATCAAGGAATCTTTAGTAGGATCTTCCACTAGCACCTCAAATCCAGTTATAGCCAAACAATTTCTGCAGACTCTGATAAATTTCCACCAATGTAACCCTCACATGACATTCAGTGGCATTGGCCATGTTTCTGCTAAGCCCGGGTGGACCCCATATTCAGCTGCTACTTCAATAAGATTCCAGATGGATTTTCTCGCTTAAGGTCACTCCGCTCAAGTGATCTAAATGACCACATTGTTTGATACCTTTTTATAAATAACAGTTCATATTTGCCTTGTGACTGAAATCCATGTGCGATATAAAGTTTTCTCTGTTTAATTAAACTTATTATCTTTGTTCTCCTTTACGGATACTGTTCTGGATCACTATTGCCGCTTTTTCCCATTTTGTGTCTGATGAAATGAATTCACAACTGAATTATATATTTTTAAATATCAATCGTGAAATGTTCAACCTGGATCAGCTTAGACATGGGTATATTTGATTTATATCATCCTGTGCCTACATTCTAAGTTCATTCAGTAGTTTTCACTAGTTTTTTTTTTTCCTTTGTTAACTTAATTTAGTTTTCATCATAATCCTTTATTTTGGAAGGGTCACGCTAGCATTGTTCATAAGTTCAGATAGCTGTATTATGGAACCATATGTAAGGGTTCAATTGTTTGGCTGCATCTTTGACATTTAGCTACCACAGGTGTCATAAGATATAGAATCCCTTTTACGTGCACGTACCTTAAATTAATTTTTATTTATTTTTTCTGGCTGGTCCCTTGGTTAGTTACTTTGCTCCTGACATTCTGTTATGGTGTCATGACTCCACTACACTAGTTAATGCAGCCAGACTTTGAACTCCCCACCAGCGATGGGCGTCATGATACAGAGGTGAAGGGCTGGGGTTTTGTTACCATGCTCTGGTACCTTGAGGTACTAGTAAAACCTTTGGCATACCACTCATAACTCTTGACTGATTTCCTGCTTTTGTGCGTTGCACCTTGTTCCTTTGTTGCTGTTTCCTTAGCATGGAAGTTGGGTGTATCGACCTTGATGCCACTCTACCAATAGCCACCTCCAACAGGCCAGGCCAGACTGTGCTGGTGCTTACATCCTCTGCTGCCTGCTACACTCCATTATTGCTGCTCTACCAACTGTGATGTAGGCAATTTTGTCCATATTGGTTCTGTGGGAGGTGTTGTTGCCGCTTTCTTGTATGGTAAGGTTAAGGGAGAGGACAGGGCCGTCTCTCTCTGCATCCTCATCCTATTAACTGTGACACAGAACAGCTCACCCTCCATGCCCCCATTGTCTGCAGTGCTCCACTGTGGCTTGCAATAGGTGTGCAGTCAGTCCTCTCTCGTTTCTTGTCATGCTAGTTTGGTGCCTTTTTGTTTTAGTCCAGCTCCACTCTTTTCTGGACCACAGCCCTTCTTCCATGATAAAATACAGAATTTCACTCAACAGATACATTTAAAGTAACACTTTCAACCCACTGTGCCACAAAATTCCACTGGCCACTAGTACTGTGCATTTTTTTTTTTATTCCGATTGAATGAATTCTGCAGAGTTTCTGAAAATTCTGCCTAATTCCATAGGATTCCATCAGCAGAGGAATTTCAAAATTTCAAAAAGCAGAATGTTTTTCAACTGAAAATTCCTTTCCTGCAATCTGTAGAAAATTATTACATGGCTTACATAATCCATGGAAAGTTATTCGTGGTTTACATAGAAATTATTTTTTGACTTCTGCAGAATTCAAAAAGAAATTCCTTAAAGCATTTTGGAAGCAGATTCTGTATGTATTCAGCTGTCCAAATTTCCATTCCACACAGCTCTACCGGCTGGCTACCCCCATCTGGGCATTGCTCCAGCAACTTCCAAGCTCAAACACCAGACAATTCCAAGAAGGGCAGAACCGAGAGGGTCCATATGTATCTAGAGCCAGCTTGCATTTTGGAGTCTTGCTGTCTTGTCCCAACACTGGCCTGCCCCTGCCATCCTTGCAAGAGGAAGGCTAACATTCGAGGGGCCTTTGACATTGGACTGCTTTCGTTTCACCTGCCCAAGCAGCTTCTATGGAGACAGGACCAGGACTCCCCATCCCCCCCCACCCCAGTGTTCCTGAGACTCACTCAGGCCACTGCAGGAGTCAGCCCACAGTCCAAAGCCAAATCTCCTACATGATGTTTCGGGTGCTCTAATTACTAATAGACTCGACTGAATACATTTAACCAATAGAACAGTGGAGCCCCATTTGGTATGGATTTTTTTCTGTTGTTCTTCTAAAGGCAGAGAATTTACGTGCAGACATTTGTAGTATTAAACTGTAACTAGAGCTGTGCAGAACAGAAACATAGACTGTGTCGGCAGAAAAGGACCGTAGTCCCATCTAATCTGCCCTATTTTCCTGCCTGACTACACTATACTGTGGACCTCACTTGGTCACATGTGCCCCTCCTTACCTCTGCTTATTATACCCATGTGCCTATTCCACGATGTTTGAAGCCCCCACTATTTTCGCCACTACCACCTCTTTTGGCAGGCTGTTCCAGGTGTCCACCACCCTTTCTGTGATGAACTATTTCCTCACATCCTCTTAAACCCCTACCCCCCCAAGCTTCGTAGTACTTCCCATGTTCTGGTGCTCCTCCTCTGAAAGAGACCCTCCTGCACCTTTGTTCTCCCCCGAGGTACTTATAGGTCTCAGTCAATCAAGTCCCTCTAATGGAAATTCCAGTCGCCAAATTCATGCGGAATTTAAATTTCGCTTCCAAAATCCTTTTCAGAATTTTTTTTTTAATGCAATGGAATTACAAAAGCATTTCTATTTAAACCATGGAATAATATGCCCGGTTTGCATAATCATTTGTGGAAGAATCCATGGTTTAACGTAAACCTATACCATGGATTGTTAATTCACAGTTTTAAAAAATGCCACTTTCAAAAATTTCAGAATTCCACTTCTGGGCAAATTCCACAGAATTAAGTGGAATTTCTGAAAGTCTGCAGAATCTCAGCGAAAATGGAATTTGAAAAACGCAGCTCTAAAATAGGGAAATAGGGGTGGAAGAAGAACCCACTAAAAATGAGATGTTGCACTTGAGCCAGGCTATCCTGGGAAATAAACTGAAACAGCAACAACCCCTAATTTGTTGGTGAGTTACTACCACTGAAATTCAGGAGGGACAGTGGCAGGCCCTGATGTGTTTCTTTTTGATAATTTTTTTCCCTGTTTTATTCCCTTTAGTCCCCACACCCCACCCAGATGATCAGGACCACCACTGCTGCAGTCTTCCTCCAGCTGGGGAGGGCGGGCGAATGACAGCATTTGGGCCAGAACCAGTACCATCCCTTGTCTGCCTGCAGGAGGACTGCAAGTCCCTGAGAGCTGAGGGCCTCATCTTTGCAGCATTCCTGACCTCAGGCAGGCTAAGCGTGGGATTCTGGGATGCAAGTGAATCTCAAGAAGCTGGTCATTTCTGAGGGATTAACAACCGTAAGAAATGGGTGGCCCAGGCTGCAGCAACGGGCCACCTCCCTCAGTCGTCATTAATCCAAGGCAATGACCAGGTTGTTATTGCAATTATACTGTAAGTCTGATCGCAATAACAACTTTAGTTTTTGCTGCTCTTTTACTTACTTTCAGGTTTTCAGTGGAGTTGCGTGAGTTGTGCTGCCACACAGCGTCAGCTGGCAGCCCATTCGGTCATTTCTAAGCCACTGATGACCAATCCAGAAGTCAATCAGGAGCCTTGCTAGGCTTATGAATATTTAATTGGACTTAAAAATAAAATGAAGGGCTGGCCCAGTGGTGCTGAGGTTGAGGCGCTGACGCCACCTCATGCCACGCCGGGCGACCGGGTTCGGAACCAGCCTGGGCCATCGGGCCGGCAGGGGAGGGAGAGGATCGTGCATCTGATGGACTACTCTCCTCTCTTGGGTGATATCTGGGCTTGCTCAGTACAGCAGGGACCTCTGGTGGAGACCAGAGGTACCACTAATGCTGGGCTGTACAAAGGGAGCAGAGTGGGGCAGATGTCAGCGACCAAGTTTGTGCAGGCGTATTGCATGTCTGCCGCCTGGGGAAACTACACAAGAAAATCCCCGCCCTTGGGGATAGACGGGCACCTCTGCCCCACCAGGCCACACTCCCATACTGCACTCCTCTCCAGGGCCCGATCACCCAGCCCAGCACACTAAATTATAGATAGAGTGCCTGGGTGAATAGGGTGGCCTCACCCTCGGGAGGGGTTCACAGCTGGGGTCCATCGGGCTGGTGCGAGGAGAGGAGGTGTCTCAGGTGGGATGTAGAGCCTGGAGGTGGTGAAGGCTGCGGAGAGAATTCTCAAGTAACGGTGCACAAATAGAGTTCAAAAAAATAAAAAATAAAATGAAACCTAATGGCCCAGCTGTGAAGATGACTGGCAATCAGAGAGGACTCTGTTTGTCACATTGAGAGGTAGGCTGAGTCACAGGCAACTGCTGGAGGGCAGCGTGCTTCTGTCAGGGAGTGCAGACAATGGGTTCTGGCATACAATGACTCGTGCTGGTGGTCCAGGGAGCTTGCCTCCTCCTGCAGGGAACATGTTGCAATATCGAGGTGTAGGCGTTGTGCATGCCAGTGGGCTGGAGGGCATCCATAAGCTGTTTAGCCATCCTTCCCTGGCCAGCTCCCCAATAACCCAGGCTCATTTTCGAACCCGGTTATCGGGCATCAGAGCGTGCAATAATTATCAATGTGCAATGGGCCGCCCTATTTACAGTATTCATTTTAAATCTGTTTTATCAGGTAAACGAGCAGAGCCCAGGAATAATTACAGGCAATAATCTAGGTATGCAGTCTGGCAATTATGCTTCCCACTCCCCTCAAGGAAAACCACTGCTGGCGAGCTGCCTTCTCCTTCTGTTTCCCAAATTATGGGGTTCTTCCTCTCACCATCCACTCTGCCCCTACCCACCACTCACACTCCCTCTTCCATGTCTTCACTACTAACTCCTGTAGTTGTCTGTGATCCCTCGCTCACCCTGCCCAACTGACATTTGCTCTGACCCTGAACTCACTATAAATGCTGGAATTCTCCAGCACTTGTATTATAGCATAAAGTGAAATTTGTTTGTTTTTAAGCATGGAATTCCATACCTTTTAAGAAGTCATTCTTGTGCAGTGGTGACTTCGTACTGCAGCAGAATGATTTTCATTCTGCTGCAGTATGGACAGCATAAGACACGAGCTGCCAATCAGCTGATTGGCAGATGTGTTACTACTGTGGCACTGTAGTGAAGTGTATGGTGAGTAGCGCTTTCAAAACTAAAATCAAAGTGGTCAAAATGGAAAAAGGACTTGTACTGTGTTTTATTCCATACATTATATAAAATAGTGTATGGACCCCATAACAACAAGTTATTCTTTCACCTCGTGGGTTACAGGCTGACAGAGGGACCTCGAGAGCAAATTGTCTGGTAAACCACCAGTGAAAGAATATCCTTGTTGTGTATAGGGGCTTCCATACATTATTCTATGTGTTATGTATTTTGCTTCAGGAAATCCTTGTCTTTGCACTATTATTCATGATAACTATCCACCTAGTATTGTATTACTGCTCTTCATGTTCCTCATGGTCCTCCCTTCCCCCCAAGACACATCTGGAAATCAGCTGTTACCAGCTCAGTATGTCTTTCCTCTGTGAAACTCTTGAAATAAAGAGATAATTATGCACTAAGGCACAGCCCATAGGCGCAGTGTGTTGCACCAGGTTCAGAAACTAATTTGGGTCACTGCATGAGGAGGCAGGCCAGGCTGATAGGTAGTGGAAGGGTCTGAAAAGAGGTAGGCCAAGATGTAAGCAGTAAACTCTCCTCAGTTTAGTGGGTTCACCCACACCTTTATTTTGTCCTCAGTCAAATTTGTAATATGTGCAGTAACACCTCCAACCACCACAACCAACTGAGAGCATCACCCTGCCTAGTTCCTTGATGCCCCTCAGGCCTGGCTGTTCATTTCATTTTCAAGTTTGACCAATGTGCCTTAACCCAGTGGGCCATGACCCTAGCCCACCTTCCACTAACACTATCAGTGCCTTCTCCTTCCAAACATTTCGCTGACATCTGGCACAGTCCTCCTTAGCTGTATATTACCATGACTGCAAAACTGATAGGGCCAAGCCCTACCAAATATGAAAGTAAGTAGGGCCATGGCGATAGTGCCCCCCTTCGTTCTGGCAGCTATGGCTGATGTAACTGCTGTGCAGCAGTGCTCCACAGCAGGAGAATTGGTGGCAATGTTCTGTGCAGCAGCGACTTCTGTGGTTGGGCCAGGGAGTTTGCTCCATGCCACAGGGATGCTGTGATATACGAGACTAACGGAGGGGCTGCCCATGCCATGGAGGGTGGGATGGAGGGACTTTCTGTGAAGAAATTCTTTCTTATGTTTCCTCTGAATCGTCCTCCTCAACTTCATCCCATGCCTCTAGTTCTGGAACATCTTTTTCGCTTAAAAATAGTGTTTTCCTGCACCCTGTTCCTCCCTGTAAGATACTTGTATGTCTCTATCATATCCCCTCTCTCCCTCCTCTCCTCCAGGGAGTACATGTTCAGTTCCTTCAACCTGTCTTCATAGGACTTGTGATGCAATCCATGCACCATCTTTGTTGCCCTCCTCTGAACCTTCTCTACCCTGTCTATGTCCTTACGTAGGTATGGTCTCCAGAACCGTACACTGTACTCCAGGTGGGGCCTCACTAGTGTCCTTCACTTTATTAATATACTACTTCAGAGTTCTGGTTTGGCTCCCTGTCCCATTACCTCTGCTCTCACCTTTTATGCCCATTCCCCTCCTCTAACTCCCTCTGTTCTTCTCTTCTGACTCTTGTTCATTCTCCTTGCCACCCCCACCAAGACCAAGTCCACTACCACACCTCTCCTGACAGCACCCCCCAGCCTTGCCACCTACCACCTCATGGACATGCCACATTTTTCCATGACTATTGCATGGTGGGTCAGTGGAGTGTCATGTCCAAGTGTGAAGGGTCTGCAGAGAGGTGCAATGTCATCCTCAATCAACTGAAACTTTTCTCCTCTGGAGTTTCTCCCACAGGGATGCCAGGTGTGCAATGGTCTGTGGCCAAGCCAGCATCCAGCGCATCCCTCCTCTGTTCTGATGGCCCTGACTGCAATCCGCCCCCCAATTCTCCACTAAATGGTAACCATGCTGTGAGGCACACATCCTTCCCACCATGCAGAAGGAGGACTGTCTGTGAAATGCTAGATCATCTTTTCCCCAGCTGGCCCCTGAGTGATCCGAGTTGGCTCACTAGCCCTGGTTGCCAGAGTCATGAGTCACTGTTCCAGTGGGCCAGCTTTAAAGCAGTAGTGCAGCCAAATTAGGGAAGCATTTGACCCAGTTTTTTTGTTTTTTTTTACTATAAAAGATTCCAGGCATCTTCTAGTTTTATTTTGTGGTAAATTTTGTAGTTCCATCAAAAATGTAGTATTTTATAAATGTTTTAGTTTCGTTTTCTCGAGAGAAAAGATGGCCCCACAGTTGGTTTAAAAATGGCATTGTAGACCTGGTAAGGTTTCAGACTGAGAAAATCAAAACACTAATGGTGCACACCATAGGAGGTAACTAGAAAAGTCGATTGGACAGATATGCTAATATTTTTATTAACTGTGGATAAAACTAGCTTTTTGGACAAAAAACATTTTTCATTGCACTGCTGCTTTAATCTAACATCTTGTAACTCTCGTAGCTTTGGTCTTGCCTCCCACCGCCATCCACTCATCATCTATCTTGCTGCCCTGAAATCCATCCCACAAGGCAAGCAATTGTATTTCTATTGTACCGTATCCTGAGGGTTTAGGGTAATTCACAATAAAACAAAGAATAAATACAAGACATTCCAACAACGTCACATCTGCTTGTGCATCTAATTTGTCTGTTATTTTGTGCTGAGTTTATTGCATTTGCCCAATAGTGATTTATTTGCTTTTCCACACTGTGCACTTTCCTAAGCATATATTTTTAAACTCTGTTTACTGTTGTATTTACCACTGCTGATATATTGCACATGTGTTGTACAGCTCAAAAAAATTTGCCTGTACTACTGAAATTTAAAGCAACAGTGCAACAAAATTGGGCTAAAATGTGATCCTACTTCTTTTCTCTACAGAAGATTCTTGGCAGCAGAGTAACCAGGCTGCAGCCTGACAGTCTACGCCTTTATCTAGATTCAAAATTTTAACCAAATATGCCTTAACACAGCAGACCATGGATATCAATGTGCCCCAAACAGCATGCACAAATGACTAGTCGTCAGTTTTTAAATCCTGGTTACTCCCCAGCCTGGCATCTTCTAGTTTCATTTGATGGTAACATTTTCTAGTTCCACCAAAATCTGGGTATTTTATAAATGTTTTAATTTAGTTTTCTTTTTCAAGGAAAAATGATGGCCACCACATTAAGGGACACTGTCAACCTGTTATTCATCATATTATTTCTAGTTAAAAACCTACATTTTATGATTGCTTACCTTCTCTAAAATTCAGTGATGTTGCTGTTTGTTTTGTCTGTCTCCTTGTTTTGTAGAACTGAAATGCATGCTAATGTATATTTAGAAGCAATCTTGTTTTGTTTACAATCCTGGATCTGTTCTTACTGCATACCGCCTGAACATTAGAAACACCCTCAAACAGTGCAGTTACTCATGATTCATTATGCTCCTTTTCCTCCCACTGCATCATGGTGACTAGACTGTGTTGTGGTGTTCCCAAATCAGGAAAGATGCAGTTGGAGCTGATCAAAAAATGTAAACAAATCTGTTTTTATTGGTAACACCAGTATGGTGGGCAGTCTGTTTTCACTTTTTTAAAGAAAAATAGTCAGAATCAAACTACCAGCTACATCAGCAGGCTTTACAGAATGTTGGCAACCGTAAAATATTTTTTAAACTAGGGACACTTTGAGGCCTAAGGGGTTACCAGTGTCCCTTTAGACAAGAATAGCATTGTAGCACTGGCAAGGAGTCAAGGAAATCGAAGTGGACACAACTCCATTTACAGTGGGAGAGTCATGAAGGAACTTGCTAATCTGAAGGTGGATAAGGCAATAGAGCCAGACAGGGTACATCCCAGGATACTAAGGGAGCTCAGGGAGGTGCTGGCTGTGCCTCTGGCAATCCTGTTCTACTGCTCACTGGGGATGGGAGGTTCGGAGGGACTGGAGGGCTAATGTGGTCCCACTTCACAAAAGTGGCAGCAGGAGGAGGCTGGAAATTACAGGCCAGTCAGCCTAATTCGGTGGGGGTGGGGGGATGAATGAAATCACTACTAAAGGAAAGAATTGTGGATTATCTTGAAATCAGGGACTTACAAGATCCGAGGCAACATGGATTCACAACAGGAGGTCGTGTCACACAAATCTGATAGATTTCTTTGACTGGGTGACCAGTGGGGGATCAAAGGTGGGGCTATGGATGTAGGTCTGTCTGGATTTCAGTACAGTCTTTGACACCATCAGGAGACTCGTAAACCAGCTAAACAGTCTGGGAGTGGGTCCAAGGTGGTAAACTGGGTAGGAAATTGGTTGGGGGACAGCAGACAGAGGGTGCTGGTAAATGGAGTTCACTCTGAGGAAGGGAGAGTGACTAGCAGGGTGCCACAAGGATTGGTACTGGATCTGGTCCTCTTTAATGTCTTTGTTAGTGACACTGTAGAGGGGCTAGAAGGAAAGATCTGCAACAGGGTAGACACCGGGGGTGGAATGAATGACTAGTGATTTGAGAAAGCTTGAGGAGTGGTCAAAGTGTGGCAGCTGTGTTTCAAAGCAAAGAAGTGCAAGGTCATGCATTTAGGGCACAGAAACCCAAGGGTGGAGTACATGGGGGGAGTGGTACTGATGACCAGCAAGCAGGAAAGGAACCTGGGGATAATCATTCTGATGACCTACAGATGGTCAGGCAGTGTGACAAGGTAGTGGAAAGAGCTAGTGGGATGCTAGGGTGTATAGGGAGGGGTATCACCAGCAGAAAGAGGGAGGTAGTTATACTGCTATATAAACCATTGGTGAGACCTCACCTGGAATACTGTGTTCAGTTCTGGAGACCATGGGACCGATTCCAGAAGGGGGACACAGGGCTTGCGGCAAGCCCTGCGTCTGCCACAAAGTGCCCCGCAATGTGTCAAGGCTCCTGGACGCAACCCTGTGCTATTCAAGTGTTAATGCATTGCGACAGTCTATCTCTGCTTCCGGCAACCTGCCCCATTGCCAGAGTCCACCTGTGGACGCAATGCCAGACCACTGGGGAGATGGTCTAACTTTGCAGTGTCAGGGACTTGCGGCATTGGCTTCTGGAGTCTCATGTTTGACGCAAGTCAGCACTTGCGTCAAACACTGTGTTGCAAGTCCCCTGCGTTGTTCTGGACCCATTCTGGAATCGGGCCCTACATCTCCGAAAAGGATAGATGGAACAGAGATGGTCCAGAGGAGAATGACTAAAATGGTGATGGGCCTGCATTATAAGCCCTGTAAGAAGAGTCTAAAGGACCACAATATGTATGCCCTAGAGGAGAGGTGGGAGAAAGGGGATATGATAGAAACTTTAAAATACCTCTTGGATATAAATAGAGAACAAGAGGAAATCATTTTTCTAAAAAAAAAAGAAGAGGTGCTCAAGACCAAGGGGAGATGCTGTGAAGCTGGAG
The DNA here is from genome assembly GCA_016271365.2 of Neoceratodus forsteri. Taxonomy (NCBI): domain Eukaryota; kingdom Metazoa; phylum Chordata; order Ceratodontiformes; family Ceratodontidae; genus Neoceratodus; species Neoceratodus forsteri. The sequence goes on along the minus strand of JADMNL010000031.1, from coordinate 92,000,067 downwards.
GGGGTAGATTCAGGGAGAAATGTTAGTACTTCTTCACTGAAAGAGTGGTGGATGCCTGGAGCAGCCTCCCAGCGGAGGTGGTCAAAGCAAAAACTGTAACGGGTTCCAAAAATGCATGGGATAGGCATAAGGACATTTTATTAGTTGGGAATGGGGTGGGAGGGTAAAGCTAGAGACCAAGTAGGGTCTGCAGAATTGCAGTAGGTAGGGAAAATGGACAGACTAGGTGGGCCAAGTGGTCCTTATCTGCCAGCCGTTTGTATATTATCTATGTAAGGGTTTGGGTCGTGAAAATAAAAAAATAAAATCATGGTGCACAGCATAGGAAGTACCTAGAAAAGTTGATTTGACAGGTATGCTAATATATTTATGAACTGTAGCTGAAACTAGCTTTTTGGGAAAACATTTTTCGTCACAGACTGCTGTTTAATTTGCCTACTCTGTAAATATTACTTAAAATTAATTTTACCTTGTACTTTCACTTTCCCCTGTACCCTTTCCCAGCATACTTCTGGAAGTGAGCTGTCCTTGGCTGAGTAGGCTGTTACTGGTAAAACTTTTAAGAAGAAATAAAAAAAAAATTAATTACAAATACACACAAATAACTGCATTGTTTTATAAAAACCAAGAATACTTTTAAATATTTGCATTTGCATTAGACTACATAAAGTATTATAAATTGCTTACCTGATTTTAGCTAACCAACACACACAGCCGCCGGCCCGGTGATGCTGAGGGTTGAGGTGCTGGATGCCACACCTTGCACCACGCCGGCAACCTGGGTTCGGGAACGATCCCGGGACGTCGGGGATCAGCGGGGGAGAGACAGGATCGAACGTCCAGAGGACAGCTCTCCTCTCCTGTCTCTGGGGAGGGTTCCAGGGTACACCCAGCACAGCAGCGGCCCCCGGTGGAAGCCGGAAGCACTGCAGTAGTGGGACAGAGCTGCGGCGGACGTTAGATGATGTCATTGCACATCCGAGCTCTGGGAGGGAGAGGGGGCAACACCAACACAAGGGAAAAAATCCCTGTCTCGTGGATAGGAGATGGCTTCCCCCAGGACCAGAAGACCACACTCCCACTGTCGGGCTCCTTGACCAGGATGCTGACCCTGACCCCGACTGGCAGATTAGATTGTAGATAGAGCACCAGGATGTTGGAGGCCCCACCTCGGGGCCAGAGCCGGGGATGTGCGGTAGGGGTGGGCCTGGTGAGAGGTTTCAGACAGGGAGGCAGAGTCTCTCTGGTGGGGGTTAGCTGTAGAGAGCTCCTTGAGCACAGGTAGAAAAGAGTTTGAAAACACACACACACACACACATACACACACACACACACACACACACACAGACACCATTCCTCTTATCCTGTGTAAAGTGGTCTCTTTCATACTGGAATGTTAAGGTGGAGTGTTCCACTTCACAACCTGGTGGGGGGGGCGGGCCGGCTTCATGTAACTTTTCATATAAAAAAAATATGTAAAACTTATTATAAATCCCTATAGCTAACTCATGTGATTTAAAATAAGTTGATAGGATGAAATGGAATAACTGACATTTTCAGTACAAAATCAGGCATAAAAATGTACTAACAGATGGACGAGATGGGTCAGTTATGTGATGGCCAAAGATTTCTCATTTCGTCCCTTGAGCGGGAGTGTCATGTGGGAAGGGATACCTCTGAAGATTCATTCTAGAGGAGGTTCAACCACCTGAGAGTGAATCTGTAGTAAATATATTCAAATATTGTCCTATGTTCAGCTGTGCTTAGTACCCTGAGTGTATGCCTGGCTGTATCCTGGCAAACTACACTGACTTACATCTTGTTTGTCTTCTGTGTAACATTTTTATGTAAACCAACAAGCATTGATTATTTAAAAAAGAATGAAATAACTTAATAGGGTCTCTGTGGAATGTCTCTGATGGTACAAGACACTCTTCTGATGAAGTTTGGGCAGCCAGAAGCATTTGGCAATAACAGTCTCCTGCTCAGAGTCTCATACCATAAGCAACATCCCGTGGAGGCCTGATTAACCCATAGTACGAGACCTTGGCGGAAGCTGTTGTGACACACTTATGTCTTCTACTGCTTGTAACAGGAATGCATATTTTATTAAAGAGCTCGTATACTGCCTGAAATTAATATTATATTTTAAAGGTAGTCAACTATTACTTCTTATAGCTGAAGTATTTCTTCTTTTCCCTTTTGCAAAGAGAAGATGTTCTCTACCTGACAGTACTAAGTGTGATGAGGGAATAGTACTCAGCCTGGAGGCTGACATAGCTCATTAAGTTTCTCCTCGTGCTTTGTCAAGCCCTGTGACCTCCTTGACTGTGACATCATCATTAGTGACCAAGCAGAAAGCAGAAGCAGTCATCTGCTGTCAGTCTGGTCACTTGTGATGTCACTGTGAGTGAAGTCAGAATGCTGACGAGGTAGAAGTGGATATGTCTGCCTCCAGGTAAAGTACTGCCCTTCACATTACACCTTGTGCTATCAGGTAGAACTCATTCCCATGAGCAAATGGAAAATGAAAAAATTCTTTAGAAATAAAATATAGCAGATGGCTACTTTTAAAAATAAATCCCATTTCTGCCTGCTATTTTTGACATAAAAACAATAACAGTGCACACACCAAAACGGTAATTATGATTTATAATTTATTGACGCAAAAGTAGAGAGTATCCTAACCACTACCCCTATGTATCCCCTCCCGCCGCAAGACTTCATCAGGTGGCCTCACTTTTGGAGGAGATACATAGGGGTACCCGTCTGATATGCTGTACTCTGCACTAGTAAATTAGAATTGTAATTACTGTTTCAATGTGTACAGTTATATTCTTTCATGTTTTGATATTTGTCGGACAGGAGCACTTTAAGGGATGTGGAGTTCTCCCATTCTCTTTTTCTCTTGTTTTTGACATTAGCACCTGTTTAATAAGTCTCAGAATGTTGGTCTCATGTCATCATTAACAACAAATACAACTCTGACATGTAACAGATATATTTTTAGCAGACACAAAGATGCAGACAAATGGTGGCAAGTACAGTTACAAATACAGATGCCAGAGACACTAATCTAGATACAAATACCAACACAAATTAGCTCATGCACCACCCTAAACAACACTAAAAATGGCAGCCCTAGCAACCTTTAACCATCACGTCCTTACAATTCTGTGGATAACATGCTTATTCAGGAAATGAATTAGAAACACAGAAACATAGATTTTGTCATCAGAAAAAGGCCTTTAGGCCCATCCCGTCTACCCCTTGCCCCTGCCTCTTCCATCATCACTGACCCTACTTTGTCATAGGTGTCCCTTCCTCCCTTGTTCCTCTGCCTAATATGCCCCTGTGCCTATCCCACACATGCTTGAAGCGCCCCACAGTTTTTGTCCCAATACCTCCTCAGGAAGGCCATTCCAGTCATTCACCACCCTTTCTGTGAAGAAGTATTTCCACTCATCTTTCCTAAATCCCCTTCCATCTTCATTGCATGCCCCCTTGTTCTAGTGCCCTCCTTTCTCTGAAATTGACCCTCCACTTATACCTTGCTCACTCCTGTGAGGTACTTGTAGGTTTCAGTCATGTCCCCTCTCACTTTTCTCTCTTCCAGGGAGCATATATTGAGTTTAGAGATGCAGTGAATTTAAATTCTGCCCGGCGAAGTGGCCAAATTTGCCTGGTAGAGACAGTTGCAAAAATTTTCCACCTAAGTTGGAATTTAGCCCAGTGAAATTGCAGCCTTCTAATGGGTGAAATTTTGGCTTCCGTCAGCAAAATTCCTCCTTCCGTGGGTGAAATTTTGCTTTCTGCACGCAAACTTTCGGCATGGAAGGCAGAATTTCACCGTGGAAGCGAAATTTCACCGTTACACCGGGTGAAATTTCACCACTGTGCCAGGCGAAATTTCGCAATTCGCTCCGGAAATGGGCGGAATTTCACGGATTACTCCGCGAAGCAAATTTCGCCCAATTTGCCCATCCCTAATTGAGTTCTTGCAGTCTTTCCTCATATAACTTTTCATGCAACCCTTCACCATTTTGGTTGCCCTCCTCTGTACCGCCTCTACCCTTTCAATGTCCTTGTGGAGGTGCAATCTCCAGAACTGGACACAGTACTCCAAGGGTGGGGCCTCGCCAGTGAGCAATACAATGGCAGCACCACCTATCTCCCCAACTAGAAATCCTTCTCCAAATACACCCAACATTCTGCTACCCTCGCCCACTGCTTTGTCAAACTGCCCAGCTATCCTGAGGGCATCAGAGTTGAATGGGAGATCTCAGTGCATTGTCAAGCTTCCAACCCTTTAAACTCTGCCCTTATCAATGAGTTAGCACCTCACTTGCAAGTTACTCATAGAGAATATCATAAATGGGTCTAAAGCTGCAAAAGATACTAGAAAAAATCAATTTTACAGCAGATGACAGAAGGACCCTCAAACATTCAAAGCAAAACAGTAGATAACTACTACCCCAGTATGTGAACAGTCACTTGAGCTTTTAGTGAGCACTTTGTGGGTGGCGTATAATTAGAGTCTGCCTTTGATATCTGCCTGTCATTTGAAGATCAGGTGTCCGCAGTTGTTAACGATTGTTATTAACATCTCCACAACATGAAGTGGTTACACCCCTTTACAGGAAAGACATGAACACATTTATATGTGTTTCCATTGCACTGAGGCTAGACTATGAAGAAGCTCTCTTAGCTGGGCCTTCCATTGAAACACAGAGCCAGCCTCAACATGGTGTGAACTGTTCATTAGCACAGGGGCCACCAAAAAGCCTTAGATGTCCAATGGGCCTCCTTTCTTCCTGGTCCTCTGTGTCTCTGTCTGAACTTCTTCAAATTTATTGTTGATGTGCACATCTCCTTAGAGATTACGTTCTAATTCAAAGAAAGTGCAAAAACACAGCTGATGATGGAGCTAAATGGAGACCACAGTAGGGATGAGGATGTTCCTTGGGGATCCCCAATTTTTGATATGGGTACCAGCAAGGGAATTCGTACAGGACCCTGGGATAGCTAGAGGGCTAGCACTGTTGAAACACCTCTGCTGCCTGCAGCTGGTATGGTAACAGCTGTGATGGTCCATGTCAACTGATCCCATATTATTTCAAATTTTAAAATGGGTAGAGATAGTAGAAAGCTGATTGGCTGAAAAGGATTCTTCCCATATCTTTCTTTCCAGTATAGCACAGTAAACAAAAAGTGACAGCACATATGGACTTAGAACCAATGTATTTCAATGTGGCTGCATTAAAAGCATTTGTCCGCCATTTTTTTTTTTTTTCCTAGCGGCTCGGCTTGATGAAACCATCAAAATCACAGGTAAAACTACATATTTAGTTATAAAATGCCTTGATTGCTCCTTCCTGACCCTTTTGTTGTGACTCCGATGCTCACATACAAACTGGTCACTGCTGAAACTAGTCATGCTGTCCTGCTATAACTCTGACTTGCGCACACTGAGAATGCCAGCACTTTGGTGACACCTGCCGCGAATGATTGAATGCTGCCAGCAAGGCAAAACAAAATTGTGGTCTTGCTGGCGACCTGCGTAGTGATCTTGAGGTTCTGCTAAGATACCTTGGCTCAGCACAGTGCCCTTAGTGACACCTTAAAACACATGTTAGCCACCCTAGTGACAGCAGAAAACACACAGGAAGCGAGGCACTATTTACAATCTTTGGCTTTATTGCATTATTTTGCTATTTTTAAACAATATTGTAGTTTCTCAACATATACCCATTTTATAAATGCAATGACACACTCAGGGTGTGCTTTATGCTCTGACAAATGCACTTCTAGGGCACTAAGCCACTTGGCCTGCAGTCTCCTGCCTCACTGCACCCATAGTCATGCACTTTTCAGGAGTATAAAGCACTGCTTGTCATGTGTTATTGCTTACTTGGGTACCTCCACTGGCTCCAGTTGAGCAGTGACTGGAGTTAAATATAGTGTAGTAACATAATATTTTAATGACAGAAGGGATTTAGGGTCCATCTGTCCTCCCACCCATTCATACGGCAGTGACTTTCCTAAGTTTAATCAAAGACCCCCACTAAGCTTATCAGTTGGAACTGCTATTGCTTGTCGTGCTGCCTACCCTCAATGCCATTCTTCCTAAGGGTCTGCCTACTCCTGCTTCTAAAAGCTTGAACAGTGTCAGCTTGTGCAATCTCTCTGGGCATGCTGTTCCTTATATGTACCACCCTCTGTGTGAAGTAATGCTTTCTAATGATTTCCCTTATCCTGACTGCCTCAATTTGATCTCATGTCTTCTGGTTTAAAGTTATTACTGCTTGTATGCAACACTTGAAATGGTTTTGCACCTACCTATCTTTTATGCCTTTTTATCCCATTTTATCATATCCTCTGCTACCCACTTGCTTCTGTGATATGAGAACCTGTGACTCATTTATGTGTGACTGAGAAAAGGACATTCATTGTCACCACAGGACTCTGGAACTTTCTACCTATGGCTGTCTCACACTCTCAAATGTTTTGGTGTTTAAAGGAACATAATACTCTATTTTATTGTAACTTTTTTGTTTAATTGTACATGGGACATGTGTGAAATTGGTTTAATATCCCAGTGTACTATTTCAGGTTTTTGTTTTGAAATAGTCCTATATTCCCTGATTTATGGCCCTGTTAATGCTGCCATTTCCTGATATTCCTTGCTTAATTACTCTAGCAGTTCCACACCCCAGTGAGTCGGCATTTCCACATCCCGTAACTCAGCAGTTCCACATCCTGGTGATGCAGCAGTTCCACATCCAGAGACATAGCAGTTGAGCAGAAGCCTTGCATGGAAAGCCTTTGTAGGTTTCAGCAACCAATGTCACTGGGTTCCGAACTCAGTGAATTCAGATGTGAATATCGGTGGGGAATAAAGGCTGCATAACCAAGGATCCCTTAATATGAGAAAATAAAATGGCTTTTTCAAAATGCATTGGGATGTTAAGTAAATTATAGATTGGGGGCTTGGCCCTGACTAATCAGAGTGCTCCTTTCCTCTGCATGTGAGATACTCTTATATTTGTGAAGAGTGTCTGACACAGCTACCTTGAAACGGCATGTTCCAGTAAGGTTTTTGAAAATTAATACATCATTGATCAAGTTCAATCAATACTCTAATGGTTGTAAGAGTGGTCTGACTTATATTTTGGGGCATCAGAACCACTCACTTCCAGATGGTTGTAAGAGTGGTCTCACTTACATTCTTAGCGTATCAGAACACGCTTACCTTTGGACGGGCTGTAGGAGTAGTCTTGTTTACATTCTTAGCTTATCAGAACCACTCACCTTTGGACGGGTTGTAGGAGTAGTCTTGTTTACATTCTTAGCTTATCAGAACCACTCACCTTTGGACGGCTGTAGGAGTAGTCTTACTTGCATTCTTAGCGATCAGAACCGCTACCTTTGGATGGCTGTAGGAGTAGTCTTAGTTACATTCTTAGCATATCAGAACCGCTTTGGACGGCTGTAGGAGTAGTCTTACTTACATTCTTAGCGTATCAGAACCACTCACCTTTGGATGGCTGTAGGAGTAGTCTTAGTTACATTCTTAGTGTATCAGAACCGCTTTGGACGGCTGTAGGAGTAGTCTTAGTTACATTCTTAGTGTATCAGAACCGCTCAGCTTTGGACGGTTGTAGGAGTAGTCTTAGTTACATTCTTAGCGTATCAGAACCGCTCACCTTTGGACGGCTGTAGGAGTAGTCTTATTTACATTCTTAGCGTATCAGAACTGCTTACCTTTGTGACGGTTGTAAGAGTGGTCTTACTTACATTCTCAGTGTATCAGATCCGGCCACCTTTGGTTTGAGGTTCTCACACCCTAAAATGCATGTGAGACCACTGTTATGGTTGTAGAGTGGTCTTGGTGGTGGTATTAATATACAGTTGTCAGAACTAGTTCTAAAAGATTTGAACCTTTTGGAACCCAGAGGTTCGAGTTCTAATTTAAAATGAGAACACCCATGGATTCTAAATATTAAGGGTTCTAAACACTAAACAAAACATTTTTATTCTTCTTTTTTTAGTAAGACACACACACACACACACTGCACGAGGAGCTACTGTTGCTATGTAGATCAATACGGATGTGCCAAACTATAACACGTCAGTCAGGACTCTTGGTGTCTGCATTTTGAATGGCATACAGTGTTTTTCTTTTCTGCATATGCAGTAAAACAATCTTACTGCTGTACTGAGAGGACAGGACCTTTTTTCATCTCATTTTCTCTCTCTGTTCTTTCTCTGAAGTCCTATCCAAAGGAGGTTGAGTTCTAAAGAAGATTAGAACCCTAGGACAGTTTGACAAGTTCTAGGCCAGAATTATAACCCAGAACATCTGTGGATTCTGATAATCCTTAATATTAAACTCACTCATACGTGTGCCCTCATTTCCAATTATATAAAAAAAAAATAAAAGCAAGGCATATGTTCCTTTAAGAGTCGATCAAGACTCATTTGTTTAGGAAATTTGCATAAGGACATGGCCCCACAGCTCAATTGGCCCTAGTTAAAAAAGGATTATTCATCTTATGCAGAATTTGCAAATATAGCTGGCTGCATGGGTTCAGAATCATAGGGCTTGGAGGGAGGGGCTGCAGCCCCACCAGCCCTCCAGTATTCTGCACTTAGTTTAGTTTTTAGTTTGTATTTCACAAAAAAAAAACCTTTTGGCAGAAGCCTATTTTAAAAGGTTCCATTTCAAAGGACTAAAAACCCACAGCGCTGACCATATCAGCGAACACGAATGAGCACCAGCAAATACAGGGAACACCAGACACAGCAAATGTCAAAACAGCTCACCCCAGAAAACAGAAACTAACTGCTCACTATCTAACACACTGATATTACGCTACAGTTATTTTCTGAGGGGAGCAATGCCCCCCACACCCCCAGTGGGGGGGCTACGCCCCCAACCCCCTCTTACTATAAATAACAATCACCGAGACTGCACTAATTACTACAGCAGGGTCCATACTAATATAACCCCCCCTGCCATTGGGGGTTCCTAAATATGCCTATCTTGGCTTCCCTTAACCCTTCTGCTCTGTTCTCCTCCTGTTGTCTCCCGGGCTTCACCTGAATCCTGCCACCATTGTTTTCTGGTCCCCCAGGTCTGCTTTGCCCTTCCAGAGTCCCTGCCTGTAGCCCGAATGTAAGATCCAGCCCCTGGGGCTTAAAACGCCCACCGTGATCTCCTGCTTTTAAAAGTGCTGCCCAGGGCAGCGGGACCACAGAGGCGTGTAGAGCGCCTTTGAAGTTAAACTGGCCTGGTTTGCGGTCGCCTGGACTGTGCTGTCAGTCCCAGGATCCTTCCACCTATTTGGGACCTGGTGACCACGGACAGCCTGCTGGGGTGCCGTTCCTGTGCGAATTGAGCGAGTTTGACTGGGGCTCACTGAAATATGCCTGAGCCGGGCCCCGGTCATCTGAATAAAGCATAACATGTGTCTGGCTGCCCCCAAGGTAGATATAATCAGCTGCTACCGAAAAGAGGAGAAAGTAAATGTTTTTAAATAATAAACTGTTGCTGCATATGGGGGATGTACTGTACATGTGGGGGAGAGTGTTTCAAGTTAAAATAAATGCTTTTCCCTGGTTACTCCAGAATTATTGTGATTATGTGTCAGCTTGTCAGCTGCTGCAGGGGGGGCTCTACTATGTGCAGTAGCATCAAGAAAATGAGTGGAGCCACACCCTTCATCTGTGCAGTGACTACAAGTACACTGTCTGGGCTACAGAACTGTGGGGCATTGGAGCAAATAATTATTTCTTCCTGGCTGCACCAGAACTTTATTCAGGACTGAATCTGATCTGCTGTAAGGGACAGTAGGTTAAGCAGCCATTGCAAGCAGCCACAGCCAAGTGGAAAGCCAGGAATAGAAAGCCAGGACTTGTGGGACATTCACTACACCTCCTGGGTAAACACCCAAGTACTCATGGGGATTTACAGGGACATCATTTTAGGCGCCGATTCACCAAACCAACTGTGCCTCGAGTATTCTGATTGACAGGTCCTTCAGCCACTCAGAGATCTGCCACCCCATCTCTGCTGCCAATCAGGAATTGTAAAAAGAGCCCTATAAGAGACAGTGTCTGCCAGCATTTCTTCAGATCTGCCAGAGCGAGAGAAGGAGAGCAGGCTCCAGCCTGCTGGGAGCCCCCCACAGGGGTGGGGGCTCGGGCCCCTGCCATACTTCCAGGCCTGGGCCACGCAGTTAAGTCCCTCCAGCCTGGAGGGGGTGTTTGTTATTTTTTTAGTTAAAGTAATTTAAATTAAGTTAAAACTGCTAGTCTGGAGGTTGCCAGAATTGTCCTCCAGGTGCTAGTCCTCCCTCCCATGTCGGGGAAAGATGTGGAAAGAAGACCAGCTATCACCAATGCCTCAGTTGTGAGAGAACTGAAGAACACCAGGATGCCTTTGATTGCAGATGGGACCCGTGGAGGACCTGAGTGAGTACCCTCGTACCCCTCAGTGCAAGGGAGAAGCTTCAAAACTAATCTTGGGGGCCTCAAGCCTCGCTTCAAGATATGTTTCTGCTGAATGTGTGAATGAGATCTTAGAGCTATCAGTCTGGGCCACTCTGCCCCAACAGAGACTGCCTGTGATTGACAGATGTCAGGATGCATCTTGCCTGCTGCCCAAATGGCCAATATGCAGGTGCGTCGTAATGTCTGGATAGTTAATCATATGACTGTGCTGATTTCTGTTGTTGCCCTATGGGTTAATTTCTGCCTTCGTGGAGTTGCCAGCCAAGCCGCGTTTGACACTTCATCGGGTGGGAGGCCCTAGAGCTTATTGTTCCTGACTTATTCTGGAGATTTCCTGTCTCTGGTTCTGCCGGATTCCATCTGGAAATGTTTGCTAAAAGTGTTTTAATGTCTAGGCGTGCTGGATGAGACGTTGTTTATGGATGTCTTGCTTGGTATTTAAATGTACTGGATGTGACTTCATGCAAATGAATATGGATGCTTGATAAAAGTGTTGCCTTCTGCTTTTACTGTATGAATGCCTGTTGGTATTTAAATGTACTGGATGTACTGAGTTGCCAAACAATATTGGATGCTTGATAAAAGTATTGTCTTCTAATTACACTGGATGGGACTTTGAATTATTGTGCTGAGTGTTTGGGCTGTGAAATCCAAGATCTAGCCAAGTAGCTTATCCTGGAATATTCAGTTTCTGTGACGCACAGGGCAATCCCTGCCTGTCTGTGACCAGCAGGGCCAATTCCTGCTATTTCTCCTAATTGCAGGGCAATCCCTGCATTTGTATTGTCCAAGCTCTACTGCCACTGTAGTGACCTATGCTTCCAAGTTTGTCCCCTCCCTTTGAATCAAAAGTCGGCCAACTCAACCAGCTACAACGTCCACCAGGCCTGCAACATCTAGGACTTTGGTATCTGGGTATCCAGTATGGTATGAGATTGCGGGATTTGAGCTGTATCTGGGACTGGTACCAGTGTGGGGAAATAATAATTGTAAATGTAACATCTGATTAGTCAGCAGCTAGATAGCCCGGGCTCTGATTATCATTGGGTCGAACTGGGAAATGTGATTGCCTTGTTTCCATTAGTAACGTAGTCACCCAGCTGGAGGGTTCACCAGCAAAACACCAGTCCAACCTGTACATATGTAAATAGTAATCAGATAACCTGTACTCCACTTCCCCGTTCCTAACTCCTTATCCCCTAAATGAATTGTTACTGTTTTTGAAATTGTGACGTGAGCATATTATTAGAGAGAGTCGTTAAATCCAAAGTGTTGAAATGTGGGGAAATGTTTATTGGGGCATGTCTAGGGGTGGCTAATGATATTTGTGGGTGGTATAACATCTCAGGGGGTTATACCTGGTAACAGCTAGCCCACGTAAATCACTCTGAGTGGAGGCACTGCGCATTGTTTAAGAGTGTTATGCGTTAGCGAACCCAATCCCCTCAGCTTAGCTTGTAAGTAGTAGGCAGGGGTGTAACACTGGGGATAGCGCCACCCAAGGGTTATACTAACCCAACACAAGTTGCCCTTACTGAAATTATATTCACTTTAAGGACAACTCACTCAAATAACATGCGTTATTCTTCCATCGCTCAAATTGAATCACTCAAATGCATTCGCTCATTTAACATGACACCATTTTCAAAGGATTCACAGTCAAAATACAATAATATATGTTTCCACTTGTGCCCTTTAAAGGGAATCTGTACTGTTGTGTAGCACTTTACATATATCTGACACTTACCACCTGATCTAGCCATAAAATATAAGAGTATGGTGTTACTAGTACCTCTAAATATTGTTTTATAAACTTTTACAGCTCCCCCAGTGCCCCAGAGTACCACCCCATCTTAGCTTAGTGCCATCGCACACTGTCCCTTCTGATGACATCCATGCCTCATCACCTGCTGGGAGCATGGATGTATAGCCAACAGAGACCGCATGTGTTTTAATGCATAGTGTCTACGTGCTAAAGCTGTAAATTCCTACTATTTAGCACATGTACTGGAGTGAAAGGTTTTGTTTTTCAGTGCCAGGATCTACCAGTAGCATAATTTATTGTCGCCCAGTTTCATAAAGCTCAGTGCTCGGCTCACTGCTATCGTAGCAGCACCTCATGCACCCGTTGTGAAGTGAGTGCGCACACCTGGATCACAGATAGGCAGCACCGGCTCTGGCACTATTAATGTGAATAGGGCAAAAAATAAACATGGTCTAACTTCTGCATGCCATTCCAGGGGCTTAAGGACTCACGCCTTACTTTGCTCTGGGCATATGGTAAAACCAGCACCACCAATTCCCACTGCGTCCTGTTGCTTACGCAATGCAGTATGCTTTGCACTATGAAACAGTCATGTTCTTGCCTCTTTCTTCTTGCTGCCCATGTTCAGAAAGTTGCAAGGAGCTGGCAGGTGTGTGAATGTACCATTAAAATGTAGTGGTGGTTGGGGGAGAGGCAGTTATAAACTGATCATTGTCAGTCTAGCAGCTGTTAGATCCCTGATGCGTATGGGCTATGGAGGCCAAATGAAACTGAGATTTTTTAAAGGCTTTCCATCTGGGACCAGAAGAAACTGTAACTTGTAGGTACTGGCAATCTCCCAAGGTGCTTGGAGAAGCAGAATGCCTTGCTCCTGTAATGTATGGCCCCGTAGTAGCACTGGACGAACTGCAGTGACCCTTCCCTGACTCAGCTGAGGTGTATGCAATGCAGTGCTAATGTTTAAATGTGACATGCCCTTGGGTGCACCTCAAGGTGTACACTTGGACTGCACCACTGCGTCAGAGGCGTACACGAGGTTCAACAGCAGCACAGGTGCAGTGTCACTTAGGTGAAGTTTGTGTGGGTCTAAAAAAATGCAAATTTGGTACACCCAGATGAGGAGCACATCTCCAGCAGAGATGTAGTTGGGAGGTTTAGTTGACATGTGTCTAAAAAAATGCAGATTTGGTACACCACAATGTATTCATGTGACTTTTGTGATTCAGAGTGTTGTTTGTCAAAGAACTGTAACAAACCTTTTTTATTGTCACCTGATAGTCAGTATTTCAGCCATTAAATAAGTCAGTCCGTAGAGTCAGAGAGTTGGACAGGGGAACATTTTAAATGCTCTTCAAAGTTATCTGTGTCTGTGCTACTGGTAGTTTTCCTAGCTTTTCAGCTATTCACCCACTATCAACAAGAGAATGACCTCCCTTCAAATTTGGCCAATCCCGAAGAGGCAGTGACACATATTTTGGCTAGCTCATAATACCTGCCGCTGATGCCTGGCAGGTAGGCAACCTTTTGTAAAGCAAGTTATGAAGCCCAGAGATGTGGCTGAACTTCAGTAAGATCATCTGGTCGGGGGAATGGTGTATAGTGAGAAGGAGGGTGGAGAACTGGAATCATATTATCAATATGATACCACATTCAGTTGGACTTTTACATTAATTGGGCCTGGGGGATGCTGTAATTACAGCTGCAGTGATACTTGTTCATGTTTTATTAGGATAATTGTCCACCCATGGTGACCTGTCATAGTGCTGCCAATGAGAACTACTTATGAGAGGAAGTCCCATCACACACACACACACACACACACACACACACACACTTAAAAGCAGCTGACACTTGTGAAGCCACTCTGAAAAACATAATTTGTAGATATTCAGTTTACAGTTGATATTTTCTGCATACGCTTTCCACCTCTTCCTAATCTTTGAATCAGGGGACTCTTTCTATTGAGACAGACCTATACCATATCCACAAGACACACAGACAGCACAGTGGACATGAGCATTCAACACTGTACCTGTGAGGGAAAGTGAAATTGTGCTTTGTTTCTAGAAACAATGAACCACTCATCAACCCTATACCTGACAGAGATCTACCCATTTAATGTCTTAAGGGAAAACACCGGTTACAGCCATTACCTCCCCTGCTGCATCCCAAGTCCCCGATTTGCATTTTTATCAGAGTTAGAATTTTCTTAAATACCTTTCCATGTCCTTTTTTAACTTTATACTGCTCCTCTGCAGCTTCTAGGTTAGAAGGGTTCACGCGACCATCTTGCGGCTGCCATGTGCATCCCTCACTCGGTTTATGCTAATATACCCTGCTGACTCCACCATTGGTCAGCAGGGCATGTGAGCATAAGCCGAGTGAGGGACTAGCGTGGCAACTGTAAGATGGCTGTGTGCACCCTTCAAAACCAAAAAAGGTATCTTTCTAGACAGGCAAGCCCTTTCTAGCCTGAAAGGTTCAGAACACAATGCCAAACCATCTAGGCTGTGGGTGAGAAAAACAGGGGACAAAAACAGATTTTTCACTTTTTCAGACTACCCAGATCTCAGAATCTAGACATCTGACCATCATGAAACTTACCAAATCTAGAGACCTTGACCCTTGACCATGCATGCAGACTTTCATGCAATTCTGTTGAACTGGGGTGAAGCTATTAAGGTGCAAAGCTAGGGTTGAATTTAACATTAAATACCCTACTCAGCCCTAACTAAAGGGTGCTACTGCACTTATAATATATATATATATATATATATATATAATTATTTTGCCAGGAATGGTGCATTGAGTCAAAACCTGATTCCAAGTGTGACAATGAGAGAAATAAGCACAAGAAGGTTAAGTGACTTGCTTAGGGTCACACAGTAAAGTGATGAGGGAGGGATTCAAACCTGAGTCAGGCTCACAGCTATGTGCATTAATCTCTATACTATACTGCCTTTAAAGGGTAGATGGCACCTCAGAAAAGCTTCATGAAACATAATATCTTGACCAAACATAGCTTGTGTATGACATGTTCTTCTGTATTTTTCTTGTATTCTAGAATAAAGATATTTGCAAGAAAAATCTGCCCCTCAGCATCCATCTGCTTTCTACTGTATATTCCTCCCTTGAGGTCATAATCCCCTACTTGTGATATCAGACTGTTGCAGTGAAAATAACTGCAGTGTCACAAGCAGAAGTTAATGATCTCATATGGGGAAAAATAGCAAGGGCTTAAGAACTGTGGGTTGCAGAAGTCTTGTTTCCATGTGCCTGCCCTGAATACTATAGAATAAGCGGTAGAGAAACTGGGGGTGTAAATATGAACTAAATGTTCCTGAATATTACTGTTGTAAACATTTTCCCAGATGTAGCCATATTTCAAAATGTAATCAGAAATTACATGACATTTAATATGCTGGAACTGAATCAGCTCAAAATAAGTGGCATCAGGAACTGCCGATTGTTCTGACTTGCAAATGATGGGATGTCATATATGAGGAAACTCATAGCACTGTGCACGCTAGCTAGCTGAAATGAATTTAGGTGGAAAAGTGCAGTGCTGTTTTAGGACCCAATTTCTTTTGAGCTATACTTGTCTGCAATTAATTTGAGAAACTGCCAGCAAAGAGGCACCTAAGCCCGTATTTTTGGAATGTACCAGATTTAAAACCTTCTGGGCAGTAGTTTCAAGAAAACAGGATAAATACCAAAATAGCGAAATGATCAGTGACAAATTATGGTCCAAAATCTCTGAATGACTTTATAAAACTGGGATAGAAGTTAATGCAAAGGAAAACATCTTTAAAAATGGGGTTAGAAACTATTTAGAAGTTCAATTAGTCTGTTGCTGTTATGACAACACCTGAAGCTTGTATATACGAACACATTTATGTATTGTAAATAATGTGTTTAAGTGTGAGGAGACCAGATCTGTGTGCTGTGTAATTTATTATGATTTTACTAAGTGTTGTATTCTATTAGAAAACCTGTATGTAATTGTTTTGTCTTACCCCTTCCCCAAGTGTGGCTAAAAATGGATTTTGGCCCAGTCCACTTTCCTGGTAAATCGATAAATAAATAAATTAAGGAGATTATTAACCCAAAAGATGAATTTAATTCAATACAATTATTGTTAAGTCTTTCACCAAGAGGTATAAAATATAACAGAACAAAGATGTTATTAAAAATATGCATAGTGGCAGTTATTAAATGTATTACGTTAAGATGACGCACGGAACACATCAAGGATGCTGGGTTGTATAGGGAGGGGTTTTGATAGTAGGAGAAGCAAGGTGATTCTGCCATTGTACAGATCCCTAGTGAGGCCTCAGCCGGAGTCCTGTGCCCAGTTCTGGGGCCCTCGCCTAAGAAAGGATAAGACTAGAGTCAGTACAGCAAAAAGATCACCAAGGTGATCCAAGGAAAGCATGGCAGACCCTGTAAGGAATGGCTGAAGGCCTTAAACATGTATTTTCTAGAGGCCAGGCAGTAGCAGGGGACATGATTGAAACATATCTCTCAGGTTATAAAAGAAAGTAACGGTGAGTATCTATTTCTAAGAAATAGGGATGCAGTCACTAGGGGCATGACTTGGAGGCAATTCAAGAGAAACCTGAGTATGTTCTACTTCACTGAGAGGATGGTGAAACCATGGAACAGACTGCTGAAGGAAGTAGTGGGAACACATACCCTTAATGGGTTTACATAGTTGGGACAGCAAAGTCCCAGAGAAGACAAGGGTTTGAGGGGTGGGGTAGTAGGGTAGGAAGGATACAGCCCACCAGGACAGTAGGTCAGTGGGGGTGAGGTAGTATACTAAAGACAGACTTGATGGTCCGTCAGCCTCCTTTGCCCTCAAATTCCATGTTGCTATGTTTCAACTAAGACAGAGTGAATTTAGAAATGGAGAGATTCAGTATATGAACAGATCATAGCCTGGCTACATTTTCAGGTCAAGAAACATACAGCCATATCATTTTATACATTTTATAATTATAATAAAATGTTTATATCATGTATAATTTTCACAGTAACTTATAACTTTGTATTTCTTTATACTTGTAATAGTTTTTTAGAATGTGACTTTTTAAATAAATTATAAAAAGATTATCACAATTAAAACACTTTCTGTTTTCATGGCCCTTGTTCCTTACAACTGTAGACAGTTCTATGAAAACAGAATCTTTGTGTGTCAGACTTCATCTCACCCCCAATTTTTCCCTCCATGAAGTCATACTCCTCCATTTGTTACACCACGATAATTTCAACAACAATATGTTATGGTGAAATGTTTATAATTCTTGCAAAATTGTGGCTATCACATTTGTGAATTTTTGTGAAATTGTGTCAAAATCTGGCATAATTTTGCCAACGCTTATTCAAATAGCAAAGTTTCCCTCAACTATGCTTTTATTTTTAAATGTGAGTTCTTAAAATGTACAATTTCAGTAAATAGTAAAAAAGTTAAAACAGCAGTATTTGTTAGTAAAAAAATTAACCGCAGTATTTTTTTGGCAAAAATGCATTTCTTATATCCCTAGATTCATCAACAAAGCATTTTTAATTGCCACACTATGTATTTTAAAAACAGATTTTATTCCATGCTTTGCAATTAATTATGCAAGTAATTACAGATGGGAGCCCCTAACATTCCCTTGAGGCTATGTTTTGACTGTATAGACAGGATTCATACTCTGTATGTTTCAGGATAGTACAAACACATGTTTCTGACAGTAAATAGCATAACACCCCCACACCAATATGTGTATTTTTGTACATGATGGATATGGTAAAGGAGCAGGAACTTTTAAAAATTTCAGAACCACATACCAGTATCTCAGTTCAGGAACAAAATATAAAGAAAAATTAGCATTCTTTTTTGCCAGAAATACATTATTTCTTAAAAAATAATATGGTGGAGTTAGAGCCTTTGGGGGAAGGGGATGCAATCTCTCCCACTCCTTTTAACTAACTGTTAATATTTTCTGAATGTATCTGCAACCAGTTTATATCTTTGCACTGTACATAAACACTTTTTGCATGGCCTCTTATGATCCAATGTAATCTTGTATATATGATATGACTAGTGTATGCTGTATAATTATTGTTCAGTTCCATTTCCGCTATTGCTACCCCTTCCTCCCACGACATATCTTGTAAATTAGTCATTGGTTTAGTGGGCCTTCTAGGTCAAATAGTTTAAACAAATAAATTAATAAATTAAAAGAAATTTATTGGCCTTTTAATTGTTGCCAATTTTTGAATATTTAATAAAAAATTCCTGAGCCTTCGTCTCCTAGCTGTAAACTCCAACCCCACACCAGTAAAATGAAAGCCTCCCCCAACACCAGCTTCCCTGCACTCACCATACCTTTTAATTTTGTCACTGCCGGGCAGCGAAAAGTAGCAGTGATGGAGCCAGGAGTACAGGCTCCTCCTCTGTTTCATGACAACCATCATTTGGGAGTCATGGAATAGTGGGTCATGAAGAAAGGTCCAAACTGACCTGCCACTGCAAACAACAATATGTTTGGTAAGGACTATGTAACTTGTTTTTATACAAAAAGTATGAATGTTGAAAAACAGTAGCTAATTCAGGGCACTTTAAGGAAAGCAGTTTTTAAGAGGCAGCCTGCTGCTATGAAGAGTGACAGAGGAGCCTCTTCTCCAGTGTTATGTCACTGCCAATACAAACTAACACTGGGAGGTATGGTTGTAGGGCTGGCATCACTGATGATATCACACCAGGGATGTGACTGGCTCGTTTGAAGGTGACTAGCATGTTAGAGTATTTCCATAGAGACTGAATATGTATCAAAACTAGAGGAGGCATGGCCTGACTTTGTTGTTTCTTGTCTTTTGCTTTCTAATGTTAAAGATAGGGAATAACTATCATATGGCAACCGAGTGCCCCAGAAACACCATGGAGAACCCCACTAGCATTAGATGTATGGTATCTCTGTGAGAGTTTCCTTCTTCAAGGATGCAGGAGAGGAAGCCAAACTAAAAGTAAAGTTTCCTTGGGAGAAACTATAGTCCCTGTAAACATTAGCCCTTTTGTGAGAGAATACAAGGGCAGCGAGGGAAACCCTGTCATTCTCCACAAGGTTTGAGATCCTTCACAAAGTTTAGGTGTCCATATAGGTGCTACCAGCATTTATCCAAATAGTTTGTTATAAGCAGGTTCATACTGCTTGTAGCTGGGAGCAAAATAAGGCTTTACAGAGAAATAAAACCCAGTGGGAGAGAGAAAAATGGGGCTTAGAGAGTCGGGTCTAAACAGAGAATAAGACTTACTTTGAAAGTTTGCAGCCCATTTAGCTACAATGATTCCCATATAGTTTTATTTATTTATTCTTATTTATGTCTTTGGTAACTGGGTAGGTGCAGTGATTCAGAGGACCATTTTCAGTCATGACCCAAGCCGAAACATGGTACATTAAGCAATGCAAATACAGGTAAACACAAATAGTACAGGCTTCAAACATGAGTGTAGGAATTACAGTACAAGTGGGCATTATGTAAAGAAGTTACATAAGATACATGGTGCCATTTAAGGCCAGCAGACAGGTAAAATACATAGTCACAAAAATACAGTGATCATACATATGGTATCAAATTATCGGATACAAAAAATAAAGTGCAGTTGTATTCAGGTAAACAGTCAGCATTCAGGTAAACAGTAAACAGGTCATCAGGCAGATGGGTACTCATAATGCAATGCAACAATCCACCTTAAAATAAGTGCAGTGGCAAAGAACAGTAGAAAGGTAATATCCTTAGCACGCTTGGGGAGGTGGGGCAGGAGATGGAGGGAGTCTCAGGAGAGGTGTGATCCAGCCATAGGTGGGAGGCGGGGGGAGAAAGGATGGAATGCCCGGAAGTTCCCTGTATCTCTACATAGCTCCTTATTAAAGGATTAGTGTACTGCCTGGAATTAACAGTAACTTTCACAAGTAGCCAGCTATCATTTTCTTATATCTGATGTATTTTGTCTTTTCTGTATTGCTAATTAGAAGATTTTCTACCTGACAGTACTAGGTGTGATGTGTGGAGCAGTACTCTGCCTGGACGCTGATCTTCGTTCTCCCAATACATCACTAGCATTGTGGTCTCACTGACCGTCACATCGAGAAGGGTCAACCTCCTGCTGCTTAATTGGCATCTTATGACACGTATTAGCAATCAGGCAGCAGTGCTTGTGATGTAACAATAAGTAAGGTCACCTGCTGATGATGTGTGTGGGGACTAGGTATGTCTAATTCCAGGCAAAACACTACTTTTCACAGCACACCCAATATTATTAGGTACAACACCATCTAATGAGCATATAGAAAAGGAAAGTAACTTCAGAAATAAAAACAATACAAGATTACTTGTAAGAGTTACAAAAATTTCTGCCTGCTATTTTTTGTACTACAGTATTAGCTTTTAAATAGAGCTATGTTTATCTGAATTATAAGCATAGATCATCTTTTCCCAAAGTGAAGTTTTTATATATATATATTAATTATAGTGGCACAGTAGCCCCACTATAGTTAGGGTTGAGTAGGCAGTTTAATGTTAAACGTCAAAGTTTGCACTTTAATAACTTTGCAACCGTTCAACGGATTTGTACAACATTTGGTATGCATTGTCCTGTGGGGTAGATCTCTTGACATATCAAGTTTCATTTTGATCGGATTTATGGATTTGTGCAATGATAGAAACAAAACAGTAAAATTCACCTTTTTGGCAGTTTATTCCTCATCAAGCTGCGGCCACACCATTTGGCATTTTGGTATGACATTTTCAGGGTGAAAGGGGCTTGCCTTAAATAACAAGCCAGCATTGGTTTGGTGAAAAAATATGAATCCGTTCCAAAGTTGCTCAGTTCAGTCTTTTGGATAGCTACACAGTGTGAAAAGGTATTTAGGGCTCACAGAAAGGGATTTTGAAAGCTCACAAAAGGGATCCTTAAAATCCCTTTTTGTGAGAAAACATTCCCTTATCACAAGCCGCCATCTTGTTTTCTTTTTCTGATCCCAAACAAAATGTTATAACTTTGCCCAAGGATGTCTTCTGGAGACATTCAAGTATGTATTTTGTTCATTCAGATGTCCTTCACAGTTCTGTGCCTTTGTTGCACTTTGATGTGACATGAGAATGCTTATTTTTGATTTTTAAAATCCTTTTTCACAACTCGCTTCCAATCGCAAAAAGGGATTTTGACATCTCGAAAAAAGGAACTGTGTCTTGCGAAAAGGATTACCCACAGGGCCATCTGGTCTGACAACTCCAAATCCTTTTGTGAGCTGTCAACATCCTTTCGCGAGCCAATTCTCTTTTTTACTATTGCAGAAAATTCCTTTTTCAGCATATGTAAAAAGGATTAGACTTGTGGGACCAGATGACCCTGCCGGCAATCCTTTATCATGAGACTAATTCCTTTTTCTAAAGTGTCAAAATCCCCTTTTAGCAAGATTTTGACAGCTCACGAAAAGGGATGGCCAGCAGGGCCATCTGGTCCTAGCCCTAATCCTTTTTCATGATGCAAAAGGGAATTGTTAATGAAAAGGAATTTTGACAGCTCACAAAAAGGGATTTAAAAATTATTCCCTTTTCGATGTCAAAACTCCTTTCACACCGCAAAAAGGATTAGGACCTGTGGAACCAGTGGGATAAAACAGACACAACAAACCATAAGTTCGGTGCATAAAACGAAATATGCATTGCTATTTTAGTCAAATCAGAAAATAAAAAATAAAATAATAAACATACAGAAGGCAAAAGGTTGTTCAATGTCCAGTATCCAGCAGCTTTCTAATTTCAAAATGTCTGAGGCTTAGCTTCAGCCTTTGCAAATCGAACAGTGTGGAAACAAGCACACACTTCTGAGGTCCTCCTCATCGGTAGTCAGTAT
The DNA here is from genome assembly GCA_016271365.2 of Neoceratodus forsteri. Classification (NCBI taxonomy): domain Eukaryota; kingdom Metazoa; phylum Chordata; order Ceratodontiformes; family Ceratodontidae; genus Neoceratodus; species Neoceratodus forsteri. The sequence continues at coordinate 91,977,880 of JADMNL010000031.1, read as the reverse complement.
TCAACTGATTCCCCTCTCTTTGTTACTCCAAGTGATGGGTTTTTATACCTTTCATGGATGCATCACTGTCAAGTGATCCACCCTTTCTGCTAAAACCAGTATAAACCTCTTATTCTCAGGAATTCCCCATCAAACAGTAAAGACATACATGTTGATACATGTTAATTATTCTAGCCTAGTCTCAACTCCTCTTTTCTTGGTGAAGGGGGTTTATGTTAAGGGGGTTTTATGTTTCCACTTTGTTCCATCTCAAAAGATAGTTTTAATAAGATAGTAGGTCCATGAGGGTTCTACTGGGTTTGCAAGGGGAGCGGGAGAACAAGGGAACACTCCTCTTTTCCCTTCCCCTGCCAACCTTTGGAACTCATCATATCTTTTTCCTTTTATTTCCATTACATCGTTAAATGTGACACCCTAAAATAAACAAGCATACAGCAAACGTATTTCATTTTCATTCCCAGCACAAGCGGCTGTCTCACTATAGCTGCAGAGAGAGGTGAAAGTGAGTACTTTAACATTAACATTTTGGACAGCCACTCCTGTCTAACAGAAATAAAGAGTGAAAAGGAATGGGGGGTCGGATACCTCACACATGAGTAGCTACCTTAGATGGGGCTCACCCTGTCACAATCAGATGGCCTTAACCTTAATCCCTTTTCATGAAATGAATTTTTAGAAAGTCTAAATCCTTTTTTCAGAAAAAGGATTTTGACACCTCTCGAAAAAGGATTTTATGTTTACTGTTTTTGTCACGCCACTGCAAAGAAACGGTTAGGACTTTCAGGCTGAAATTTTCAGGGTATAAAGGGCTTGCCCCATAGATGTGACTTTTGCTGGTTTGTTGATAACATTTACATTGCTTCCATACTAATAACATTTTGAAGTTTAGAAATTTCCCATAGGATAACATTGTGGCAGACGCAGTACCTTTTCGGCACCGATATCTCGAAAACGGTTTGAGATACAGATGTTTCACTAAACACAGCTTAATACACATTATTTCAGATGACCTGAAAATGTCAAAGCAGAGTGCTAAGGCAGCTGGGAGGGCCAGTGGCATGCTGGGGTGCATAGGCAGGGGTATTTTTTTGTTTTAACCAGGAGAGACACACTAAGCTGAAAGTTTGTTTACAGGTGCCACCTGGGAGCACAAGAAAGTTAAGTGACTTGCTCAGAGTTACACAGTATGCAAGTGGAGGCTGTGGGATTCAAACCCAGGTCTCCAGGTTTGCAGCTCAGAGCCTTAAACCACTGCGCTATACTGCCTTCACTCACCAGCAGAAGAAGGGAAGTAGTGATACCGTTATATAAAACCATGGTCAGGCCTCACATGCAGTACTGTGTGCAGTTCTAGGCGACATCATTATAAGGATATTAACAGGCTGGAGACAGTTCAGAGAAGGGTGACTAAGATGGTACAGGGCTTGCAACACACGACTTTTGAAGAGAGATTAAGGGACCTCAGTATATACTCACTGGAAGAGAGGAGGGAAAGAGGAGTCATGATAGAAACATTCAAGTACCTCAGGGGTGTAAACAAGGTGCAGGGGGGAGACAATTTCCAATACAGGAGGAGCACAAGAATGAGGGGGCATGACATGAAATTGGAAGGTGGGAGGTTAAGAGGGAATGTGAGGAAGTTCTTCACAGAGTGAGAGGTGGATGCATGGAATGGTCTGCCTCAGGAGGTGGTGGGAGCGAGGGAACTGTGGATGGATTCAAGCATGCTTGGGACAGGCATAGGGGAACCATAGAGGTACAGCAGCGGGTGGGTCGGAAGCAGTAATCCAGTACAAGGGCTTACAGACAGATTAGATGGGCCAGGCGGTTCTTATCTGCCAACGATTTCTTTATTTTTATGTTAAGGAGTACTAAGCAATGATGCAGGTTGCCATGCCACGATTACAACTGCAGTGGAATTTTTTTCCACTGTTCCTACGGTTGCTGAGATATTGCGACATTTGCAGCACAAGGGTTACTTGGAATGTCTCTAGGCCTGAGCTATGTCTCTACAATTATAGGTAGATTGGGATCGTCGGGACTAACTCTCACCCCATTCTCCTATACTGTACCATCTCAGCTTCCTTACACATGGGGTGAGAGGGCCGACGACCCCAAAGCACACCCTGATGCCTGTTGGTGTGTGGAGGGTGGGGTGGGGGTGGGTGGTAGGCGAGGGATGGTAAGATTGGAAACCCTAATGCCCCATTTCCTTACTTTTGTTGCTTCAACCCTAACTGATGCATTAATGAAGTTTTTGCTATATATATAGATTGCAGCAAACTGTTTATCAACAATTCTACCAACAGCAAGAAGGTCTGGTGATAGCCTTGCACCCCCCACCGCCTCAACCGGCAGCCGAGTATTGTGCTCATCGGTCCCAACCTCACCCATCACATGTGTAAATGCTTGAGGCATAGGAGAATGGGTGAGAGTTAGGACCGATGAGCCCAATGCACACCCTGATGCCGGTTGGGGTGGGCTGGGGTGCAAGGGGGCTTCAAACCCCAACACTGAATTTCCTTGCTTTTGTCGCTGTGGAACAACCCTAACTGATGCATTAAATGGAGTTTTTTGCCATGAATTTCCCTTCTTTTTGAGAATGAGAACTATAAATAGGGAATAGAATGCAGTGGTGGGAGCACGGGCCCTTCAGGCCCCATGCTCCCACCATGTGATGTGTAGTGACATAGTAACAGTAACTGCAACACAAACGCAAGTGCTAATGGTTACGCACATGGTGATGCAAACGTAAAAGGTAACGCAAACGTTAATAGAAACGCAAGTGCAGAGTGACGGCAAAGCGAACAGTGATGCAAACGGAGACGCAAGCATGTACGTGAATGTAACTGGTAACGCCAAGACATCACAGTACCGCTATTGTAAATGCAAATGTTAAGTGTTACAGCAACAGTAACACCAAAGGAACAGAAATGGAAAGGCAAACACAAGCGTGCATCGAAACACAAAGCGTAACGTGCACGGTCATGGTACCGCAATTGCAAATGCAAATGGTAATGGTAACAGCAAAAATAATGCCAAAGGAAACAGAAACGGAAAGGCAAACGCAAGCGCATATGGAAAGGCAAACCGTAACGCGCATGGTCATGGTACCGCAATTGTAAATGCAAATGGCAATGGTAACAAGTAAAATAATGCCAAAGGAGACAGAAACGGAAAAGCAAATGCAAGCACGTACAGAAACGCAAACCGTACCGCGCACGGTTACGGTACCATAATTGTAAACGCTTAATGGTAGCGGTAACAGTAACAATAACTCCAAAGAAAACAGAAACGCAAATGCAATCGCAAGTGCGCAGGAAACGCAAACCGTGATGCGACGGTGACGGTATGGGAATTTGAAACGCAAATGGAACATTAACAGCAGAAATAATGGCAAAGTAAACAGAAAATAGAAACAAGAACGAGTGCATGTGCGCAAACGAGAACGAAGAGTAACGACACGGTGGTGTACACGGGAACGATAACGCAAATGGGTTAGGAAACACAAGTGGGAACGGTAACTGTAACAGTAATGGAAGTGCACACCCTGTATTTGTCCAACAGCTGCATAGAGAAACACAGTGTGTAGAAAGACTGTATGCATAATAATGGGCCTCAGAGCAGAAAATGAGCTGTTGGAATACTAAATTGCTGATATCTCAGGAACCGTATGACGTAGGAAAAAAATTGAAATTTCACATGATTCATGAGTTTCCAGGCTAGGTTTTCGTCACAATGAAAATTCTGTATCTCACACCATTTTCAAGATATGAGCCCCAAAAGGTGTGGCATACACCACATTTTAGTCTATGGGAAAAAATGTCAACTTCAGAGTACCATAACTTGGTATCCGTGAATATTTTCACCAAAGCACCAAAAGGCACATCTGTGAGATGTTGGCTGCTTTGCTCCAAATTTCAGCCCAAAAGACCAAACCATTCTTTGCAGCAGGGTGGCAAAGAACTCCTGTCATTTTGGCTTATATGTCTGAAAAAGTAGTGTCGCACTTGTGACACCTTTGCAAAAAATTTGCGAAGTGTCACAGGTGCAACACTACTTATGACAGTACTGTTTCCAGAAATTTTAAAACATATTTCTGGGGTGTTTAACCCAAAATAAAGACATGGCTAGCATCCTCAGGGTCCGACTAGGTGGACACAGAAAGAATTGTGTCGCTAGAGAGTCCCAATTTTAAACGCCAAGCATTTTTCTGATCAGTAACTGAAAACAAAATGGTGGATTTGCAACACTACTAGGGCATTTCGGCACTAAAAAGTGCATTTGTGACACTTTCCAACTTTTTGTTAACTTTTCCCATTGACATAATGGGAACTTGTTTTTTGAATAACTTTTGAACCGTTTAATATTTTTTCACAAAATCTTCAAAAGGCACATTGGGGACCCTGACCGCACGTTCTCTGAAGTTTTTGGACCAGTCGCGCAAACCATGTGACCTGTAGGCTTGAGCAAAGAATTTGCAAAAAAGCGTAATTGCGCATTCGTATGTCGCTTAATAACTCCACAGCCGTATATCCAACCAGTACAAAAGTTGGCAGATTACAAGATCTACCATGCCCAACTGTGCATGCCAAATTTCAGGCAAATCTGTTGAACGGTGGCAAAGTTATTAAGGTGCAAAGTTTCACCCTTTAACCTTAAAAGTGCTACTCAACCCTAACTAGGGTAGCACTACTGTGCTACCATAATATATATTACAGTGGCACGGTAGTGCCACTATAGTTAGGGTTGTATAGCCATTTCTATGTTAAATCTCAAATTTTGCACTTTAATAACTTTGAAACTGTTTGTCCGATTTGCTTGGAATTTGGAATGGAGGAAGTTTTTGGTAGGTCTCTGGATCTGAAACTTTTTGTGTCGATTATATGTACGGTTGCAGAATCGTAGCTCACTGAAAACGTGAAAAATCCTCAACATTCCGCTTTCATTAGATGGCCACTTTGTACTGAAGACTACATCTGAGTGGGTTCAATTTGGTGGGCTATATGTGTCCTGGGTCACAGATGTGCCTTTTGAAGATTTCTGAAAAATCTTGTTCCGCTCAAAAGTTATAGCATTTTTAGTGCCCCATTATAACCTATGGGAACATTTATATGAGCAGCTCAAAAATTGTCACGATAATATTTTTAGTGTTGAGTTTGCCAAAATAGTGTCATGCTGTCACCACCTTGTTTTCAGTTAGCAAGAGAGAAAAACAATATAACTCAAAAAATACTGCACTTTTCGACACCAGCCATTGAGTTTACCATTTTGGGCCTGAGGAGCAGGAATCTGGCATTAGTTTTTCACCAGCTGGTCTGGAAACGTGGTTTTCAGATTTTTGTCACCATTTTGCTGTTTTTTGATCGCGACACTATCCCAAATTGCCGCGGCAATATGCACGACCATAAAAAATACAACCGTGACACTATTTGTTACATTCATGGTTGTATTCCCATTATAAAGATATGAGTGTCACAATCATATTTTAAATGACCGCGGTAATACTGCACAACCACATTTTCTGAAATGCTGTTTTCTTTGTCACTTGATTGTGGCAAGCTGGATTGTGATAGTGGCCTGAAATGTTCAGGGTGGCAAGCCCTAGTGACACAGATGTGCCTTTTAATGGCTTGGTTCCAAAACATTCACCACATCCCTAGTTATAGCATTTTGAAATTACGAATTTTCCATAGGATAACATTGTGGAGTCATTCTCTTTGTCACTTCATTATGTACGCGCATTGTGGTATTGATCTGAAATGTTCATGGAGCAAAGCCCTACCTCTACAGGTGTGCCTTTTGGTGGTTTGGTACTGAACCATTGAACATGACCATATTTACAGAATTGTGAAGTTTGGAAATGTCCCCATAGGATAACATTGCGGCGCTTGGTTTCTCTTTGTCACCTCGTCTGCGAACGCAGTATTGTGGTATTACCCTGAACGTTTCAGGGTGAAAAGACCCAGCCCACAGGTGTGCCTTTGGTGGTTTGCTGTGAAAACATTCAGCAGGGCCAGAGCTACAGCATTCAAAGTTCCAAACTTTCCCATAGGATAACATTCGGGCGCCCGTGGCGCCTTTTTGGGACCGATATCGTAAACGGTTCGCAATACAGACTTTCGTTGAAAAATTTCTTAGCCCCTTGCTAGAGGACTAAGTGCAGAACTAGGTTAGAAAGTCTTGAAGCCCCTGGAATTTGAATTTTTTCTAGTGTGTACGGTTCCTGAGATATTTGCAAATTACTGTTCTAATCGGTGATTTTCTGTGCGTGGGCCAGTATTATGCCCTCAGATTTAGCACTCACATTGCATTTGCATGTATCTTGGAAACAATGCAAGATATGGGTTTGGTCATTCTGTCATCATGAGAACTGCACACTGTCACGATTGCAACGACACTTGAGTTTTTGTTCTACCCCTATGGTTCCTGACATATGGGCAAATTACTGTTGCACAGCCTCTGCCTTATAGGGCTGCTGTATGGCTCCATGTTTATATATAAGTGGAGCACAGGCCCAGAGGTCCCAAGCTCCCACCCACACACACATTATGCACAAATAGGTGGCTTGGTGGGGCACCAACGCCGCCTTTCTATTACTACTTACATTACACTTTTAAAAAGAGAGGTTCTTTGCAAAACTTAGTTAATCGCATCAGTTAGGTTGTTTCACATCGACAAAGTGTGGAAATTCAACGCTGGGGTTACCACCGCTACCACACCACCTCACCAACAGGCATCGGGTGTGTGTTGGGATCGCGTGCTCAACTCTCACCCCATTCTCCCATACTGCATCACCTCAGCTTCTTTACACATGGAATGGGGTGAGAGTGAGGCTGATGACCCCAACGCACACCCTGATGCCTGTTGGTGGGGGTTGGGTGGTAGGGGTGGTAACCCTAACGTTGAATTTCCACACTTTTGTCAGTGTGGAAACAACCCTAACTGATGCATTAATAAAGTTTTTGCAAAGAATATATATATATATATATATATGTATTAGTTTACATTTTATATGAATTTTAGGCAAGCACTTATGTTTGTGCAAACAGTGTTGAGTATTAAAGAAGAGAAGGTGCTACCTATTTCATGCGGAACAAACACTAGTCTATATTCATACCTCTGTGTTCTAGCACCTGTGAGGTGTATAGGAGTTGCTCAACTGGTCAGGAGCTTTTTTATACCAGGAGGATCAAGGAGGAGGGACATAGCTAATGCTAGACACAGTGTCAGCTCCTTATTTGGGCCCTGTACACATCAGGCTAGTTAAAACGTTTTAAGGTGCTTAAAACGCTTTAACTATAAACAGGAAGCCCGCCCACATTTAAGCATGGTTTCAAAACGTTAGAAACCGTGCTTTAAACCTGCTGCTAGCTGGTCTCAAGTCCGCTTTAAAAACAGTTTTATGAGAGAAAGCGTGTTACCCTGTAGTGTGGATGAGCTGCTGCATGTTGCTCCTCCAGGAAGCGCGTTAGGGTCGTGGAGAACCCGCTTTAAAAAACGTTACTGGAGGCAGATGCAGATGGGAGTCGGTGTGGTAACTGGAGTTAAAACCTCGTTGAAGACTGATCTGGACGGGCTGCTGTGGTGAGTTTAAAACGTTTTAAAATGTTTTTAAACCGGTGCAAATCTTCAGCTGTAATGTGTACAGGGCCTAAATAAATACAAGCATGTGTCTGAGTTTACGAGTTATCTTCATACTAAAATCTATAGGTGGAGTATATTGTGTATTCATGTGGTGTTATTGTATTATGAGTAAATATGTTACCATCAGAAACAGCAGAATAATATTCTATGGATTTCAAATCTACAGTTTAAAAACATTTAATTGTTGGAACTTCAGAATTCCATTCTGACAGAATTCCATGGAACAGGTGGAGTTTCCAAAAGTCCATTGAATGCCATCAGAAGCAAAATCTGAAAATTCGGCATAGTTCAATTAAAGGAGAACTGCGCTGACTATATGAGTCAGCTTTCCCAGTAGAAGCTGTTTTTTAAATATCAGTTTAAATCCTGAAATTGCTCTAGCTATACAAGTTATTTAGTTATAATAACTGGTCAGCAATTTCTCTCAATGTACTGACCAGGTTGATATTTTCCATAACAACCGGCTGGTTGTTATGACATTCGTGAGCCATGCCAGTCAAACTATGCTGCTGCCTCATTGGCCAACATTCTGTATGTGAGCGGGGCCAAACAGTCTCACAAACTGCTGGAGAAAAATTGCTGGCCTGTTATTATAAAAAATAAAAGATGGGAGGGTTCATATATGACTTAATGCACACCCTTGTTGTGGGATTTGATAAACCCTCGGGCTTTGCCCTCGGGGTTTATGTAGCATTCCATAACTCGGGAGTGCATTAAATTCTCATATCAACCCCTTCCCATCCATTATTCTCTATATCCTAGTAGGTGTTTCTGATTTACGTGCTGCTGGTACGAACCATTTTATTACTGTATGATGTAGTTTATGTCCCTGTTCTGCGCTTCTGTTGTTGACACAATGCTTCCATGTTCTACTAGACTGAACTCTGTGCTTGTTAGGGACATAGACTACATTATATAGTTCTAAAGTGGTACTTACCAGCAGCATGTAAAGCTGCAGTACCCACTCAGGTTACTAAAAAGGCCTGTGTAGCTAGAACCACAACAGAATTTGAACCAGTACTTATAGAACAGCCTCTACTGGGAAAATGAGTTACTGGATCAGCGCAGTTCTCCTTTAAAAAGCTAGTAGTGCCAAAAATAAAAGACAGAAAATGTTATTCATTTTTAAAAGTAGATTGTTGTTTCTTTTTAATGGTAAGACATTTAGCTTTCTCCAGTTGCTCATTCAAAGTTTTCTACCAGACAAAATTAGAATTAGGTGTGATGTGACAAGCAGGGGCAGGGTTTTCAAAAACCCCAGGAATTGGCTCAGGTGTGGGGAAAAACTTGTGCCAGTGGGTCTTCATTTGCAGAGTCAGAGTTTTCCCATATGCACCAGATTTTCAAAGATGGAGTTGTTTTATGGCTAGCTCCATGATTTATGGCAGCTTGTGGCCATTTTCTGGTGCAGCTGTGCCAAAATGTTATGCCCGGTTGGACTAGGCATAACACCCTCCGCAGATGTGCCTGACACCCATACAGAGCATAGGCTGAAAATAAGACTGTTTGCTGGTGCGGAGATTTATTTCTGCACTGGCAGACTGTGGCATAGTACTTAGTCCCATGGCCATTTGAAAATCTGGCCCCAGAACTGTACTAGAGGCTGCCATATTTAATTATATTCCCTTTCATACCTCATCAGCATTGGGACCTCATTCTGTGTGACATCACAGCTTACTGATTTGCCAGCAGAAGAGCTGTGCAGAACGTGCAGAGGCTGCCAAACTACATTTCCGCTTCCAGCATACTTTTAGGAATTTCTTTTTAATTTTGCAGAATTTTGAAAGCATTTCCATGTAAACCACAGAATCATGTTTGTGGATTACATAATCCATGGAATATAATTCCACAGTTTGTGGAAATGAATCTGCAGTTTACATAAATTGTGTATCAAATGTTCTAATAAGGAAAGGGAAAGAACAAGCATTTGTCAATGCCAAATGTTTGCTTGCTGGCATTGGTAGCGAGAAGTTACAGAGCTACATAATAGGAATGACAGCCAAGTATTGAACTCAAGCAACCCCACCAGCACCCTGCAGAGAGTGACAGGCATTGGGGTGTGCCTTTGGGTCATCAGGCATAACGATCACGCCATTTTCACCACACCCCACCCTGCAGACACTGACAAGTGTCACGGTGTGCCTTGGGGTCTTTGGTCCTTATGCGCACCCCATTCCATCAGGAAATACGGTGAGATCGGTGCAGTATAGGAGAATGGGATGAAGTTTGGGCCCGAAGAGTCCGAGGCACACCTTGATGCCTCTCACTGGCTGTAGGGTGTGGGTGGGGGTGGAATGGTATGAGCATGACAGGCAAGAATCCCAAGTCACACCCCTGATGCCTGTCATTCTCTACAGGGTGGGGCGTTATGGTCAGAAACCCTAACGCCTCAGGCATTCGTTGGTATTTTCACTCCAGATTCTCAACATGTTTTTTTTGTGACCCCCACCTCATGAACAGTGGCAATATCAGTTTGTTAGCCGAAAACTGCTTTTGCACAGCGACTATGGCATTTGGCACCACAGGTGCAAAAACACATTCTGAACAGGATGTGGAAATAACAGCGGTACTGTTCATGGGGAGGTGTAAAAAATGGCAACGTTGAAAATCTGCTGTGAAAATCTTAAAAAACTGGTGAAGTCAATGAATGTAGAAACTGTGCAACGACACCGTAATGTAACTAGTTTGGGGATTTTTACAGCAGATTGTTAACACAGGCATTTTGGGACCTCCGATCATGAACAGTGTCAGTGTTTTCTTTATCTGTCCTGAACAATGATTTCCACAGCGACCATGCATTTCTGTGCTGAAAGTGTGAAAACACATTTCGGCCATGTTGTGGAAAATGACAGCTGTACTGTTCATAGGAGGTGTGGAAAATGCCACTGGTGAAAATGTGGACTGAAAATATTACAAATTCATGAACTTACGAGGTGCGTGGAAACTGCGCAATGCTCACTCGTAACACAGTCATTTTATGGGAGTTTTGTCACCAAATTTTCAACATAGCCATTTTAAGACCTCTGCTCATGACCAGTGTCACTGTGATTTACTTAATCTGTCCCAAACATTGTTTTACGCTTTTGACTACTTACCATTTATGCGCTACATGCGGAACACATTTTAGGCTAGATGTGAAAATGGTAGCTGTACTGCTCATAGCGAAGTGCGTAAAATGGCACTGTTGAAAATCTGGGGTGCAAATATTACAAATTCACAAACTTGCCAGCTGCATGAGGAACTGCGCAAATGCGCCCTAAAACAGTCATTTTGGGAATTTTTCACCAAATTTTCAACATAGCAATTTTAACACCTCTGCTCATGACCAGTGTCACTGTGATTTTCTTAACGTGTCCCATACATTGATTTCCAGACAATCGACTCGCGCCTATTGTGCGCTATATGGGCAGAAACATGTTGTGGACGAGATGTGAAAATGACAACTGTACTGCTCATAAGGAGGTGTGGTAAAATGGCAATATTGAAAATCTGGGTGAAAATATTGAAAATTTGCGAACTTTGCGGGTAGGGCTACCAGCATGCGCTAAATAAAACAGTCACTATTAGGAATTTTTCACCAAATTTTCAACATAGCCATTTTAAGACCTCTGCTCATGAACAGTGTCACTACAATTTTCTTAATGTGTCCCATACATTGATTTCGCACACCGACTGCGCCATTGTGCACTAATGGGCGGAAACACGTTTTTGGTGAGATGTGAAAAATGACAGCTATACTGCTCATAAGAAGGTGTGGTAAAATGGCAATGTTGAAAATCTGGAGTGAAAATATTGAAATTTCGCAAACTTACGAGCCTGCATAGGAACTGCGCAACGCACGCTTGTAAAACAGTCATTTTTAGGAATTTTTTCACCAAATTTTCAACATAGCCATTTTAAGACCTCTGCTCATGAACAGTGTCACTGTGATTTTCTTAATGTGTCCCATACATTGATTTCGCACACCAACTGTGCCATTGTGCGCTACATGGGCGGAAACACATTTTGGGTGAGATGTGAAAAATGACATCTGTACTGCTCATAAGAAGGTGTGGTAAAATGGCAATGTTGAAAATCTGGATGGAAATATTGAAAATTATGAACTTCACGAAAGCGCAGTATAGGAACTGCGCAACGCACATCAAACAGTTATGCTTTAGGAGTTTTTCACCAAATTTTCAAAATAGGCTTTTGAGAGCCCACCTTATGAACACTGGCAGTGTTGTTTCGTTAATCATTCCAGAAAGGTGATTTCATGCAGTGGCTGCGAAATCACCCTTCGGGCCCGAAGTAACGCCATGACAGTGACAGCATTCATGAGAAGGGGTCCCAAAAACCCCATGTTGAAAATTTGGTGCAAAAATTCCAAAAAATGCCTGAGATATGCAATAAAGTTGAAAAATCTTATCCATCCCATTATACAGCTTACCGGCATTTCCTCAGTTCAGCGGTCGGCTTTGAAGAGTGCAGACGGCAGTTCCCGGTCCACAAGATCGCCGCTACCGAAAGTCTCGGGAGGTAAGTATGGGGTGAGGGGGTGTGGAAGGCAGGGAAGAGTGGGTGGGGTGCGGCTGTGGGAGGGGCAGGGAGAAGTGCCGAGGGACAGTTTTCAAGATTTACAGGCTTTTTTTATTCCTTAAGATGACGAGGGACGTTTGCCACACTGGGTGGGCTCCCAGTGGCAGCTGGAAGGATGTAGGGGGCAGGAGCTGACAGGGGATTGGGCACTCTGCCTGCCATAACATCATTTTGCCACACTGGGGTGGGCTCCCAGCATGGCACCTGGATGCTTTGGAGGCGTGCAGCCCGGCCGAAGTTAAAACTTCCCCGTGGCCGCCTTTTATCATTGCCATGCTGGATGGGCTCCCAGGCGTGGCACCTGGATGCTTTGGGGTGGGGGCGCAGCCGGGGATTGGGCACCCCATCGGCCATAAATATTTTGCCACGCTGGGGTGGGCTCTCAGCGTGGCACTTGGATGTCGGGCGGACGACGTGGGGATTGGGCACCTCATCGGCCGCATAGTGGGGAGGGGAAGGCGCATGAGCACACAGTGCATGCGCGGCGGTGTGTGTGGGTGGGGAGAGCTCTGCTCACCAGCGGAGCTCTCCTTTCAACTGTATGCCACTGCATTTTCAGCCGTCATAGACAGCTGGAGCAGTGATTTGCGACCGCGACGCTCTGCAAACACACTGACTGAATTGAAGAGGCTGACACACTCCTGAAAACTCGGATGATGGCATCTATGTTTCTTGCACATGCAAGCAAACATAAAAAGTGCTTCAGATATGAAAAAATAAAATCTGGCTGCTTTTAAAAATTCATATTAATTCCAGGCGGTATACTTTCTCTTTAAAAAAAAAAATACTCGCTTCCCCACCCCACACAATCTAAAGCAATCTCCTGCATCAAGATAATTATCAGTCCTATAACTTTTTAGGAGACACTAGCAAGACAAAAAACAAATTAAGAAGGTGAAGAAATACAGGAGAGTTGCTGTCGGGTTTATTAAACTGTGTTTTGTTAATGAACTGTAGAGATTGTCCTGGCATTTCTGAGCAGGTTGCAGACTTACTGGCCTCTCATCCCACCCCCCAACACACACACACACATACACACAAACCCCTGAGGCAAGCATCCATGGGTCAATATAACCACAGCTGTGTGACAGACAGCTCTTGTATGGAAATAATTGAGTTCCTTTCATTGTTTTGGTAAATTAACCCTTACTTTTCCAACCATTTGTTGCTCTTCATTTGAGCTCATACTGGACACATACTGGAGATGCAGGAAACAATACATTTTGAATGAGAGTCAAGTTTATTGTCATTAATTATATACCAGCCAGGTTTTCTCTAGAAAGTTATAAGCTCTTTTTTAATTGGGTCAAATGGCACTGCGTTGTGCCAAGTGGTACCATGGATTAGCTGGTAACACATCCACCTCTAGGCCAAAATGCCATGGGTTCTAGTCCTCCAACAGGACTTGGGCTCATACCCCAAACTCTGGCACTCAAGTGCAGTAATAAAGGGGTGCTGTACTGTTGGGGTGTGCAATCCTTCAGATGAGATGTTAAGCTGAGGTGCCATCTGCCTATTTCTGGTGCAGTCGTGGTGGGTGTCCAGGTGGAAGTTAAAGAACCCACAGCCCTTTTTGCAAGAGTTGGGTATTTTCCCTGACTGTAGTGCCCTGTCCAACATTCAGCTTTCCACAAAAACAGTTCAGGCAATTATCTATGCATGTCTGGGTGTTTTGAGTGGAAATTATGTCACTACCAATCCCTCTCATTGCTTATATAGTGCTATGTATTACAGGGTGTATGACAAAGGAAGAATTTTAGGCCAAAACTCCCAGCTGGTTTAGTACTGAGGTTGCCCAGGCAGTAAGGATAAGAGATCAGCCTACAAGAAATTCAGGAGGACCCAGAAGGGAGGAAGACAAGGAGGATTATGGAGGATGGCTAGCCTAGCATGTAAGGTAGTCCAGCAGGCTAAAGTTCAAATGGAACTGCAGCTAGGTGAGGTAATTAAGAAGGAGGAAAATGCCTTTTCTTGTTATATTAGCAAGAAAAGGGAAAAGAAAGATGGGATAGTTGGGCTCAGTAAAAGGGATGGGTAGATGGAGGAGAGTGGGTGCAAAGCACAGGTACTGACCAAGTACCTCTGTTCCATCTTCACCAAAGAAAGAGAGAGATGGACCAGTGCCACTAGTGAGAAGAAGAGGAGGAGCAGTGGGGGGCAAGGGCACAGATGTTTTGATAGAGGTAGCTAGATGAGGACAGGGTTGTTAGTATTGAGGGTAGATAAATCCCAAGGCCCAGATGGCATACACCCAACGATGCTGAGGAGCTGGCAGAGGAGCTGAGGATCCCTTGGCTGGCCTGTTCAATAATTCACTGGAGCCAGGCGTGGTACCACAAGAATAGAGAATGGCACATGTAGTGCCCCTCTATAAGACCAGTCCCAAGGATGACCCAGGGAATTACAGACCTGTCAGCCTGACCTCAGTCATTTGCAGGATGATGGGATGGTCTCCCAGATGGGAGGCATCACAGGTTTATGGGAGGGAAGCTGTGTCAAACAAACCTGACTGACTTCTTTTACTGGGTCACTAAAGCAGTGGACAGGGGCCAAGCAGTGGACATCCTTTACCTGAATTTTAACAAGGCCTTTGACTCTGTACCCCACAGAAGTTGATCAGGAAGTTAGCGGACCTAAGGGTTGGTGGAGAAGTTGACCAGGTTGGTGGAAAACTGGCTGAAGGGGCAGGACCCAGAGTGTGGTGGTGGGAAGTGAGCTATCCAGCACCAGGGAGGTCACCAGCAGGGTCCCACAGGGCTCGGTGCTTGGACTGGTGCTGTTCAATGTCTTCATCAACAATATTGGAGATGGCATTAAGGGCAAAATGTGCCTATTCTTGGACAACACCAAGCTTTGTGGGAGGGTGGACATAGCAGAAGGGATACATGATCTAAAGGAGGATCTGGAAAAACTTAAGAGAGGTGATTTCACAGCTTGGCTTCAGTTGCAAAGAAATGCAAAGTTATGCACACTGGAGCCAAGAACCCAAGACAGAGTACAGCCTAGGAGGGGTTTGGGCATCTGCATCAAAGAAGGAGAAGGATCTGGGAGTGATGATCACTAGTGACCTGAAATTCTCCATGCAATGTAGGCAGCAGCAAAGGCAAATAAAATGTTGAGCTGAACTGCTAGAGGGATCAGCAGCAGGTGAGAGGAGGCAATATTGCCCTTGTACAGATCATTAGTGAAGCCAAATCTGGAGTACAGTGTGCAGTACTGGTGCCCATACCTTAAAAAGGACATAAGTCTGCTGGAGACTTTCCAAAGGAGGGAAAAAAGATGATAATGGACCAGCAGGGTAGGATGTACAAGGAGCAGTTGGAGGCCCTGAACATGTACTCCCTGGAAGAGAGAAGGGAGAGAGGGGAATACGATTGAGACCTTCGAGTATGTGCAAGGAATAAATAGGGTGGACAAGGAGGGTCTCTTCAATCTTAGTGGAAACTGAAACACAAGAGAACACAGTCTCAATTTGGAGGGGGTGAGGTTTAGGAGAGAGGCGAGGAGGCACTTCTTCATGGGGAAGGTGATGGCAGGTTGGAATGAGATTGTGGAGGAGGTGGTTTCATTGAAAATGATAGGCTGCTTCAAGAGAGGCTGAGACAGAGTTAGGGAAAATAAGGATCACGGGAGGGTGGAAGGAGGGAAGGGCAGACTGGGGGAGAGAGAGAGAGAGCAGAGTCAGTAGCTTAGCTTATGCTGAGGACCCTGCAATATGAGGAGACTAGATAGCCCTAATGGCTGTATTCTGCTGGCTTTGTCATATGTTTGTGTGAGAAGTGCTATACAATTGTGTTTGTGTGTTGTTGTTTTTATGTGGACACCTGCCTACTAGGAACTGGACTGAGACCACCACAACTCATTTTATGCAGGCCACTGAATAGCCTTCAGGTGATAATGGCTTTGGCCACTACCAACCTGGGCTGGATTTGAACCAGTGACCTAGAGGTGAAAGGCTTCATAACCTGGTACCAATCTACTGAGCAGTCCAGTTCCTGTATCTCATACAGACACCCTTGTTGGCGGTCTCACTTGAGAGGCCAAGGATAGAATGGATATGGAGTCTGAACTAACTTTTCACCTGAGTTGTGGTCCCTCCATCACAGGGTTGAAGAACATTGGTGGGCAGTTTGGGAAGCTTGCACTGTGATCACCCATGCTGTATTTGTCACGTGGATACACAGGGGCTTCATTTCCAGTGCTGTCAATCCAGCACCTTTCATGAGCACTAAAACCTACACATAGAAAAATAGATTAAAAAAGCTATATAAATGCAAATTCTCCTTCTTCTTCGTCTTCTACTACTTCTTCAATGAAAGCATAAAAATTAAGATGTCACTTTAACATCCCTATCAATATATATTTAAAGATCAAGATTTATAATGACAATTATGTAATTTATAAAAGACTTGTGAAAGGTATACGGACATTTATGTGTCCAATAACTCATCACAGGCTGGGTACTCACATATAAACACCCCTCCTCCTCTGTGTGCTGAGGGCAAGT
This sequence comes from Neoceratodus forsteri, assembly GCA_016271365.2. Taxonomy (NCBI): domain Eukaryota; kingdom Metazoa; phylum Chordata; order Ceratodontiformes; family Ceratodontidae; genus Neoceratodus; species Neoceratodus forsteri. The sequence goes on along the minus strand of JADMNL010000031.1, from coordinate 91,961,148 downwards.
GCCTTTAAAGACCCCAGAAATGCATATATCTAGCCCCTGTGACTGTACTCCATGAAGTGTGTTAATCCGCTTGTAGAATCGACACTAGAATATTTGATAATGAATGACAGCTATGGTGTTTAGCTTATGTGTGCAGTAGTAAGAACATAACACATGGTCACTTGATGTCTCTTCCTTGACCACAAAGGGTACAGGATTTCTATAGTTCATTTTAATGGGCTGAAGAGACTTTTTCAGGCCAGACCCAGGCCTTGAGGTTAAGTACACAAAACAGAAGTTGTTCCCAAACTAAATGGCAAAGTACAGTGTACAAAGAAATAATGTCATCAAGGGGGGGGACTAACAAACTCATTAACCACATACATGATGGGTGATTGGACTTAAGAGCTGTTTACCTCCCGAGAAGGCATTATTCACAAGTACACAGATCTTTATTTATTTTGGGTTCTGTGCTCTTCAGTATGTTTTATGTGACATTGGAGAACGTGTGCAGGGTATCAAAAGTGAACTGTGGCACATGATGATAAAGGAATGAAAAACATGTTGGGGGAGCGAGGTGAGACCAGACCTCCAAGGAAAGGGATGTAGGAGTAACCATCAGTGACAGCCTCAAGAACACTGTCCTGTGCAAAACGTTATGTGGGAAAGCCTGCAGGATTCTAGGTTGTATCAGCAGGGCCTTTTCTAGCAGAAGGACGTTATCCTGCCCCTCAATAGGTACTTGATAAGGCTGCACCTAGAGCACTGTGCAACATTCTGGAACCCTAACCATAAATTGGTCAAGGGCCACTTAGCATTGGCCCAAACAGGGGCAGCCAAGAGGATAACAGGGCAACAGGGAAAGACCTATAAGGAAAAACTGTCTGATCTGGATATGCACTCCCTGGAGGCCAGAAGGGAAAGAGGGGATATGACTGAAACTTCCAAAAATCTCAAGAGAATAAACAGCCTGAACAGCAAGCAACTGCTAAGGCAATGTGAGGTGTCTCTGACAATGGGACATAATCAGACACTGGGGGCCATTTAGGAGGGAAGTGAGGAAATATTTCTTCACAGACAGGGTGATGGACAGAAGGAACTGTCTACCCCAAGGAGGTGGATAACAGCTAACATCAAGATACTGAGACTGGCAGTATAGCCTAGAGGTTCGAGTAATGAGCTTAATACATCCAGCTGACATGGGTTTGATTCCTACAACCTCCACTTATATACTGTGTGACTCTTAGCCTCTCCAGTGATCCTGGGTCCCCCCCTGAAAACAGCCACTTGCACCTATTGGGCCTTACCTGGTTACCAAAGAATTAAAAAAAAAGATGATTACGTGTTTCAAGAGAGGGTGGGATAGACGCATGGGTCAGGGTGTCGTCCACTGTCTAACAAAGTGGAGCTACCAGTTGAGTGCACTGCATAGGCAGTTCCAGTGATAGGCTGTACGAGACTATGGTACGGACCCAGCAGACTTGATAGACCAAGGGTCTTTATCTGCCTGAAAAAATGTTTATGTTTCTGTGTCCTTCTATGTCTATCCTTCAGATGAGCCGCTCAACTGTGGCCCCTTCTGCCCATCTCTGCTCATTGTCCAGGTGGAGTAACAGATCCCATGGCACTTACTGAAAAAGAGCAGAGGAATTTTTTATTAAGACTGAAAAGCAAACTAAATACACAAGGTGTTACAGCACACCAAATTATAATACAAAATTAAACAATTAATATAAAAAGGTAATACAGCATCCAAATGAACAAAAACAAATATCAAAATTTTTAAAGTCCAAAAAAAAAAGGAAGAAGAAATAACCAAAGCTAAACAAAACTCCCTAAAACAAAAATATGAGAAAATTGTAAATAAAGTATTACTACATACTAAATTATAATACAAATAATAAACAGAAATATGTATTTCATCATACATGCAACGGAAAAAAAACTCTGTCATCAGAGTCCTAAAACCCAAGTAGTAATGCTGAAAGTCCTCCCCGCTTACTTAAAGGAGGCAGGGATTCTATGAGAGAACCAAAATACCAAAATTATATGACAACATACAAAATAAAAACAAAGAAAATAAGTATACAGCATACTTTTGTCCCTTATAAACCTAAAGGAGAGAAAAAATTGTGAAAATAAGATGAAAACATAAACACAACATTATCCCATACATAGTAAGCTGAAATAACCCCTCAACATGCATACCACTATATGCAGTATGTTTTCCCAACTCAAAGCACCTCATATAGAATTAACTAGTATCCACAACATACACTTCCATAATATACAGATTCTTCATGTTCCTATATATATATATATTTTTAAATTAAACCATACTCAAAATCAAGAATACTCCTCACCAGAAAATAATTCATTTCTACCAGAAACTGCCACTTCTCATTAATTAAGACCAGAAGAAAATAACTGTGAAATTACAAAGAAAAACACTCAGTACCACATATTACTAGTCATAAGCAAAAGTGGAATTATGCAGTGACTGAAATGTATCTCAAAATATACCCTACCAACTCATAGCCAATCTATACTGTACCACCAAGACTGGAAGATTTCATACGGCACTGACTTCCTTTCAGTAATTTTATGACTAAGAATTACAGTAGTAATCATATGAAATAATTGTTCCTCTGTATATTCTAATTGTTGGCAGTGTCAGCTTACACCGCACATGCCATATATAGAATTTAAAACACACCAAAAATAACCAAAGTGTAACCCTATCATGTTTAGTCCATTTGAATGGAAGAATACCCAAGTATAAAATCTCAGGGGTTAAATCACAAAAGGGTGATGTAGGCCATTTACCCCGTAAAAAAATTCCAAAACTGTTTTACAAAAGGACACAGAAAGAACAAATGGTCCATGGATTCCACCACCTCAACACAAGTCTCCCTAGGGCAGTAACGATGTTCTACACTTTTATTTTTTAGGTTTCCTTTGACATTGAGTTTCCCATGTAGGGAAAGCCACATAACATCCCACATATAAACCGGTATACGGGTAGATGTCAACATCTTCCCAATCAATAGTTTATCTGAAATAGGTTTAAAGTCAAAACAGGCTGTATCGTGAAAAAAAGTAGATAGAAGATGTGCACATAGTGTTTTCCGGTCCTGTTGTGAAAAATGTTCCAGTACTAAACACCAAAGTTTTATTTTCTCAAAACATACCCTCAAAGTTTCTGGAATATTATACAAAGTACGCTGTTTTGGGATGCATGAATGAGGAAGCCAAAAGGGAGTATCCTCCAAGGAATCCAAACCCATGGGATCCAAATATCCTCAGATTTCAATAATAATGGTCTCAAGTTTACATTAGCAAAATTGTAAAAAGAAAACAATGGGATTAATCATTTTAATACCCCCATTTTTTCTCTCTAAACAATAAACACCCTTAATTGGATTCAGTCTACTACCCCAAATGCCTGAAAAAAACAACCATACATCCGGTCTCCAGCTTAGGGGTAGACTAAAACTGCAGCTAAATACAAAACAATTGGGAGTAAGAAGGTCTTAATCATATATACCCTTTTTAATTTGGACAATCTCCACTTATTCCACAGTAAAATTTTTCCATATGCAATGTCCAATTTGGAGGACCAATTTAAGAAGGCCAAATCCCCGGTACCAAAAAGAAGTCCAAGAATTGTACAGGTCCCTATCACAACAGGGATCCCAATTACCATAGATTCTAAAAAACTTTCTAATCCAAGGGAAGGCATTTACTTTTCCTATAGTTAACTCTGGCTCCCGTGAATTCGGAAAATTCCCAAAGTATTTGTCCCACTAAACAGGTCGAAGGTAAATCCCCCACAAGAAAGCAGATGATATCTGCATATGCAATACTTTTAATTTCTTCTGAGGTGCTAGAAAAAGAAACCTCCTGAATAGCAATATTATCATTAACGATGAATTAAAGGGTCCAGTGTAAAAAGATAAGAGAAGGGGACTCAGGGGACATCCCTGTCTAACTCCCCGGGTAACCATGCATGCCCTCCCATCCATCCATTACAGTATGCTAAAGCTTTAGCATTAGAATAACAAGATTTTATCAAAAAATAAAAGTACCGAATCCCATAACTAGCCAAACAGTCCCAAAGATATTCATGGTTTACCTGTCAAGGCCTTTTCCTGATCTAAACTAAGAATGAAACCAGTTAATTCTCCAGTCTCCCCGGGACAAAATTTCTCTTAATAAAATGAACCCATCCATTATACCCGGTCAGGAATAGTACAAGTCTGAGAAGAATGTATCAGAGTAGATGCACAAAGCAACAACCTGTTATTCACCAATTTGGTATACAATTTAAAATCAGTATTTAATAATGTGATGGGCGCCAATTTGAAAGGTCAGTCCTGTCCCCAGATTTATACATAAAAACCACCAACCCATTACCCATTGAATCAGGATATCCCTGAAACCATCATATCCTAAAATAACTCTAGGATTTCAGGTAACAAAACTTGCAGAATCACACTGTACAATTCATATGGAATTCCATCTGTTCCAGGTGCAGAATTCTTTTAACCATTGCAAAGTGGTCATTATTTCTGATTGAATAAGTGGTGACACCAGTACCCATTGATTGGATGACAAAACTTGTGGTAAAATACATTCTTCCAACCAAACCTTATGACCATCCTGGGAGGATTCCTGATGACTAATTAAAACTGCACATGCTCCTCTATGGCTGTCGAATTTCATACCTTTTGGAACAAAGACACCTTAGCATCCTGAATTAAAGACATCCGCTTTTGATATTGTTGTTGAGCACAGAATTGAAATGGATTCATAAAATCCTGTGAACCCTGGGTTCCAAATTTCCGTTCCTGTTCTAAAGATCTAAGTCTATTATATTGTAGATCATTCATTTTTCGCCCGGTTTCTGCTAATTCTGCAAGAATCATTTTATTTCCTTGGGAAGCTTGAAACACTAAATTCTGAAACTGTGTTTTGTAAATACAATATTGGTCCTTCTTAAATTTCCCATTTAATCTACCTATGTGTTGAAAGTATCTTTTAATATCTAGCTTTGTATCCTCCCACCATTCCTGTGAAGTATCATATAACATTTTAACCGATTTACGTACTTCTAATAAGGAAATAAAACCATCCTTAACAGTTGGAAGAGACAACAGTTCCAAGTTCAACCTCCAATACCCAGGCCCTTGTTGCATACCGTCATAATTAGAGACCATCAGTTCTATGATGGCGTGGTCAGATGGAGCAACAGGACGGTCCTATATTTTAATCTCCAAGGCAGGAGATATAAACCAGAAATCGATCCTAGTAGCTAGTTACCTCTGAAATAGGTCTTATCTGGCTGGCCAAAAAACTCAAGCATCGACCAAACCAGTTTGTGAAATCAAAGCAGCCAGGCAATTGGTATCACAATATAATTGTTGGGTTTGAGGACCCTATCCTTTAAATACAACCCACAATTGAAATCCTCCCAAGAAAACATAATGAGATATAAACAAAAAAGGCTGTATAGTGTTAAAAAGCTCAGTTCTAGCTGTCTTTGTTTGTGGGGTATATACATTAATAAACCGACAGCGCAATTTATTTAACGTAACATCTAATAAAGCACGGCCCAGGGCTATGTCCACTACCTGTATAGATTGTGCCAAAGGGGAATTTAAACAAATTCCAACCCCACAACAAAGATCCTCTCCAATAGACCAATAAGTCACTCCCCATTTCCATCCCGCAGAGGCTCTATCCATCTCTTGTCTGCTATGTAATCGAGTGTCTTGAAAGAATACCACATCATAAAAAAAAGCATATACCAAAAGTTGTTTTCTGTCTGACTGAATACTGTTAGTATTTAAAGAGGCCATAGTAATACTAAATAACGTATCCATTGCGTATAAAAACAAACAAAAAAAAACCCCATTAAGTGTTAACTAAAGGAGAACTAATTAATCTTGGAAAAAAATTGAAAAACATCAGGATTTCTTCCTGACCCATTTACGGGAACCCATCCTAGATTTATTTTTTTGAGGGATAGTTAAATCTTCTGTAGAACGCTCAGTGTCTGATCCTCCATCCGCTTGAGAGGAGTGAACCGAAACCGAGTCTGATTCTGTACCTGCATCAGGTTCTTCAACCTGCAAGGTGGAAAAGGTGTTTTGCACTGGGAGATGGAAGACTTCTGAAACAGATGCTGCAGTTTTCTTCTGTAAACTCCTTCTTCGATTATTAACTACAGTGAAGGCACCTTCTGGTGGAAGGGGGGAGGTATAAAACCTACATCACCAGATACCTCTAGTACTAAAGGTTCTGCCTCAGATGGAGGCATGTGAGAAACAAAACAGAAGTGGATAAGGCCCTCTTAGGTAGGGGAGGGGCCCATATTGTTTCAAAGCCAATTTTAATGCAATATTCAAATAAAATCCTGAGTGGTATAATCCTTGTCTGCAGTATTATGGGCTGCCCAAGGACAATCCATAAAGGAATGCTGTTCTCACAAAGACTACACTTGGGAGGATGATGACAGTAAGTCATAATATGCCTCACTTCCCCACATTGGGCACATTTCATTGTATCACAGGTTTGACTCAAATGTCTACTGGAACCGCATTCATAACAATGGCGTGGCTGTCCAGGATAAAAAATAAAACCCTTGTCACGACCCAGGTAAAAACAACTTGGTAGATGTTGAAGTCCATCCTCCGTTTGTGGTAAAGTCACCTTATACCTCCACCCTCCATTTCAAAAACCTTCAGAATCTAAAATTGGTTCTGGATTCCCTTGTATTTGACAACGTTTCTCCAGCCAGTATGAAATGTCCATAATATTCACCTCTTCATTCCTGAATAAGACAGTGATCACTTTAAAAGTTTGTTTTGTTAAAGGTATAGCTTGAAAGTGGGTCCAAGCTGGGTTCATTTTAAACAGGGCATACTTCATCCAGAAACGATTCAAGATGTCAGGGGAATGAAAACTTATGTCATATGTAGATTCTCCCGGTGTATGAATCAAAGCATACACTTCCGAGGGAGAAAACCCCAGCATCTGCTTCAATAGAACTTTCCACACATAAAAGCGGTCTGGCATCGTATCCACTGGTCCTAAAAACCGCAGCCAAACTGCATTCCTGCATTTAGCTAAAGCAACAGGTTTTTGAAATAAACTAGCAAAAGTGAGAGCTGTCAGGGCTGGGGTTACTGACTCATTGTCAGGAGGTACTATAGGAATAGATCCCAGCGCTTCTTCCGACGGGGGAATCACTAGCCACAGTAATGTTTTCCATAGGCCCCTGCTGTGCTGGAGACTGTATAGGGGAGAAGGAAATGGAATCTGCTTGTGAAATGGGCAAGTCCATCATCGCCATCTCTGCATCTGTATTAGCAGATAAAGTGTGCCCTGAAACAGGGTCTAAGGCTGACTACATACGGTTTAGTAAACAGGACTGTATCACGCCTGTGCATATTGTGTAGGACGCCATCCACAGTTCCCCCAGTACCCCCGTGACACTCCCCAAACCCAGAAGCGGAATATCGGGATCTGCAACCCACTGACCTGTTTCTGTTTGGATCCAACCAGCTCATTCCAGTGCCCATTCCGGAGACCATGCCGAATCATGCTGTGAGTGATTTTCCAATCCTGTGTCTTTCCCTGATGTAGTATCCTCTATTAGAGGGCCCGCTGCAAAAACTTTTGCTGTAGACGCCGTAGAAGGCGACGGTGAACCTTGAATCGAGTGTTTCCTTTTTTTTTCTTCGGCATGCAGTTTAGCTGCTCTGTAATCAGCCTCAGCCTGTAATAAGAGGTCCTGTTTCACATGGACCACTGCGTCTAAATCTTCATCGCCCTCCACAGGTATGGGGCCTGCTCCGGGACTTCCTGTAACACCTAGTGTCACCATCATAGAGGAGTGTAGCAAAACTCCATTTTCGGTGGATCCTCCACCCGTTGCTATCACAGCAAGCAGCGGGGGCTGAGGTACGATATGCTGGCCACCCTGAGGGTGCATTCCAGCCGTACCATGTTCCCCGCTGAGCCTTGCTAACTCACCAGCCACAGCATGTCCTCCACTGTCCTCCTCCTCCGCCATCTTGGTCCCACAGGAAAATGGGTCCCCCCTGCTCACAGGAAGCAGGAAGTAGGGGAATTTCCCCGGTGTCTTGGACAACATTCTCCATGTCAATAAACCAGGTCCATGCAACCCACCACCCGGATATACCTGGAAACAAGCTGTAACAGCTTAGTGTACATTTCATAGTTAAACATTACAAATAAATAAGAATAAAAAATGTTTATTTACTAGTGCTTGTTTTATATAATACATTTGTTTAGTTGAATTTTTTTTTACTTTTCTTAGAGATGTAAAACGCTTTCCAGCAGTGCAGGTGTTAAACCTTAACAGATTTGGCAATGAACTTGGTAATTATTCCAACTGACTATGAAGAGTCAGTATCAGTCATGTGATCTGCAGATCATGTGACTGTGAGGCAGTGGAACATGGCTGCCATCAGCTTCAGAGGTATCATCTCTCAACTGACGTGCTTCTCTCAGTGTTTGAAAATTATTTGAAAACCTCAGTAGTTGTAAGGTAAGTTCAGTATTTATTATATTTTAGAATGTTACTTTTAAAATGTGCTTGTTGGGAAGTGAACCCAAAGTGTTTGCAAAGCTATCTTTATGAGCGGCTTTTAAAATATGTTGTTTGGGGGGGCTCAAATTGTTGAAACCTTTTTTATGAAAGTCTGTTGGTTTTAAAATGTGATTTTAGGAAGACGCAAATTGTTAAGAAACCCTCTTTTAAAAAAAAAAGTCTAGTTTTGAGGTTGAAGTAAGACATTTTATAAAAGTTGTCGGTGTTATAATTGATTAGTTTATTGATTATGTCACAATTGACTGAATAGTATGCATTATGGATTCGGTTTATATGCATTATGGGGAAATAAACATACAGTTTTCCTATGGAGAAAAAGGCCTAACCATGTATTATAAAATAGATAGGAGAAATCCTGGAAGCTGATTGTCTGAAGCAGTCTTTCAGTTGTAATAATATCTCAGCACATCACCACAGTTCAACACTGATTACTAAATTTTGCCATTTTTGAACACTTTGGGACCATTTTATCATCGCAAAAATACACTCCAGGGTGTGGTATATCATGGGATATAATCACTTTGTCAATCATTAAATGCACTCAGCATTGCCTCATGCCTCACAACACACCCACGGCATGACAGTACCTCATGATAAAGTATAAAACTATTTTCACACAAAGTTAGTTTAGCACAAACACAAATGTAAACATAATTGTGCAAATTTAATTTAGTGCTGCATCGTGAGTACCGTATTCACTGTAATGGGAAAAAAATGCAAACAACTCCAGTGAGTGCAAATTTATTGTAGCACTAATCTGTGCTACAGCGAAAATAGCAAAACATTTTTGACAGTGAAAATGTTAACTTTTATAATATCACACCCCACTGTGTATTATTGTTTAACTATGTAATCATTGTAGCAGTTCTACTATGCCCCTAGCATTAAGGTTACAACTGCTGCTCTTTGTTAAATCCTTTTTTTCCAACATTACTAATCCAGCTGTTGACAGATGGAATAATTTGAAATTCGGCATATGTATTCTGGGGTCCAGGATCCCTGGATCTTGAGAATTTGGTGGCAGTTGGTTCAGCTGTTTAAAATTTCTAGGAGGTTGAATACATGAAAAAAAATGTCATTTTGAAGAGGTTTTTACTCACTGATAGTAAAAAATGGCACTGTCTTGAAACAAGAAAATGTCATGTTAGTTAGAGGTTGGCCCAAGGATGATTCTTTAAAAGTTTGTTTTACAGAGAACTTTGTAGCTTTTAAATTATTAAAAAATCAATAGCACATGTGCGATTAATTTCTAAAACAATTTTCATGAGGTGTTTTTCGTGACAATGTCATTTCCCAATTTCGTGAGGTGAAATTAATTTTCATGAGATAAATCTTCCATTTTCGTGAGGTGAAATTAATTTTCATGAGATAAATCTTCTATTTTCATGAGCCTTAGCAGTCATGAAAGTAGGTAAAAAAAGTGAAAACTTTTATGCATCAAAAACAATGAAATGATAGAGCTGTAGTCCAAACTTGTGTGATTAAGAAAGTGGGATGTAAGGCTGATGCTTTAACTGTTTAACAAAATAGATTTTAAACTATTTAATGAAATTAGTCTGCTGCAGCCAGTTTTCCTGCATGCCAAACCCATTTTGTGAGCATAAGCGGTCACAAAACAGGGTAAATGAAAAGAAAACTTTGCACAATAAAAACAAATAAAAATGCTTGCAACTTTAGTTTGAAACTTGTGTGGTTGACAGAGGTGGATTCTTCAAGTGTTTTTTTTTTAGTTTGTTTTAAAAACAGTACTTTTTAAATTATTAATGAAACTAGGTTGTTCATTGCCACTAAAACAAGGTATGTTTTCGTGATTTGAAAATCTGTTTTTTTGTGACTTGCTAACCTGTTTTCATGAGACACAAATTCCACTTTCTGGACAATAGATGGTTTTGTAGGGCCACGTGCAAAGCAAGCTGCACGAGTTAAGTGGCCATGCAAGTCACTCACATAGTCCAGTACATATCTGGCACAGTGTGTGCAGGGCCACTCACAAAGCTAGTGACAGCTATGGCACAATTTGTGTCACCAAGCAGCTGCTTTATGAACTGCCTGAAGGACTACTCAGGAAGCAAGCTACAGGTCTTACTCAGAGCTCATAATTATGTTTAAGAAGGGTGTAAACTGAGCCAGATTGCTAGTGCAGTGGTAGGGCTTCCGCTTTCAACAATGATGACCTGGGTTTGGGAACATGCCAGGGTCATTGGAGGCCAGCCAGGGGAGAAGGACTTGGTGACTCAATGGATGCTCTCCTCCTCTGGGGTGTACTGTGTCCCATTGCTTTACTGCCACCTGGGTGACCACAGGAGGAGTGGCTGGAGAGCAATATGGAATAACAGCTTTGGTGTGCGGCTGTTGTTGCGTGCTTCTGGTGTGTCTGTGCCCAGTGACGTTTTCCTGGGGGGGGGGGTTAAAGGGAAAAAATGGGCCCGATCCAGGAGGATGGAACCTCTATCTGTTCTCCACATCCATTCCAGAGCCTAGCTGCCACTGCCTCTGGTAGGGTCCTTTGGGTCGGGTCTTCACCTCCACCTCAGGTGATGGGATAGATCAAGGAAGAAAAACTACAAGAACTGAATGGTGACTCCAGCCTTGGGGGGCATAGCCAGGGAGACAGCACAATGGTGTGCCATGGGTGGGCCATGGAGGAACGAGATAGTTTGACAGGAAAGGTCTTGGAGGAGGGGATGGTGCTTGGCTGAAGGAGGTCCTGGTCTGTGACCCCAGGGACAAAAAGAAAAAAAAGAATAAGATAAAGTGTCAATTGTTATAAATCCTGTAATTGCCAAAGCTGTCTCAATGCATCTAACAGGGTTACAGCACAAAGTGTAAAATGTGGAAAATCAAGAAATTAGGATTAAAAGTCCCTGGAACACTGACAGATATGTTGTGGACTGTTCCTTGGGACTGAACAACTACATAATGCAGTTTCGCATTACCATAACATCAGCACTGTCTCATCAAACAAAGAAAATGACAGGGGCTGAACTGGTGGCATAGAGGCTAAGGCATTAAATGCCTTACCGTCTGCCATGCCAGCGACCCGTGATCAGCAATGAGCATTGGTTGACAGGGGTCACTAGGGTGGAGAAGCTCAAGCATCTCAGGGAATGCTGTCCTCTCCTGGGGAAGGGTGGCCAGCTCTCTTGGCCCATGACGCCACCCAGTGGAGGCCAGTGGCAGTGCAGGCTCGGTAACTCGAAGGATGGGCTGTGACAGCACAGGACATATGCACTTCCACATGCACATCCTGGTGCCACAGCACAGGGAGGAACCAGAAAATATGGAAAACTGGGACCAGGCTTTGTGAAGCCTTGCCATGTCTTCGTGACCCACACTGTCACTCCAGTTCAGAGTGAATTCTAAATATGTGTGCTTCTGGGAGGATGGACTCCGGCTAACCGCCATTGGGTGAAATCTGCAGAGGAACCAAACTGCCGACGGAGAGATGCATGGGATGGTCACGGTGCATGGGAAGATGTCTAATTAGCCACCAAATCTGCCAAGAGAGGACAAAACCTTTATGGAAGAAACAGAAAATGACCCAACAGTAGCACGCAAAGGGTATCGATATGAGGTTAATGTCAACACTGCATTGCATGATCATACAAACCCAAGGAACACCACGCCATGGGTTCGCAAAGTTCAGGGACATTTAACCCCAATTTTTTTACTTTCCATACTTTTACACTTGGTGCTGAAAGCCTACTAGATGCATAATCATTTATTTTCAATTGATATCTTACATAAATGTAGTCCATAGTTGAGACTTACAGTGGAAAACTATTGCCCTGAGGATGAACAAGTGACCAACAGTGGCTTATAATGCCGGAAGTCGCAACCAACAGTGGCTTATAATGCCGAAGTCGTAACCAACAGTGGCTTATAATGCCCCAAGTATAACCAATAGTGGCTTATAATGCGCAAGTCACAACCAACAGTAGCTTATAATGCCGAAGTCACAACCAACAGTGGCTTATAATTGCTGATGGCAACCAACAGTGGCTTATAATGCCGAAGTATATGTGATGGCTTATAATGCGAAGTCGCAACCAACAGTGGCTTATAATGCCTGAAGTTGCAGACTAAGCGCAATATTGCCACTGGTGGTCCCTTTTCCAACCTGAGGGATAGTTTTCCAGTATGAGCTGATAACTAACCCGTATTTGTTTTACTATCCATTTTTAATGGCAGATGTATACTGCTTTTTGTCAGCTTGAAATAAGCTTTCTGTTTTTAAGTGCAGCTTTCTGTTTCTGTTAACCAGCAGCTGAATTAAGTGAGCTGGAGCTGCGTTTCATGTGCAGCAACAATGCTGCTTCTTTTTTTTTTAAATACTTTCTTTATTGCTCTGCGTGGTACGTAGAATAAAAACATTAAACTTACCGATACAGGGAACATTTCGACTATGTAGAATACATCTTGAACCTTACAAGTGTTAAATTGTGCAGCAATGCTTAACAAGAAGAAGCAGCAGCTTTTAACAAGCATCTGCACTGCAGCAACTTTTAATTAGCAACAACTTTTAAGATCAGCAGCTAGTTTAAGGAAACGTAGAAACATAGACTTTGACGGCAGATAAGGACCTCTTGGCCCACCCAGTCTGCCCATTTTCCTACCTATTGGATAAGCTGCAGATCCTAGTTAACCAACAACCTACTCCCTCTTACTCCCCACTATAATTGCCTTATGTCTGTCCCATGCATTCTTGAATTCCCCCACTGTTTTTGACCCCAAGACCTCCTCAAGAAGGCCGTTCCATGCGTCACCCACCTCTCTGTGAAAAAATACTTCCTCACGTTGCCCCTGAGCCATCCTCTTCTGTCTTCAAATTATGCCCTTGTTCTTGTACATCTCTTTTTCTGAATGATGCTACCTTTTGCACTGTGTTGATTCCTTGAGGTACTTAAAAGTTTCTTTTGTGTCCCCCTCCCTTTCCTTGAGGGTATACATATTAAGCTCTTTTAGTCTCTTTGTATGGCTTTTGTTGCAGACCCTGCACCATTTTAGTTGCACTCCTCTGGACTGCCTCCATCCTGTCTATGTCCTTGTGGAGATGGGGTCTCCAGAACTGCATGCAGTACTCCAGATGGGGTCTCACCAACTGTCTGTACAGAGGATGACAACTTCCTGTTTTCTACTGGTGATGCCTCTCCCTATGCATCCCAGTATCCCCCAGCCCTCCTTACTGCCTTCTCACATTGCTTGACTACTTTTAGGTCATCTGATATGACTACCACCAGGTCCCTTTCCATTTTTGTTGTTAGTACCTCTCATTGTGTGCTCTTCCCTGTGTTTTTGTTTCCAGGTGCATTTGCACTCCTTTGCATTCAATCTAAGCTGCCATGCTTTTTTATTCTATTTTTGCACTGCAGCCCCAGGGCATCCTTCAGAGTACCCTCGCGATGCTTGTCTCTACTCCTTGCCTGAAACCCCCCGCTCTGGCCTCCCCCCGACCCCCCCATGGCATGTCCAGCCCCCCGGATCACACATCCCCAGGGGCGGGCCTGCCCTTCCATGACAGCCTGTCTGAAATTAGAGTGGCTTGCCATGGGGATGGGTCAGGCATGGGAGGTACAGGTGCAGGTGGGTCCGACACTTGGGATGTAGGCAGGTCCCCAGAGTCTCCTTCTTCTCCGCTGAGGCTGCAGGATTATTCCATGTTTTTCCCCCATGGAGTTCGGATGTGCAGTGACATCTTGGGCACGCATATGCCGATGTCCACTGCAGCTCCGCCCCCACTTCTGTAGTGTTGCTTGTTCCTGGCCATCCCTGACCACTGTCAGGGGCCGCTCAAGGCGGCACTTCCCTGAAACACCTTCCTGGGAAGGAGAGCAGTCCTCCCGGATGCTCAGTCCCTTCCTCCCCTGCCGACCCCCAGTGGCCCGAGCTCACCCCTCGACCATCGGTCACCGCGTGCGCGAGTGGTGGCATCCGCACCTCAACCCTCAGCGCCACTGAGCTGGGAAAGCTGCCATACCTTTGACCATTCCTCCAACCTTGCCAAGTCCCTGCTCATCCTCATGGGCACTGCTGATGCTCAGAATGTTGGCTGGTTAGCGGGCAATAGTTCTGACTCAATTGACTGCAGTCACAGCAACAGCGCTATTGTGAAAACTATGTTTTTGTCGTAATGTGACAGTGTTTTAGCCAATCTGATTGCAAGTTACTATTTAAGAGTTTTATATACATAAATATATACCTCTGTATACCACCACTACATTCATGTGTTATTAACTAGTGTTGCTTGGATAGTATCCTACCAGGTCGGATACGGGATACCACCATTTTGGTCAAGTATTGGATAGCATCAGATAGCATAGACATCTGACCAGGGATCCGACCTCCTAGGATCCACTGTAAGTATCCGAGATATCCGTAGATCCGACCATGAGATTCGGGTATCATTGGATCGAACTATCTGGTTCTAGGTCAGATACCAGCACTATCTGATGGAGGATAGTCAGAGCCACAGAAGCACTATCCAAGCACCACAATATGACCTTAATGGCACATTAATACCTAACATATACTATATATATATAAATAATAGTGGTGCAGTAGTGTCACTATAGTTAGGGTTGAGCAGGCACTTTAAACCTCAAATTTTGCACTTTGATAACTTTGCAACCATTTAGAGTATCTGCACATAATTTGGTGCTCCGCATTCCTGTGGGAAGATCTCTTGACATGACAAGTTTTGTTTTGATCGGATTTGCAGATTTTGCTCAGCGCATAGTGAAATAAAACACATTTTTTGCAAATTCTTTCCCATTTTCCCTGGTTTTTCTCATCACACTGCGGCCACACCATTTGGAAGTTTGGCCTGAAATGTTCAGGGTAGAAAGATCTTGCCCAAAGAACAAGTCAGCATTGGTTTGGTGAAATAAATATTAATCCATTCCAAAGTTATTCAATTTTGAAATTTTGGGTTCTGAGCATGTTCAGTCTTTTGGATAGATGTATAAATTGCGAACAAGGATTTGCCTCATGAACAAGGATTTTGACAGCTCACAAACAAGGATTTATAAAGTCGGTCATGAGCCGCCATCTTGTTTTTAATTAATTTTTGGGGCAAAAAAAACTTGTAACTTACCCCAGGGGTATCTTCTGTGGAGATTAAAGTATGGGTTTTGTTCAGGGTGATGCCCTCTACAAACCCATGGCTTTAGTTAACTTTAGTTTTGTCAAAAAATGGCTGTTTTTAAATTTTAAAATCCTTGTTCGCCACTGGCTTCCAATTCTTGTTTGTGAGGTGTCATAATCCTTGTTCGCAAGCTTATCCTTGTTCGTGAGGTGTCAGGATCCTTGTTTGTGAGGGGACGACCTGATGACCCTATCTCACGAACAAAGATTTTTCATTAACAGGATTTTGACACCTCACGAAAAGGGTTATAAAAAGGTATCCCTGTTGGTGAGTGTCAAAATCATGACCATCAATCCTTGTTCAGTGAGGTGTCAAATCCTTGTTCGTGAAGGGATGACCAGATGGCCCTATCTCATGAACAAGAATTTCTGATGAACAAGGATTCTGATACCTCATGAACAAGGATCTGGCTTATTTAACAAGGATTTTGACACCTCACAAATGAGGATTATAAAAGGAATCCCTGTTCATGAAGTGTCAAAATCCCTGTTCTTGGGTGTCAAAACTTGTTCGTAAGAAATCCTTGTTCATGAGGTGTCAACAGTCCTTGTTCGTGAGGAGATGCCCAGATGGCCATATCTCACGAACAAGGATTTCTACAACAAGGATTTTGACGCCTCACGAACAAGGATTTGGCTCGCAAACAAGGATTTTGACACCTCATGGACAGGGATTTTTAAAGGTTGCTGTTTCTTTGCCAGTTCACTGCAAAGAAATAGTTAGGACTTTTGGCTTGAAATTTGCAGGGTAGAAAGGGGTTGTCCCAGAGATGTTACTTGTGCTGATTTGGTGTAAAATTTGCATTGGTTCCATAGTTATAGCATTCCAAAGTTGAGAAATTTCCCATAGGATTACATCGTGGCGACTGCGGTGCCTTTCGGTGGCTATATCTTGAAAATGGTTCGAGATACGGATTTTTTGTTAAGTGCAGCTTAACACGGTACAGGTTACCAGCCCATCATTACAACTGCCATGGAATTTTTTCCAGGGTTGCTATAGTTACTGAGATATTGCAACATTTGCAGCACAAAGGGTTACTTGGAATGTGTGTAGGTCTCTGCTGTATCTCTACAATTGGCCCTCAGGCCCACATATGGATACCATTATGGCAGTAATGGGACAGCTGGACCATCTATTATGCAATACTGGACCCTGCACTACCACAGAGATGACAGTTCATTACAGTGTCTGTGCACTTATGGATAGATGGGAGCATAGGCCTGTAGGGACCTATGCTCCAAAAACTGATCCATGCCCTGTGCTCCCAAACCATATAATGGTAAGATTACACTTTCTCAAAAAAAAAAAAAGGAAATTTATTGCAAAAAAAACTTTGTTAATGCATCAGTTACGGTTGAAGGGAAATAAGGCATTAGGGTTGAGACCCTAACCCCCCCTCACCCTACCACCCCACCCTCCACAGACCAACAGGTGACAGGGTGTATCTTGGTGAGTTAACTCTCACCCCATTCTCCTATACTGTACTATGTCAGCTTTCTTACACATGGAATGGGGTGAGAGTTAGGCCTGATTACCTCCTCAGTGTCCCACATTGCTGGGGTGGGAGGGTCTCTAAATGCTGACACAGGGATTGGGCCTCTAGATGTCAGCTACAGTTTAATAAAATAATGGCCTGCGGTGGGGCAATATATGAGAATTATGGGGATGGCAATCAGAGGGTGGGGAGATGCTGCTAGACACCAGGGATCATTACAAAAACAAGGGATGGCGATCGGAGATGGGGGTGGGGGTGCCACTGGACACCAGGGATTATTATAAAATCATGGGGACGGTGATGGGGGGGTGCCACTAGACACCAGGGCACATTTTTTTTTTTAAATGGGGACAGCAATCGAAGGGCAGGGGTGCCACTACACACCAGGGATCATTACAAAAACAATGGGGATGGAGATCAGAGAGTGGGGAAGGTGCCACTAGACACCAGGGATTATTATAAAAATCATGGGGACGGTGATGGGGAGGGTGCCACTAGACACCAGGATTATTATAAAAATCATGGGGGCGGTGATGGGGGTGCCACTAGACACCAGGGATTATTATAAAAATCATGGGGACGGTGATGGGGGTGCCACTAGACACCAGGGATTATTATAAAAATCATGGGGACGGTGATGGGGAGGTGCCACTAGACACCAGGGATTATTATAAAAATCATGGGGACGGTGATGGGGGGGTGCCACTAGACACCAGGGATTATTATAAAAATCATGGGGACGGTGATGGGAGGTGCCACTAGACACCAGGGATTATTATAAAATCATGGGGACGGTGATGGGGGTGCCACTAGACACCAGGGATTATTATAAAAATCATGGGGACGGTGATGGGAGGGTGCCACTAGACACCAGGGATTATTATAAAATCATGGGGACGGTGATGGGGGGGGTGCCACTAGACACCAGGGATTATTATAAAAATCATGGGGACGGTGATGGGGGGTGCCACTAGACACCAGGGATTATTATAAAAATCATGGGAGATGTGATGGGAGGGTGCCACTAGACACCAGGGATTATTATAAAAATCATGGGGACGGTGATGGGGAGGGTGCCACTAGACACCAGGGATTATTATAAAAATCATGGGGACGGTGATGGGGAGGGTGCCACTAGACACCAGGGATTATTATAAAAATCATGGGGACGGTGATGGGGGTGCCACTAGACACCAGGGATTATTATAAAAATCATGGGGACGGTGATGGGGGTGCCACTAGACACCAGGGATTATTATAAAACTGGGGATGGTGATCGGGGTGGGGGTGCCACTAGACACCAGGGCTCATTTAAAAAAAATGGGTATGGTGATCGGAGGGTGGGGGTGCCACCGACACCAGGGAAGATATTTTATGGGAACAGTGTATGTGTGTGTGGGGGGTCACCTCACCAAACTCAAGGGAAATGGCAGGGCGGCTTACAGCTCACACTGTAGCCAGCAGCAGAAGTTCAGCTGTGGTTGCAGAAGTCAAGAAAATCCACTGTTCTCATACAGAGAATGCGGGGGGGAAGGCTCCTCTGGTTAAGCTGGGCACCCTGGATTTTGGGTGCCCAAACAAAATATTTCTGGCCCTAATTTTGAAAAACAAACATCAGAATCTAGCTAAACAAGCCCATTCTGGTGTTTGATTTTTAAAATGACAACATTTTAATGTATTTCCACCCTTTTTAGTTGCTGAAAAAAAAAAACAAGATGGCTTCTCACTAAAAAGGATTTTTCTCTCCTGAAAAAGGAACTGATCTCGTGAGAATGAATCATTTTTCGAGAGATCAAATCCTTTGCTGAACTTTTTACCTCTATCCTGAAAAATGAACTTCCCATAGGAAATAATGGGAACTTAAAAACTGAATAACTTTGTAGCAGGTTAATATTTTTCCATCAAACAGTTCTGTTACCAAAGTTCTTTCTACCATAAAAAAATCACACCAAAATTCCACACCGTCTCGGCGCAAGGTGATGAGAGAAAAAAAAATGCAAAAAGTGGTGACTATTAACTTTTTTACTACACACTCTGGATTTCAGAATCCACACATGTAACTGGGATGAAACTTGCCACATCAACAGATCTACCCCATGGGACAGCGCATACCAAATTTTGTGCAAATCTCTTGAATGGTTGCAAAGTTATTAAAGTGCAAAATCTGAGGTTTAACATTAAACAGGCTACTCAACCTTAACTATAGGGGCATGACCGTGCCCCTGTATTAATTTGTTATTAACAAATTAATAACACATTACTGCTCAACACACTACAAACCATCCTAATAACACATGTAAGAAACCTCTTAATAACATATGCAGCAGCCACCCTATCCCCTAAAAACACTATGGTAAAACATACGACATAGCAACAAGTGCCCAGCCTAATGCATGATATAAAATAAAAGATGGCAAAGTCTGGCATACTCATGAAATAATACCATCTGTGGGTTGAACAAGCTCGTAAATGCCACTCAACCTTCGGGCTTGTGGCCTTATGGCTTATTCGACCCCCTCGATGTTATTATTTCCTGCTACCACACTTTGCCATCATTTATATCTCTCTCTCTTGATGAGATAAAAGATATCTCAGGCTGGCCCAGTGGCACTGAGGGTTGAGGCACTGGATGTCGCACCTCGCTTCATGCTGGCGACCCGGGTTTGGGGATGAGCTCGGGTCACCGGGGGTCAGCAGGGAGAGAGAAAGATTGAGCGCCTAACGGTGGCTCTCCTTCTCTGGGGAGGGTTCTGTGCAAGTCTTGCTGATCTACTGCCATCTCTCGGGTGAAGCCGGGGTTGACAGTGCAGATCGGGTCACGCAGGGGGCACGGGACGGCGTCAGCCGAGAGCCCTGGGAGGAGTTGTGTCTTCAAGCCTACCTCCCAATTGGCTCTCCTAGAGTGCCGACGTCTGCAGGGAACAGAACATGGAAAATGGTGGCCCATCACTCCTAGGTGATGACCCCTTGCTTAGTGCATTGGCAACCGCCAAGACAGGAGCAGACTCCGCTGTGCAACATCCGTTCCACCATTGTGTGGGAAGAAGATAAGAAGGGGACCGCTCCTTGTCCCACCCGGGGGGATATCCGGGGATACCTAGGGCTACTGAAGGGGTGAGCACTCTAGGGGCAGACTCCTGTGTCAGGACGCCGAGGTAGCGAGGCATGTAGGGGCTCTGATTGAGTGAAGTGATGTGGCAGGAAGGAGACAAAAAGATCAAAGATAAAAAAAAAGATATCTTGGCAGGTGACATCAGTAACAGCAATATGTCAAAAATATTGTTGTTATCATTGTCACAATGGATATTTTTAAAGTTGCAGTCATCATAGTGGAATACTGAACCAGTCAGAGAGCAGCTTTCACAATGCTGTAGACATCACAGTGCCTGGTGCAGCACTGAAGCCAGCTTTTAAACCCAAAAGAAAACAGAAAACTCTTCAAACAAATGCAATGTTAAAAGCTATAACTTGTAAAATATGGTTATATCTCGAATATACAATAGCCTTACTCAAAATTTATCATCACTTGATAGTGGACAGGACTTTCATAACTCACTTGTGGCTCTGCCACTCACGAGTTATCATCCTGTTCTCTCACACTTGAATATAAATGGCCTATTTTAAGTCAGATCATTGCATATCCCATATAAATTATATCTTCACCAGAAAAATCTATGTTAATGCACCAGTTAGTGTTCAGCGTAATGCCATAAAAGTAGGCACAAGTAAATGCAGACTGTTATTATCAGGTAAGACAAAAACATACAGCTGTTTCCAGATGCCTCAGAAGGCATCCATCATTAGTCTAGTGTTCTGCAGCCATGAATACACATGCATACTGCAAGACATTCACATCCCTTCTGGCTGCAGATAGAAAATCATGATGCTAAAATCAGTATACTGCTTCTGTCTGGAGAAGCACAGGCTCATGCAGAGCCAGTGAGTCTGCAGTCACAGATACAAATCCATGACCCAAAATTACAAGAGTACTTCTGTCTGCAGATACACATGCACAGTGTCAGAAACACCCATACTCACTTCTGGCTGCAGATGCATGAGCCACTGTGAAGCCTGTGCTTCTGTAGGCAGAGATAAATCCATGGTACCCAAAATTACAGTAGTACTTCTGAATGCAGAAACACAGATCCCAGTGGGGCCAGTGCTTTTACAGCCATAGATACACATTTACAGTGTAAGGCATACACCTACTTCTGTCTGCAGAAATGCAGGCCTCTGTGAGGCCTGCACTTCTCACTGACCACAATACATGCACAGCATAACACATACACACCAACTTCTGGCTGTAGATACAAATCAACAATACCCACATTATAACACTGCTTCTCTCTGTGAAGTACAGGCCCCTACAGGTACATATGCACACTGCAAAACATAGACAGCCACACTGTTACATTTGTAAACAGCAGGGATGGAGTATGTTTTCTTAAAGTAAAGTGTGCTGTATGAATTTTTTCAAAGGTAACACATTAGTGCTACAACATCTGTGTCCTCTGGAAACAGTTATATGTTGTTTGTCTTACCTGATGATGGCTGTGTGTGGTTGCTTGTGTGGTGTAATCCTTTTGCTGCTTGGGGGGAGTTAGCATTGGGACCCTAACGCCACTTTCCCTACTTTTGTGGCATTAAGTTGAACCTTAACTGGTGCAGTAACACAGTTTTTTTTGCAGTGAATTGCCTTCTTTTTTCGAGAAAAACTAAACTGACAACAGTACTCCCGCTTGCAGAAGCACTGGCCCCACAGCGCAAGAAATGTACTGCCACTTCTGTGGCCACACATAGAAACAGTACTTCTGGCTGCAGAACAGATGTATTGAAGCGAGTGGTGTGGCACCGCACCTTTACACTAAATGGAGCCACGGCGCGTCTGCCTATTCCCTCCCGGACTTTACAAAATTAAAATAAAGTAAGTTACAGCACATAAACTAAAGGCTTTTCCTTGTGAAAAGCTTAATTGGGGTATGTCTTTGGGGGAAGGGAGCTGAAAATGTGGACAACTTTCCTTTAAATGTATGTATGTGCCTATAATAAGATGATTATGAAGGCAGATAACATTGAACTATTATTTTTTAAATTTACAGAATTTTTTTCAGGCCTTGTTGAAGGTTTACATGAATAAAGGTAGCAGCCACACGTGTGATGGCAGTCAGGGATGTGTGGTTAGCATTGATTTTATTATGAAGAGGTTCACTCAGACCACTGTATATTAAATTTATACAGCATCAGTTTATTAGTTCTACCTTTAAAATCTTCTGATTGTATGAAGATGTAACTGCTTTTCTTGGATTTCAACTGCTGACTTCAGTTCTGCGCATGGCTATTGTAGTGCCATCAACATTGTGAAAGCTGCTCTCATATATATACTATATATATATATATAGTGTATATATATATAGAGAGAGAGAGAGAGAGAGGGAATAAATAACGGACAAGGGTGGTATACAAGGATGTATACCCACCAAGGAACTATTAGGGCTATAAGGTGGACATGTGGCTTTAGTTCTCTAACTAGCCCTCAAGATGGGTATACTTACAAGTGCCACCCTTACCCATTGTTTGTTCAGTATTATACAATGGCAAGAAAATTTCCAGGGCTCTGATTGGTCAGTGTGGCCTGAGACAGTGATGTTATTACACAATAACCTCACTGTATTGATTTGTAGGATGATTGTTTGGAGCTACTGTTAAGAAACAGAGATATATTGCTACACTAAAAATCTATTAAAACCTTTTTTAAATATTATTTTATTTTGTATAACATCGAGCCATTGTATAATTGCAATAAGGCACTCCAAGGTGTGTGTTATTGTGTAATAACGTCACTCCTGTGGTGATGGAAGCACTCAGGCTTCACCTCATGCTTCAACTCACCCCAGAGTGATACGTATTAATAACAACAATTCTGTCGTATTTTATTGCTTAATTATACATTAGATGGTTGTTGTTATGGAGATTGCATTTATGTATCACTTTATGGAGCCTGAAGGTCTCTTGCAGCAAGGGAGAATGGTGTGTAGTGAATGCAGTGGGAGATTTCTGGGTTTGGGAGGGTTTGTGTAAATGTCTTTTTTTCCAGGTTCTTTGCAGGTTGTTAAGTGGCTTGGCTAGCTTCCTAATGCTGTGTTAATTGTGTTATTAGTGGTATCCCATAGGGTTTATTGTAGTGCAGGTATATACTTTAATTGATTGATTAGTGGTATATATAGCTGCAATTAGTGCAGGTATAGAGCTGTAATTAGTGCAGGTATAGAGCTGTAATTAGTGCAGGTATAGAGCTGTAATTAGTGCAGGTATATGGCTGTAATTAGTGCAGGTATAGAGCTGTAATTAGTGCAGGTATAGAGCTGTAATTGTGTAGGTATATAGCTGTAATTAGTGCAGGTATAGAGCTGTAATTAGTGCAGTGTATATAGCTGAAATTAGTGCAGGTATATGGCTGTAATTAGTGCAGGTATAGAGCTGTAATTAGTGTAATATAGCTGTAATTAGTGCAGGTATAGAGCTGTGATTAGTGCAGGTATAGAGCTGTGATTAGTGCAGGTATATAGCTGTAATTAGTGCAGGTATATAGCTGTGATTAGTGCAGGTATGGAGCTGTAATTAGTGTGGTATAGAGCTGTAATTAGTGCAGGTATGGAGCTGTAATAGTGCAGGTATGGAGCTGTGATTAGTGCAAGTATGGAGCTGTAATTAGTGCAGGTATAGAGCTGTAATTAGTGCAGGTATAGAGCCGTAATTAGTGCAGGTATAGAGCTGTAATTAGTGCAGGTATGGAGCTGTAATTAGTGCAGGTATGGAGCTGTGATTAGTGCAGGTATAGAGCTGTAATTAGTGCAGGTATAGAGCTGTGATTAGTGCAGGTATGGAGCTGTAATTAGTGCGGGTATAGAGCTGTAATTAGTGCAGGTATGGAGCTGTGATTAGTGCAAGTATGGAGCTGTAATTAGTGCAGGTATAGAGCCGTAATTAGTGCAGGTATAGAGCTGTAATTAGTGCAGGTATATAGCTGTAATTAGTGCAGGTGTGGAGCTGTAATAAGTGCAGGTACAGAGCTGTAATTGACTGAGCAGTGCAGGTACTGTATAGCAGTTTAAATTCACACCCATTATATTTAGCACTTTAAGCACGCCCCCACATGTTCACATCCTCTTCTTTTCACTGGTGGTACACTAGTGCTGCTATGTATAGTGATCTACCCAATATTTACTGTCTTTTTATGTTCACTCTGATATGGAAGCAGCACAAATAGTGAAAATAAAAGTGAATATTTCCTGTTGTACAGTATATAGCTTTAATAAATTGATTAGTCACAGGTATACAGGAAATAAGTGATTGCCTTTTTGTGGGAGAAAGTCCCCATCCATGTATCAGTATTTTATTTATATATATATATATATATATATATATATATGGTGTATATTGAAATTTCCAGTTGACTGGCTGGTAGGGGCTGGGAAAAAGAACAGTTAATATATTCAGACTACTCTCGCACCACGGTGGTTAGCAGCTAAGTTAATCCTGCCTTGGCCTCCAAGTTACTCTTTCAGTTTACCAGCAATAAAGCCTCAAGGTGAGGCTCACCTCTGCCCTATCTGTAGATTCTCCTTTCTGCTGTCCATCCATCAAAGTTCCCTCTCACCAGCAGCCGCCTCGTCCAGCGGATTTCTAGCCAGCCTACAGCACCTATTGATTTATTGACAGGTCGCGGGCCTGCTAGTCCCTGAGTGGTTCAGGCAGGCTTTCCCTACAGAACTACCTTTCAGATGTACAGATCGGATTTTTTATTTATTCCCTTTACTCCCCCCACCTTCAATTTATGGATTAAAAAAAAAAGCTTCAAGGCAACCCTGAAGTTCTGTTCCTTAAAAAAAAAACCAAAAAAACTCCTCCCCTTGTTTTAGATGAAAGCGTCTTAAATATATTTGGTTCTGCTTAGAGAAACAAATCATTGCAGTACAGGCAGAAAATACCTCCAGCACATGGAGTGATTTTTTCTCTCTCTGAGAATGTCCCATTTCTCTTCCTGTGAAAATAAAATACCATTTTCGGGCTCTGGTACCAGTTTGCTCAAATTTTTGAAAACAAGGCACTTTTATGTGGTTTATTTTCTTAGCTTAAACAGAGCATAAGTCACAGGGAGTAGGCTGCAATTCACTCGGTTATATGGAAGTTTCCCAGTGATGTGCCACTTCCCAGAATTCTTTTTTCACTGTTTTTTACTGCTATCATCGGAATATATACCAAGGAGCTAGTCTAGCATCCTTCCCTTTCCAGCCTTGTCACTTTTACGCTTCCTCCTCGCACGCCCACCTGAGTTAATTAAATTGACTCGTCTAGGCTGAGGCTGCCCTGAATGTTTCTCCTTGTGCATACTGGGAATGTATAGGCAGCTGTGCTTTCTGAGGGATTGTCGTTTCCAGTCCATGCACAAGAGATTATATAAACACAATGGCTCAGATATTCAAACTGCGCCAAAACTAGCGCAACAGCAGGAGCAAGCACAAACCAGTTGCGCAATGCACAACAGGTGCGATATTCAAACATGGAGCAGAGCAAATTGCGCAACAACCAACATCTGAATATCACATACTGCGCCATCACAAGAACCAGGAAGGAGAGAAGCTGGAGCCAAAATGTTGCGCTATGGAGCAACCAGGGAAGCTTAGCTGAGCATTCCAGAGCTGCCATAGCGCAAGCACAGCCTCCCCCAGAGCAATGGAACTGCACATCCAGGGAGGCAGGCTGGGGCCACCGCCAGCCATGCCACACATGGGCACAGGAACACACTGCAGAACCCACACCACACCTGCACACCCCAAGAACAGCATCACTGGGGTGGGACAGATGATCTACCTGCCCATGGGGACAAGCCAACAAAGCATAGCAGAGCCATGACACCCCAGCACAACCACTGGCAGGCTGAGAGTGCCACACACAGGGGGTTGACAACCACAGTGCACATCAGCCCCCCATATGCACAGCACATCCTGCACTGTGACCCCAAGACACCACCCATGTGCAGTGACTGGCACTGCAGGAAACCATGCAGTCCCCCCAGTACTCGTCAGCCCCATGCAACACAGAAGCCTACAAGCCAGACACACCCTGTGCACCCAGCAGTGGGTGGCAGCAGACGGCAAGACCAACAGAAAGTCACTGCCATGCTGGAGATACCTCCCCATGCACACACACACACACACACACACACATACCCAGGACCATATCACCCCAGATGGCATGTACACTACTGCAACTGAACAACCATAACCAGCTGCAAAACAGAGACCAACACAGTATTCATATCAAAATATAAATGTATTATCAAAATGTGTAAAACAATCAACTATAATTATTTACAAGGGGGTACGGGTACAAGGTAGGGTGGGCAAGGGTAGAGGATGAACAACTTGGAGAGGGAAGGCAGGGTGGTAGGGATGGGTGAAGTGGGAAGGGTAATCTGGCCTAAGGCCCAGCAGGCTGGTCCTCTTCCACCCGGTGCCGCTGTTCCTGGCGATGCCTCCTTCATGAGGCCATGTTGCTGGATGTCCCTGGAGGATGGCCTGGTTGTCCAGGGACACTTAGCCAGCCCATGTAGCTTCTGCTGTATCCTCCTGAGAACAGTGAGGCCTAGGAAATGGGAACACAGTCAATGGCTGTGACTGACCACAACCCTGAACACCACCCAACCTGCAAGCCACATAGCCCAATGTCCCACACCTTGATGGCATGCACCCACCCACAGTGAACATGCACATAGCCATCACAAACAGGCGGCAACTGCTATGCGCACCATCACCACACACTGCCCACCACAATCACAGTATAAACTAGGCTGGCAAGTGACGTGGCAACGCAGGCATGCCAGTTACACAGCTATGTGCCCAGTGCATGCCTGGACCACCAGTGACACATACACAGGCGTGCTGTGATACTGCACAGTGATGCATGTCACCTGTGTCGTGCCTACATACATGGATACATAGACAGTGTCGGCAGATAAGGGCCTATGGCCCACCAGTCTGCCATTTGAGCTGGTAAGTTCACTCTGTTTTCCTATAAGTCTGTTGCACCTTACCCCTGACCTCCAGAAGTCCTGTATGTCTATCCACGTATTCTTAAACCTGCGACCAAGTCAGCCCCCACCACTTCCTCTGGCAGGGTGTTCCACTTGTCCACCACCTTGCTCCGTGAAGAAATTCTTTCTCATGTTTCCTCTGAATCGTCCCCTCCAACTTCATCCCATGCCCTCTAGTCCTGGAACATCTTTTACGCTTAAAATAGTGTTTTCCTGCACCTGTTCCTCCCTGTAAGATACTTGTATGTCTCTATCATATCCCCTCTCTCCCTCCTCTCCTCCAGGGAGTACATGTTCAGTTCCTTCAACCTGTCTTCATAGGACTTGTGATGCAATCCATGCACCATCCGTGTTGCCCTCCTCTGAACCTTCTCTACCCAGTCCATGTCCATATGTAGGTATGGTCTCCAGAACTGTACACTGTACTCCAGGTGGGGCCTCACTAGTGTCTTGTATAGTGGAATTATGACCTCCCCTTTCCTGCATGGTTGTGTTGTGCATGGCTGGTGGTCTTGTCCCCCCCAGCATGCAATAGCATCCATGAAGTAATGTCTCACACTCCTCAAGCAGCTGGGTCTGCGCTGCTGCTGCTGCTGCTGGGCAGAACACCCACAGCACCGGGGCCCTGGCCCATCCTCACCCTCGCCCTGCGTCCTCAGATTCCGGCCTGTGGGAGACATATGTTGAGACAAACATCAGTGTGACTCAAAAGCAGAGTGCCCCCTGCCCCAGTGAGAGTGCCTGCCCACACAGCCAGACCATCATCGCACAGCTGCACACTGACACAGCCAACCGTGTCGAGCCGGCACCTATGCACAGCCACCCAAGCACACACACCTACAGAGAATATGAGTTGCATAGATGGTACACTCACCTGGCCTAGGCACCACACCCCGCCTGACATGACCACGGCCGCGTGTTAAAGGTCTGCTCCCTCCGGCGGAGTCACACTGTACCGTGCCGCACTGCTCAGCAGACCCCCCCGCCCAGTGACTCCACCAGGTCAGTGGCCACTTGCTGCCACACGCGTGCCCCAGGGCATGGTGAGGGGCCTCACCATACAGTGCCTCACAGTGGAGCTCCACCAGGGCCACCAGGTTGGCCACTTCCAGTGGGCTCCAAGTCACTGCCCTCCTCCTAGCCATCTCAGCCAGTTTACAGCAGGCAATATGGCGCTCCGCTGCACTGTAACCCCACGTGGAGATGTTGCGCAATAGACCACCACAGGCTCCAATTGCGCTGTTCGAACAGCGCCGTCACTTCACATGGCGCTGTCACCAGACAGCGCAATAGGGATGTACACATGGCATGCGAACTGCGCCAGGGGGCAGAGGGCATACACAAGGTCACGGCAATGACGCAAGGCTACGCACAGCGCCATCGGACGTATAGGCATCCTGCGCGACTGCCAAGCTGCGTACCAGTGCCACAGTGGACCATCGCGCAGTAGTGCCACAGTGCCATATAGTGCCCAGTGCTGTAGCGCCACTGGCACAATGGTGGCCATGGCCTGAATTGCCGATCGCGCTCAGCAGGTCTGCAGCGCAATAGATGCATGTGTAAGCTGTCTGGGCATGCACAATGCAGTGTAGCACGCAGGCACAAACCTGCGCCATTGGCTCAGCCGGACCTTCCGTATTGCGCAAAGTGCAAATACGCGATATTCAGCCGACATATGCAAATCATTCGATCAGCCATTCAAAGGTGCAGTGGCGCGATTAGCATGTCATTAAAGTTGCGCCACTCCTCATTTGCATGTGTTGCGCTACAAAAATGCGACAGTGGGTTGTGCTGGCCAGATTCGGTTACTGCAGGTGAGAGGTGAGTTACATGCTGTGTGATGCTCAGGACAATGCTCATGGGCAGGGGTGCCGGAGGATGATAAAGGCTGAGGGGGCTGAGAATCAAAAGGGCACTTAGAAAGGGACAAAGGGCACTTCTTCTATTAGTATCTGCCATACGGAGATGAAATGTGGGGGGCTTCCGCCCCCCCCCGGGCCGGCACCTATGCTCATGGGGAAATGCTGTTGACTGCACAGTGACAGGTGTCCACTTCCACCCATACAGATCACCATGACTGACCAGAGACAAGGTGAGGTGAGGATGGCGGGCGTAGGAGGAGGCCGAACTCACAGCTGCAGAGACAGAGGCCCTCTTCCAGGCCTACCTGGAGGATGAGCCATTATTGAGTGGACAGAGGGCACCCCTCAGGCAGTGCAGCCGCATGGGGAGGGGTAGCTGGACCGTCAACCTGCATGGAAGCCACCAGCTCCGTGCAGGAATGCAAAAGAAGATGGGGACTGACCACAGGAGGCTGAAGGAGAAGGTGGCAGCCTTCAGGGCGCATCGCTGGCACTGGTGGGCCCGCCAGTGGTGTTGCAGCTGACCCCAACAGAGGAGACACTGGTCGCGGCCATGCAGCCGAGTGCCATTATGGGTGTACCAGGCGGAGGATTCCAGACAGGTGGAAGCCCATCACTGCAGGTATGACATGGTGGTGGTGTTGGGGGCGGTTGTTCACATGCACTCACATGTACTCTCTTTCTGTTACAGATCCTGTTCGTCTTCAGGAGACGGTGGTGGTGGTGGGTCCAGACAGTGATGCAGACCTGCTGGACGTGGAGGAGGGACCATCCACCTCCGCCACCAGCCAGCAGGCACTGCAGCAGCATGCACGCTGGGCCAACAACTCTGGTGTCAGTGATACGGGTGCGGGGGTGCACAGCCTGTGTCTCAGCAGTCTGGCATGCAGGTATGCCAGCATGCTGTGCCTATGGCAGTGGCATGTACCTGCACCATTGATGATAGCAGGCCTGCAATGGGCAGTGATGGGTGTGTGTCCCATGACGCGGACATGGCAGGCCAGCACGTGCCCCTGGGCCTTCCTGGTTCACATCTGTGTACCAGCATGCTGGCACAGTCCCAGACTATGCCTGTCAGCACCGTGAGGCAGCACCGTGGCTGTGCAGGTGTCTGGCACTGTTGCCAGCAGGAGAGTGGAACAGGTGGACCTGGGGCTCCAGCAGTTGGGGGCGGCAGCAGCAGTCGCACACCAGGTCTGGGGGTACAGTGTCAAGCAGTAGCACATGTCCACCGCCCCCAGATCCACCTCTACCTGGTCCTGGGAACAGCGCCCACCCTCAAGGGTGCTGTGCACCAGGACCGTCCCACACCCTGGGGTCACGATGCCATTAGCACAGTACCCATTGACGCGCACACCCGCCTGCTGCAGGAATCGGTACAGCTGCAGGGGCGGGTTGCAAGGTCCATGGAGGCACTGTCTGTGTCCGTGAGCGGCATAGCAGGAGTGTGCTCGGGACCGAGCCGAGCTGGTCCTTGCGCGGACGGATGTGACCGCCGCCATTGACAGGCTGACCCAGGCAGTGGTCTGTTGCGGATGCATTGGGCACACTGTCAGGTGCCCCTGTACCACACACCCACACAGTCGCTCTTCACTCCCGTTCCCGGTGTCATGCGACACCAGGCCTGTCGACGCCGGGTTCTGCTGTGGGCATCCCGAGCACCCCTGGTGCACGTTTGTTTGGCAGGATGCAGACCCCTGTGCGGGCAAGGTCGCGTTCGTGCAGTGGGACCCCTGGTGGTGCAACAGCGCCACCCGATGTGGCCCCTGCTCAGCCTGCCAGTGCTGCTGGGCCATGGCGGGGCCGCCCACGCATCCGTGGTGGCCGTGGGACAGTGCTACCTGACTGAGCTGTCTCCCAGTGCGGGCCCTGTCTGGTGCTGCCCTGTGTGCAATGTGTGTCATGGTGGGCAGTGCACTGCTGGGTGCTCTGCTCACCACGCTGACACATGGACCACCTGCACACTCTCCCAACTGCTGTCCACAGGTGCGTGTGCATGATGATGCCTGCATTGCACTGTACACCAAGGTGCAAGGTGCCCAGGTCCACACGCGACGTGGACAGTACAGGTGGTGGGGTGGTCGGTGGTGCTGTGTGTTGGCAATGTTGTTTCCACAGTGCTGTGCTTCTGCCCATGTATGCTGCGTGTGTGTGTGTGTGTGTCCATATGAGTGCTCACCTCCCTGATGGTGTGTTGGTATGCCTGGAACCTTCAACTCCCCTGACCTTCATGCACGGTGTGTTCCCCTGTGTGCCTGTGGTTTGCGCATGGACAGTGTTGCCTGCGCATGTCCCCTTGACTTACCTGTGTTGGGCGTAGTGCTCTTCTGCAATGGTGTCCCGGTGCAGCTGGGCCTGCTGGGTCAGTCGGGGGTCCCTCCGTCCTAGGGGGAGCTGCTCATCACCAACATCACCGGCGCCACTGGCGTCCCCATTGCTGTCCCCCTCTTTGACCTGTACGGCTATCCCATGGTCTTTGGCCATGTTGTGCAGGATGCAACAGGCCAGGAATATCCCACAGGCCTTTTGGGGGCTGTACTGTAGGGCACCACCAGAGGTGTCTAGGCATCGGAAGCGTGCCTTGAGCATCCCAAACACCCGCTCTATGATGTTACGTGTTGTGGCATTTCCCTTATTGAAGCATAGCTGCGCTGGGGTCGTGGGGCGCCGGTACAGTGTGAGCAGCCAGGGACGGAGTGGGTATCCGCAGTCACCTGTGTGGAGATAGTGGAGAGCAGTGTCATGTCAGGTCCATATTGACCATATCCTTGTGTGCCACTACCATGGCACCTGTGTCATTCCACCCTTGCCCAGAGTTTGCATTCCATACATGTGTCACACCCACTAGATGACCCGTGGGATGTCCCCACTCTCGAATCGATGGCACAGTGCAGACTGGTGCCATATGAAGGCATCATGTGCTCCAGCCAGGGTGTGTGGCACAAACATTGATAATCAAGCCCAGTGGCATCACACACCACCTGACAGTTGACACTGGAAAACCCCTTCGGTTCCGACATGCCTGGCGTCCGGGCCAGGTGGCGTGCGAATGGCCACATGGATTGCAGTCTATGGCCCCTAGACGCCCAGGCATACGTGCTACCCTGTGAACTCCTGCATGTTTGTTGTACGCCTGCCGCGATGCTGGGGAAATAGATGTACTCCGAGCATGAGGCAGCAGTGCGCTGAGGAATTGGGTGAGGATGCGTGACGTGGGTCACTGTGTAATGCCTGTGGTGTCCCCTGTCAGCCTCTGGAAGGTGCCCGTGGCGAGCAGGCACATGCAGGCTGTCACCTTGGTCTCCACAGACAGAGCATGACTCTGTCGTGAGGGTGCCTGCATCACATCACTGCACAGCTCGCAGAGCTGTCTCAGTATTGCCCTGTTCAGGCGGTACCGCCCACAATCTTGACATCTGTGTACAGCTCGGAAGCTGATGCAGGCACGATACCACCTGTCGGGGCATACCGACGAGGCCCCCTCCGGCCACGTCCCCTGCAGCATGGTGTCTCACCCCTCATTACAGCTTCCATGTGGAAGCTGGCACTGTCCTCTCCTGGCTTCTGCCCCCGGCTGCTGTTCCTGTGTTACCCCGCTGCCCCCACTGCTGCTTCCACTGCAGGCACCCCCGCTGGCCTCTCTGTCCTCCTGGACCCACTGTCCCTGTCTGCCTTCCAGCTTCTGTGTCTCTCTCTCTGTCTCTGTCTCTCTCCCCAGTTTGCGGCCTGCTACGGTTCTTGCGCTTCGCCTTGAACCTTTTATTTTTGGCTCAATTCCGCCACTGCGCCAACTTCCCGGCTGAGCCACTCTGCGCATTGCGCAGTGTTCGAATATCGCATTGCGCACTTTATGCATGGACCCGCCCTCTCGCCGCGCATGCTCATTTCCACTGGGCGCTGTTGCTCAGCATGTTTTTTGCGGCGCAACTGGCCCCTTCTGAATATCGCAGAATGGCGCATTTTTGGAGTTGCGCACGCACAACCCTGTTGCGCATGGCGCAACCCTTTTGAATATCTGGGCCAATATGCATTTGTGTTAATACTGCTGTGGAGACCGCTCTTAGGTGTGTAAGGATGATCTAAAGTGCATTCCTAGGGTATGAGAACCACAAACTGAATGTGAGCAACTCTGACACCCTAAGGATGCAAGACCACTCTCACAATTGCAAGAGTGGTCTTTGCAGTGGTATTAATATATTGTTGCTCGAGGCTGATCAATAATATATTTAAATATTTTTTTAAAACTCCTCCAAACAAACACATTCCCCAGGCACCTGCATGTCACTCTTTACAGAATACGTTTCTCATCTGTAGGGGAAAGGTGCTCTCTAATTGGTTAGAGGCACTCCCTCAATCTACAATTTTAGCTGCTGATGGACATTTCCAAAGAAGTCTTATCTACTCTATCTTTATGGACAGAAAAAGACTCACAGCCCATGCAGTCTGCTGGCTTTTTACATAGTGATAGGCCCTCACAAGTCTTAACAGAGAAACATAGGCAATGTTGGCAGAAAAAGACTGTTGATCTATCCAGTCTACTCAGTTTTACCCTACTCTACTCCATGATCTTAATTGTCGAGGATCCAATATTCTCCCTCGTCTCCCTCACCCTCCCTGCCTCACTGCTACCCCAGTAACTATTAAGCCCTTGCTCTGTCCCATTCATGCCTGAACCCATTAATGGCTATAGCATCCAACACCTCTGCTGGCATGCTGTTCTACAGCTTAGCCACTCTCTCCGCAGAGTAGAACTTTTGTACATCGCTCCTGAATCTCCCCCCGCCAGCTTACATTCATGTTTCCTTGTTTTTGATGCACCATTCCTGCTAAATAGTTCCTCTCAGTTTACATACATTACATGGGTGGGTACAGAGCATAGCAGACTATTCTCAGTATAGCTTGCCAGATTTCAGTGTTCATAACCCCTGATATTGTTTTGAACGCAGTAGTCATCACATTTTTTTTCCTTACATTCCATCATCGTCCTACTACTGATTAATTCTTTGGGAAAAGAGTTCCAGAGTGCCACCACCCTCTGATCGTACCAATTTGACCTTTTATTGGTGCGACATATCTCACCCCTAATGGGAGTGAATGAGATCTAGTACTGTAAGTCGTATGTTTCATCTCAAGGCCCAAACAGTCCCATGGAACATTGTCGGTTAGCGATCTAAATAAAAGGCGCATCTCCTCCCTTATTGTTTGTTTCTTTCAGGAAATGTTTTTTGCAGTTAGTACTCTTTCGCTGGAGCCCCAAGCCACCCTCTGGATGCGGGGCACCCCAGCCCCACTCCCCAGTTTTTCTTCTGGTACTTACCTTTGGGTGAGGTGCAGCGTGGTCCAGGTATTAGGATGGGGTGCAACGCTGTTATGGCTGTGGTCAATGGCAGCTCAGATCTCTGTCATTTTCCTGCTTTTTCTCCCAGAGAGGTGGTGTGCAATGCTGCCCAGACATCCCATGCCAGCTGCATCACCAGCTACCGCTGTCTTCTCCTGTGTTGCCAGTCCGGTCTGCCTCACCCCTAACTAATGCTAGGGGTCAGGCAAGTGCCAGGAACTGAAACCCTCCCTCCCTCCCTCCCTCCTCAGGGGAGGAGACCAGTTCTTGGACGTACAATCCTCCCCCTCCCTGGCTGACCCCTGGTGACCTTCCTGTCAGGAACTTAAAAAGTCTACATCATGTAACCCCTCCTCCTTCTTGCTTCCAGTGAGTACACATTCAGTGGCATAAACCGATCATCATAGGATGTGCCCTGTTGACCCTGAATCATTTTGGTTGCTCTGTGCTGCACAGTCTCCAGCCTATATCTGTCTTTCCTTAGGCGAGGACTCCAGAACTGGGCACAATATTCCAGATGGCATCTCGCCAGTAATCTATAGAGGTAGTAGTTCCACTTTGCTCCTGCTACGAAACCTCACAATACACCTGATACAAGTCTAGCACTAGTTAGGCTTCTGGAGGATCAAACCTCCTTAGTTCCACTTGGACTAATCCCCATTAGTTCCACCCCCATAATTCAGATGTAGGTGGTTGTGTTCCAACCTCTGCCCTACAGATGGTTTTATTTTGGCACATTTTTCCTGCCATTTTATAAAAACACTTTAATGTATATGTGATTTAAATAATAGTTACATGAGCTGGCAACACTTGCAGTACTTCACCTATTAACAGACAGTTCACTTGTGGTGTTTTCTACATTGCAGGCGTTTTTATTATGAGGAATCTGCAGTGTAGGTAAGCACAAGCAATTTTAATAAACATGAGATTCTGTGCTGTTGTACCACAGTGGTGACATAGCTACTGTTGTACAACAGCATTTTGACATCGCTGCTGTGGTGAAAAAAGCATCTGACAGTGTATGGATTTCCAAACAAAGCAACACTGAAGTACAGTATATACTGTATATACAACAATGTATGGGCAACCATACACAACAAGGCTGTGTTTACATCAAGGGGCTGAGATTACATCATAGGGGACCTTGAGAGTGAAGCTCAAGAGGGGTTCCATGTCATAATAGTGATAACAAAACAGCGATTGCTATTATGGCAAGTGTATATCGCCAAAAGCAAATTGGTGATATACACTTTTAAGCTGACCCGACTTCGGATGTAAAAAGTGTTTTGCAGTAAGGGCTGTGCCCCTCCCATGCACTCCTTTAGGGGCTTTGTTTCACACCCCTGAATTAGGATTCTCAACCCAGAGGGGTGCATGTTGGGGATGGGGCAAAATCACATCTCACAAAAAATTAGGTGGGGCAAAATGTAACCCACTCCCAGTCTCGAACCCAATACCTGCTCTGCCAGAGCTAGTCTCCCACACCACCACACCCCATGGCTAGTTCGGCGGCAGCAGGTACACCAGTGTCTGAAAACTCCTTCGCTATCCCTCCCCTTTCCCTCGCTATTCCCCCTTCCATTTGCCCTTCCCCCTGGTCGCTATCCCATACCCTTGCTATTCTGCAGGGTAGCCCACAATAAAAGCACCCAGAATGAGTTGCTGTATTTCTAGTCGCTCACTTTGGGTGGCTCTTATGATGTGATACCTCAAGGGGTCCCTGAGGTCCTCTCAAACCTAAGATAGAAACACATGCAGTGGTGTTTTATTGCCCATATATTATTGGTTTTATAGTATATGAGTTCTATAGTATATGAGTAAATAAAATGGAGCAGACTGTAATACTTGTTCTTAGTGAAAACAAGGAAATAAATTACTTTTAAAATTGAAATGTAAGTAAGAATGGCAGATTTGTGTTTTGGTGACAGGGAGGGAAGGAGAGCTGCACTAGGAGAGGTTATTGGGATACACTTCAAAGGGAAAAGCTGTGTATAATAGTGTACTACAACAACTTTTCTTGACCTTTGAACTGTACTACAACTTGTGGTGACCTTTGAACTCTCCTACAGCAATGAAAAATGGTATGCATAAAATCCATACACAGCAGGGCTAACCATATACTATATATACTTAATGCCACCAAAATGTAAATGACAAGAATCACAATTACTCTGTTGTAGATTGACACAGCTGCATATAAAGGTATATGAGCAATGCATTCTCATGTATATTGCACTAAAACATTTTAAAATGTAATTCCTGATCATTTGTTTTTTTCAGACTGGCATACACTGTTTTTCAAATGTATGAAATGTATGAACAAAAGACATTTTATTTAGTATTTAGAACTCAATACTTGGAGCCCAAGGGTGTTCTAGTTCTAAATTAGAAGTTCAAATAATTTTAGCAGTTCTGACACCTGTTTTAGACAGAGAGGTAGGAGGGAGGAGAACCAGTATTTAGAGTGAAAGGAGAAACAGTAGCAGATATATTTAGATTTATATTTTGATTGAATATTATTATATTTATTAGATATGTGCAAAATGTTGAGATTCTATGTCCGCACTAATTCTGCAGAATTTTTAAAATTCCACCTAATTATGCATAATTCAATCAAACGTGGAATTGTGATATTCTGAAAGTGAAATAGTAACCATGAAATTGTATTCTGACATTCATGTAAACCTTGATTCATTTCCTAAAAACTGTGGAATAGTATTCCACTGATTCTGTGAGTTATACAATCTGCTGAATATTATTTCACAGTTTATATACAAATGCTTTTCAGAATTCTGTGGACTTTAAAAAGAAATTCAAACAGCATTTCAGAGTGGAATGTCTATTCTGCATGAATTCCAGAGATTCTCACCACACCTTTACAAACAAAGAGTCTGAGTTCTAAAGAAGAGGATATTCCCCACATAACCCCCATGTGATAACAAAGAACTATCATATCATGTCATATCAGACTTGGGTCTTCTGGAATCAGGAGTGGGGAGAGAGGATGGGAACAGCATGGACGGGTAGGATACAAAAGTGTCCCAGTCAGTACCTGTGATGATTACTAGGCTATGAATTCAGTGCATCAGTGAAAAGTCAGAGTGAGCTCCTAGTCAGAGATTTTGGCCCTGGGAGGAACTGTTCTCTGGACATACAGCAGTGCTAAGGATGGGAAGCCTGGCTCAGTGTCAGGTCAGAACCCCCTCCCAGCATGGGCTGCCTCAACCCAACTCTAGAAATCAGAGTCATTTGTGACTTGACTCTAATTTGGCCCAGTTCAATCTATTGATCAAGTTTGATTTTCAAGTGAGCCAGATCTGACTCAGTCCTGATAATGCAAGGGATTTGTGGGTTCTATTGTCATAATATGGCGATCGCCCGGCGGGCTCATCATTATGTGGGGTGCTAAAATAATTTAGGCGATGTACATCCCTGATGCACAGGAAAACAGTGCCGGGATTTAGATTGTTATTGTTAATGGGGGTTTATTCTGCACCCCCACTCAAAGGATTCTGAACCCGGGGTGCAAATTCTGGGGCAAAATTAAATTTCAGGCCAGGCACACTAAAATGTAGGTGTGCACAGACCAGAACCCGGAACCCTCGCAGCTTTAGGCTGCTACCCACCCACCATGCTACAGGGCCAGCTCGACAGCCCCATGCCAACCACGCCAGGCCAACACTCCCTCCTGTCATGCTCACTCTCCCCTCACGCACATATACATATAGCAACGTCCTGTCACTGTATGCATGAGCCTCCCATGTACTGTCACCTTCTTCACACCCTGCTCTACCTTTCCTGCACCACAAGTGGGTCACTGTTTTGTAGATTTCACTTCGGATAGCCCACCTCACAGGATACCGGATTGGTGAGCTTCATTTCTATTAAAATGAGAAATCGGTTGAAAAATGAACTATTTTAAATATTAAATGACATTTTATATGTTAAGTTATATAGTTATTCTGTATTTAGTTAGATCGCTAGTTAAGTTTTTGTTGACCAGTAAAGGAAGACTAGGAAATTCTGTCTATTTTCAGTCTTGTTTCAGGGAGAGGGATTACAGATGGAAACCAACTGTCATTGAACGAGACATTCAACCAGATTAAGCTGTTGGTGGCATTAACATGCTTTAAACATATTGAATGAAATATTTCAGATATAAGGGATATACAATGGAAGCAAGTGTAATAAATGATTTATCTGCACAAGAGCAGTTTGACCTCGGTAACCCTCACGAAGTATGCATACGACAGTGTGGTGTCCGAGGTCAAACTGCTCGAGTGCAGATAAATCATTTATTACACGAGTTTTCCATTGCATATTCCATTTATGCAATTCGTTTGTTTTTGCTTTTGTAGGGGACATTTGTTAGTCAAAAAAGTGAATAAAAATGAAATTTTCGGCCATTTTTTGCTGATTATAGAAAATCTAAAAGGAATCTAGAAACAAAACACATCTCATTTTGCAGATATTTTTATGCTGAACAATTTTTGTGCTCAAAGTACCATACTATCTTTTTTGTTTTTATGTTATTTGCATTTGTTTGATGAAACAGTGCACAAAAATGGAATTTTTTGCTGTTTTTCGCTAATTCTGAAAAAACTAAAAGTATCTATAAATGAAACACCACTCATTTTGTAGGTAGTTCAGTGTCAATAAACTTTGTGCTCACAGTACCATGCTATCATTTTTCATTTTAAAGTTATTTACATTTGTTTAGGACAAAATGAAAAACAATATGAATTTTCTGCTGTGTTTTGCTAATTATCAAAAATCTATAAGGTATCTATTAATGAAATACCACTCATTTTGTAGATAATTTTGTGCTGCACAACTTTCATGCTCATAGAAATATGCTATCTTTTTCATTTAAAGTTATTTGTATTTGAATATAGTTAGTACTGGTACTGACTGAACATTCTAAATGAGTTCTGGAGTGATTGTGACATATCTACTATGTGAATAAATCTGTGATGATGCGTCTACTATGTGGATAAATGTAAAATTTTGAATTTATCCATAGTAGCTCAGATTTATCTCACAGGATTTATGTCCACGCCTATTGCATAAATTAAAATATATAGATATTATATTAATATAGTTTAAATATTAAATGTCATAAAGAAAGGACTGATGATGGGAGTGATGGGTAACCTGATTCTGTCATTTGACCCAGTCCAGATCTACCTCTGACCCAATTCTGGACCATTCTGGAACATGTACCTGTTTTGGCAAACCTGTTTTTAGGAAGTCAGACTCAGAACCAGGTCACAACTGACCCTCCAATCCCTAAGTAGTGCAGCAGCTAAACAGTTCCTGTGACTCCTCGTACAGGCAGAGCTCTCGTGGCACAATTGCCATTCCACTTTAACCAGTGTCTCCTCATTTGTTTACTTCATATACTTATCTAGCCCCTCTGCCAGGTTCCCTGCACAGCCCCATGGGCACCGTGCATACCTCTCAACTGTCTGTGATCTGTCCCTACTAAATTTGGCATTTCTGTCACATGACACATACTAAATCCTAAAATAATACAATCTGTCTGTGAAACCATCTAGTTCTCATTCAGCAATTGCTTTTTTACTCCAAGCCACAAATTCTAATCACTTTCTGAGCTGATAATACATAAGTAATAAGCCATGACAGGGTGTTCATTATTAGAATTCAATGCACAATTACGTGACATCTATTGGCCATTGAAATTTCTAAAACATTTTCTTGCCATTTTATAAAATCTTTTAAGATGTGTCCCTCATTTTGGCACTTGTTACTGATTTGTCAAAACATTGTCCCTGATTTGTGAGGCAGAGGTTCGAGACCCATGGCACTGCAGTGTTGACCGAACCAGACCACGGTAAGACAGGACAACAACAGTGGTGGTTATAAGGAGGGGCAGATCTAGAATTCTTCAAGGGGATAGGAATTTTGTCAAGAGGGTGGCACTCCCTTCCCCAAACAAATGTAAAATGTTACATTTTAAAGCTCAGATTCGGCTAAAACTGCAACCTTTTGCTTTGCTGATTTGTCAAAACATTGTCACTGATTTGTGAGGCAGAGGTTCGAGACCCATGGCACTGCAGTGTTGACCAAACCAGACCACGTAAGACAGGACAACAACAGTGGTGGTTATAAGGAGGGCAGATCTAGAATTCTTCAAGAGGATAGGAATTTTGTCAAGAGGGTGGCACTCCCTCCCCAAACAAATGTAAAATGTTACCTTTAAAGCCTGAGACTGCTAAACTGCAACCTTGTTTTGTTAAGGGTAGCGGGTGCTACTTCTGTACATTGCTGGAGCCACTAGTGGGTATAAGCAGTAAGATGTAAAGCAGATTTGGCTTCCCTGTCAGTCACAAAGGAACTCCATCTGTGATGGGGGGTGGGGGAGTTACTATTCAGGCCA
The DNA here is from genome assembly GCA_016271365.2 of Neoceratodus forsteri. Taxonomy (NCBI): domain Eukaryota; kingdom Metazoa; phylum Chordata; order Ceratodontiformes; family Ceratodontidae; genus Neoceratodus; species Neoceratodus forsteri. Next base: position 91,920,196 of record JADMNL010000031.1, on the reverse strand, counting down.
ATAAAACTCCAATTCAGTTGCATGAGTCGCAATCTACATGAGGTGATCACGAGCCAAAGTGGCAACACTTTAAAGAAGAAACAAAATCTGACCAACCTGACAGATTTTTTTTTCCTGTTCCTTTCATTAGGGTTGACAGAAGTAAAGATTTATTGGTCTGGCCCTTTTACAGACCTCTCATTTTGAATAGCCAATGAAGTGGGATTTCATTTGCAGCTGCATAAGTGTCTGATTACTCTCCTGTGGAAGAGTAATTGGTGGAGTATGGAGACATGTGCTTTCAAAACAATCACAGAAAGACTTAATTTCTACAGCACTGATTTTTTAATTTACTTTCTGCCTCCACCACTGTCCCACCCTTTAGGCTTCTCTGTATAGCTAAAGGATGCCTGGTGTTGAGTCCAATGCATGGTGCCTAGATGTTGAAGACAAATTTCTTGGAGAGTTTTCCCTCAACCTGTACCATCAGTTTAGCTGTTCAGGTGCACACATAGGAGGCACTACCTACATTTAGAAACATAGAAACATAGAATTTGATGGCAGAAGGAGACCAAAGGTCTAGCAAGTTTGCCCTTACTATATCATTTCACCCTACCAACCTTCTGTACTGGTGGGCTGTTACCCACTCCCTCACCCCCTCAAACCCTTGCTGCCCCTCTGGGGACTGTGAGTCCCTTTGCTGTCAGAACTGTGTTTAACCCTATTATGGGTAGCTGTCCCCATCACTTGCTGGCAGTCTTTTCCATGATTCCACCACCCTCTCAGTGAAGTAGAATGTCCTCACATATGTCTTATATATTTATAACATTGGTGTCAAATTCCAGTGATCTGATTAGCCAAGAGCATCATCGTCTTCCGGTTATCACATCATGACTGGACATCTCAGGTCACATGGAAGATTTCTTATTAAATATGTTGGTGCCTTGTTCCTGCTTTTTTACTATTTTCTAGGAGAAGAAGAATTAGCATTCATATAATGCTTTTAGTAACATTGTATCCCAAAGTGCTTAACAAGCAATGAAAGACTGGTAGTGAAGTGACTATAAACATGCAGTGGTAGCCATTTTGCACATTAACACCCAAACACAACGTTGGACAATTGCATGAACTGATTTTATGGGAAGGGGAATGTTGGCCAGGGAACTGGGGAAAATGTCCTACTCTTGCAAAAAGTGCCTTGGGTCCTTTTACTTCCACCTGGACACCCACCAAGACAGCACCAGAGATGGGCAGAAGGGACCTCGGTCTTTTAACATCTCATCCAAGGGACAGCACACTCCAACAGTATAGCATCCACTTAGTCCTGCATCTAGGCACCAGCGTTTTATGGTATGAGTCCATGCCTAACGTGAGATCAGAACCCATGAACTTCTGGCCCAGAGGCAAATGTGTTACCAGCTGAGCCCTACTGACACATTAGGTTAGGTCTGTAAGGTCCATTAACAAAGAATTCTGACAGGCTCCAAGATCCATATCAGGAAAAACACATGCCAGGGTGTCCCGGAAATACCGACATGTCTGGTGGTTGAAAGCACTCAGCTATGCCTTGTTCTTCGCAGTGCATGGAAAATGTCCACATATCTTAGCACATCTGGACACCCTGGCATGTGTTATTCCTTATACGGATCCTGGAGCCAGTCAGAATTATCAGAGTTGGACTTTAGGACTCTGTTCAATTCAAATCATGCATTACTGTATTAGACCACACTGTCTTTCTGTACATGAGATTCTGTATGGTTAAAGAAGAATTAGCATTTATATAGCACTTTGCATACACCTTGTATCCCAAAGTGCTTTACAAGCAATGAGAGACTGGTAGTGAAGAGACTGTGAACATTTAGTGGCAGCCATTTGGCACATCACCACATACAGCCTTGGACAGTTGCATGAACCGGTTTTGTGAGAAGAGGAATGCTGGCCAGGCAGGGTTAGACTGGGGTACAGAGGCCCACCTGCAAAGTGGATATCGAGGTCCACCTCGAAAATCAGTAGGGAGGGCCGGGGTGACCCACTTATATCAGCATTCCAATTAAATTTGATGCACTCACTCTGTGTTTGCATCTTACATTTACATGCAGTGCCCAAAATACCCTTTTATTTAGAAATGGTGATAAATGCAATGATTTTTGACATTTAGAAGGTGGCCTGGCACCCAGCAGAGGGGGTCCATCTGGAAATGTTGAGGTATCCTGTTGGGCCAGCCCGACCTGTGACCAGTACACCATGGAAACTCTCCATCTCTTGCTAAAAGTGCCTCGGGTTCTTTTACTTCCACCTGGACAGCACCAGGGATGAGAAGTGTCTTCAGTTTAACGTCTCATCTGGAGGGCATGCACCCAGGCAGTACAGCAACTCCAGTCCACATTTGGGTGCTAGCATTTATGGTATGAGCCCAATCCTGGTGTGGGACTAAAACCCACAACCTTCTGGCCCAGAAGGGATGTGCTACCAACTGAGCCTTGCTGAAAGGGCTTGAGAGATACTGTGGGCACCCAGCCTACCCAAACAATTAACATCTTTATTAGGGAAGGGAAAACTGGTTCAGATAGGTTCAGAACCTCCCAGAACCTGTGCCATCTTCTGTAACAGAACCTTCACCGAACCTGTTTTCAGGTTTTGATAAGGTTCTGATCATTTTTAAAACACTGATGTTTGGAACTTAATGTACCCCTCCAGCAGGTCTTTGTCTAGTAAGAAGGCTAATGGTAGGGGTGGTAGAATGACCCAAAAGGAGGCTGGAAGAAGTGTGGTACTACTCCAAGGTGTTGTTAGATTCCATTCCCTTCAATGACAATAGCTTAAGGGTAGACAGTGATGGTTAAAAGTGTTTGTACTTTAAAATGGTTCAGAAAGTTCTGTTATGGCTCAGATAACTTTTAGAGCATTTTGTGGCTACTCAGAACCTTTTAGAACCTCAGAACCTTATGTGGTTATCCATCAGCTACTCTGAAACGTCTCTAGTAAATCAAGAATGTCACCTCTTAACTTCTTAGTGTCCCAGAATTGCCTTGCTTTGCAATTCCCAAACACTAAGAAGTCAGGAGATGTCACTCTTGTTTAGTCTATAGACATTTCAGTCACCATTTACTTATAAACAAAATCTATAAACTAGATAACTGTGCAGATGTGTTTGTGGGGAGAACGCCCATCTTTTACTTTAGTTATGCTGGCTCCATACTCCTTGTCTAAAGATTTGTGGGGGAGGGTTGGCTATGTGGGAAGAGGATGTATGTAAGTGGCCCTAAGTTATCAAAAATAGATACTGCTTTTCAGATAATCACATTTTACAAATGTAGTAAAGCTGTCCTGCCTGGCCATACATGTTGCCTTCAACAGCAGTGGTGGACCCTTGCTGAATGGCACTAAGCTTTGTTCTGTGCTGTTATGTTGTTTGTGTAGTTTATCTTTATAATATATATATATATATATATGCATTCATTGCAAAAACTTTGTTAATGTACTAGTTAGGGTTGAAGTGAGAAGAAGAAAATGTGGCATTAGGGTTTCAACCCTAACACCCCACTCTCACCCTGCAGGCAGCAACAGGCACAGGGTGCCTTGGGGTTGTCATCCGCAACGCCCACCCCATTCTATGAGTAAATAAGCTGAGATGGAACAGTACATGAGAATGTGGTGAGCATTAGTGTTGACAACCCCAAGACACACCCCTTGCCTGTTTCTGCCTGCAGGTGGGTGTGGGGTGTTAGGTTGAAACCCAAAGCCACATTACTTAATTTAGTCACTTCAAACCAAACTAGTGATTTAATAAAGATTGTTTGCAGTGAATTTCCTTACTTTTTGATCATAAGCTTTTGAGGAAGGACTTGGATGGTCCAGAAGCTTAGGCACTTTGTTCTTCTTGTAACATCTAGGTTGGTCCAATAAAAGGTATCAAACCATTTGCTTCTGGATCTGTTCTTTCTTTTTAAGATAGTATAATTATATTGTTATTTGCCTGTGGGTGTGCAGGGCCTGGAAGGCCCTGCGCTGCCATCAATCCATAAGGTTTGAGATAGTGTAACTGTATCCTTATTTGCCTGTGAGTGCAGGGCCCTCTGAGCCCTGCACTCCCATCCCGCCATAGAGGTGTATATGTATGTTGCTGTGGAACCACAGGGCCTTCTGGGCCCTGCACTTACAATTTTAGGAAAACCATAACTAAATTGTCACCATAGCCTTCTTATTACCTCACCTCATGAACCCAGTACTGAACATTTCCAAATCCCCACCAAAATGTGATTCCACGCCACCACGTCATTCCATACCATAGGTGTGAAAACACCGTTTGGCCAGGATTTGAAAAATGACAGCTGTGATGTTAATGAGGTGGTGTGAAAATATGGCTATATGGAAAATTTGGGATCAGAATATTTAAAATGACCAGTTATGAGTGAATGTAGCAAAATTTCAACAGATGCATATAAGTTCAGCATTTTACTTATTTTGACCCCAAATTTTAAACATACCTTCTTATGACCCCACCTCATGAACAAGGGTGGTAAAATGTCCAAATCCCACCTGAAAGGTGATTTTGCTGCTGACATTGAAATCACCTTTCCAGTTTTTACAGGTTCACAAATTTCCGAGTGGGCAGTTGTGACCCAGTGGTAAAAAGAACATGAGTGAAAATACTCAGTGGCAAGTAGAATTTAAAACTGGTGGAGCCCTGTTAAGATGCAGGTGGGAAAACAGGTCAGAATCCATCCCAGAAAATACTCTAAAGTTTTATGTGAATTCGGCAGAAAGCAGTGGTTTTGACAGAGTCATCTCTTCTGATTTCTTTTGAGTCAGCTCACAAGCTGGACAGTCTACTTATGTTAGATGGATTTATTTATTTATTTAAAAGAGTTTCACCAGGAAGGACAACAGTGAGCCTAAAGGCTCATTTCCAGAAGCGTCTTGGGGGGAAGGGGATGTGGATTACAATAAGCACTAAAAACACGACATTATATAAAAGGTATATACAATGAGGGGCATAAACTTCACAGATTAATCCAATATCAACATCAACACTATCAATGGATAACAACAGAGTCTGTGTACTACACAATGCAGATGACAAAACCAGTTACCAGTAAAGGAAGGGAGATGATTGAGTCAAGGAAGGTTTGGAGAGAGATTATACCAGTATGAACAGCAAGGATGATGATTAAGAGGAGGAAACGTAGTTCAAGACAGTTAACATGTATTGAAAGGAAGACAGGGGTGAGGAGGGTATGAAGAGTAGGAGGACCAGGTATATTAAAGAAAGATAGTGGGAGGTGGAGATTGGGTAGCGATGGTAGATCAGAAGGGAAGTAATAGGGAAGGAGAAGAGGAAAGGAGAAGAGGTTGTTAAAGGCATTGGCAGGATGGGGCAGTGTGGCTTGAGGAGAGAGGAGGTGGAGCACTTGGAGAGAGCAGATCAAATAGTTAGAGGAAGGAGTTCCAGAGATTAGGAGATGGTAGGAAAAACAGACTGACCAGCTAGGGATTTATGATAAGAACTAGAGTGAGCGGGACCAGAGGATCAAGAGTACGTGAAGAGGAGGGATTGGGAGAGAGAGAGACAGCTGAGGTGGATGGGAGAGAGGCTAGCCGGAAGTTAGAGATAAAGAAGGTGCAGTGAGTATGCTGCCGATCACTTAGGGAAGGAAAAGCGAGTTGAGTGTAGAGAGAACAGAGGTGGGTATGCAATGGGCAGGCCAAGGCAAAATGACAAAGGAGGGAAAAGGGGATCCAGACGGGTGAGTGAGGTTTTAGGGGCAGCACTGTATACAATATTGCCATAGCCAAATATAGGCATGATCATCTTAGAAATAATGTCACGACGACAGCTATTGGGATGCTGCTTTGTTTCTGAAAAGTGTGCAGAGTTTTGGGTGAAGTTTTTTATAAATGGCGTCAATATGTTGGGAAAAGCTTAGCTGATGATCAAGTCATTTTTTATATATTTATTTATTTTTATTTATCAAGTCTAGGATTACAAATACATTTGAGCCAAGGCTCTTTTACAAAGGTTCCACGTCAGAGAAATGCAAATTATGGGGAACATCAAGACAGACATTACAACAATGTGGACATTACAAATAGATTACAGATTAATACAATTCAAGGGTAACACTGTAATAAGGCAGCCAGCAGCATTTGTCAGAAAAACAGACAAGTGATAAGAAGTGCCAGAGTCATAGGGAGAGGGAAGGGGGGGAAGGGGGGAAGAAGGAATGTAGGTAGGGTGGGGAGAGGGTGAAAAGTGCAGCATTGGGTATACTAAGATGTGAGTGTAGAATCCAGTGAGGAGGGGAGGGGGGACCACTAGAGCAGGCAGGGAAGTGGAGAAACAAGGTTAAGTTGGGCAGTCACAGGAGCTCATACACCAAGGTATTTAAATGAAGGAACATCATCAATAGGACACCCGTCTAAGCTATGGAAAGAGGGGAGGGAAGGACATTTAGAGAGCTTTTGATGTTTTTTTTTGCATTGAGGGATAGTTGATTTGCCCTGAACCAATTTCTGAACAGAGTTGAAATCAAGTTGTAATTTGAGCGATAACTCAGCAGGAAAGTTCATGGAGGAAACTAGAACAGTATCATCGCATACATGTGAATGGATGCAGAGGAACAGGCAGAGGAGAGGTCGTTGAGGAAAATGGAGAAGAGTAAGGACCAGGACAGAATCTTGGGACACCTCTGTGAATGGTCTGGGGAGAGGAGAGGAACCACCTATTCAAACTGATTGAGATCTTCCAATGAGATAGAAGCTGAACCATCAAGTCGCAGAATCATAAAGACCCACAGAATTTAACATTGCCAGGAGTAAAGGTGAGAGCAGTGTTGAAGGCTTTCACCAGATCGACAAAATGCCAGCAGTGAGGAGGCCCTGATCCATTCCATAGTGGATGGAGTCAGTCAACCTAAGAAGAGAGGTAATAGTGAAATGATGTTTCTGAAAGCCCGACTGGAATGGAGTGAAAAATGAGATAGAATCAAGGAGGGGGAGAGCTGGAACAGGACAAATGTTCTTGAAGTTTGGATAGGTAGGGGAGAGATAGAAGGGGAAATTACGAGGGTCTCCTCTCCTTTAGGGAGTGGGATAACTGTAGCATGTTTCCAGGTATCCGGGACAGTGGCAAGAGAGAAAGAGAGGCTAAGCAGGGAGGAGATGGGCATAGCAATAGCAGCACAGAAAGGTACAGGAGTTTAGGATCAAGACCATCAGGGGCTCCCACCTTTCAGTGGGTTGAGAGCCAGGAGAGCTTTCAGAGTCAAAGCAAGGGATACTGTGGAAGAAAGAGAATTGGGTTGAGGAGAGAGAGTTCAGAGGGATGGGCGGGAAGCAGGAAGGGCAGAGGGAGAGAAGAGGCACACAAGTGAAGTATGTATTGAAAGCTGAGGCAACAGATGGAGGATCTGAGATAGAATCATCTATCTTAAGGAGAGGATAAGGGGAATGGGTGGGAGAGAGAGAATGATACTCCAGAACTTGGAGGGTTGTTAAGATTGTTCTGAAAGGAGGAAGAAAGAATGCAGCCTTGGCTAACCTTGTGGCTCTTGTGCAAGGGTTCCTTCAAGCACTGTACTTATTTGGAGCATCTGCAGTGCCAGAAGATTTATAACATTTCAGAGCTAGGTCACGTGCACGATGACAGGCCAGTAGTTCGGCAGAGATCCAAGGAGAGAGAACCTCAGACCTAGTTTTCCTGAGGGGCGTGTTGATCCCAGACTGTTAGAAACTTAGAATGGAAGTATTGTGATGCTAAGTTAATACTTGTGGCTGATGAGATTGGGAACCAATCAACAGGGCACAATCAATGTGAAGAGCAGAAAGGTCAATGGACCGGAAGGATCTCAGTTGAATAATTTTAGGGGAGCTTTGGGGCAGTGAATTTTGCACATGCAGTAAACTAGATCATGGTCACTAAGAGCATCAGGGAGCATACCAGCATCAATGATACGGTGTTGGGGGTTAATGAGAACCCAGTCTAGTAAGGAGTGATTTTGGGAGGCGAGAATTGAGCAGGATAGGGACAGAAAAGAGTTGGTGTGAGTTGAAGGGATTTTATGTTATGACAGAGTTTAGAGTTAGAGAGGGAAAGCCAATTCAAGTTAAAATCATCAAGGATAAGAAGCTCACCAGAGGTGGCATGGGTGGAGATGATAGTCAGAAGCTCAGTAACAGAAGTAGAGGAAAGACCTGGATGGCAGTAGACACCTGCTATGAAGCTAGGAAGGGAGGAAGGGAAAGAGAGTCTAAGGATTAGGAGCTCATAAACCTCAGGTGAGGAGACTGAGAACACAGGGGTATACTGAATAGAAGTAGAAAGGTAGATGGCAACACCACCACCCTTGGCAGCTTGATCTTGGCCCATTATTGAGTAGCCAGGGATGGAGCTGGAAGAGTCTGGAATTTTGGAGAACAGCCAAGATTCTGAGACTATAAAAATGTCTGGGTGGAGGGAGACCATGAGGGGTTGGAGTAGGTCAATTTTGGGTAAAAGGCTTCGTATATTGAGACGGGCCACACTAAGGCCTTTAGGAAGGACAATGTGGGGGGGCGGACCGGGTTGGCCTCAGTATCACCGGCTCGGAGGAGCAACAGGAATATCAATAGCTTGGATAGTGCAAATGTATGCTTACGATGGTGTAGATAAGAAGTGGGATTGGAGGAGGGGGGATTGAAGGAGATGGACTTTAAAATAATAGCATAGTGGAGTCATACAGAGACAGAAGATAGGATGGAGGATTAGGAAGCCAGGAGGGGATGAGGTAATGGGAGGAGACAGGAAGAGAGGAGAGTGGAGGAGGAAGGTTGGAGGATATGGGGAGACAGGATAGGAAGGAAGACAGATGGGGAGGAAAGCTGGTTGAAGGGAGGGATATCAGGGAAAAGAGAAAGGGAAGAAAGACTAGGACAAGAAGATGCAAGCAAGGAGGCTGCATAGTGAAGAAGTAAGTGGATGGCATAGTTAAGAATAAGTGGGAGGAGTCAGGAGCTACAGTAGAATAAAAGTGATAAGCACCTGAATTACATACAATAAGAGGTGGTATGAAAGAAAAGATAATAATGTGAAGGTACCTGAGTACCTGCAATATGCTAAGCAGGGTGTTATAATTATTGGGAAGCAATATAGCAGCAGCAAATCACCAAACAGTAAGCAGGAAAAAAGAAAAATCAATATAACTATAGCCCTACTGAATTCAAATAGCAGGAACATCACCTAATTACATGTACAAAAATTGTAAGAGAATATTACACTGGTAGGAATACAAAATAATTGAGCAAGCAGAAACAGCAAGGTAAAAGCAAAGGTAAACAATAAAACCTGAACTCCATCCCCCTGCAAGTTGATTCGGGAAAACAGGGTGGAGGGACCAATAAAATCAGGGCATTTAATGAGCTATGGGGCAGGGGTGGGTGGGTGGCAAAATTCAGACTGCTGAGGAAAGCAGCAGCATGGTAAGATACATAAAATTCAAGCACAGTGCCCAGAACAGAAAGTCAAATTAGTCCAGTGGTGCTGGGAACATATTCACAGTTCTTTACTTATGACATATCTGGCAAACGGTGCAGGGAATATATTCAACAGATTCTTACTTACACGATCGGCTGGCAAAGAAACAAATAGGCTTAGGAGGTTGCAGGGTAGTGGGGAAGCAATTTAAACAAGGTGCTCTTACCTCTGAGCCAGCAGTCAAGCAGATCAGGGACAAACCAGGGGAAGTCTTGGCACAACAGAGACTCACACCCCTGTGAAGTTGGCCACCTCAGAGACAGGAGTAGATGTGAACCAGTCCTGCAGAGGTTGCAGGGGAGCAGGAATAGATAGAATTATGCCCCTCAAACCCCTGATCAGCAGGCTGAAAGGATCCGATGCTCTGTGTGATGGCATGGCAAGGGAGTCTTGGGCACAACAGAGACTGTCTACCCCGTGCTGTCCTTCGGTTGCCACAGGGAGATGCCATGGAAAATAGATTCTGGATAGTAAATTCAGTTACTAAAGATAGGTAAATCATATTCTATTGCTCTGATTGTTTTGATAACTCTTTATGCCACAGTGTGTTTAAATAGCATGAAATGCTATTAAGTGATCAAAGGTTTTAAAATGTTGAAGTATTGTTCTGTGTTGTAATGGTTATATAACTGAGCACTAATAAATTACCTTGTACTTGTACCTTTCCATCCAGATTTGCGTAATTCCAGTGACATTGTTCATGAGGTGAGGTTCTGGAAAGGCCATGCTTGAATATTAGTGGTCAAAATATGCAAAATGACAAAGTTATACATCAACGTTAAAACCCCATTGAAATACATCAAAGTGCACATACCTTAGTTTCTCTTTTAGCAGTCGTGGTTCCAGCAGCAAGGCGTGTCTTCAGTGGGGCGTGGATGTTTACCCCGGTACCTGTTCAAGTGAATGAGGTTGTGTGGGGTGTACTGAGGCGTGTGGGGTGGTGGGTGGTGAGTGGAAGTGGGGTTGGGAAGTCAGGTTGGTAGGGGACAGTTTTCTTTTTACAGGTAAAATACAAACAAACAAGAAAAAATTGAGGAACTGTTTTCTTTATTTCAGGTGCAGATTGAGATCGGAAGGTGCGGGTTGCCGCTAGATGCCAGAAAGGCAAAACAGTAGTGAGGATAGTGAATGGAGGGTGGGGGTGCCACTAGACAGCAAGGATAAACAAAAGGTTACAGGGACCAGGAATGGAGGACACCAGGAAATGTAAATAAGTAAAGGGACAGCAATTGGAGGGTGAGGGGGCCACTAGACACCAGGGAAACAATAACAATTTAGGGTGAGGGCGATTGGAGGGTGGGGGATGCCAATAGATACCAGGCAAACAAAAATATCAGGGAGGCAGCGATTGGCAGGTGGGGGGGGTGGTGCCACTAGACACCAGGAAAATAAATGTACTAAAGGGACAGTAATTGGAGGGTGGGGGTGCAATTAAACACCAGAGAAAAGACATTGTCAAACAAAAAAGGATTTTCCTCTCATGAAAAAGGATTTTTTTTCGTGATTCATGATATAAAAAGGATCTTCTTTCATATCATGAGTCACGAAAAAAGATTTCTAATCTTAAAGAGATTTACTAAGTTAAATTCTGAGGTTTATGCACCACATACATCGGTGCCTTATCTCCTAAGAATGCGGTCTATTCATATGTGCCCCATAAATGTTCTTTAGGTTTGCCATAATTTTACTCGTAATTTTATCTTCACCAGGATACTTACCCCCAGACCTTAGATCCACCCTGTGCCAACGTCTCTACCAGCCAATTTAAGGACGTGATGGCAGGAGAGCACAGAACGCACTACATTATAGTCTATGGGTGGTACCTTAACACAAATTTTGTATGTTACATTGATTATGTAGTGATTAAACAAGGCCCTTGTATGTGGTGCATATGCCTATCTTGGTGAATCTCTTTAAAATTGGAATGGCAGTATAGCCTAGAGGTTAGAGTAATGAGCTGTGAATGAGCTTAGTACATCCAGCAGACCTGGATTTGATTCCCACAACCTCTGCTTGCATACTGTGTGACTCTGAACAAGTCACTTAACCACCCCAGTGCTCCCAGGTTGCCCCAAAAAACAGGCACTTGTGCCTAGTGGCTTACCCAGTTAACAGAAAAGGATAAATAAAAAAAAAAAACATTCCAAGGGCATTTCTCCAGCAGTTAAGTGCAGAATCCAGCTAAGGGGGTCACAATAAGCAAGCTACATGTGTTGGTCGCTCTCCAGAATGTCATTTTTGTTGTTTTCAAATGTGATTTTTTGAGGAAAAAATGGAAAACAAGATGGTGGCAAATGAAAAAGAATTTTCCACTCACGAAAAAGGATGATCTCAATATCAGAAAAGAATTATTTTTTTCGTTTCATACAGCTATTTTTTGGTGCTTACTGAGCATACTCAGAACCAAGTATTCAAACTTTCAAAATTAAATAACTTTGGAACAGATTAATTTTTTTCACCAAACAAACAGTCCCTTTCTACTGAGAATATTTCAGACCAAAATTCCAAACTTTCTGGATGCTAGCCAAGTTGACAGAAAACCCATTCAAACCAATGGGAAAAAATCCTGAAAAATTCACTTTTTTTCACTATCCAGAACTCGGAATCTGCACATCTGACCAGAATGAAACTTGGTACATCCATATATATATATATATATATATATATAATATGCAAAACTGCACATGCAAAATTCCATGCAAATCTGATGAACAGTTGCCAAGTTATTAAAGTGCAAAGATTGGGGTTTAACATTGAAGAACCTGTGCAACTCAACTATAGGGGCTCGACTGCACCCTTATGATAGATAGATAGATAGATAGATAGATAGATAGATAGATAGATAGATAGATATACAGATAGACAGACAGACAAACAGATATAGCTATAGATATCTATATAGTATATCGTAACATGGTAATTTGTCAGCAAAAGAAGTCCTGACAGTCTATGAATTCTGAATTCTGAGCGATGTGGAGCCACATGCATCTTAGGGGTTCACGTCACTCCTCACCACCTCCCCTTATACCTACAGCAGCCCCTTTTCCCACCATTTCTTGAAGCTCCCTTTGGATTCTGCTTTAACAATCTCCTCCAGCAGCTTGTTTTGCCCATCCACCACTCTCTGTGTGAAATAATATCTCAGTGTCTCTTCTAAATTTGCCCACTGCCCATTTGCAGCTGTTCCCTCTTGTATTTGTATTCTCACTGGCTCAAAATAATGCCCCAGAGTCCACTCATGCATGTTTGGCCACCCCCCACAAAAAAATAAACATGCTGTCTGAAAATGGTATTGTAAACAGTAGGACTGGGTGAGGCATCTGTGGCCAGTTCTGAGTCTGACTGATTTTCTCCCAAAAGGCTCTGATTTACATGATATGCCAGAATGCATGCGTATTTTCTGGACAATGCCAGAACCAGTTCAGTAATAGATACTGAAATGAAAGAACCAGGTTGTCCCACCCCCTAAGCATTCTTATGTGTCACTTAATGTTTAAAATGGCTATTATGGTTTTCCATGTTTGAATGGACTTAAGCCCAAATCACTTATGTTGTCTGGAGTGGGTCAGAATTTTGTCACAGGTACCTGGTCAACAGAGTGGACTGGGTTACAATGGAGTCAAGTCACAAATGACGGATTTAGAGAGTAAAGTTGAGGTAGGCTAGTCTGGGAGGGATGGAGTCCTGATCTGTCAATCCCTAATTGTTAGGTTATATCACTTATTTATTTTAGAATTTTGAGCCAGGAAAGGTATAAAAAGGTACACTGAGGCAAAGCTCATTTCCAGGTGCATCCTGGGAGCACAGGGAAGTTGAGTGACTTGCTTAGGACACACAGTGTGCAAGTAGGGGTTGTGGGAATCAAATCCAGGTCTGCTTGGTATCTAGATTCACAGCTCGATGCTCTAACCTCTAGGCTATACTGTCTCCTCCTGTTAACTGTTACATAAAGCATATTGACACCAGTGACCCACGTCCAGAAACAAGCGTGGACTGTTAAGGGCCGCCAAGGCAGGAATAACTGAACGTCCCAGGAACTGCTCTCCTTCCTCAGGGAGTGGGGATGACGCTTCCACTGCATGACTGCCACCTACTGGAGATTAGGTGGGAGCACAGCTGGGAGAAGCAGAAGTGGGAGGGCCTTCCAACAGATGCACAGCACGTATGTGTGCACTCGAGATTGCATGTCTGGCACTCCGGGGGTAGAAAATGGGAGGACTGAGGAAAAAAAAAAACAGTCTGCTCCATGCTAGCACCCTCTGCAAGCTCTCACACAACTAATACAGCTGGCCACTCACCTATACAGGTCCTTGGTAAGTGGTGGTTAGCCTGCAACACCGTGAGAAGGTCAGTGGTGGGGCTGGAAGGTGCTATCAAGTGGCGGCAGAGAGAAAATATCCCATGGAAAAAATAAATCTGACTCAGAATAAATTCTCCCATCCCTGCCAACTCAGAACGCGAACGTTGACCAGTAGTCACCGTCCATTCTGCAGTTCACACAATATCTTTATAAACTGGCAATTCACTGGATGTGCAAAGAACTGCAGGGATTTTTTTCCTGGCTCTTTATTGCTTTGCCAGAAATATTGAATTTATTGTTTAAATTTGACGGTGTCATTTCTGTCATTAATTTTAAACATTAATTTTAATGACATTTTAACCTTATTTAAAATTGTGCTTACAGACATGTCAAATAGCGTTAAATTTTAACATCTGCAATTGCTTACTGTTCTATCGACATAGTTTAACAAAAAACACAGTAGTTATCAATAAATATTTGGGGCACAGAAAAAAGCATTATTGAAAACATCACAGTAGTTTTCTAAACAAATGAATACGATAACAAGGTTTATTAGTTTGCAGTTTTAGCATAAGAAAACAGTTGTTTTATATTTTTAATTTTATTTCTGTAACTTTACTTTGGGGAAGAAGATGGCGAGTGGATTGGTAGAGGTTTAAGGAGACTCTTGTGTCTAGGTCACTGGTTCAAATCCAGCCCAGTTTAGTAGTGTCCAAAAGCCATTATAACTTGAAGGCTGTTCAGTGGCTTGTGTGAAATATGCAGAATACTGAATGGGCACAATACACAACCAGTGTGCTTTGCCAGAGAGGAGATCTGATTCTGTCTGACCTCGAGAGCCAGCTTGAAAGGTCCATGGGAATCAGAACCCCGAGGTGGCAGAACACACTGGTTATGCATACAGTTGCTCATCCTGTATTTTTTTATAGTGTATAGTATCTGAAATGTATACATTGTGTTTTTTTCTCTATTTCACAGTGAAGCTGACCTATGCAGTCTCTAGAGGTTCTAGAATGCTGTTTTACCACAGAGGGGAACAATCACATTCCATGACCTTTGAACTGTGGTACAACAGCATTTTGAAAAGGATGGATTTCTCTGTAGAACAATGCTCTACTATACACTATATAGAGAATAATATATGGTCTTTGGTTAATAACCATGCTGTAAACACTGAGAGGTTGCCATGACATCATTGTAAATCTCAAGAATACAGCTCGAGAGGTTTTCAGATATCATGGCAACCTCAAGAAGTATTTTCAGCACGGGTTGTTAACCAAAGACCATACATTATATTTCATAGTGTATGGGCTACTAAGATTGTGTAATCACAGATTGAATTACTTTACAGAGCACTGATTGTTGTGAGCATTCTGTTTTGTTATACCATTGATATGACATACTCACGAAGGGTTAACAACAGAGTGATGTCATAACAATGGCATAACAAGTTTGTAATCTGCTTGATTCCAGTTAATAATAAGGGCTCCACATACACTATAAGTTGGTATGGTCTCTGTCCAGTTCCCAGTGAGCAGATGTCCATATCACAAAACAATCAACACAATTGGCACTAATTGGCACCCTTGTTGGTAGTCTTACATGAGAGGCCAGGCATTGAGTGGGCATGGAGTCTGAACTACCCTCTCCGCCTACTTGGTGGTGGTCACTCCAAGATAGGGTGTTGAGACACATTGGTGGGGCAGTGTAGAGAAACTTGGTCTGTGACTGTAACTGCTATGTGGATAAACAGAGGGCTTTGGTTTCCAGTGCTGTCACTCCAGCACCTTTCTCAAGCATTAAAGAAATTCACACCCCCAAAAAAACATGTTTTGAAACAGCAAGCATTTATCAAGGCCAAATGTTTGCTGACATGTCTATGTAACTGAATCCTGCTTGTAAACATTTTTACATATATATTCACATAAGACAGACCACGAGTTGTAATATGTCATTTGCAATGGGGCCTGGTTTTAAGCAGTTTTATACTGCATTAACCAGGATAATAGAGAGTGTGATGCGTTATCTCTCATTTTTATTGTGGTCCTGCCTTTATAATGTATTTTCTGGGACAGATCATCTTAGATACAGCACCTTTTGGTGGGGTTCTGCTGTGGGCCCTCTTTTTACACAGATTTGCAATATATTTACCCAGAACAACCCAGCTGAGATGCAATATCTCATTTACAATGGGGTCCTGCTTTGACACACTTTTGTACTGTATTTACCCAGGAAAGCACAGCTCAGATACTATCTTGTTTTCAGTGGGATCCTGTTTTTCTCAATTTTTACACTATATTTACCTAGGATAGCACAGCCAAGATGCAATATCTCATTTTCGATGGGCCCTGCTTTTATCCATTTATAATGTATTTACCCAGGATAGTCCAGCTGAAAGGCAAGTTACATTTTTAGTGGGGTCCAGCTGTTACAATGTATTTTTCCCAGGATAGAGCAGCATAGATGTACAGTTCAGTGGGGGCTCTGCTGTACTGGGGTCCTGCTTTTACACATTTTTACTATATATTTAACCAGGAGGGACCAGAGGAGATGCAATGGTCTCAATTCTCAAAGGTCAGCGCAAGATGCACCAATGGTAGCTTGCACCAATTCCTGGTGCTCCAGGGACCCTGTGCCCAATTCTCTATCAGGTAGGGTCCCGGCGGCAAAGGTCAGCATGCGCCAAAGAGAGGGCACACCTGAGAGGATTGCCACAAGCTGCTGGCACAGTGGGTGGCACTTAGACCAATGAAATATATACAATCCCTAGTGGTCTAGCACCCGCTCATCCTCAGTCCCCTTATAAATGATGCATAATGGGAGATCAGGGCTTGGCGGGGTTGCTACACCACCAGGGATGGGAATTATGTATTGTATAAGGGGATCAGGGATGGGGGACCACTAGCCACCAGGGATGGGAATATATTTCTCAAAACGGGGATCGTACCCAATGGTATTTAGAAATCTGTTCTCTGGGAGAGTTTTGAGGATCCCAATTTGGGGGATTAGGCAGCCTGCATCTGCCACAAATCCCTAGTGCCATGCTGCAGCCCATTTTGTGGTGCACGGGTGGTGCACCAAGCCTCCTTTAGCACACATAGCCTGCAGTTGGCATAGGCTGTGTTTGAGAATTGCTCCTAGGCGCATCTTATGGCACAAGGGCACTTTGCACCATTCACCATGCACTTTGTGGTCAAGCCCTTGCGCCATGCCACGAGCTTTGAGAACTGAGCCCAATATCTCATTTCCAGTGGTATCCTGCTTTTACACATTTTACATTGTACTTACACAGGATAGGCCAGCTGAGAGGTAAAATCTAATTTTCAGTGGACTCCCACATTTTGACCCCAAATTTCCAACATAGTCTTTTTATGACTTGACATTGTAATCAAAGAACAGGTGGAATTTTTAAAATCCTATCCTAAAGTTTTTTTTGGTTTTTTTTATTCTTTTGGTAACCAGTTAAAGCCCACTGGGCACAAGTGCCTGTTTTCAGGGGTGACCTGGGAGCACTGGGGTGGTTAAGTGACTTACTCAGAATCACACAGTATGGAAGTGGAGATTGTGAGAATCAAACCCAGGTCAGCTGGATGCACCAAGCTCATTCACAGCTTATCATTACTCTAATCTCTAGGCTACACTGCCAGGTTATTTTGCAGCGTGACTTTGAAAACACGTTTTGGAGGAGATTTGAAAAATGGAACCTGTCATGTTCATAAGGTGGGGTAACACAAGGGATATGCAGAACATCAGAGACCAAACTATGCAGAAATAAACTTATGAGTAAACATTGGCACAATTCAACGTTTCTTCATAACTTAGTGATTTTTCACATTTTGACCTCAATTTTAATCTAGTCTTTTCATTTTATTTATTAATTAATTTATTTATTGTCTTGAGAACCACATTTGAGCTAGGAGCCCATTTACAAAGGTTCCACATTAGGGAGGAAGAATCATAACAGTAGTAATACAAAGCAAGAAACCATGTACAGAGGAATACATAGTTCTGGTATAAATAGATACAGATAATACAACAATATCATTTACATGAGAGCTTATTTGCAATCTTTCAATTTTTTGTGCTGCAGAGAAAGAGAGACTGGCCGGAGCAAAGAGTTGAAGATTGGAGCGCAGCCAGGAGTTGGCATCATCATAAGCAGTGAGGAGGAGGAGGAGGAGGAGGAGGAGGAGGAGGAGAGTAAGGGATTTAGGCGAGTGGTGGCGATGGGGATGGGGGAGGGAGGGAGGAAGTTGAAGAGGAGAGTAGAGGTAGGATGAAAGCGCATAGGAGTTTACAGGGATGGGGAGCATGGAGGAGGAGGAGGAGAGCGGTAGAGAAGGCAGGATGGGGGAGTGGGGCTAAGGGGAGAGTGGTGATGGGTAGGAACGGGTTGCAGTAATAGGACTTAGTCATTGCAATTGCGTACACAGAGGGTGCAATCACATACACATGGCCCGATGTTATGATCAAGATGGGTAGATTTTTTTTAAATCCTGTCTGGAAGGTGGTTTCACAGAGGAACTGTGAAAACATGTTTGAAAGGGGATTTGAAAAATAACACTGTCATGTTCAGCAGGTGGAGTAACAAAAGGGCTATGTGCATATTTGGGGCCACTATCTGCAAAAATCACAAAGTTTTGAGTAAATGTTGAAAAAATTCAAGGTTTCCTCAGAACATTGGTGTTTTTTGTCATTTTAACCCCAAATTTTCAACAGGTAACACTAGGGTAATGTGGCAAGCCTGAAAACCCTAACAACTGCCCAGGAAACCACCTGTTTTTTTTTTTTTTTTTTTTTTAAGTTTGCTTTATTTTACTGCCGTAAGTATTAAACAGTGGCATGGTATCTTATGAACAGGAATGCTAAACTGGAACATGATTAGACAAGTTCATCAGTGCTGGCTGGTTCGATATCTGGATTTGAACCACTGCCACTGTACATACTCCATATAGGTACATAAGCGCCAAAATGCTTTTCGTGGCTGCCTGCTTGGTTAGTTTTTTTTTTTTTTTCATTTTCCCTGCTACCAGCGGGCCCGCAACCAAGACAGAGTGCTGTAAAAAAAATCAGAGTCAGGAACTTGTTCTGTGCTGCCAATGTGTTTGCTGTGAGCAAGGTGAGTAAGTGTAGTGGGCAGTGGAGTACAGTGACGGTTTGGTGAGATAAGGTTTATGCAGCTGAAAGGAATCAGCCACTCTGCTAACGGAGTGGTTGGCTCCTTTCAGCTGTGAGAAATTTATGCCCCACAAACAGAAAACCGCATCGTGATCAGCCGGGCTGATCACTGGGGTGTCATTGTTGAGCTCATTGCAGCCCAAACTGCGCTGGACTCGACAGTGACACACCCTGAAATGGTGTTCTTTGTAACAAAATATTTGCTGCTCATGCATGCACATGCAAACATGAAAAGAACATCGGTGACGTTACAAAATTCCTTTTATATTAATTCCATTAATCTTTTTGTATTCAGTTTCTTATACAGCTGGAGTTTCAGGCTCCATGAGTGTTAAAGCAAGAGGAAAAGTTACTAATAAAGAGAATATAAATGTTTTGTTACCTTTTTAAATAAAATTGTAAGTTTAAGCATGTATGCTGCCTCATTTATCTTGTCTACTGCACTGTTTTCTTTTGTGAGCTTGGGAATAATCTTGTTCTACTCCCCCCCCATGTCCATTGCTGATACTGCCTTCTTCCTGCCTGAAATTCAGTTTTATAATCCCTATGTAATAAAGAGAATAATCGTTAGTCACCTATCGGTAACAAGCTGGTTAGTGCATCGAGAAGTTGCCTTGGTGACCCCAGTAACTTCGAGAGCGAAGCTTGAGAGGTTCGGTTGCCAGTGGTAACCTTGAGACACACTAATTGCTTGTTACTGAATGGTGACTAGCAATGGTTTTTTATAGTGTAGGATGCTGACAGAAGAGGAGCAAATGTCAATTGTGGATCTTGTTGCTCCGCCCCTAAGGCTCTCACGTTGGTCACTGCCAAGGTCCCGTTTGTCAGCAGTATTGCTGCTTGGGTATTTCTTTTTTTATTAGTGGGCCTAATGAGAGAGAGCACTTGCATCAGCCACTGGATCCCTACTACTATCTACTGACACAGGAGACTGCTATTTAGGATGAGACGTTAAACCGAGGTCCCATCTGCCTGGATTGGTGGTAGTTCAGGTGGATGTTAAAGATCCCATGGCACTTATCGAAAAGAGCAGGGGAATTTCCCCGGTGTCCTGGCCAAATTTCCCTCATTCACTAAAAATACCATCAACAGCTTAATCTGGTTCAAGGTCAGTTGGCATTCATCTGTATCCCTCTCTCCGGGTCGTGCCTGAAAATAGGCAGGATTTGTCTAGTGCACTTACCTGGTCAACAAAAGCTAAATAAATAAATAAATAAAATTTACTGGACTGCCACCACACCGAGAGGACCTGCTCAACGCCTCACTTAAGGACAGAGGTTTTTTTTTTTCCTTTTGAATGGTACAGCATGAGAGGGAATGCATTCAATGTTGTTATGCTGCAGTAGGTGTAGCTAGTGCAGCATAACAGCTACGATGACATAGCTACTGCAGCATAATAACATTCAGAAAGTGATGGATTTCTATCGATAAGAATGTTCCATCATACAGTATAATAAAAATAATCTTTGTCGATTATAGAGCACCTTACAAAATGTCAAAGCACTTTCCAACAAAGATGTACGAAGGGCACTGTACAGTGATTTCATGTATATACTAATTGGGTCTGATTCACAAAAGTTCAGAGAATGCCGGAAGCCGTGGCTGTGCCGAACATATGACACATGGGTCTTGCGGCATTTACCTGGCTGGTGATCAGGATTCTCGATCCCACGCACTAATTGCCACAAGTTAGACTAGCTTCCTCTGGTTTAGCTTGCCGCAATCTTGGGTACCCTTTTCACAGGGCTTGCGGCAAATATTTGGCACAAGCTGCCGTAAATCAGGAAGATTACTGCAAATGCGCCTGATCTTCTTGAATCGGGTGCAGTGTGTGGCAAGGTTTCAGTGCAGCTGCGCTGACTATTGGGTTTGATGTAGGGCTTGATGCCAGCCCTCTGTCCCCCTTTGTGAATTGGGCCCATTGTCTAAATATTTATTGGTACTGGTGTAATTGTCAGGAGGCTGCATATTGTTCACCCTCATTTTCGTCCTGTTTTTCAGCTATGTCTTCTCCTCCTCCTCCCAGGTCGCATCAGGAAATGAGTCCTTCATGGATTCTGTTTGCTTACCTGGTAAAATAGGTTTCAAATCAAGAAATACAATAAGTAAATAAATAAATTATAAAAAGAGTATCAGTAGGAGTAAAGATAGCATCGGCAAGGATCCTAAAAAAGGAGAATAACGTTTACTTTACAGGAAACAAAAGCAAACATACAGATTGGAAGTTCAGAAGCCTATGTATATGCCCAAGGAAAGAAAGGTGTATGTTCCCAAAGGGACACTGTCAATCCACTTAGGCCACAAAGTGTCTCTAGTTTCAAAAACCAATGTGATTGGTCACATTCTTTGGAGATTGCTGATGTAGCTGATGGTCTGATCCTGATTCATTTTTTTATGTGAAAAACAGACTGTTAACTTTAGGGGTGTTACCACACAAAAACATGTTTATTTACAGTCCTTGCTTAACTCCGACTGCATCTTTCCTGAACTTTGGAACACCACCAACACAGGCTAGCCACTCATAAACCAGTGGGAGGAGAGGAGACTTTTGCATTATGAGTGGTTGCACTGTTTGGAGTGTTATTAATATTCAAGAAGGGTGTAATCGGAGTAGATCAAGGATCTGAAGTAAAAACAGATTTGGCATAATTACAACATTGCCGTGCATTTCGGTTCCACTAAGAAAGGAAGCAACTAAAACAACCAGCAACAAAACAAAGCATTTTAGAGAAGGTAAGCAATCCTTCAATTTGGGTTTTCGATGGAAATAATATGATGCAAAAAGGGTTGCAGCACAGTGACAGCAGCACTGCTATGCAGGTTTGACGCACAGGTGCAGGAATAAAGGATTTAGGTTGCAATATCTGAAGAATGTTTACAAGCTAAAAGCAACTTCAGCACATAGTTTGTTTTAGTACTAATGTATTACTGGCAAACAAAACATCAAACCATTTTTCATTTCATTTCTATCTTGAACTGAGAACTAGGGTTTGGAAGATTTTAGATGTTCTAACTCTCTTGCCATGCCCACAATATAAAAAAATAAATTTGTTTTGCCTTTGAGATTACATTGTTTCAGAACCATTTGAGAGGGGTATCATAGAATCACAGAACATAGAATCTGATGGCACAAGGAGATGGATGGCTCATCAGTTCTGCCATAGTTGTTTCTACCTAACTCCCTGGCCTAGTGCCGTGTTGCTGTTCACCCTCCCTCCCTCCTCCTTCCTTCCGCTTCCTCCCCTTCCGGTTTCTCCAAGTAGAGTTAGAGTCCCTGGCCCTGTCGCACCCATGTTTGGACCCATTCATGGTCCTTGCACCCAACCTTTGCTGGTAATCTGCTCCAGGGCTCCACCACCCTTTCCATGAAGAAACATTTCACACATTCTTCCTGAATTTACCTCCATAAGCAAGCAATAATACCCGACAGGTTGGCAGTATTAGGCTATGCCGGACTGCCCAGAGGCGTAATGAGGCCCGATGCCACAGGCAGAGGGCCTTATAGCTCCTGGAAGGTCCAGTATAGCCCATACCATCCACTTTGGAGGGTATTATTGCACTTAGAAAATGGGCCACATATGGCATTTTATATGAGTTTAAAGAATTAAAACAAAAATGTTTTAAGTTTAAAAATGAAATGTTAGTCTTTTGTGTTTGTAAAGTATTCCCTCTATTGGTATTCCTCCCAGTAGGGGGCACTGCAGTGTTTGATAATTGTATATTTCTTTTTACACTTACCTCATTGCTTGCCTTCTCCCAGTTATCTTTATCCCCCCCATTTTGTTTTTTGTGTTTTACCCCTCACCCTTCGCATGCCCTGTTACCTCCCTTTTACCGTATTTAATGAGGACTGTATCATGATCGGGCAGGACGAGACAAAATCATGAAGTTCTGTTTTTTTTTCTTGTTTATATTATTTATGTGCCAGTTTTTTTTCCTATGACAGAAATAGTATACAAGAGGTGACGGGGTTGATAGGGCATGAGATGTGGAAGAAACGACTGGGTGGAAGACTAACGCTGTAAACAGAAAGTGTCACACTGAAGGTTCACGCTATTAATTGCCAATTGAGAGCACAGTGGTGAGCAGGGGAAGAGAACTGGACTGGGAGTATGCCGAAGTACAGAACTCAAAATGTTTTCTGTGTTGCCAGTGGGGTGAATTTAACCAACAGGATTGAAAAATTCTGCATAATTGTTGTGGTGCCTACTGTTGGGGGGGGGGGACAAGATGACTGGTGTTTTCTTGACTTTGTCTCCCACCGATGGAGACGTGCTGCCGACTTGCAGTATTTAAGCAAGTGGGTGGTGGGTTGGATGAGGAAGTAGCAATCAGAGCTAACAGTGCTGTGTACCAGCAGAAAACTGTAACATTTTTAAAAAGTTATTGTTTCTTCTCTGGGAGCTAGTGGCACTTTCTTATTAGAGAAAATGATTTTGGAGAATTCTGCAGGGGGCCTTGTCTGCGCTAGTGTGAAAAAAATGGCTGCTATTTAAAATTGGAAAATTCCATGGGCACAGTGATACTGCAAGGTAGACAGGTAGCCAGAGACTGGGACTCATTATTTTCATTATTTACCAGTAGGGCTGTCTACCGCCCTGCCCAGATAGGGATAACGGGACACTGAAGTTCAACTCCCCCCCCTTTCCCCACTTGGATACCCCCACCTACAATACCTCTCTCTCTCATCACCATGCCACACTCTACCTCTCCTTTCCTCCTATCCCCCTTCTGGTTAACATAGCCTAACACTGGCCTACCCCTACACTCAATTAAGCACTTATAACCTACCCCATACCCCTCTTATATGCACTTTAGTCCACCCTGTCATCTCTGTTTGCCTCGAAAATCATGTCCTGTCTGCATCTGTCCATAAATTTTCTTTCCCTTCTTCCATTCTACCCTCCACAATTTTTCGTTCCCTCCTCCCATTCTTCCTCTCTTTATTCCAATCACTGTAAATCTTGAATATCTATGGTACACTAATGGCTACCAATTACCACTGAGTCACCCTACCATCTAGTGCTACATACTGTTGCCAAGTTATTATATGTGTTCCAGTGTTACCAACTGTCACCGACTGTTTCCAATTTGCTATATGTGTCTTCATATCTACTATACTTAACTGTTGCATTGTTAGCCAGTGTTATCTACCTGTAATCCCTCCTGCTCTCATTGTATGCAAGTAAGCAAACTGTATTCCAACACTGTAACATTTCTCTGTATTCTATCCCATTGTTCCCTATCCCCCAGGTCGCACAGGGAAACGAGCAACTTGTTGGTCAGCATGCCTTCCTGGTGAAACATTTCAATAAATAAATAAATATAATTCCTGGTTGCCTGATACCGGACTGGCTATTTGGTGGCACTAGCCAATCAGAAATGACAATTCTCACTGCCCATTTTCTAATCTCCAATCATGCCCCCTCATGACTGCATCTCTGTTTCTAACTAACAGGGCTTCACAATATACCCTTTTTACACCCCTTATGAACTTATAAGTCCTTATCATTATTCCCCTCTCCTGTCTCGCTGCCAATGAGTACACACTTGGGGCCTTTAGATGTTCCTTGTAAGATCTGCCTTCTGGCTCTGAATCATTTTTGTGACTCTTCACTATACTGACTTCAGCCTGTCAATGTCCTTCTCAGGAGAGGACTCCAAAACTGGGCACTGTACTCCAGGTGAAGCCTCACCAGTGATCTGTATTGGGGCAGTATCACCTCCCTGCTCCTACTGTCAAAATCCCTCCCTATACACCTCAGAATCCTTGCTGCTGTGCTGTGGTCCTTGTTGCACTGGCTGGTTTGTTTCACTGAGTCACTGATGAGGACTCTCGGATCCCTCACCTCTGCTGAAGTACCCAACCCCTCCCATCTAATACTCTGTGAGTGAGTTCTTATTCCCTTGGTGAATCACCTTGCACTTCTTGACATTGCATCTTAAAGTGAATGTTGAAGGTTCCATAGCAAATGGGAGTAGTGAACTGTAGGTGTTGTGAATCAGTCTCCTATCATTCAAACTGCCAAATAGTGCTATTTTCCATTAAAAAAATCCTTTATTTTGGTGCTCTGCTTCATTTGCATAACCTACCCCTTTTTTTCTCAGTGCTGCAACCCCCGACTGTGACATCATATCAGGGAAACAAAGTTATTAAAGAGACACTGTCAGTTTTTAGTTTTAGATAGACAAATCAGCTATGTACTGTACCCACAATGCTTCACTATGTAAATTAGTATACAGGGTATTATATTTCTGTGCTCACTGAAGAAATGGGGAATACATCGCTCAGTATAGAAGTCTTGTAGCTAGATATGGTATGCACAATACATTGTTGTGAAAGTAGATACACAAAAGTTTAAATTGTTGACACCACTACAGAAATATGGGACAGCATCTCACAGTAGGGAAATTGGAAAACAAGTTCTTATTTTACCCATAGTGCCTTGCTATGGACATTTACATATCAGTACTCACCACTACCAACATATGGGACTGTATGTCTGAGTAAAACCAATGCAGCAACACACAAATGTATTAGTAAATCTGCCAAGTTTTTAAAACAAACAGATAGTGGACGCTGGCCCCCAAACCCCTGTCCATTTAAGTCAACATTATAAATTACCCAGAATTCGTTGTTGTTGTATGTAAAACATTGACAACTCCCTGGTATGGCATCATTCTGGGGGTGTGGCCACACACAGAAAACTGGAGGACAAAATGCTAATAAAACATTAAAAAAAAATGACTATGACAGATTTGTTTTACAAAACAAATTGCAGTTTCAATACCTGAAGCATGTCTGGCAATGGCATACTATGTGTAAGAGACATTTGGGGAAGCTTCAACATTTACTTTAACTGCCAGACCTCCTCTCAAGCCTTTCTAGATCCCTCTGAAGTTCCTTCACCCCTTCCTCACTGTCTACCCTGCTGCATTGTTTTGTGTCATCTGAGACACAGCTTTTCCTGGACACTTCCCACTATTTTAGGAACATAGGAAAGTGACAGCAGAAAAGGACCTCCAGGCCCACCTAGTCTGCCCATTTGCCTAGCTCCCTAGGTCTGCCCTGAACTCACCCCCACCTTTCAACAGCCCCTGTGTCCATCCCATGCCTCTTGAACCTCCAACTGAATTTGCTCCCACCACTTCCTTGGCAGCTCATTCCAGGGGTCCACCATCCTTCTGTGAAGTAGTACTCCTGATGTTGCCCCTAAACTTGCCCCCCTCCAGTTGGAGATCATGCCTCTTTTTTCTGGGACACTTTTTCATCTGAAATGGGTTATCAGGAGCCACCTTGTTTATCCCTTTCAGGTACTTGAAGGTCTGTATCATGTCCCCCCTCTTCCTCCTCCTCAACTCCAAAGGGTACATATCCAGGGCTCCCAGCCTCTCCTCATACGGCAGGTGACTAAGCCCCTTCACCATCTTGGTAGCTCTCCTCTGCACCCTCTCCAACCTCTCCACATCATTTTTTTGGTAAGGCTTCCAGAACTGGACCCTATACTCCAGATGAGGTCTGACTAACTGGGTGACAGGGGAATCAGAACCTCTTTCCTCCTGCTGGTGATCCCTCTCCCAATGCATCCCAGCACTCTACTTGCCTTTTGTCACCACCCTACCACACTGTCCGCCACCTTCAAGTCTTGAGATATGATGATACCCAGGTCCCTCTTCCGTGGTAACCACTAGCGGCCTGCCCCTAGCCTGTATTCCCTCCTCCATTCCTTCTTCCTAGGTGCATGACTTTACATTTTGCCATATTTAGGGATAATTTCACTTCCCAGCCCACTCCTCAATCTTCTAGGTTTTTCTGCATCCTTTCCCTCCACCCTTATGTCCACTCTATTACCGATTTTGACATCATCCATAAACAGGCTCACTCTACCCTCCATCCCCTCCACAGTGTCACTTATGTAGATGTTGAACAGCAGGTCCCATGTGAACATGTTAAACAGGACATGTAGCAAGACTGATCCCTGTGGCACCCCACATCTGACCCTGTTTACCACACCCTCTTTCCCCTAATCAATTTCCCACCCTCTAGACTAATCCCTTCTCTACCTGGAAGTCCTTCAGCTTTTTGGGCGGCCTCCTTAGTGGCACAGAAGCAAAGGCTTTGCTGAAGTCAAAGTAGGGCAAATCTACTGCCTGACCTTTGTCTACCACCCTAGTGGCCTAGTAAAAAAAAACATGTTCAGGCTGCTCTGACACAAGCAATCCTGCAGCTCGTTATCCTCTAAGTTGACCACTAGGCTTTCCTTCACAAAAGTCTCTATCACTTTTCCCACGATGGAGGTAAGGCTTGCCAGTCTGCAGTTGTCTGACTCCTCCTCATCCCCTTCTTGAGAGGCAGGACTAATTTCAGGTTCTTCAATCCCCTGGCACTATCTCCAACTCCATTGAGTCATTAAATAGCTGAGACAAGGGCCCTGCCAGCTCAGAAGCAAATTCCCTAAGTACTCTTGGGTGCAGGCCATCTGGACTCGGGGCCTTGTCCACCCTAAGGGCCTCTAACCCTCTCACTCCTCTTTTAGCCATGATCACCTTCCACCTCATTTCTTACACACACCCCATGTGACTGCCTTGATCCTGCTTTCCAGTGGAGCTCCATCATCCTCTACCGTGAACATGGAGTGGAAGTAATTGTTTATAATGTGGGAGTACCTTTGACTGGCCAGAGATCACAGATGTTATACAGATTGTCCAGGGTATGCGCCCTATGTGCTGTAGTTTAGATCCGAGCCCAACTACCCTGATTATGGGTTGTTGTGAC
The DNA here is from genome assembly GCA_016271365.2 of Neoceratodus forsteri. NCBI lineage: Eukaryota > Metazoa > Chordata > Ceratodontiformes > Ceratodontidae > Neoceratodus > Neoceratodus forsteri. The sequence continues at coordinate 91,892,452 of JADMNL010000031.1, read as the reverse complement.
GTCATTGGCCCGGTTTTGGCACAGATAGTCTGGTGCTCCCTAGAGTCAGGTGAGTTTCCTAGCTTGGTAACACCCCTCTTGAAGAAAGTTTCTCTGGACCCAGACTGCCTGGCAAACTACAGACTTATCTCTAACCTCCCTTTTGTGGGAAGGTACTTGAGAAGGTAGTGGCTGTACAGCTGGAGAACCATTTGACCATCCTTAGCATCTACGAACCTTTCCAATCCGGTTTTCAAAAGAGGCACAGTACCGAGACTGCGCTGGTTTGGGTGCTCAATGATCTCCTGATGGCAAGAGATCGGAAAAGCCGGTCCATCCTGGTACATCTCGATCTCTCCTCAGCTTTGGACACTGTGTATCATGGGGTACTGCTCGAGTGCCTGAGGTTCATCTGTGGCCTGACATATTCAGTCCTGAGATGGTTTAGGTCTTTCGTCACTGGCAGAACTCAGAGGGTTGTGTCGGGGATTTATTCTTCCGACCCTCTCCCTCTGTCATGTGGGGTTCCTCAAGGCTCTGTGCTGTCCCCCATGTTGTTCATGTGTACTGTATATGCTGCCTCTTGGAGACATTGTAAGATGGTATGGGCTGATGTTTCACTGCTATGCTGATGATACCCAGCTCTACCTGTCTTTGCACCTGACCAGGATAGAGCATCCTCAGCATTTAATAGCTGCCTCACTGAAATCCAGGATTGGATGAATTTAGCTATTGAAGATGAACTCAAGGAAGACGGAGGTGATGGTTGTGGATCCTTGTAGCCAGATAGGGGGTTGGGGCTGGTCGGCCCACAGGGCTTTTCTTGGGGATCCAGCTCTAACTTCTGAGTTGGTGTGGGTCCTGGGGGTGATGCTTGACGATGGGCTGATGCTTCGATCTCAGGTGTCGGCTGTCGTTAAATCATCAATCCCGATGTTATGATCAAGATGGGTAGATTTTTTTTAAATCCTGTCTGGAAGGTGGTTTCACAGAGGAACTGTGAAAACATGTTTGAAAGGGGATTTGAAAAATAACACTGTCATGTTCAGCAGGTGGAGTAACAAAAGGGCTATGTGCATATTTGGGGCCACTATCTGCAAAAATCACAAAGTTATGAGTAAATGTTGAAAAAATTCAAGGTTTCCTCAGAACATTGGTGTTTTTTGTCATTTTAACCCCAAATTTTCAACAGGTAACACTGGGGTAATGTGGCAAGCCTGAAAACCCTAACAACTGCCCAGGAAACCACCTGTTTTTTGTTTTTTTTTAAGTTTGCTTTATTTTACTGCCATAAGTATTAAACAGTGGCATGGTATCTTATGAACAGGAATGCTAAACTGGAACATGATTAGACAAGTTCATCAGTGCTGGCTGGTTCGATATCTGGATTTGAACCACTGCCACTGTACATACTCCATATAGGTACATAAGCGCCAAAATGCTTTTGGTGGCTGCCTGCTTGGTTAGTTTTTTTTTTTTTTTTCATTTTCCCTGCTACCAGCGGGCCCGCAACCAAGACAGAGTGCTGTAAAAAAAAAATCAGAGTCAGGAACTTGTTCTGTGCTGCCAATGTGTTTGCTGTGAGCAAGGTGAGTAAGTGTAGTGGGCAGTGGAGTACAGTGACGGTTTGGTGAGATAAGGTTTATGCAGCTGAAAGGAACCAGCCACTCTGCGAACGGAGTGGTTGGCTCCTTTCAGCTGTGAGAAATTTATGCCCCACAAACAGAAAACCGCATCGTGATCAGCCGGGCTGATCACTGGGGTGTCATTGTTGAGCTCATTGCAGCCCAAACTGCGCTGGACTCGACAGTGACACACCCTGAAATGGTGTTCTTTGTAACAAAATATTTGCTGCTCATGCATGCACATGCAAACATGAAAAGAACATCGGTGGCGTTACAAAATTCCTTTATATTAATTCCATTAATCTTTTGTATTCAGTTTCTTATACAGCTGGAGTTTCAGGCTCCATGAGTGTTAAAGCAAGAGGAAAAGTTACTAATAAAGAGAATATAAATGTTTTGTTACCTTTTTAAATAAAATTGTAAGTTTAAGCATGTATGCTGCCTCATTTATCTCGTCTACTGCACTGTTTTCTTTTGTGAGCTTGGGAATAATCTTGTTCTACTCCCCCCCATGTCCATTGCTGATACTGCCTTCTTCCTGCCTGAAATTCAGTTTTATAATCCCTATGTAATAAAGAGAATAATCGTTAGTCACCTATCGGTAACAAGCTGGTTAGTGCATCGAGAAGTTGCCTTGGTGACAGTAACCGAGGCCCGAAGCTTGAGAGGGATTCGATTGCCAGTGGTAACCTTGAGACACACTAATTAAGCTTGTTACTGAATGGTGACTAGCAATGGTTTTTTATAGTGTAGGATGCTGACAGAAGAGGAGCAAATGTCAATTGTGGATCTTGTTGCTCCGCCCCTAAGGCTCTCACGCTGGTCACTGCCAAGGTCCCGTTTGTCAGCAGTATTGCTGCTTGGGTATTTCTTTTTTTATTAGTGGGCCTAATGAGAGAGAGCACTTGCATCAGCCACTGGATCCCTACTACTATCTACTGACACAGGAGACTGCTATTTAGGATGAAACGTTAAACCGAGGTCCCATCTGCCTGGATTGGTGGTAGTTCAGGTGGATGTTAAAGATCCCATGGCACTTATCGAAAAGAGCAGGGGAATTTCCCCGGTGTCCTGGCCAAATTTCCCTCATTCACTAAAAATACCATCAACAGCTTAATCTGGTTCAAGGTCAGTTGGCATTCATCTGTATCCCTCTCTCCGGGTCGTGCCTGAAAATAGGCAGGATTTGTCTAGTGCACTTACCTGGTCAACAAAAGCTAAATAAATAAATAAATAAAATTTACGGACTGCCACCACACCGAGAGGACCTGCTCAACGCCTCACTTAAGGACAGAGGTTTTTTTTTTTCCTTTTGAATGGTACAGCATGAGAGGGAATGCATTCAATGTTGTTATGCTGCAGTAGCTATGTAGCTAGTGCAGCATAACAGCTACGATGACATAGCTACTGCAGCATAATAACATTCAGAAAGTGATGGATTTCTATCGATAAGAATGTTCCATCATACAGTATAATAAAAATAATCTTTGTCGATTATAGAGCACCTTACAAAATGTCAAAGCACTTTCTAACAAAGATGTACGAAGGGCACTGTACAGTGATTTCATGTATATACTAATTGGGTCTGATTCACAAAAGTTCAGAGAATGCCGGAAGCCGTGGCTGTGCCGAACATATGACACATGGGTCTTGCAGTATTACCTGGCCGGTGATCAGGATTCTCGATCCCACGACTAATTGCCACAAGTTAGACTAGCTTCCTCTGGTTTAGCTTGCCGCAATCTTGGGTACCCTTTTCACAGGGCTTGCGGCAAATATTTGGCACAAGCTGCCGTAAATCAGGAAGATTACTGCAAATGCGCCTGATCTTCTTGAATCGGGTGCAGTGTGTGGCAAGGTTTCAGTGCAGCTGCGCTGACTATTGGGTTTGATGTAGGGCTTGATGCCAGCCCTCTGTCCCCCTTTGTGAATTGGGCCCATTGTCTAAATATTTATTGGTACTGGTGTAATTGTCAGGAGGCTGCATATTGTTCACCCTCATTTTCGTCCTGTTTTTCAGCTATGTCTTCTCCTCCTCCTCCCAGGTCGCATCAGGAAATGAGTCCTTCATGGATTCTGTTTGCTTACCTGGTAAAATAGGTTTCAAATCAAGAAATACAATAAGTAAATAAATAAATTATAAAAGAGTATCAGTAGGAGTAAAGATAGCATCGACAAGGATCCTAAAAAAGGAGAATAACGTTTACTTTACAGGAAACAAAAGCAAACATACAGATTGGAAGTTCAGAAGCCTATGTATATGCCCAAGGAAAGAAAGGTGTATGTTCCCAAAGGGACACTGTCAATCCACTTAGGCCACAAAGTGTCTCTAGTTTCAAAAACCAATGTGATTGGTCACATTCTTTGGAGATTGCTGATGTAGCTGATGGTCTGATCCTGATTCATTTTTTTATGTGAAAAACAGACTGTTAACTTTAGGGTGTTACCACACAAAAACATGTTTATTTACAGTCCTTGCTTAACTCCGACTGCATCTTTCCTGAACTTTGGAACACCACCAACACAGGCTAGCCACTCATAAACCAGTGGGAGGAGAGGAGACTTTTGCATTATGAGTGGTTGCACTGTTTGGAGTGTTATTAATATTCAAGAAGGGTGTAATCGGAGTAGATCAAGGATCTGAAGTAAAAACAGATTTGGCATAATTACAACATTGCCGTGCATTTCGGTTCCACTAAGAAAGGAAGCAACTAAAACAACCAGCAACAACAAAGCATTTTAGAGAAGGTAAGCAATCCTTCAATTTGGGTTTTCCGATGGAAATAATATGATGCAAAAAAGGGTTGCAGCACAGTGACAGCAGCACTGCTATGCAGGTTTGACGCACAGGTGCAGGAATAAAGGATTTAGGTTGCAATATCTGAAGAATGTTTACAAGCTAAAAGCAACTTCAGCACATAGTTTGTTTTAGTACTAATGTATTACTGGCAAACAAAACATCAAACCATTTTTCATTTCATTTCTATCTTGAACTGAGAACTAGGGTTTGGAAGATTTTAGATGTTCTAACTCTCTTGCCATGCCCACAATATAAAAAAAAATAAATTTGTTTTGCCTTTGAGATTACATTGTTTCCAGAACCATTTGAGAGGGAGTATCATAGAATCACAGAACATAGAATCTGATGGCACAAGGAGATGGATGGCTCATCAGTTCTGCCCATAGTTGTTTCTACCTAACTCCCTGGCCTAGTGCCGTGTTGCTGTTCACCCCCTCCCTCCCTCCCTTCCTTCCGCTTCCTCCCCCTTCCCGGTTTCTCCAAGTAGAGTTAGGAGTCCCCTGGCCCTGTCGCACCCATGTTTGGACCCATTCATGGTCCTTGCACCCACAACCTTTGCTGGTAATCTGCTCCAGGGCTCCACCACCCTTTCCATGAAGAAACATTTCCACACATTCTTCCTGAATTTACCTCCTACTAAGCAAGCAATAATACCCGACAGGTTGGGCAGTATTAGGCTATGCCGGACTGCCCAGAGGCGTAATGAGGCCCGATGCCACAGGCAGAGGGCCTTATAGCTCCTGGAAGGTCCAGTATAGCCCATACCATCCACCTTGGAGGGTATTATTGCACTTAGAAAATGGGCTACATATGGCATTTTTATATGAGTTTAAAGAATTAAAACAAAAATGTTTTAAGTTTAAAAATGAAATGTTAGTCTTTTGTGTTTGTAAAGTATTCCCTCTATTGGTATTCCTCCCAGTAGGGGGCACTGCAGTGTTTGATAATTGTATATTTCTTTTTACACTTACCTCATTGCTTGCCTTCTCCCAGTTATCTTTATCCCCCATTTTGTTTTTGTGTTTTACCCTCATCTTCGTGATGCCCTGTTACCTCCCTTTACCGGTGATTTAATGAGGACTGTATCATGATCGGCAGGACGAGACAAAATCATGAAGTCGTCTTTTTTTTTTGTTTATATTATTTATGTGCCAGTTTCTTTTTCCTATGACAGAAATAGTATACAAGAGGTGACGGGGTTGACAGGGCATGAGATGTGGAAGAAACGACTGGGTGGAAGACTAACGTTGCAACAGAAAGTGTCACACTGAAGGTTCACGCTATTAAATTGCCAATTGAGAGCACAGTGGTGAGCAGGGGGAAGAGAACTGGACTGGGAGTATGCCGAAAGTAAAGAACTCAAAATGTTTTCTGTGTTGCCAGTGGGGTGAATTTAACCAACAGGATTGAAAAATTCTGCATAATTGTTGTGGTGCCTACTGTTGGGGCAAGATGAGTGGTGTTTTTCTGACTTTGTCTCCCACCGATGGAGACGTGCTGCCGACTTGCAGTATTTAAGCAAGTGGGTGGTGGGTTGGATGAGGAAGTAGCAATCAGAGCTAACAGTGCTGTGTACCAGCAGAAAACTGTAACATTTTTAAAAAGTTATTGTTTCTTCTCTGGGAGCTAGTGGCACTTTCTTATTAGAGAAAATGATTTTGGAGAATTCTGCAGGGGGGCCTTGTCTCGCTTGGTAAGCGAGAGAAAAAAATGGCGGCTATTTAAAATTGAAAATTCCATGGGCACAGTGATACTGCAAGGTAGACAGGTAGCCAGAGACTGGGACTCATTATTTTCATTATTTACCAGTAGGGCTGTCTACCGCCCTGCCCAGATAGGGATAACGGGACACTGAAGTTCAACTCCCCCCCCTTTCCCCACTTGGATACCCCCACCTACAATACCTCTCTCTCTCATCACCATGCCACACTCTACCTCTCCTTTCCTCCTATCCCCCTTCTGGTTAACATAGCCTAACACTGGCCTACCCCCACTCCATTAAGCACTTATAACCTACCCCATACCCCTCTTATATGCACTTTAGTCCACCCTGTCATCTCTGTTTGCCTCGAAAATCATGTCCTGTCTGCATCTGTCCATAAATTTTCTTTCCCTTCTTCCATTCTACCCTCCACAATTTTTCGTTCCCTCCTCCCATTCTTCCTCTCTTTATTCCAATCACTGTAAATCTTGAATATCTATGGTACACTAATGGCTACCAATTACCACTGAGTCACCCTACCATCTAGTGCTACATACTGTTGCTAAGTTATTATATGTGTTCCAGTGTTACCAACTGTCACCCACTGTTTCCAATTTGCTATATGTGTCTTCATATCTACTATACTTAACTGTTGCATTGTTAGCCAGTGTTATCTACCTGTAATCCTCCTGCCTCATTGTATGCAAGTAAGCAAACTGTATTCCAACACTGTAACATTTCTCTGTATTCTATCCCATTGTTCCTTATCCCCAGGTCGCACAGGAAACGAGCAACTTGTTGGTCAGCATGCCTTCCTGGTGAAACATTTCAATAAATAAATAAATATAATTCCTGGTTGCCTGATACCGGACTGGCTATTTGTGGCACTAGCCAATCAGAAATGACAATCTCACTGCCCATTTTCTAATCTCCAATCATGCCCCTCATGACTGCATCTCTGTTTCTAACTAACAGGGCTTCACAATATACCCTTTTACACCCTTATGAACTTATAAGTCCTTATCATTATTCCCTCCTGTCTCGCTGCCAATGAGTACACACTTGGGGCCTTTAGATGTTCCTTGTAAGATCTGCCTTCTGGCTCTGAATCATTTTTGTGACTCTTCACTATACTGACTTCAGCCTGTCAATGTCCTTCCCAGGAGAGGACTCCAAAACTGGGCACTGTACTCCAGGTGAAGCCTCACCAGTGATCTGTATTGGGGCAGTATCACCTCCCTGCTCCTACTGTCAAAATCCCTCCCTATACACCTCAGAATCCTTGCTGCTGTGCTGTGGTCCTTGTTGCACTGGCTGGTTTGTTTCACTGAGTCACTGATGAGGACTCTCGGATCCCTCACCTCTGCTGAAGTACCCAACCCCTCCCATCTAATACTCTGTGAGTGAGTTCTTATTCCCTTGGTGAATCACCTTGCACTTCTTGACATTGCATCTTAAAGTGAATGTTGAAGGTTCCCATAGCAAATGGGAGTAGTGAACTGTAGGTGTTGTGAATCAGTCTCCTATCATTCAAACTGCCAAATAGTGCTATTTTCCATTAAAAAAAATCCTTTTATTTTGGTGCTCTGCTTCATTTGCATAACCTACCCCTTTTTTTCTCAGTGCTGCAACCCCCGACTGTGACATCATATCAGGGAAACAAAGTTATTAAAGAGACACTGTCAGTTTTTAGTTTTAGATAGACAAATCAGCTATGTACTGTACCCACAATGCTTCACTATGTAAATTAGTATACAGGATATTATATTTCTGTGCTCACTGAAGAAATGGGGAATACATCGCTCAGTATAGAAGTCTTGTAGCTAGATATGGTATGCACAATACATTGTTGTGAAAGTAGATACACAAAAGTTTAAATTGTTGACACCACTACAGAAATATGGGACAGCATCTCACAGTAGGGAAATTGGAAAACAAGTTCTTATTTTACCCATAATGCCTTGCTATGGACATTTACATATCAGTACTCACCACTACCAACATATGGGACTGTATGTCTGAGTAAAACCAATGCAGCAACACACAAATTTATTAGTAAATCTGCCAAGTTTTTAAAACAAACAGATAGTGGGCGCGCCCTCAAACCCCTGTCCATTTAAGTCAACATTATAAATTACCTAGAATTCTGTTGTTGTATGTAAAACATTGACAACTCCTGGTATGGCATCATTCTGGGGTGTGACACACAGAAAACTGGAGGACAAAATGCTAATAAAACATTAAAAAAAATGACTATGACAGATTTGTTTTACAAAACAAATTGCAGTTTCAATACCTGAAGCATGTCTGGCAATGGCATACTATGTGTAAGAGACATTTGGGGAAGCTTCAACATTTACTTTAACTGCCAGACCTCCTCCAAGCCTTTCTAGATCCCTCTGAAGTTCCTTCACCCCTTCCTCACTGTCTACCCTGCTGCATTGTTTTGTGTCATCTGAGACACAGCTTTTCCTGGACACTTCCCACTATTTTAGGAACATAGGAAAGTGACAGCAGAAAAGGACCTCCAGGCCCACCTAGTCTGCCCATTTGCCTAGCTCCCTAGGTCTGCCCTGAACTCACCCCCCACCTTTCAACAGCCCCCTGTGTCCATCCCATGCCCTCTTGAACCCTCCAACTGAATTTGCTCCCACCACTTCCCTTGGCAGCCCATTCCAGGGGTCCACCACCCTTTCTGTGAAGTAGTACTTCCTGGTGTTGCCCCTAAACTTGCCCCCCTCCAGTTGGAGATCATGCCTCTTTTTTCTGGGACACTTTTTCATCTGAAATGGGTTATCAGGAGCCACCTTGTTTATCCCTTTCAGGTACTTGAAGGTCTGTATCATGTCCCCCCTCTTCCTCCTCCTCAACTCCAAAGGGTACATATCCAGGGCTCCAGCCTCTCCTCATACGGCAGGTGACTAAGCCCCTTCACCATCTTGGTAGCTCTCCTCTGCACCCTCTCCAACCTCTCCACATCATTTTTTTGGTAAGGCTTCCAGAACTGGACCCTATACTCCAGATGAGGTCTGACTAACTGGGTGCACAGGGGAATCAGAACCTCTTTCCTCCTGCTGGTGATCCCTCTCCCAATGCATCCCAGCACTCTACTTGCCTTTGTCACCACCTTACCACACTGTCCGGCCACCTTCAAGTCTTGAGATATGATGATACCCAGGTCCCTCTCTTCCGTGGTAACCACTAGCGGCCTGCCCCCTAGCCTGTATTCCCTCCTCCCATTCCTTCTTCCTAGGTGCATGACTTTACATTTTGCCATATTTAGGGATAATTTCCACTTCCCAGCCCACTCCTCCAATCTCTCTAGGTCTTTCTGCTTCCTTTCCCCTCCACCCCTTTATGTCCACTCTATTACCGATTTTGACATCATCCGCAAACAGGCTCACTCTACCCTCCATCCCCTCCACAGTGTCACTTATGTAGATGTTGAACAGCAGGTCCCATGTGAACATGTTAAACAGGACATGTAGCAAAACTGATCCCTGTGGCACCCCACATCTGACCCTGTTTACCACACCCTCTTTCCCTAATCAATTTCCCACCCTCTAGACTAATCCCTCTCTACCTGGAAGTCCTTCAGCTTTTTGGGCGGCCTCCTTAGTGGCACAGAAGCAAAGGCTTTGCTGAAGTCAAAGTAGGGCAAATCCACTGCCTGACCTTTGTCTACCACCCTAGTGGCCTAGTAAAAAAAAACATGATCAGGCTGCTCTGACACAAGCAATCCTGCAGCTCGTTATCCTCTAAGTTGACCACTAGGCTTTCCTTCACAAAAGTCTCTATCACTTTTCCCACGATGGAGGTAAGGCTTGCCAGTCTGCAGTTGTCTGGCTCCTCCTCATCCCCTTCTTGAGAGGCAGGACTAATTTCAGGTTCTTCAATCCCCTGGCACTATCTCCAACTCCATTGAGTCATTAAATAGCTGAGACAAGGGCCCTGCCAGCTCAGAAGCAAATTCCCTAAGTACTCTTGGGTGCAGGCCATCTGGACTCGGGGCCTTGTCCACCCTAAGGGCCTCTAACCCTCTCACTCCTCTTTTAGCCATATCACCTTCCACCTCATTTCTTACACACACCCCATGTGACTGCCTTGATCCTGCTTTCCAGTGGAGCTCCATCATCCTCTACCGTGAACATGGAGTGGAAGTAATTGTTTATAATGTGGGAGTACCTTTGACTGGCCAGAGATCACAGATGTTATACAGATTGTCCAGGGTATGCGCCCTATGTGCTGTAGTTTAGATCCGAGCCCAACTACCCTGATTATGGGTTGTTGTGGACGTCATTGGCCGGTTTTGGCACAGATAGTCTGGTGCTCCTTAGAGTCAGGTGAGTTTCCTAGCTTGGTAACACCCTCTTGAAGAAAGTTTCTCTGGACCCAGACTGCCTGGCAACTACAGACTTATCTCTAACCTCCCTTTGTGGGAAGGTAATTGAGAAGGTAGTGGCTGTACAGCTGGAGAACCATTTGACCATCCTTAGCATCTACGAACCTTTCCAATCCGGTTTTCAAAAGAGGCACAGTACTGAGACTGCGCTGGTTTGGGTGCTCAATGATCTCCTGATGGCAAGAGATCGGAAAAGCCGGTCCATCCTGGTACATCTCGATCTCTCCTCAGCTTTGGACACTGTGTATCATGGGGTACTGCTCGAGTGCCTGAGGTTCATCTGTGGCCTGACATATTCAGTCCTGAGATGGTTTAGGTCTTTCGTCACTGGCAGAACTCAGAGGGTTGTGTCGGGGATTTATTCTTCCGACCCTCTCCCTCTGTCATGTGGGGTTCCTCAAGGCTCTGTGCTGTCCCCCATGTTGTTCGAGGTGTACTGTATATGCTGCCTCTTGGAGACATTGTAAGATGGTATGGGCTGATGTTTCACTGCTATGCTGATGATACCCAGCTCTACCTGTCTTTTGCACCTGACCAGGATAGAGCATCCTCAGCATTTAATAGCTGCCTCACTGAAATCCAGGATTGGATGAATTCTAGCTGGCTGAAGATGAACTCAAGGAAGACGGAGGTGATGGTTGTGGATCCTTGTAGCCAGATAGGGGGGTTGGGGGCTGGTCGGCCCACAGGGCTTTTCCTGGGGGGCTCCCAGCTCCTAACTTCTGAGTTGATGTGGGTCCTGGGGGTGATGCTTGACGATGGGCTGATGCTTCGATCTCAGGTGTCGGCTGTCGTTAAATCATCCTTTTACCATCTAAGGAACATCGCTAGGATCAAGCACCTTGTTCTGTCTGGTGACCTTCCCACACTGATCCATGCCTTTGTGACCTCGCACCTTGATTACTGCAACTCCCTATACTTGGGGCTTCCGGGGGTTGATATCCGCCACTTTCAGCTGGTGCAGAATGCTGTGGCCCGGTTGTTGAGGGGACTCCTCGGACTTCCCATTTTACACCGGTGCTGCGCAAACTGCACTGGCTGTCAGTACAGTGGCGGATCACCTTCAAAGTTAGATTACTGACTTATAAAGCCCTACATGGACTTGGCCCCGACTACCTGAAAGAGCTCCTGTCGCCTTATTGTCCCGAGCGATTGTTTCACTCGGCCGATGAGGGGTTGCTAGAGATTCCAAGGTTAGCTTTGAAACTCCTCTGGAGCTCATACATTTATGTACGCTGCCCCAACCCTTTGGAATTCTCTACCCCATTAGCTTCGGGAGTGTGTGACAGTGGGGTGTTTAAACAGGCACTGAAGACCTATTTATAAAGTAAAGCTTATTGTAATCAGTATTGATATTTCCTGGATTTTACTGTGTATTAATGTATTACTGTTTTTATTTATTTTAAGTTTTGTAATGAGCCTTGATATTTGAAAGGCGCAGAATAAATAAAGATGATGATGATGATGCTTGTCATCTTCAATCACCCTACCCCCCACCTCATTAGTCTGACAAAACCCACATTCACTACAACGTTCAGTTTTCTTGCTTCCAAGCAGTATCCAGACAGATTTTCTAGTAGGAATGAAAGAACCACAAAAGGTTCTGAGGGTCTAAAAGGTTGGGATAAGTGGAAAAAAGGTCCTGCTAGTTATTCAAACCTTATCAGAACTTTTAGAACCTTTTAGTTTGAAATAAAAAAGCTATTTAACCATCAGTGTCCTTTAAGATTTTGGCAGTGAAAGGGAAAGGAATCTTAAGAACTTCTTGGAGTGGTGCTACTACTTCTAGCCTCGTTTTGGACCACTTCTGTCCCCACCAGCCTTCTTACTAGATAAATACCTGGTGGGGGGAATATTAAGCTCCAACATCAGTAGTTTAAAAATTATCAGAACCTTAGAACCTGAAAAAAGGTTCTGATATGGCTCTTTTTCAACAAATGGCATAGGTTCAGGGAGGTTCTAAATGAATCTAAACTGGTTCTCCCATCCTTACTTACTAGCTTACATAGTAAGTTCTGGCTGTATCACTACTTTAGCCCCTGACAAAGTGACTCTGTGCCATAATGGACAGGGGTCTGGGGGCCAGCGCCCACAATCTGTTTGTTTTAAAAACTTGGCAAATTTACTAATAAATTTGTCTTTTGCTGTATTTTTCCTTGAGTTTGCTGCATTTCTGTGTTTTTTCCTTCTCCTTTTAAAAATGTTATCCTGAAGCCCTGGCAGACTGCTAAATGCAGATAAGTCAAATAGAATAGTAGATAGGAGACCATCTACAACAAGGCTGTGTTTCCATCGATGCAGTTGATGAATTCATAGAGACCTCGAGAGCGCAAGCCTTTAATGAAGTACTAATGTCTGAAATGCGTCAGGTGTGGCTGGCATTTTTTAATGTGTGTTAGCGCCTGTATAATGTAATACACACTTTTATAGTTATTTCGAGCTCTGTGATCTGTTTATGGGTTGTGAGTGCCCAAGTTTTGCAAATGCTGTTGGACATTTTTGAGACATGTGAGCAAGAAAAGGAAGACAAAGGGAGGGATTGTGCAGTTAAAGAGGGAGGGGTGATTGTACGGAGGGGGGCCGAAAAAAGGCAGACATCTTGAACAAATACTTCTGCTTGGTATTCATAGTACAAGGGGAAGGGAAGGGACCTTGAAAAGACATCAGGGACATTGAGGGGAGAGAAGTGGACACCTGTCCATTTTCTGAGGAGAAAGTCCATAAAGCACTCGCTAACCTGAAGGTAGACAAAGCTACAGGGCCAGATGGGATACATCCAAGGGTGCTGAAGGAGGTACTAGAAGTACCTCTAACAGACCTATTTAACAGATCACTGGAGACCGACGTGGTCCCAGGGGACTGGAGAAGGGCAGATGCTATCCCACTTCACAAAAGTGGTAGCAAGGAGGAGGCGGGCAATTGTAGGCCAGTCACCTTGACATAGGTGGTGGGCAAGTTGATGGAAAGTAGACACTCTTCTCAAGGAAAGGGTTGTGGAATATCTTGTATCCAACGGATTACAGGATCCAAGGCAGCATGGCTTCATGGGGGGGGGGGGAAGGTTATACTAAGCACATCTGATAGATTTCTTTGACTGGGTGACCAAGGAGTTGAATCAGGGAAGGGCAGTGGACATGGCCTACCTGGACTTCAGCAAGGCTTTCAACATCATTCCACACAGGGACTGGTAAGCAAGTTATAGGGCTTAGGGAATGGATAATAAGGTAGTAACCTTGGTATAAAAACTGGTTAGAGGACAGGACACAAAGGGTAGTGGTAAACAGAGTTTGTTCCAAGGAAGGGAGGGTGACAAGTGGGGTACCTCATGGATCATCCTTCTTCATAAGTGACATAGCAGAGGAACTGGAAGGAAAGGTCTGCCTGTTTGCTGATGACACCAAGATCTGCAACAGAGTGGACACTCCAGGGGAGGTGGAAAGGATGGGTAGGGATCTGAAAAGACTGGAGGAGTGGTCCAGAATATGGCAGCTGGGTTTCAGTGCAAAAAGTGCAAAATAATGCACTTGGGCTATAATAACCCAGGAGCAGAGTACAGGATGGGTGGAACGATACTGATGAAGACAAAGCAGGAAAGAGACCTGGGGTACTCACATTGGATGACCTAAAGGTGGCTAGTTAGTGTGACAAGGCGATCGGTAGGGCAAGTGGAATGCTGGGGTGCATAGGAAGAGGTGTCTCCAGCAGAAAGCGGGAGGTGGTGCTGCCCCTGTATAGATCACTGATGAGACCGCACCTTGAGTACTGAGTCCAGTTCTGGAGACCACACCTTAGGAAAGACACAGACAGAGTGGAGATGGTGCAGAGGAAGGCCACCAAAATGGTGCATGGTGTGCATCAAAAGCCCTACAATGAGAGGCTAAAGGAGCTAAACATGTACACCTCAGAGAAGAGGAGGGAGAGGGGAGATATGATAGAGACCTTTAAATATCTAACAGGGGTTAATAAGGTACAGGAGGGGAGTATTTTTCTGAGAAAATGGAGCTCTAGAACAAGGGAGCATGCTATGAAGCTTGGGAGGGGGTAATCTCAGGTGAGATGTGAGGAAGTACTACTTCACGGAAGGGGTGGTGGATCACAGGAACAGCCTTCCAGTGGAGGTAGTGGGGGCCAAAACAGTGGCGGGGTTCCAAAATGCCTGGGACCTGCACAAGGGATTGTAAGTGTAAGGAAGAGAGGGGGAGAGATGGTGCCATACATCAAGTCAGGTCTGCAGAAAAAAAAATGGACAGACTGGGTGGGCCTAGTGGCCCTTATCTGCCCTCACATTCTATGTTTCCCTGTTCTCACTTACTGCCCTACTGACCCCGGCACTGAGATACAGGCAATCCCCTATAGGCTAGGCTTACTGTGTGACAGTCAGCCCACCAGGCCCTTTCTGGCTGTTGGCCTGTATAGGCTGGACTCCCTCCGATCAGGAACTGGTTCCCTTCAGGTTGGTCTCCTTTCTGAATCTCTCTCTCATAATGAGCAGTGCAGCTCCTTTTATACTCAACATTCTATTTGTGCCAGCCCATCACTGCAGCGGCAGCACTACCACTCATGACGCAGACAACAGCAGTTTGGGGGTGAGCTCTTGTCATTTGGGGCTGAGGGGAGGTGGACTGAGCATCTCAGGGGATGTTCTCCTTCTCTGGGGAGGGTGGGTCACCTTCCTTGCTACAGTACTGTCACCTGGGTGACCACTGGTGGCAGTGTAGCTGAGGACGCCTGAGTGGGAGGGATGCAAGACCAGGAACTAGCATGATACATGCTCAGCAAGCACATGTGCCATAGTGTTCCCAGGTGAACCAGCGTTCAGTGGGAAAGGGAAGAAAAAACAAAGAAAATACCCCAACTGGGCAGGGTGACTTACTGCCCGCCTGTCAGGCCCTGCACCACCGGCAGCAACACCTCTTAGCTTGGAACACTGGCTTGAGTTATCTCAAGGGGTCCTGCTCCCCAGCAGGAACTCTGATGAAAGAGCCCTGCCAGGGAGGTAAGCCACGGGGGTACCAAGAGTCAGAGAGGTATGTACCAGAGATGGCGGATGATGGAGCTGACGGTAAGGATGGTAGAGGATGGGGACAGTCAGAAAGAAGGGGAAAAATGAAGAATTTAGAGAAAAAAATATGTTTCTCCTGAATTCTGGCCCCTGAGTGGACAGCTAGCTGATTCTACCTCTAAGCACCAATCCCATCAAATTCAATGGAATATTCAGTTTCAAATTACTGACCAACTGCCTGAAAATTCTGAGCCTGCTCTGTTCACACGGATACTTTTTTTTTTCATTTGTTTTACCAGGAGAGACACACTAAACTGAAAGCTTGTTTACAGGTGCAACCTGAGAGCACAGGTATGGCATGTTATATAAATCACTGTAAAACACAGTGTAAAATAAAAGTAATCACTTTTTCAGTACCCCAGCAGGAGAGCTGACCACTTTGGATCGCTGCAGTATTTTTTGTAATGAATTTGTGTGAGGGGAACCCCAGATCGCTATTTATAGAAATTTCCCCAGTGTGAACACCTGTAGTGTGCTGTGTAACTTTAGCCGAAAAATCTGAGGAGAAAACTGCTCACAAATGACTCCTTTCTCCTTTAAATCCAATTTCTTTCATGTCTGAACTGGAAATACTTTATTCACAATGTCTGTGGCCTGAACTTCTCCCAGGGGCTATCCCAAGGGCTCCAGTAACACACTCCTGCCCAAGAGCACACACTCCCTCCTGGCTGTTCGTTCATCCTCCCCTGCCTGCCAGCATGGCTTCAGGACTGTAGACAATATTTTGTGACCACACCACCTTCCAAGGTCAGCAACTCCACTTTCCTGACCCCTTAGACAGATGGTACTATTTTCATTGGAAGGGTCACCCTTTAAACTATAAACAATTTAAGTTTGTTTCAAAACTATAGTTTAGCAAACAGATTGCTCAGTTCTGCTGTTTGAAATCTGGCTTGTTCATTCACTCAGACACTGCGGCTTTAACTAGCTCCATTTTTATAATTAAATAGCATTTCTGTGAGTAAATAATCATATGTGCTTGTTCATTAAACCACAGGCTACCAGGCTGTAGCTTTTGATTATGTCTTTAGTTTTATTTTATGCAGTTTTTTTCAAGTGTTTGACAGCATGTACAATACTGTCCCTCCCTTGACAGCTTGCTACTAAGATGGCGTCTGTTTTTGCTGAGCCCACCCCCATTATGTGGTGCAATGTCTCTCTCCTGTCATTCTAACCCCTCTGGGTTGCTTAAGTAAAAAAATAGTAGCCAGTCCCTGTATTTATTCACCTGGTGTTTGTCACCTGGCAGCTAAATATGCTGCTTAATGTGTGACTGACTGGCAGTCTGACAGCAGAGAGAACTGTCCTCTCAATGCTGCCCATCAGACCGCAGCCCTCTCCTAGTAATCACGGTAACAATATGCTCTACCCGAGTCAGCATCCACACTCTGGACCCACTTTTGACATAGTGCAATAAGGCTTCTCTTTAGAGCCGTTCAGATCACTTGCTCATCTTTTTCACTGGCATCTGTGCCACGCAGCTGCTGCCCTGTAACTGATTAGAGCAATTGCTCTATTAACAAAGCAAAACACTACTAGACCACGAGAGCACATGCTAGCCTGGGCACATTGCTTAATAGCCCTTGGCTACCACATATAAAATTGGCTATTAACTAATAACTGGTGCCAGGCACCCTATCATTACTTGCAGATTATATACAGTGTATGTAGGGTGTAGCCAATCGCCACCCCCTTACCTTACTCCATATGTACTAACGAGATGCTCATGGGGAATGTTTTTATTTATTTCAGTGTTTGATATCCTACGAGGCAAAATCCCACATTTCTTTGCTGGACTTCCCACTAGGTGACCCACCACTCTGAGATACATTTAGCTTCTTGTGGAACAGGCATTCCACAACTGTTACAGTGTGTGTGTGTGTGTGTGTGTGTGGTGGGGAGGGGCTGTCCCAACCTTTTTGCTAGAACTTGACTCCCCAAAGTTCTGCACAGACATATTGTATGTGCATATATGGACATATCACACAAGGCTTTGAGCAAAATGAGTTGGGGGGGGGGTACAAAAGTCATGAAATCAAAACGAACCAGTTGCTCATGGGTTGTTGGGGTTTCTGTCTCAGAGACTACACACACCCTACTGGTGCCGTGCGAATGGCTGGGTTGGTTGCCATAGTGACTGCATGTATTGAATGATGATGTAGAGGTCCCCCCTCCCCTTTCTGCGAGGCCTCTGCATTGATTTCTGAGCGTGCTCTTTGCATGTACAGTCCATGCAAACAGTGAGCAGATATTGATCAGACTGCCTGCTGGCTGTATCCTGTGCCATCAGGAAAAAAGGGAGCGAGAGAAAGCAAGAGATGGAAGAAGAAGAAGAAGAAAAAGAAAGGCAATAACAAGTACTGCCTGGCTACACTCACCTGGGAATGTAGTCTCCCCTTTTATCAACATGGCAGACTGGTTTGAACATTTCGTGGGCCATATAATATTATACAATGGACACGGGAGAATGGGTTGAATTCAAGTCTTTTTTATCAGCACGTCACTCAAGTGAGCCTTCTGCATATCATACTCTCGTACTGTATGGGGGATGGGAGGTTTAAATGCACTTAACGTATTGCCTATATGAAATGGTAGTGATTTTCCAATTCAGGTCCCACTTTCATCAGCGTGGACTCTAAAACCTGTCTCCACCCCCATCCCCCAAAATGACATCTTCCAGAAGGCAGGCATTCAAACTGTGTGCAAAACGGCATGCCCTGTCTAGAATGTTGCATGTACCTTATGACGTTGTGTCGCAAATAGGGCTGAGCAAAATATTTTTTTCCTCCTGCAGAAACTAACGGCATTTGGAGTTATTTTTTTCCCCTGCCTGTTGAAATGGACTACATTTAAAATTCCGCTAACTTTACACTACGCCCAGTGTCATTTTGTTTTCACCAGCTGTAACTGAATTTTCAATTTTCCATAATCAGTTTACAAGAATTGCACAGTTGATTTCTACACTATCACTGTTACAGTTGGAATGAGCAGAAATGCCTTAATTCATTTATTTATTCTGTTTGTTTTTTTTGTATTTGTACTGTATTTTAAACTGTTTTAAATTTATGACTGTGAAGTGCATTGAGTCACAATGAAAAATGCGCTACAGTAAATAAGAGATTGATTGATTGATTGATCTGCTGACTGGCAAAGGCGAGCTAAATAATACCGGGAGTACAGATGCAAACCAACTGAAATGGAATCAGATGAAACTGTTGGTGACATTTGTAATGAATGGCAGACATTTTTCCAAGACCATTCCCCTACTTTTTCCGAGAAGAACCATGGGATCTGTAACTTCCACCTGAACAGCCACCAGAACAGGCAGATGGGCCTTGGTTTAATGTCTCATCTGAAGGATGGCGCACCCCCACAGTACAGCATCCCCTGTAGTACTGTGTTCAGGTAGCAGCTTATATGGAATGAGCCCAGTCCCAGACTAGAACCCATGACAGATTCATTTAAACACTGCAGTTCCCGCAAATATAAACAACTTCGCCGTACTTTTCTCAAAGGAGTTGGGGAGAATGTCCAGCATGACAGCGAGAAACAGCGAGATATCCAGTAATGGTTAATATTAGTTTTCACGCTGGCCACACTGTCAATAAAGTGTTCCTGTTATATGACTCTTGCAAAGGAAATGTTTGAATCTTAGATTAAATTGGGAGCACTAGAGAAAGTTAATAGATTTATTTTATTTTCATTTTTTATTTTAGAATTTGATGACCAAGTAAAAAAGGACTTGGCCACATGACCGTTCTATAGGTTTGAGCTGGGTGAATATACACAACATACTAACATGTCAATAACAGCATTATTATACAGAGTACAACAAAACATTCATACCAAGCTAAAAAGTTGAGCAGTTTACAACATATACCAAACATATAATCAAAAGTGTCACATGTCAGCCGGCCTGGTGGTGCTGGGGGTTGAGGTGCTGGATGCCACACCTCATGCCACGCCAGCGACCCGGGTTCAGGAATGAGCATGGGCCACTGGCGGTTGGCAAGGGAGGAAAAGGATCAAGCATCCCACGAACTGCTCTCCTTCTCTGGGGAGGGGGTGATCAACGGTTGGTGCATGCCTGGCCCCTAGTGGAGGATGGAGGTGGCACAACGATGCTGCCAACGTGGGGTCAGAGGCGGGGCAAATGCCTGTTGGGATGTGCATAGAAGCATGCGTACTGCTGATGCTGGTGCCATTGCACACTCCTCCTCTGAGGGGGTGCACACTGGAGGAGAAAAAATGGTGCTCTGGCTGGATGATGGGAGGTGCCCTCAGGTCCCAGAATAGCTACGGTGCTGGGCACACTGAATCTGTCTTCAGCAGGATTGGGAGAGCCCTGCTGCCCACTGGGGGCCTGGGGTGTCAATCAGCCGGCTGGTGGACATCGGGTAAGGACTGGGGCTCTCCTGAGCTATGGCCGTAGTAGGAGCATAAAGTAATAAAAAAAGTGTCACAAGTCAGGGATAATATTATTATACATTGTTCAATAAAACATTCATATCACACATTTTGCAAAGCTCAAAGACTAAAACAGCATTTATAAAAAAAACTACACCGAGCTTCAAGTGTTAAAGTGTATTTGCACTGACTTTTGAATTGACAAGCACTTTTTGCATTTCTTATTTCTAATGTTATATTATTCCAGAGTTTCACAGCAGTATGTCTGAAAGCCTTATTTTTTGTGGTTCTGCATAAAGGCACCGTGAGTGTCACCGCCTCAACTGATCTCAGGAACTTAATATTTTATTTTTAGTCAAACATTCCAGCAATAGACTGTTTTTTTCCCCATGTGCATGATTTTATATACAAGACAATACATTTTGGGGTGTGTTTTCAAAGGGCGATGCAGGGCCTGGGTCGAGCTCTGCATCAAACCCATTTCTGGGTGCAGCTGCGCCAAGCACCTTTGCCGCAACTGCGCTCAATTCTAGTAGGTCGGGTGCAGTTGCAACACTTTAACTGATTTACAGCAGCTTGTGCCAAATGTTTGGTGCAAGGTCACAAGCCCCATAAAAAGGGCACCCAGGACTGCCGCAACCTAGATCACATAAAGTTGATCTAACTTGTGGCAATCGCACACAGGACAGAAAATCCCAGTCGCTGGCCAGGAGACTGCTAGAAGCCCTGTGCACCATATGTTTGGCACATTGGGGCTGGTGGCATTTGGGGGGGCATTTGCAAATCTGCCCTTTGTCTCATTGGGCAACTGGTAGAAAGGAATTTGGCTTTATATAGCAGCTTTCTTTTCAAACTGTGTCCCAAAGCACTTTACGATCCCACAGAGGGAGGGCAAGGAATGCTGCCAACCATTTATCCACACCAGTAGAGTCGAACAGCACAGAGACAGATTAGAAACAGAGTACAGCAAGGTTTAGCAGAGGGGGATTAAGTGACTTGCTTAGGGTCACACGGCTTCTAACCGGTGGTTGCATGATTTAAACTCAGGTCTCAAGGTTTATAGCTCTGCACTCTTAAGTAGAAGGCTAACTTGCCACCCTGCTACCCATTAGGGTGTGAATCTCCTGAATTGTGGGTTTTGATTCTCAGTTCGAGCTGTGGTGCTTAGAGTAACATACTGTACATGTCCACAGCCTCATTTCTGATCACTGTGTATGTATTGGTTAACTGAAACCACGGGAAACCATGTTGTCTTGAACTGAGTTGAAGTACATCATTGCCAAACCACACACTGCCATGGGTAGAAACATAGAAACACGGGGAAAAATTATGCCCAAAAAAGAGCCAATGTCGTCTGTCCAGTCTGCCCAAGGAAAACCTTACATATTTCCTATTCTGAAATGGGTAGAAAGAACGCTGGCTCCTAATTGGCCAAGAGGTACTTTCAGCTGGGCCGTTATCCCATCACAGCAGCCCAGCTGAAAGTAGCTCAACAAAAATAAATTAAAAAAATATGTCCAGTTTACTAAAAGGACCTATTTCATAATTGCAATAAGGCACTTCCAGGGGTGGGGCATTATGGTGGTCTAATGGCCCTTCTCAGGTGGTGGAAGCACTCGGTTCTGCCTCGTGCTTCAACCCACCTGAAGTGGGCCGCTATCTCACTGTAACATACCTCCTGTCATGCCTTCTTGCTTAATTGGGTTATAGCATAATAGGGAAGTTAATCTGTGTTTCAGTTCCATCTTTGCCTGCCGTCTCCCCACCATCTCCCCATCCGCTGCCCCCCTCCCACCTTTGTGACTACCAGTCCCCTGAATCTGTCCTAGCCTTCCTTGAGCCCCTGTTATAGACCCTGCCTCCACCAGCTCTGCTGGCAACTTGTTCTTTTGTTCTACCACCCTTTTGGTAAAAAAAATGTTTTTCCTGACAGCCCTTTTATATCCCTCCCTGACTAGCCTCCACTTGTGCCCTCTTGTCACTGTGTTCTCATTTCTGGTGAATAGGCCCCCATTATTTACCTTGCTTAGCCCCCTCAGATTTGTAGGTCTCAGCCACATCCCCCTTACCCTCCTGGTCTCCAGAATGTACATGTTCGGGTCCATCAGCCTGTCCTCATAGGATCTGTCCTGCTGCCCCTCCCAAATTGTTTCTGTGACCCCATGTTGCACCCGCTCAAACCTGTTCCTATCCTTCCTCAGATGTCGACTCCAGAATACTACAAGTGCAGTACTACTGGTGGGGCGTGACCAGGGACTTGTATGGCGGTAATACCATCTCCCCTCCTCCAGCTGTCAAACCCGCTCCCTATATACCCCAGCATCCTGGTGGCCCTACTGTGTGATTCATTGCATTGACAAGGTTTTGTGACTGATTTCCCCAACTAGCATTTGAGAAAACACTTAAAGAATGCATAATTATTATATTATTCTTTGCACTTCGACAAGTCTGTGGAATCAAAGGGCAGGGACTGCATGCAACTCATACACAAATGGCATTATGGGGAGCAACGTGTCTGGTTAGGGTTTTGTCTGTCCCCTGTTTCTTTGGCCAGACGCACCACCAGCCCTTAGCTGGGAAATAACCCAGGGACCCTGCAGTACTAACCATTCAGTTGTTGGGAAATTCCCTCTAACTGGGAGGTCACAAGGCTCCATTGACTTTCATACCTGATATCTAATGTCCCACCACTAGAGGTCACAGTTATGGTCGGACACTCAATACTGTACTGTTTTGACTTGCTATTCACAGCTTTCACTACTAGCGGGAGCTGCTTTGCAGACTGCCTTTCTTCATATACAGAAGTTTATATTCACTAGTAACCTGCACTGTTTGTAACATTTAGTTTATCTAAAAAAGAACATTCTGACCACAGAATGATTAATACCTTTTAGTATTTTGTTCGCAGAATTGATTTTTGTTCTCTTGCATAGTACACACCACATAACTCATAGCTGATATTTTGTTCATAAACTGATTTTCTGTAGTGTTATTCTTTTTTCTGTTCTGAAATTTATTGACAAAATTACCTTACAGAAAAAAAATATATTTTTGTCTTCCAAAATACCTGAAAGCAGTTGCTGGCTTTTGTTTAGCATTGTAGATATAGTATTGGTCACCATTGGCTGAAAGGGGGCAGTCACTGCAGGGTTCCCTCTGCTCAGTGAAATGTATTTCATCAACTGAATGTTATTCTGACATTTGATTAAAAAATGGACTAATTGTCTAAATAATTTATTTTGTATTGTATTTTGATGAAATGCATTTTGTATGCAACCATAGCTCTCAACTCTGTCCTGCCTACTTTTCAGGGATGCTTTCGATTTTTGGCCTGAAAATGTACTTGGGTCTCTCCTATAGTTGACATTTCTGTCACTTAATAATAAACAGTTGGTTATTTGCTGGGGTTAACGACCGGATGGGGGATGGTGGCTCCCCCAACAACAGACAATTGTGAATCTCAGGGATTGGCACGCTGTGAGGCTGTTATTGCAATTAAACGTTTAATCGCAATAACAACACTGCATTAATAGGACATTTTTTATTTGTTTATTTTGTTAGTTTTTGGTCACTACGTACACTAGGCATATGGATGCCTGTTTTCACGTACTTTGTAGTTGCTTGTTTGTGCCGAGCGCGGGAGAGTAAGAATGTCATATATTTGTATGATGTGGGGTGTGGAACATATGCTTGACAGCTGTGCTAGTCATTTCTTAGGGATTAATGGCACAGTAGCCAATCAGGAGCTGACCTTAGCTGATGAATAAGTAATTAGACTTACAGAAACATATATAAAGATACAGATAGAAGAAAATGTGAGGTCCATCCAGTCTGTCTAAAAGTCCCTAACTAGTTTAAAGCAGGGTCCAATTGCTCATTCAGCAATAAGCGCCCCCTCTGGCTGATTCCTTTTTGTAATTTGTTTTTATCCTTCTGAGTACAGGTGGGACCTCCTTCCACCGATCGCCAGATGCCCAGTACCCATCCAGCTGAGTCTTCACCACCTATCCTCCTGGGACCAACAGCCCACCCACAACACACTGCTGTGCTGCCCACAGCTTACCCCATGATCATGTCAGCTGTTTTTTATTTTTTTAATTTTTATTTTTATTTAAACATTTGGTAACCGGGAGAGGCACACTGAGCTGAGGCTTCTTTCCAGGTGTGATCCGGGGGCAGGGGCAAAGGGATTATAGTACACAATACAGCTACGTCCCTCATCTGTCCTTCATGGGAAAGGTGCTGCCCACACAGAGAATGTTCTTTAGATTCTAACTTAAAAGCAGAATTTCATAATGTTCTAAAATGTTATATCAAAAATAAATTTTGTACAGGTAAACACAAAGGTTTCCGGCGTGCTCTGAGCTTCTATCTCTATATCGGAGGGTGTATGTTCCTCATTTTCCTGAGTAAACAAAGTACAAGAGGGAAGCATGTTTCAGAAAAAAAGGTACCCCTCAGGTACTTGAGGGTTTTAGTCATGTCTACCCTTTCTCCTTGGCCTCTGAGCACATATCAAGGTCAGCCAGTTGTTTCTCATAAGTCGTCCCCTGCTGGCCACAAATCCTTTTTGTAGCCCTCCTTTGGACTGACTGTAGGCGGCCCTTGTCCTTTTTTAGGTGATGGTTCCAGTACTGTAGAAGACTTGGTTTGCTGGCCAAGGCACCTAGCTTCACCTGAGCTCTTTCCTTCTAAGACTGCTTGAAAGGCAGAGTAGAGAAACTTACCAGAGCAAGGGAGAAGGATTAAGACTTAGTTTGGCTAAGCAGATTTACTGTGTGGTGGTGTTTTTATTTTTTACTCACAGGGATTGCTACTGTTTGTTGCTAACATTTCATTGCTTTATTTTTTCTCTGATTCAAATTGTCGTTGCTGGTATACCTTCTTCTGCATTATTACAATGTGTGCCTACAGGTGTGTACTAACAGATTACTGCTGTAAACTTCTGATTCAAATTGTCTTTTGCAAGGTATATCTTCTGTTACTGCTTTATTTTTCTCTGGAGCAAAGTGTTTCTTACAGGGTATATCTTCTCTGAAATTACTGTTATTACAGGTGGAGCTTACATTTTTGTGACTTTTTTATCATTGGGCTAAGCAAAATTACTGTTTGACACTGTGTTTTATTTTATTCTTGTTTGTTGAAAAGGTTTGTTGTCTCAGAGGTGTTTCGGTCTCCTTCTCACATTGAAGGAGCTAATTGCTTTTCCTCCCACAGCTCTTCCAAAGGATTAGGTGTGTATGTGGGGTGGAGCTGGCAAACTGTCAGTAATTTCAATAGAAAGAAGGGTTAAAAGTCAGGTTAGTTGTTATCTTGGAGGTAGAAGACTTGGTTTGCTGGCCAAGGCACCTAGCTTCACCTGAGCTCTTCCTTCTAAGACTGCTTGAAAGGCAGAGTAGAGAAACTTACCAGAGCAAGGGAGAAGGATTAAGACTCAGTTTGGCTAAGCAGATTTACTGTGTGGTGGTGTTTTATTTTTACTCACAGGATTGCTACTGTTTGTTGCTAACATTTCATTGCTTTATTTTTCTCTGATTCAAATTGTCGTTGCTGGTATACCTTCTTCTGCATTATTACAAGGTGTGCCTACAGGTGTGTGCTAACAGATTACTGCTGTAATCTTCTGATTCAAATTGTCTTTTGCAAGGTATATCTTCTGTTACTGCTTTATTTTTCTCTGGAGCAAAGTGTTTCTTACAGGGTATATCTTCTCTGAAATTATTACAGGTGGTGCTTACAGGTTTTACAGTTTTATCTAACATTAGGATAAGCTTTCAGGGCTACTGCATTTGTTGTTGACTGATTGTTTCTGCTTACCTCCTTGTTCTTTCGTCCGTGGTTCTTCTTTTAGGCAGGGAAGGGCCCAGCCACCCACCCCATCCCCAACCACCCCACGCCACACTCCTTTTATAGGGTACCACAGTTGTGACATTTCCTGTGGCAGAGCAGGAAGGGGCGGATCAGTGGGGCCTCCACAAGGTGATCTCATTTACAGGGCACTAGTAATTTAACTTGTTATAACAAGTTAAACAAAGCACAATTAAACCATTACTTGCATTTTTTCCTTTTTTTCCTTCTAATTACTCTGACTAGGTTACAAACCCAGCAACTTATTTGGAATGGATTTCATTAACTGCAGGTACTGTGGAACAATTTTCAGAAGGAGACAGTCTTACAGGATTTAGGACACTGTCCTACATGCTGGGCCTTGAGATCTTAGGGCTCAGCTCCGGGCAGCATGGGCAGAGATTGCATGCCTCAAATTTCATATTGAAGAGGAAATACATTATAAGAACCACCCGCCATTTCCCAGCATCCAACAGAAAACCTCGACCGCAGAGGGTAGTTGGTCCAGGAGGTTGGCAGGTGGTTAGGAGGAGCAAATCAGGTGCCCCATCACTCTCTGCTGTCCAACACATTGCCTCCAAAAACCATATAAACACTACAAACAGGTATCTGCCTCTATCTCTGAAATCAAATAAAGAGGCAGAAGACACTGCAGAGCAGGACACTGCGGCACAGGAGCTAGCACAACAAAACTCACCCAAATCAGGAACCAAAACTAAACAAGCACAAAGGAAATCCAAAAAACTTCTGATCATAGGAGACTCCATGATTCGGGGAGTTGATACCCATCTCCAGCCAGGGGTGATGGTCAGATGTCTCCCAGGTACATCAGCATGGAGAGACACTGACCACATTGCTAAAATTGTTCACAAAGCAGAAGAAACATTGATGTCCTAGTACACATAGGGACTAATCGATCTCGCCAGCCGGTCAGTTGTGGAGACCAAGGAACACCTGACTAGGCTGGGTGACAAACTATCATCTATTTCTGTCGCATCTCCTTCTCTGAGATCCTGCCAGTCTGGGAGAGGGGAGCAGATGGACGGAAGGTCAGACAAGGGAGCTAGGGAGCTAAACACGTGGCTCAAGGACTGGTGCCAGGAAAAGGACACGGATTTGTAGGGAACTGGCAACAGTTCTGGGAGCGAAAGTTCTTTAAATTTGATGGACTGCATCTGACTAAAGAGGGAGTCAGTGCATTGGGGCAGAAGTTTGACGCCTCGCAGAATATTTAAACTAGCAAATGGGGAGAGGTGCAGCACCCATACGCCGAATGGGAAGAACACCCTCCCCTCAGCTAGTGGTCAAACAGGAATTCAGCGTGTTTGCTGCTCATTTGCATCACCAGGTAAGAAAAAGGTTTGTCTCCCCATACGATGCACAGGGTAATGCCAAACTTCACCCAACAACTAACACACCAAAATCTGGCCAATGGAAAATCATGTACAAAATGCTCACAGCCTGGGAAATAAGATCCCAGACCTGCAGGCAATAATGTCAGAGGCTAAACTGGACATAGTAGCAATTAGTGAGACGTGGTTTACCAGTAACCACACTTGGGAGACTTCAGTACCTGGCTATGTATTGTTCAGAAGAGACCGAGGTGCAAAAGGGGAGGAGTGCCCTGTATGTTAATGAAAATATCAAAGCTACAGAAATTCAGAATACACATAATAGGAGCCAGAAGAACTGTGGGTCACCCTGGAAACAGGAAATGGGACAGCCATAAGAACTGGGGTTGTCTATAGGCCCCAGACCAGAGGGAGGACATAGACACATTACTGTTAGAAGATATACAAAACATGACAGCTAAAGAGGAGGTTCTGATAATGGGAGACTTCAACATGCCAGATACAGATTGGTCAATACCAGCAGGAACATCTGCCAGAACTAGACTCATAGTGGATTCCCTGCAGGAGGGCCTC
Source organism: Neoceratodus forsteri (assembly GCA_016271365.2). NCBI lineage: Eukaryota > Metazoa > Chordata > Ceratodontiformes > Ceratodontidae > Neoceratodus > Neoceratodus forsteri. The sequence continues at coordinate 91,864,703 of JADMNL010000031.1, read as the reverse complement.
AAACAACTGGTACAGCAACCCACAAGAGACAGGGCTATCCTAGATCTAGTACTGACTAACAAAGAAGGATCACAGATCTCCAGGTAGAAGGTCACCTGGGGCCAGTGACCATCACATGGTATGGTTCAATTTGGCTACTACATCTAAATCATCCCATTCCAAGGCAAAAATATGGGACTTCAGAGGAGCTGACTTTGATAAGATGGCCAACAGAGTTAAGCTAACCCTGGCAAAAGAAACACAGGTGAGGGGGTACAGGCAAAGTGGGCAAGCATTAAGGATGCAATACTTGAAGCAACATCCCATTGTGTTAGACAGAAAAGGAAGTGCAAAAGAAGAAGGAAACCACTTGGTTCTCAAATACAGTAGCAGAAAAGGTCAGAGCCAAAAGGCTGGCCTGGAAATATAAGGAATACAGCGGATGAAGATAGGAGGCATACCAAACTGCCCTAAGGGAAGCAGGTAAGGCAGTAAGGCAGGCAAAGTCCCAAACTGAGGAAACACTAGACTAACAGTAAAAGAAGGTGACAAGACTTCTATAGATACATTAGTGAAAGGAGAAAGTCCAGAGGAGCATGTGAGGAGGAGGACCCTGTAAAGGCATCTATCCTAAATAGATACTTTTGCTCAGTATTTACTGAAGAGAAGGTAGGCAGGGCCCACAGCTCAGCATCGTGACACAGGGGAGGGAGGTGAGCACTACTCCCTTCACAAAAGAAAGGGTCCTACAACAGCTTGCTAAGCTCAGGGTGATAAGGCAATGGGACCTGATGGCATACATCCCAGGGTATTTAAGGAGCTAAAGGAGGAACTAGCAGAGCCATTAGCAGAATTGTTTAGTGAGTCTCTGAGCACAGGAGAGGTCTCAGAAGACTGGAGAAGGGTTTCATGTGATCCCGCCCACAAGAGTGGTAGCAGGGAGGAGGCGGGAACTACAGACCGTCAGTCTTACCTCAGTAGTGGGCAAGATTATGGAGGCACTTAAGGAAAGGATAGTGCAACACCTGGAATCCATAGGGGCACAGGATCCAAGACAGCATGGGTTTACAAAGGAAGGTCCTGTCAAACTAATCTCATAGATTTCTTTGACTGGGTAACCAGAGTGGTGGACCAAGGGGAGCAGTTGATGTCGCCTACCTTGACTTCAGCAAAGCTTTTGACACTGTTCCAATATAGAAGATTGATAAAAAGCTGGGTAGGCTCGGTGGGTCAGAAGTTGGTCAACTGGGTGGCAAACTGGTTGACTGGCAGAAAACAGAAAGTGGTGGTAAATGGTATACAGTCAGAAGAGATGCAAGTCACAAGTGGGTACCTCAGGGATCAGTCCTGGGGCCAGTCCTATTCAACATCTTCATTAGTGACCTTGCAGATGGACTAGAGGTAAGGCTTGTCTGTATGCAGATGACACCAAGATCTGCAACAGAGTAGATGAGCCAGATGGGGTGAGCAGAATGAGAAGAGATCTGGATAAACTAGCAGAATGGTCAGAAGAGTGGCAACTGGGATTTAATGCAAGAAGTGCAAAATCATGCACATAGGGAAGAGAAACCCTGAAGCCACTTATAGGCTGGGAGGAGTTGCTAGCAGTCACAAAGGAAGAAAGAGACTTGGGCATCTTCAGCACTGATGACCTAAAATCATCCAAGCAGACCTCTAAAGCAGTAGGTAAGGCTAGGGGGGTGTTAGGGTGTTAGTAGGGCATCATAAGTCGTAAGAGGGAGGTAATAATCCCTCTGTACAAGACATTGGTTAGGCCCCATCTGGAGTACTGCATGCAGTGTGAGGCCACACCTTCACAAGGACATTAACTCAAATTGAGGCAGTCCAGAGAAGGGCAACAAAATGGTGCAGGGACTGCATCAGAAGACATATGAGGACAGATTAATGGAGCTCAATATGTATACCCTTGAGCAAAGGAGGGAGAGAGGTGATATGATCGAGGCATTCAAACACCTTAAGGGCATAAACAAAGGTGAAAGAGTCTAACATGTTTAAATATAAGAAAAATAGCAGGACAAGAGGACACAGCATGAGATTAGAGGGAGGCCGATTAAGGGGAATGTGAGGAAATCTTTTTCACAGAAAGGGTGATGGATGGATGGAATGGCTTACCACAAGAAGTGGTGGCTATAAATACAGTGCAGGGCTTCAGACAGGCATGGGATAGGCATAAGGGAGCAATACAAATGACTATGAATAGATAGGTCACTGACAGAGCAAAGGCCGATGGCACATTTATAAGGTAGAAAAAGAAATGGGCAGACTGGATGGGCCTTGCGGTCCTTATCTGCCGTCAACTTCTATGTTTCTATGTTTCTATACTGTGCACAGTACTCCTGGTGCGGCCTCACCAAGGACCGGTAGGCTAGGAAGGCTTGGAATCAACTGATTCTGATCCAATTTTAAGATTTAGGATCCCAGGAACTTCCACATCCTAATCTGATTCCGTTTCAAATCCTAAAAGAATCTAAAAATCCGATGTAGGATTCGGATTTGAAATCCTAAATGTCTATGTAAAATAGGTTTTAGGATTCAGTTTAGGATTTAGAAGTTTTGGACTGCAAATCGGAAAATCCTACAACTGAAAACTGGATCAGAATCCAATAAATCCGATTCCATTCCATGGATTTTGAGCAAATATATCATAAAGGGGTAGGATCAGTTCCTTCCATCTCATTGACAAGGCTCAATCAAAGCATCCCAGCATCCTGCTAGCTCTCCCCTATGCCTTGCTGCATTGGACACAGGTCTTGAGGTGGTCACCAATTATAACTCCAAGATCCTTCTCTGTGGTCTGCTCTGGTCACACATCTTCATCCAGTATTTGGTCCTCTGACTCCCCCTTCCTAAGTGCATAACCTTGCACTACGTGGTGTTAAATCTCAGTTGCCAGATCTTGGACCACCTTTTCAATTTTCCCAGCTGTCTTTTCAAATCCCCTATGCCCTTCTTGCTATCCACCCTGCTACTCATCTTGGTGCCATTGGCAAATACACACAGCTTGCCCCGGATCCTTATGACACAGATAAAGACATTGAAGGGTACCATGCCCAGTGGTGCCCCATTCATCACCCCCTTATCTCAGGGGTATGTACCATTTGGTGCTAAACTTTGGTTTCTCCCTCCTAGCCAGATCTCTACCCATCTAGTAACTTTCTCCCCAACACCTAAGCCCCCAGTTTCTTCATTAGCCTTTTGTGGGACACAGAGTTTAAGGCCTTTCTGAAGGCCAGGTACAGGACATCAATCAGCTAGCTCTTCTCCATTGCTTACGGCACAGAACTGAAGAAATCAATTACCTTAGTCTGATAGGACTGCCCCTTCACAAAGTCATGCTGCTTGCTGTCCTGGAGTCCAGTGCCCCACTCCTCAACTGTGAAGACGGAGCAGAAGTTTTTATTCAAAATATTACCTTTCTGGCTATCCTGCTCCTTCATGCCTCATTTTTTAACCTCTGTATTTCCTCCTTATTTTAATTCCTTTCTCTGACATACCTAATGAAGGCCTTGTCATGTTCTCTTACTCCTTTTGCACTCTTAACGGGGAGCAGCCAGTACTAAGAGACCCACACTCAAGTGTGGCATTGATCCCAATTTGCATTTTGTATGCCAAAACATTTTTTATTACTTGCTATTTACCAAACTATGGTAGATCGTATCAGACTGATTCTGCTGACTTCCAAACTGGCATTTTCTGTAAGAAGAAATCCCAGAATCCCCTGCAGCTGACATCAGAGCAGAGCTGTAGCAGTGGGAGATTCAATAACCTCCAGTGCATGTTAGAGCTTTTATAAGTGCTCCTGGGGGCACATAACAAGACCCTCGCCATACTCTCTGTCTACATACCACCTAAGGACCCGACCCCTGGTCTCCACAGTATTCTGAACCATCTCCAGGAACAAAAGCACCTTACAGAGACAATAATAATGGGTGATTTTAATATAAACTGGCTGTCGCCAGCAAATGGGGCAATAAAGGACAGCTTAGCATCTCTGCACCTTACTCAACTTGTCTGTTCACCCACTAGGATAAATTATAAGACCGGAACTAGCACCACCATTGACTGGATTATTTCAAATCATCCAGACCGAATTTCCAATATACAAGTACACACTGACTCTATTAGTGACCACTTTCCTATTATATGTAGCTGGTCAAACAAATTCATCACCCCCCACCACCAGCACTGAACATCTACAACCGAATGCTTAAGCGTGGGCACCTAGATCTTCTAAAACATCAACTCCGGTCCCATGACTGGTCCTTTCTGGACACTGCAGATAACATTAATATGGCGCTTGAACAGTTCATCAAAGTATTTAATACGGCATATGATATTCATGCCCCTTATAGAAAAATGAAGGTCCGTGGTACTACTAACTCTTGGATCACTCCAGAATTAGTTAATAACATGAAACAACGGGACCACTTATGACAATTTGCCAAAGCATCAGGGATGCAGCATGATCTCCAGGAGTACAAAGCTGCAAGAAATACCTGTACTAGGGAAATTCGGCAGGCTAAACGAAACCACCACAGAGAGCTTCTGTCTAACAATTGGGGTGACAGTAGGAAATTCTGGTCAAACATAAAAGACGTTACTGGAAAAGAACAGAAGACCTCCCCAACGATACTGAACACAGACGGCAATCCCATCACTGACCCACTTGCAATCGCAAATACTTTTAATACTGCCTTCACTAATCTGACAGATGTCCTTCCTAAAAACTTTTTAGATGACTCCACCATGACAGCTGTTTGGTGCCCTGAAGATACCAAGCCAGAGCACCTGCCTTTCTACTTCAAGTGGTTCTCCACTGCCCAGGTCAGAAAATGTTCTAAGGTACTACAGAAAACCAGACATAGTGTGGACTCTCTTGACCTCAAGCTTATCGCACTTACCCTAGAAGAGGTTCTCCTGCCTATAAGAAAGATACTCAATATATCTCTTACTCTTTCTCAGTTCCCAGAAGTCTGAAAAACTGCACTGGTCACTCCTGTGCATAAAGCAGGGTGACCGCACTCTGCCTAACAACTATAGACCCATTTCCATCCCCCCTATCAAAACTACTGGAACGCATTGTTACTGATCAGCTTGTGGACTATCTTGATAACCACTCACTACAAGGCCCTCAGCAGCATGGTTTTAGGAAAGAGCACTGCATGACCACAGCTATGCTAGAATTCTCCAGCTTTAGCCAACAGTCCTTCAATAAAAATGATGTGGTTGGAGCAACTTTCATTGACCTTACAAAGGCTTTTGACACCGTGAATCACAATCTCCTCCTTGGTCAACTTGCCAACACTGGTATCTCAAGTGGTTCCGAATGCTCCCTCTCTGATAGATCAGAGAAGACGAAGATAGCAAACATCATATCAGAGCTGTAAGTTGTCAGATCAAGTGTTCCCCAAGGATCCATCATTCTTGGTCCTCTCCTATTTAACATCTTCCTAAACAATCTACCAAACACTTGTCAACTGAGGACCCTCCTTTATGCAGATGATGCTGTCATCTTTGCAAGCCACTCTGACCCCAACCTGCTACAAGACAACCTGCAGCATGGATTCCAGGAAGTTGAACATTGGTTTCACTCACACAAACTTGTCCCAAATTACAAGAAAACTAAACTCTTGCTGTTCTCGCCCTCTTGCAATAAGCATAAAACACATGCCCTCACCATCAAAAATAGCCAAGGTGCCCCCCTTGAACAGATCCAACAATTCAAATAACTTGGAGTTACCCTGGACAATCACCTCACATACATACCTCACATTGAAAATGTTACCAAGAATGCAAATGTGAAACTTGGTCTACTTTTCAGGCATAAAAGGAGTCTGACCCCAGAAGCACTTAAACTTGCCATACAAAGTTAATTTCTATCTACGATTGACTATGGCCTAGTTATATATGATGCTGCCACAGCCACATCTCTCAAAAGGCTTAACACTACCCTAAATAAAGCCTGCAGACTTATCACTGCTGCTGATAAACTCACACATACATGTGACCTTTATGCCCTAACTGGTTGGCTAAAACTACAAGACCGGATCAAATAAAAAATGTGCATACTTGTCAAACAAGTGCTGCTGGGAGTCCTGCCAGCTGGCATCACCTCTCTCTTACCTAAATCCCTCAAGTCTTGAAGCACCCGGACCTCTGACACTGAACTTTTTCTCCTACCTTGGGTTCGGACCACTCAATGCCAGCAATCCTTTATCTACAGAGCTCCAAACTGGTTCAATGGTCTGGGCCACCAACTGATTAACCTTCCCCATCTTGCCCAATTTAAGCATCTCCTGCAACAGCACATCGTGAATGAAAGTGCTGTGACTGCCTCAGCTGACATGTAACAAAATGACGCTTGCCCTACCTGCCTTCCGCTTCCACCTGTACCCCATACCCCCTCCCTCTCACCCTTTCTCTCCCACCTCTTCCCCCCTCTGACAAGGACACATGGCTGCAACTTCTTCCACCTCTCTTCTCTACTTCCTATCTCTCTCCCTAACTTCTATAACCTCCCACTGTTCCCTCCTCAGACCACCTTCCTTACAAAGACTACTGTGATCGAAATGCTAATTAATATGTACTATATTTTGTTTGCTGAACACTTCAATGTAATGTTTATTTTCTCCTGTTATGTTTTGTAACCCTTCCCTCAATTTTTTTAACTTACTGTTTATCCGCCTACCCTATCCTTGACTGTCCACTCCTTCGGACCGCTCAAACTTCCCAGACCGCTGTCACAGATTCTGCCCCTAGAGTGCTAGGCTTCTCCATTTGCTTCCTTGATGCCCGGATAACCCCCCAGGTGGGGCGAGGATGGGTCCCCTTTCCTCAACCTTCAGAGCAGAGCCTGCACAACGGGGTCTGCCCATGGGTTGGTGGTTGGGAGGCACGGATCGGTCATCATCTAGGACCGATGAGGGTTTTTTCCATTTTTCTGTGATTCCCTTCTGCCCCTGAGGAAGCCGGCTTGGGTAGGTAAAGTGCTGATGCACGTTGTTCCCCAACTCCATCCCCATGGGAGCTGCCAGAGCCCCAAAAGTCAGTGCTCCCACCGACCCTCAGGGACGTCGGGTGCCTGAAGCACCCCTGGAAACCCACCCTGAAGGAGGAGAGCATCCGTTGGGATGCTCAGTCCTCCTTCCCCCTGCCGACCCCCGGTGGCCCGAGTTCGTTCCCGGACCCGGGTCACCAGTGTGGTGCGAGGTGTGGCATCCAGTGCCTCAACCCTCAGCACCACCAGGCCAGCACCTTCCCTCACTTTGATGTGGAACCTTTGTAAATGAGCCCCTTTGTGCTCAAAGGTATTTCTAATGTGAGAATGAAATAAATAAAAATAAGCTCAGATGTTTGCTGGTCCCACTGTTCTACCAGGGATAAGTGCAATCCTCTGGTGGCAGTATAGCACTGTGGTTTAGGGTACTGAGCTGCAAATCTGGAGACCTGAGTTTGAATCCCACAGCCCCCACTTGCATACTATGTGACCCTGAGCATGTCACTTAACTTCCTTGTCCTCCCAGGTTGCACCTGGAAACAAGCTTTGGCTTAGTGTGCCTTTCCTGGTTAAACAATTCCCCCCAACCCCACACAGCCCCAGGAGGACAATGGAACCAGCAAACAAAGATCTGAGAAAACTGGCGATATCCAATGGTATCTGATTCTGTCGGATACTATGTAATACTCTAATGGCCAGGAGGGAGGGAGGATAGAGTCCCCAGGACTTCTCTCCTATCTCGGGGGGGGGGGTGGACTAGTTGCACTTCTGTTTACGTGCCCACCTGGCGGATGCTGGGTGGTGGCATAGAAGAAGTGCCTACTTGGGCTTGGGGAGGGCCCGCCGTCAGATGCTGATAGGCACATATAAGCCTCTGCACGCATTTGTAGTGATTCCTCGCATGACAGGCATCCCTCTTGAGAAAAATGGAGGAAATCCCCAACTGAGTAGGATGACACTGAGGTCTGTCGCAGCTGCAGGCTCCACACCACCGACTGGGCACCTCCTCTTTCTGGAGCTATTTGGGTTATGTTCCAAAGGGGCCTGGCCAGCCTTGACAGCCCCAGTGTGGGGGTAATCACTGGTGGAGCTGTGAGGCATAGATAAGGTGAATGATGGCACAGGGTGGACAGAAGCAGATGGGGCCGGTCAGCAACAAGGCCAAGGTGCCACAAAAACTTTGATTTAAAAAAAAAAAGTATGCAGATTTGCTCCATTTGGAAAACCAGAACATTTAAGAACCTTTTAGGTTCCATTTAGAACTAGTGCAAAAAGAGTCATCCTACCACCCTTAGCACTGGGTGCTACTGAGTATGAGTCTGAGTCTTCACCCTCTGCCTTCCTTCAGCCATCAGAGTCCTCATTCTTTCCCAGGTGAAGCAGGACATGTAGTACACCACATAACACTTAAAAAAAAATAAAGGGAATTTGAGACTCCAGGAACAAAAAAACAAAACAAACCCCCCACCGTAATCATCACAAAGCAAACGTCATCTTTCCCGCACGCAGCTCAGCCCCACGCTGGTGCCAAAAGCAGCTGTTCTCGGTGGCTGCTGGATAATTAACCCAAAAGTCAATAACAATTACACCTAACAGCCACTCAGCAGAACCGACACAAATTATTTTAATTTTATGTTTTTATTGACGAATGCTTACCACCCCTCTCCACCCCCACACACACACAACACACACCCCATCGGGCGTTCCCTTTGTTACAGCAGCAAGCTTTGATTCTCACAACCTTCACTGTATAACCTCATTTAAATTGTGCATTTCATCCCACCCCCACCCAGAAAGGCTATGCAACACACATTTGTTTTCTGATCATCTGCAATGGACATATTATGACTAACAAACCTCTAATTATAATGCCCTCTCCCCAGTGTTAAAATATGCTTTTCATAAAAAAATATTATTTTTGAAATGATCACCTTTAATTTAAGAAATGTTTATGTTTTTTTTTTTTTTTTTTTAACTCTGCAACATTGAAATTGAGGTTCGATAAGTGCTTAGAAGACACTGGGATAAGTGGGTATTCTCATACCTTTCACCCCCCCCCCCATCCATAAATCAGGAAGAAGTCAGGAACAAAGGTCCCAAGTCAAAGACATATCTCAATAAAAAAAAAGGTACGCTCAACACCCACAAAATGTGTCACAGTATGTGGCTTACTGATAAAATTGTATTAGAATGGGAACTAGACTGTTGTAATTTTATTATTTAAATACTGACTCTTCAGGGACAGAAATGCCAAACTAAGGAAGTGCTGAGGAGATTTTTGAGTCAAAATCAGGGATGTCCCTCAGTGGATTCCCACTCATCTGGTCGCAGGAGGGTTGCTCAGTGAACTGCTGGTCTTCTTTTACTCCTCAAAGCTGTTTGTGTATCCACAGTAAGACACATTTAAAGGCGCACTGCTAATGAAATTCAAAATTACACATATCCCTAAATGCAAAGCATCATGGGAAGTGTATGCAAATCATCGCAAAAGAATGTACTGTAGTGTCACACTGCTGCTAATGGTTAGACACTGAGTTAAGGGGTAGCTTAATTTGTTTTTTTTTTAAAAGTCTACCAAAATGACAATTCATTTGTTTTTCAGTAACTGTGGCCAGTGTGCTGTTGTGGCAGTTGGAAGAGGCTTAAAAATGGACCTGACTTCCTCATCTTTAAGCCAAAAGCCATAAATCTTCTAGTCTCTAAACGGCTGCTCTGCATTCTTTCGCTGTTCCTGTCATCGGTTGCTCTGCATCCTTTATCTATTCCTGTCATTGACCCATTCTGACTTGTTCAGGCACTGTCAGATGCCCAGTTCCTCTTAAAGGTGCACTGTCAGACCCTTTTAGTGCTAAAAAGGCCTGTGATAAATAAAACAGATTGCAACAACCATTAAACACAAACGGTGAGGACAAAAAACAAGCAACACTATGTCAGCCTACATGCAGCAAATAAAACACAAGAGTTTCAGCTTCAGAGTGGATAGTGTTGCAATGCTCACTAAAGTTTTTCTTACACTTTTGAAACGGATTTTCAAACAGCTTAGATTGCCGCTAGTCCCAGGTGTGCCGAATGTATGGAGTTACAGGGCTTGTGGCAATCACCCGGCCAGCGAGCAGGATTTTCGATCCCACGTGCCAGTTGCCACAAGTTAGACCAACTTTTTCTGGTCTAGCTTCCAGCAATCCCAAGGTGCCCTTTTTATGAAGCTTGCACCAAATATTTGGCACAAGCTGCCACAAATCAGGTAAAGTGTCAGAACTGCACCCCACCTACCAATATCAGGTGCAGGTGTGGCAGAGATGTTTGGTGAAGCTGTGCCAAGGGCAGGGTTTGATGCAGGGCCCGACTGGCAGCCGCTACACTACTGGTAACCATTACACTATTGTAACCCCCCCATGGGTGGGGTTTACCTGGTTGCCACAGGAGCCCGTCCTTGCTCCTGCTCCTCCCGGTGCCCTCCACTGTCAGTCCGGGTCATGCCACTCTTCTAACTCTCCATTCGGCCCCTGTAATGTTATTTGGTCTTTTAGGAGTCAACAGAGTCAGTCGCAAGACTGCCGCAGGCTGCTAGCACTTTGGAAGTGCCTGTGGGGTCTGCGCATGCACAGTAGCTCAAGTTGGGTTTTGGACCACTGTAGCCGTCAAGTAATCACCTCTTCCGTGGTCTCATCCTCATAAATAAGTTAAATGGGGGTCAGACACACAGAGGAGGTGGGTGAGAAGCGGCCGGAATGGTTACTTTTAAAAGCGCCAATAATTGTTTAAGAAACGGAATGCATTTACATATGTTTGAGCTGGCTATGAATATTAATGTACTGTCTGACTGCTGGGGAGGACTATGCATAGTGGAGCCAGTGACAGTCGAACTAAACTGTGTTGGAATATGTTATGTAAGTCGTTTTACAGGGACAAAGGCTGCTATTGAACAGTGGGGCAACTGTGTCTGAAAACTGTCTATTTTGGCTGCAGGGACAGTATGAAAATTGGGACTGCTATAAACTGTATTGGAATGTGTACGCTGGCAGCCATGTTTGCTACTTTGACCCCCTGGTCCAGCCAATCAATAACTTGGGCTCCTAAAGATTGCTGAAGTGACTTGTGGGAAGAGGTGTGAACTGTATTCCAGGAGCCAAAACTCATTTATCAACCAAACAATTGAACCAGGTTGCTGTTTATTAATATTTGTGAATGACAGTAGGATCTAACCAATCAGAAGCAGAGATATTTGTGTGAAACTCCAGGAATTGTGGGCAGTCTGGTCTGGACTCTGATCGAGTCAAGAGGGGCTCATACTGCGTGCTGAGAAAAGCGGAAAAACCTTTTCAGGACTGTTGGTCAAACGATCAATTTCCTGAGAACTGGGAAAAGGAACTTATTCTGCCTGAAAGAACTGTGGTGTTGCAGTTTGAACATCAAAGGCACTGAGTGAAAGCTTCTTTCCATGTGGAGATCCAGAGTTGCAGTGAGCCTGCAGCAGCGTGGCAAACCCTGAGCCTGTAAAAGGGTTTATTTGGAGCTGTGTGTGCCAGAGCTTAACGCTGGCCCTCAGTCTGAAACTGAGGACACTGGTGGAAAAAGTTTGCAGGTCTCCAGATCTCAGGAACCTATTGGGTCTTGCTGTAATCGAGCTGTTGAAAAGGTGGAGGTCCACTCCAGAGACTGTATGTTGCTAGCCAGTAGCCACTGGTAAGGTGGAAGTCAGAGAACTTATTGCTGCACACCAGAGCTGATTATTTCTGTCCAGAAAAAAGGCGAAAACTGCAGTCTACCCAGCTGCAACTTACAGCCAGGTAAACTGCCAACCCCTATCAAGTGGGGCAGACTGGGCTGCAGGGGGCCATGAGTGCATGCCTGAGTGCTAGGGCACTCTGGACCCATTGGGGGGAGCCAGACCATGGGGCCACTCCTGGATCGGGGTTCCCTTGTGGCCTAGTAGGCCTTGTGTTTGTGCTCTGTAATCTGGCCTGCTTGGTGGGCTGAAGGTGACAAGCTGCGAGAATCTACAAGCAAGTCAAAAGGTGTCCAGCTGCAAGACTCATCAAGCAAGTCCAAGGTCTAACAACTCCTGGCAATTGCTTCATCTTCCAGGCTAGTAGTCACTGCCCATTTGCTTGCTGCCCCATGGAGCGGTTGTTCCCTGCTTGCTCGAAACCACTGTGCCAGTACCCAAATCTCAGTGTCTGCAGAACCTTGAGTAACCTAGGGCTTGCCCTGCCAAGGGAGATTAATTTAAAGCAACTAACATTTTTTGGCAAAATCTACTCCAAGGGCCCCAATGCCGTCCAACCCACGGCAACTAGCAAGCCTGCATTAGAATCAGGGTACTCAGTCAGGACAGAAGAAAAAAAGGGGGTTTGCACTGGTACCAGTGGTGGTGGGCTCTTAATGTGTTGACCAGTGGGCCTTTCTAATTCAACCAAACCCTTTTTATTCCTCACAGCAACCCCTTGTCCAAGTACCCCTTCCCTAGCCCTCCCCCCTAACAATAAAGCCGTGGTTTGTTCTTTGCAATTCCTGCATTGTGAGCATATTATTAGTTATAGCCATTAAGTGTATGTATTTTACAGCATTGCCAAACAGAGTTGTATACAGTGTGTGGGGTGGCTGGAAGGGGATGTGGGTAGGTACAGCATCCCAGGGGGTTGTACTAGTCCAACACCTGGCCCACTGTCAATTTACTCTGGGTAGAGGCACTGCACTATTTTATTTTTATTCTGGGAAAGAACCCCCACTCACCATCGAAACAGAACCCAGCCCCCTTAGCCTGTGTGGTAGTCAACAGGCAGGGGTAGTAGCCCACTGCCACAGCGCCTGGGCTACACTATACTACCCCCAATTTTCAGGTGTGCATTTAATTTAAAGAGCCTGCAATGACCTGGTCCTATGCCATCGGCTGGTGAAGCACTGCTCCACTGTGTGTGTGAGACCTGGAATCCATTCTCAGTCTAGAATCCCTCACCTGGACCAATGGGGTCTGGAATGTAATGTGGAGCTGGCCTGGGGGTGTATATGCTAAGGTTCCTGCTATCAGAGCACCACCTGTAAGTGGGAAAGAGGGACTGGCTTAATGCTGTGAGTGACCACACAGCACTGTCAGCTCCCTGCCTACAGGTTGGTACCATGGGTGTTCATTGTCTGTATGCCAGGGAGGTAGAGGGCCTAACCAATACAATTGTCAGACCCGGCAGCAGACCAGCCACACATCTGGGCCATGCTGTCTGCTGAGCCAGCATCCAAAGTTCCTCCTGTATTGGGGGATCCAGTATCTGAGGTCTCAGACAAAGTGATGTAGCACCAAAAGTTCAGTGGCAGAAGATCTGGAATCCAAAGCCCCTGCATCAGGCAGTCTAGTACCCGAGGTCCAACATCAGTTGATCTGGCAGCCATGGTCCCACACCAAATTGTCCATCACCAGGTGATCTAGCACTTGAGCTCCAACTCAGAGTGTGGCAACTCAGGTAGTCAGGTGGCCAGTGTCCACAAAAAAAATTGATTGGGCTTGACTGGGCTACCAGATTTCGAAAGTTATTAGCCAAATGGCTGCCTGCCCAAGAATTGATTTTTGAGCCCTTAAAATAATGGACACCAAAAATATTGATTTGGCTATCAGCTTTTAAAAAGCTAGTGGAAAAAAGGGAAGGGGTGGAAAATGAGAAAGGGCCTAAACATGCTTGAGGAGTGGTTGAACACCCAGGAGTCTAGTCACTTATACAGTGGGGAGAGGACACTATTTATACCAAGGTGGCTGCAGTGCAGGTGTGTCCTTGATGTTTAGGAAATATACAAGAAGACTAAATCAAAGATTTGAAACAAAACAAGTTTGGGTATAATCACAGCATTAGCATGTATTTCAGTTCTACTTGGAAAGGAAGCGGATAACTATTGTATCTCTGTATTGTATAATATTACTGAGGTGTTATGTTGTGACTGTTCATATATTGTACATCCTGTGTTCCTGTGCTAACCAGGTACATCTTGTAAATGAGCTCTGCTCAGTGGTGTTTGCCTGGATAAATAAAGATTTGATTGATTGAAAACAGCCCTCATCATCAGTGAATTTTAGAGATGGTAACCATAAAGTGTTTGTTTTCGACTAGAAATAATACGATGCAAAAATAGTTGATGGTGTCCCTTTAACCCAAGCATCTATGCCAATTTTTTTTTTTTGTCAGTTATTTAACCAGGACTAGCACACTAAGCTGAAAGCTTTTTTACAGGAGTGACCTGGGAGCACAAAGAAGTTAAGTGACTTGCTCAGGGTCACACAGTATGCAAGTGGAAGCTGTGGGGTTCAAACCCAGGTCTGGTCTGCTGGATGTCACCAGATTTGCAGCTCAGAGCCTTAAACCACTGCGCTATACTGCCTCCCCAAACTCCCCCCTCCAACAAGATGTTCAGTTATTCTCCCCCAACCCCCCAATTTGGGGACAGGGCCCTTATACAAACAAGCATTCCAGGCAATCAGAGATAAAATAGCTAAAAATATTCTGCATTAACGTGGTATCTGCACCGAAGCAGCATCAGGCAGAGTTGAAGCAAGAGGCTACATGAGGCAGCAGCGTGGCTGGGGGGAGAGCTTAAATGTAGAAGAGGTGCTCAATTTAAATGAAGGAAGATGCTGATAGAAAGATAACATTGCTGTCACCCTTTGTTGCAGATTGTTCTTGAAGCTTTTCTGGATGTGAGGTGGGGGCAGAGGGGATTAGGTGTGGCATGAGGGGTGAGGTGGCACCACAAGTGTATTCACTTGAGGTACCATTACGTCTAACACTGGCACTGTTGTGTAAGTGGACACACAATTGTTCTGTTTAGAATGTGCAGTTTATGAGTGTTGGGGTAGGACAATGACATACAAGAGGCAGAGCCAGGAGTAGGCAATGAAGGTTCTGTCCCTCACAAGTGATGGCTGATGATAAATGGCATATTCTGAGTCAGGTCATTGTGTGTCCAAAAATGTATACAATGTATTTTAAAATGATAAAACTTTTAAATTATAAGTAGCTCCCAGGTCTAGGGTATACGAGTAGAACTACAGTGGGGAGGGGCACTCACAGCAAACTACTGCAGAATAACTTACAGGGATAGCTGGGGTTGATAGAGTTCATTTGTGGAGGGTTGGACTGCAACAAACTTACGGTTAGTAGCCATGAACAGGTCATAGCAAATAACGAAAGATCACACAGAAGTAAAATCAACCAGGGATCCCATTTAACTTCAATGATGAAACACTCCAAGGGAGCGAACAGGTTCATACAACAGTTAATGTCCAGTCCTGACCATGGGAGTCACAGAATTTGCTAGTGTCCATTTAGCCAGCATGGCCCCACTAACTATGGGTGGCTGTCATTTGGGCTGGGATAGCCACATTGGTTAAAGGCAGCTTTACGAAGAGCCAATACGGCCTCCAGAAGTGCAAGCAGCAGGCAGAAATGTTCTTCCTCTCACATCTGTTGGTGCACTACAGTTCAGTTCTCAGACTCAAAACGGCAAGCCATTTCCATTTGGGGCTGCCACCCTCCCTTTAGGCTTCTCTGCAAAAACTTGGGCCTTAGCAGGTGACTTCACTCTGGACATACGCCGAACGACACCACCGAGGCGGTTACCTCCGGGTCAGACATATTGGTCTCTGGTGCTGTAGCTCCAAACCCCAGCTTCCACTGGACCCCTATTCCTCACTGGCTCGAGGAACTCCCCCATGGACACTTGGGCACAGCTGTAGCCCTCAGGTCCACTTTGGTGACTCTCTTCCAGGCTCTCTCTCTCTCCAGGACAGCAACAGAGTGGAGCCATTTTTGCTTACCTCCTGACATCTCTTCTCTCTGCACTCCTTCTCCCTGGCCCATGGACTAGACTTTACTGCACCAGGGCAGTATATTGGAGGACCCATGCACATGCGGCCCGGGCTGACGGCTGCCACCACATCTACCTGCCAAACTGTTCAAATGTCCAATCCACGAAAATGCTCTAGTTCCTCAAGAGCAGGCAGTCAGCCCTCACTCAGCCTGCAGTTCTCCCAACAGTCTCCCTTCTTTCTGCATGGGCTCTCCCTTCAGCCCATCAAAACTCCCTTTATACCCCGCATACCGCGATGACCTCCTGACCTGTGACCGTGGGTTAACCATTTGACTTCCTGCCCAAAAGAACCTTAAGGTGCACAAAAATACTGTACACTCCCAAAGGGAGGGGTTACGAAGATTTAACTGTTTCTGTTTAATTGAACAGCTCTGTTTTGACTACAGCAAAGTCCACTGTGATGTCATCAGGCATTGTTCAAGCTGCTCTCCTGTTGGCTAAAGGTTCTCTTGTGACGTGTCTAAAGTGAAGAAAAATGGCTAAAATGAAAATAAGGAATTTATCTTTATTTCAAATGCTTCAGTGGCTAAAAAAATTATTTATCTGTAAGATTTGACTCTCACCTACGTGGTATAAATATAGTGAAATAACAACAACAGTGGAGCAGGAGAAAAGTCAGTTTATTAATCTTTAATGTAAAGTGTTAAGACAGAAACCTGTAAACTGAGCAAAGTTCAGTCAATGTAAAAAGATGGGTAGCACTGGATTTTTGATTAACATCAAGCTCCAACAATTGAAAAAATTATTTTTTTAACAAAGGGGAGCAAAGTTTACCTGTCAGTTTCCTTATCTTGTACGTGATTGGTCAACTGATTTACAGAGGCTCGGATTGATTTATAGATGGTGTACTGGACAGCTGGTTAATCTGTAGTGTGTTTAAAGTGTGGAGATCGGGTTGGGCCAAAAAAGCAAACATTGGTTCTGGGCTCAGCTGATTAAGATTAGATTGAAACAGAGACAGAAAAATATTACTAGTGGTCAAAGCACCTGGCAGGGCACTATCTCTGCCTTGCGATGGACAAGCGAGGAAGCTGCACAGAAAAAATTAGAAACACAAGGGTAAAAAAAAAAAAAACACACACTAGGTGTGCCCACATGACCAAAATGCTCCATCTGTGAGTCAATCAAATAATTGCTTAAAATAATATAGATTTACTGTGCACGGTAAAGAGAATTTATCTGTGGAGATAATTCTGTGTGAATAGAACTTTCTGAAGACATCAAGCGGTGGTTCAGAGTTCAGTTTATATATATATTTTTTGTTACGGTTTATTTCCCTAGGATAGCCCAACTGAGATGCAACATCTCATTTGCAGTGGGGTCCTGCTGCTCCCCATTACCACAGCTGTGTGGACTGGAGCAGTGGAAGGTTAAGTGACTTGCTCAAGGTCATGCAGTGAGTATTTGACTCTTACAGGTTTTGAACCTGTGGTCTTCTGGTTCCAAAACCAGTGCACTAACCACTGGACCACACTGCCTACTGAACTATTCTGTTGTTTGAAAAATTGTTTTGGTCTGTGGTTTCCCTATTTATTGTTATTATATTCTTATTGATTGTAAAATTTGTGCTGTGTTCTAGAAATTAGGCATGGCTCAGTGTGACTTTCCCAGTCATCCGCTAAAGAAAAGGAAGACTTTTTTTCCAATGTTAACTTTATAGACATTTTTAAATACATGGCAAACATGTTTCTATGTATTCAGGAGGTAGTATAACCTGAGAGTTCAAGCGCAAACTGGGAATCTGAAAATCCAGCAGACCCTGGTGTGAATCCCACAATCTCCACTTGCATACTGTGTGATCCTGAGCAAGTCATTTAATCTTTCTGTGTCCCCAGGATGCACCTGGAAATGAGCTTCAGCCCAGTGTGCCTTTACTCGCCTAAAATAAAAAAAAAGTTAATTTAAAAATATTCCGGGTGCATCTGATATGAAATTACTATGTGACTAGTGATTACAAAGGATATAAAATAAAAACTGGAAGAAGCAAAGGACACTCAAAGATGGCAGCCTGAGTGCCATATTTCATTGTAGCACACTTACTTACAGCAGTAAGTAATTGAGATGCATTTACTGGCTTCCTATCTCAGGTAGGCGTATGGTCCTTCTCTCACAAAACATTGTGGAGCTTAATGCAGTGAAGGTTGCGGGTCCATCTTTGTTCACAGCCCCAGGGGTCATCTCCAGAGTATTTTTGACAGATGGACCCAGACCAAGTCACATGCCAGGGTACTGGATATCATTTCACAAGTTTATGCGATAGGTTTCTCCAATCCATTCCCAAAGGAATGTGGACTTGGACAGAAGAGAGGGTAGGGTGGTAGTTAGTGGTAAAGGCCATATAAAGTCCTAAACTGGGTGGAAGCAGATATGGAATCCCTTTTGGACTCTTCTGGCAGTGGAGCTGAATTCCTAGGCAGGTTGGGTCAGCCAAGAGTATGTACCCTTGGTGTGGAGCGGTTGTGGGATAACAGATGGCCCAGGCACTAAATTTCAGGAGGGGGATGGGGGCTATGTGAAAGGGGAGGGTTGTGCAGACTAGATGGTCTGGAAGGGTCCTTTTCTGCCATCAAATTTCTATGATTCTATGAACACCCAATCTCTGTGTGATGTTTATTTAAAACACAGAATATAACCTTAAGCAATGGCATATCCTTTTTTCAATATATCAGTTTTCAGCAACAGACTATGCCATATCCCTCCTCTGCACTATCAGCAACCACTGATCTACTGATTTATCGTTTAGTGAAGATTATTTTATTCCCTATGTTTGTTTTGTGTGTTTTGGGTGCTGGGGAGCTCAAAAAGAAAAACTCAAAAACAAGCTAAAGACAAAGAACCTCAGTGCAAAAGCATTGAAGCAAGGGTTACCCCAAAGGGCATTGGTAATAAAGCCAAGTTTCAAAGAAATACAAAATCACACATAATCCCCACTATAATACAAAGCATCATGGGATGTATATGCAAATCACCATGACATTTTAGGCTTGTTCAGCTTCAAGCAGGAATGCATGGTGCCAATCATTTCTTTTAGGCATGCTGCACTTTATCCTGACTGCACTTAATAAAATAGAGAATAAAGTATGGGGTGGTGTGTGTAGCGAGATGTTACACACACCCGAGGGGGTTGGATGGCATATAAGCCCTGAAGCGAAGCTCGAAGGTTTATCAAACATCAACCTGGGGGTTTGTGTAAAATTCGAGTTTACACACACACCATCCCATATTTTATTTTATATAATTGCTGGGTTAGGCTTTTTCACCACAGCCAATTATATAAAATAAATGGTCTGGTGCAGCTGCGATCTGGATGATGTTTAGCCGAGTCCTCGGTCGCTTAGCAACAGTTTCCTTTTTTTGTTTTATTGTCCCCTTTACGGTGTGATTTTTGTTAGGAAGTTGTTTTTTTTAAATAGTTACTTACGCCTAGAGAGTGGCGGCGATGCGGTTTCGACCAGCGAAGAAATCTGGTGGCAGCGGTGAAAACCGGAAGAGCTGCGGGTTGGGCATGCACATAGCGAGGGAAATCACGTGCGGTTTGCCGTTATAACGCTTTATAACGCAATTGCACATCTGGATTCCCTATGGGAAAAAGCCTAACCCAGTTATTATAATAGTTTAAACAACAGCAGTTTCTTTTTATCTAGCACTCCAGCTATATCAAACCCTTCCCTTGCAGGATTTGTAGGGCACTGTTTTCAAACGACATGAAGTTTCCTTTTATAAAGCACCTTGCACTGCATTAATGCACTGCCAGCACTTCATGTCTGAAAGTACCTTAAACACTTTATCTCTCTTCATATGAAGCACATGTAGTTCTTTATTAAACAACCAGCAAGCAAGCTTGGCATTTTATGAAGGTATACATATTTATTCAGGTTCCAGCCTTCTTTCTGTATACACTCAGCTACTGAATTTGCTTATAGCCATATTGGTTATTTCCTTAGAAAGGCATTTGGCTTCTGGTGAGAGACGGAATGGTGAATAAGAAACAAAGAAAGGAAGAAAAGAAATTTAGGGAGGATACAAAAAGACTGCCATAGGGTGGCCAACCTACTGCAATGTTAGAAAAAGAACAGGATAGTTTTCTAGAGGTACTGTTGCAACAGATTGTACAGAAGGAAGGGAAGATAGAAAAATGTCCCTAACTACTACCCCAATTTCCTGGATAGAGCACAGCTTTACCACACAGGGAAGCTGGTCTCTGAACCAGTAAGAGTTTTCAGCATCTGTATCAATGGTTTGGCCATCGAAAACTGAATAAAAGGTATAGAACCTGCTCCCCTCATGCCAGACAAATCTAATTTCTTCAACTGGGTGACCAGGGAAATAGATCAGAAGAGGGCAGTGGTTGTAGCCTATATGGACTTTGGCAAGGCCTTCAACACTGTGCTGCACAAGAGACTGCTAAAGAAATTGGGCAGCCTAGGGGTTGGGATCCAAAGTGGGGAACTGGGTTAGAAACTAGCTAACAGATGGGAGACAGAGGGACGTGATGAACGGCACTCTAATGAGGGGAGAGTGACCGGCAGGGTGCTACAGGGCTCAGTCCTGGGACTGGTCCTCTTCAATGTCTTCATAAGCGACATTGCAGAAGGACCGAAGGGAAGGTATGCCTTTTTGCAGAAGACATCAAGATCTGTAATAGGATGGACACTCAGGAGAAGGTGGAAAAATGCACTGGGATCTTGGGAAACCTGAGGAGTGGTCAGGAGCATCGCAGTTAGGGTTTAACGCCCAAAAGTGCAAAATAATCACACCTCGGCATAGGAAACCAAGAAGCTATAAGATGGGGGAAGGTACTGACAGTCACTATGCAGGAAAGGGACCTTGGGATTATCATATCTGATTACCTCAAAGTGGCAGGGCAGTGTGATAAAGAAGTGGATGGTGCCAGAGGGATGCTGGGATGCATAGGGAGAGGTATCTCCAGCAGGAGGAGAGAGGTGGTGTTGCCGCTATACCATAGAATCATAGAAATCCAACAGCAGAAAGGACCCCAACAGCCCATTGAGTCTTCCCTTCCTTCCCCCTACTCATTTCCTTTTCCACGGGCCCTCCCCTTCCCCCCACTTACCAGCCTCATATGTCTGTCCCATGCCCTTTTGAATCTCTCCACCATTTCAGCCCCACCACCTCCTATAGTAGTTTGTTCTAGGCCTCTACCACCCTCTCGGTGAAGAATGGCCCCTTCAAATTGCCTCGATATCTTCCTCCCTCCAATCTTAGGCTATGCCCTCTAGGTTTAGCCCCTCCTTCCTTTTAAATAAGTTCCCCTCCTTCACCTTATTGATCCCCTTCACATACTTAAAAGTTTCAGTCATGTCCCCCCTCTCCCTTCTGGTCTCCAATGAGTACAGATCCAGTTCCCTACACCTCTGCTTGTATGGCTTCCCCTGCATACTGGGCACCATCTTGGCTGCCCTTCTCTGAACCCTCTCTATCCCATCTATGTCCTTGAGTAGGTGTGGTCTCCAGAACTGGACCACAGTTCACTTGCTGGTGAGACCCCACCTGGAGTATTGTGTCCAGTTCTGGAGGCTTCATCTTATAAAGGACATAGACAGGGTGGAGGCAGTCCAGAGGAGAGCAACTAAAATGGTGTAGGAGTTGCATCAAAAGCCATATGAGGAAAGACTGAGGGATCTCAACATGTACACCCTGGGAGAGAGGGGAATAACAAGGGACATGATAGAGACCTCCAGGTACCTTATATGGGTGAAACAGGGTGCAAGAGGGAGTCTCTTTCAAATGATAAGAGCACCAGGACCAGAAGGCATGTAATGAAGTGTGTGTGGGGGTTAGAGGGATGTGGAGGAAGCACTACTTCACTGAAAGAGTTGTAAATGCCTGGAGAGACGGCCAGCAGAAGTGGTGCAGCTGAAAACAGTAGTGGGCTCCAAGCATGCTTGGGACAGACATAGGGGAATATCAGTAACTAGACAAGGAGGAGGAATAGTTGCTGGAAGAACAGGTAGAGTCTGCAGATACAGACTGAACAGGAACCATCTGGGCAGACTGGGTGGGCCAAGTGGTCCTTTTCTGCTGACAAATTCTATGTTTCTATGAAGAGATGCAATGAGATGGGATCAAGGATCTGAAACAAACACATTTTGATGTGGGAATACCAGTAGCTGTTTTTTCATGTTTTACTAAAAACAAGGGAGCCAATAAAATGCAACCAGCTGCATTGTTAAATTCCACAGCAGGTGAGCACACACAGAATTTGCTGTTAAACTACAAATAATACAAGAGCTGAGCGGATGGCAGTGTTTTGGAGAAACAGTGGCCAACCTCTCTACCATCACCAAGTTTATTAATTTAGTTTGTTTGTTTTTTTTGACCAGGAAAGGAGGACTAGGCAATTCTGCCTGTGTTCAACCTCCTCCTCCTCCTGGGGAGGGGATACAGATGGAATGCAACTGAAATTGAACCAGATGAAGCTGTTGGTGGTATTTTAGTGAATGGGGAAAGTTGGCTAGAAACCAGGAAATTCCCCTACTGTTTTTCAGAAGTGCCATGGATCTTTAAAATCCACCTAAACAACCACCAGAACAGGCAGACAGGACCTCGTTTAACATCTTATCCAAAATATGTCACTTCAGGAGTGCAGACCCCCTTCCCCTTCATGCTGCACTACAATGCCAGTATTGGGATTTACCTTAGAAGTTCCTAGTGTGGAGATGGAACCCACTGCCTTCGGTCTTGGAGGTGAATGTGCAACCTCCTGAGCCACCTACACTGAGCAGGAAACAAAGGGGGAGGTGGGCACAAGTCCATTTTCAGAGGAAAGAGTCCTGAAGGGACTTGCAGCACTGTAAGTGGACAAGGCTATGGGAGTGGATGGGATACACCCAGGGGTACTAAAGGAACCCAGGGAGGTGCTAACATTGTGATCAGGTCCCCTACCCCAACCATGCCCTGGCCAGGTGGAAAGGGGAAACCCGGCTGTGGGGGAAGGGGGGCAAGTACAGTAAACTTGGATGGCAGTGATTGTCCTAGGAAGGGCAATAGTTGTAACAGAATCTCAGGGCAGGAGACAGTTCAGCACTGGTGGATGAAACCATGATACAGGGGCAAAAAGCAAGAACCATTTGGAACCTGATTTGCCAATCCTGAATGATATTGTACTGGACAAATGGAACACCATAATCTTACTGGTCATTCGGATAGTTTATTTTGTGGAACAGTGTACATCTGTTGGTGGTTAGAGGCTATTAGGCTTCCAGAAGGTTTGCATCTTGAGAGTCAATGAAATGAAAATAGCAGCTCTCCAGGGCTGAGAGGAGACTTCAGGCTTTGCTGCTTCAGCCTGTGCCGACACTCGGAACCATCTGAATTTAAAATGATAGGTTTTTAACTTCAACTTTCTGGCTATGCAATCTATGAAATCTCGTCCCAGTGACATATTTTATTTTTCTAATCAACCCGCTTCCATGGTGACCTATAGACGCCAACAAACAATTTAAAATTCTAGTCTTGAAAGCAGGAGTAGGCAAATATTGACAAAGCAGCACTGTTAAAAAAATTGCAAAACGATGGTCAGAAATAGTACATTCTGTTTCATTGACAATATTCTAAAGTGTTAAATGAATGATTGAATCCTCATGTACAATGAAACAAATAAAGGAGAGGAAATTATTGTATTTCTATTGTGTACCTGTTAGTAATGTACCTATTTTCAGAAATTAGATTTCTACCCCCTAATGATTCATATTTAACTGTAACAGAACAAAAATTAATTCAAAAAATGATATTTTGCCTTGTTGTCCTTTTATGGACAACATTCTGTATGACTCATTTCATGGAGCCATTGATTAGCAGTTTTGTCTCTGTCACTACATGGAGTCAAAATCTGAGCACTGCTCTGATAAGTCAAGAGCTCGTGGTTTTAGCTCTGAATCCATGCAGTGACATAGGGACTGACCATCAGAAGCCCAGCACCCCCTTGCACAGCTATAGAGGGGGTTTATCAGGGCTTGTGAAGCACGGAGGTTCTACTTTGCACATGAGGGGAGCTCCATGTATCCACAGCCCGTCCAGCTAGCCCCCTCCACACCTGATCCTGAGCCATGTGCATAGTTGCACAGGTGGCTGAGGTGGGGGCAGGTCAGGGGAGAGGGATGTAATGTGCTGAGGGGGAAAGCTGTGCAGATCTAAGGACTGTATTAGTGACTACGTGTCCCCCCTTCCAGTCACAAATGTCAAATCCAGGCACAATCAGCGCCCCCCCCCCACCAGCCCCAGCCCTAGGATCCTCCACTGCAGGCTGAGGACAATATCAGCATTGGCTAGTGTGTTGCAAAAATATGCAGAGATTCCAGTGGGGATACGACACTCCTTCCCACTAGCAGGCAGGAATCCACTTGTGGACTGGCAGAGAGTCTTTAGACCTAAACAGCAGGAATGACTCAGCTCATAACAGATGTCATTATTGATCCAGAATAATTGATAATTTAATTAAAAATAGAACTTTAGGGCTGTTCAGCTCTCCATGCCTGCCCCTGCGGACAAGCACACACATCCGATTGGATGCCTATAGTCTGGAACAGCTCCACCCACCTCTGCCACAATGTGTGTCTCTGCACTAGTGGAGCACATGGGCTGTTGGCTGTGGATGTACTCCAGTGCACATAGGCAGATAGGAGGGGGCTTGCAGCCGTGGCCAGGATAAGCTTGACTCCTACTGTTGTAAGAGTGGTCTCGCTTACATTCTGAGGGTAACAGGCCTGCTTACCTTTGGGCCATGGTCCTCCTAACATAAGAATGCATGTGAGACCACTCTTAGAACAATAATAGTGGCCTTGTTGGCTATATTAACATATTATATGATTAGAACTATACAGAATGTTGTCCATGAAATGAAAACAATAAAAACAGTTTACAGTTTTAACTTTGATTCTGTTACATTTAGACAGGGCCATTTTTTTGGGGGTATGATTATAAATTCTGAAAACAGAAACACTGCAAGGCGCTGTACATTCACACAAGTTTTATGACCCCTTTAAAGCATCCCAAGGGTTGGGTTAGCTTGTTAATCGAGCTCTAGGGGCAAAAGGCACTTGGCTACACCTCGTGCATCATGAGCACTCTAGGGTTAGATTAGGATGGTAACCAAATCACGGTTCACAACAAAAAAAAATGAATATATATATATATATATATGTATATATATATTGTAAAGACTTGTTAATGCGTCAGTTAGTGTTAAAGTCACAAAATTATAGTATTAGGGCTCTAACCTAACCCCTCCTGACCTTCTATCCACTCTCACCCTTCACACACCAACAGGTGTTGGGGTGTGTCTTGGGTTGTTGACCCTAACACACACCCAATCCTATGTGTAAGGAAGTTGAGATGGTGCCGCATAGGAGAATGGGGTGAGCGTTAGGGTCGACAACCCCAAGGCACACCCCAGTGCCTGTTGGTGTGTGGAGGGTGGGTGTGGGATGGGGTAGGGTGGGATGTTAGGGTTGGAAACCCTAATGCCACATTTCCCCACTTTTGTGGCTTTAACCCTAACTGATGCATTAACAAAGTTTTCTGCAATTTATTTCCTTACTCTTTGGGATAATATAATAGTATTCTTATTTTATGGTGGGAGCACAGGGTTCTTTGGACGCTGCGCTCCCATCCCTCCATTGAGATAGTATAACAGTTACTGTATGTTACGGTGGGAGTGCAGGGTCCAAACTCTTCACTGAGATAGTATGACAGTTTCCTTATTGGACCCCAAATTTTCAACATAGTCTCCTGATCACATCACCTCATAAACCCCATAGGTGATGATTTTTAAAACCATTGCAAAACGCCATTCTGAGCCACAGGTGCGAAAACATGTTTCAGGAAGAATGTGAAAACTGACAGCTGTACTGTTCATGAGGTGGTGTGAAAAAATGTCAATGCTTGAAAATCTGGAGTGAAAATATTACAAATTGCCAAACTTACACTCGAGCGTAGAATATTTTCAATGAGCGCGCATAACTTGCCCATTTGTAGGAACTGTTTCACCAAATTTTCAACATAGGCTTTTTGGGACTCTACTACATGAACACTGGCACTGTGATTTTGTTAATCAGTCCCAAAAGGTGATTTCATGCAGGGAATGTGCCATTCTGCACCAGAGGTGCAAAAACACTTTTTGGGCAGGATGTGAAAAATGACAACTTTACCGTTCATGAGGTGGTGTGAAAAAAATGGATATGTTGAAAATTTGGAGTAAAAATATTAAAAATGACCAAAGTTACACACGTGTGCAGAAACATTTCAATGAGCATGCATAAGCTGGCCATTTTTATGAAAATTTCCACCAAATTTTCAAAATGGGCTTCTTTGGACCCCACCTCATGAACACTGGCACTGTTATTTCATTAATCAGTCCGAAGGTGATTTCCACATAGCAAACTATGAAATCACCTTATGGGCCAGAGTAATGAAATGACAGTCACAGTGTCTAAGGAGGTGGGGTCCCAAAAACCCATGTTGAAAATTTGGTGCAAAAATACTGAATAATGGCCGCTGATATCAACATAAGTTCAAAACGTCATTGACAACCATTATACAGCGCTTACCTTGATTCTTCAGTTGACAGTTTGACTTTAAAGAGTGTGGGCGTGTCCTGGTCCACAAAGATGAAAGCACGATCTCTGTGGTAAGTATAGGGCAAAGGGTGTGTGTGGGGTGGGTGGTGGGTTGCTCAGTGGGGGGATGGGGAGGGGTGAGGGAGATGATGAGAGACTGCTTTTTAGGAAAAAAAGACTTTTGGGGACTGTTTCTCTTTTACAGCTTTAATAAACACATTTTGGGACACTGGGAGTGGGCTCCCAGTGTCCCAGACTACTGGAGGGTACACTTGTGGGGACACTGGAAAGGGTCCCCAGTGTCACACACTGCAAGGAAAAAATAGAGAGGGATCACTAGGGACACTGGGAGTGGGCTCCCCAGTGTCCCAGACTACTGGAGGGTACACTTGTGGGGACACTGGGAAAGGGCTCCCCAGTGTCACACACTGCAAGGAAAAAATGGGGGGATCACTAGGGACACTGGAGTGGGCTCCCAGTGTCCTATCTTACTGGGGGGCATCACTGGGGACACTGGAAGTGGCTCCCAGCATCCACACTGTCGGGGTGGTGACACATCCCTGGGGACACTGGGAGTGGGTTTCCCAGTGTCCCACAGTGGAATCGAGGAGGAGTGTTTCCAATGAAAGTTTCAGGACACTGGGAGAGGGCTCCCCAGTTTCCCAAAATAAAAGAAAGCTAAATAAAATCTGCTGGGAAACTAGTATGCATGGTTTAAACATGGAAGAATGTTGGGTTTTCTTTAAAAATACATTAGATTACTTAAGAGATAAACATATTCCCACAAAAGTCAAATATAATCTAACCAAATTTAACCCAAAATGGCTTACTAAAAGCATAAAAAAATTACTTAAACTCAAAAATTAAAAAATATCGTGATTATCTGAAAATGAAAAAAAACATAATTGGGAAAATGTTTTAAAAATTCAAAAGCAATGCAAGATCAAAATAAGGAAAGCTAAATCCACATGGAAATATAAGCTGACCAGAACTGCAAATAAAAACAACGGGAAGCAATTTTATGCTTATATAAACTCCCTAAAAAAACAGTGAGCCAGGTAGAACACTTAGAAATAAATGATACCACAGTAAATTACCCAAAAATAATGGCGGACTTATTTAATACTAAATGTTGTGAGATTTATAGTAAAAATCATAAAACCATACCCCTAGCCAGTACTGAGGGTTCAAATTACATTACCTTTACTACACAGCAGAATTTTGATAAACTACAGACACTAAAGGGGAAAACGAGCCTTGGCCCTGACTACATTGCTGGTCATTTACTGTACCTCTTGTTGGATCATGTCTTCCACCCACTTAAAACTTTATTTGAAGGTTGTTTGAATAACAGTTATGTACCTCCGGAATGGAAACATGCTCGTGTCATCCCAATTCATAAAAAAGGCATCAGGTCATGTTGGGAAAATTACAGGCCAATCAGTCTCACTTCACTGATATGCAAGGTTTTTGAAAGCTTGATAAAATATCTTATCACTGCTATTCTGGTTGAACAGGACCAAGAACAGCATGGCTTTAAAAAAGGGAGAGGCTGTCTAACTAATTTAGTGAGTTTCTATACACTGTTAGTGCTGGATTAGATAACAAACCTCCATTTGATATTATTTATATTGATTTCAGCAAGGCTTTTGATATCATGCCACATTGGGCACAATATAAAAAAATTATTGCAACTTGCATAACTTCTTCGATTATAAATTGGTTATTAAATCGTACCCAAAGTGTACCAATCAATGGTGAATTGTCTGAGGTAGGCTCTGTTACAAGTGATGTTCCATAGGGTACCATTTTGGGTCCCTGTTTGTTTCAGACTTTTATTTCCGACCTCACCACATGCTGTGTGCCACTGTCGACTAAATATGCAGATGATGTTAAGATCGGTGCTCCTTGTTCCAACTCCGATCAGGTTGAGACACTACAATGGGACTTAAATCATGTCTTTGAATGGGTTTTAAAATGGGGCATGAAGCTTAATAGGGATAAGTGCAAAGTCATGCACTTGGGTATCAACAACACCATGTCTACTTGTACCTAGGTAATAACACTCTTCACACAACATCTGATGAGAGAGACCTGGGCATTATCATATCTAATGGCTTAGAGCATTCCGAGCATATAAACCAAGTTATCGGTCGAACTAATAAGCTCATATGGTCTATAGAACGTAATATTAAGTTTCGGGACAAAACTATCATGCTTCTCTTATATCATGCCTATGCCAGACCTCATCTTGAATTTGCTTCTCAGCTGTGGTGTCCTTTTAGAAAATCACACTGCTTACAGCTGGAAAGGGTACAACGAAATTTCACAAAACACATAAAAGGTTTGTTTAATACACCTTATCCATCTAGACTATCCACACTTAACCGTACGTCACTACAGACCCCTAGACTCAGGGTTGATTTACTGTTCCTTTTTGTCGTAATCAGTGATCCATATTTAATGACTGAACTTGGTCTGGCATTTAAAAATTGTCCATATGAAACCAAAGGGCATCCCCTGCAACTTACAGGGAGAAAGTTTCATTATATTTCCCAGAAAGTATTTTTACACTATTAGAGTAATTCAACATTGGAATAAACTACCACTGGCTATTGTAATAACTAAAACTAAAAATGAATGTAAGAGAAAACTAGATACTTTCCTAACCTCTGGTAACACTCTAGTATATCATCCCGTGTGAATTAAGAGTTAGTATAGGAGCATTTCTGGGCTGTATAAGCCTTCTTGCTCCTTATTTTCCTTAGTATGATCCTTAGTATGAACATGTTTTGGAACACTGGGAGTGGGCTCCCCAGTGTCCCACACTCTTGGGGGATATTAGGGGGGAGTGACAGCCACTTGCCTATGTTTGGCCACATGTGGATAGTAAATATTGGAAGCTGTGGTGTATGCAAAAAATAGCCTATGCCTGTTTTTGCATTGTATTTCTGAACATTTACCATTCACTTGCAGCAAAACATTTGCGCCATTGTTAATTACAAGAAAAGCACAGTTCAGATTTTGCTTATCCAATGGCGAGATGGATAGGCACATGACTGTGGATCCTAGTGTCCTGGGTTCAAACCCAGTGTTTTCACATTTTTTCCTTCATTGTAGGTGTAAAAAATATATAAAGACACTGGTTTCAAACCCATGATCTTCTGATCCACAGCTCTGTGCTTTGTCCTCTGAACCATTGAGAGGCACAGTAACAATTGTAATTTTTGGACTTAATATACAATCAGTCTAGATATGTCACTTTCATAACTGAAGCTATAGCTATTTCTAGCACATACTACAGTTACTGAAAGTGATATATCCAGTTCAGTGAGAAACGACCATGTCCCAGTGCACAGAAGATGACAGTGCATGCAAGACCAGTGGAGGTAAGTATTCAGTAAGGGGTGGGGGTGGGAGGGGATGGACAAGATGATGAGGGACCGTTTTTTTTCAGGTACAAAAGTTAAAAAGACATTGAGGGACTGTTTTCTTTATCTGTTGGTTTATAGAAATGTTATTTTGGGACACTGGGAGTAGACTCCTGAGTGTCCCACTGTAAGGGGGCTAATAAGGGATATTGGGAGTGGGTTCCCCAGTGTCCCATACTGCAAGAGGGGGCTAATAAGGGATACTGGAGTGGTCTCCCAGTGTCCCACACTGCTGGAGGAGTACTTAATCTCTTGGGACACTGGGATTGGCCTCCCCAGTGTCCCACACTGCTGGAGGAGGGCCAAAACATTAACAAATGCCAGTGGGTGGGTGGGGGGTGCCACTAGACAGCAGGGCAATGTAAATGGGGTTACCAGTAGACAGCAAGCAAAAGGAGCAGCTCAAACTTGACTCTGTAGCCGGCAGCATGAGTTTCAGCTGCAGAAATCAAGAAAATACAGCTTTTCTCATACAGAGAATGGGCTAAAAGCAGTCCTCTTGCTAAGCTGGCACCTGAGATTTCAGGTGCTCTGGAAACTTGTTTTGGGACAGTTTTTTTAAAAAACAAAAAAACATCAGAATGCAACTAAATGAATCCCCTTTACCAAAGTTCTGATATTTTGTTTTGTTTTTTAACATTCTCTTTCACATGTTCTGTACCTGGAGATCCTTCCTACTGGCTCCTGTGATCAAACAGCTATGAAATTTTGTGCAAAATACCTCCCTTCTTTGTGAAAAAGCAGTTGTTTTTTGCGCAAAGTATGATTTGTTAAAAAATTCAAATCTTTCGTACCTGACATATACATTTTCCCATAGGAAATAATGGGAAACTTACAAATTTGATAACTTTTTAATGAATTAATATTTTCTCACCAAACCTTCAAAAGGCACATCTGTGAGGCAAAGACTTTCTACCCTGAAAATTTCAGACCACAGCTTAAAGCCGTTTCTGGAGATCCAGGTGAACAAAGAAATGGCAAACAGCACAGATGTTTCTGTTTTTCAACACTCTGTATCTCAGAAACCATACAACAGATTTAGATGACTTTGGCACATCAGGAGATCTGCCCCTAGAAATTAAGCATACCAAATTTCATACATATCTGTTGAATGTTTCCAAAGTTATTAATGTTCAAACATTTGGGTTTAACATAGAAGTTACCTTTCACCCTATGATGACACTACCGTGCGCCAGTATTTTATATATATATATATATATATATATATATATATATGTAAAACTCCCTGATCAAATAACATGTTTATTACTCTCAAATGGGGATGGAGAAAGAATCTCAGATTTAGAAGTGGGTAGCCATCTGGGAACAAGCGACCATCAAACAGTGTGGTTCACGATAAACACAGCCATACAATCAAGCCATACAAAAGCAAGAGTATTGGACTTTAGGAGGACTGACTTTGGGAAAATGAGAGAGTGCCTCAGAAAAGTGCTAGCAAACAGGCAAGAAAGAGGGATGGAGGAACAATGGGGAGTAATCAAAACAGCCATCACAGAGGCAACAAGCCTTTATGTAAAGCAAATCAACAAAACACAACAAAGTAAAAAACCGCTATGGTTCTCAAAAGAGGTGGCAGGGAAGGTTAAGAAGAAGAGGATAGCATTCAGGAAATATAAGGAAACACAGAAGGAGCAGGACAGAGAACTTTATTAGTTAAAGCAGAAAGAGGCTGGGAAGGCAGTCAGAATAGCAAAGGCCCAAACCGAAGAAAGGATAGCCAACTCTGTTAAGAAGGGGGATAAGACCTTTCATAGGTACATTAAGGAGCGAAGAAAGACCAAAGGAGGGATACTGAGGCTTAATAAAGGGGAGGGAATGTGGGTAGAGGGTGACAGTGAAAAAGCAGGGATACTGAATGAATATTTCTGCTCAGTATTCACAAAGGAAGAGAAGGGGAAGGTACCTAAACCAAACAAGAGAAACACTCTGAAGATGGGGGTCTATACCAGTCCATTTACAGAAGAAAGGGTTCTGAAAGAACTAATAAAATTGAAGGTGGACAAAGCAATGGGGCCTGATGAGATTCACCCAAGAATTCTAAAGGATCTAAGGGTAGAACTAGTGACACTGCTGACTACTCTCTTTAACAAATCATGGGAGGATGGGGTGGTACCTGAGGACTGGAGGAGGGTGGATGTGATTTCTCTTCACAAAAGTGGGAGCAGGACAGAGGCAGGAAACTACAGACCAGTTAGTTTGACCTCAGTGGTAGGGAAAATGATGGAATCACTTCTGAAGGAAAGAATTGTTGAGTACCTAGAAGCCAGTGGGGCACAGGACCCAAGGCAGCATGGATTCACGATGGGAAGGTCGTGTCAGATGAATCTAATAGATTTCTTTGACTGGGTGACCAAAGTAGTAGGCCAGGGAGGGGCTGTAGACATGGCCTACCTAAATTTTAGCAAGGCATTTGATACAGTCCCACAAAAGATTAATACATAAGTTAGCCAGCCTTTGGAGTGGGTTCCAAGGTGGCAGCCTGAATAAAAACTGGCTAGACCACAGGATGCAAGGGTAGTAGTAAATGGAGTCCACAGTGAAGAAAGGAGGGTTACTAGTGGGGTACCGTGAGGGTTCAGTACTAGGACGGTCCTTTTAATGTCTTTATAAGTGACATTGCAGAGGAACTGGAAGGAAAAGTATGTCTCTTTGCAGATGACACAAAGATCTGCAACAGGGTTGATACACAAGATGGAGTGGAAAGGATGAGAAGGGACTTGGCAAGGTTGGAGGAATGGTCAGATGTGTGGCAGCTCAGATTCAATGCAAAGAAGTGCAAGGTAATGCACCTGGGAAACAAAAACCCAGGGAAGAGTACACAATGGGGGGTGAGATACTGACAACAGTAAAAATGGAAAGGGACCTGGGGGTAATTATATCAGATGACTTAAAGGTGGGCAACCAATGTGAGAAGGCAGTAAGGAAGGCTGGGGGATACTGGGATGCACAGGGAGAGGCATCAATAGTAGAAAACAGGAAGTTGTTATCCCTCTGTACAGACAGTTGGTGAGACCCCATCTGGAGTACTGTGTGCAGTTCTGGAGACCCCATCTCTGCAAAAACATAGACAGAGTGGAAGCTGTCCAGAGGAAGGCAACCAAAATGGTGCAGGGTCTGCACCAGAAGACATACGAAGAAAGACTAAGGGAGCTTAACATGTATACCCTTGAGGAAAGAAGGGAGAAAGGTGACATGATAGAAACTTTCAAGTACCTCAAGGGAATCAACAAAGTGCAAGAGGGTAGCATCTTTCAGAAAAAGAGATGTGCAAGAACAAGAGGGCACAATTTAAAGATAGAGGGGCACGGCTCAGAGGTAATGTGGAAGTATTTTTCACAGAGAGGGCTGTGGATGCATGGAACAGCCTCCCTGAGGAAGTCATGGAGTCAAGAACAGTAGGGGAATTCAAGAATGCATGGGACAGACATAAGGCAGTCCTAGTGGGGGGTAGGAGGAAGTAAGCTGTTGGTTAGCTAGGATTTGCAGCTTATCTGTTAGGTAGGAAAATGGGCAGACTAGGTGGGCCAAGCAGTCCTTATCTGCCATCACATTCTATGTTTCTATTACAATACATGGAAAAACTTGCATGGTTTTCTGTTTCCCATTAATTTTACCCATGAATCGTAACATAGACATCAAGTAAACATGGCACGAATGGCAGAGGGTTTTTTCTTATTTTTTTTTTTCCATCCCCCCCCCCGCCTCCCCAGTGATCAGGGTCGTCATGGTGGCACTCATTTTCTGGTCGGAAGGAAGTGGGGATAATCAACTGCCTTTGTAATCAACTGCTTTATATAGAGAATAATGCATGGGTTGGTGTGGTGTGCATTATAAGAATTTAATGCACACCCGAGGTGTGGGATACTAAATAAACCCAGAGAGCAAAGCTTGAGGAGATTAGAAAACATCCCACACTGAGGGTGTGAATTAAATTTGAGTATTGACACCATCCCATGCTTTATTTTTTTATAATTTCTGGCCATCAATTCCCCCCACGCCCCATGTTAATAATGCTGGTTCCTCGATATTATAAGAGTCTCATTCGATACACATGGCTCTATTCAGAGCCTGCTCTCTTTTTATGGCAGTAGAGTAAGTTTGCCAGCATGTTTTGTAGTTGAGGCATTGGCAGCTAACAGGAGGTCTTGTAACTCACATAGAATTGAACCGCACTACCCCTCTCCCCACAGAAGAGCCGCTTCTGGGTCAGCGGGGTTATACAGGATGTTTTCCAGTACTGAGGGGGATAACACTGCATGTTTTGTTTGAAAGCGAATTTACTTTTTTTCATTTGCAGGCACAAATCTTCACTGCTCCCTAATTTGTTTAATGGTGTGGTCTCACTGAATTCAGTGCTCGAGAATGTCTTGAGACAGCAGCTGGTGTTCAGTGTGCACATGTTTGACATAATAACTGCCCATCAACCATTGAAACAATTGTTGGTCAGTTATCATAAAATGTTAATAAAGGAAAAAAAATAACAAAAAAGTTTAAAAACATAAAGCAAAACAATATCTCCTTCCATAAAGTGGAACATTTGACTTTCCAAAACTTCATGTGAGCGCTGTTTGGGGTTAGAATAGGTCCTCAGGCACGAGGAAATCTCAAGGCTGATAGGCTGAATCAGCACCAGTTATTTATAATGTGGTTGAGATGTTAAATGGAAGTCCCTCCTGACCATGTCTGGTAGCTGCCTGAGCTGCAGTCAAAACATTCCATATCATTATTTGAAAAAAGTGGGTGATAGCCCTAGTCAGCGCAACATTTCCTCTGTGAATAAAAGGTTCCTTAAAGGGACACAGTCAGCACTAAGTGCTCCAGACACAAGTGTGGGGCTGGTCCCAATTTACACTTCCTGAACAAAAACATTGTTTTTACTTTATAATTATTGCAGTACAGTAGATCGTATCAGGCTGATTCTGCTGGCTTCCAAACTGACATTTTCTGTAACTACAAATCCCAGAATCCCCTGCAGCTAACATCAGAGCAGGACTGCAGCAGTGGTAGATTCAGTAGCCTGTAGTGCATGTTAGAGCTTTTGTAATCTCCGATCAGATGTTTGCCGGTCTCACTGTTCTCCTGGTGCAAAGTATGCTCCTCTGTGACCCTACTTTGTCCCAGCAGGACAGTGAGACTAGCAAACAGAAGATCAGAGCTTATAAAGACTGTAACGTGCACTGCAGGCTACTGAATCTCTCACTGCTGCAGTCCTGCTCTGATGTCAGTTGCAAGGAATTCTGGGATTTCTGATTACAGAAATTTCTTCTTGAAATCAACAGAATCAGCCTGATATTAATCTACTATGCCGCAGTAAACAGCAAGTAAAAAAAATTTCTGCAGACAAAGTGCAATTAGGCAAAAGCCCACACTTGTGTGAATGCTCCTTTAGTGCTGACTGCTCCTTTAACTGCACTGCAGTTACTGTGTAGTTACATTTTATTCCCAGGGTAACTGTGATGTAGTTACATGCTTTTTACTACTGTGTAAGTAACTCTGTTGCATGTAATAAATGATTGCCTACCCCACAGTTACATTCACTCTATAAGCTGATAGTAAGTATACTGTATCTTTGTACAAAAGGAAAAGCCCATTGAACGTGAGGTAATCTCAAATGGTGTCTTCCACACAGATTATAAAAACACCATTGAAACTGGCATTTGAAATAAAGTATCAACAAAACAAGCATCAATGTAGTTGTCTAAGGGTCTGTGTATATGTTGCTGAGCCCTTATAGAATGTAATGCTTTTTATTCACATGCTGTATCCCAAAGCACGTTACAAGGAATGAGAGGTGCTGGCAGTGTAGTAACTGTTCATGTATAGTGGCAGGCATTCAGCTTCTCAGCACCCACACACAGTTGCTGGCAATTGTTTGAACCAGTTTTATTGGGAAGGGGAAGATTTGCTAGTGTAGTGTATACAGAATCAGTGACGAGATGCTGAGTGTCATCTTGTGGAGACTGCAGCATACAAGAATGAGAGCCAGTCTAAAATTTGGGCTAAAACAAGGTGTCTTTAGCTGAATGGTTAGAGCTGCTCCCTCTAAGACCAAGGATGTAGGGACGAATCCCTGGGTCTGGCACTGAAACGTTCAAGCCTGTAGTTCAGTTTATAGCAGATGTCCCCCCTCCCCAGAATTTGAGGAGCAGGTATTAAAACTAGGACAATAGGAAAGATTACCCTACTCTTACAGAAATTGCCCATGAGTTCTTTGACTTTCACCTAGACACCCACCAGGGCAGACTCAGAGATGGGTAGATTGGACCATGTTTCTACATCTCATACCATGGCACACCTCAACAGTAGAGCACCCCTAGTACTGCACTGAAGTGTCGGCATGTTTGAGTGTAACACCAGTGTCCCCTGTTACTAGGGTGTTTACTAGAGTGTGTACTAGAAGTGTTTTGTAAGTGTTTACTGCTGTATCTACAGTACATCAGAGTCTACAATGTGTTTAGCAGTGTACTAGAATCCTATGTAGTATAATGAGTTTCCTTTTGTTTACTCACTCTGGGCAGCAAATGGGTAAACTCAGTTCTTCTCTGATACATCTGTCAGTCATTGGGACAGAGGTGCCAAGTGGTAGGGGTCCCGCAGTACCGTGAGCCACAATGGAATGTTGCACTGAGAGCAGAGCAGAGTAGTCACCAGTCTGACTGAGGGAGCCTCACGGGAGATTTCCAGCCCTCTCCTGTCCTGATTTTCAGTCCCTAGTTCAGTCCCAGAGTAGCTGAGCATCAGCCGTGGTGGCAGTCTTCTCCTGTATGTACCCCAGTGTGGGTGAAAGACTTTAATGCATCTGGTCATGGGACCATTAGCAAAATGTGGGAAACTTCCCTGAACTGTGACGGACTTTTTCTTTGTGTGGCAATCCAGAGCTGGCTTCTCCAGGATGGGAATGCATGTGAGGGTTTGGAGTGTGTAAACTCCAATCTGTCTGACAGAATGTTTGAAAGATAACAGTCTGAGTTGTACCTCACTGGCATGGTTCCTGTAGGGGATGGAGTGGATGACCCTGATTGGAAAAGTGGACACTAGCTTCTCTGACCTGAAGATGGGGAATGGTTCACGTACTACAAAAAGTGTCACACAGCTCTCAAAATGTGTTTACAGTAAAGGATAAAAGCTGTCCCTAAGAGTGTACTGTTTCTGTCACTTTGCAGTAGCGTGTCTACAATTCAGGGCACCAGCTGTTCACAAAGTTTTCCAGTTTCTGACAAAAGTGTTTTCAATAAGGGCAACTAGCTGCCCCAAAAGGGTCTCTGCCTATGTGGAAATGTGTTTTGGAACCCAAAGTGTTCAAATTCTGATCACAGAAGGGATGGACAAAGAGACTTTTGCTTGATCCCTAATTCAGGGACCTAATTGGACTTTGAAAGTGTAGTGGACTTTCTGCCCTTTGGAGGCAGTATAGTGCTGCGGTTTAGGGCACTGAGCTACAAACCTGGAGACCTGGGTTTGAATCCAACAACCCCCACTTGCATTCTGTGTGACCCTGAGTAAGTCATTTAACTTTTTGTGCTCCCAGGTTGCACCTGGAAACAAGCTTCAGTTTTGTGTGCCTTTCCTGGTTAAACAATTTTCCCTTCCTTTACCTTCTACACCTGCAGCCCCCCAGTGAGCAAAATGTTATTTGTTTTCTATCTTGTGACGGAATAAAACCTACTGTTTTACCCTAGCTAAAGGAGAAGACATTTTTGTGTGATTACTGTGTTTTACTGGCACCCCACCATGATTGCACAGGTCCCCAGTGTCATGGCCCACCCAAGTTCCCGGGTTAAAAAGAAATGTTTTGTGTAACACCTCCCTCGAGAGTCAGGCATGGTAAAGTTGCCCCTAGTCAGAGGCGGGGTAGGTGTTAGCAGCAAGGCAGGTTGATGCTGTAGGGTTAGTGGTTACATGAGGTTTGAGTCCAGGTCCCAGTGGGGGACAAGAACCCACAACCCTCTGGCCTAAAAACACCAACTAAGTCAGGCTGATATCTAGCTTACAGGTGACCGAGTTATTCTGCATACAGTCCTTGCACTGCTAATGTCTGTTCCACTGGCTTATGAAGGACTTTGAAATAGATCGTGGTAGCAGTATGCCACATTATAGCTCGAGGAAGTGCTTCTGAGTTCTGACCAATCAGAGAACTCCTTTCCCCTGTGTGTGAGACACTCTTGTTCTGTCAAGAGTGGCTGACTTGCAGGTGCCCTAGAAACTGACTCATTAGGGGAATGAGTTCTAAAATGTTTAATCTATAATTGATCAACCACAATTAATAATCTGTTAATACAACCGCAGAGACCATTCTTACTGTTGTAAGAGTGGTCTCGGGTATCAGTACTGCTGACCTTTTGTTCACAGTTCTCCTACCCTAAGAATGCACGAACTACCAAAGAACAGTCTTCCCGGCAGTATTAACATACATCATAATTCTGTCTTTTACAATATCTGGCCACTGCCCATGTGGGTGCTCATAGAAAATGTTCTGCACACTGACTTTCCCTTCCCTTGGATCATGCAAGAAGTAGAGCCTCATTTGTCACAAACTGGTTCTCTCCCAGAACTCAACCTGTGACTGTTACCATTTTTCAACCTTCAAATACCTGCAAGGGACCTGGATATGCTGCCAGCACTCTACATGACCCATACTCAGGATATTGCTAGGTCCGAATCATGTGAGCTACTGCCCACACCGCATAGTGCTCCTTTTAAGGGTAAAATAACCCACCCCTTTTTTCACTGTTGAAAACACCTCACTTTAAATATGGTAACTACAGTCTTACTCTTCGAAGATGGATCACAACTTTGTCAGTTACCCCAGTTATCTGTACCAGAAATGACTCAGTCAACAAGATCCTAAAGTATATAAAACTTATATTAAATAGTCCAATATATTTACATATGTTACAGGATAATACACACTAAGACTATGGGGAATACAGTATATCTACAGAGATAAAAAAAGAAAGGTTTTTGGAAACAGAAAACAATCAGAATAACCTAAATCATATCTATCTAAATTCTAAGCAGTGTAGACTCGTGTTACCCCAACTGGGAACTCAGTGAGTAAAGGCAGACTCTAACCCGTGATGTTGCTCGCACAAAGTCTCAGTCCTTTCTAAGTTGTCAAGTCTAACCACAGACCCCAGATGCTTCTGCCGTTACCCACAACAGCTCCTTTGATATGAAAGGAGCTCATCTTCCTGTGGAGATTCCCCAAACAGCCACCCATTAGTGGAAAGGGGCTCTGCTGTGATACAGAACAAAAGACATTTAGATGGCAGGAAGTCTACACCCAACCTTTCTGAGAACCCAGAACTGTATTTTCAGTTACACCTTCTACCCCTCTACTGAATTACCTACAGAATCCCAACTGTTTTAATGAAAATTGGGAAAAATCACACAGTAAAAAAAAAACATAACAAATTTCTATAGCCTAGTATTCCCCAAGGCTTAGGTGTTTTGACCCAGGCCTAATCACAGTCCTCATTTTAGAAAGCTCAAACTCCGGTCACTGCTTCAGAGTGGTAGGACATAAGGGTATCAGGATTTCAAAATCATAGTCCCTTAGCTTAGTAAGATCAATACTCTGAACACAAGGGGCACTGGGATTGAAACTCTCAACTTTGAGTTCAGTGGGAGCAAACAATACATCCAGTGTCAGAATCCCAGCATCTTGAGTGCAGTAGGATCATCACAACAGCAAAGTAAAATGCTTGGATTAGAAGTCAAAGGATCTGAGGGCAGTGGGGTCAACAGGTTAGGACATTTAAGCACAAGACATCAAACCCTCAGCCACAGAGTGCAGTAGGATCAACACACAAATCAGTATACTAGGACAACTGGGATTGACTTTTGAAACTTAAAGGGGTGAGCACTGTATTAGCAACACAGCAGCACTTCAGAGGGGCATCAGGAGTCAAACTCACAGCTTCCGAGCGCAGTGGGATCAAGACTCCTTTCAGTCTTTAGGGCACTGAGGTTATAATGAAAGTTTCAGAGGCACAGTGACATCAACCTATCAGAAGATTTGGACATCAGTAGGCAAGCCCATGATCACTGGCAGTGCGGAAACTGGAAGTTGGAAAAGGAGGCTTGTGTTTCAGACCTCTCCAGGGACCAGATTATGCTACATTCACTACTGAGAATTTATGGGATGTCTGTGAACCTTTTTACTGAGTTAAATCCAAAACAGTCCTAACAGTGTCTTGCTAGCCAACCTTTTTCCAAAACGTACTAATTAGCATAAAAGTGCATATTAGTGGCATGCAAATTACATACAAGTTACCCATTTGCAGTTTTAAACTAGATGCACCAAGGGCCCAGTATACATTTGCTAGGGATGTTGGTACAAAGTAGGGGGAATGTGTCACCTGTTTATGTCACCACCTGCTGTATGTAAGGAAAGTAGTTGCTGCAGGGAGTCCCCTTGGGACTGAGCTTTAATGAAAATAACCAATTCAGATGTTAGTGGGAGCAAGTGGAATTTGTACCCACTAACTTGATGGTTAGTGACTGATGCCGGGTTGCAGCCTGGCAAACCACAAATCATGTGGCACTATGGCAGGCAGCAACACAGTCATTTGGTAATCTCAGTAAGTTTCTAGCCCATCTGTCACCCCCTCCATGCCTTCTTGGCTTTGATGGGTCAGCAGTTCTGCCTTTCAGTGGCCCGATGGCCTGACTGTGGCAGTCCCCCACTGGCTTCCTAGCAAGATGGTGAGTTCCCTGAGAGGTCCTGTGGGACCTCTTTCCTTACTCCAGTTCTTTGTTGTGGTTGCTCTTTGCTGGTGATCCCCTTTCCTCAAGGCTCTCCCTTTTCAGGTAGACAGCGCCTGGTTGCAACACTACAGCTACCCTCCACCAAACACCTGCTTTTATCAGTTCTTCAGTCTGCAGAGATCGCAACCATTTTATTTTGTTTTATTTATTTTAGTGAGGTCTTGGATTACACCAGTGAGCAGATGCTCATTTATAGGTTCCACGTCAATTACATAGACGATACAATACAGATTACAGGGTTACATGTAGTACAGGTAAGTTACAGGGTACAACAGCATTAAACAGCTTAGGCAGTATAGCAACTAGCTGGCGTCAGAGGACAACACCCTACTTGGAAGCTCTCTGAGGTGAGAAGGAGGAGGGGTTGCAAACATGGGTGGAAGGAGTAGGTAGTTGGGAGCATCTGAGGGATAGGGAAGTGGGAGCAGTGTCATGATTGGGTGGGGGTAGGTGTAACCTAAAGTGCTGGGATTGGGGTCCCCGACCCAATGAGTTGTCAAGAGGTAAGTGCAGGTAGTTGGTTGATGCTCCAGGAGGGTGCTAATGGTAGCAGTCACATTTACTAGATTTTACTAGGTGCTGCCGAGTCTGCATTTGAATGATCCAATAGATGTGGCATTGATTACATCAGGAGGTAAGGTATTGGTCCATAGTGGAGCACGATAATAAAAGGCACGCAGCCAGGGCTGTGCGGCATCTGGGAACTTTGTAGGTCTCAGTGGAGGAATTCCTTGTGGGTCAGTTACTTGAGTGTGGAGTTAGGAGGTTCTGGACCCTGTGTGTAGTTGGAGGAGGGAGCATTTCTTGGCAATGAGGCAGGTTTGGTAGTTTATTCTGTCCTTCAGTTGTAGCCAAGCTGCCCGGTGCAGAGCTCACAGGTGTGCGTTAGTCTTTCCGCACCTATGAGCAGTTGGCATGCCTTGTTTAGTGCAGTGGTGATGCAGTTTAGGGCTGTGTCTGTCGCCGACCCATAGATTGCCAGGCCATAGTTAATGAGGGAGACTATTGAGCTGTTGATGGCCAGGTTCAATGCCTCGTGTGTTAGGCAACGTCTATGCCTGTATGGGATCCCTGTTCTTGTGTTAATCA
Source organism: Neoceratodus forsteri (assembly GCA_016271365.2). Taxonomy (NCBI): domain Eukaryota; kingdom Metazoa; phylum Chordata; order Ceratodontiformes; family Ceratodontidae; genus Neoceratodus; species Neoceratodus forsteri. Next base: position 91,822,965 of record JADMNL010000031.1, on the reverse strand, counting down.
CCCTGCTGTGTTATCAATGTGTTGGGCATACACAAGTGTAGAATCGAGTGTGATGCCCAGGCACCTGACCTGCTGGACATGTTCCAGTGGGTCCCCATTGGCGTTCCTGATTGCAAGGGGTGGGGGAGGCCTTATGCTTACTCTGTGTTCTGGTGAACATCATAGTCTTATTTTATTTTTTTTTGCAGTTCATGACTAGTCTGTTATCCTTAATCCATTTTTCAGCGGCTGAAAAACCCTTTTGGAGATACACCGCCAGTTGTTCGAGATTAGGGTTGCTGTTGAATATAACTGCGTCATCCACGTACAGGAGCATTCGGTCTGGGCATGCGGATGTCATTTTGTTTAGGAATAAACTGAACAGTAGGGGTCCCAGAATTGATTCTTGTGGGACCCCTGAGTCGACTAGTCTTTATCAGAGGTGATCCCCATTTTGACCTTTTGTGAGCAATTGTGAAGGTAGCTACTGAACCAGCATACTGATTCTGAGGAGAATCTCATAGCTGACAGTTGGTCCAGCAGGAGCTCGTGATGCACCGTATCAAATGCTTTTGATAGATTGATGAAAGTTGTCCCAACCAGGAGACCCTGGTCAAGTGAATGGTGAATGTTTCCGTGAATTTGAGCAAGGCCGTGATAGTACTGTGACCTGATTGGAAGCCGTGTTGCTCAGGACAGAGAAGTTGGTATTGGTTTAGGTGTTTGATTAACTGGTCCACCACTATCCGCTCAAGGCCTTTGGAGAGAGGGGAGTTTGGAGAGAGGTCTGTAGTTGTTATGTAGGGTCCTGTCGTCACCTTTGTGCACTGGAGTTACTGTGGCTGATTTCCATCTCTGGGGAACTGTGAGATGCAGAAGGAAAGGTTGATTAGTTTGGTGAGTGGGCCTAGGACCTCAGCCAGGGCCAGCTTGATGAATTTTAGGTCCAGAGTGTCCCCGCTATGTCTAGACTTCCCCAGCGCCTTCTCCAGGTTGCCAGTCTGCAAACCAGGCTCACAAGGGCTGCCATGCCTCTGACTATGGCTCTGCTGAACATTTGCATAGCAGCCACCAAGGGGGCAGGGCAGAGGACTACCAGGGAAGAGACCATCAGGCCCCAACATCAGTGACTCCCTATGTGATCCTCAATGACAGCTTGCCGAATGTTACGTAGTTATGCTAGACGGACTCTGCTCCCCTGCCCCCCAAGCCTGAGACTGATCTGCTAATCAGTCAACTGGTAGGACTGTGGCATGAGGGGGAACTGACTAAGCAGCCAGGATACATTTTTTCCTCATCATCTATGAGAGGCTGGGTGGTGGGTGGGGGGGAGAGTCACAACAGAACAGCCTTCACAGAACTCTCAGATATTGTATATCATATTTATTTACTATATATTTCATTTATCATATTTGTGTTTCAAGGTATTGTATATTTATGATATGCACTTGTTACCTTTGCTTCTGCTCCCTCTATTCTTTTGTAACAACCCCCCAAACCCCACATTATTATCTCCCCTTCCACTCTTAGACTGTACACTGCTTTGAGTACAGTTTGCATGAAAGTTGTTGTATGCAACCAAACTATTTTCCTTTCCCAATGCTGAATACAGTCTCTGCTTATTCCGTTGCAAGCTGTTCAGTGAGAGATGACTCCAGACTGATATCAGAACCGAACCGGTGAACAAATACATTTCCAGATGTAGCTATGCACTTGACATTGACAGTTCTCTGCTGTTACGCCAAAAGTTAAAGTTAATTAATCTAACAGGGAAGGGGAGGTGTTAATGCCTTTCAGACATCGTGGACGGTTCTCACCAGTTTCAACCAATTAGTCACCGAAAACTCCACACACATGAGCTCCACTGAGAAGCCAAGTTGATTACACTAATTAATTTTGCATTGATCGCCATAGATTGTGCAGAGAGAGGCTATCATGAAGATGGCTGGTAGGGGAGGGGCCGGATATCTGTGCTGGAGTGTGTGGTGAAAGCTTTGGTCATGATGCAGTTTTCAACAGGCTGCCTTGACAGGATCGTAATGTATTCCACACCTCTGCAGCACATCTTCTTGCTAGTCTGTGAGTGCCCAGCCTTACTAACCCTAAAGATGATGCCATCACGTGTGAAAGTGAAAGCAAAGCGATAAATAAAAAGGAATGGCATCATGCACTTCTGCAAATGACATCATGCACCCACAAATGACATCATGCACTTCTACAAATGACATGTGCTTCCACAAATGACATCATGTGCTTCCACAAATGACATCATGAACTTCTACAAATGACATCATGCGTTTCCACAAATGACATCATGTGCTTCCACAAATGGCATCATGTACAGTACACCCACAAATGACATCATGCACTTCCACAAATTACATCATGCACTTCCACAAATAACATCATGTACATCCACAAATGACATCATATGCTTCCACAAATGACATCATGTACATTCACAAATGACATCATATGCTTCCACAAATGACATCATGTGCTTCCATAAATGGCACCATGTACATCCACAAATGACATCATGTGCTTCCATAAATGGCACCATGTACATCCACAAATGACATCATGTGCGTCCACAAATGGCATCATGCACTTCCACAAATTACATCATGCACTTCCACAAATGGCATCATGTACACCCACAAATAACATCATGTGCATCCACAAATTATATCATGCACTTCCACAAATAAGCTTTGTGGCCCAGTGTGCCTCACCGAGTTACCAAGGGGAGAAAACAAAAAAGCCATCTGGCTTTCTCTCACTCTGTCCCCTTCCCTTAAGCTGCCCATGATTGGGGTCAGAGCCTTCTAAACCTCAGCACCTTCTGTCTGGAACAGCTTCTGACATCCTCCCTCCACTCTGTTGATCTACCACTTAGAGATGGGAGGGTCATTGTGACCCAGTTCTGATTCTGACTGCGATCTGTTTCCAAAATGTTTTGGTTTGCCACAATGGGTACATTTTCCAGATTGATCCAGAACCGTGTTACAGGTACATATGGACTGGATTAAATGACAGAATCAGGTTACTCCTTCACACAGTACCAGATCAATATGTTGTATGTAATACGGTGTAGTCAAAACCATGTACCACACACAGCGTGGGGTAATAGAGCGACAGGATACAAGAAACTGGAAGGAAGAAATGTTGCAATCGTGGTTTTGTACCCTGTCGTGCATGGCTGGTAGGGAGTGATGCAGAGGATAAGGCCCCTGCTGGGGAAGTGCTTTGCTGAGCAGTTGCTGTGGCTCAGAGGGATGAGCCACAGCACTGAGGGAAGCTATGTGTCTGTGGACTGGGGTTCAAGACCCAGTCCCCAAACTACTTGTTTTAACTGTATTTTTTGACTGTGTGTGCTACTTTTTATCCCCCCGCTTCTCTCCATCCCTGTGTTGTATCCCCTGGAGTTGATTATATAAGTGGGGGTCGGGACACAGCCCCCTGTAACAAGGGGTGCGGGTGGCAGAGCCCCCTGCAAAAAACAAAGATTTTAGTGCTGTTTTTGCCTAATTTAGTATTCAGCTTTTTGTGCAAGCACTAGCAATGTACTCACTGTATTGACAGCACAGTACATTGCTGCACTCTTTTTGTTTTAGGCATAGTGACCCCGTGCCCCTTCATATAGTTATGTTATTGGGTGTTTTCAACCAAGTTCTTTATTTTGAATAAGAACGAAACTCCAAAATCACTTACATTATTTGGACCAGTTAGAACCAGGTCACCTGAAAATCCAAACCTGGTCAACAGACTGAACTGAGTCATATCAAAGTTGAGTTACAAATGACCCTGATTTCAAAGTCGGGTCAAGGTGGGCCATTGGGGGTGCTCTGATCTGACACTGAGCTGGTCCTCCCATCCAAATTTCAAATGCCAGCTCTAAAAGAATGTTTTGTTTTGCATACCTGTAACTTTTTTTAAAACAAGCATTATTAATTTTAAGAGCCATTATCTGATGGTGAAAATATCATGTTGTACACTTACAACTGGCTGCCAGCGACGGATGGAAACATGAGCACTCTGCTCCCAACTACAAAGCAGAACAGTGGGCCGGACTCTCTTTCCAGCAGGACACTTGACCCGCTTTATATGCCTCAAATGCTCTGGAATCTTGCTGCAGATGCCAGTGTGAGCACCTTTGATCTGTGATTGAATGTTTCATGTGAAGCTCTGGCTGCTCCTTTGATGTTTTCCCACCTTTTTGCTTAAGATGCATTTAGACATCTTGTCAAAAGAAAACCTTGTTACTTCTGTATCTGTGATCCGCAGGTAGAATTTTCTGTTCACCCTGGGTTAAAGGAACATTGCCCCTTGCCATCTTCTCATCACATCACCCCCTAGGCTGTGAGATCCAAGCAGGCTGTCATTATATGCTTATATATACAGATACTGTTTTAAATTCAAGTTCCAATTTTTTGTTCTGTTTTTTCACTTTCTATTTATGCCTTCTTCCCATCTTCCACACCCCCAGCCCCCTAGCACTCCTACCTGGGAACACTCACCACACTGAGCTCTACCCTCAGGTGAGGGCAGAGGTGGGAGGATTTACCACCATGTCTCATGCAGTATCAGGAGGTGCTGCTTGCAATGGTATGGGGACCCATACTGTATGTACTGGGGGTCCATTGCCACCCTGCTGAGTCCATTTTCCATGGTCGCCCTACCCCTTGGATGTCAGCACGCAGGATGGTTCAGTACTGGGCCATGCATGATGGTGTGCCAGTCGTGCGCCTAGCTGACGCCATCCCCCCACTCTGCCCTTCTGTACCACCCGTGTTCACCCAAGTGGCAGCACTGCAGCAAAGTCAACTGTCCTCCTCCCTAGTGAGGGAGAGCATCCTCTGAGATGCTCAATCTTCCTCCCTGACCAGCCTTCGGACCACCTGGGCTCGCCCTTGAATCCAGGTCCCCAGCATCGCAAGCAGAAGCTCTACTGGTGTGATGACAGGCTGACACCCAAGCTCCATTTTTTTTAAAACAGAACTTTTTAATATGATTTTTAATAATATGTTTATAAGTACAGTCCCAGCATCTGTTACAGTTGTAAGACTGCCTTTTCAAGTCCTTTGGGTGAGAGGATCGTAAAGTGATGCTGAGCAGGTCTGCAATGTAAATGACTTGAGGAGAAACTTTGGTAACATATGAACATACAAACATATGAAAAGGCCATCAGAACAAGACCATTTGATTTATATAGCGTAGTCTGCTAGTATTGCAGGGTCTTTAACTTAAGCTACCACCCCTGCTCTCCCTCCCCAATCCGCCCTTCCCCTTTGTCCTCCCCTTCCTTGATAACCATATGAGACACAGGAATGGACAAATAAACATAAAGCACGATCAAGATTTCATTAAAAAAAATGCAGATTGAAACTGAAATCAGTATGTTTTACCCTGCAGAGAATTGGGGAAACCTCCGTATGGGAGATGGACCTTGCCAACTGAACTCGAAACTTCAGAATTTTAAAATTGCTAACATGAGAGACCCTCTTATGTGATGCTATGGAGACCATACTTACATTTATCAGAGTAGTCTCACATGCATTCTTAATGTAAGAGATTCTGATACCCTAAGAATGGAAGAGAGACCACTCGCAACCAGAAGAGTGATCTCATGGGCAGTATTGATATATTACTGATCAAGGCCAATCAATAACATATTTTAAAACAATAAACAAGCCCATTTCCAGGGTAACTGCTACTGAGACACACATAGACTGAGAGAATGCTCTTGACCAATCATAGCTCTCCTTTTGCCTGTGGTGAGACACTAATATTTTGAAAAGAGTGTCTCACAGTCAGATGCCCTGAAATGGGCACTGCAGGAACGTTTTAAAAGTATTCATATATTATTGATTGTCCTCCATCAAGAATATATTTATGACATCCTGAAACAACTCTTACAGTTGTAAGAGTGGTGTCACATACATTCTTAGGGTGTCAGAAACGTTCACCATCGGTTCTTGAGTCTCATACCCAAGGAACGCGTGGCTATGAGTGGTTCCATCAGTGGTGTTAATGTATGTAAGAGTGTCACTTGCACAGGGGAAATGAGCACTTTGATTGCTCAAAATGCTTCCTTCATCTGTAATGGTTATAAGAGTATCTGAAATGTTTAGAAATGTAAAATCCTCATCTGAATCATTTATCCTGGCTATATTCCCTCAGAATATGCAGTCCCTGAGCCTCTGGATAGCCTGATGATGAATGAGAGAACACACTGTCCACACAAAACTCTATACACAACTAGATTTTATCTGCTACAATATGTTTTCATTATTTCTGTACTGAAAAGTAAGTGAATGAATGTTGAGAAATAAACCAATTCAAAATGAACATATTTGTGGAATTTGACACAAGGCCAAAGTGTGACCTTTACCTAGTCTTGATCTTCTCACATAAAAACTTGGGCTCTGCACACATTCGCATAAGATTGTCTCTAATTTGTTGTTATGGCCACCTAACGATAGCCCCTTGATTTGTGCCCTGTTCTGCCACGTGCAAAAGAAGTCATAGATAGTTCTGTTGTGAAATTTTTATTACACTTGCAAAATTGCAGATTTTGCATTCCTGCAATTTTTGAAAAATTGTGCCAAAATTTGCCATATTTTCATCAATGCTTTTTTATTTAAAGAGTCACTTTTCCCCAAATTGAGCATTTTTTTATCCTCTATCTAAGGTTCATGCCCCCTACCTTCAGTGTCCCCAGCTCTGTCACTCTGCCATACCCAGGACTTCCCCGACTCCGCTGATGCCTGTACCCACGGTGAGGTCCCCGGGATGGAGGCTGGTGCCGTCGGTGTCCAGATCCACATGTTCCGGAGCGATGCCTGATTGGCAGGTGCAGGGCCTGTTGGATGCTAAAGTCATCCTGCTGCTGGGTCATTGTGTTTCTTTTTACCCCTTAAAGTCATGACAGGCTCCCCTGCCGATGGAGATATCTTCCTCCCATCTCTGCTGCTCCCAGCTGCATTTCCCTCTCTGGTCAACCAGAGGGCGGTGCTGTAGTGGGGAACAGGACCCTCGCCCTTCCCCCACCACAGGCCCTCTGATGCCCCATGTTTGCTCCCGAAATCAGTGTCATCAGCGTCACAAGCAGTAGTGCTAATGCTGCACCAGTGGGCTAGCCAAATTGCACATTTAAAAAAAAATTTGTTCTAAACAATGTGCAGTTGCAGCAAATAGCATCATTTTTCCCTGAACTGCACATTTTAAAAATGTGAATTTTAAAAGGCACAGTTTCAACCCAAATTGCCCATTTTAAATACATTGTTCTAGTTTGTTGAGGTCTAGATAGAACAGCACAGACTTAATGGAGGCAGTATAGTGCAGTGGTTTAAGGCTCTGAACTTCAAACCTGGAGACCTGGGTTTGAATCCCACAGTCCCCACTTGCATACTGTGTGACCCTAAGCAAATCACTTAACTTCCCTGTACTCCCAAGTCACACCTGTAAACAAGCTTTTAGCTTAATGTGTCTCTCCTGGTTAAACAAGTGGGGGAAAAAAATAGACTTCAGCTGTTGTTCTGCCTGCAAACCTTTAGTTTTGTGATGTAGTGCAACATCACATGATAATGGTGGAATTTTGCAAAATGTATGCAAAACATGTTTTTCTTATTTTGCTTGGCACTAGTCACAGTTCTTCCCTAAATGGTCACCGAACACATTGTGGCCACGCAAGGAAGGAGGCAGAACGTTGCCAGGTAAATGGCACATAGCACCATGAGCATGTGCTATGAGCCCCTTGCTGTAAAACCAGGGTGCAGGGGTGGCCCAAATCTGTGAATAACGTCAAGCAGCTGGTGAGGGACAGTGATTGCCATGGGACTGCATGAAGAATGAGAGGGTGAATGGATCTAGGAAGGGGAAGGAGTTGCAGCAGACACAAGGACTACAGAATAGTTAAAGAAGGGGAGCCAATAGACTGCCATAAAAGAACCCCAACCCAAAAGTCCCATAACCAGATGTCTGTGAGTGTCATGAGTCAGCATGTTAGTGGGTGCAAATCCCATTTGCAGCCACCTACATTTGACCAAACTGATCTGCATTGCCTACTAGTGCCCAATCCAGAAAATACTCCTGGACCTTCCACACGTGCATAGGGCCAGGAAAAGCCATGGAGTGCCTCTGTGCGAATGCTGCATGTCAGCAGGGCACTCTCCAGCATCCATAGAAATGCATGTGCACCTTTCTCACCCCATTCTGGTCTGCATGTGGCTGTGCAGGTGGGTGGGACTGGGGTGGGCCAATAGGTGGATGCGGGCTTGCACCGTGCCCACAGCAGATCTGCAGTGCAGATGGCTAAGGAGGGGGCAAAGGCCATGCAGCCCTAACAGCTGCATTAACAGGAATGCACCCCCCTTCACAGCCCCATCTCTGTTCCCAATGTCTGATCAGCCCCCTCTACTTCCCTCCAGCCCTAGGAACCTCCACAGTAGGTTGGGGGCAGTACTGGCACTGACGGACAATGATTGGGAATATCTGACTTTTCATTATTACTCCAATGGGGATACAGCACTCCTTGGAAGACTGCCATATAGACTGCCATATCCAGTCATCCCCCGCATGCTGCACAGGCAGGAATCCACTGAGTGCCCTGCATGGGCATCCACTTGTATGCCCATAATCTGAACCAGTACCACCCCTCCTGCCCCCCCCGTCCCCATGCACGGCTCCACACCAACGGAGCACGGAGGATGGGGATCATGGATGCCACCTCATGTGAAGGGATATCGGGGTGAACAGAGCCACAGCCGAGATACGCTCATTCAAATGTATCCTGGTCACCTATGTGGATCAAGCCCTTAGTCACCGTAAAGACTCCTCCCCAAGTAATGGTATTTTGCCTTTGTGTATGGCAGATTTTAGTGGTAGGGAAACAGGGAGCCAGCTTGCACCCAAGATTAGTGTCACCATGAACTGTGACTCCGCGTGGCTCTTGTTTTTCTCACTCAGATTTTGCAACCTTGTCCTTTCTATGGAAGTACTGGCTTTGCTCTTTGGCCTTACAACATCTCTGGACTCACTGAGTGCACACGTCGGAATGTGTATTTTATAAATCAGTATTAGTTTGGGCTCTGTGACACCAAATGCCGGTTGGGGGGTCGAGATCTCTATGCCACAGTCCATGTGATACATATTTTCAAGGCAGGGTGTTTGTACCAGCCCAAGTGGACCGCAGCTTGGAAGGCAGCACACATAGGCTTTTACCTTTTACTCTCTGTCTTCACTTTGAACTTGAGGCTAGGATGCTTTTTCTTCATGAGACTTTGATGTGTATGTCTTCTTTTTGCCTCTCTGGTCCTTTCAGCGGGTGCACTGCATTCTGGGTCTTTGATGTTTTAAGGCTTCCTCAGCCAGACAAGCTGTGGCTGTCTGGATGAGTGCATTTAAAACAGTGAAACATTGCATTAGGGCCTGGGTGTTGCCGGCTCCCACTGTCAGAGGGAATGGTTGGGATTTAAGATTCCCTGATCCAAAACTCAATGCAGTCATGGCCAAAACAAAAAGAAGCAGACATACTAATCCCAATTTTTAGGGTGAGCATTTTAAGAAGGAATGGGATCGTACGTTGGCTCCATGGAGTCAGCAGCCCAGTCCCATCCACTTTCTGATGTAAAGCCCTGCTTCCGCACTCATATTACTTTTCTTGCAGAAAAAAGTTTTTATTTCCATTATATCAGCACATAACTCTTAAAAGCAATATACAATATATAATAAGAAGAAAGATAAATTACAATAACCTAGGAAATCATGTCATCTTGTATTGTAGCAGTAACACCTTCCTATTGAACGCTATTAAAGCAGCAGTGCAGCCATGGTTAATAATATTCACATACCTTCAGATCTGTTGTTCTTTGGACCTCCTATGCTGCTCACCAAGTCTTTTGTTAATTTTCTTGCTCCTAACCCTTGGCAGGTGTGTAATGCTATTTCAAGCAAATGTGGTGGACATTTATTTTTCTTTAGAAAAAACAAATTAAACATTCACACAATAGTTACATTTGCGAGCTAGAAAATGTTGCCACCAAATAAAACTGAACATGTCTGGAATCATTTATAGTTACAAAAAAGGTGGGGTCAAATTGTTTGTCCAGTTTTGTTGCACTGCTGCTTTAAACACAAAAGCATTAGCAAGGAAGAATCATATTTCTGCTATATTTAAGATTGTTAGTGTTCAGACTGTTTATGATCTCTTAGTTTGGAGATCCCTGTAAATAAAGGGTGGGGTGGGGCACATTTTAATATGTTTATATGTACAGTTATGGCATTTCTCATGGTTAAGCATGCCTTCACGAGTTTTTGAGTTCCTGGTACCTCAGGGCTACCCTGGTACCTGGCTGAGACAGCAACAGCACGAACACTGGCGAGACCCAACAGGACAAAACACATGCCTGCCGTTAGCCATTCTGAGCTTAGACTAGCTCAGATGTACAACCCTATCTAAAATGTGATTTCTGTTCTGGTGAAGCCCTGACAGCCTGCCCTACACAACAATTTGCATACTCATAGTGCCCTGCACAAGGATTTGAATACCCATAATGCCCTACACAAGGATTTGCATACCCATAATGCTCTACACAAGGATTTGCATACCCATAATGCCCTACACAAGGATTTGCATATCCATAATGCCCTACACAAGGATTTACATACCCATAATGCCCTACACAGGGATTTGCATACCCATAATGCCCTGCACTTGGATTGAAGCCGTAGAATAAGTGTGTTTTAGAGAGATGCACAAAACCCAACTATTTAGATAGTCCTCCTAGCATCGTTTTTTTTCAAATTATTATTATTATTCCAGCTCGTCTCCTGTCATCCCTTGGTCCTGGCAACATCCCCCAGCCCATCGCCAATCCGTATTGTGGAGTTTCTGGTTACCCACCGCTTACATGGAGTTGTGCAGGGCCTGCGGGGGATGCCGAGTGAGCAGGGGCAGATTCCTCCTTTTTTGACCCACCGAGTATTGTGTATGATGCAACCATGTACATGCATCATGATGCACACGAAGTTGGGTCATCCTGTTCTAACATGGCTGCTGGTCCCACAGTGCTGCTGCCCATACTCCGCTGGGTGGCACTCAAGTGGCGGGACTTAATATCTCCTTCCTGAGGGAGGAAAACTGTCCTGGGATGCTGAATCCTCCTCCCTGGTTGACCAGTGAATGACCCTGGGCCGCTCCAAGCTATGTCACCGCATAGGTTGAGGTAAGGCATCCAGTGCCTTAGCCTCCACACCACTGTGCCGAACCTCCTAGCATCATTTTGTGGATATGATATAACACTGTTCCTGCAAGCTGCCTCTGTAGTACGTTAACTCTGAGAGTGCTAAATTCTTGAGTTCCATGAGAGAATTGTGAAGCTTCATATACAGTGGGGACATGTAGAACAAAATATTATTTGCTTCGTGAATCCTATAGGTTCATAAATATAGGTCCATATGTCTTATTGGTGAGGGGCCCTTTGGTACAGCATGGTATGTAAAGTTCTCTGTTACTAATTAAGCAATAAGGCATACCAGGCCAGGTGCCTTCAACCTCCCAAGAAGCAATGTCATTCCAGTGACACACTCCCTGAAGTCCCGAACTGTGATTATAAATTGGATCCATTTATTAGAATGGGAGAACCAGAAAAGGTTCTGATAAGCTATAAAAGGTTCTGATATTTATCCAAGCCTTATTGGAACTTTCAGAACCTTTCAGTTTAAAGTACGAAAACTGCTTAACCATCATTATCTACCTTAATTGTCAGTGAAGAGAAAGGAATCTAAAAGCAACTTGGAGTGGTACCACATTACCTCCAGCCTCCTTTTCAGTTTTTCTTCCACCACCAGGCTTCTTACTAGATAAAGATCTGACGGGGAATATATATGCTCTAAAATCAATATTTAAAGAATTATCAGACCCTTATCACACCCAAAAAAGGGTTTGATAAGGTTCTCTTACACATTGCAGAGGTTCTGAGTGGGTCTGAACTTATCTGAATCAGGTCTCCCATCAACCACTTATGTGCTTATGGTCATAAGTGGACTGTTCTGTGGGCATTCGTTTCTTGCATGAGTCTGTGCTGAGATAACATCATGGGTGAAACCCGCTCTCCACCAGTCAGCTTCTAGTATTTTTATATCTGTTTTATAATGCAGTTCAATAGGATATGCACATTCTATTTCCAAAATGATATACAAATACAAGTCTCCCCACCCCCGATGTTGGAATTCTCATAGCTGTCTCCTTCCTCCAGTGGGGGGGGGTGTGCTATCCCTCACTGCCAACAACAGTTCCAAATCTTGGTTGTCCTGCAGTGGTGTGCGAATGTCAGGGTGGGCCATAACCCTCCCCCTTCCCAGAGGTGAGTTCCTCACCTGCATGATGTGTTGCCCCCAACCCCAGCAGGCACCAGTCATATTCCATCATTTTTCATTTTCTTGTTCTCCCCATCTTAATTAAGGATAGGAAAATCTTCTCTATGTTCAAAATACGGTCCTATTTTTCCCCCAACATTCTTGTTTTCTCTTTTAAACAGTAGTATTTGTTAGTTGTCAAAAAATGTCATCATGTAGTTTTTTTATATCTTAATATGGCCACTCTTGAAGTTGTAAGAATAGTCTCATCCACTTTCTTAGAGTAGAAACTGTAGAAGTGTCTCCATGGAAGAGACATACCTTCCCCTCCAGTTCTGCAGCAATGTCATTTATGAAGACGTTGAAGAGGACAGGGCCCAGCACTGATCTCTGTGGTACTCCACTGGTCATGCTCCTGTTCTCAATGGCTGCCATTTACCGCCATCCTCTGCCTCCTATCTTTCAACCACTTTGATACTCAGCGTACCACCTTCTCCCCCACCCTCAGACTGCTAAGTTTATTTATCAGCCTCATGTGTGGTACAGTGTCAAAGGCCTTACTGAAGTCCAGACTGGCCATATCCACTGCCCTCCCCGATCCACTTCCCTAGTTACCTGGACAAAGAGATCTATGAGATTTGTTTGACATGACCTCCTTCCTGTGAAGCCAGGCTGCTGGTGGTCCTGCAGCCCATATGTCTCCAGGTACTTCATCAGTCTCTCCTTTAGCAGGGACGCCATTGACTTCCCCACTACTGATGTGAGACTGACTGATCTGTGATTGCTGGCCTCCTTCCTACTGCTGCTCTTGTGCAGAGGGACCACATTAGCCCTCCTCTGTTCCTTTAGAACCACCCCATCTACAGTAAGGTGCTAAATAGCGTTTGTCAGAGGAATAGCTAGCACTCTGCTGAGTTATGTAAGTACTCTTGGTGTATACCGTCTGGCCTCATTGCCTTGTTTTCCATTAAGGGTTCCAATCCACGATGCACTGTCTTTTCCATAAAGGGACATGTGTCCACCCCCTCCAGTGCCTGTTAATGCATGTCACCCACCTCCGCTGTGAATACCAAGCAGAAGTATTTATTTAAAATGTTAGCTTTTCTTTTGATCTTTCTCTGCACAGTCCCCTCTTCTGCTCTCCTGATCTTCACTGTACCGTCCCTTCTCTTCTTTCTCATTCATGTACCTGAAGAAAGTCTTATCCCCATTCTTGACCTCCTGGCTGTTCCTTTCCTCAGCGTGAGCCTTTTCTGTACTTACCCTCCTTCCTGCCTCCCTTTGTTTCTCTAGATGTAGCTCCCTGTCAGCCTCCATTTGGATTTCCTTGCACTTTCTGAAAGCTGTTTTTTTTTCTTGTTTGCCATCTTCAAGTTCAAGTTTATTTGCAGGAAAACTCCGTTGAGCACGCTCATTTACAAGAAGGTCCTGGTAGGACAACTTGGTACAAAGTATACACTATATTACAGTACAATACAATGCGATGCAATACAATACAGTACAGTACAGTACAGTACAATACAATACAATGCAGTACAGTACAATACAATACAGTACAGTACACTACAATACAATGCAGTACAGTACAATGCAATACAATACAATGCAATACAGTACAATACAATGCAATACAGTACAGTGCAATACAATGCAGTACAGTACAAGACAATACAATACAATGCAGTACAGTATAATGCAATATAGTATAATATAAGGTAATGCAATACAGTATAGTACAGTATAGTATAGTATAGTACATAGTATAGTATAGTGTAATAATAATACAATGCAGTATAGTATAATACAATATAGTATAGTACACTATAATATAATGCAGTATAGTATAATGTAATATAATACAGTATAGTACATCATATTACAATGTGTAAGGTATAATGTAATATAATATAATGCATTATAGTACAATATAATGTAGTATAATATAATTATAATGTAGTATAGTATACTATAATATAATGTAGTATAGTATAATGTAATATAATATAATGTAATATAGTATAATATAATGTAATATAGTATAGTGTAATATAATGTAGTGTAGTATAAGATAATATAGTATAATGTAATATAGTATAATATAATATAGTATAATATAATATAATGTAGTATAGTATAATATAATGTAGTATAGTATAATATAATGTAATGTAATTAATATAATGTAGTATAGTATAATATAATATAGTATAGTACATTATAATATAGTATAGTATATTTATAATATAATAGTATAGTATAATGTAATATAATATAATGTAATATAGTATAATATAGTAATATAATGTAGTATAGTATAAGATAATATAATATAATGTAGTATAGTATAATGTAATATAGTATAATACAATATAGTACAATACAATACAATGCAGTATAGTATAATATAATATAATGTAATACAGTGTAATGTAGCATATTAATCTAATACAGTTAGTATAGTATAATGCAATGCAGTGCAGTACAGTGTACATAGTACAGTGCTATGCAGTACAATGTAATGCAATATAGTACAATTGTGATACATGAAACTTGAACAGTCATGAGACAGGTAAACAATGTACAGTAGGAGGGGAGTTACGGCTAAATTATATACATTTCAGGAACTAAGCTAACAGGCAGGAAAGTACTAAAAGGGGAAACATGAAACATGACAAGGAACATCTTAGCCACCTCGCTTGAGGACCACAGTGGCCTCTTTCTCCTCTTACCCCTTGCTTATTAGCTTTAAACAGCATGCCATTACTTCAGTTATTCTCTCTTTTATTTTATTCCATTGTGCCTCTGTCCCCCCCTGCTATGCTTCCCCTTCAAGGTATTTCCTGAGGCACTCTCCCATTTCTCTAAAATCTGCTCTTCTGAAGTTCAGGACCATTGTCCTAGTGTGGTTTTGTGTGATGCTACATAAATCCTGAGAACAAAGCTCACCCTAAAGTGCTTTACAATCCATGATTATAGACATATACACACATATATATATATATATTTATATATATATATATATATATATATATACACACCTATATGTAATAGATAACCCACTCTTAGGTTGATGGTCGCTTCTGATATACACATGCCTTGGTGTGCATCAACCACCCAAGGTGTGCGTATATATCAGAGCGTGACCGCACATCCTAGAGTGGGTTATCTATCTTATAAAATGGCAAAATAGTTTTTTTGGGGGGGGTAAAAGTGCAGGTGTGCGGTCGCGTTCTGATATATGCATGGTCATGTGATGTGTTTTATACAATGAACACTGGATTTTGAGGATGATGTGCTCCTCATTTTATAAATATATATATATATATATATATATATACACACACACACACACATATGCACACACACAAACACACATCTATATATATATATATATATATATATATATATATATATACACATATATATATACTTACATATAAATCTAGTTTGCGGTGTTTAAATTAGGCCCCAAGAAAGGGACCATGACTTATCTGCAAGGCCTACATTTCCATGGTAAACTACTTTTTGCAATAAAGGTGAATTCTAATTTTGTGTCCAGTTCTGGGCACAAACGCCAATTCTGTGCCTGATATTGCTCACAAAGCAGATTTTTCCATCAAATGTGGTCAGTAAAATAATATCTGCAATATTTCCAAAACTGACAAGGAAAAGGGGTTTGACTTATGTGAGGTCAACTTATAGGCAAGTATACATGGTAAACAATTACCATAAATGTGGTGCTTGCCTTAAATATTTGTAATTGAGCAAAACAGTTCATCATATCATTTTAAGCATTAATGTACTGCAGACTTGACATCCTTGAATTGATCATCAGTGTGTTTTTCCTGAAGATATTTTTCGAAACGTTTTTTTTAGGAATGGTTCTGCCCATCCCCCCTTGTGCCCTGTGCTGTCCTTTGCCATGTGCCATTCTTTTCAGTGACTCCATGTGAAAGTAAGAGCAGCCTCTGTACTTTCGTACTCTCTCCAACCTAAACTAACTACGGTAGCTGATGATGGGTAATTATGGTACATGGGCACAGTGCCTTTCCTGAACTGACCACCCCTCAGTTAATCACCAACCCCACCAAGTCTCTCCCTGTGGCAGTGCTGCTATTCTAAGTGTTTCAGATCCAACAGCTTGTCCCAAGGTAATACTGTTCAGATTGACACGAGCGACCATGCTGATACTGAACCGGGGTCACTTAGGGCAGAGGTCAGTGACCTAAAGCCTTGGTCATAAGCTACCTAGGTAGGGAGGGGCCAGGAACAATGAAGACTGTGGCAATTAATCATTATGGGACATTAGGAAAGGACAGGGAAGGAAAGGGGCTCTTTTCCTGAATCCCCTTTCATATCCCAAAGTGCTTTACCTTCCCTGAAATTACTGCAGCAGTGAAGGAAAGGAATTGAACTGTATTTAGTGCTTTTTGCACACACTGTACCCCATAGTGTTTTACAATCCATGAACAGCTACAGCACCAGTTAAGGAAAGAAAATTAATTTTATTTAGTGCCTTTTGCACACGCTGTACCCCGTAGTATTTTGCAATCCATGAACAGCTACAGCACCAGTTAAAGAAAGGAATTTAATTTTATTTATAAAATGGCAAGAATAAATCTGAAACTTTCATTGGCCAAGAGATTCCAGATGATGATGCATTAAAGCTCTATAAATGCATGGTCAGGTGAAGAATCTCATTTTTCTTCCCCCAAAAACTACTTAGAGTCATTTTATAAGTGTAATAAGCCCCTCCAGGATGTGCATCATTGGTTTTTAATGCACTTCCCACAGGTGTGAGAACACTCGGCCTTCAGCCTCGTGCCTTACTACACCTCTGTCATGGTTGATTACTTACATAATGCCTTTCATGCACATTGTAACCCAAAGTGCTTTGCAATCAATGAACAGTTAGTAGTGGCTATCAGGAACACACTTAAAGAGAAACAAGATAGGGAGGGGTTAAGTACTGAGAAAGAAATGAATGATGAGCAAAAGGTTAAGCACAGAAAGGTAAAATGAAATGGTGGTGGGAAGGGGAGTTAAAGCAACAGTATCTGTTAGTCGGCAGAAATTTTCTTTCTAATGTTTTTAGATTCATAATCAGCATCTTTTAGTATCTCAGTATTTAAAAGCAGCTTCCACAGCTATTTTGTAATTAATGTCCTGCTTCATTAAAGATGGCTGCCACTCACAGTATTTTAAAATCTCTTATGTAGAAGGTAGTTTTGACTGCAAACACTTTATACTATACCCATATTATGATTGCACTGGCATATGTTTCAGATGGGAAACAGCAGCACGCTGCACCACAATCGATATGTTTAACTTTGTTATAGTGGGCATTGCAAGGGTGCAGAAAGTTTTAAAACTGAAAAATCACATATCTCTGTTCAGTAATAAAAATAAATAAATAAAAAGAAAAGTTGGTACAGTGATGTTTTGCCAGAAATTATATTATTGCTAAAGGAATGTACATAATGAATAACAAAATTTCAGCTTTGAGTACAAAGAAAGAAATGAGTGACTGGCAGGTGGGGCCAGTAAGGTTAAGTGACTTGCTCATGGTTCACACAGTGGTGGTGGTGGGATTCAAACATGGGTCTCTACTAGGTCCACATCACTGCTCTCTAACTATTAGACAACACTGCCCCCTGCCCCCCTCAAAAAAGCACTCTGTTTTTGTTTTTCTAAGACATTAGAATCAACCCAAGGAAATTATTTTCTGAGTTTTGCAATCCTTCCTTAGAGGTTGATTAATTACAATTATGAACTGAGGAGCATAAATAGAGGAATCTGATTGGCAGAGTTTTGAAGCCATGATGATATCGGGCTACATCATCACGCTTTGAAAAGTTCGCGCCACCAGCCTCCTTGCTCTGTCCTGTCTGAGAACTATTTTTTCAAAATGTACTCCTACATCACCCAAAAACTTGTTCATAAAACATTTAAAACCTGTTTGTTTTATTTTTTATTTATGAAAATTCAAACTCGAGTTCATAATTAGCAATAAGTCCTAGGGTGTGGAAAATATGATATCATCACTCGGGTCGTTGGACGACCTCGGCCCGCGCCTGCGTCTAACCACCCAAGGCGATTTATATCCCATGATATACCACACCCTGTCGTGCCTTATTGCTTAATTATACAATGGTCTTAAAGAATAAAGAAACTTGATTGGCTGATAGCTGTTATAAAACCCACACAGTCACAGTAAAACAAAAGTTTCAGTCAGAAACCTCTAGCATAACAATAAATCACTACACTGCCATTCTCTTTTGAGGAGCTTAAGTCAGGTAGGCAAGAGTCAAAGCAGATAGGGTATTTCTAAGGTACATATGACTGTTTAATTGTTAAGGTGACTTAAAGTTAAATATGGGACTATTTTTCAAATCAATTCTATTGAATCGAACATTATGAGTGTTCCAGGTGATCTTTTTTATCATAGTAGCAATAACACACTCTGGGTGTGTCATATCATGGATATTGTCACTGCTAGGGTGCATGAGTCACACAGTTTACAATGTATTTACCCAGGATAGCTCAGTTGAGATGCAACATCTAATCTGCAGTAGGGTCATGCAGCTACATGATTCTGCAGCTCGTGGACTGGAGCACTAAGAGGTTAAGTGACTTGCCTAGGTCACACAGTAAGTATTTGACTCTAGTGGAGTTTGAACTTGTGATTTTTCAGTTTCCAAAGTGGTGCTTTAACCACTGGATCACACTGCCTCAATATTTGACAAACAGATCCTCCTTTTACTGAAATGTCAGGGCCCCCTGAATATGAGATGCCCATGGAATTGCTGGGGCCCCAAACAGTTCAGCGTCCATGGGACTACATGGTATTTGCCCACTTCATTTAGTGAATTGCGAACTGGGAGACGAGTTTGGTTGGTGTACAGTAGTTCATGAATGAAAATGTATTGATTGATTGATTGATCAGATCTGCGCTGACAAGCCACTCAGGACACATTATGAACCAAGCCAAACCATCAGACAAATGAAAAGAGATCAGAGATCTAACTGTAACGGTTTAGTCAATATATTGATTTTCATACATATGGAGCTCTTTGAGAGCCCAGGACATGAGATAGGATGACTGACTGTGACCCGGTTCTGATTCTGACTAGAATCTTTTTCCAAAAGCTTGAGATTCATTTGGTTTGTCAGAATGGGTAAAATGTCCTGACCAAACTATAGCTGGGTAAGATTCAGATCCAGACAAGGTCAAATGACAGAATCTGGCTGCCCTTACCTCCCCCAACCCCCATAAGTCATTTAATGTTTCACATGATTTTTGTATGCTTTTCTTTCTGCCAATTTGTAATCTTTGGCAGCAATAAAGCTCTTAAAATTGCTTTCATTATCTGTATCAGATCAGAACCAGGTTATAGGCAGATCCAAACCTGGTCAACCTAGACCAGGGTTTCTCAAATGGTGAGGCCAGCCTCCCAGGAGAGGCCCCAACCTGTTCCGGGGGAGGCTCAAGCAATCTTTAAAATGTACTATATTTAAATGTCAAGTTTTGGATGCTTTGTGTGAAAGGATGCAGAAAACTGAAAGCAAATAATGGCATGCAAATTTATGTACAAAATGGTTACTAGGAAAACACATTCATCAAACACTTGTTTCCTGGTATGACATGGGGGAAAGCTGAATGGAGGAAATACAATTCTTGGAAACTGTGCAAAACTAAATGTAAAATAATAGGAATAAGATAACAATTGACCCATTATACTGGCTTCAGAAAAGCACAAATACAAAGGCTAAGCAGAGAGATACTAGGAGCAAGGCCAGGAGGGAGCAAGATGGTTCTCGAGAAGGTGTTTAAGGGCAGGGTAAAACTGACAAAGAAAACAGTCTGACTCATGGAGGTATTGCAACGAGGGGTAAATAGGGCCAAAACTCAGAAGTGTGGAACGAGTAGGCTGACCTGGAGAGGGAGGTTATAGAGAGGAGAATAATCGCGTCAATAAAATGAGAATAAACTGAACTACTCACATGCACTTCATTGTATTCTTCCTGTAATGTGCAAAGTATGATAGTTGTTCTAACTATGGGGAGGCCCAAAATGATTTCTGTGTTAGGGGAAGGCTCAAGATCTTTTCCAAGGCTTGGGGAGGCACACTATGACAAAGTGTGAGAACCCCTGACCTAGACCAAGTAAAATCAGAGTTGATTCCCAAATGACTTTCTAGAGCTGGGTGAGACTAGCCAGTTTTGGGGGGTGGGGTGGGTGGGTGGAGATAATACATTTTCAAATACAAGGATGTGGTGTGCATATCTATCTATCTATCTATCTATCTATCTATCTATCTATATGCCTTCTGTCTGTCTGTCTATATATCTATCTTTATTTTTTTAATTTTATTTTATTCTTTTGGTAACTGGGTAAGGTCCACTAGGCACAATGCCTGTTTTCAGGGGTGACTCGGGAGCACTGTAGAGATTAAGTGACTTGCTCAGAGTTACACAGTATGCAAGTGGAGGTTGTGGGAATCAAACCCAGATCTGCTGAATGTACCAAGCTCATTATATGGAACCTAAACAAACAGAGGAGAGAAAGAAATAAATGCCTTAGCTGTGATTTGAACCCAGGCCTCCCAGAATACTGTTTTGGTTGCACTACCAGCTGCACCGCCAAGGCAACTGGAAACCTAGGACTCCCAGAAGCACCTTACTCTTTCTCTGATGCACCACCTGGTGCTGCACAGATAATTACATGTTCATACACAAGAGTGTGGTGTACACATATATGGAACCCAAACAAACAGTAGAGAGAAATAAATAAGTACCTTTAGCTGGGATTTGAAAATCTGATAGAGAACCTAATATCTGCGCACATTTCTATGCACGGTTTACAGTTTTCTGCATTTATCCTCCCATCTTTCTTCATAGCTATACAGACTTTTCAAAGTCCACTTCAGCCAACATTCTGCAGAATTCCAGAAATTACACCTCTTTTTCCTTTGGAAGCAGAATTCTAAACTTTCCAAAGTGGAATGTTAATGACAGAGTCATATTCCGCAGTGTATGTAAACCATGGATTCACTTTACACAAACTGGGGAATAATCGTCCATGGATTATGTAATTGGCGGAACGTTATTCTGTGGTTTACATAGAAAACCTTTTTTTTTAGAATTTGCTGGGATTAAAAAAAGAAATTCAGAAAAGTATTTCATAAGCAGAATTGCCATTCCATACAAATTCTGCTGGTGAAATTCGACATCCTCTGCTGCTCTGTTTATCACTAAGGACAGCTGTCTGCAAATTGGAACATCCAAAGAACAGTGCACTCAAACAGAACACTGCAAAGTCCAAAGCTTTTAATGTAACTGCGTCATTTTATATAGCCAGACAAAAAGCAGAATGTCAGACAGTTCACTGCCAGCTAGGTACCCCAGCGCTTCGCTCATGGAGCCTCCTTAGGGGGCCCCCTGATACAACTCCATGAGCAAAGCGCTGGAGTACCTAGCTGGTAGTGAGTTGTCTAACATTCTCCTTTTTGTCTGGCTATATAAAATTATGCAGTTGCATTAAAAACTTTGGACTTTTATTAATAAAGTTTTTATTAGTTTTAAACATACAACATTAATTACAATTCCATAAATAAGATCTTAGCATCAAACTATTAGCAACGCTAGATTCAGATACACTTCTTACCTTAACAATAAGCAACCCTATATTATAAGTACCATAGTAATAATGTAGAATAATTGTCTTTTAAAGTATGCAGTACCCTTACTACTGTTAACCCTTGCTGCGCTGCGGACTGATATATCAGTCCAGAATTCCTATATGTTCTAATTTTGTTAGTAGCCCAAGGGTTAATATAGTCTATAAATCACATTCACTAAGTATTTCTAATAAAGGTATATTAAGCCAATCCAGTTTACAAATCAATATAGTATAAAGATGGGTAAAAAAATGAAAAACGCTAAAGAAGAGGAGAGAACAAAAGATGTGGAGCAGCGGTGTTCTATTTGAGTGCGCTGTTCTTTGGATGTTGTAAATTCTTTGGGGGAGGGTAGCACACACCCTCAGCTACACTATGGGCCAACACCAGGAGCACGGCCATTTCAGTGGTATGGATCTTTGCAAATAGGATCCCTGTCCTTCAGACTGCATCTGCTCCTGATGCCTAAGTGTGAGGCAGTATAGCTGTAGTGGGTTAGAACACCAAGCTGTGAACCTAGAGATCCAGCAGACAGGTGCTTGAACTCCCACAACCGCCCACCTGCATACTGTGTTGCCCTAAGAAAGTCACCCAACACATGGGGCTCTCAAGACACATCTGAAACAAGCTGTGGCTTTCCAGGCCAAAAATTCTAAGACCCTGTCCCACACTAGTTTCTCAGCATAGAAATTTAAAAAATACAAAAGTGTTACATAGGTTATAACCATTGTATAGTTCAAGAATCCTGTATAAATATTAACTATCTATAAATGTATTTAATGTTTTAAGTTCTCTATAAGGTCTGTATGACTTATTTTTTCCTTTGTACAATATAGTATAATGAATGTACTGTTGTTTATCTATATGTTTCAATTTACAATAAAAGTTTTAATTATAAAAAAAAAGACATTTTAAAAATAAAACTTTTCACTTACTGGACTGAAGCACAGATTTTGGAGTGTCCAGACTGTGCTCTGACACCATGCTTGCCCAAACAAGCTCCCAGGCACTAACCGCATTGCTCTAAAACGGTGCTCTAGCCCACTTCTGTGCAGGGTTAGAGCTCAGATTCTAGCATGGTTTTTACTGTGCTACAATCTGGATGCAAACCTTTTAACCCGTTTTAACTGAATTAAAACAGTTTAAAAGTCCTAGTGTGGACAGGGCCCAAATAAATGAAAAATAAATAAATGTGATGCCACAACCTCTGTCTGTGAATCACACGGAGATTATGACACCAGGTATTGACAAACTGCGTGAGAAGAGGATATCCAAAAGACACAGATCCTGTTTCCCTACAAATTTTCTCCGCAACAGTGACTAACAGAACAGTAAAAACAAGAACTGTGCAAAATAAAATTACAGCTGGGTATAATTACATTTTTTTACCACAGGCATGGCAGGCTTTTGAGGCATCATTTAAAAATCAGGTTGGAACTGGATAATTTGACATCAAGGGAGAAGGAAGACAAACGGGGTGGACCGCTTGGCCTTTTTGTCTCCTGCATCCTGCGGCGTTCTACAATTGTAAAGCCGTGGCAGCGAATGCCCCACCCCCTGACTGTTATCACATGAGTCTGTCTGGTGGTCGGGTGGCAGGCACTCGTGGAAGGGCCAGGCAGGGGGGAAGGGGAGGCTTTTTTCCTTTCTTTATTTATTTGAAAATCAGTAACTGGGAAAGGCACACCTAGCCAGAGCTAATTTCCAGGTGCAACCCAGGGAGACTTTATAGTTTTCTTTTTAATTTTAGAGTACAAGCAGGTGGCAAATCTAGCAAGCTAGACCTTTGTTCAGTTCAGAGAGTTCAAATTACATTTCTCATGAGGGGTAATACTAGTTTTACAGCATGTAACAACAAATGAAGTCCGGTGCACACCTTCCCACATGGTAAATCTCAGAAGTTACAATGTCTTTCTGTTTAAATTGGCTATTTCTTTCATACCTTGATGTCCCATGGTTCAGCTTAGTTCACATTAGAGCTCTGATATGAAGACTAAGGAGGCCCCTTTTTAATGGAGACGAAGTAAGAAAATAGCCAATGTAGGCAGAAAGACATGCTTAATGTTTTAAAAGATTTACTGGAGTGGGGGGGGGTGTACAGAACTGTGTAGGATACAGACAAGTAATTATGACACAACAGGTTAAATAAAAACAATAAAAAATGTTTTAAAGTCTGACCATGTTCAGACAAGCAACAGTTCATGTATACATATATTTGTTTATTTAATTTTTTTGGTTAACCTGGAATGGTGGGCTAGACAGCACTGTCTATTTTCAGCCTTGTGCAGGGGAGGGGACACAGATGCAATCCAACATAAATTGAACCAGGTCAACCTGTTGGTAGTATTTGATTAGTTCAGACTCATAACTAACATCATCGTAAGGGTGTTACATATTGCATATATACCAATTACGTAGTATGTCATTAGAATGGAAACAGTTTTGGATACGCACAGAACAAGCTAAGGCCTTAGCGTGAAATGGAAGCTTATGGTTGAGGTGAATGGCAGGAAAAGACTATTGGTCCATCTAGTCTGCCCATAATACCTTATCCTACCTCTGTGACCTAGGGACGGATTTTCAGATGGCCTGGAATGTCACAAGTTCTAGGTGCACCAAACATATGGTGCACAGAGCTTGAGGCATTCTCCTGGGCGGTGATCAGGGTTTTCTGTCCCGTGCACCAATTGCCACAAGTTGGACCAACTTTTTCTGGTCTAGCTTGCAGCAATCCTAGGTACCCTTTTTTACGGGACTTATGTCAAATATGCTGTAAATCAGGTAATTGTTCAACTGCACCCATCCTATGGAAATTGGTGCAGTTGCGGTAAGGTGTTTAAGCTGTGCCAAAAGTTTGAGGCTGGGCTTGATGCAAGCCGCTGCATCGCCCTTTGAAAGTCCGACCCCAGGTGTTCATATGGGGTTTATGCCCACACTACTCACCCCCATGTTTCCTGCCCTGCTACTACCCTCCTGGTAGACTATTAAGCCCGTAACACTATCCCAACCATGTATGAAGCCGTTAATGGTCTTGGCGCTCACCGCCTCAGCTAGCAAGATGTTCAAGTTGTTCAAGACTCAGGCAGGTGGAGGTGGAAGACTCTTAAGGCAGACAGTAAGGTAAGGCACTACCAATCCATGTAAGAGCAGCCCCAGTTGGTGAAAGGGTGCCACCCAGGTGATGCTCAACATTGGGGCAGAGCAGAGGGAATCTCAGGAAAAACAGAAAAAATGAGCAATAAAAATGACGCCATCTTGCCCAGAGTACTCTGCTGAGGTTTCACCACTGACCCCGCCCTTTTAACCTATGCTCTCTAGTGTTCTATCCATCATACTGTGAGATTCCCTTGGGAAGAGTTGGGGTTTTCTAGTTCCTTGAGCATGAGAAGGACAGACTGACAGACAAAAATCTGCAGCATGTAAAAGTGAAGCTGTGAGATGTCCTTGTGATAACCTGGGGTCTATCAGATATGACCTGTCTAGGGATGGCTCCTGAGGCAGTTTCTGTTAAGCATCACATCTGAATCTGAAGAGTCTCACCTGTTCACCATGGCTTCTAAACACATTTGCCAGCAGCTTTAACCTTTAACGTGGTGGTTCATCCACCACAAAAAGATGACTCCTAGCTGGAATTACCAGTGCTCTAACAGCCATTTGTTCCAAAAACAAACACTTGAGTTTCAGACCATTCTGTTCTTCTTTGTTGAAAGTATTTACATGAAAACAGGATCTTCTCTCCTTACAGATCACCCAGAGCTGAGGCTTTTTCTGTAGCGGAAGTCATAATTAGAACTGGACAGAGATCCACTGGCGGGATTCATGCAGAATAGCAATTCCGCTTCCCAAATGCTTTTGCTGAATTTTTGTTTTTTTATTTCTGTTTATTCACCCTCTTTATGCTGTACCTGGTCTCCTTCCAGTCCCCAAGGCTAGCCATCTGTCCCCCCTTACCTGTCCAATGCAAGGTGTCGGTCCCTCACATAGCCATGGCTTACCCCTCCCAGGTGGGGATGAGATGAAGTAAGAGGGCCATACCCTTGAACAATTCTGGTTTCATCGGGTTGCAGGCTCAGAGGTCCAGGCAAGGAGATCATGTGGCACTGGGATACCATCATCACTGGCCCAGGACGCATCTTTTCCAGCACAGTTCCTCCTATCCTTACTCTTGCCGAGCCCTACCACCCCTGCATCCAGGGGCAGTACAGCAGCTGCAGAGGGACCTTTCCACCCTCAGGGAGGAGAGCATCCTCTGAGATGCTGACTTCTGGCCCCGGCCGTCCCCTGATGACACAGTCTCGCTCTCGAACACAGGTCGCAGACATCACCAGCGGTAGCGCTTGCCAGCTGCACTAACAGACCAGCTTTGAATTTCTTTTTAAATTCCAAAAGCATTTTCTGGTAAACCCCAGAATATCATTCCACAGATCGTGTGATCTGCAACATATTATTCTGTGGATTGTGGAAAATGAATCTGCGGTTTTACATGAACCACTAAATATGATTCCACTGTTTAATTAAGCCATGGATTACTTATCTGCTGTTTTTTTTTTTTGTTTGTTTTTTTGAATCCACTTTTGGAATTTTTTAACTTTGCTTCCAATGGAATTCTGTGGAATTTCTGAAATTCTGTGGAATTCTGTGGGATTCCGGCTGAAGAGGAATTGGAAAATTCCACACAGCTGTAGTCATAATGTTCTGCTTGTGACATCACAGTGATTACCACAGCAATAGGCTGATGTCACAAGCAGGGCATGTGATTTCAGTCCCTGACTCCACTTTAGCCAAAAGTGAGCTGTAAGAGACAAAGCTCCAGTTTTCATGTAGATATCCTTACTAACGAAGCACAGAATGGAGGCAGTGTAGTGCAGTGGTTTAAGGCTCTGAGCTGCAAATCTGGAGACCTGGGTTTAAATTCCACAGCCCCCACTTGCATACTGTGTGACCCTGATCAAGTCACTTAACTTCCTTGTGCTCCCAGGTTGCACCTGTAAATAAGCTTTCAGCTTAGTGTGTCTCTCCTGGTAAAAAAAAAAGAATGGCTCAAAATTAATTTTCCTTTTTTTTCCTTTTGGTGGGGGTGCAGGTGGTGGTGTTTGCTGGTGACCAAAGTGGCAGGAAGGGGGCCAGACTGGAGGTATAACAAGAATAACTAACAACAAGCATTTGTCAATACCGAATGTTTGCTTGCTGGTATTAGCATTGGAAATGCAGGAGCTAGACAGATGCAGAGCAGGAATGGCGGTGAAGTATTGAACTTCACGCTAACCCCACCTCCACCCTGCGGAGATGGACAGGCATTTTGGTATGCATTTGGGTTCTCGACCATAACGTCTATGCCATTTCACCTCACCCTATCCTGCAGACACTGACAAGTGTTGAGGTGTGCCTTGGGGTGTTCGGCTTTATGGTCACCCCACTCCACAAGGACAAACGCTGAAATGGGTGCAATATAGAAGAATGGGGTGAACTCTGGGGATGAAGAGTCCAAGGCACACCTTGATGCCTGTCACTGGCTGCATGGTGGGGTTCAGGTGGAACGGCATGAGCATTACAGTTGGAAATCTAAAGGCACACCCCTGATGCCTGTCAGTCTCTAGAGGGTGGGACGTTATGGTTAGAAACCCTAATGCCCCGGGCGTTTGTTGGTATTTGCACTACAAATTTTCAACATTCCTCTTCACAAAAGTGGGAGCAGGACAGAGGCAGAAACTACAAACCAGTTAGTTTGACCTCAGTGGTAGGGAAAATGATGGAATCACTTCTGAAGGAAAGAATTGTTGAGTACCTAGAGGCCAGTGGGGCACAGGACCCAAGGCAGCATGGATTCATGACGGGAAGGTCATGTCAGACAAATCTAATAGATTTCTTTGACTGGGTGACCAAAGTAGTAGACCAGGGAGGGGCTGTGGACATAGCCTACCTAGATTTTAGCAAGGCATTTGATACAGTCCCACACAAAAGATTAATACACAAGTTAGCCAGCATTGGAGTGGGCCCCAAGGTGGTAGCCTGGATAAAAAATTGGCTAGACAACAGGATGCAGAGGGTAGTAGTAAATGGAGTACACAGTGAAGAAAGGAGGGTTACTAGTGGGGTACCGCAGGGTTCAGTACTGGGACCGGTCCTTTTAATGTCTTTATAAGTGACATTGCAGAGGAACTGGAAGGAAAAGTATGTCTCTTTGCAGATGACACAAATATCTGCAACAGGGTTGATACACAAGATGGAGTGAAAAGGATGAGAAGGGACTTGGCAAGGTTGGAGGAATGGTCAAATGTATGGCAGCTCAGATTCAATGCAAAGAAGTGCTAGGTAATGCACATGTGAAACAAAAACCCAGGGGAAGAGTTCACAATGGGGGGTGAGATACTGACAACAGTAAAAATGGAAAGGAACCTGGGGGTAATTATATCAGATGATCTAAAGGTGGGCAAGCAATGTGAGAAGGCAGTAAGGAAGGCTGGGGGGATACTGGGATGCATAGGAAGAGGCATCAATAGTAGAAAACAGGAAGTTGTTATCCTTCTGTACAGAGAGTTGGTGAGACCCCATCTGGAGTACTGTGTGCAGTTCTGGAGACCCCATCTCCGCAAAGACATAGACAGAGTGGAGGCTGTCCAGTGGAGGGCAACCAAAATCATGCAGGGTCTGCACCAGAAGACATACGAAGAAAGACTAAATGAGCTTAATATGTATACCCTTGAGGAAAGAAGGGAGAGAGGGGACATGATAGAAACTTTCAAGTACCTCAAGGGAATCAACAAAGTCCAAGAGGGTAGCATCTTTCAGAAAAAGAGATGTGCAAGAACAAGGGGGCACAATTTGAAGATAGAGGGGGGACGGCTCAGAGGTAATGTGAGGAAGTATTTTTTCACAGAGAGGGTTGTGGATGCATGGAACAGCCTCCCTGAGGAGGTCGTGGAGTCAAGAACAGTGGGGGAATTCAAGAATGCATGGGACAGACATAAGGCAGTCCTAGTGGGGGGGTAGGAGGAAGTAAGCTGTTGGTTAACTAGGATCTGCAGCTTATCTGTAAGGTAGGAAAATGGGCAGACTATGTGGGCCAAGTGGTCCTTATCTGCCATCACATTCTATGTTTCTATGTTTAACATGGCCTTTTTGTGACCACCACCTCATGAAAGCATTTGGGACCTCTTCTCATGAACAGTGGCAGTGTGATTTTGTCAATGTGTCCCAAACTTTGAGTTCCCACAGCGACCATGCCATTGTGCGCCAGATGTACAAAACCACAGATCAGGCAGGATGTGAAGAATGACAGCTGCACCATTCATAAGGAGGTGTGTGAAGTGATGGCAATGTTGAAAATCTGTAGTGAAAATATTAAAAATGTTCGAACTTCTGAGTGTACGTGGAAACTGTGCAATGCATGCACGTAACACAGTCATTTAGTGGAATTATTTCACCAAATTTTCAACATAGGCATTTTGTGACCTCTGCCCATGAACACTGTCACTATGATTTTCTTAATCTGTACTGAACATTGATTTCTCACAGCAACCGCGATGTTCTGCGCCAGATGTATAAATGCATATTTCGGGCAATATATGAAAAATGGCAGCTATACTGTTCATAAGGAGGTCTGAAAAAATGCCAGTGTTGAAAATCTGGAGTGAAAGTACTACAAATTTGTGAAGTTACAAGGGTGCTTGGAAACTGCACAACAAACACTTGTAACACAGTTATTTTATGGACGTTTGTCACCAAATTTTCAACATAGGTATTTTGGGACCTCTGCTCGTGAACAGAGTCACTGTGATTTTACATAAGAACATACATACGAAACATATGAATCTGCAGGCAGAACAGACCAATCAGTCTATCTAAGTCTGCCGAGTGTGTAGCTAGCACCCTAGATTGCAGCTGCCCCAGCCTCCTCCCCATCAGTTCCTCCCGCTTGTCCCAGCTCCTACCCCCGACTCTTCCTCTTGCTTTATCCCACTCCTTCTTAAAGCTATTGACTGTCCTACATGTTAGCCCCTCTGGCAGCACATTCCAACTAGACACCACCCTCTCAGTGAAGTAGTACCTCCTCATTTCCCTCTTGAAACATCCCCTTTCAACCTTAGTCCTGCCCCTCATCTCTTTCACTCCTCAGTTTAAACAGCCCTCGGTGCTAGGTTTATTACCTCCTCAGGTATTTAAACGCTCAAACCTAACCCTCCATCCCTCCTCTCCTCCAGTGTGTACATGTTCAGCTCCTTCAGCCTAACTTCATATTCTTTTCCTTCCATCCCTGTTAACATTTTTGTTGCCCTCCTTGCACCCCTCCAGTAACTTTATATCTCTCCAGATATGGCCTCCAGTATTGCACACAGTACTCCAGGTGCGGTCTGACCAATGATCTGCAGAGAGGTGGGATCACATCCTGTGTCTGGATGAGAACCCCTTGTGATGCACCCAGCATCCTGTTTGCCTTGCTGCTGCTCTCCTGCACTGGGCCGAGCTGTTCATGCTTCCAGTTACCAACACCCCTAGGTCCTTCTCCTCCTCCTCCTCCTCTGTGATCCCCAACCTCACCTCCCCAACCAATAGTCCTCTTCTGGTTCTTAGCCCAGGTGCATCACTGTACACTTCTTATGTTGAATCTTAGCTGCCGCCCACCAACCAGGTCTCTAGTTTGGTTAGGTCACCCAGCAGTTTTTCCCATCTGTCCTCTTTGTCCACCACTGCCCCCAATTTGGTATCATCTGCAAACAGACTAACCCTGCTTCCCACTCCATATGCTATATCAGAGATAAAGAGCCCAAATAGCACCGGGCCCAGCGCTGATCCCTGCGGCATCCCGTTTGTCACTGCTGTAGGTGCTGAGAGCTCCCCCACCACCACCACCACGCTCTGCACCCTCCCCTGTAACCAGTTCTCTATCCATTTAGTCAGCTTTTTTCCCACCCCCACTACCATCAGCTTCCCTCCCAGTCTCCCATGAGGCACTATATCAAAGGCCTTACTGAAGTCCAAGTACAGGACATGTACCGCATGGCCCCTGTCCACCTCCCTTGTCACCCAGTCATAATACTCTATTAGATTGTTTTGACAAGACCTCCCTGAGATGAACCAGTGTTGCTGGCCATCTTGGAGAACATTACTCTCTAGGAATGCCACCAGCCTCTGCTTCAGTATCACCTCCATAAGCTTACCCACTATGGACGTGAGACTGACCGTCTGATAATTTCCTGGCTCCTCCCTAGGCCCACTCTTGTGTATGGACATCCATGGGCCACCCTCCAGTCCTGGGGCACACACCCCATTTCCAAGGAGATGTTGAACAGATCTGCCAGCGGCTCAGCCAACAGCTCTGCCATCTCCCTCAGCAGCCTGGGTGGATGCCATCGACCTGGTGCCTTGTCCACCTTACTGCCCTCAGCTCCTCCAGCACCCTACTCCCTGTGATCATTTTGTTCGTCACCTCCTACCCCTTTCCCCCACCCAGCCCATGCTGGTAGTGGACCATCCCTTTCCTTAGTGAAAAGGAGCAGAAGTATTCATTTAGAATTTCCGCTGCTCCTCCCCTTTTCCACCAATCCGCCCCCACTTTATCCTCACAATATGTTCCTTGTACTTCCTCTTTTCCCTGACATACCTAAACAAGCATTTGTCAATGCCGAATGTTTGCTTGCTGGCATTGGCAGTGGTAGTGTAGAAGTTACAGAGGTGCGTAATAGGAATGGCAGTGAAGTACTGAACTGAAGCCAACCCCACCACCACCCTGCAGAGAGTGACAGGCATTGGGGTGTGCGTTTGGGTCGTCAGGCATAACGGCCACGCCATTTCACCACACCCCACCCTGCAGACACTGACAAGTGTCACGGTGTTCCTTGGGGTCTTTGGCCCTTATGCGCACCCCATTCCATTCGGAAATATGGTGAGATGGGTGCGATATAGGAGAATGGGGTGAAGTTTGGGGCCGAAGAGTCCAAGGCATACCTCGATGCCTCTCACTGACTGCAGGGTGTAGAATGGTATGAGCATCACAGGCAAGAATCCCAAGTCACACCCCTGATGCCTGTCATTCTCTACAGGGTTGGGCGTTATAGTTGGAAACCCTAATACCTCAGGCATTAGTTGGTATTTTCACTCCAAATCTTCAACATGTTTGTTTTGTGGACCCCACCTCATGAACAGGGGAATATCACTGTTATGAAAAGCTGCTTATGCACAGTGACTACGCATTTAGCACCACAGGTGCAAAAACATTCCAACAGGATGTAAAAATGACAGCTGTACCGCTTCATGGGAGGTGTAAAATGGCAATGTTGCAAATCTGCAGTAAAATATTAAAAAATGGTGAAGTCACATGAAAGAGCATATAGAAACTGTGCAACGCACACTGTAATATAATTAGGGTTGGGATTTTTACAGCAGATTGTCAACTCAGGCATTTTGGTGCCTCCGATCATGAACAGTGTCACTGTGTTTTTCTTTATCTGTGCAACAATGATTTCCCACAGCGACCACGCATCTCTGCACTGAAACTGTGAAAACACACTTCAGCCATGTTGTGAAAAATGACAGCTGTACTGTTCATAAGGAAGTGTAGAAAATGTCACTGGTGAAAATCTGACTGAAAATATTACAAAGTCATGAAGTAACGAGGTGCGTGGAAATCAGCAATGCTCACCAGATCACAGTCATTTTATGGACTTTGTCATCAAATTTTCAACATAGCCATTTTAAGACCTCTGCTCATGAACAGTGTCACTGTGATTTTCTTAATTTGTCCCATACATTGATTTCGCATACCGACTGCGCCATTGAGCGCTACATGGGTGGAAACACATTTTGGGTGAGATTTGAAAAATGACAGCTGTACTACTCATAAGAAGGTGTGGTAAAAATGCAATGTTGAAAATATGGAGTGAAAATATTGAAAATTCGCGAACTTTCGAGAGTGCGTAGGAACTGTACATCGCACGCTTGAAAACAGTCAATTTTTGGAATTTTTCCACCAAATTTTCAACATAGCCATTTTAACACCTCACCTCATGAACAGTGTCACTGTGATTTTCTTAATTTGTCCCGTACATTGATCTCGCACACTGACTGCGCCATTGTGCGCTACATGGGCGGAAACACATTTTGGGTGAGATGTGAAAATGACAACTGTACTACCTATAAGAAGGTGTGGTAAAATGGCAATGTTGAAAATCTGGAGTGAAATATTGAAAATTGTGGAATTTACGAGCTCATGCGAAGAACCGCGAACGACGTTAGAAGAGTCATTTTGATGGCAATCACTAACATGGGATCTCTTCATGAAATGATGTCATGACAGCAGATATGTTCGGCAGGATTTCGCGCAGTGACTGCGTAAATCACCCTTCGGCCCGAATAACGCCATGACAGTGACATCATTCATGAGAAGGGGTCCCAAAAACCCCATGTTGAAAATTTGGTGCAAAAATTCCAAAAATGCCTGAGATATGCCACAAAGTTGAAACCCTCATCTAGCCCATTATACAGCTTACCGGCATTTCCTCAGTTCGTGTCGCTTTTGAAGAGTGCAGACGTGTTCCCGGTCCACTGAAGATCATCGCGGAGTCCGGAGGTAAGGGGTGAGGGGGGTGGGAGGTTGCGCAGTGTGGTGCGGGTTGTGGGGGTTGGGAGACGCGTGCGGCCAGTTTTTGTTTTACAGGTTTTTTTAAAAAAGACATCATGGATGTTTGCCACGCCTGGGGTGGGCCTCAGCGTGGCACAAGAAGGATTGGGTAGCGTCTCAGCCGACGGGATTGGGCACCCCGTCGGCTCACTGAGTGCTTGCCACGCTGGGGTGGGCTCCCGGCGTGGCACTTACTAGGGGGGTTGGGACAGTGCCACCGACGGGGATTGGGCACCCCCTTCTCGCTATTTCACAGCTTCTGCCACGCTAGTGGGCACCCAGCGCGGCATTTCAGAAAGGTTTGGGGAGTGGGGAACGCAGAACAGCCGACGGGATTGGGCACCCTCGTCAGCTATACAATACGTAAGGCAGCACAGACGCCTGCAGGCGTTTGACAGGGGGGAGCTGCGATGAGCAGCCTTATCTTATCGCTGCTCACTCAAGCGTAGCTCCTTTCAACTGTATGCCACTGCATTTTGAGCTTGTCATAGACAGCTCCAGCATGCATTGGCTTACAGGCGCCGCCTGCCAACACACTGACTGAATTGGAGGAGGAGGAGGTGACACACCTCAAATCTCCGATGATGGCACTATGTTTCTTGCATGCGCAAGCAAACATAAAAGTCCTTTTCCCTCCCCTTTTTGTCCTGTGCTAACCTTAATTCCCTGGAGGCCTTAGCTTTTTTCACCCTCCTGACCACC
Source organism: Neoceratodus forsteri (assembly GCA_016271365.2). Classification (NCBI taxonomy): domain Eukaryota; kingdom Metazoa; phylum Chordata; order Ceratodontiformes; family Ceratodontidae; genus Neoceratodus; species Neoceratodus forsteri. Next base: position 91,788,627 of record JADMNL010000031.1, on the reverse strand, counting down.
TCCCTTGACCAACTCCCGTAAGCCTCCTTATCCTCTCCCTTCCCTGTTCTCCTGTACTTCTGGTATGCAGCCCTCTTTGCCCTCACCCCTTGCAGCAATTCCTTGTTCAGCCAGGATGTTTTTTTTGGCTCTGCTCTTCTTACTCCTGGCCCTGGTGCAGGCTACTGTGGCCTCTATTAGCCCAGTCTTTATGACTCCCCACTTTTGTTCTGCATCCATCCCTGACCTTATATCCTGGAGTCTCCCTTGCAGTATTGCTCCCATCCCCCAAAGTTCACCCTACAAAAGTCCACCACCTTAGTACCCATGCCTCCTGTCTCCCTGCCCAGCGTGAGAACGAGCCACACTGTTTGGTGGTCGCTACCCGCTAGTGGGTCCTCCACCCTTACCTCCCTCACCGCCTCCTCATTTGCCAGTACTAGGTCCAGAATGCTACCAAGCCTTGTAGGCCCACTTACCAATTGTGTCAGAAGGCCATCCTGGAATGCATCAAAGAGCACCTGCTCCCTGGTACTGCTAGTGGCCAGGGTTCTCCAGTCAACCCGTGGTAGGTTAAAATCGCCCACTATCACCACACTCCCCCTTCTACACACCCTCCTTATCAGCTCTGCCAACTTACCATCCAGTTCCCTGGATTAGGCTGGTGGTCTGTACACCACTCCCAGCCTCAGCTTTCTGCCCTTGGAGTCCAGGAGCTGCACCCAAAGCTCTTCTGTCCTCTCCTCTTCTCCCTCATCCCTTATGCATTTGATCCCTTCCCTCACTTAGAGTGCAACCCCCCCCCCCGGTCCCTGCTGTATATCCTGAATCCCGGGATTGCCAAGTCCCAGTCATGGTACTCTGTGGCCCACAAAGAAATCCGCAGCAGTCCCGACAGAGCTCCATTGAGCTCGCTCACTCTCCTCTCTCTCACTCGCTCATTCTGTTTCTCCCAGTGCTGCAGGCTGCCCTTTTGTACTGGGCTCCTGCCTGCATTGGTTCCTTTTTCTGCCCACAAAGAAATCTGCAGCAGTCCTGACAGAGCTCCATTGAGCTCACTCACTCCCCCTCTCTCACTCACTCGTTCTGTTTCTCCTGGCGCTGAAACACATACAACCTTACGAGGCACATGCCCGTAAGGGTTTATTTTGGTATTTACCCAGCACCACACCTCTGTGTTCACCTTTAAGGTTAGGGTGGGTTTCTGCTCTGTACCATCCTTCCAGACTGTAAACTGATGCTGCAACTCAGAATTATTCCAGAAATGGAAACGACCGTGATTTGTGTTGATACACTGTGCTTTTTGAAATACACAAAGTAGCTGTGCAAAGGTATACACAGTACTAAAATAAGCATTCATAAAAAAAATATTTATGCAATAGGCGTGGACTCTGAAGCCTCCTGATTAAAACATCTATCAGGTCAAGGTATGAATAAATGGGTGATTACGTCAGTGCTGTACTGATACATTTGGGCTCCACAGATGCATCAGTATAGTACTGTCATCATTACCCATTTATTACATAGTACTGTCGTCATCAAACACCCCACCCCTCCCCCGCTGGCAGTACTTTACACTACTTTCTCTGGACAGTGTTTTATCGCCAGAAATTAATTTAAACAATGTACTCTCGTAACTCTGAAGGGTGCCCAAGACCAATGGGTTCTTTTATGGTGGGCTGTGCCCCACACCCACCCGTGGGAGGTTTCATCCTCCACACCCCTACTAAAGAATTCTCAACTCCAGGGGGTGATGTTGGGGGGCAACTTAAAAATTAAAACCTGACCGCGCAAAAACATTATTGCACCCAGAACCAAACCTGGCATCCTCCCAACCCCAGCCTGCTACCTACCCGCCACGCCACATGGCCAGCTCAGCAGCCCACCACCGCACTACACCCCACAAACCCTCCCTCCCCTTCCACTCATTGCACAGCATGGTCCCCCCCACCCCGCGTGTGTATACATAGCGACATCCCATCGCTATAGTCGCTTACCTCCCTATCCAGTCGCCCCCTGCCAGGTAGCCCTGTGCACAGGTGCCATGATTGAGTCACCCTTGAAGCGCTCAATCGCGGTCACCCTGTACACAGGATACTCTCCTCATTCCCCAGCCAAACATGTCCTTTTCTGACTGTAGCTGCCAGCCCTGATCGCCCTGACCTCTGATGCTGTCTGCTTACCTGCTTCTGGTCTGCCCACTCCTGCTCTCTTTGCAACTGTTTCCTTCTTGAGGCTCACAAGATTGGAAAACAAAACAGTTAGTCTTTTCAGTTCCAGACTGCTTTTCCCCAACTACGCTCATGAACGCCACTTTCATTCAAGCTGTCCCACTCACTCTGCTTCCCAACCCAGCACGATGCTCCCTCACTCACTGCACTCTCTCAACTGTCCCTGATTATGAGGACATCCCACATTTTCCCTAAAAGTGCTCTGTCCTCATCCATCCTCGTGGAAAAGATGCCGCCACACAAAGAATGTGCTGTAAATTCGATTTTTAAGCAAAATGTATAATGTTCTATGATGCTAACTAAAAATTAGCATTGTACAAGAACACAAAATGGTTTCCACAGTGTTCTGAGCTTTGTCTCTATGTTTGAGGATGTGTATTTCATTATAAGGGTCAGTGTCCCTCACTGTTCCCCATTTTGAGTGTCCTTGTCCCTCATTTCAGTGACCGAAGGTTGAGAGGTACTATTACTGCCCACCGCCACAGCAGCACACAAGATCAGCCAGATAGAAAAAGTGGCAATATAAATACAAACCTGAGTACTGTAAATAATGACAGCAAGTACTGAGATTTGTCTTTCGCTAAGTGAAAAATGGAGCTGCCATTTTTTTTCTGTTAAATCAATGTTAAATTGAGGGTCAGGCTTGGGTGAGTGGCTGGGCGGGCAGGGAGTCCTCTGCTTATAAGGACTCTAGCAGCAGCCCATGCCCTATCCCAGGTTGTCTAGACTCCTACCAGGATCAATGACAAAACAGGCACCTCCTCCCTTAGTGATCTCATATTCATCAACAGCCCCCAGAATCTATTGCAGGTCAAAGTCCTCCCCGACACTCTCAGCGACCACTCCCCAGTCACCTGCCGCTGGTCACATAAGTCCCACAGTATCCCACCTGTAATCACATATCAAAGGCGTCTCAAAAAAAGGGTCCCTCACAAAACTTAAGTCCTACCTCAGAGCCTATGGCTGGTCCCCCATCGACTCGGCTCATGATATAGACACCGCCCTTACCTATTTTTTCGACACCTTTAACACCGCCAATGACCTCTTCACGCCCTTCTCTAAGCAATACACTAAAAATAAGAACACACCTTGGATCTCGCAAGCTCTGCTTGAACTGATGCATCACCGGGGCAACCTTTGGCATAGAACCCTTGACTCTCGTCTCCCCCTAGATAGGCAACTGTATAAAGAAGCCAGGAATAAATGCACCTGGACCATCCACCAAGCTAAAGCATCCCACATCATCAAGCCCTAACATCTACATGGAGCTCGGGAGGGACTTCTGAAAATATTACAGAGCTTAGTGAGAAGGTGGTATCTCCCCCAGCCCAACTTAGTATCAACAGTTCCAACTTCCAGGATCCCCAAGTCATCTGAAACTTCCTAAATGAAACCTTCTCCGACCTTAGTAGTGTTCTCCCTCAACTTTTTCAATCCTCTCATGAACAACCCTGGGCAACACCCACCTAACAACACTCCCTTTCGCCTTTGGGTCATTTCCACAAGCGCAGCCAGAAGATACCTATCCAACTTCCTGAACAAATCACAAGACCGTGGTGATACACTGGACTTAAAACTCATCCACCTCACATCAGACAAGGTCCTCACCCCACTAACCAAAATCCTAAACAAGTCCCTATGCCTAGGACAATTCCCCATGCCTGGAAACATGCAGTCATAACCCCCATACTTAAAGGATGGGACAGCACCTCTCCAAATAATTACCAACCCATCTCGATCCCCACCCCCCAAAAGCCCTGGAAAAAATTGTCTCGGATCAGTTAACAGACTACCTTAACAATCTCAACCTGCTGTCGCCCACACAACACGGCTTCCATTGGAGACACAGTACTACCACTGCACTTCTTGAATATACATCCTTCATACATGGTGCCCTCGACAAAGGACACCTGGTAGGATTGGTCTATATTGACCGCACCAAGACATTCAACACCGTTAGTCACAACCTGCTTCTTGACACTCTCCCTCACAAGACTCGGTCTCCTGGTTCTCTGACTATCTAACTGTCAGGACCCAACAAGTTAAGGTTGGCTCCACAATTTCCTCCAGTCGCCTGTTTTCTGGTGTTCCCAACGCTTGATATGTGGCCCCTCCTTTTCAGTCTCTTTTAAACTCACTTCCCAACTCATGTCCCAGTAACCTACTCCTTACACAGATGATGTGGTCATTTTACAGTCACCCCCCATGTTCCAGGTCACCCTCCAAGACCTATTCACTGTCATTGAAAAATGTTTTTTGGCCCACAGACTAATCCTAAATTACTAAAAAACAAATCAGTGCTTTTCACCCACCACCAGAAGCCAAACTGTGATTACCATGGAACCTCCAAAACTCTGTAAACGCCCCTCTTGAGCAAGTATCCACGTTCAAGTACCTGGGTATCTTTCTTGACACAACACTCATATTCCACCCTAATATTCAACATCTGTCCACAGCCCTTAACACCAGGATCGGTCTCCTATTCCGCAACAAACACTACCTCACCCCTGAAGCCCTCTGTATAGCAGTAACATCTTCGTCCTCTCCTCCTGGACTATGGCACTGAATATATGGCACTGCTGACCAGACTGCATGCCACCATATCAAAACCATGCTTAACAAAACCTGCCGGCTAGTCACAGGTGTGATAGGCTCACGACACTGAGAGCTCTACAAATCTGCAAACTGACTTAACTTTGATGGGAGACTCAAATATCACACATGCCTCCTGGCAAAAAGTCCTCCTCAGACAAGCCCCACCTGGTCTCAACCCACTAGTCAAGCAAGCCCCCACCCGAGTATCTAGGAGCAATTCCAGATCATCAATCTCTGTGCCCCACTGCCAGACCTCCCTATGCCAAAGGGCTTTCCTTTTATCGGGCCAAAATGGCTAAACAACCTCCCACTGCCATCACCTTGGAAACTAAGCTTGGCTCTTTAAAACAAGCACTAAAAAACACCTCCTAATTGGTATCTCGTGTGACTGCCCCTGGCCACTCAGGTCCCCTGACCCCCAAAATTTGCCTTTTTTCCCCTTTCTGCTTCAGAATGGATTTCATGTTACATCTACTTACAGGGCACCTCATGTGGACGATGGGTAATTTAACCACCCTAGTTAATGTTTTCTGTTCATTGTTAGCCTTAATGCCAGGTCTGTTTGACCTAAGATTACATATTTGTTGTCCTTCTACTTGCCTTATTGTATCTGATTTTTTTTCTATCCTTTGTATCGATACAAATTTGTTAAAACCTCTGTATCACCTTGTACAACCTCTGTATTGTTTAACATGGAGCTTTGCAAAGGAGTCTGTGACTCAACGTGTAATTCCAATTATGTATAATAACAATAATAAATAACTCCAGATAAACATTTATCTAGAGGTTAGATATGTCCCAATCATGTTCCTTGACCTTTGCAAAGAACAGAGCCAATCAGAGAGCAGCTAACACAAAGCTGATTACATCATACTAGGCCTGTGCAGCACTGAAGCCAGCAGTTCAAATCACAGAAAACCAATAAAATCTTCACAAAGAACACTGATTTAAAAGGCTATAAAAGTTAAACTGATGTATAAATTGAATACACTATGGATCGACTCAAAATACATAATTTATCTCAACTTGTGAGGGGACAAGATTTTCATAACTCACTCGTGGCTTCGTCACTCGTGAGTTATGGTCTTGCCTCCTCATACTTGGTGCTAAATGGCATATTTTGAGCCAGATCATTGTGTGTCCCCTCTATATTTACCACATATAAAGAACATATACTCTACATATATTCTGAATATATTGTATCTTGCAGGTAAACAAGACATCTTTTTTACAATAAGAGGCTATACAGAAATAAATATTTAACATACATTTTAAAGACATATTCCAGCCCAGTAACACAGCAGTAGTACTGCTGCTTGATACGCTGGGGACTCGGGTTCATAAACAGACTGGGTGACTTGAGGGCAAGCTACAGAAGGGAAGATCAAGCATCCAGAGGATAGCTCTCTTCCATGGGGTTTCTGCATCCCGTTACTTGACTGCCCCTGCTGGAGGGCAGGTAGCAGCACAGCAGGAGCACACAGATAGGGGAGGGCAGTCACTGGACACCCAGCTCGGACGCCCACTGCACACTAGCACCCTTGGTGAGAAACCCAAGAGCTAGAGGAAAAAAGTCCTGGTCTGCCATTGTGCTTGGACCCTCTGTAGGCCCACCCTTAACCAAAATGGCAGGCCAGCCGCCACTAGCATGGTCTGATGCAAGTGGTGGGTAACCATTAAGTCCATGTGAAGATCAGTAACAGAGCTGGGGGTGGTGATGGGAAAGCCAGGGGGATAACAGAAAGCTTGATAAAATAAAAATTCAAAAGATATATGACGTAACATATACAAGCCATATTAAAACATATATTCATTCACTAAATAAGAATATATTGCTCATGTAACCACTAGGTGGCACTATCCCAAGGGCTACTACTCCTGCCTGCGCTAGTAGCAGGTTAAGGAATAGGTACCATTTCCCACTACTAACTTCCCGAACAAAAACTTCCCGTATTCGCTCTCCTGACTGTGCTTTCTCCCGACAGTACCTTTTCCCCATTATCAAATCACCGACATATAGCGCATAAAAATTGTTTCAGGGATCAAGAGCACTCACTGTTACTACATGAGTAAGTGTTAGTAATCGATCAAGAATCAAGAGCACTCACATTTAACACATATCAGCTGTGTTTAATTTCAAACAAGGAATCGGGTGCATTGAATTGTTTTAATTGTTTACTTGTGGTGAGCAAGAGGGAACAGATGTCGAGCGTGGACTTCCTTCATGGAATTGCACACAACCTCGTCATGTAAGAGAAAGAATGTTTTTAATATTTTAATAACAGTTTAAATAAAGACAACTGATGGATTTTAATGTTGTGGATTACTGATGCTGCATTTCTATCTGACACAATGCAGTTCTATCTAGTGTGGATTACTGACCCAATGCTGCATTTTTCTCTCATCTCCAGGTAACAAACACATGCTGATTTCTATGGAATTAAAATGCAGTTCATGTGGTATAAATGCTGCTCATAGTTTGTGTCCTGGGAACAGTAATGCACGGTGCTGATTTCTATGACAATTTAAATGCTTCTTCCTACTTGCTAATCAAGCACTTGTACACTCCCAATGTCGGGAAATGGTATGTCGGGCGATGGGGTTACGTGGCAATGTGAGTCGTGATTTCGTTGTCGGCAAATTAATTTTCAGGAAGGTATATGTCGGAAGTAGTAAGGATCCCGTTAAGGGGCCTGAGTTCTGAAATGGGTGCCTCCACCCGAGGTCAGGGTTGGTAGGTGGTCAAGCTAACCTGGGCACAGCCCTCCGGGACACTGTAACCCCCTCTTCCTTACTAGTGGCCAGAACAATACACAATAATCACTTTCACAACACCCTGATACACCACACAAGTACCCACACTGTTTGCACTTACCACCTGGGCTTTCTCTGGCTCGGCCCTGGGGACTCTTAAAACAAGCTTATACACAGCAAATAAAAGCAGTGCAGTACTTTGCACAAACTGGAACCACAGTCAGGGTAAATGCAAAAGAGTTAGATCTGATTTATTTAAGGACTTGAACAAGGAGGGCATAATCCGGTTAATTTACTTAGAGACTCTTATCATTCAAACAGTTATGCATGCACTTCAGGGTCCATAAACAGTCATACACTTTGGGTACCCAGATGGAGAACGGTGGGCTAGCCAGGAACATTGCAACTGGTTGGGGCCCTGTGATGGAAGAAAACAACGTGCACAACACACATTATTTGTAATCCGAGCTGGAGGGCTCAGTTCGTGAAAAGAAGACAACAAGACAATCAGATGACACACTTTTAGATTAGGCTATTGTTGCAGGGAGCTACCCTGATGATTACTCATGATACTCAAGACTGGACACAGGCTGGATGAAAATCGAGACAGCAGGTGGTTAATCTGGAGTGCCAGGAGAAGCAGGGCCCACACGATTCGCTGAGGCATCATTCCCGTTCAAGCATGGAACAGGTGGCTGATCCCCAGGCAGGTCTCTCATTGATGGCTTTCTCTGTGCAGCGGGTGGTCTGGCTGAGCCAGTGTGGCAAGTCCCCAGCTAATTGGAGACAAATTCGGTTACAGTCCGTTCTGGGCTGGATACAGCTTCCAGCAAGCAGAACACAGTTCACACAGTGGGGAGACAAATCATGACCCACTTTCAATGCACAGCACATTTACATGTAAGGAAATTCTACTGTACCAGGCAAACCACTCTCCGGTCACGATCGCAAAGTCTCTGCACAAACCGGGGATTCAAAAGCAGCTGGAAATCCTGACAGGCCGACAGCATTCAGCAAAATCTTCAGTCTTCTTCAGGTACGAGCCTGGTAGAAAATCAGTAGTTTACTTCGTTCTTACAAACTCGGATTCAGTCCGAAATAGTTCTCTTTTCTCCCTCTCAGGAGCAGCAGGCAGACATGCAGGCCAAAACTGAGCCGTTTCACAGTTCTCCCATGCGATTCCACACAGGATTGCTGTTCAAAAATCACTTGAGCTCTTCTCATTTCACTTCCCAGCTCAGAACTAACTGAAAATTGCAAGCAGTCTGGGATTTCCCCAAGATCCAAACGGTTCTGTTGGCTGATACGGCTGTCAGTCAAAGCAAGAGCTCCCCCTTCAGTTGCAAAAAAGGGGCCAAAAGCCCAAAACTACAATTCCTACAGATTTTGACTCCAGACAGCTCCTGTAGTCCGGCTCCACTTTAGGTCCCACCAGTACTGATGGGTTCAATTTGCAGTCCCGGGCCAAATGGTGGGGACAAACAAAACAGTCCTTGCTGCAAAGAAGGCAGGTTAGACAAATTACATTATCATTATCACACTAAATGATTTTCAGCAAATAGTTACATCTTTCAACAGAGCTCCCTCTCAGATTACTTATGACTGCAATCTAAGCATCTCTTAAAGAGACAATACACAGAGGCTATACAGGCACTCTCTGGCAATCACATTTAAACTTCTAAAACGCAGGACACCAACCTGGCAGTGAGCATTTAGGCAAGCTCAAGGAAGACTTTTCGGAAACTCCCATTTGTAGGTGGGGTTACAGTCAAATATTGGGGGATTTCTATATATTCCAAGATATATTATTTAGATGTGTATGAGGCCAACCATGGTTTGGCTTTAGATTAAACATATCTCAGAATATATCTAATATATTCACCGTAAGGGGCTTTAAGAGAGCTTGGGATGGCCACATGGGTCAGGTATCGGGAGTGGGAGAGGTGAGGGGAAAAGGAAGCCACTGGGATACGTAGGTTGTGGGAGGAAGTCCTAGCCTTCTGCTAGGCACCTTGGGCAGACTTGGTGGGCCAGGCGGTCCTTTTCTGCTGTCATGTTTCTATATTAAAAATATGTTCTGTTACCATACACACGTAGTAGAAATTACAGTCTAACATTATACTTACATATCCAAATAAAACATTTTCATTCTGGATGCCTTATATCATTACAAAGTAAATAAATAAACATACATATGTAACTATCTGTGTCAAAGCATACAATATATCTCATTGAATTCTACAAATATCTAGAATATATCAGGAAAAATGTGTCTACATTTGAAATATTTTGAGATATATTTAACATATTACCAAAACGTAGCTCTTTCCCATGATGGCCTGTAGGCACCTTCGTGACCTTTCACATCATGTTGACACAATACATCAACATCCCATTAAAATTACATAAAAGGTCAATGAATATTTGGACCCACCAAGAGAAATCCAAAAGGTTTGTGTTTTTCATTCGACAAACGTCAGCTGCTTTTGTGTTGTGCTCTGATGGCCAGTATAGGCTCTGCTCGGTTAGTGTTTTAGTTTTCTCAAGTGAATTATACGCTGTTACACTGTGGAAGCAAGAGTTCTGAGGAAAAGTGCTGACATGCTAAAGCTGGGTGCAGTGCAGTGCAGTGTCAGCATGGCTCAGATGGTAGCATAGATGCCTCAGGACCAGAAGTTTGTAGGTTCTAGTCCTACACCAGAACTTAGAGTCATACCCCAAACCCCAAAAAACATTGTGACCAACCAGTTGTAGTTTGGATCCGGGTCCTACACCCCTTTTAGTAGGATGTGTAGAGGTTATCTGCCTGATTATTGCTGACATTGTCTGGAAATCCTTGGAGAGGGGGGTCTTTCCTGATCCCCTTAAGGAGGCGGTAGTTCGACCACTCCTAAAAAACCTCCTTGGATCCAGACTGTCTAGCTAACTACCGGCCTATCTCTAACCTGCCTTTTGTTGGTAAGGTTATTGAGAAGGCGGTTGCGTTACAATTGGATGATCATCTTACAACTCACAATGTCTGTGATACTCTCCAATCTGGTTTTAGGAAGAAGCATAGCACGGAGACTGCCCTTTTCCGGGTGTTGAATGACCTCCTGATGGCTAGAGATCGAAAGGCATGTACCATTCTGGTCCTTCTCGATCTCTCTGCAGCATTTGACACTGTAGACCATGGTGTGCTGTTGGAGCGTCTGCGGATTTATTGCAGACTGTCTGGAACAGTCCTCAAATGGTTTCAGTCTTACCTCACAGACAGGTTTCAGAGGGTTACCACTGGAATTAATTCCTCTGGTGCTCACTCCCTGCCTTGTGGGGTACCCCAGGGTTCCATCTTAGCACCCATGTTGTTTGCAGTGTATATGCTGCCTTTAGGAGATATCATTAGGCGATACAGTTTGGGTTTTCACTGTTATGCAGATGATACTCAGCTGTATTTGTCCTTTCCGCCAGGGCAGGATGGTGCTCTCTCCGTGCTAGACAACTGCCTTACTGAAATCAGATTATGGATGAGTTCTAGCTGGCTGAGACTGAATCCTGATAAGACTGAGGTGTTGTAGTGGACCCGGTCATCCGGTGGCGGGTCTGTTAGCCAACCACCGGGCTTATTGCTCGGGTGGTATGTCAATACTTCTGGATCAGGTATGAAACCTGGGTGTTATTTTTGACGATGGTTGACCCAAAATCTCAGGTATCAGCCGTAGTCAAATCCTCTTTCTTTCATCTGAGAATATCGCCCGGTGAAACACCTGGTCCCACCGGTGATCTGCCAACGTTGGTCCATGCCTTTATCACTACCCGCCTTGATTACTGTAACTCCCTTTACCTAGGACTATCTGGGTTGATATCCATCACCTGCAGCTGGTGCAGAACGCGGCGGCAAGGCTTTTGACTGGGATCTCTAGATCCGCTTCATATTACGCCTGTGCTCCGCGAATCCGCACTGGCTGCCTGTTAGGTGGTGGATTACCTATAAGGTTGGTTACTAAACCTTTAAAGCCCCATATGATCAGGGACCCGCTACCTGAAAGATCTCCTGGTACGCTATTGCCCCCTCCGTCCTCTCCGCTCCGCCAACGAGGGATTGCTGGAGATTCCCAGGGTTCGATTAAAAACATCGGGATCTCGTGCCTTTGCTTTTTCAGCACCGACCCTGTGGAATTCTCTACCTCATTGGTTGAGAGAATGTCCAACCGTCGAGAAATTCAAAAAGGAGTTAAAGACATATTTATTTAGTTTAGCATATCCTAGTTATGGCTCTTAATTTATGATTATTTTAATCTATGTCTATATATGTATTTATTGTACAGCGCCTTGGTTCTGAAAGGCGCTTTATAAATAAAGATGATTTGATTTGAAATGTTGACACTCTGCTGAATGCTTGGGAGGTGGGAGTAGGGAATTTATGGTGAGAGTTTGTCTTTCTTTATATGAGATGTTAAACCAAGGTCCATCCCACCTGTCTCCATTAATGCCATTGTGGGTGTCCAGGTGGCACTTCCTCCATGGCTATGTTTTTGCTTTTTAACCAAGAGACACACTAAGCTGAAAGCTTGTTTACAGGTGCAACCTGGGAGCACAAGAAAGTTTTGTGACTTGCTCAGGGTCACACAGTATGCAAGTGGGGGTTGAGGGATTCAAACCCAGTTCTCCAGGTTTGCAGCTCAGAGCCTTAAACCACTGCACTATATTGTCTCCTGTTTGGGTGTTGGGTGGTGTTTGGGTGTTGATGAGTGAACAGCAGCTGCAGCATCCGGTGGTTACCAGACCTCTGTTGGTAGCGAGAGATTAATGAGCCTGGAACTGCATGATGCAGGATGGGGTGTGGCGACCACGTATCATGCATGGAAGAGTACATTTTGGCCTGCTGACATCAATGCAAATCTACTCTCTTGGGGAAACCTTTAGAGGACCCCTCCCCCCTTCAAGCCACACAGCATGAAGTCCGCAGCCCATCTCCACCAACCACCAGGGACTCCTAGAATGATCTACCAGAACTCTTGATATCTCAGTTTTCCCCTTGCTCCCAGGGGAACTTCACCATGGGTGCTAAGCCACAGGCCAACTACCTGGGTATGTAGGCCTGAGGGAAGAAGGCAGCTCAGGTGTGGGGGTGTGTGCTGTGAATGGGCAGATATAGGGTACATCCCCACTGGTGAGGAAGGAGAATAAACAGAGTTTAAAAAAAAATTAATAAAAGCAAATTCTTCAATGAATTTTCAACAAGCTCGTCATCGGAGAAGGGCATGCTTCTGCTCCAGTCAAAACTATTGGAATCTTTCTCCAAGTCTGATCAGAACCCTTTTTTTCCACTTGATCAGTTTACATATATTTGCATAACTGTTCTATACTAAGCACACATTTGCATCTGGAACACCACAAATGTTTTTTAAGGGAAGTTTCCTATTGGTTCTAAATTTTAGAACCAGATAGAACTGAAAGGGTTATTTTTTCCGGAACTAGGTTCTGCTCCCCTCCTAGGCCCAGGTATGTTGTACCTGAAGGGTCAGGTTGACCTCACGCCAATGCTTTTCCATTTCCCAATCTTGATGTGACTGAGTCTGAAACCCTATGCTTCATGCACAGAATTTTGTGGGATTAGTATGAAAAACACTCTTAATTGTTTTAAACGTGTTTACTAAATGCCCAGTGGGACACTGTATAGATCCAAGCTCTGATCCATTATTAATCAAATATTCAAATACAGATTGCACCCAGCTGCATGGAGAGACATAATTCTCGTGCTTTGATCATAATTAATCTTTTTCCTCCTCCCTTCCCCCAGCCGGGCTCTTACGAATATCTTTCTGCTTTAATAGCTCCCCTGAGAGGCCTCGCTCTAAATGAGGTGTAAAAATCTGAGCTGCACAAAAAAATAGCATGTGGTTCCGATCAATATTGCCCTCCACCTGCATTGATTAACAACAATATTCTTCATTTATTAGATATGAAGCTGGCTTTTTCCTGGGCCCGCATCTCTCTACACGTCAGCGAGCTGTTGTTCTATTTGTTTACAACAGAGGTTAAAATTAATTCAGTAGGGGTGGGGGGAATGTTGCTTTGGGAATCAGACCTCCCCAGGTATGAAGATTTATCCAGAACCCAAATTCATCAGAACTCTGGGATGCTGGGTTTGGCATCAGGAGTCTGTCTGATTTTTTGCATTGTTAGGTGCGGCATGTTTGTAAATACATTCCCACCCTTGACCCAAGTCATGCTGGTTTCTCTTTATTTATTCATTTAATGAAATGCTTGTCTCTAATTGAAGTGTGTTTGTTACCCATCGGAATACTTTGAAAACACAGTATAGGTAATTAGCTCATATTGTATAGATTTTCTGTATTTATGCAATGGTAGTGTAAATAACAAAATATAAGGAATAGTGTATGGGTGACCATACACAACAAGCCTGTGTTTCATGAGGGTTGAGATAACAGCATATGAACTCAGAGCAAAGCTGAGAGGTCCATGCTGGTATCTCAACCCAAGAAGGAATCACAAGGTGAGTTTTATATATATGGTCACCAATATTTTATTTTTATAGTGTATGGTTTTAAAAATGAAGATTCCCCACCACCTAAGACAGCTGTCAAGTCCGTGCAGCAAAGCAAAACAAATAGTAATTTTCATTTCTCTTGTATGATTTAGCATCAGATCACTGCATAACCTGAGACCAGCAATAAAAACTGCAAGTTGGAAAGTGTTTTTGCTTGTCTGTCTGTGTTTCCTCTCTGCTACTGACAGTAGGTTTAGTTTTGAACAGCAATGTTTTCACACTGAGGTGCTCTTCAGAAAGTGAAGGCGGTCGGTGGGAGTGAGCATGAGGAGCACAGCTGCAGTTGATGGTCAAACATGCACAACTTTGAATGTGCAGAGCAACATTTAGAACGTGCACAACAACTTTGAGTGGCTATCGATTTACATGCACATTAAGCCCCAACCATATACTATTATAGAGGATACTGCATGGGCAACTATGAATACAGTGTGTTCTGCTCCCATGTTCTGATTCCCTGACCTTGAGACCAACGCCGAGAGGTCCATGGGAATCAAAACCCTGAGGTGGCAGAACACACTGGTTATGCATAAAGTTGCTCATCCTGTATTTTTATAGTGTATGGTAATATGTGAAATGTGCATGCAGTGGTTGTTTCACTTTCAAAACTAAACTGACTTGTGAAGTCTAAAGAGGTTTCAGAATACTATTGTACCTCAGAAGGGTTGTCACATTCCATGACTTTTAGGTCATGTACATACTATGTTTTTAAAAACGTTTTAAGCAGTGTAAAACATTTTAAAAAGCCAAAACACTGTGTGTGTCCACACCTAACATGGTTTGAAACCATGTTTAAAAAACGTACTTAAACCCTGCAAGGGACCTTGTCTTAACACCTATTTTAAACATGGTTTCAAACCCAAAACGTTTGATCTTGTGGCATGGACCGGCAATCCCATGCAGTTGAATGAAAACCATGCCACAATGTCGTACTGAAAACCGTTACCAGCTGTGCTATCCAGATGCAACTTTACCATGCTACAGCACGGTGAATGGCAGTGCAGATGGACAACCATATGAGTTTAAACCGCTTCTAAAACGGTTTCAAAACGCAGTATAATGTGTACAGGGCCTTAAAGAGCCACTGACACCTCAAGAAGAACTTTGAAAAACAATATTTGGACACAAAGCAGCTTATATTTTTCATTAGCTCTAAATTTCTTATTCACATTACTTATTACTGTGGTCATACGCATTAAAACAGAATAGTTGTTCCTTGAGGGCTCATCAGCTCGTAGTGTTTCTTCACAACCACGTCATAATACCCTGCTCGTGACATCACAGTTATTCCCACAGCAACAGACTGTGATGTCACAACAGAGCATTATGATTTCAAGTAGGGACTCACCTATGGCAGTAGATGAACTCTGAAGGATAAACATCTTGTTTTTGTGGGAATTTCATTAGTAATAAATAATGACGTGGAGATATCTGTAGAAGATACATAAAATACAAGCTGAATTGTGTCTAAATATTATGTTTTCCAAAGTTTTATCAAAGGTGTCAACTACTCTTTAAACTGTGGTACAACAGCATTTAGGGTGGAATTCGATGCAAAATAATGCTCTACTATATACAATATCAACGTTATTTTTGCTTTACAGACACCTACCGGGACGATATCATGGTGTTCTCACTCTGGCTGGATGACAAAGCCAATAGTCTCGCTGTATATCCTTCAAAATAGAAGTCTGATATCATTTCTCAGAAAGTTCTGCTTATAGAACTTTAATTGTAACTAGGGTTGGTCAGAATCCATACCGACATAAAGGAATATCTTGGACTCGCGTTATTTATTTTTTTTTATTCAGAATTTTAGTATTGAGGACCAAAAATCTGAATTCCAAAAATACTTGTCGGATGTGAAATGGAAATCTGATTGCAAGATTCCACATCCTAAGACCTCCCCACCCTGTGAAAATCTCCTCACCCGTGTCCCCTTACCTTCATGGCTACTGGGCCTGGGGTCCATGGAGGCAGTCCAGGGACAACTGCTTCAGTGAAGTAGTCCAACAAGACATCTAGAGTCGACATTTCCACCTCTTGTAATCCACGTAATCCTGACCAACTGACCCAGCCACCCCCCATCTCCCTCTGTCCAATTCAGTGTGAGTTGTTAATGCACCATCCACTATTTCACTCCAGCGTAAGTCCATTTTGCAATAGCATCATTACCCCTCTTTCACCAACCCCCGACCGGCAGCAAAAACTAGTCTGTATGCCCCTCCCCCCAATCCTTGATCCCCAGTCCCTGGTCCCAGCCCAACTGGAAAATAAGTACTGTGCCGACGGAGTCACCAACTCCAAGTGCACACTGCCCCTCACTGTCCCCTGCCTGCTGCCTGCCACCAGCTCTCTCAGCTCAGCTTAGGTTTCCTAACCCACAACACCCCAGAAGAATGAGGTTTTGACCTGGGGGAGCCATCCCAAGAAGCTCTGGCTAGCCACCACCAGATGCAGTTAGTAAGACATCTGGTGGTTGCTAACCCCAGGCCTTTCTTTAGGTTGACCATCACCAAGTCAGACAATGCTGATGTTTGGAGTTGTTGGCAGGTTAAGCACCTGAGCCAAGAGAGTTGGGCTGGGGAGCAGGGTGGGGACAGTGAGAACTGTGGCACTCAGGAGTCCGCTTGATGGAAGTTGACAGCTCAGTCAGACTGGCATAGTGCTTTTTATCAACTTGGTTGGGGTCAGGACTGGGACTGAGGATGGGCGGGTGTATACAGATTTTAGTTTTGCTACCTATTGGGGTTTGTGCAAAGGGGGATGAAGTTGCTAAAACAGACATATTCTAGAGTAGAATGGGGTAGAGGGATTTTTCACAGGGTGGGAGGTGTTGGTGGGTTAGGGGTTCTGAAATGGGAGACTTCAACATGCCAGATACAGATTGGTCAATACCAGCAGGAACATCTGCCAGAACTAGACACATGGTAGATTCCTGCAGGAGGGCCTCAAACAACTGGTACAACAACCCACAAGAGACAGGGCTATCCCTAGATCTAGTACTGACTAACAGGAAGGGATCACAGATCTCCAGGTAGAAGGTCACCTCGGGGCCAGTGACCATCACATGGTATGGTTCAATTTGGCCACTACATCTAAATCATCCCATTCCAAGGCAAAATATGGGACTTCAGAGGAGCTGACTTTGATAAGATGGCCAACAGAGTTAAGCTAGCCTGGCAAAAAGAAACACAGGTGAGGGTGCAGGCAAAGTGGGCAAGTATTAAGGATGCACACTGAAGAAACATACAATGTGTTAGAAAAGGAAGTGCAAAAGAAGAAGGAAACCACTTTGGTTCTCAGATACAGTAGCAGAAAAGGTCAGAGCCAAAAGGCTGGCCTTCAGGAAATATAAGGGAACACAGCAGGATGAAGATAGGGAGGCATACCAAACTGCCCTAAGTGAAGCAGGGAAGGCAGTAAGGCAGGCAAAGTCCCAAACTGAGGAAACACTAGCACAAACAGTAAAAGAAGGTGACAAGACTTTCTATAGATACATTAGTGAAAGGAGAAAGTCCAGAGGGGGTATTGCTAAGCTCAAAGGAGAAAAGGGGGGTGTGAGGAGGAGGACCCTGTAAAAGCATCTATCCTAAATAGATACTTTTGCTCAGTATTTACTGAAAAGAAGGTAGGGCAGGGCCCACAGCTCAGCACCATGGACACAGGGGGGAGAGAGGTGAGCACTACTCCCTTCACAAAAGAAAGGGTCCTACAAGAGCTCGCTAAGCTCAGGGTGGACAAGGCAATGGGACCTGATGGCATACATCCCAGGGTACTTAAAGAGCTATGGGTGGAACTAGCAGAGCCATTAGCAGAACTGTTTAGTGAGTCTCTGAGCACAGGAGAGGTTCCAGAAGACTGGAGAAGGGTTTATATGATCCCGCCTCCACAAGAGTGGTAGCAGGAGGAGGCAGGGAACTGCAGACCAGTCAGTCTTACCTCAGTAGTGGGCAAGATTATGGAGGCACTCCTTAAGGAAAGGATAGTGCAACAGCTGGAATCCATTAGGGGCACAGGATCCGAGACAGCATTGGTTTACAAAAGGAAAGTCCTGTCAAACTAATCTCATAGATTTCTTTGACTGGGTAACCAGAGTGGTGGACCAAGGGGGAGCAGTTGATGTCGTCTGCCTTGACTTCAGCAAAGCTTTCGACACTGTTCCACATAGAAGATTGATAAATAAGCTGGGGTAGGCTCAGGGGTCAGAAGTTGGTCAACTGGTGGTAAACTGGTTGACGGGCAGAAAACCGTAGGGAGGGTGGGTAAATGGTATACAGTCAGATGAGATGCAAGTCACAAGTGGGGTACCCTAGGGAACAGTCCGGGGCCAGTCCTCTTCAATATCTTCATTAGTGACATTGCAGATGGACTAGAGGGTAAGCTTGTCTGTTTGCAGATGACACCAAGATCTGCAACAGAGTAGATGATCCAGATGGGGTGGGCAGAATGAGAAGAGATCTGGATAAACTAGCAAAATGGTCAGAAGAATGGCAACTGGGATTTAATGCAAAGAAGTGCAAGATCATGTACATAGGGAAGAGAAACCCTGAAGCCACCTATAGGCTGGGAGGGGAGTTGCTGGCAATCACAAGGGAAGAAAGAGACTTGGGCATCATCATCACCACCGATGACCTGATGAGGGAGAGGGAGAGAGAGAGAGAGAATTCATACAGACATAATAATAATATAAATCTTTATTTTTATGGCACCTTTCAAAAACCAAGGTGCCTAACAACAATTTAAAACAACACATCAAACATCTCAGCATCCTAAAAATATAAAACAGCTGATACAATTAAAAAAATAAATAAGTCACCAAATGCCTGGTACCACAAATATGTTTTTAGGGCCTGTTTAAATCCCTCCATGGTCGTGCACTCCCATAACTGATGGGTTAGAGAATTCCAAAGGGTTGGGGCTGCATGCATGAATGTCCGGGCCCCAGAAGATTTCAAACACACCTAGGAATTCTAGCAACCTCGTCAGCTGAACGGAGCGATCGCCAGGGTGGTAAGGAACCAGGAGCTCATTCAAGTAGTCCAGGCCCTGTCCATGTAGAGCTTTAAAAGTCAAAAGACCAACTTTAAAGGTGATCCCCCACTGTACTGGCAGCCAGTGAAGTACACGCAGCACCAGCGAAATATGACAGGACTGGGAAGTTCCTGTCAAAAGCCGGGTCGCTGTGTTCTGCACTAGCTGCAAGCAGTGGATTTCCACCCCAGGTAGCCTTAGGTAGAGAGAATTGCAATAATCCAAGCGTGAGGACACAAAGGCATGGACCAGCGTAGGAAGTTCGCCGGACGGAACTAGATGCTTAATCCTGGAGATATTCCTCAGATGGTAAAAAGAGGGCAGAGAGACACACTGAGACAGTGTTTAATTGAAACTTGCTGCTCTCTCCTCTGTGTGTGTGTCTCTCTCTCTCTCTCTCTCTCTCTCTCTCTTCTCTGTCTTGAGTTGCTGTACATAGCAATCAGTTGGGACAGAGAGGGGTTTTGCAGCACTTGGGGATGAAAGAGAGACAGACAGTGGCTGTCCGGTAAGCAGTGTGCGATCTGATCAGAGAAGCAGGGGGGATTACAAAGAAGCATGTCTGTACCTGTTGCCATGTATGTTATGAACAGAAAATGTCTGAAATCATAGTAATACTCTTTTCTGACATTTCTGTGTTCATAACATAACTGAAATATCAGTAATTGTTGGGGACTATTTGACACCTCGGCAGGATATAATCACATTTCTTGTCTTGTCAGTGTTATTTAACAGTTTGTCTTCATTATTTTTGTTTGTTCAAAGACCCCATGTTATAATTGTAATAGTCCACCCAGGGTATGGGGATATTAAAGGATTAATCAACACACCGGGTGCTGTGAGGACACTCAGCATGCGTCCTCATGCCTCACAACACACTCAAGGTGTTGATTATTCCCCAATAACCCCATATCCTGTCATGGGTTATTGCTTAGGTGTCAAGTCCTGAGTCACTCTGCTGTCTGGAGTTGGCATACTGTTTCTAGGAATGCCTTTGGCCTACATGAATGCTGTTTTGAGGGCACTGAACAAGTATTCTCAATCAAGGAATCTTTTAGTAGGATCTTCCACTAGCACCTCAATCCAGTTATAGCCAAACAATTTCTGCAGACTCTGATAAATTTCCACCAATGTAACCCCTCACATGACATTCAGTGGCATTGGCCATGTTTCTGCCAAGCCCCGGGGTGGACCCCATATTCAGCTGCTACTTCAATAAGATTCCAGATGGATTTTCTCGCTAAGGTCACTCCGTTCAAGTGATCTAAATGACCACATTGTTTGATACCTTTTTTATAAATAACAGTTCATATTTGCCTTGTGACTGAAATCCATGTGCGATATAAAGGTTTTCTCTCTGTTTAATTAAACTTATTATCTTTGTTCTCCTTTACGGATACTGTTCTGGATCACTATTGCCGCTTTTTTCCCATTTTGTGTCTGATGAAATGAATTCACAACTGAATTATATATTTTTAAATATCAATCGTGAAATGTTCAACCTGGATCAGCTTAGACATGGGTATATTTGATTTATATCATCCTGTGCCTACATTCTAAGTTCATTCAGTAGTTTTCACTAGTTTTTTTTTTCCTTTGTTAACTTAATTTAGTTTTCATCATAATCCTTTTATTTTGGAAGCGGGTCACGCTAGCATTGTTCATAAGTTCAGATAGCGCTGTATTATGGAACCATATGTAAGGGGTTCAATTGTTTGGCTGCATCTTTGACATTTAGCTACCACAGGTGTCATAAGATATAGAATCCCTTTTACGTGAGCACGTACCTTAAATTAATTTTTTATTTATTTTTTCTGGCTGGTCCCTTGGTTAGTTACTTTGCTCCTGACATTCTGTTATGGTGTCATGACTCCACTACACTAGTTAATGCAGCCAGACTTTGAACTCCCCACCCGCGATGAAGCGTCATGATACAGAGGTGAAGGGCTGGGGGTTTTGTTACCATGCTCTGGTACCTTGAGGTACTAGTAAACCTCTTGGCATACCACTCATAACTCTTGACTGATTTCCTGCTCTTGTGTGCGTTGCACCCTTGTTCCTTTGTTGCTGTTTCCTTAGCATGGAAGTTGGGTGTGTATGTCGACCTTGATGCCACTTACCAATAGCCACCTCCAACAGGCCAGGCCAGACTGTGCTGGTGCTTACATCCCCTTCTGCTGCCTGCTACACTCCATTATTGCTGCTCTACCAACTGTGATGTAGGCAATTTTGTCCATATTGGTTCTGTGGGAGGTGTTGCCGTTTCTTGTATGGTAAGGTTAAGGAGTGGGACAGGGCCGTGCCAATCTCTCTGCATCCTCATCCTATTAACTGTGTACACAGAACAGCTCACCCCTCCATGCCCCCATTGTCTGCAGTGCTCCACTGTGGCTTGCAATAGGTGTGCAGTCAGTCCCTCTCTCGTTTCTTGTCATGCTAGTTTGGTGCCTTTTTTGTTTTTAGTCCAGCTCCACTCTTTTTCTGGACCACAGCCCCTTCTTCCATGATAAAATACAGAATTTCACTCAACAGATACATTTAAAGTAACACTTTCAACCCACTGTGCCTGTAAGGCCACGTCACGTTCCACTGGCCACTAGTACTGTGCATTTTTTTTTTATTCCGATTGAATGAATTCTGCAGAGTTTCTGAAAATTCTGCCTAATTCCATAGGATTCCATCAGCAGAGGAATTTCAAAATTTCAAAAAGCAGAATGTTTTTCAACTGAAAATTCCTTTCCTGCAATCTGTAGAAAATTATTACATGGCTTACATAATCCATGGAAAGTTATTCCGTGGTTTACATAGAAATTATTTTTTGACTTCTGCAGAATTCAAAAGAAATTCCTAAAGCATTTTGGAAGCAGATTCTGTATGTATTCAGCTGTCCAAATTTCCATTCCACACAGTTTCACTGGCTGGCTACCCCATCTGGGCATTGCTCCAGCAACTTCCAAGCTCAAACACCAGACAATTCCAAGAAGGGCAGAACCTGAGAGGGTCCATATGTATCTAGAGCCAGCTTGCATTTTGGAGTCTTGCTGTCTTGTCCCAACACTGGCCTGCCCCTGCCATCCTTGCAAGAGGAAGGCTAACATTCGGGGGGCCTTTGACATTGGACTGCTCGTTTCACCTGCCCAAGCAGCTTCTATTGGAGACAGGACCAGGACTCCCCCCATCCCCCGCCCCCACCCCCAGTGTTCCTGAGACTCACTCAGGCCACTGCAGGAGTCAGCCCACAGTCCAAAGCCAAATCTCCTACATGATGTTTCGGGTGTTCTAATTGCATAATAGACTCGACTGAATACATTTAACCAATAGAACAGTGGAGCCCCATTTGGTATGGATTTTTTTCTGTTGTTCTTCTAAAGGCAGAGAATTTACGTGCAGACATTTGTAGTATTAAACTGTAACTAGAGCTGTGCAGAACAGAAACATAGACTGTGTCGGCAGAAAAGGACCGTAGTCCCATCTAATCTGGCCCTATTTTCCTGCCTAACACTCATACTGTGGACCTCACTTGGTCACATGTGCCCTCCCTTACCTCTGCTTATTATACCCATGTGCCTATTCCACGATGTTTGAAGCCCCCACTATTTTCGCCACTACCACCTCTTTTGGCAGGCTGTTCCAGGTGTCCACCACCCTTTCTGTGATGAACTATTTCCTCACATCCTCTTAAACCCCTACCCCCCCAAGCTCGTAGTACTTCCCATGTTCTGGTGCTCTCCTCTGAAAGAGACCCTCCTGCACCTTGTTCTCCCCGAGGTACTTATAGGTCTCAGTCAATCATGTCCCCTCTAATGTGAAATTCCAGTCGCCAAATTCATGCGGAATTTAAATTTCGTTTCCAAAATCCTTTTCAGAATTTTTTTTTTTTTTAATGCAATGGAATTACAAAAGCATTTCTATTTAAACCATGGAATAATATGCCCCGGTTTGCATAATTATTTAGGAAGAATCCATGGTTTAACGTAACCTATACCATGGATTGTTAATTCACAGTTTTAAAAAATGCCACTTTCAAAAATTTCAGAATTCCACTTCTGGGCAAATTCCACAGAATTAGGTGGAATTTCTGAAAGTCTGCAGAATCTCAGCGAAAATGGAATTTGAAAAAACGCAGCTCTAAAATAGGGAAATAGGGGTGGAAGAAGAACCCCACTAAAAATGAGATGTTGCACTTGAGCCAGGCTATCCTGGGGAAATAAACTGAAACAGCAACAACCCCTAATTTGTTGGTGAGTTACTACCACTGAAATTCAGGAGGGACAGTGGCAGGCCCTGATGTGTTTCTTTTGATAATTTTTTTCCTGTTTTATTCCCTTTAGTCCCCACACCCCACCCAGATGATCAGGACCACCACTGCTGCAGTCTTCCTCCAGCTGGGGAGGGCGGGCGAATGACAGCATTTATGCCAGAACCAGTACTATCCCTTGTTCTGCCTGCAGGAGGACTGCAAGTCCCTGAGAGCTGAGGGCCTCATCTTTGCAGCATTCCTGACCTCAGGCAGGCTAAGCGTGGGATTCTGGGATGCAAGTGAATCTCAAGAAGCTGGTCATTTCTGAGGGATTAACAACGGTTAAGAAATGGGTGGCCCAGGCTGCAGCAACGGGCCACCTCCCTCCAGTCAGTCATTAATCCAAGGCAATGACCAGGTTGTTATTGCAATTATACTGTAAGTCTGATCGCAATAACAACTTTAGTTTTTGCTGCTCTTTTTACTTACTTTCAGGTTTTCAGTGGAGTTGCGTGAGTTGTGCGTGCCACACAGCGTCAGCTGGCAGCCCATTCGGTCATTTCTAAGCCACTGATGACCAATCCAGAAGTCAATCAGGAGCCTTGCTAGGCTTATGAATATTTAATTGGACTTAAAAATAAAATGAAGGGGCTGGCCCAGTGGTGCTGAGGGTTGAGGCGCTTGACGCCACACCTCATGCCACGCCGGCGACCCGGGTTCGGGAACGAGCCTGGGCCATCGGAGTCGGCAGGGGAGGGAGAGGATCGTGCATCTGATGGACTACTCTCCTCTCTTGGGGTGATATCTGGGGCTTGCTCAGTACAGCAGGGACCTCTGGTGGAGACCAGAGGTACCACTAATGCTGGGCTGTACAAAGGGGCAGAGTGGCGGCAGATGTCAGCGACCAAGTTTGTGCAGACGTCATTGCATGTCTGCCGCCTGGGGGAAACTACACAAGAAAATCCCCGTCCTTGGGGATAGACGGGCACCTTTGCCCCACCAGGCCACACTCCCCGACTATTGGGCACTCCTCTCCAGGGCCCGATCACCCAGCCCAGCACACTAAATTATAGATAGAGTGCCTGGGTGAATAGGGTGGCCTCACCCTCGGGAGGGGTTCACAGCTGGGGTCCATCGGGCTGGTGCGAGGAGAGGAGGTGTCTCAGGTGGGATGTAGAGCCTGGAGGTGGTGAAGGCCGGAGAGAATTCTCAAGTAACGGTGCACAAATAGAGTTCAAAAAAATAAAATAAAATGAAACCTAATGGCCCAGCTGTGAAGATGACTGGCAATCAGGAGAGGACTCTGTTTGTCACATTGAGAGGTAGGCTGAGTCACAGGCACTGCTGGAGGGCAGCGTGCTTCTGTCAGGAGTGCAGACAATGGGTTCTGGCATACAATGACCTGTGCTGGTGGTCCAGGGAGCTTGCCTCCTCCTGCAGGGAACATGTTGCAATATCGAGGTTACATGTTGTGCATGCCAGTGGGCTGGAGGGCATCCATAAGCTGTTTAGCCATCCTTCCCTGGCCAGCTCCCCAATAACCCAGGCTCATTTTCGAACCCGGTTATCGGGCATCATGAGCGGCACACTATCAATGTGCAATGGGCCGTCCTATTTACAGTATTCATTTTAAATCTGTTTTATCAGGTAAACGAGCAGAGCCCAGGAATAATTACAGGCAATAATCTAGGTATGCAGTCTGGCAATTGCGTTCTCCCACTCCCCTCAAGGAAAACCACTGCTGGCGAGCTGCCTTCTCCTTCTGTTTCCCCAAATTATGGGGTTCTCTTCCTCTCACCATCCACTCTGCCCCTACCCACCACTCACTCACTCCTCTCTTCCATGTCTTCACTACTAACTCCTGTAGTTGTCTGTGATCCCCTCGTTCACCCTGCCCAACTGACATTTGCTCTGACCCTGAACTCACTATAAATGCTGGAATTCTCCAGCACTTGTATTATAGCATAAAGTGAAATTTGTTTGTTTTTTAAGCATGGAATTCCATACCTTTTAAGAAGTCATTCTTGTGCAGTGGTGACATTACTGCAGCAGAATGATTTTCATTCTGCTGCAGTATGGACAGCATAAGACAATGAGCTGCCAATCAGCTGATTGGCAGATGTGTTACTACTGTGGCACTGTAGTGAAGTGTATGGTGAGTAGCGCTTTCAAAAAACTAAAATCAAAGTGGTCAAAATGGAAAAAAGGACTTGTACTGTGTTTTTTATTCCATACATTATATAAAATAGTGTATGGACCCCCCATACACAACAAGGCTATTCTTTCACCTCGTGGTTACCAGGCTGACAGAGGGACCTCGAGAGCAAATTGTCTGGTAAACCACTCAGTGAAAGAATATCCTTGTTGTGTATAGGGGGCTTCCATACATTATTCTATGTGTTATGTATTTTGCTTCAGGAAATCTTTGTCTTTGCACTATTATTCATGATAACTATCCACCTAGTATTGTATTACTGCTCTTCATGTTCCTCATGGTCCTCCCTTCCCCCAAGACACATCTGGAAATCAGCTGTTACCAGCTCAGTATGTCTTTCCTTGTGAAACTCTTGAAATAAAGAGATAATTATGCACTAAGGCCAGCCCATAGGCGCAGTGTGTTGCACCAGGTTCAGAAACTAATTTGGGTCACTGCATGAGGAGGCAGGCCAGGCTGATAGGTAGTGGAAGGGTCTGAAAAGAGGTAGGGCCAAGATGTAAGCAGTAAACTCTCCCCCTCAGTTTAGTGGGTTCACCCACACCTTTATTTTGTCCTCAGTCAAATTTGTAATATGTGCAGTAACACCTCCAACCACCACAACCAACTGAGAGCATCACCTTGTGCCTAGTTCCTTGATGCCCCCCCAAGGCCTGGCTGTTCATTTTCATTTTCAAGTTTGACCAATGTGCCTTAACCCAGTGGGCCATGACCCTAGCCCACCTTCCACTAACACTATCAGTGCCTTCTCCTTCCAAACATTTCTGACATCTGGCACAGTCCTCCTTAGCTGTATATTACCATGACTGCAAAACTGATAGGGCCAGGCCCTACCAAATATGAAAGTGGTAGGGCCATGGCGATAGTGCCCCCCCCCTTCGTTCTGGCAGCTATGGCTGATGTAACTGCTGTGCAGCAGTGCTCCACAGCAGGGGAGAATTGGTGGCAATGTTCTGGTGCAGCAGCGACTTCTGTGGTTGGGCCAGGGAGCTTGCTCATGCCACAGGGATGCTGTGATATACGAGACTAACGGAGGGGCTGCCCATGCCATGGAGGGTGGGATGGAGGGACTTCAGGTGGGGAGAACAAATAGGGGAAAAAGATGACTGAAAAAGACCTACACACTGCGCCATCTAAATGACGGACACCCGCGTCCTTGGGCCCTGCTCTGTGTGGATCCCCACCAGCTCCCACTGTGGGGGAAGCAGCAGAATGGGCCAAGGGTTCGCTGGCAGTACAAGACCTGAAAATGAAGGAGCAGGTGTTGGCTCGGAGGAGCCAAACGGCTAAGTGAAAGAAAAAAATAGTTAGGGTGTGCAGAATAATTGTAAGTTACGAAACACATAATTAACAGCAGGCATACAGAGGTGTATTTAAAAACTTCAAGTGAACATAATCAGCATAGTAACACAATCAAGTTTGCAACCTATCAAATGTCTAACTATAAAAATAATGCATCAAAAATGGGAAAGTGTCTAAAAAGGGTCACTGGTTTCCCCTCTAATCAATTAATCAAACAAACTTTATTTAACCAGGCATAGACACCATTGAGCAAGC
Organism: Neoceratodus forsteri; assembly: GCA_016271365.2. NCBI lineage: Eukaryota > Metazoa > Chordata > Ceratodontiformes > Ceratodontidae > Neoceratodus > Neoceratodus forsteri. The sequence goes on along the minus strand of JADMNL010000031.1, from coordinate 91,761,469 downwards.
TCATTTTCAAGGTGGTCCTGAACATCAAACAGGTTACAGGCATGGATAAACAAAAACACAAAAGTACATGTGAAAGATCAGTTGGGCCATAATATATTAGATAATAATATTACAAACAGTTAGAACAGACACAAAAGCCATTATACATGTATGCGATAAATCAGGCCAAAATAGAGAAAGAGAGGGAGACAGAGATAGAGAGAGAAGGGAGGATACACAAAAGCCATTATACATGTGCGAGAATTGTCTGGCCAGAAAATTCCAAAACTGCGTAGTTAAATGCAGGTAAGTCAGCACTAAAATGGAAGCAGAGGAGGCAAAAGATTGGCTCCTCATATTTACTGGCTTGTGAAGGCCTGTGCCATGCCCTGTATGGTAGGCAGGGGTATTCAGTTGTAGAACTGGGGGAGAGGGGGAGAGAGAGAGAGAGAGAGCCAGAACGAACAAGGGTACCCCCTTTTGGGTGAACTGAACGTAACTAAGTGTCAGAGTATTCGCAAGAAGTATCAGAGATTAAGGGAACTTGGTCACCTAATGCTGTCCATTCTGTTCATTTAGGGGCTGGAAGTATAGTTTAGAGGTTAGAGTAATGAGTTGTGAATGAGCTTGGTACATCCAGCAGACCTGGGTTTGATTCCCATAACCTCCACTTGTACTGCATTACCCTGAGCAAGCCACTTAACCTCCCCTGTGCTCCTGCATTGCCCCTGAAAACAGGCATTCTGTTTGGTGGGCCTTACCTGGTTACCAAAGAATAAAAACAAAAATACCTACAGCTGCTCAGTGTACCAACTGCCGTCCTGACTTATGTAATTGGCCACACAGTAATGTTCCTGCCAACATTAGTGCATGCTTTCTTGGATTATTGGATTACTGCAATGTCCTTATACCTAGGGTTATCTGTGAGGTGGGTCACCTTCGGCTAGTGCAGAATGTGTTGCGTGAGCTGCATTGGCTGCCAGTTTGGTGGTGCATCAAGTTTCAAGCTGTGCTTGTTAACGCACAAGGCCCTGGCCAAGGCATGCTTTCTCTATGTTCCCAGGTCCAGATTCAAATCTTCCAGGGGCCGTGCTTTTGGTCCTACTGCAGTGTTGATATGGAACACACTTCCCGTTGACATCCCCCCGTGGACATTTTTAAGCTTTGTCTGAAAATGTATGCATTTAATTCTAGCTATTTCTGGGTGACTTTTAAATGTTTTTATTCTGTTCCTCCATTGTATTAGTTGCTTGTACCTTACTATGCTACTTGAATAAGGCACCCAGAGCCCCCTGGGATGGGATGCCAAAAAGTAAATGTGCCCTGCCTTCCTGTTCCATCCAGCCTGCTCTGGAGAAACATGAAGTATGACTGCCTATTCCTGTCCTCAGTACCCAATCGTTCAGGTTATGGAAGTGACTCATGTTTTAGGCAAGCTTTGATTATTGGTCTGGGTGTTGGGAAAGGTGCAAACTCATTATAATAATTGATAAGTCTTGGCTGTGCAGCTGCACTAGGCAGGAGAGGCAGGATCAATCAGAAATGCAGGGGCTATTTGCAGGCTCAAGTCCTTGCTCTGTTTCGTTAATCAGTGTGGGAGTGAGGGGGGTGATCGGCCCATTCCTTATTCACAACTAAACTCTAAAAGAGAGAGAGTCTGTTAGAAATCAGAACTACCCACTACCAGATCTGAAAGCTTTATCTCAAACCCGGATGAATCAGAACATCCGGGATGCTGTGCTTCAAAACTGAAGCCCTTTTTTTTTCACGTTGTCATCCTGGCATAGCTAGTACTCACATACAGTATATGAAAGGCAGTGTGCTCCAGTGGTTAGACCACTGACTTGGTAATTGGGAGGTCAGTGGTTCAAACCTCACTAGAGAAAGTGCTTGTCTTGTTAGGCTTCTTTTGATGGGGAACACTCAGCACAAAGGGCCTGATGTGCACTTTGTGTGCAGAAACATCTTGGTTTGCTTACTGTTTATTGTAGTGTAGTAGATTGTATCAGACTAATTTTGCTTAGTTCTAGGCTAACATCATCTGTTAGTACAAACCCCAGAATCCCTTGCAGTTGGCGTCAGAGTAGTAGGTAGTGAGAGGAGATTCAGTAGCCTGCAGTGCATGTTAGAGCTTTTATAATCTCAGATCAGCTGTTTTCTGGCCCTGCTTTTCTCCCAGGGCTAAGTACAGTCCTCTGTGACTGTACTTAGCCCCAGAACAACAGTGGGACCAGCAAACAAAAGATCAGAGCCTTTATAAACTCTAATATACGCCGCAGGCTATTGAATCTGCTACTGCTGCAGTACTGCTCTGATTTGCCTAGAACTAAGCAAAGATAGTCCGATACAATCTGTTATACTGCAGTAAACAGGAAGTAAACCAAAATGTTTTTGCCCACAAAGTGCGCATTGGGACCCACTCCTCACTTGAGTGTGGGACCCTTTGTGCTGACTGTTCAGCACTGAATGAAGGAGTCATTGGCTGGTAAGAAATTCAAAGTTTTTATTGCCGGTCACAACCTGTCACAATCTGCCTCACAGTTTTACCTCTCTGGCGTTACTCAACTTTCCCTTCCTTAACTTGGAAGCTCCTCCTTCAGCTACTCTGCTGTCAATCACAGTACAATAGCAGCAGTACAGACTAATGCCACAGTGCTCTCTTTGTGAGCTTGGGCAAGTCGCTTAACCTCCCAGCGCTACAGTCAACCCAGCTGTGGAAATGTTTTGGGGCAGGACCCCACTGGAAATGATTATGGCCATTGTTGTGCATGGATTTCTTTCTGAACTAAAAAACTTATACCACAGTTCAATTCATCTCGGGTTCTAATAACATCAGGGACTTCTCAAGCTTTGCTCTAGAGGTCCTTATGATGTTAACAGAACCATTCAGCAGAAACACAGCTTTGTTATACATAGTTGCCTATGCATTATTCTGTACATTATTCAAGCTTCGCTCTCGAAGTTTCAATGATGTCATAAGAACCCATCGATGGAAACACAGCCTTGTTATACGTGGTTGCCTATGCATTTTTCTATACATAGTGTATGGTTAGGGCTTATTCTACATAGGAAATGGTGGCTTTCAAATTCTTGTTGTGGGACGTTCAAAGGTCAAAAAATTTGTTGTACTATCGTTCTGACGTCACATCAGTGGTACAACAACTTTTTTGCCTTGTCCTGCCACCTGATTGGGCCACTCAACGTGGTCTGATGATAAAAATATAATCGTGCCGGGCAGTGGACCCTCCACATTTTGACATGAAGAGCCTCACACGGCTCCGTGTCACAAAAGTGAATTGCTGTTATTATTTTTTTTAAATTGAATTTTAAAAACAAATTGTTCTGAGCTAGTGGCAGTGGGGTGAAGCTGAACTGAGTTGGAGCAGGAGAAGCAGGAGCGGGAGCAGCACAAGATAACCAAGATAACCATTAACTGAAATAAAAAACACAGGAAAGACCCAAGCCAGGAACCATACACTACCTAAAATAGTGGATGGTTAACTATCCACAACTAAGGCTGTGTTTCCATCTCATTTGTTGATGACGTCATGGAGACCTTTCGAGCTTAGCTCTCGAGGTCTCCATGATGTCATCAACAACCTCGATGGAAACATAGCCTTATTGTGGATGGTCACCCATCCACTATTCTATATATAGTGCAACAGCAGTAAAGTTATTGTACAGCATATTCCATCAGAAGTGCACAAAAATACAAAGCACAGTAGTGCTAGCTAAGCAGTTATCCTTGGTAAGTAAATTGCAAAGTAACACACTGCATATAGACACTGGACTTTGTACTCATTGTTGTATTCTTTCCAATGTCCCCAAATTTACCTAGTTTGTTATGCTCTTCTTAGCATTGTCTAGTGGCTAGAGCACAGGTTTATGAACCAAGAGACACAGGTTCAAGTCCCACCAGAGCCACTTAATAACTTCATGACCATGAGTGAGTTGCTTAACCTCCCAGTGCACCTGCCCGACTGACCTGTAGAAATAGATAAGAAAAAAAAAAGGAGGACCCCACTTTATCCTGAAATATGCTGGTCTAACTGTAACACTAGACCTGTTATATTGTACACTTTCCACTTGTTTTGTATTACCAACCTCCTCATGTTTACCCTTTCCCTGGGTCACACCTGGAAACGAGCCTCGACTCAGTGTGCCGTTCCCGGTTGCCAATTTTAAATAAATAAAGGGTGATACTGTGTCAGGATTCAAACGTGGGCTCATCCTAATGCCTCTCCAGCAACTTTTCTTGCTCCAGTTTCAAATAGTAAGGGCTATCCATTATTCTCATTTAATAAATTATATGAATGAGAGGTTTTCAAAGCATTGGTTTGTCATAATCATAAAAAAAGTCCGGAACATGAGTTTTTTTAAGAATGGCTGCCTCGTGTTTTCAAAGCATTTAGTCCATCAATTTATCTGTCGGTGTGGGTCAGTTCCCTGATGATGGGAAGACTGCTTTGGTTGTTATTATCTTTTTTTATAATGTTTTTATTTATATGATTTTTAAGCATACAGTGTAACAGCAATACAAAACTAACAGTGGGTAATAGTACAAGGATGTACCTTCTGTGCGCAAGTGACAATTTACTTATCACATACAGTTCACAGTTTTGCAGGTAATAACTGGAACAGCCAGTGTAAAGATGTAAGGAGAGAGCAAGATATTCCCAAAATAACATGTAGGAGAAAAATCCAGCGTTAAAGGCAAGGCATGTTATAAACCACAAGGCTCTGGGCGCCACACTACAAATAAGAGATTACACCAAAAAAAAAAAAAAAAAAAAACAGGAAAAATAACAGTAAATGCATGAATTTTCAGTCATCACTAATAGCGTCACTTCACCAGAATCATGAGAGTTGCAAAAGTCCATTTCAGTAGAATCATAGGGCTTGTGAAGCTCCTCCATCTTCTATATTTTATATACAGAAATACTAGGAAAACCTTATTTTAGGGGTTGCAGTGGACATCATGGGGGTTGCCAAGAAATCATAGGGGTCTTGACTACAACCCCTTGCTACCCCTAAATGGCCATCACTATTTAAAACAATTTAACTCGGACCCATAGGCTAAGCTAAATAAATACAGTTTTAGTAAAACTTTAAAAACTTTCACTGATCGGGCTCCCCAGATATCTGAGGGAAGAGAGTTCTGGTTTTTTTTTTAATCGCAGCTCTTTTTCCTCCACTGCTGCGGTGCCTTTTAATGGCAGGGGCATCCAGCCATCGGTCCTGCCCACGAGAAGAGCAGCAGGCTCACTCGCATGATGGGGGGGGCCAAGAAAGCCGTGGCCAATCTCCTGGAGGGCTCCCCTGTCCCTACCAGCTGAACTGGCGCCAAACCCCCCCAGCGCGATTCCACGACAGTCCTCCCCGCACTGCAGGGGCACAGCCATCAAGCTGCTCGGTCGCACCCAGCCTTTTTCCATTTTCTCCCCAATGGGAGCACGGACATGCAATGACGTCCGTGCACCAACCTGCAGACATCTGCTGTGCCCCCCCCCAGACACCCACGCGTCCGCAGTACCACTGGGCATCCCCAGAGCACGGTGTGTGTCCCAGCCTTTCCCCCAGGACTGGGAGAGCAGTCGTCAGATGCTCAATCCCAGTCCTTCCCTGCTGACCCCCCCCCGATAGCCCGGGCTCGTTCCTGAACCCGGGTCGCTGGCGTGGAGTGAGGTGTGGTGTCCAGCACCTCAACCCTCAGTGCCACTGGGCTGGGTGGGAAGACAGTTCTGTAACAGTGGGGCAGCAACCCTAAAAGGCCAATCTCCTGATAACTGAAGTCGGGAGCAAGGAACTATGAGCAGACCTATATCGGGAACAATGAAGTGTGTGGACTAGAGTGTGTTCAGACAGTGGGGGCCTGATTTTCAAAAGCAGAATATTGTGCACAAGTGGAAAAAAAAAACACTTAAGCACAGGAGAGTTTCCTTGCGCTATCACAGTTTTTTCCCCATGCACTCAGTTTTCAAAAAGGTTGCCTTTTTGCAACCTTTTCCACAGTTTATGGCAGGTTGTCCATATCTTTTTGTGCAGCATCAAAAAATACTATACCTGGTATTACCAGGTGTAGTGTGTATAATCGTATCTGCACGAAAAATCTGCCCATGTGCATAAAATGTTGAAAACAGCCTTTTCCCAGGTGCAGGGATTTCTCCCCACACCAGGGAGCTGTGCTCCACGACTTAGGGCTAGATTCACAAAACTCGGAAAAGTTCCACAGCTGTGGGAAAAACTCGGCGCAAGTGGGTTGCCACTTGTGGATCCTCAGTTGTCTCGCAGCTGTGAGTATTCATAAAAGTGGAACCGGATTACGACCGGTTCCACAGTTTATGGCAGCTTGTGGGTGGTGTTGCCAGGGAAATCCCTATAGCTGTGGAAAACTGTTACGGCCGGTGGGACCAACCACAACATCTTCCATAACTGCTGTGGCTGCGAATATGAATCTCCGCAGCTGCAAGAGATTTTGGTCTGCAACTGGTATTGTGGTGTGGAACTTAGTCCCAGAGAATTTTGTGAATCTAGCCTTTAATCTCTGAGTGCACTAGGTGAAGATGTTGTACATATCTTAACATATGAATAGTAGTGCCTCAATGATCGCTCATGCAATGCTCGCTACATGATTTTCTGGATGCGATGGTTTTCTCAGCATGTTAAGCAATGTTGGTGGAACTGTAATGTTTCAGTGTAGATGTTTATGTAGCAAGCAGCGTGGGTAGCCTCTGTGGTGGTTGTGTAGCATATGGGCGAGAGTCACTGCTTCTGGCTATCTCAGTGTGCTCAGACCTGGGTTTGATACCCCACTTGCTGTTGTTTTTCTTTTGGTTTTTAGTCTGTTTAGTATTGTCCTCCTTTTCAGTGTTCCCATGCCACACCCATTCTATTCTGCCCCCGAGTTGGTGGCTCTCCGCGACTTGTGCCCCCCCAGGTCAATTATATTTATTTATGGGGGAGCGGGGGACAAAGCCCCTCCCCCACAAAGACTAACAGTAAGTGATTTGCTTTCATTAGGGTAGTGGTTGGTGTTTTGTATGAGCGCTACCCTTGTCTACTTTCTGCTTGCATGGTTTTTGACCGCGGGTTTTTGGGGTTTTGGGGTTGTGACCTAGTGCCATCTCTGGACCATGTTAGGCTCTTCAAATACCAGACCTGGAGTCTTTTAGGTTGCCAAGGCCCAAATCATGGCACTGGTTGGAACTGAAACAATTTTTTGTAAGATACTTCTCCCAAACAGATTGTAACCACCCCAGCTATAACCCACCTGAGACCTCCTGTTACAGAGGTTGATCTCCCGTGCCCATCTTTAAGAGAAGTTTCTTCACTGATCTTAACTGTTAAAGGTCTATTTGCAGTTTACCAGTATGCTCAAAACACCTAGAAAAACCTTATCTTCTCAGCTGTTACATTATTAAACTCCAGTTCACTCTTGTCCCCTTTCCAATCTGGTTTCAGGCTTGGTTAAATTTTTTTTGGTAGGGAGTTTGTTAACTGGGTAGGCTTTACTAAGACTGGAAGTCTGTTTCTCAGGTGCCACCTGGAATTAATTACATACAACAGCCATGATTCTCATAGGAGATACAACTATAAACAGTGAGGTACAATGTAGTTTACACAGACAATTCCACAAGTTCATTACATTACATCAGTTGTAGCAATACAGTGTTAAGTGAGCACAACACAAAGCTGCAACACCAATCAAATAGTTTAGTCAGGACAAGGAAAGGGACACCAGTTGTCAAATTAAAAAGAGGGGCCGCAGTGGAAACATGTGCACTGGCAATTTTAAAGGCCTCGAAAGTGGGGCAGGGCTCAACATCAGATGGAAGGTTGTTTCACAGCCTAGGTGCCACAGAGGCAAAGAATCTCGTGCCAGAAGCTGAGAAAGTTCTAGCAACTGTTAGCATCTAAGAGGAAGACCTGAGGTTCTCCTGTATGGTTTAAACTCCAGGACGGAAGCTAGGTTTGGGGTGGGGAGAGCATGTAATGCTTTACGCACTAGGAAGAGTACAGAGTGGTGGGGCCTCCCTTCTTGATGGGGCCAGTTCAAGCTGGAAAGAACTTTGCGATGGTATTCCCTCTTGCTGACACCAGTAGCAAACAAGATACTTGGTGATATGGGCCTTGAGTTTTTAAAGTTCAGTGTCTTTTGGTGAGAACAGGAACAGGGCACCTCATAGTATGACAGGGAGCAAGACACTTTTGGCTATGGATAGTCTAGCTTCAGCTGTGAGGTATGAGCTGAGTCGATACAGTAGACCTAGTTTTATTCGTATTGTAACCAAGCTAACTAACATAACCTTGAATACGGTATGCAGTTTTGGAGGCCCTGTCTCTGCAGGGACAAGGATAGACTGGAGGCTGTTCAGAGCTGGTGGAGTACCAGGACGATGATGGGTATGCAAGGGATGTCCTATGAGGAGAGGCCAAAAGAATTAAACTTGTACTCCCTAGAGGACAGGAGAAGAAGAGGGGATATGATTGAGATGTTTAAATATTTAAAGGGGATTAACAGGGCACAAGTAGAGAGTCTGTTTCAATGAAGCAGAGCTTCTAACACTAGGGGGCACAGTATGAAACCGTTGGGAGGGAGAGTCCAGGGAAATGTGAAGACGTTTTTCTTCACTGAGAGGGTGGTGAATGACTGGAATAATTTGATGGAGGAGGTGTGACATGCATGGGATAAGTACATGGGTATACTGGGGGTGGGAAGGGCAGGTTTGAGGGCCCCCAGTAGATGGACACTACTTGGGGGTTTTCATGGGGAGACTAGGTGGGCCACGTGGTCCTTATTTGCTGGCTACTTCTATGAATCTATGAAACTAATGGTCTTCTTTCATTCTTTAACAAGGAAGTGTGTCCAGATCTGCCTTGTTAGATCTCCCAAAGGCATTCAGTACATTTGATGATACAGTTCCGATCAATTGACTTGCTACTTTTGGTTCAAGTCACAAAACACTATACTGTTTTTTTGATTATCACAGTAATTGTCAGCTGTGTGTACAAATGTTCAGTTGTTCTTCTGAGTTCACTGGTATTAATAAAAGGGTTTCTCATGGCGCAGTTCTGGAATCTATTTTGTTTTCACTTCATATTACAGCTCTGCCTCAGACTTTTGCACATTCCTGAATGTTGTTTTATGCTGGTGACATGGTTTTGTCCACTTCTGACTTTTCTGTATCAATAGCTGTTTGTGATATTTAAGAGGACTTTCAGAAAGTTGAGAAAGCTATGTTTGACTGAAAGCTTGTTCTTAAGCAGCACTGCATGATAGCGGTAAAAATTTTGACCTATATATATATATTTTTTTTATTATTTTAGATTGCCACCTGTCTCCTGACTTGAATGATCCCATTTTCCACATTTTAAGTCTGCGTTACCACTTCTTATTAGAGTTTTAAATAATAAAACGAGCGCTCAGGTAGTATTCTCTTTTGCTTTTGAACACTCATTGTTTAAGATTATATTTTCTTGTGACTATACTGAACTAGTATGCAGCACACAGGTCCCTGACCTTATGGGACAAGAGGTGTACAGAAACAGAGAAACATAGAAACATAGACTTTGATGGCAGATACCAATGAAAACCTGGTTTGAGCAATATTTAAAGGAGTGCTCCTTAAAGGAAAGTGGTCATTACTGGAAGCTTTACCCTCCAATTAGGCTTGTTGTAGGGAAAACAACATTTTTTCGGCATTTTTAATTACTGTATTTTTACTTTTTGAAATCCAGTATTCCAAAAACATGGCAGAGAAGAACACTGAGCCATTCGAAAGTGCGACACCGCACTGCTCGCCACACTACAAATATATTGAGGAGCGGTGTGGCACCGCACTTTCAGGTGAAATGGTACTGCCACCATGTTTTGGAATACCAGACTTTTCAAAAGTAAAATACTGTAAGAAAAATGCCAAATTTTTTTTCTCTACAAAAAGCCTAATTGGGGGTTAAAGCTTTGAGGGGTGGGGAGCTCCAATAATAACTGCTTTCCTTTAATTATTTGAAATGTGAAAAAATTTGCTTAAGCAGACCCAAAATGGGAAGTGAAGGATATTGTACTAGTCAGGAGATGAGGGGCAATCAAAAATAAAATAAAAAAGTAAAGGTGAGATTGTTGTCTGCTAGCATGCACTGCTGCTTTAATCCTAATAAAACACAAAAGATGTAGTCTGCTAATTCTAGACAGCCAGAGTGGAGCTGTGCAGAGTTTTCAAATCCCACTTCTGCCAGAAGTCTGCAGAGTTTTGGAAATTCCATCTAATTCTGTGGAATTCAATTAGAAGTGGAATTATGACATTTTGAATGCTGATTTTTTTTTGTTAATTGTAGATTAGTCATCCACAGTTTGTATAAACCATAGACTGATATTCCTCTGATTACATAATCTGCAGAATATCATTCCATGGTTTACATGGAAATGCTTTTCAGAATTCTGTGGAATTAAAAAAGAAATTCCTAAAAGCATTTTGTAAGCAGAATTCCCATTCCGCATGGATTCTGCAGGCAGAATTCCACATTCCGCACAGTTTTAGTCTAGAATCAGAGGAGCTGTCAGTATAGCCTAGAGGTTAGAGTAATGAACTGGTAGTGGGCTCGGTACATCCAGCAGACAGACCGGGGTTAGATTCCCACAACCTCCACTTGTATTGTGTGACCCTGAGCAAGTCACTTAACCTCCCCAGTGCACCCATGAGGGCACCCCTGAAAACAGTCACTTGTGCCTAGGGATGCCTTACCCAATTGCCAAAGAATAAAATAAAAACAGTCATCTGCTAAATTGTCATTACTCACTTCTGATGAAGTTCAAAATTCTTCAGAAGAGAAGAGAAGATGCGTAAGAACAGAGGGCATGCAATGAAGCTGGAAGGGGACATTTTAGGAGGGATGTGAGGAAGTACTTCTTCACTGAAAGAGTGGTATATGCCTGAAACGGTCTTCAAGCAGAGGTGGTGGGGGCAAATACAGTGGTGGGCTTCAAGCATGCGTGGGATTAGGCACAAAAGAATCTTGGTAGGAAACTGGGAGGAGGGGAGTAGCCGGCGATCAGTTAGGGTCTGCAATGACTATATATATATATATATATAGAGAGAGAGAGAGAGAGACTAAATGGGCAGACTAGCTGGGACAAGTATTCTGTATCTGCCAACAAATAGTATGTTTCTATGTTTTAAATTCAGAAGGTTGAACATTACAAGTATTTAGGTACCCACTTAGATTGTACGCTAATTTTTCAGAAGCATAATAATCATGCTTCCCGTATTTTACAGTGATACTTGTTTTTATAAACAGAAAAAGACTCCTGATCCATTCTGTCTGCCTGATCCATTCTGTCTGCCTGATTCTACCCAGGCATTCGCAGTCTAGCATAGGCTAGTCCTCTAATGGATCAATCATACCAAAGTTCTGCTTGAACTTACCCCCTCCCACCTTTTTGCCAACCCTCAGCCATCAGCCGATGCCCAGTCCCATGTGTCTGTCCTGGCTCCATTAAAGCTTGCCGCCCTGTTAACATCGGAAATCTAAATGGCTCTTCTTTTATAGAGATAAGCAACTGTTTCCTTATCATCTCAAAAATTGTATTGTTTCAGCCTTTTTTTTAATCTGTGCTAAACTATGGCGACGCCATTTATAGTAACTGCCTCTCACTCACTAGTATCCCGGTTAGACCCGTTGCACCACAGTGCAAGTGCACTTCAGTTGAACACTAATGCTCGTTTCACTACTCACTAGTGCAGACTGTATGAACTTACTGCTTGGTAGTCTCTGTATTCTCTATATCTATATGTTCAGCGTAGGTTGTAGGTCTATATGGATATCTTCAACGTAGCTTGTTGCATTGATAAATTTATGTTTATAAGGATATTTTGGTGGAGTTGCCATCTTAGAGCTGGACAGCATCTTAAAATTCTGCTTCCGTCAGAATTCTGCAGAATTTCGGAAATCCAAGCAAATTCCACAGATTTTCTACTGAAGAGGAATTCCAAAATTCTGAAAGCAGCCTTTTTTTAAACTGCAGATTAGTAATCTACAGATTACACAAATCCAAGACTATGGAAATTGTATCTCTTTCATTTGAGCTTCATCTGTTTTGTACCTGCCTGTCCCTTATGCATTATAGGTTTGACAAGGCTGCATGATTTCACTTCATAACACTGGTGTAGGGAAAAATGTGACAATAAAACCGATGGTTTTTGGACCCACTTTGCCAGATAGCGTGATATCTTCCATTTTGGGGTATGTCACAACTGATATCTAGCAAAACTGGGCACATCACTATGTAACACTCAACATGTAGAATAGTGGATGGTCACCCATCCACAACAAGGCTGTGTTTCCCTCGGGAGAGTTGATGACATCATTGAGACCTCAAGAGCGAAGCTCAAGAGGTCTCTCTGATGTCATCAACTCCCGAGAGGGAAACAGCCTTAGTTGTGGATGGGCGACCATCCACTGTTTTATATAGTATATGGTTAGGGCTTATTTCTCTTTTTTCATTGCTGGTTACCTCATGTGTTTGTTTTTTTTGTGGTGTTCCTGCTCCCGCTCTATGTCTCGCCGCTGCCTACCACTCGTTTCTGCCTCATTGCGCTCCAGCTGGCTGGGATTTCTCTCCACTCCCACTCACTCTCTCTCACAGTGACATGGTTTATTTTTAAAAAATTCAACAAAAAAAAAATGGTTTCATGACACAGAGCAGTCAGAAGAAGTAGGATCCACTGTTCTGCCGCTCCGTGCCCGCTTAATCGCGCCACAATGTTTTTACTTTTTTTCCTCTCTGATGCAGCCAGTCGAGTTAGCCAATTAGGAGGTAGGACAAGGCTGAAAAGTTGTTGTACTATCAATGTGACGTCAGATCGATAGTACAGCAACGTTTCTAACCTTTGAACTGTCCTACAACAAGATTTGAAAAGCCACTGATTTCAGTCTACAATAAGCCCTAACCATATACTATAAATCAGATGCTGATGACATCACACTACAGCTGAAATCAACAACAGCAGTTAAATCTTCCTACAAACCGAAAATCCGAAAGCTTCAACAAGTAAAGGGATGCTGCATAAATCATGTAGGAAATAAACTGAATCAAAGTATGCAAGTTGTCATCACTTGTGAGGGGGCAGGACTTTTTTTAGTCACTCGTGGCTCGACCACCCATGAGTTAAAGTCCTGCCCCCTCGCTCGTGAAGATAGCTTGAATATTTTGAGTCAGACCATTGCATATGTCCTACGTATCATCACTGTGATATTCTTTGGCCTGGGTCATGTCTGAAAAAGGCCTATAGGATTAGTGTACCCACCCAGTGAAAAAAATAAAAAATAAATAAAATGTGCCCAACATAACATTTATTTTGTAATAGTTTTCATTTATAAGATTTACAGTATACAGTATATATCAACAATAAGGTAACATTCATACATACATCACTCGGCTACGCCTCATGCCACATTACACTCCTAGAGGGTGATTAACAGAACAATACCCATAACCCTGTTCCTGCTTATAAGAAACACTCATGTACAATAGAACAATTAGACTTTTGTTTTCATGTAACTTTTTCTTTGACTTGCACAGCCACCTCCTTCCATCCCAGCTACCCATCACCATCATCCACTGACCCAGGGATTTACCAGTGGGAGAGGTCGCCCACCAATTTCCCCCTGTGGTGGGATTGGGGAAAGGTCAGTCCTCCCCCCTCCCACTGAAGCACAATCCAGATAATCCAGCGGCTGCACGTGTTTTTCGTTAGTCACCCTCTAACCCCAGCCACCACCCTGACATTGGGCCATGTCCTGACAGATCTCGCATGTCCCAGCATGCTCCTGTGAGAGAGGCAAGCTCCCTAGTCGCTAGAGTGGTGCAACCTGATGCCATCCCCCCGCAGCTGCACTTACACCACCCTCGGCATCACCTGACCGGCTTCCCTTTCTGAACCCAGGTTGCTGATGTGACAGCATGCAGTGCAACCCAGTGGGCCATTGGATGGCCCCAAATAATTAGACTTTTAACTACAAAAACATTTATTTAACAAAAAAATAAAATTAGGGCAAGCCTGGTGGCACTGAGGGTTGAGGTGCTGAATGCCGGCAGCCCGGGGTCGGGAGTGACCTCGGGTTGCTGAGGGTCAGCAGGGGAGGGAGAGGATCGAATGTTTGATGGACTGCTCACCTCTCCCTAGGAGGGGGAGAGTTGTCATCTTGCTCTTTGACTGCCCCCAGTGGAGGCCAGAGGGTAGCATTGGAGTCAGAGAGGCACAGGAGCTTGGTTACATGATGTGTGTGTGCCTCCAAATGCTCATGCTCACACTCTCGCTGCGAGGGGGAAGGGGTGGGGAGAAGACCGGAAAATAGAACTGGTGGGCTCCGTGATGGCCTTGCCACATCCTGGTCCTGTTAGAACCTGGATTTTGGATTGTGCTCTGGGGTGGGGGGGACAGCCATCCCTCCAGTCCCACCACTAGGGGTAATCTGTGGGGGAACCACTGAGGAAGAGCTGGATTGAGGGGGCGGGATCTGAAGACGAGCCCTCTAAGAGTGGTCCGGAGCCACCTGCCAGTTCCAAGGAGGGCAGAAAATAATATATATATATATATATATATATATATAGGTTGTTTTAATAACCTTAATGCATGCCAGTGGTTGGGTTACATTCATTTAGAAGAACAAGAAAATGCATTTATATAACATTTTTCATGCACATTGTAATCCAAATCAGTTTACAAGCAATGAGAGACTGGTAGTGAACTAACTGTAAATGTGTAGTGACAGCCATTTCGCACATCAGCACCCACACACTGCCTTGGACAATTGCACGAACCAGTTTTATGGGAAGGGGAATGTTGGCCAGGGCACTGGGGAAAATGCCCCTGTTTTGTGATTTCCGTTAGATTCTGACAGACTTCAGTAAGGGTTCTGGGTCCCAAATTAATTTGCAGAGAAGCAGATGTATGCCAGCTGACCCTGGTAGGGTGGGATGGACAGCAATTGGTAGGACTGACCTGGAAGACGGCCCACTAAAAATATTGGGGCCTGGATATTCAAAAAGGTTGCACATGGTGCAACAGGGATGCACTGTGCACAACCCAACAGTGCACCCCAGCATGATATTCAAAGGGGCAAGTTGCGATGCGCAACTCCTGATGCGCCGGGGTGCATCGCTAATGTATGCGGCACAAGTGCGGGGGGCGTGCCCATGCATATGCGACACATCTCGCTGTACAGCCCGGATGTGCGACGCATGCTGGCACAACACCACCTTGCGCCGCTCAGGAAGAGCGCAGAGATGTGCCTGGTAAAACCGGGAACAAATCCTGACCACCCACAGGTGAGCTGCCATATTGCAGGGTGCAACACAGCAGCCACCAGCCGTGGGTGGCCACCCTGCCCACCCAGAACACTGTCCACAAGCCCCCTGCCCTGGGAGCATTGTGCCCCCCTGCCCCATCGCCCGATCGTGGGCATAAGTAAAGTGAAATTCCCTGGTGGTCCAGTGGAAACCCCCCCATCACCTGATCGCGGGCATAAGTAGTTCTAAATTCCCAGGTGGTCCAGTGGAACCTCCCCCCCCCCATTGTCCAATCACGGGCAGAACTAGCACTAGATACCCTGGTGGTCCAGTGGTACCCCTCCACACCTGCCCACTGAGGTCCCCCACCACTCAGCACCCCTCGCATGCCACCCGGCTGCCCTCCAAATGACAGCGTAAAGTACGTCTGTATGCCTATTGGTCCACTAAATGGACCAATGGGTGTGTGGACCATACTGTACTACACAGGCCTGATATGTGAATGAGCGCTTTCTGCATTATGGAAGGAACTTGCTCAAAGATGGCGGGAACCATTTCATTCTCAAATTAATTTAGACCCTCTAATCCATGGGGTATTGATATGAGAATGAGGGAAATACCGTTATGATAAAGTGTGGGTTATTTGTGCTTGTGTAAAATAGTGTATCTGGCGAACAAGGTGCCAATATGTCTTGCAGCACCAGGACATACCCCTGAAGGAGTTGATAGGTTCTCCTCCAGTCCTCAATCGAATGTCCTTCATGGCACTCAGTTCAGTCGGTACCCCTCTGCCTGTTAAATGTCAGACACAGCATGCATCATTTCTCTGGCGATTGGCGGTGTACTTTCATTCTCCCACCACACAGCAGCCCCTTGCTCACTCCCACTTCTCATGATTGGGCGGGCAGCCAACCCGCTTCATCACAGTTTCTCGCCAGCTCCCACCCCAATGACAGGTACTGTATGGTCTGTAAGCCCATTGTTCAGGTAGTTTAGTCGCTTGTAGAGTAGTAGTGTATTAGACAGTCCCAAATATGTGTTCACATATTTGGGACTGTCTAGTACAGATGCCCTGCAAGCCCATTGATCCATACTGTACCTGTCATTCGGTGGCTGGGCGTGTGTGCGCGGCGGATAGGCCACCCGCCAATGATGGAGGGGAGAGCAGGGTGGGTAAGGGTGCTGTGTGGTGGGAGGGTGGGGGTGCCACCAGATCACCAGGAAATGTGATATGGCGCTGTACCGTGATCGAGGCAATGGGTGGGGGGGGTACCACTAAACTACCAGGGTATTACATGAAGATCTTATTCCACTGATCGAGGACATGGGAGGGAGAGGGGCCACTAGACTATCAGGGAAAGTCTATCGTTACATTTATTGGGGCATCAGGGACACGGGTGGGGAGTCCACTGGACCACCAGGAATATGTGTGTGCTTGTGGACGGTGTTCTGGGTGGGCAGGTGGCCACCCACGGCTGGCAGCTGCTGTGTTGCACCCTGCAATACAGCGGCCCACCTGTGGGTGGCCGGGAGTTGTTCCCACTCCTCACGGGCTCAACTCTGAGCTCCCCTATGCGGCTCACTGCAGGGTTGCGCCAGTATACGTGCCGCACATTCCAGGCTGAATATCGGGATGTGCCACATATGCATGGGCACGCCCCTCTGCATCTGCACTGCATACGATTACATTGCACCCCACACATCAGGTTTTGCGCTGCGCCTGGCAGCCCATTCAATATCCTGCCAGGGCACAATGTGGGGTTGCGCCAGGCACAACCCCTTTGAATATCTCGGCCAAAGTATCAAAGCGCTGTACAATCCACAAAATAACAATTAAACCAATAAAATTCTAAAGTCAGACATCCATCAATATAAATAAAACACAGTTGCAATGATCCAACATAAATTAAGGAACATCTCCAAAGGCGATTCCAAATAAATATGTTTTTAAAGAAGTTTTAAAGCTCTCCACTGTCAGGCACTCTCATATCCGACGAGGCAGAGAATTCTATAGGGTTGGGGCTACAAATGAAAATGCCTGCGATTTGGAAGTTTTTATCCATACCCTGGGAATACCCAGCAGTCCCTCGTCAGCCAAGTGGAGCGGTTGGAGGGCGCAGTAAGGGTGCAGGAGGTCTTGCAGGTAGTTTGGTCCCTGTCTCTGTACATCAGGGAGGGGTATGCTACCAGGGACTATGCTTTGGTATTATGGAGATCCATAGTCTGTGCTGCTGTGTGCACTGGTAGCCTGCAGCTCCAGAACTGTTTCCAGGTCTGACATACAGGCGGAGCTGTGTGTACCTCCCAGCCTGTGGCTACTGACCTGTAGTTGCTGTCAGACCTACAGGTGGAGCTGTGTGCTCCTTGCAATAGCGCCTGGCAAACTACATGGGAGTGCATGAAATATAGGCCATAATGAGATACTAATGTGGCTGTCTGCCCACGGATTGCCTGAGTAGGCTCATTTGCATAGGGGCTTTGAAGAGAGCAAACATTTGCCCCGGGCTAACGTGTTTTCACCGGGTTAATGTGTTAGCACTGTGCAATCGAGTTAGCCTCAGGCAATCCTCTCAACTCCATAGCACAGTTCTGCTGCGTGTGACCTGCAGTGTTGTTTGCAGTTGTCATGCAACATTCCACCGCTTTCACCCACACTGGCCACCTACTGCAGCTCTGCCTTACTCCACCTCTGCTGGGTCATTGTAGCTGTGTTTCCACTGGGCTACTGCTGCAGTTTGGCCTTCCCGGTTGCTATATTCAGAGCTGTCTTATTTGCTGGGCTATTTTTGCACTGCGCTCCTAGCCCTGTTTGCACAGTTTCATTTGCACGCTATATTCAGCTGCTTTAGCCCCAGGGCTATTCCCTTGAATATAGCATGCAAATGGTTCTGGGCTAATTTAGCATGCCGAACAGTGCTAATTTTGCCCCGGGGCTAGGTTTTGAATATCTGGCCCAGGATACAAGGTGGACATTTACTGAATACATTTACAAACTTTGCACAGTGAAGATTAAGTCACATCTATTTCCAAATTACACTGACAAATGGGAGGCATAGCTAAAAAGAAAGGAATTTGGTTTTATGCTTTGGGATGTGGACTGGCAGTGATCCGGTTCTGATTTTGATCTTTCTCCAAAAGTCTCTGATTTACTCTGCTTGGCACTAGTTTCCCCAAACAGGTAACATTTCCTGAGACAGAACCAGAACTTGGTAAGATGCTGATCCAGACCAGGTCATGTGACAGAATCCAACAGCCCCATCTCTCCATTTTCTGTATCATTTACTTATTAAAATAATTATTTTATATTTTTCTTTCAGACAGTTTCTCATGTTTAACAATAAATCGCCAAAATCCTGTTCATTATCTGGATTAGGTTAGGCCCAAGTCACCGTCAGATCCAAAGCTGCCCAACGTTCTCCATTAGAACAAATCAGAGTCGAGTCACAAACGACTCTGATTTCCAGAACTGAATCAAAGCAGGCCATTTTTTCGGGGGGGGGGGGTTCTGCTCTGCCACAGAGCCAGTCCTCCTATCTGTATTTATAGTACATAGTGCCTTTCAAAAAAAAAAAAAAAGTGCTTTACAATTTGGGAGAGGGAGGAGCAGGACTGTTTCTCCCATTAGGGACACAGGGAGATTCAAACAGTGCACAATGATAGATTATAGAGAATGAGAGAGAGAGAGAGAGAGAGAGAGTGAGAGAAAGTGACAGTGAGAGAGAAAATACTACAGAGAGGTGAAGGACAAGAAGGTTGAAGTAACTTACGCACATAACATGGCAGTTGAGAGATTTAGACCTAGATTTCTAATTTCACGTCTCTTGTACTTTCACCATAAGGCCAAACTGCCTCCCCAGTGGCGGAGCCAGGTTTGGGAGCATTTGGGAGCCAGGGGGGGCCATTCAGTCAATCATGGGCTCCACAATGGGCACTAAACAGTGAATAAAGATGGTGGTGGGGCACCACTACTCACATTAGGGCAGCCAGGAGGGGTGACCGACCCCCCAGCCCCCCTCTAGCTCCACCACTGTGCCTCCCTGTGCTTATTGTACCTACAGGTCACTAAACTACCACCAACAGCTTCATCTGCTGTGATTTCAGTTGGTTTACATCCCCATCCCCCCGGATTCGCTCCCACCCCTGGGATGATGAGGCTGAAAATAGCAGTATTGTCTAGCCCCCTTTCCCAGTCAACAATAAATAAATATATGAATGAATACATACATCAATAAATATATAAATATGTGAGGGGACCAGTAATGGAAGAAAGAACTGTTTTTCCAACATTCGCTCGTGATGGAAAAGGCCTTCTGTACCCAGACCAGATTTGATTCTTTGTGTTGTTTTGTTGCTGTCAGGGGGCCTGATACCTTTGTCTGTTTCTTCTCCTTATTTCAGCACAGAGCCATGAGAGAGAGAGAGAGAGACGAGGTCTTGGACTCAGTCTCATGGTTGGACTTGAATCCACATACACACACAAAAAAAATGGAAAATAATCAGCCTAGCTTGAAGGTACTCAATACAGATATTGATCGCTCCTTTATTTCGCCTCAATCAGGTTGCCAAGGTGCTCAGTGCAGCGTAGGCTGCCGCAGTGCTGCTCGAGAGATTTCCGAACTTTCCCAGCATGCAGTAGGCTAGCTTTCAAACTTATTTTTTTTCCTTGCGGTTCTTTGGGGGGGGGGGGAATGGAGTACAGTCAGAGGGCATAACTTCACTGGTTAACTTGGCAATGTTTCTGAGTGGGAACTGAGGAACTCTCATCTCCAAATTTGAAGGAGGAGAAACTGTTATCTCTAGGAGGGCTATCTGAAGAATTGACATGTGGCTTGCAGCTGATGCAGACCATGACAGCTGGGTTGATTGCCAGAGTTTTTCACACCGAGCACCCCCCCCCACCGTGTTGCAGGTGTTGCACTGGCTGCAGGTGAGATGGCGTGTCAACTTCAAGACAGGTTTGTTAACAGACAAAACCCTACATGATCTGCACCCAGGTTACTTTTTTTTTCCAATTCTATTTATACTCCTTCCCCTGGGAACTCTCTTTAACAGCCACTCCATCTCAAGCTCTACCTCCTACCTGAAACATCTCCTTCTCCTGTCACCAATCCGACGAACCCTCCCCCACCAAGGTGGGGCCACCCTATCCTCCCAGGGCAATCTATCTAGACTCTAGTATGCTGGACCTGGGATGGAGAGGAGAGCACTCGGTGTATTGGAGTGTGGCTTGGATGTCATGGTGCCATCGCCTATCCCCAGAGTCGGGGATTTTCATGTATATGATTGCCCCTCAGAATGCGGACGTGCAATGAGGTCACTGATGTCCACCGCCACTCCGCCCCCTGCTTCCAGTTCAGTGTCAGAGAACCCTTGGTCTCTACCAGAGGTCGCGGCTGCACCGAGCAAGCCCCAGATCCCACCCCTGGGAGAGAAGAGCAGTCCTCTGGACACTTAATCCTCTCCCTTCCCTGCCAACCCCCCGATGACCTGGATCTATTCCCAAACCCGGGTTGCTGGCGTGGCGCAAGGTGTGGCATCCAGCGTCTCAACCATCAGCACCACTGGGCTGGCAGTGCCCAGGTTACCTTAAAGAGCCCATGAGTCCTCATGCCTCTGGCCTTCCTCTCACTGTTCTGAGGAGGGCCTTCTGTCGGTCTCCAGATCTTGCTTGAAGCAATTTGGGGACCAGGTGTTTGCAGTGGCTGAACGGCTTCTTTGGAATTCGTGGACACGTCATCTAAGTGTAACCCCCCTGCAAATGGGGGTTCCCAAAAGACTTCCAGGAGCTTGCTTGAATGCTCCAAGCCTGAATGGTGTTTGGCATTTGCCATTTATCAGTGAGTGTTTTTAGAGCCTCTGGTACTGTCTCTTTAAGAGCTGTCTGCTTGCAGACATAATTAGTTTATATGGGGGACTGTGTGCTTCTCTGAGTACCACTGAGCTGCTGCCAATTCACTTCATTTTGCAGTCACTAGGAGTGCAAAGGAACCTATCTGAAAGATGTAACTGTTTGCCAGAAATTATTTAGAGTAATAATGAAATTACAGTTTGTCTAACCTGCTTTCTTTGCAGTCAGAACTGTGTCTGCTAGTTCCCCATTCTAGTTTTGAACTGCTGAACTGGACCAATCAGTGTGGGTAAGCTAGCTCTAAAATGGTGCCTTGACGAATCAGAACTTGACTCATAATCTGAGCCAGCCACAAGAGGATTGTATGGGCAGTGACTCTGGAAGATGTAGTTTAGACTTCAGTGCCTTTTGGACCAACAGCAGCAGTCTATTGTGAGTGACAGCCAATCCAGTCAAGAACTGGGAGGAACTCAAAGGAAGTGCCCGGTTTTGTCGGTTGGAGTTTCAGTTGAGCTTTGGCAGTGAAGAAGGAAGGAGCCCTGTGCTTTTCAGTGCAGTTTTAGTCAAAAACGTGTAAGGCCCAGAGTTCCGGTCTGCAGCTTGTGTAACAGCTTGTTAGGACTGAATCCGTCCTGTGAAAAGAATCAAAGGATCTCTGAAGAGTAGAAACCAGGCTCACCCTGTAGAAGACTGGAAGAATTGCTGAAAATTGCACTCGGTCTGTCAGGAACTGAATCTGCTGTGTGTTCTCCGGGTATTGTGCAGTATTGCGATCGGGATACAGATGCAGCCTGCCTGGTATAGTGCTTTTTATATGGATGTGTGAAGAGGTTTGTGTACCTCAAGTGAGCCCTGCTGACATTGAAGGACTCTATCTTATTTGGAGGTCGGAGTACTAATTCAGGGTCGCCCTGTTGAATTGCCACATTAAATCCAAATGGAATTACTGTACTGCTGACTGTTTAATTCTCCTTTTCTCTGTGTGAAAGGGCCCCTACCAGCTGCCACGGTTTGGACTAGCCACTAGGGCTTGGGTACCCAGGGACAGTAACTGATAGGGATAGGCCTGTGCACAGAGCCATAGGTAGATTATTAGAGTGATAAGCTAATTAACCTGATTTCCCTGTCCTTGTTATATCCCCTAAATAAATCAGAGCTGCTTGTTTCAGCAAAGTTATGCTGCCTGAGGTATTTGTCTATGTTAAAGTACTGTACTGTGATTGTTGCACTGTATCTCATTTCACAGGAGGTCCCAGTGCGGAACCAGACCTGGGGGTAAGTGTATACTGTGAAGGTAATTCTGATATATTGTGTGGGCCACTAGTGGGAAGAAAGGGGTTGCAGTGTCCCAGAGGGCTGTGACCAAGTTAGTTTAACTATTGCAAACCCTGACCTCTGGGTGGAGGCACCCGCCATTGGATCCAGGCCCCTCAACCTGTTAGTGGCAAATCAGGCAGGGGTAGTAGCCCTGGGATAGCGCCATCTAGGGGTTACATCTTGAGGCTCACCGCTGGGATTGTGTGTCCTCTAGTGGCCATATTTACGAACCACTGTTAAGAAAAAATGGGTACCCGACAGAAGTGGCTGTGCACCGGCTGGTGGAGTGGTGTACTGGGAGGAGATCGACCCCAAATGCTATGCTTATCCTGGACATCCCCTGGGTATCAATACGGACACTGTGCAGGAGTACTTTCCAAGGTGGAAGGTTTACAAAACCCTGTGGTGGTGGGTCGGCATGCTAATCTGCTCACCCACACTTTCCTGGCCCTAGTAGAGTTTAAGGATCCCATAGATAGCTCCAAAGTGCCACAGACCATTACCCCAGAGGAGCCTCACTGCTTGGAGAGTGATAACTAAGGACAGTAAAGACCCGGGGAATCAGCCCCCACCACTATCTGAAACTTTTGAGGAGAAATTTGCTGAATGGTTGCTGGGAGGGAAAACTGTGGAGGACTTGAAGAAACTATTCTTGCCACCTGGGGTGTTCCTCCCCAACACCTTCTCCTGCTCCAGTGCCCGTAATGGTGGCTGAACCAATGCAGACTCCTATTTCTGCACCTGCCATTAGTCACGACTCTACCAAGGTTGAGGATCTTCTCTGGCACCCTCCCCACCCCCAAGGGAGGAGACTGGGAGACCTGGATAGACTATGTTGCCCCCAAGTCTGCTAGAATGGCAATGCTCGGAAGGCTAAAAGCTAAAGAGGGTTAGTGAGAGCCTCCGAGGTCCTGCCCTGGCTACCATCCGTGCTAAACGGGCCAGTAACCCTGAAGCGACTGCACAGGCCTATCTTGAGGCCTTGGAGAATGTGTATGGGAGCCCAGATTCTGATGAGGACCTATGGTGGAGAGTAAGAGATGCACAACAGTACCAAGGGAGTTGTTGTCTGTGTATGTATCTCGCTGGAAAAATTGTTGCAAGAATGCCTCAGAAAAGGTAGTTTGCCAGCGATTGAACTGGACCGAACCAGGCTGGACAGGATCCTTAAGTCTGCCCCCTCTCAGAACTGCTGTTGCTTCAGTTACACCTGGCAGATCGACTGGAATCCCCACCTCCTATGATGAGTTAATGAGAGAAATCGAGGAGTTGAGAAAAGACGACCTCGGAGGACCTGCACCAATAGCTGCAGCTACGACCCGAAGTGACTGAGGGTGACCCATCAAGTGAAGTTCAGGGGCAGAGGTTGGCAGTCAATGAGTGCTCTGACAAGGAAAAGATATGCCACAATGGGGCAACTGTTGAGAGAGATCCGAATTCAAAACAGTCCCTTTATGAAGGCCACGCCTGCAAGTACGGGCCCTGACCTATATCCGACTGCATCTGCTATGGGGGTGGGGTACCCACCCATGTATCTCCTGCTGATAACAGCTCCGAACTCGATTCCTTGACCATGGAAGTGGAGAAACTGACGAGATGTCTCCAAATGCTTATCACGCCGCAGACAGAGATGGCACCAAGGTTTCCAGTTAGTAATACCCCTGCCCTGGCTCCCAGTGTGGCGCCTCGGCCAGCTCAAACTCCAGAAAGTATGTTTTGCTATAATTGTGGGAAAGATGGGCACATGAAAAGGGAATGCCAGTCCCCAAAAGACACTGACAAAGTTGCATATAGGCTACAAGGAGAGCTTCGAGAAGAAATCAGTGGTTAAGAGGTGCGACATGATCCCAGTGAGGGCACCAAAATGCTAATTCACGTCCTTTTGTGGCAAGGTCAGTTGCCCAGGCCCCACTACCGCTCTCCAGACTGGTCCAGAATAGTGGGTCCTCCATGGAGACCACTGTAAAGGTGAATGGAGTGTCTACAAGAGCTGTATTAGACAGTGGCTCCCAAGTGACAATTATGTTCCAGGATTGGTATCAGAAGCATTTGTCAGACGTACCTTACAACCATTAGAAGGACTGCATGTATGGGGGTTAAGTGAGAAGGCCTACCCTATTCCGGTATATCCGAATTTGGCTGTCTTTCCCCACCTCCGTGGCTGGAGTGGCGAACAAGTAGAGACCCTATCTTAGTGTGTCCCCCACTGGACTGTATGATGGTGTCCCTTTGTTGATTGGAACAAATGCTCATATGTTCGGAAGGCTGGCACAGTTGTGTTATGAAAACAGGGTCAAAGACTAGTAGAGCTTAAGAGTTCCGGCTTTAATTAAGAAGGCCTATGAGGCACAGAGAGTGCTGAAAAACAGAACCAGAGGAACCGGTCGGAATTGTATGGAAGAAGGATCCTGAGTCTCTGATCCTGGCGCCAAATGCCCAGTGTACCTTACAGGAGAGGTCCTGATTCAGAAAGGATGTTAAGAATAAAATATTAATGTTGGATGCACCAGGCGATGGAAATTGCCAGAGGGACTGCTGGTCAAGCCTAGTATTTTGCCCGCTAGAGCCCATGCTTATGCCAGAAGGGTAATGGTCCAAGTTCATAATGTGTCTGAAAGAGACATTCGAGTAAACAGAGGTTGCATCCTGGCTAATGTGCATTGTGCAGACACTGCAGTGCTACCCAGCAGCAAGAGTTCAAGGAAGAATGACAGAGTAACGCCTGACTTGTTTGATTTCGGCGACTCCCGCTGCCAGCTGAATGGAAAGTGAGGATCAGTGAGAAGCTTGCCCAGAGAGACCAGGTGTTTTCTTTAAAGGAATGGGATGTAGGATGCGTGCAAGAGCTGAGCACAATATCCGCTGCATGACGAAAGACCATTTCGTGAGAGGTCTCGACGCCTGGCACCTGCTGACATAGATGATGTGAGACGGCATCTGCAAGAGATGTTAGCTGCTGGTGTAATACAAGAATCCAGAAGCCTTATGCTTCCCCATTGTGGTAGTGAGGAAAAGAATGGAACAGTAAGGATGTGTGTGGATTATCGCACCTTAAACCGGCGGACTATCCCTGATCAGTACACAATGCCCCGCATTCAGGATGCTTTGGACTGCCTAAACGGGAGCAAGTGGTTCTCTGTGCTGGATCTCCGCAGTGGGTACTACCAGATCCCGATGGCTCCAGAGGACCGTGAGAAGACGGCCTTTATCTGTCTGCTTGGCTTCTATGAATTCATGAGGATGCCTCAAGGGATTTCAGGTGCCCCAGACACTTTTCAACGATTGATGGAGCGTGCAGTGGGGGACATGAACTTACTAGAGTGCCTGGTATACCTAGATGATGTTATTGTATTTGGCAGCTCACTGGAGGAACATGAGAGCAGATTATTTAAGGTATTGGACCGACTGGAGGACTTTGGCCTTAAACTGTCCATTGATAAGTGTCAATTCTTTCAAACATCAGTAAAGTATTGGGAACATAGTATCCACCGAGGAATAGAGACCGACCAAGTAAAGTTGAGGCCTTGACCACCTGGCCACAGCCCAAAATCTAAAAGAACTGCAAAGATTCCTGGGATTCTGTGGTTATTATCGGCGCTCATCAAGGACTATTCAAGAGTGATCCGCCTTTACTTAACCTTACTCAAGGGTATCCCCAACCCACAAAAATACCAAAAGTCAGCGCCTCAAGACTGAAAGAGTGTATTTTCATCCGAGTGAAGTATTTGGGGTCTGCTTGACCCTGATTGTGAGACTGCTTTCATGAGATCATATATCAACTTACCCATGCTCCAGTGCTGGCCTATGCTGATCCAAGAAAAACTTACGCCCTGCACACTGATGCTAGCTTGCAAGGGTTGGGGCTGTGTTGTACCAAGAGCACAGAATGGCCTGAGACCAGTGGCCTTTGCCAGTAGAAGCCTGACCCCATCCGAAAAGAACTATCCTGTACATAAGTTAGAGTTCCTAGCTTTGAAGTGGGCTATTGTTGACCAATTCCATGAGTACTTGTATGGGGCTAAAATACTAGTAAAAACTGACAATAATCCTTTGACCTATGTGCAGACCTCAGCTAAGTTGGATGCCACTGGCCATAGGTGGCTTTCTGCATTATCTACATATGACTATGCTCTCGAATACCGAGCAGGTCTGAACCACATAGATGCTGATGCTCTCTCCCGGAGGCCTGTTCCCCAGAATGATTGGGTCCGACTGGCAGAATCTGACATTCGGGCACTCTGCCGGAAGTTTGACAGGGAGGAACAAATGTCCACGGACGCAGTGGACTGCATGGTGGATTGCTTGGGAGCTCTGAGAATTGCATACCTGCTGCTTATTGCCACTTTTCTGCAATAGACATTGGTGCACTGCCTCAGCTGGACAATGACAGATTCATGGCTTCAATCTCACGATCCCATGATCAAAGCAGCTTTAGAAGCCCTCTATGCAGGAAAAGATGTGTCCAAATACGCCCACTGATTTGAGAACTGCACTGTTATACAAAGAAGGTCCTAAGTTGAAACTGATCAATAAACTGTTATACAGAGAAACAGTCGACAGAGGGGACAAGAGACAACAACTAGTGCTGCCCACTGCCTTTCGAGACTCAGTACTGAGGTCCTTGCACAACCACATGGGGCACCTTGGTATAGACAGAACACTTGACTTGGTGAGATCCAGATTCTATTGGCCTAAGATGGGGGCTGATGTGGAGCAACACATTTGAACTTGTAGTCGCTGCTTACAGAGGAAAGCTTTGCCCCAGAGGGCTGCCCCCCTTGTTAACATAACCACCAGTGCACCCATGGAGCTGGTCTGTATTGATTTTCTAAGTTTGGAGTCAGATCAAAGAAATATCAGTAATGTGCTGGTGGTCACTGACCATTTCACGAGATATGCCCAAGCTTTCCCCACCAAAGACCAGAAAGCATCCACTGTAGCCAAAGTACTTGTAGAAAACTTTTTGTTCACTATGGGCTCCACAAAGAATCCATTCTGATCAAGGGAGAGACTTTGAGAGTCGTCTTATCAAAGAGATGCTTTCTCTGTGGGAGTGCGAAAGTCCAGGACCACTCCTTACCACCCCAGGGGACCCACAGCCTGAACGTTTCAACAGACTTTGCTAGATATGCTAGGCACCCTGCACCCAAAGGACAAGCCTAGATGGAGCCAACAAATTAGCACCCTGGTACATGCTTATAACTGCACCAAAAGTGATGCCACTGGATTCTCCCCTACCGCTGATGTTTGGAAGAGAAGCTTCGACTACCAGTAGATGTGTGTTTTGGGTCTCTCCTGATGGGGTTCAAGCTGACAACTATTTACAGTATGTGCAAAAGTTAAAGGCCCAGCTAACTCATGCGTACTAACTGGCTCAAACCATGGCTGCCAAAAGAAATCTGGCCAACAAAGAAAGGTATGATAAAAAGGTGAAAGCACAGGAACTCCAGGAGGGAGATCGGGTATTGCTAAGAAATCTGGGACTGCATGGCAAGCACAAGATTGCTGACAGATGGCACCATCTCCCTCACATTGTAGTGGGCAAACTAGATGATCTGCCAGTGTACAAAGTAAGGCCTGAGAATAATTCAAAAGATGTAAAAACAATGCATAGAAATCATTTACTGCCCATTGGACAAATCCTGATTGAGTCTGAGCCCCCAGAAGATGCCCCCTCTGGACCAGTGACTAGAGCTGCTGCTAAGAAAAGACCAAGGAAGTCTGCACCTACAGAAGCAGAGTTAAAGTGTTCCCCTGCACAAGTCCCAGTTGAGCATGACTGTCGGTCCATATCAGAAGAAAGTGAGAGTGACTTTGAATACTATCCTTCTACGAACTGAGTCAATTGTTTCGGGGCAATCCCCTAGTCAATAGTGGAGATGAAGCTGGGCCTTCTGGACTGTCCAAGCCCCCAGTCGGTCCCTGGAGCCAGTGCTCCCAGAAAGTGAAGTGCAAAGCATCAGATCAGATGAAATGGAATCATTGTGCATGGTTGAACTGTTTGAGCTTTCAGGGAGGAAATGATAGATTGGGGCAGACTGGTGATACACCCGAACAAGAAGAGTATTTTGAGTGCCCTGACAGTCCACTGCCAGTGTCCGAAGCTCTCCATGCGAGCCAAATGTTGTGGACTCAGAAACTGTAACTCCTGGAGCTGAAAGTGCCCCAAGTTCTAGCCTCTCTACCCCCATGGAGACTCCCCTGACAAGTGAGGACAATGCTGAAAATGAGGCTCAGAGTGCAGAGACTATAACAGTTCCCCCTAGAAAGACTGGTCAAGCTGTAAAGCCTGTGGTGCACCTCAGTTATGATTCACTTGGGAGGCCTGTGGACTTGCCTCTCAATGTTGTCCATAAAGGAGTGTATGTGTCCCGAGCTCATTGCCCAAACTGAGCATCAGTGCTAACTCCAAGTTACTTGTGTTGCCCTCTAGTATGGTGCCCTTGCCCCATCCAGCCCCAAGGTAACTGATAGGAAGGGCCCTCTCTTCAGGTTTCATGTACAAGAGGTAATAACTTGAGTTATGGTACAATGTGTATGTAATACTGTGTAAAGAGTGACGTACTGCAATGTTTCAGAAATGTGTTCTTGGTAAAATGATATATTGACTGATGATTACATGTGCGAGCCTAATGCAAATGTATATGGTTGCAGTTGAAACTTATGGGGGTACTTGCTTGACGCGGACGTCTGCTTTCCCAGGCCAGGAAGGGTGTAACCCCCCTGCAAATGGGGGTTCCCAAAAGACTTCCAGGAGCTTGCTTGAATGCTCCAAGCCTGAATGGTGTTTGGCATTTAAGCCATTTATCAGTGAGTGTTTTTAGAGCCTCTGGTACTGTCTTTAAGAGCTGTCTGCTTGCAGACATAATTAGTTTATATGGGGGACTGTGTGCTTCTCTGAGTACCACTGAGCTGCTGCCAATTCACTTCATTTTTGCAGTCACTAGGAGTGCAAAGGAACCTATCTGAAAGATGTAACTGTTTGCCAGAAATTATTTAGAGTAATAATGAAATTACAGTTTGTCTAACCTGCTTTCTTTGCAGTCAGAACTGTGTCTGCTAGTTCCCCATTCTAGTTTTGAACTGCTGAACTGGACCAATCAGTGTGGGGTAAGCTAGCTCTAAAATGGTGCCTTGGACGAATCAGAACTTGGACTCATAATCTGAGCCAGCCACAAGAGGATTGTATGGGCAGTGACTCTGGGAGATGTAGTTTAGACTTCAGTGCCTTTTGGACCAACAGCAGCAGTCTATTGTGAGTGACAGCCAATCCAGTCAAGAACTGGGAGGAACTCAAAGGAAGTGCCCGGTTTTGTCGGTTGGAGTTTCAGTTGAGCTTTGGCAGTGAAGAAGGAAGGAGCCCTGTGCTTTTTCAGTGTGCAGTTTTAGTCAAAAAACGTGTGTAAGGCCCAGAGTTCCGGTCTGCAGCTTGTGTAACAGCTTGTTAGGACTGAATCCGTCCTGTGAAAAGAATCAAAGGATCTCTGAAGAGTAGAAACCAGGCTCACCCTGTAGAAGACTGGAAGAATTGCTGAAAATTGCATCGGTCTGTCAGGAACTGAATCTGCTGTGTGTTCTCCCGGTATTGTGCAGTAATTGCGATCGATACAGATGCAGCCTGCCTGGTATAGTGCTTTTTATATGGATGTGTGAAGAGGTTTGTGTACCTCAAGTGAGCCCTGCTGACATTGAAGGACTCTATCTTATTTGGAGGTCGTGAGTACTAATTCAGGGTCGCCTCCTGTTGAATTGCCACATTAAATCCAAATGGAATTACTGTACTGCTGACTGTTTAATTCTCCTTTCTCTGTGTGAAAGGGCCCCTACCAGCTGCCACGGTTTGGACTAGTCACTAGGGCTTGGGTACCCAGGGACAGTAACTGATAGGGATAGGCCTGTGCACAGAGCCATAGGTAGATTATTAGAGTGATAAGCTAATTAACCTGATTTCCCCCTGTCCTTGTTATATCCCCCTAAATAAATCAGAGCTGCTTGTTTCAGCAAAGTTATACTGCCTGAGGTATTTGTCTATGTTAAAGTACTGTACTGTGATTGTTGCACTGTATCTCATTTCACAGGAGGTCCCAGTGCCGGAACCAGACCTGGGGGTAAGTGTATACTGTGAAGGTAATTCTGATATATTGTGTGGGCCACTAGTGGGAAGAAAGGGGGGTTGCAGTGTCCCAGAGGGCTGTGACCAAGTTAGTTTAACTATTGCAAACCCTGACCTCTGGGTGGAGGCACCCGCCATTGGATCCAGGCCCCTCAACCTGTTAGTGGCAAATCAGGCAGGGGTAGTAGCCCCTGGGATAGCGCCATCTAGGGGTTACATAAGGGAGACTCCCTTGGTAGAACAATTGAGGAAGGGTTTGAAATGTCTGCACAGGCCTTTTCTGACTAGTTTGCTATCTCAGTCAGGAGTCGGGTCTGTTTATTTTGGGATTTGTGCAATAATAGGTGTAACCCCTCACACCTGCCTTTTTGCCAAAATGACAGGTGGCATGCTATTGAAGCTGACAGCAGTACCTGGTGGGGACTGGGTTCGGGGAGGATGAGGGGACCTAGGTTTGGCTACTCTGCACAGGGGCACCCAAGTAAATCCGAACACAGGAAGCAATAACTGTAATGTCCAGAACCAGGAATAGGATTCTTCAGTGTGGCTTTTATTCACATCCAAGCTGAACAAACAAAGCATAGATGGACCCCCGTGGGGCTACATTCCTGGTAATGCAGATTAGAGACAACAGAACACTTTAGCACTATTTCCAGCCCTCAGGCTCTAAACCCACCAGGCACACAGCCCGGGCTTGCATGCAGCTTTGGGTACACAGCCCAACTTGTACACTACTTGGGTTTTCCCCACTGGCCCGCTCCCCCACCGGCCACTTGATCCGCGGTCCATTTGAGGAATGAACCAATTTTCCAATTCGTGGTCCATTTGAGGAATGAACCAGTTATCCTGTTGTGGCTCCCCAAACCACACTAGAGTCTTCGACTCCTAGAGAGAATTTTCCTTACAATCCCACGTCTGGGTACTTCCCTCATCACTGGCCAAGTGCCTGAAGTAAAGTAGAAATCCACAGAAGAAATCCGTAGAGGTGGTCCTGGTCACTAAAGATGGGGGGCCACCCACCTCCAGCTCCCAAAGCCCATACCTGGCCATTTCCCTGAAAACTGAACAATTCCTTTACTGAACTTTCAAATGTAGATTCTGGGTAGACGTCTGTCACATCTCCTCTACATATTATTTGCATCCCAACAAACTTTGGACTTGAACCTACTTTTATCTTGCTTAGCCCATTACTCTAGGCTTCCCAATATTGTAGTAGTTCAACCCCCACATTGTCACACAAGTCCCAGGGTGAAAAACATAGGCCCTTTTAGCCAGAGCAGACACTCACCCTCACGTTGCAGGTGCCCCACAGGCGACTCACAAATCTTCTTGTTCTCCCAAATAAACACTGGAACACATAGGCAGCTTTTCCTCCACAAGCAGAACTAGGGGGTTGCCCCAGGAATCTGCAGGGAACCCTTTCCTGCCCCCCCCCCGAAGGGAGGGGGCACTGAGACCCGAAAACAGCGGTCTCCACCAGTAATCTCCTGTATCTCTCTTTAAGGTGGAGACACACACCCTTTTAAACTAAAAGTAGCCCTCTGTCAGGGCTGAGGCTCCTAGAGCCTTCACTGAGCTGCTTTCTCAGCAAGCTCCCAACTTCACACACACTCACTGAAGACTGACTTCAAAACTTCCCAATGTTCTAACTAACTCCCTTTGCTGCAGATTCCAATGTGGCTCAAGCAGCTGCGATAGTTCTATTGGTGATGTCATCCCTCAGTCTCAGCTGAGACTGAGAACAGAGTGAGACAGTATGAAACCCATTTAACTGGAGTTTCACAAGCTGCCTTCCCTGCCTACCACTAGGTCTTACTGGGATTCTAGTAACCCCGGGTAACAAGGGGGTTACATAGGTATTTATATTTTAACTAAGTTTTAAATATTTGATTAGCGGAATTCATATTAGAAGTAGTTTGAGAGTTTGTTACCTGCTTTATATGTATTTTGTAAGGTACCTTGAGCCTGAGGGGTAGTAATAAAACCTACTTCTTTACTTACTTAACATCTGAAATCTGTCGCAGTGCAACAGAGCAGTGGGAACAGCACACAGGATGCTAGGATACATCTGAAGGGAATCATCAGTAGAGACAAGGAGGTAATCATTTCCTTGAACAGATCCCTGGTTTACCCTCACCTACAGTACTGGCCAGAGGAGTAACCAGGATTTCAAAATCTGAAGGCCCAAGCATAGGTACATGCTGTTTAGGGTGCATTGGTACCCATGGCCGTCTGAGTTAAAGCATATTTGGTCAAAATGTTTGAATCCAAAGGAAGGCCTAGGCCTTCAGGCTATGCTCTGGCTACTCCCCTGCTGGCACCCACACCTATTGAAGGACTGTGAAAAGGTGGAGGCAGTACAGTGACTGGTGACCACAATGATCCAGAGGATGGGGAAGAAGACATATGAGGAAAGATTAAAGTGGAACAGTCAGCACCAAGGGCCCCACTTTCAAGGGTGGGGCTGATCCCAATGTGCACTTCGTGTTCAAAAACATTTTGGTTTGCTTACTGTTTACTGTAGTACAGTAGATTGTATCAGACTAATAGTGCTTACTGTTAGGCTATCTTCTATTACTACAGATCCCAGAATCCCCTGCAGCTGTCATCAGAGCAGTAGGCAGCAGTGGGAGATGCAACAGCCTGCAATGCATGATAGAGCTTTTATAATCTCTGAGCTGATGCTTTCTGGTTCAGCTCTTCTCTAGGGGCTAAGTCTAGTCCTCTGTAGCTGTATTTAACCCAGGGAGGACAGCGGAACCAGCAAACATACAAACATACGAAATCACCAGCAGAAAAAGGCCCATGGGTCTATCAAGTCTGCCCGAGTGTGCAGTTCGCAGTGCAATACTACTGCAGCTGCCCCCCCCACCCAATCCCCTCCCTTCACCCCATCTCCTGGTCCTATCCCCCATTATGTTCTTGCTTGTGCTGACCCTGCCCTTGACTCTATCCCATTACCGCTTAAAGCTTTCCACTGTCCTCAGTTCAATTAACCCCTTTGACAGTGCGTTCCTTCTAGCCACCACTCTCTCTCTCTCCCTGTAAAGTAGTGCCTCCTCATCTCCCTCCTGAACCTCCCCCTTCCAACTTCAGACTATGCCCCCTCCATGACCCTTCCCCCTTTAAATGGAACAATCCTCCCGTTCTGACTTTGTTTATGCCTTTTAAGTATCTAAAGGTCTCTATCATGTCCCCCCCCTCCCTTCTGTCTTCCAGTGAGTACATGTTGAGTTCCTCAATTTTTCCTTATAAGGCATCTCACCTAGCGCCATGATTATTTTTGTTGCCCTATGCTGCACGCCCTCCAGTAATCTCACATCCTTCTTGAGGTAAGGGCATCAGTACTGCACACAGTACTCCCAAGTGTGGCCTCACCAGTGAGCTATACAAGGGCAGGATGACCTCCTCTTTCCTGGAGGTGATACCCCTGGCGATGCACACCAGCATCCGGTTTGCCCTTTCTGCTGCCCTCCTACACTGTGCCAATACCTTCGTGTCCCCTGTGACTAGTAACCCCAGGTCCATCTTCTCCTCTAAAGTTGATACCTGCACTCTCCCCAGCCAATAGCTGGTCCTGGGGTTTCTGGCTCCGAGGTGCATGATCTTGCACTTTTTAGCATTAAACCTCAACTGCCACTCCTCTGACCAGGGCTTGAGTTTAGCGAGATCCTCCCTGAGTGCCTGCCTCCCTTCCTCACTGTCCACTTTTGCACAAATTTTTGTGTCATCAGCAAACAGGCTGATCTTACTCTTGACCCCCTCTGCAATGTCCCCTATGAAGATTTTGAATAAAACAGAGCCTAACATTGAACCCTGTGGTACCCCACTAGTTACGGGTCTTGGCTTGGATGTCTCCCCCCTTACAACTACCCTCTACTTTCTGCCCTGAAGTCAGCTCCTAACCGACCCCACTAGCTTCTCCCCTGCCCCCAGGTCCCTCAGCTTGCCCAGTAACCTCCTGTGGGGCACAGAGTCAAAAGCTTTGCTGAGATCCAGATACAGGATATCCACGGCATGGCCCTTGTCAACCGCCCTAGTGACCCAATCAAAGAAGTCGATTAGGTTAGTCTGGCAAGATCTTCCTGAGACAAACCCATGCTGTCTCTCATCCTGTAGTCCATTACTATCCAGAAAAGTTATTAATCTCTCCTTCAGAATGGTCTCCGTCAACTTCCCCACTACAGAAGTCAAGCTTACCTGTCTAATTGCCTGTTTCATTCTTGGGCCCACTTTTGTGGAGGGGCACCACGTGACCCATCCTCCAGTCCCTGGGCACATTCCCCATTTCCAAGGAGGTGTTAAACAGGTCTGCCAGAGGGCCTGCCAACACCTCTGCCAGTTCCTTAAGGACTCTTGAATGTACACCATCTGGTCCTGGTGCCTTGTCCACCTGCAAGGCTTTAAGGCCTTTTAGAACCCTATCCTCCTGGATGACCCCGTCTGTTATCTCTGCCCCCACCACCCTTCCCAACAACAGATCAGAGCTTATATAAACTCTAACATGCACTGCAGGCTACTGAATCTCTCGCTCTTGCAGCTCTGGTCTGATGTCAGCTGCAGGGGATCCTGGGATTTGTAGTTACAGAAGATGTTAGCCTAGAAGTAAGCAAAATTAGTCTGATACAATCTACTACACTATAATAAATACATCTGACTAGGGTTTTTCAGAATCTGGATTTTTTTTCCCTCAGATATTGAAATTCCCCAAAACTGCCTGAAATCTAATGAATCTGATTACATTCAACAGATCTTGCGCAGCACTGCTGCTGATGATAATTGACTAAGCCGCAGTGCTGATGATTGTTATTTACTGCCCTGAGGGTATATCACACTGTCACTCACAACACAGGATGTCCAAATGAATGGTGCACATGGCCTGGTACTGGATGAGCACCAAAAAAGATACCCTTGTAAACCACTCCTGCTAAGTGAAACAACATATTTCCTTTTAAATTACTAATTGCAATGCTGCTGTAATTATGGCACTAAGATCGTACCACACTGCCACGTTCCATGCAGGACTGGATGATTCAAGAAAAAAACGTTCCTCTTCAAACTGCTGTACTGCACCAAAGCGATGGTCTGCGTAATGAGGGACACCCAGTTACACTATGATGCATGCACTGCTGTATTACACTTCAGTACTACTCATTAATACAGCTGAGAAAAAAATCCTTCCAAACTACTGCTGCTAAATCAATATGAAAACCTAATGAATCCCCCCCCCACCAAGAAAAAAGAATTTTAACAGAAATGTAGCTATTACTGACCAATATCTGGCCTGCTACAGAAGAAAAAACTTCTCAAGTGTGTTTTCAATTAATACTGTAGCTTCAATACAGAGCTTCACAGTAATGTTTGTGCGCTGTGGGTACGCAGTCTCAGATGCATCCAACCCCTTCCTGATTCTCATGTGGCCAAACAAAATTCAACAATCAGATCAGGCCTGACACCATCTTTTCAAACCCACCCACCTCCCAACCATGTGGGCTTTCTATGGGCAACAAAAAAACTTTCTGTGGTTAATGTGTCCCCCTAATCCTTGATTGTGGGGGGCAAGCAATGTACATAAATCCCAACTGTTCAGTCAGACCCCTTCTCCACCCAACACTGTCTTTAAATCCATACACCCCCCCCCTCCTCCCAAACCCGACTCTGCCCAAGCTCATTATGGGCAAAAAACAACTACGTGCCTGGCTTGTGTGCACCCCAACCCCCCATCCATGATTGGAAGTGGGGGGCAATGGGTCAATCCACACCCATACCACTCAGTTGGTCTCCCCTCCCATCGCAGCACTGTCTGATTGATCAGCTGATTGGTGTGAGGTGCGTGGGATGGGGAGAGTGGTCTGCCTAGTGACACTGAGCTCGCTACCAGTGAGAACTAGAAAGAAGCTCATTCATTGATGTTGGCCGAATCCTTCAGCTTGAGTACCACTTCATATCGGCAGCCACCCAGTCAAGTAGAGGTTCTGGATTCCCAGACCGCAGGCTGGACAAAGGACCTCACTATGGATTGCAAAGTGCCCATCCATACTCCATCACATGATGAAGCAGTTGACAATTTCAGATGGCCAGGGATCTGATCCCAACTTTGAGTGCCTGGCCAGTAGTCTCAGGATTACTCATGTTTCATTTGTGCCTGGGATAAATCCAAAGCAAATGCAGTGTTTATATTGAGCCTGATGGGCTAGCTGTACAGTTTGTACATGCTCACTGACCTGGAGCGCAGGATGCCTATTGTATCAGTCACCCCGTAGACAGGAAGCAAAAGCCAGTTGCTAATGTATGCTGGGGAAGCATTTTAAAGAGCTGCTGACGTCTCTTTGAAAACTTTGGAAAACATAATATTTAGATACAATTTAGGTTGCATTTCATATATTTTCCATAGCTTTCTCTTTCTTATAATCACTGGGAACATTTGCACAAAAACAGGATCTTTTTATCCCTTCGAGTTTACCTGCCCCTACACCTTATTCCCCACTTGATGTCGTGACCCTGTGTTGTGATGTCATTCTCTGTTGCCATAGGGATCACTGTGATGTCACAAGCAGAGCATTACAACATCAGGTAGGGACTAAGAAAGAGGAACAGACAAACTCTCATGGAACAAAAACCCTGTTTTCGGCCCGCCCACCAGCACAGCTGTTGGATTTCATGATATGCCAGCGACGCAGGTTCGGGAAGCAGCCCGGTCGCTGGAGGGCTGCCGGGGAGAAGGATCATGTCCCATGGACTGCTGTCCTTCTCTGGGGAGGGAGGGACTTGTACAGCACCTGCTAGCTCCTAGCGGAGGCTGGGAGTAGCACAGGATGCATCGCCCGAGTGGCAGCAGGGGGAGGAACAGACATCGGCTTATGCCATGATGTCACTATGCTGCCCCCAACAGAAAAAGGGAAAATGGCTGGGTGCTCACCAGATTACGGCCTCCGGATCCTCTGCACCTCTGCATCCCCCAAGGAGCCGTTCCTCGTAGGGCCCAGCAGCATCTTGCAGCCTAGACTGAGTAAGTGCTAGTGTTCCCCCTCCACTGGTGCATTCCCCCTCGGAGGAGGGGGAACCGCCCAGCAAAGGGAAACGCTGGGATACTGCAGGAGGGCTGCTATGTGAGACCTGCGGGGGAGTCAGGACTCGAGAGGGGATGGCAGAAGCAGAAAGGACCCTAGGAGTTCCCGAAAGAGTGGCGGGCATCCGAGCAGGAGTGAAGGGGATAAAACAGATAACACAAAAAAAAAAAACAGTTTTCATACATAGGACATCAGTAATAAATAACAGAGGCAAGAAATACTGAGGTAGTGTGAAATAGAAACTGAACTGCATCCAAATATTTTTTCCTAAGGTCTGCTGAAGGTGCTGGTTACTCTGTGAACAAGATGTGTGGGTGGAAAAAAATCTAGTTTTGTAAAGATATTAAAAGGCTGGTGCGGTAACTCTTGCCAGCAATAGAGCACGTCTGCCCTCCTTTTGCCTACACTAGTGGGATATTTGAAAGCTATAAGGGGTTTCGACTATAGGTCTCTCAGGCTCAGTTTGACCCCAGGTATGGTGATGGGTCATTTTCATCACGTGCTGAAGACAGACACAGATAATGATGGCAGAAAAAGACCAAAAGTCCATCTAGTCTGCACGGAGTTCCCTGTCTGCCCTGGGACCTGTTGTCCATTCGGAGTTTTATCCTTCCTGGTACACCCTCATGCTCACCAAACCCTTCACACTGTCCCAGCCATGCTTGAAACCAGTTATGGACTTGCGCCCTCCACCTCCTCCGGCAAACTGTTCAATGGCTCTACCACCCATTCCATAAAGTAGAACTTCTTCACATCTGTCTTAAACCTTTCCCCCACCAGTTTCCACTCATGACCACGGGTTCCTGACTCTGTACTCCTGCTAAATAGTTCCCCACAGTTCACCATGTTTATTCCCTTCAGGAACTTAAAGGTCACTATCATATCCCCCTTCTCTCACCTGGTCTCCAGCAAGTACATTTATTTATTTATTTCCTTTTTGTTTACTGAGTAGGTGTGCTAGCCATAAAGGTGATGATTTTCAGACACGACTGGGGAGGTCACAGACATAAAACGGTACAGTACAGGCAGTGGTAGGATGTGACTTCAGACAGTAACCGGCATGGCATAGTTTAAACATAATGCAAAAACAAGCAATCAGATTACAGCATTAGGATACAAATACAGCAACATCATACAAATAGTGAGAACAGTAATAACACTGTTTACGAGAGACAAGTATAGGCCCAGGGTAAATTCCATTAGGCCTGTCAAAATATATAGTTTGCACAAGTGCTTAAGCTAGTAAATCACTAGAAACTTTACAGTAACACCAGAAAATGGCCAGTGAGGGCAGGGGCAGAGAGATAATGGGCCAAATGGGTAGAGGGAGTAGCATAATGGTAGCAGAGAAGGTATTGGGAATTGAAGCATGTTCAGTGCCTTGAGGCAGTCTTCATAAGATCTGCCCTGTTGGCCCAGAATCATCTTGATCATGCTGCATTGCACTGGCTCCAGCCTGTCCCTGTCCTTCCTTAGGTGAGGACTCCAGAGCTGAGCACAGTATTCCAGGTGCGGCCTCACCAGTGACCTATATAGAGGTAGTAGTACCTCCTTTTTCTGGCTGTCAATACCCCTTC
The DNA here is from genome assembly GCA_016271365.2 of Neoceratodus forsteri. Taxonomy (NCBI): domain Eukaryota; kingdom Metazoa; phylum Chordata; order Ceratodontiformes; family Ceratodontidae; genus Neoceratodus; species Neoceratodus forsteri. The sequence continues at coordinate 91,722,276 of JADMNL010000031.1, read as the reverse complement.
CAATACACCCCAGCATCCTATTAGCTTTACTATAGGTCTTGTTACAACTGATTTGATTGTTCGAGGGAGTCACTAACGATAACTCCCAGGTCCAGTTCCTTTACCATAATGCTTAGTTTAACCTCTCTTATCCAGTACACTATCCTGTTTTCTTTTCCCCCTAGATGAAGACTGTAAGTCACGGAGTAGTGAGCTATAACTATTTGGGGTTCCTCCATTTGCCGACTGTTGTAATCTCTATTGTTACTGGGAGCAGCTTTAGCAAAGAGAGAGAGAGTATGATGTCACTGTGCCCTTTAAACTCACCGTCTCAATGCAGAAAGACTGAGTAACTTGAAAAAGTCTCAGGAAATGCTTCTAAGGGAAAGCAATTTATAAAAAGATATCCCATTGTATCATCCCTAAGATTAACAACATTGCAACTTTAACTGACGGTAAATGATGGGTCTTTCACATCCTTACCGCTACATGTTTTTGCTACAGTCTAAATCAGCAGATGGCCACTGCGGAGATCACCACGTGTAGTAACATCATGGCTCAGATACTCAGTTAGCGCTACGCTAAGTGTGGATAGCGTGGTCAGCAGCGGTTAGTACGGCCACTGTTATATTTATATACACACTTATTGCAGTGCTAATCTGTTAGCATGTTCACACTAACAGATACCATGAGCTTATGCAAATGAATGCATCAAGTGCACAGTGGTATATTTAGTGGGTTTTGGAAGCGGTAACAGTCTACTTGTGCAGTGCGGTTTAATGCTTTCAAAACCTTACCTTTACAAACATGCACAGTGGTGCATATGTGTGTGTGTAAGACCCTCCTCACCCCTGCATCTGAGTCCCATGTATACAAACTAAATTACAGCACTACTGCCTTCTGTCCTGATCCCTGCCAGAAGTATAATATTATAAATCCTTACCTGGTAGTCTAGTGCCCCCCTCACCCCATACCTCTCGTTAACAATAAATATACTGACGTCATCCCTGGTAGTCTAGTGGACCCCTCTCCTGGTTCTAGTAGTCAATGCCCCCCAACCCCCCACCCGGTGATGACTGCCGAATCAGTTCAATCTCCATTGCTCACCGCCATCTGCCACACATTCAACTGTATCACTGCGACAATGTCTATTCAGGACTTGTGGTATGGCTAAAAGACATGAACAAAACTAAGTCCAACAAAACGTGAACTGCACACGCACGTGAACCTAGTTTTGTTTCAAGTAAAAATGTCTTCACTTTATAACTTCTTTATTTTTGTATGTATTTTTTTAGCTAGCTTGGGTGAAGTCCTAGTTACCAGCTCTTGTAACAACAGCATCAGTGGTTATTTGTAAATCCCACCCATGGCAGAATTTAGTTACTCGCCTCCTCGAAAACACATTTCAGGGAGGTTTTGCAAGTAACCACTTATTCGGTCATTGGAGGGGGGGGTGCTGGTAACTAGGCCTTCATCCAAGTTTGGTGAAAAAATATAAAAAAATGTTTTATATTAAAGAAAGTTTTGCTTAAAGCCGCAGTGCATGATACCAATGAAAATTGTGACCTAGACTTTTTTATTTTATTTTGGATTGCCCCGTATCTCCTGACTTGTATGGTACCTGTTTTTTTTTTTTTTTTTTACAAATTTTGAGTCTGCTTTCTCACTTTGTTTTGCAGCTGAAATAATAATAGGAGCCCGCCTTTTAATATGGCTCAGATCAGGTTTCCATCCAATTCTCTGCTGTTTTGAACATCCTTTGTTTAAGATCACTTTTCTTGTGACAGTAATGAACTAGCATGCAGCAGACACAGCTCCCTGACTTTATGGAACAGCAAGTGTACAGAAACAGCTGAGAATACTGATGAAAACCTGGTCCGCGCAGTATTAAAAGGAGCACTCCTTTTATTACTTCAAATGTGAAAAACAAAGTGCTAAAGCAGACTCAAAATGTGAAGAGATATACAAATCAGGAGGTAAAGAGCAGTCTAACATAGAAAAAAAATATAGATCCGAATGCATTGCTGCTTTCAAAGAAAACTAAGTCTCAATACTTGTGAAGTTTACCTTTTGTCTAACTTACTTGCTTTTTGCATTTGTAGCCATCTAGCCATCCCACAAGTCCTTATTGCTCTCTGTAACACTGTCCCCTCTTACCCACTCCATAACACTGTTTCCCATTCCCTGTGTGTGTCCCCCCGCCTCAAATCTCCTGCTAACCAAACTGCTTTGTCATATCACTTTCCTAAGTGCTGGTCCTCTTTCCCTTTCCATCCATTCTACCCCACTCTTCCCACAAGTCTGTTCTTCATGACTTTACAACTCCTCCTTCGCCTGTGACTGATCCCTGATCTTAGCGGCCATCCTCCATCCCCTGCCCGCAATTCCCTCAAGCCCTGTTGTGCTGGGAGTCCGCCCCAGCTAGGGTTGTTTCTCTACTCCAGTTCTAGTGCAATTTTATCTACCGTATACAGGCACCTTGTTGTTCTGTAACTACCCTGCACAGAATATTTGGTTTGCACATTTGTAATGCTTTGTACTTTTGCTCCGTAGTTTGTTTGTTCTGTATTAGTTAGCACAGAATAGTATTGCTGCACAACTGGTAATGTATTTTTACTCAGCACCTTACTGTATTATCTACCTCCACCTGGGACGCATCTGGAAATGAACTGTGAACAGCTCAGGATGTCTTGCCTGGTAACATTTCTAAAATCAATCAATCAGTCACTATAGTGATGTGATACTTACCTGTGGCAGACAGCACCGGACTGTGAAGTTGGGAGGTGGGTCTGTGCTGGTCGCCATCACTGGGATGAGATGGAAAGGAGCGTGGGCAGCTACTACCAGCGCTAGTAGTGGGGGTCTACTAGACTATCGGGGATGAGATAAGTATATTTATTATTACTGAGGGGGATCAGGCGAGGGAGGGGGTTGACTAGACTACCAGAGAGGGATTTACAATATTATAATATATGGTTGGGGCTTATTGCATATGGAAATCAGTGGCTACTCAAAAGTTATTGAGCACGTTCGAAAAGTTGTTGTGCATGTACGGTCATCAGTGCACATGTGTTCCTGCTTGCTCTGACTCCCACCTGGCACCCACTTTCATTTTCACTGAGCGCAACTTGTGCAGGCTGTAGTCTGCTTTCATGATCGCAATAGTGGTTTGCAATGCCCGCCCTCAGGGTGTGCGAGGGAATTCCCCTCAGAGCACGGTAGTGCCTTACCAGGCAAAGCCACTCCGGCTCATTCACTCTCTCTCTGTACTGGCACTCATTCACTTTGTACCAGATATTAAATTTTTATTATATATAAAGTAAATTAACATATGCACTGGAAGCACATACTCAGCAGAACCGCTCATCAGCTCACTCTCTATCTCTTTCTGTACTGGTACCCGGCATCACTTGCTAGTTCCCTCTGCAGAACCAATTACTATAAAAAATAAATTATAGGTTACCATACACAACTACATTGTGTTTCAGGTACCTCAAGGGCATGAACAAGGTGCAGGTGGGGGACCCTTTCCAATGTAGGAAAAAGTACTAGAATAAGGGGGCACAATATGAAATTGGAAGGGGGTAGATTAAGAGGTAATGTGAGGACGTTTTTCTACACAGAAAGGGTAGTTGATGCTTGGAATAGTCTGCCAGAGGAGGTAGTGGGGGGCAAGCACAGTGGAGGGGTTTAAGCATGCCTGGGACAGGCACAAGGGAAGCTTGAGAGGGGAGGGAGTGATGAAAAACCATTGATCACATAGGGTCAGTGGCCACATACAATGTATTAGAGGGCCTACAGGCAGACTGAATGGACCTAGCGGTCCTTATCTGCTAACAATTTCTGTGTTTCTATCTCGGGGTTGAGATAACAGCATGGACCTCTCCAGCTTTGCTCTCGAGATCCAAATGCTGTTATCCTGACCCCTCGATGGAAACAAAAGGTTTGTTGTGTATGGTCACCCATACATTATGCCTTATATTTCCAACTGGGATCAGGGCAGGAGGGGACACTAGCACTTTTTTTGGGTTCTAAACAGAATCCAAGAATTCTTTAGAACTATTTTGGGTTTTAAATAGAATTGGTAGACATTTGCCCATCCCTACTAGACAGTGGGTTCGCATGATAAAAAAAGATAGAGCCCACCAGCATGAAAATAGCACTCTGATGGTGTCACGGTGGTAGATTCAAGCATGAATACTGAGAATCAGGCATACACACTGAACACTAGCAAAGTGAGGAATTGTGGGAAATTAGCCCAATGGCTTTGTCTTACAGCTAACTGGAAAAGATGCAAAACTCACGATATGTAAAGAAAGAGGCAAGGCGAGCAGACCCTGGGCCATTTATATTCGTTCCGCCTTCAGCTGCTAATTCCCTCCTTTAGTTAAATAAAGATCTCTGGTAGATAAAACCTATTAAAGTCAGAAATAAGGCTGCCGGCTTGTAATGTAGGACAAGGGGAGCTGCTGTGTCAAATCGATAGGAAATCAATGAAGAAAAGCTGCTAACGCAGGCTGCTGTGAGTTTGCGGAAAATCAGCCTCAGTGCTGGCTACCCTGTGCCTGAGCTCTGACTGCCAGGAAAGAACCCAATGAGGGGGGAAGGGGGATTCTGGATGGGATGGATCCTCTAGGGCCAACTTATTCCTGCAAAAAGGGTTTCCATAGCAATGGGCCTGGTGAAGCAAAGGGAGAAATGGTTCACATAAGTTCAGAACCTTCCAGAATGCCCTTTTCTGTAAAAGAACCTTATCGGAACCTTTTTTTTCAGGTTGATACAATTCTGATAATCTGTCAAAAATTGGTTTGGGAAGGCTGGCTAGACAGAGCAGCAGCAGCACGGCCACTTGCAACACTGGTCACTCAAGTTCCGGAATAAGCCTGAATCACCAGAGGGCCACCGGGGATCTGAGCACCCTTCCTCTTTGGGGTGGGAGGAGCAAACATCTCTGACTGGTATAGCGCCTCCTGGGGAGCTCAGTGGGCTGAAGGGTGCACTGTGGCAGTTTAAGGAGGGGAGATGCCCCAGGCAGAGCTGCGAACATGCCCATTGCATGCATACTTAACCTGATCTTGCCGACATCTCAGGATAGAGAACATAGAAACCACCAGTACTGACAGGGTGACGAGACCCTCACCCAAGTGGTGCTCAAGCCCTGCAGGGACCACTCACCCAGCATGAAAAAAGCTCCCTCACAGAATTCAGATTCTGGAGGTTGTGGCCTCCCCCGAAGGCCCTGGCTGTGAGGTGTCAATCACAAAGGCAGGAGTTAAGCTGGTCTCTGGGGTTTGGTTCGGCTGATGGGACTGAGTGGTGGCAACAAAGGAAAGGCACGGATGGGGACCAGTGCTGGAAGGAAAATAAAAAAAAAAACTGGGTGGGGAGCACAGTATACTCCCCCAGCAGGTCTTTATCCAGAAAGAAGTTTGGGGTACAGAATGGACCTCTGAGACTGGTCTGTTTTAAGACAGGCTGTGCAACCCAGCCTGTCTGCAGGTTCGTCTAGCCTTTTCACAAATACAATGTGAGGAGCTTGCTCGATTCTTTGCAGATAAGGTGGCTGACATCAGGGCCGAGACTCGCACAGCACTCGCCATGGGAGTTGCCGTGGTCCAGCCTACAGTTACAAGTACCCCGTTTGCCTGGAGTTCCTTCGAAAGGCCAGAAATCGATGATGTTATGAGGATTGTCCAGGGTGTGCATGCCACAAGCTGTAGTTTAGACCGGGGTCCCACTGGCCTGATTATGGGCTGTGGTGAGGTTATCATTCTGGTTCTAGCTAGGATAGTCTGGTGTTCCTTAGGCTCCGGTGAATATCCCTGCACCCTGAAGGAAGCGGTGGTGACACCAGTGTTGGAAAAGGCTTCTCTGGACCCAGACTCCCTAGCCAACTACAGACCCATCTCGAACCTCCCCTTTGTGGGGAAGGTTATCGAGAAAGTGGTGGCAGCCCAGTTGGACAACCATTTATCCATCCATAACATCTACGACCCTCTTCAATCAGGTTTTCGAAAGAGACGTAGCACGGAGACTGCGCTGGTTCGGGTGCTCAGTGATCTCCTGATGGCGAGAAACCAGAAAAAACGGTCCATCTTGATCCTTCTGGATTTGTCAGCAGCATTTGACACCGTAGACCATGGGGTGCTGCTCGAGCGCCTGAGATGCATCTGTGGGTTGTCGGGTTTGGTACACAGATGGTTTTCCTCCTTCCTCACAGGTAGAACTCAGAGGGTTGTATCGGGGATATTTTCCTCTGATCCTACCGCTCTGTCCTGTGGGGTGCCTCAGGGCTCTGTGCTGTCCCCCATGTTGTTTGCAGTATACATCCTTCCCCTCAGAGCCATTGTAAGATGATATGGGCTAGAGTTTCATTGTTATGCCGATGATACCCAGCTCTATCTGTCTTTTGCACCTGACCAGAATAGAGCACTCTCAGTGTTCAACAACTGTCTCAGCGAGATCCAGGGTTGGATGAGGTCCAGCTGGTTGAAGTTGAACTCTGGGAAGACGGAGGTGATGGTCGTGGATCCTGGTCTCCGGATAGAGGGGCTGGGGGCAAATCAAACCTCAGGTTTATTCCTGAGGGGTGTGGCGCTCCCTGCCTCTGAATGGGTGCAAGACCTGGGGGTGATCCTTGACGATCAGCTGACATTGCGTGTGCAAGTGTCAGCGGTTGTTAAGGTATCCTTTTACCATCTTAGGAACATCACTAGGATCAAGCACCTTGTTCCATCTGGTGACCTGCCTACATTGATCCACGCCTTTGTGACCTCCCGTCTGGACTACTGCAATTCCCTTTACTTTGGGCTTCCTGGGGTTGATATCCGCCGCTCGCAGCTAGTGCAGAACTCAGCAGCCCAGTTGTTAATGGGGACCTCACATTCTTCCCACATTACACCGGTGCTGTGGGATCTGCACTGGCTGCCGGTTCAGTGGCGGATCACCTTTAAAGTCGGATTACTGACATATAAAGCCTTACACGGTTTGGGCCCTCATTACCCAAAAGATCTTTTGGTGCCTTACCTTCCGATGCGATCTCTCCGCTCAGCCAACGAGGGGTTGCTAGAGATTCCGAGGGTAGTTTTTAAATCTTCAGGCGCCCACACTTTTAGTTTTGTGGCAATTACCCTCTGGAATTCTCTACCCCGTTGGATTAGAGAGTGCATGACGGTGGAGGGTTTCAAAAAAGGCCTAAAATCCTTTTTATGGAAAAAGACATTTGGTGATGACACATATTTTAACTAATGCTGTATATTTTAGCTTGGATTTTAATTTGTTTTATGATGTTTTTATGATTGTTATTTTGTAATGCGCCTTGATTTTAGAAAGGCGTAAAAGAAATAAAGTTTATTATTATTATTATTATTATTAATCCTCACTCTCAGTGAGGTCACACAAGGGGTACTAATTAGCTACATAACACTAATATATTTAGTGTAACTACACTGTAACTGCATTGTAACTGTAATGTAGCTGCATGTAACAAACATGCTACAGTTTAATTACCCCTTTTGCATGCAATTAATGATTAGTTACATTGAAATGGGCACTTAAAGTGCAATCATTTTACCATTAAATTGCTTCGCTAACATTCATGAATGGCTGGGAATTATTTACTTTAAATCAATAAGATAGATAGAAAAGGGGCCACATAATGTGGTATTCACAAAGCCACCTAAGTGTGGTGGAGAGTGGCAAGGCAGGTGATGTTAATTACACTAGGTGACATAAGACATAAGTACCTCTGCACCCCCCCACCAGCTACCCTCCCTGGGGCTGGACAGCCCCGACTGGGCAGTACTGGCCTGTGCCTGTCCATCACCTACACCTTGGGGTGCAGGACAAAGGCCATTTGGTAACTTCTGCAAATGTTTATTTTCCCTGTTTTCTGTACTGCGTGCTTTATCTCTAATAGATGCATTAACATAGTTTTTTTGCAAAACGTACCTATATCTATATCGGGATTATCCCACAAGGTAGCTTCAAGTATGCATTTCATTTGGTTTGGAATGTTTTATTGCACACTTGCAGGAGTGGTACAGCCACAAGTACGCAGTGGCAACAACAACATTTCAGACCAGATAGCATGAATATTTAGAGCTGCCTCATGGGATAATCGATGTACTGTATACCATGGGAGTTCCCACTTTTTTGTGTGTGTGTCTCTTGCAGGTAAAACATGCTGTATTATGTAAATGGATGGTCTGTTACAGATTTTCTTTCTTTTCCACTTCATTAACGATGACAAGCTGAGCCATTTACTTTTATTGTTAAAGTGACAGTGCCACTGTTTGATGTGCTGCTTGCAGAGAGCAAGTTCATGTGAAACGCATGGGCTGTGGCTACTGTACAAATAACATAGGTACTGTACACAAAACATGTTATCTGCACAGTAGCTATGTCTCCAGTGAAAATAATGGCCTTTATTTTCCAAATCCTTTTTGCCTTCCCATGGTATGGATATGGATATAGATACACATATACATATACACATACACACACACACACACACACATATACATACACATATACACATACACACACACACACACACATACATATAGGACCCCTGGACATAAGGAGCACTCCACATTTAGAGGGTGTCAGCCAGGGACTGAGGTTGGTCTAAATTTGGGGGCCATGGCGCATAGGTCTAGGGGCCTCAGTAAGTGAAACGCATCACTAAATTCAGTGTCCTCACTTCTGAAGGATACAATACCAACTTTATTCTTTTTTCCCGGACCACCTTCTAACAACTTCCTTCCATCGGCGCTCAGAAACAGTTCAGTTTCATTTACAGTCCCTCTGTTTTTTTTTTTTATTTAGTTGTTTAACCAGGCGTAGCACACTAAGCTGAAAGCTTTTTTACAGGAGCGACCTGGGAGCACAGGGAAGTTAAGTGACTTGCTCAGGGTCACACAGTATGCAAGTGGAAGCTGTGGGATTAAAACCCAGGTCTGGTCTGCTGGATGTCACCAGATTTGCAGCTCAGAGCCTTAAACCACTGTGCTATACTGCCTCCCAAGTCCCTCTGTGCCTTCACCTTTTACAAATCCCAACCAAGCTGTCACAGAATGTTGAACTGATGTGTTTTCATGTTACCTAATTTGGTACCGGGGAGAGATGCCAGTTTCCTTTGGGACCAGCAGTACATCGCTGGGGTACCAGGGAAAGATACCCTTTAGGTCCAGAGTCTTTAACTTGCCATTCCTGAATCTCAGTCTACATCTGCTAGAGCACAGCAGGACTGGTATGTGTCTAGGATTCTGCTTGGTGGGGGCGAAGCTGTACCAGGATCCAGCCACACCAGTTTCCACATTGGCTGTCCTCATGAAGCAAGGCCATTTAAGTTGGATGAGACCATTCTCTCAGTTCTTTCTCGGTTACCGTAATGTCTTGCTTTCAGTCTTTTTGATATACAAGTCATAACACTTGTTCAGTCCATATTCACTGCCCTGGTGTATATTCAGGCTCTTTCTCTTTTTTAATTTTTTTCTTTTTTTTTTAGTGTTTTTCACCCTTAGAAAAAGTGCAGAACAGCACTAAACATTGAGCGGGTATGGTGACCTCTACAGCCTGTTGTCATTTTTTCCATATGTACTTTTATTCTCCCATGCTGTTGGCCCCCTTCAGCCCTCCACTCACTAAGCCCCATCGCCCACTGGCTCATGGACTTACTTGGACTCCAAAGACCCCACGCTGATCCCCCCCCCATGGTGGGGCTGGGGGGAACGGACATCCTCCGCACCCCCACCCCCGCTGCATAATCCAGATGAGGAGCCAGGGCTGTGTCAGTGGTGCAGGATTTATGGCAAGCAGAGCAGTGTGCTCCTGCTGTAAGATTTTTCCATCCCCCACCTCCCCTGATGTCAGGCACAGCCCCTGCAGACCGTGCATGCTGCTAAAGTCCCCTGCAGAGGAGCAGGCTGTCATGCCCATTGCAGAGGTCACCAGAGCCTCGGAACCCCACACCATCCCTCCCCAGTCTGGGAGCACTGCCACGGCCCAGTGCCTACCAAGCTGGTTTCCTGAGCTTCCCCCCCCCAAACTCAGGTTGCCCACGTGAGATTGTGTAGTACTACCCATTGGGCCATTGAGTGGTGCGTCTGTTTGCATTTGAGGTTTCTGTAAGTACTTAATAAACGTTTTGCACTGCGGTATGCATGTTTTTGCTGTTTGGTTCAGAGCACGTTAGTGTCTGGTTTTGTGCCATAGCGCCTTTCTTCTTCTTGCCAGGTGGGTGAACTGCTCTTGGGATGGCCACTGCCACTTCAGCTGCAGACAGTTGTCAGCTCTCCTAATCAGAAATTACTGGCCACACTGGACACTGAAAGATTGCATCCCTCTTCTTGACAGCACTGGTCCAACTTTCCTCTCCTCTTCTCTCTCTGTTGGAGTTTTCCTAGGCTGGCTCCGGTTCCTCAGTCTCCCTTAGAAGACAGCAGTGGTACAGTATGGGACTCAGATACTATAGTGTCTATCAAAGTCGGAAAATCACCAGATACCATCAGTGACACAGGAGAAGGACTACAGGGAAAGATGTGTCTCTTTGCAGGTGACACTAAGCTCTGTGGCAGGGTGGACAGTAAAGAGGGAGCAAGAGAGCTGCAGAGGGACCTGCGAAGGCTGCAGAGGTGGTCCCAAGTCTGGCCGTTGAAATGTAATGCCAAAATGTGCAAAGTGATGCACACAGGGGACAAGAGCCCCGGGACAGAAAATTGGATGGGAGGGGTTAAGTCGCACACTACTTCTGAGGAAAGGGATCTGGAAGTCATTATAAGCAACTCCCTAAAACAATCTAGCCAGTGTTACAAGGTAGGCAGCAAGACAACCAGAATGTCAGAGCATATTGGGAGGGAGTTCAACAGCAGAAGGGAATGGGTTAACTACCTCTGTGTAATCACTGATGAGGCCACATCTGGAATACTGTGCCCTGTTCTGATGTTCCCACCTAAGAAAAGACAAGGACAGGATAGAGATGGTGCAGTGTATAGTAACCAAAATGATTCAGGACCAGCAAGGTAGAGCTTATGAGGACTGACTTAAGGCTCTGAACATCTACTTGCCAGAGACCGGAAGGGAGAGGTGTGATATGGTAGAGACTTCCAAGTTCCTGAAAGGAACAAACAAGGTAGAGTGTGAGGAATTACACAATGGGATCTAAAAATTCACTTTACTGATTGCTCATGTAACCCCCAGGGGGTGCTACCCTTAGGGCAACTACCCCTGCCTGCCTCCACTGAGACAGGGTGAGGGGCCCAGATCCATTTACGGGTGCCTCCACCCAGAGGTCGAGGTTAATGCGGTCGAGACTGCCTTGGTCATAGCCCTCTGGGTTACTGCAACCCCCCTCTTGTCCCACTAGTGACTCACACTGTTTACCCACAATTCTTTCACCAGTACACTTACCCCCCAGGCAGTATCTCTCAGCTCACGCCGGGGAACCCCTGTAAAGTAAGGTACAGTTATATCACAGTCACTATGTAGCAGTTCACCAGGGGTGCACAAACCAGCCAGGATGTAGTTGCAACACAATAATCTGATTTATTAAAGGGGAGATAACAAGGGAAGGGGATGAATCAAGGTAATTGGCTTATACTATAATTATCTACCTAGGGCTCTGTGCACAGGCCTAACCCTAAGATTTGCTGTCCCTGGGTACCCAAGCCCTAACGGCTAGTCCAAACGTGGCAGCTGGTTGGGGCCTTTAACACGGATAATCGTACAATCCTGAGCAAGTCAGAATAGGAAGAAAGTTCATATTCAGCAGTATAATAATACAACTGGAAACCACTGTTTGCACACTTGGCAGGGAGCTACCCTGATTCAGTACTCACAACTCCAGCAAATAGCGATTCCTTCCACACTGGCAGGGCTGAGCCTGAATTTCACCAGCCTCCTTACACATTTATATGGCAAACAACAGAGGAGTACCATACCAGGCAGCTGCTTTCAGGCTTTCACGAACTTGAAGAAGAACTTGGGCAGCAAGTGGCAGCTTCAACATCATGGGTGGACCGAGCGCGATTTAGCAATTCTCTCCAGTCCTCTCAGGTTGAGCCTGGTAGGTAGCTGGGCTGGCACCAGCCTCCTCCGACCGCACGCCAGCGGATTTAGTCCGACTTACTTTGAAAGTGAAAACGGCCGCCTCAGGCCTTCACGCGCTTCCCGCATGAACACTACTCCAGTGCAGAAGCACAGAGCTCCTCTCTTCTCCTCAGCCACAACGCATCTGTCCCCAGCAGCAAGGGGCTCTTCCTTCAGTTCGGGCGCTACCCGCTCCTATTGGCTGGCGGCACATGCCAGTCACTTTCTCCGGCTCTCAGTGGTGTGAAAAAGCGCCATAGCCCATAATACCTTTCTCAAAGGACAAGCAGTTTCCCCATTGGTCAGTCAACTCTGTAGGGTCCCGAGGCTGATTGGTCCAATTCACCAGTTCTGGACCAAAATGGCGGAGACAACCGAACAGTCCTCACTGCAAAAGGAAGGCAGGTTAGAACAACCACATTATCATTATTATTTTATATCATTCCCAACAAACAATCTCATCCTCCAACAGAACTCCCTCTGCACCACTAGCGATGGCAGGAGGGAGTTATTTTTTCAGTGTCCCGGACGGGACTCGGGCATACAACCACACAGTCCCCCCCCATTTCAGTTAATTATGACTGCAACAGGCAGCCCTTAAAGAGACAGCTTACAGAGGCTTTTAAAAGCGCTCACTGGCTACCCATTTAAACGGCTTTATGCCGATCACCAACCAGGCATGGAGCATGGAAACAAGCTCAGAGAAAGCTTTCAGGAACCCCCATTTGCAAGGGGGTTACACCCAGCTGCTACTTCGTGCTGTGGGGTAATTTTTGCATAACCACCGCATAAAGTACCAGCCTACTGCACATTTAAAAAAAAAGGAAAATCATTGCACACAGAATGCTTAACGTTCCAATACAGTCTGGCAAAGGTGGCATTTTTTTTCTCCTGATAACAGTGCTGTTCTGCAAAATGAAAAGCCATTGAAGAAAAGTGAAAACTATAACAAAAAAGGTCAGATGTACGCTGCATTGTTGAAGTTAGAAACAAACCAGAGTTAACCAACAACACTAAAATCAAACTGCTGGCGGTTTCAGTTATAATCGCTCTGGCAGTGCTCGGCTCATTCACATTGTGGCCAGCTGTCTTCACGAGCATGGAAGGGCTTCTGCGTAGAAACAAGGAACTATTTTGTGTAGGGAGAAGGATATTTTATTAAAATCAGCGTACTAACTTAAAAAAAAAAAAAGCTTTTTCTTCACTTTTTTGTGCAGTTGTCATGTTTCCTAACCGTATAATCAGAATAATCCATGATAGGGTGTGGGTTGGGCTGGGATATATCCATACCTGGCATAGTTGGTCACTCAGCCTGTGGCCTCGTGACCGAAGCATGCCAGGTGTGAGTAAATCCCAGCCTAACCCACATCTTATCATGGATTATTCCTTAAATATTCAGCAGGAATGGCGAGTCAAGAACAGGGGGACATGGGTAGAAGCTGGTGGGGGGGGGATGGGCAGATGCAGGAGGGACTTGAGAAGGTTTTATTTTACAGAGAGAGTGGTTGAGTCATTGAACAGCCTGGAAGCAGAGGTGGTGGGTGCAAGAACCAGTAATGGCTTCAGACACAGCTGGGACTGAGTAAAAGGCAGAAGTTACATGGGGGGGTGGTGGTGAGGGCAATAACTCTGACTAGACAACAGGTCCAGGGGTAGGATAGGGTAAAACAGGGCAGGCTGGACGAACAATTGATCTTTTTCTGCCGACATTTTCTGTTTCTGTGTTTATTCCACCCCTTTGTCAGATTTTGGATGCCAGTGGAGATTGTCGGCATTCGATCATGGATATGATCCCCTCAGATCCCATGTATCAATCAGATTGCAAACAACTGAATCTGATCAGATCTGAGAGATCTGATGGTTGGAGCCCATCGTATCCCAACCATCTGAGGGTCAGAGCCAACACTCCGACCCTCAGACCCCACCATCCAACCTCTGATCCCCAAAATCTGACTGAATATCCCAAATCCTAGCTTGGTCAGATAATGACAGATTCCTTTTTTTATATATTCTTTTGGTATCCAGGTACAGCCAACTGATTTCAGGGGTAACCAAGGAGAACTGGAGAGGTTAAGTGACTTTCTCAGGGTCACACAGCATGCAAGTGGATGTTGTAGGAATCAAAATCAGGCCTGATGGATGTACCAAGCTTATTCACAGCTCATTACTCTAACCTCTAGGCTATACTGCCAGCTAATTCAGAGATGGTTAGCGGGATTACCCATCCTAGGGCACTTGGAACCCAAAAGGCACTGTCCAAGCATCAGTAGCAGCCAGCCTGGCTCCACCACCTTACACCAGTGCCTATATCACATGACAGAGATGCCGGAAGGAGCCCACTATTTAACCCTTAGGTGTCTAAGCAGTCTTTTAGCACGGTACAGGAACTCCCAGGATAGCCAGTTGTACCATATAGAGACAGTAACACCGAACAGCATGTTCATCCCTTGGGAGCAAGAAGCAGTTCTTTGGGGTGCACTGTGGCACAAGGCATCATTGAGGCCGATATTGGCGCTAATTCCCCCCCACCTCCACGCCTACTTCTCTTGCCAACCATACTATCTCCTTTTTCCTTCTGTCAGCCTTTGCCGTGCCTCCCCCACACCTTTTTGTATTATTTTTACATTTCTCTTGTAGTCTTGAACATCTTGGAAGTATTATTTTGTTTTTTCTTATGCTTGCTTACTACACTCTCATGTTCTGCTTATCTGTGGTTTTGGGATTTCTTGTATATTCTGTGTTTTTGTAATTATCTTAACTTTCTTTTCGCCCTTCAGACTCCTTATCCAAGTCACACCTGGAAATGAGCCGTAGCTTAGAGTGCTTTTTCCAGCCACCACATCTAATAAATAAATAAAAATCAGTTTATAAATGGTTTGATACAGGCAGCATGCTGGGCGACCTGGCTTATCCAATCAGAGAGTAGTATTTGTGGTCGCCATCTTGACTCATTTTGGTTTATTTTTCATTTTCTTAAAATATTTTGCAAAGGCGGCAAGCTGAGCTGAACAACAACTCATTTCCAGGGGTTTCTGGCGTTGAGGAGGGGAGTCGGAGTCATAACAGAGGAAAAGCACAACATAATACATAATTATATGAATAAAATGGTGCTAGTGACTGTTCAAAGTAAGTAAACCGCTGAGATATTAGAACTATAAACAGAAACTGTGACTAGTATAAGAAACTCACATGGGTACTTTTGTTTTGGGTAATACTGGTACTTTGATTCATATTCTTTTTTTCTGACTACTGTGTTATTTCTTAACCTTGCCAATTCATTACAATTACACCCTATTTTATGACCTGCCATGTCTTCTACTTTAATCTCTTCATGACCTTAGTCTCCCCAGCCCCACCCACTCCCTGATCCACACCTTTCGTCAGAACGTTTCTCTTATCACTTTTCTTCCTGGCATCTACCTTCTTATCCTCTAGTTCCATAAATAAATACTGCAGCTTTCCACCTACTCGTTCCAGTAATGATCTTTACTTTTTTCCATCACTGATCATTCCAGAAGCAAGCATCAACATTCAAATGTCAGTTATATTTTTTAATATTACTTTTCTTTCCCATCACCTATACCGTCCCCCTGTAGCAATGGGAATTCCTTTCTGCAGCTCTGGGTTGTCCCACAGTGGCATCCATTTGACCAACCTGCCTCCCCCCAAAACCTTCTATCTCAGGGTGGCCCAGCACTCTGGTGTACTATACAAAAGACTTATCACCAACAGCCCTCATTCGTCTCCGCTTTTCTTTTTTAATACAGATGTGTTCACTGCTACCAGACACTCCACATTAGGTAGGACATCTCCCAACCTGAGACCCCCACTTAATATCAGCTGAGGTCCTGGTGATCAGGCAGGGGTGGAGGGGCCCGAGCTACCTATATGTGCCTTCACGCTAGTTCCTGCCATTTTCCTTCTACAGTGTTTCTTCTTTTTCCTGTTCCATCCCTCCTACTGATGCCATGCTTGTTCCCTGTGGCCTTGCACACCCACAGCACACCCCTGTGAGGAAGTAAGTTCATCAACCCCCAGCAGAGGTTGCTATGATGCTGGAATGTGCCCCCCCCCAACACTGTAAAGACATTTAGTACACTTGGAGTTAGCATTCCAAAGAGGCAGTATTCTTTGGTAATCTAGTTTTCTAAGTACCCTGGGCTTTGGGGTTCTGAGTCCATACTTGGCTAAGACAATGAATGCACGATACTGCAGAACCTCAATAGGAGGCAATACGAGTCCGTAAATTGTCAATTTCAGCCTATACTGTAGCAGATGTACATGCCTCAGAGTAGTACGGAATGCAAAATTCTGCCAGCAGAATTTGTGCAGACTGGCAATTCCACTTCTGAAATGCTTGTCTGAATTTAATTTTTAATTCTTCAAAATTCCAAAAAATGTTTCTGGGTAAAGCGCAGAATAATATTCCTTGGATTACATAATCCATGTAAAATGAATCCATGATTTATGTAAACAACTGAATTCTATTCCACAGTTTATGTAAACCACAGATTAATAAAAAAAAGTCCTCTTTCAGAATTTCTAAATATTGCTTCCAACAGAATTTGGCAGAATTAGGCAGAATTTCCAAAATTCTGCAGAATTTCCGAGGAATGGGGTGCTGAATGTTCACAGTTTTAACAGGTTTGTTTAAAGGGCGATTGTTGCTCTGCTAAAGCCGTGTCAGCCTGACTTACAAAAGAACATTCCAGACCCCAAAGGATAGTAACAATGACAACAAGCATTTGTCAGTGCCGAATGTTGATTGCTTTGCTCCGTTGAGCTCACTCACTCCCCCTCTGTCACTCACTCGTTCTGTTTGTCTTGGCAATGCAGGCTGCGCTTTTGTACTGGGCTCCTACCTATGTTGGCACCTTTGTCTGCCCACAAAGAAATCCACAGCTGTCCCGACAGAGCTCCATTGAGGTCGCTCAGTCTCCCTCTCTCACGCACTCATTCTGTTTCTCCTGGCGCTGCAAGCTGCCCTTTTGTACTGGGCTCCTGCCTCTGTTAGCGCCTTCTTCTGCCCACAAAGAAATCTGCAGCAGTCCCGACAGAGCTCTGTTGAGCGCACTCACTCACTCTCCTCCCTCACTCACTCGTTCCATTTCTGCTGGTGCTGCAGGCTGCCCTTTTGTACTGGGCTCCTGCCTGCATTGCTGCCTTTTTCTGCCCACAAAGAAATCTGCAGCAGTCATAATAGAGCTCAGTTGAGCTCGCTCACTCCCCCCCTCAGTCCCTCATTCTGTTTCTCTCACCGCTGCAGGCTGCCCTTTTGTACTGGGCCCCTGCCTGCATTGCTGCCTTTTTCTGCCCACAAAGAAATCTGCAGCAGTCCCTACAGAGCTCCACTGAGCTCAATCACTCACTCCCTCACCCTCCCTCACCCACTCATTCTGTTTCTTCCAGCGCTGCAGGCTGCCCTTTTGTACTGGGCTCCTGTGGGGCCTCTTTCTGCCCACAAAGAAATCCACAGTAGTCCCGACAGAGCTCAGTTGACCTCGGTCACCCCCCCCTCACTCACTCGATCTTAATCTGTCCCAAACACTGATTTCCCACAGCGACCATGCTATTCTGCAGCAGCAGTGCAAAAACATATTTAGGCCAGAATGTAAAAAATGACAGCTGTACTGTTCATAAAGAGGTGTGAAAAAATGCCAGTGGTGAAAATATAACAAATTTGTGAAGTTACAAGGGTGCGTGGAAACAGTTCAATGCATGCTTGTAACACAGTCATTTTATGGACTTTCGTCACCAAATTTTCCACATAGGAATTTTAGGACCTCTGGTCATGAACAGTGTCACTGTCATTTTCGTAATCTGTCCCGAACACTGATTTCCCACAGCAACTGAGGAATTCTGTGCCACAAGTGCGCAAACACATTTCGGCCAGGATGTGAAAAATGTCAGCTGTACTGTTCATAAGGAGGTGTGAAAAAATGTCAGTGTTGAAAATCTGGTGTGGAAATATTACTGATTTGCGAAGTTACAAGGGTGCGTGGAAACTGCACAACGCACGCTCGTAACACAGTCATTTTATGGACTTGCATCACAAAATTTTCAACATAAGCATTTTAGGACCTCTGCTCATGAACAGTGTCACTGTGGTTTTCTTAAGGTGTTCCAAACACTGATATCCCACAGCAAGCTCAGTATTCTGCGCTGGAAGTGCGCAAACGCATTTCAGCCAGGATGTGAAAAATGACAGTTGTACTGTTCACATGGAGGTGTGGGTATATCCAGTCATTGCTTTGTCTCCACTCCAGAGACCCTGCTGTAATATAGGACTACGGAGGAACCTGGGTTGGAGGGTGGGCAACTCTAAATTTCCTGCACAGCTACATTGAGCTCACTCACTTCCCCCTCTCACTCGCACATTCTGTTTCTTCCGATGCTGCAGACTGCCCTTTTGTACTGGGCTCCTGCTTGCATTGGTGCCTTTTTCTGCCCAAAAAGAAATCTGCAGCAGTCCCGACACAGCACCGTTGAGTTCACTCACTCCCCGCCTCTCACTTGCTCGTTCTGTGTCTCCCCGCGCTGCAGGCTGCCCTTTTATACTGGGCTCCTGCCTGTGTTGGCGCCTTTTTCTGCCCACAAAGAAGTTCACAGCTGTCCCGACAGAGCTCTGTTGAGGTCGCTCACTCCCCCTCTCTCACTCGCTCATTCTGTTTCTCCTGGCGCTGCAGGCTGCTGTTTTGTACTGGGCTCCTGCCTCCGTTGGCACCTTTTTCTGCCCACAAAGAAATCTGTAGCAGTCCTGACAGAGCTCCATTGAGCTCGCTCACTCCCACTCTCTCAGTCACTCGTTCCGTTTCTCCCGATGCTGCAGGCTGCCCATTTGTACTGGGCCCCTGCCTGCATTGACACCTTTTTCTGCCCACAAAGAAATCCACAGCAGTCCTGATAGAGCTCCGTTGAGCTCGATCACTCCCCCTCCCTCACTCGCTCTCTCATTCTGTTTCTCCCAGTGCTGCAGGCTGCCCTGTTGTACTGGGCTCCTGCGCTGTGGGCCTTTTTCTGCCCACAAAGAAATCTGCAGCAGTCCCGACAGAGCTCAGTTGAGCTCGCTCACTCCCCCCTCTCACTCACTTGATCTTAATCTGTCCCAAACACTGATTTCCCACAGCGACTGTGCCATTCTGCGGCAGGAGTGCAAAAACATATTTTGGCCAGGATGTGAAAAATGACAGCTGTACTGTTCATAAGGAGGTGTGAAAAAATGCCAGTGTTGAAAATCTGGCATGAAAATGTTCCAAATTTGCGAAGTTACAAGGGTGCATGTAAACAGTTCAATGCACGCTTGTAGCACAGTCATTATGGACTTTCGTCACCACATTTTCAACATAGGGATTTTAGGACCTCTGCTCACGAACAGTGTCATTGTCATTTTCTTAATCTGTCCTGAACACTGATTTCCCACAGCGACCGCGCTATTCTGTGCAGGAAATGTGAAAACACATTTCAGCCAGAATATGAAAAATGACAGCTGTACTGTTCATAAGGAGGTGTGAAAAAATGCCAGTGTTGAAAATCTGGCATTACAATATTACAAATCTGTGAAGTTACAAGGATGCGTGGAAACTCCGCAACGCACACTTGTAACACAGTCATTTGATGGGCTATCGTCACCAAATTTTCAACATAGGCATTTTAGGACCTCTGCTCATGAACAGTATCACTGTCATGTTCTTAATCTGTCCCGAACACTGATTTCCCACAGCAACCGTGCTATGTTGCGCTGGAAGTGCGTAAACACATTTTGGCCAGGATGGGAAAAATGACAGCTGTACTTTTCATAAGTAGGTGTAGAAAAATGGCAATGTTGAAAATCTAGAGTGAAAATATTATAAATTTGTGAGATTCTGACGTGCATGCAAACTATAGCATACGCCTGTAACTTACAGTCATTTATAGAGTATCGTCACCAAATTTTCAACATAGGCATTTTAGGACCTTTGGTCATGAACAGTGTCACTGCTATTTTCTTAATCTGTCCTGAACACTGATTTCCCACAGCAACCACGCTATTCTGCGCGAGTGCAACATTTTTCGCCGGGATGTGAAAAACAACTGTACTCTCTTCACAGGAGGTGTAGAAAAAATTCAGTGTTGAAAATCTGGCATGAAAATATTGCAATTTGTGAAATTCTGACGTGCGTACCAACTGCGTAACGCCGCTGTTTAATATTTTCCTGGGTTGCAACATAGGCTCGAGCCCACCTCATGAACACTGGCACTGTTGTTTCGTTACTCGGTCCCAAAAGGTGATTCTGTGCAGTGACCTTGAAATCACCTTTCATGGCCAAATAACGCCATGACAGTAGCAGAATTCATGAGGAGGGGTCCCAAAAACCCCATGTTGAAAATTTGGTGCCAAAATTCCAAAAAATGCCTGAGATATGCACCAAAGTTGAAAAACCCTATTCATGCCATTATACAGCTTACCGGCATTTCTTCAGTTCACAGTCAGCTTTAAAAAGTGCAGACGTGTTCCTGGTCCACCGAAGATCGCTGTGCGGACTCCGCGAATAGTATGGGGCGTGGGAGGCAGGTGTGCAGAGGGTGGGTGCAGGTTGTGGGAGAGGGCTGGGAGACCATGAGGGACCGTTTTCTTTTGACAGGTTAAAAAAATAAACATCATTGGACATTTTTATTTTTAACAGGGCATTTGTGCCTGGGGTGGGCTCCCAGCGTGCCAACAGAGTTTTTTGAGGCAGCTCTAGCCGATGGGAATTGGCACCCCGTTGGCACAAAAGGGAGCGCTAAGAGTCAAGGGATTGGGCACCCCGGGCACAACTGTACTGTGTGTTTGGGGAATTATGCCGGTGGGGAGGCTCCCCATTGGCAAATGAAACTCGGAGGGGGGACATAATGCCGACAGGGAGTGGGCTCCCCCGTCGGCAACATGAACCTCAGGGCACTGAAGCCAACGGGGAGTGGGGGTCCCCGTGGGCAAACAAACACAGTGTGGGGGGCACATGCTGCCGAGGGGGATTGGGCACCCCCTCGGCAGTGGGGGTACTTAATATGGTTTGTGAACATGGCGGCAAGCCGCCACCATGTTTACAAACAATATCACAGTAACAAGGTTCTGCCCAGCAATGACAGGTCGCTCCCTCATTGCAGCAGAATGGCTTATGCTGCAACGACGAAGCGGCCCCTGATTGCAGCGGCTGAAACCTTACAAGGTTGTGGCACGCTGGTTGAACTAGTGTCAGCAGTAGTGTGCCACCCCATTGAGAAAAGCAGGCCATGCCTCCAAAGGCTGTGCTGGCATTGGATATAACAGTGCCGCGCCTCTACAACCTGCTTCTGCAGCAAGTTGCCGCAATATGTTTCTTGCGCATGTGCGCAATCAACATAAATCAACATAAAAATGGAAAGGGACCGGAGATAATCGTATCAGATGACTTTAAGGTTGGCAAGCAATGAGAGAAGGCAGTAAGGAGGGCTGGGGGATACTGGGATGTATAGGGAGAGGCATCACCAGCAGAAAACAGGAAGTTGTTATCCCTCTGTACAGACAGTTGGTGAGACCCCATCTGGAGTACTGCGTCCAGTTCTGGAGATCCCATCTCTGCAAGGACATAGACAGGATGGAGGCAGTCCAGAGGAGGGCAACTAAAATGGTGCAGGGTCTGCAAGAGAAGCCATATGAGGAGAGACTAAAGGAGCTTAATATGTATACCCTTGAGGAAAGGAGGGAGGAGAGGGGGGACATGATAGAAACTTTTAAGTACCTCAGTGGAATCAGCAAAGTCCAAGAGGGTAGCATCTTTCAGAAAAAGAGATGTGCAAGAACAAGGGGACACAATTGAAAGATAATGGGGGGATGGCTCAGGGGCAATGTGAGGAAGTATTTTTTCACAGAGGGGGTGGTGGATGCATAGAACCACCTTCCTGAGGAGGTTGTGGGGTCTAAAACTGTGGGAGAATTCAAGAATGCATGGAACAGACATAAGGCAATTCTTGTGGGGGGTAGGAAGAAATAGGCTGTTGGTTAACTAGGATCTGCAGCTTATCCAGTAGGTAGGGAAATGGGCAGAGACTAAGTGGGCCAAACGGTCCTTATCTGCCGTCAAAGTCTATGTTTCTATGTAGGGTGAGTGTTAGTTTGGAAAGAATATAGAATGCTACTACTGCTGATATAGTAAGTTAATAAAGGCGTATATTAATCCCTAATAGGGGTGGGCAACATTGAGTAATTCTGTTTCTGCATAATTTTGTGGATATTTTCAGAATTCTGCTGGGAAAAAAAACTATTTTATTCCACATTTCCTGCCACTCCTGCATGTGGAATTCTAATTTGCCTTTCATACGGTGCAAAGTAAGAGGCATTTTTAGGGGGGATCCGGAGGAATTTTGGCTACTTGAAATGACAGTTCTCTGAGAATTCTGCGGACGGAATAAAAAGTTGTTCCCCCAAAAATCCCTACGATTCTATGTTGCATTATAACACTGGAAAATTCTGGATGTGCCAAGCAGAAAAGTTGGCTCGGAGTATGAGGAAGGATGTCACAGCCATGCTGGGTAAAGAAAGCCTTCAAAGAATGATAAAAGGGAAATATCTCTGGGAGAACAAACGCCATTGATATTGACTAACATAAGGTGGAACGACTAGGAAAAGAGATGAATATATTGAATGGAGTGACATCGATATCATTAATCCTGCCCATAAGGAAGTGATCAGTGACGCCACAAAATCTTGGTGGTTTACACGGGAAAATTCTTTTTCATATTTAAACTCTGATGAAAACCCTCTAAATGTTGTCCACCTTGACAGGCCCCTCGGCAG
This sequence comes from Neoceratodus forsteri, assembly GCA_016271365.2. NCBI lineage: Eukaryota > Metazoa > Chordata > Ceratodontiformes > Ceratodontidae > Neoceratodus > Neoceratodus forsteri. The sequence goes on along the minus strand of JADMNL010000031.1, from coordinate 91,699,412 downwards.
TGGGTTGCACTGCCATTCAGACAATCAGAGCTTAGCAGCAGACTTTGCTTGCCATGGCAGGAGGCAGGTCAGGCTGCAGACAGCTGCTGGAAGGCAGCCATGGTGGGGGAAGGTTGGCAGCAGGTGTTGGTAGTGAAACAACCCCTACAGGTGATCGGGGGAGCCTGCTCCTTCTGCAGGGGCACATTTTATGGCTGAGGCTGTAGGGCACGGCTCATGCCAGAGGGAGAGGGGAGAAAAGGGGACAAAATCTGGGGAGAAAACTCCCCCTACCATCTCCATGACTGCAAAACAAGCCTGACCATGGTATAACCCTGTAGACAGTGGCAGGAGTGGGACAAGATGTATGTAGAATACAAAAATGCATGAACTTGCTGGGTGAGTCGTATTTTCAAAACTGATTGAAAGCAGGAAGATTAACATGATTTTTGCCTGAATTAAAAAACCTTTAAAAAGGGCCATCAAATAGCGCATCAGCAACACTTCACACTCCAACACAGGTGACTCAGGTTCCGCAACAACCATGCGTCATTGTGACTGGACGGCCATGTTACCTGGTGCTTCAGGTGGTAGTACTTCCCCCTCTGTTGAAGGGGGTGTCATGCTTCTGCTGCCACAGCAGGTCCTGCTGTTCACCTTCCTCTGCAAGAAACATTGTTCTGCTTGGGAGGCCATTATGGCTGCAGTGTGGCACAAAAAGAGGGGAGGGTCTGGTGGCATAATGCAGGAAAACTAGAGATAGAAAACCCCAACTGGCTGTCTGAATGATGGCCGATACACTCGGGCCTCACAAGGGACACAGATAGTCCAGTGTGCGGCTGAAAAACCTCTATAGAAAACAAACAATTGAAAAGCTCTGGAAGACAGTTGATCCATTCTCAAGTAACTGAAAGTGTGTGCAGTGTTTCAGAGTGTTGGGCACTGAAGTCACCTAGAATGGCCAGGCCACTTCCTTTGACATTCTCAGCCTTGCTCTTAGCAGGTCACTCCAGGACCAGGGGCTTTAAGTTTAACTTATGTTTAAGCAATAATGCATGACAGGGCATGTGTCGTGTCAGGATAACATCATACTTTGGGTGGTTGGGACAAGGCCACAGGCTGAGTTCATCCAGCACAAGAGATGTGACATTATCCACATGAAACATGCCCTGGAGAGCATTATTGCAATTATAAAATGGCTTGCTTGCAAAAAAAATGGTGAAAGAATACATTTTTAAAATACATGTTTAGTTGCTTTTTGAATAGGCGTCATGTTGTGCTAGGATAACATCAGTGATGAAGGTCAGCACTGACCAATCAGAGCCCAGGAATGTTTCTTGCCATTTTTATGTTTGCTTGCATGCATGCTCAAGAAACATATTGTGGCAGCTTGCTGGAGAAGCAGGTTGTGGAGGTACAGCAGTGTTGTGGCCAATGCCACCACTGCTTTTTCACCAATGAAGGAGCACGCTGGCTGTGACAGTAGTCTGCAAGCCTGCCACCAACTTGGAACGATTTCTCTGCTGCAGTGAGAGAGCGCCCCCTCATTGCAGGGCGTGCCTCTTCTGGTGTAACATTTCAATAAACATGGCAGTGGCTGTCGCCGTCTGCCTCACAGTCCCGCAAAAGCCAACTTCGGGGGGTGCCCAACCCCTCTGTCGGCATGCCCCCTCCCCAGTTAATTTGCCAACGGGGGAGCCCAATCCCCATTGACATGATGTCCCTGTAGTTTGTCTGCTGAGAGGGTGCCCAATCCCCCTTGGCATCATGCCCCCCCAACAGACCATTTTTCTTTGCCAACATGGTGCCCAATCCCCGTCAGCTCCAGTACCCCCCAGAACACCCAGGTGACACACTGGGAGCCCACCCCAATGTGCCAAATGTCCCTGCAAAAATGGAAACCTTCCCGTAAAGTTTCTTTTTTTTAACCCTGTAAACAAGAAAACGGTCCCTCGTTGTCTGCGGTGCCCCCTTCCCCTAACCCGCACCTACCCTCTGCACACCCCACCTCCCCACACCCCCCTCACCTCATACTTACCTCCGGAGCCTGGCGCGGCAATCTTTGGTGGCGCGGAAAACATGCTCGTACCCTTTTTCAAAGCCATCACTTAACTGAAGAAATTCCGTAAGCTGTATAATGGCATCAATGGGGGTTCAACTAGAGTGGATATCGCAGCCATTTTTGTGACTTTTGGCATCAAATTTTCAACATGGGGTTCTTAGGACCCCACCTCATGAATTCAGTCACTGTCATGTCATTGTTCGGTCCCGAAAGGTGATTTCGCAGTCACTACACGGAATCACCTTCCGGGACCGATTAACAAAATGACAATGTCACTATTCATGAGGTGGGCTCCCAAAAACCCTATGTTGCAAATTTGGTGAAAAAATTCCAAAAAATGACTGCGTTACGAGCATGCATTGCGCAGTGCAGAAATCAAAAACTCGCATTCGACTCCATTCTCCAAATCATCTCCCATCTGCCCAACACTAGCGAAGTCATCGTTATGGGGGACTTCAATATAAACTGGTTATCCCTGGCCTCTTCCAGCTACAAAGATGCCGCCCGGGCCTTTGATCTCACCCAACTAGTCGCCTCCCCCACCAGAAGGGACTTCAGATCCGGGGCCTCCACCCTCCTGGACCTCCATCTTCACCAACCGGCCGGAAATCTCTCCAAATTATAGTACTCCTGATGCTATCAGCGACCACTGCCTAGTTACCTGCTGGTGGTCGTGTTGCCCCAGCTCCCCTAAAATCTCCTGGCAATGTAGACTCAAACAGGGCGGTTTAAAGAACCTTAAAGCCCACCTAACCACCAGCAACTGGTTCCCATTTATACTGCCCAGTCAGTTGACTCCGCTCTGGATCACTTTATAACCACCTTCAACAAAGCCTGTGATTTATACGCCCCTTTCTAAGCTAGTTGTGAAATCCAGATCCACCCCTGGATCACACCCCCTACTAAGCCTGCTCCAGCATAGAGATAACCTCTGGCACAAAGCCATAGACTCCCAAAGCATCCAGGATAGACAACTCTACAGGAGGCCTGCAGAAAATGCACATGGGCTTTGCGGCAGGCGAAAGCCCACTACTACCAACACCCTAACCTCTACCTGGGGTGATGGGAAAAATTTTGGATAACATAAAGGAACTTAGTGGCAAACCCCGCCTCCCCCATCCCCACTAACTCACTATTAATGGCGAGGTCACCCAAGATCATTTCACTATCAAGCCCTTAACTCGGCCTTCTCGGATCTATCCCACATCCCTCCCAACTCCCCCAACATGAGCCCTACCAATACCCCCTTCCGCTCCGGTCATCACCTCCACAGGCTAAACGCTATATTTCCAGGGCCATCTTCATACACGCTACAGCAATGACTTTGATCTAAACTCCTGAGGCTCTCCTTGATGCCACTCTACCACACCTCACTAAAATTCTTAACCTCTCGCTCTGCCTAGGCCAGTTCCCTCTACCTGGAAGAGAGCCATAATCACGCCTTCCTGAAGGTGGAGACCCCACCAACACCAGCAACTACAGACCCATCTCAATACTTCCACCTCTCTCCAAAGCCCTTGAAAGAATAGTCTCTGACCAGTTAACGAACACCTATCCAAGCATAAGCTCCTTAGCCAGGAGCAGCATGGTTTCGCTCAGGTCATAGTACCATCACCGCTCTCACTGAGCTCACCTCATTCCTACATGAAGCCCTCGACCATGGCTCAATTGCAGGGCCATATATGTGGACCTAACCAAGGCCTTGACACGGTCAGTCACGAGCTCCTGCTTCAAGTCCTCCCTAAACTAAATGTGGTCCCAGAGACCTTGTCCTGGTTCCAGGATTACCTCACAGGCTCGCAACAAGTCAGGATATGCTCCACCCTCTCCACCCCTAAAACAGTTGCCTCAGGGGTCCTCAGGGGTCAATCCTAGGCCCACTGCTGTTCACCCTCTTCCTAAACTCCCTCCCCAAGGCTTGCAGTGGTCAGCTGCTCCTCTATGCTGATGATGCGGTTCTGTTCTGGAAACACCCCACCCTACCGCCCTCCAGCAGGCCCTTCAAAGGCACTTCTCCGGAACTTGAGACCTGGTTCTCTGAACACCGCCTAATCATCAACTATAATAAAACTAAATCCATGATTTTTGCCCACCGCAAAATCCTCATAGTCAGTCTGCTCTCCTCATCAAGAACGCTCAAGGTGCCCTCTCAGAACAAGTATCCAATTTCAAATACCTAGGTGTCACCCTAGACACCTCCCTCTAGTACCAGAGGCACACCCAAATTCTCTCCACCTCTATCAGCTCAAGGGTAGGCATCCTTGTACTGGCTACACTGCTCACCCCTCAAGAGGCAATGGCGGCCAGCAGTCACCTCCTCCATCCTCTCCTGGTGGACTACGGATCACTATATACGGCTCTGCTGAACCCACCTCCCTGAACAGGATAAACATTCTCCTGAAAAAGCCTGCCGCCTAGTCACTGGTTGTGATCGGCTAACCCACACCTGTGATCTCTATGCGTTATCTGGTTGGTTAAACTTCCAACAACGATTACAGTTCCACACCTGCATCCTTGCAAAAAATACACCTTCCTAGCCCCGTCGGACTTTTCCCCTAATCAGTTTCTGCACCCTCACGTGCAATACAAGACTGCCAGAGCTCCCCTTCCTTGTACCTCAATGTAGAACTTCCTTGGACAAGATCCTTCAGATACCGGGCCCCTCACTGGCTCAATGCGTTACCGCTCCCCTCTCACAGACCCACAGCATCTTTCAACTTAAAACAGGCCTCAAAGCTCACCTCCTTGAGAGAGCCATATGTGCTCACGGCTAACTCTGCTCACCCGGTTAATCTGCCCCCCTACTCTCGACTCAGGGCCACCAGGCCCCACGTATCTCACCATAATCCCCGCCTGGGTATCCCAAGATTGCTGCCTAACTTCCTCAACAGTCACTAAGTTTGACTGGACTGCTCCTTTGATTTTTTTTTATGTATATTCTGCCTGTTACATGTATGTTCTCTACTGTATTTGTCTACCCTCCACCCTTGTAACCGACGTGGAGCCTTTGCAAAAGAGTCTGTGACTCAAAGGGTTGTAATTCTGATTGTTTCCAAATAAACAAATAAACAAATAAACAAGTTCCCACGCACGCTTGTAACTTCAAGAATTTTTAATGTTTTCACTCCAGATTTTCAACATTGCCATTTTTCCACACCTCCTTATGAACAGTACAGCTGTCATTTTTCACATCCTGCCTGAAATGTGTTTTCACACATCTGGCGCACAATGGTGTGGTCGCTGTGTGAAATCAATGTTCGGGACAGATTAAGAAAATCACAGTGACAGTGTTCATAAGGAGAGGTCCCAAAAAGCCCGTTGCAAATTTGGTGAACAGATTCAAAAAAATGACTGTGTTACCAGCATGCATTGCACAGTTTTTATGCACGCTCGTAACTTCATCAATTTTTTTTATAACATTGTTATTTTTGCACACCGCCTTATGAACAGTACAGCTGTCATTTTTCACATCCTGCCCGAAACATGTTTTCGCACCTGTTGCACACAATGGGCGTGGTTGCTGTGCGAAATCAACGTTCGGGACAGATTAGGAAAATCACAGTGCCACTGTTCATAAGCGTAGGTCCCAAAATGCCTATGTTGAATTATGGTGTGAAAAATCCTCCAAATAATTGCACTACGGGTGTGTGTTGCGCAGTTTCTACGCATGCTCTTGACTTCACCATTTTTTTTATATTGTCACTCCATATTTTCAACATTATCATTTTTTTACACCTCCTCATGAACAATGCAGCTGTCATTTTTTACATCCTGTTTGAAATGTGTTTTTGCACCTGTGGCGCCAAATGGCACAGTCACTGTGCAAAATCACCTTTCCGCTAAAGAACTGATAGTGTCACTGTTCATGCGGTGGGGTCCCAAAAAGCCCATGTTGAAAACTTGGAGTGAAAATACTAAGAAATTCCCAGGGCATTAGGGTGTCTGACCATAACGCCTTACCCTGTAGGGACTGACAGGTTTCAGGGGTGTGACTTGGGATTATCGACAGTAATGCTCACGCCATTCCACCTCCACCCCCACCCTGCAGCCAGTGACAGGCATTGAGGTGTGCCTTGGACTCTTCGGCCCCAGAGTTCACCCCGTTTATACTGCCCCCATTTGAGCGTATTTCCTTATTGAATGGGGTGAGTGTAAAGCCCGAACACCTCAAGGCACACCTCGACATTTGCTGGTGTCTGCAGGGTAGGATGAGATGAATTGGTGTGAGCGTTATGGGCGATGACCCAAAGGCACACCCCAATGCCTGTCCATCTCAGTAAGGTGGGGGTGGGGTAGGCATCACTTCAATACCTCACTGCCATTCCTATTCTGCATCTGTCTAACTCCTGCACTTCCAATGCTAATGCCAGCAAGTAAACATTCGGCGTTGACAAATGCTTGTTTAATTTTAATTTTTGATTTGCGTAATTGACTATTGTAACTTACTGCTGCACTTTCCTCATTTCCCTCACCCTCCAGGACACATCTGGAAATGAGCTATTTCTGCTCAGTATGTCTTTCCTGGTATATCTTTTTAAATAAATAAGTTCTCTCAATGCCAAGGCATTGCTCCATGCAGAAATCCCCTCAAATGATCTGAAATAGGACAAATGTTGGTGCTTTATGCAAGTCTCCATCACGTAGCTTACCTGCAAAGGACTTAGTCCAGATTTCAGAATGTTGTATGTCATATTTTTGTCAGGAGAAGGGATCTTTCATCCTTGTATTGAGGAGCTGCCCACCAGATCCCTTCCCTGTCCTGGTCCACTGTCCTCACAGGTCTTCCACCATACTGCCCCATGCTCTAACGTTTTGTGGCATATAGGTTTGTAGAGCACAAGGGTGCACTCTATTGATAGCAATGGGGGCAGTTTTTAAAATCTTTTTTTTGTATATCTGAGACATCCACTGAGGACAAGTCAAAGCCACCACTCAACTAACAAGAGTCTTGTTAGCTTGCACAGCCTGTGCTCTACAAACTTATACATCACAAAACATTGGAGCACAGGGGTATCACATCACTGGGCAGAGCTTTGAGGATAGTGGACTAGGAAGGGGAATGGATCTGGCACCCAGCTCCAAGATATGAGGATGTACGATCCCTTCCCCAACAAAAATAGGATGTGCAAAATTCTGAAACCTGGACTAAGTCCCCTAAAGGTAAGCTACCTAATGTTGACATGCATAAAGCATGGAAACTAATGCTCTTTAAGGGTGCTTTTGTTGAGCACCCAATGAGATTCCCTAGCTTAGTGTCAGACTGTCTTACATCCTTCAGCCTGAAGTACCCTTCGGTCACTATGAAAAGGAAACAGGCTGTACTTTAGCTGGACCCCAGCATCCAAGTGTTTGAGGAGAGCCTCTTTGCACTCGAATTGCCACGCTAGTTTGTGCAGGAAAGAAATGGACCTTATAACAAATGGCGGCATGATTTGTAGTACATGAAGAATAGCCCTGCTTTGATGGTGGATTTACATTGATTAATTGATTGCACTCTCGTTACCTGACTTACCTCATGTCAGGACTCTTGTTTGGTATTCTAGACAGAGATATCAAGTCTAACAATAAGACTCTTGAATCGTCTTAGTTTTGGAAGGCAGTATAAACAGTAATATACAGCCTGAACTATGACAAATATTTGTGGGTGTTTGCATGACAGCTGACTCCTACACCGAGGATACAAGCTCTTATGTAGTAACAGAACTGTGGTAATGAAAGGGATACAAAAGTCCATCTTGTCTGTCCCTCCTATCCTATCACATGGCAGTGATGACACCAACTTTGAGTTAATATTCAACTGTAGCTGCTGTAGCACTACCTCCCTACTCATGCTGGATAACCCTCAATAACATCCTTCAGGAATCTATCTAGTGCTGTGTCACCCCTACTCATTCTGTGTAACCCTCAGTGCCATTCTCTCAGTAATTTGTCAAGTTGTGTTATCCCTACTCATGCTGTATATCCCTCAATGCCATTCCCCCCTCAGGAATCCGTCTAGTCCTGTGTACCCCCTACTCATGCTGTATAACCTCAGTGCCATTCCCCCCTCAGGAATTTGTCTAGTCCCGTGTTACCAGTACTGATGCTGTCTAACACTCAATGCCGTCCTGCCTCAGGGATCTGTTTCGTCCTGTGTAACCTGTGTTCCTCCTACTCGTGCTGTGTAACCATCAATGTCATTCTCCCTCAGGTATCTGTCTAGTCCTGTGTTACCCCTACTTAAGCTGTGTAACCCTCAATGCCATCCTGCCTCAGAAATCTGTATAGTCCTGTGTTATCTCTAGGGTTGTCAGAACTGGTTCTAAAAAGATAAGAACCCGTTTGGAACCCAGGGGTTTGAGTTCTAATTTAAAATTAGCACACCCATGGATCCCAAGTATTAAGGGCTCTAAATACTAAATAAAATCCTTTTTTTTTTTGTTCAGACATTTCAAAAGCAGGAGATGCCAGCCTGGAAAACAAACTAATTATTGGGAATCACATCCCAAAATGTTTTAGAGAGAGAGACAATATGAGAATGTCCTGCTCTTATGCAGATGTGCCACACACATGGAACTGTGACACTTGGCATTTGTATTTTGAAAGGCACAGAGTGTTTCTCTTTTCTGCATGTGCAGTGAAAGAATATTTTTTTCTTGTCCTGGCCTCGGAGCTGCGGTCTCCCACCCCACCTGCTGCTCCCCCTATCTCCAGGCTCCCCCCCTCCGGACGGGGCCACCGGGCAGGTGACCCCTCCATGGAAACTCAGGTCATGCAGCCCTAGCTTGCCCCCCAGGGCAGGGTCATGGGAGTGGGCCCCCCCTTCCAACAGACTTTGGTCTGAATGAGGAGCGGCGGAGGAGGAGGCGGGGCAGTCATTAGCAGCCGGTGACATTTTTAGAGCTTTTTCTTTTTCCCACTGGGGGCGGGAATGTGCAATGATGCCAGCATCCACCCCTCCCTGCCCCACATTGCATATGGTGCCGACCATGTGGGACCTCCACCCTCTGCCAGGGGTCCTCATTGTGCCAGATGCTCTTCCCCTTTCTCCCCAGAGGAGAGCAGTCCACAGGATGCTCAATCCTTCTCCCCCCCCCACCCTCCAACTCACGGGTCCATCCCCGAACCTGGGATGTCGGTGCCACAGATGGACGCCTTGCCGCTGCGCCAGCCAGCTGGCTGCAGTGAAACAATATTATTGCTGTGCTGGGAGGGCAGGTCTTTTTTATATGTTTTTTCTCCTCTCATTATCTTTACCTGTTCTTTCTCTTCAGTCCTGTACACATAGAGGATTGTGTATGAGCTAAGCAATCATACACAACAAGGCTGTTTTTCAATCGAGACATTTCTGTGGTAACAAGAGACTTCGAGAGCACAGCTTCAGAGGTCTTGTTACCATGGAAACCTTGAGATGAAAAAAACAGCCTCGTTGTGCATGGTTGCTCATACACACTCTTTGACAGTGTATGAGCAACCAATATTACAATTCTGAGTCCAAAACAGGTCCCCCCATACAAACAGTGCCTTACTATATCAGTGCCACTCACTTCCTGTGCCAGCTATCACCACTAAAACTGCTTCATCGCACCTGCACAAAGACATTCCATCCTGTTATGTCACTACTGCAGCACAACAATGCTGTTCCAGGCATGGATTCCCATGTAGAACAGCGTTCCACCATACACTATAAAAGTGTTAAAGTTCTAAAGAAAATTAGAACCTAGAACTGTTTGCAAAGTTCTAGACCAGAACCAGAACCCAGGACTTCAGTGTGTTCTGACAACCCTAGTCCCAACCCTTCTGTGGCACTTGCCTCTGCCTCCAAGTGCCATGGGGGTTATCTTATTCAGCTGCCTCTCTGGCCTGCCTAGTGTGAGACTGCAGAGTTGCCAGTCAGGTAGGCTGGGTCAGAGAGTGCCAGGCTTCATCTGCTCGCTCTGGGGTTTTTTCTGCTTGGTTCTCCCCACGCATGGGATGCTGCTGGCTGGGGGCTCCAAAGTATATCTGCTTATGCTCATGTGTGACTCATGCATAGAAGCCAGACAGCATCCCCCCCACTTGCATTCCCCACTCACTGCACTTCCACCTGTGGTCACCCAGGTGGCAGTGGTCTAGTGGGGACTGCAGCCCCCCCTTCCCAGCAGAGGAGACCTTCTGTTGAGATGATCGAGACTTCTCCTCCCCCTTTCCGACCTCCAGTGACTCTGGCTTGTTCCCAAACCTGGATTTGCCAGCAGGCGAGGCTCTAGACCTTAACAGCAGAGGAGAGGGCTTAGTTAATTAAAAAAAAAAAGTAATTCTTCATCCAGAACAGTAAAATAACTTAATTCAGCTCCCCTTCCCATATACCCCTTGGAGCCACCCATGGTTGTTGTGAGCAGTAGCACCACCGGTGCGCTGACAAGGGATGGCTAAATGTCAGTTTTTCTTTTCTAAATATTTGTCATCTAATGTTGGGGGGCATTTCAGATCCTTACATTGTTAGTCATCCCCAGACAAGTTGTACAAGTTATTAAAGGAGGCAGAAAATGATTTACAGTGTGCAGCTGTTCGTAATGTTTCATTTGTTAGTGATTAATGCTGCTCAAAAGATTCATATTTACCCAAGTCTGCATAAAGTCAGAACTGTAAACTCTGTTTTGTATTTTTTTCTCATGGACAACGTTCTGTACTGTTCTCTTCGTGGAACCAGGAATTTGAAGTTTTATTATTAATAAAATATTTTATTGAATTTGTAACCCCTAGGTGGCGCTATCCCAAGGACTACTACCCCTGCCTGCTTGGATAGTAGCAGATTAAGGGGCCTGAGTTCTGAAACAGGTGCCTCCACTCGGAGGTCAGGGTTGGTAGTGGTCAAGCTAACCTGGGCACATCCCTCTGGGACACTGTAACCCCCCTCTTTCCCCTCTAGTGGCCTGAACACTGTACAGTAATCACTTTCACAATACCCTGGTACACCACACAAGTACCCACACTGTTTGCACTTACCACCAGGGCTGGTTCCTCTGGCTCGACCCTGGGGACCCCTGTAAAACAAGGTTAAGCACAGCAAATAGCAACAGTTCAGTACTTTGAGCACAAACTGGAACCACAGTCAGATTACATGCAGAAAAGTTAGATCTGATTTATTCAGGGGACTTGAACAAGGGAGGGGCAAAATCAGGTTAATTAGCTTAAAGGTTATATCAATCAAGCAGTTATGCATGCGCTTTGAGTCCCCCCACACAGTCCACCTCTGGGTACCCAGGTAGAGAAGAGATTGGCTAGCCAGGAGAGTTGCCCGGGGTTGCAGCTGGTTGGGGCCCTGTGATGGAAAACACAACATGCACAGTACACAGTATTTGTAATCTGGAGCCAGAGGGCTCAGTTTGTAAAGGAAACGAAACAACAAGACAATCAGATGACACACTCAGATTAAGCTGTTGTTATAGGGAGCTACCCTGGTGTTTACTCATGATACCCAAGACTAGACACAGGCTGGATGAAAATCGAGACTGCAGGTGGTTGATCTGGAATGCCAGGAGAAGCAGGGCCCACACATGTCACAGAGGCATCGTTCCTGTTCAAGCGTGGAGCAGGGGGCTGATCCCCAGGCAGGTCTCTTGTCGATGGCTTCTCTGTGCAGTGGGTAGTCTGGCTGGGCCAGTCTGGCAAAGTCCAGACCGCATGGAGACAAGTTCTGAAGCAGTCTGTTTTGGGCTGGATACTGCTTCCAGCAAGCAGAACACAGTTCACACAGTGGGAAACTAACTCACAACCCAGTAGCAGCTCATAGCACATTTACATGAACAGGAATTCTACTGTACCAGGCAAAGTGCTCCCCGGGCACAATCGCAAAGTCTCTGCACACATCGGGAGCTTAGGGGTAGCTGGAACTCCTGACAGGCCAATCGCATTCAGCAAAAATATTCAGTCTTCTTCAGGTTGAGCCTGGCCCACTTCAGTAACTTACTTTAGTCACACAAACTTGGATTTAGTCCAAAATAATTCTCTTCTCTCCCTCTCAGGAGCAGCACACCAACATGCAGGCCAAAAACTTAGCCTTTTCAGAGTTCTCCCATGCAAATCCACTCAGGATGGCTTCTCAGAAACACTTCAGCTCCTTCTTGCTCAGCTTCCAGCTTAGTTCTAACTGAAAGCTGCAAGCAGCCCGGGACTTCCCCAAGATCCAAAAGATTTAGTTGGCTGATTTGGCTGTCAGTCAAAGCAAGAGCTCCCCCTTCAGTTGCAAAAAATCTCCAAACTAAAGTTCCTACAGATTTTGAATTCAGACAGCTCCTGTAGTCCGGCTACATTTTAGGTCCCACCAGTACTGTTTGGTCCAATTTGCAGTCCAGGACCAAGATAGTGGAGACAAACAAAACAGTCCTTGCTACAAAGAAAGCAGGTTAGACAAACTACATTATCATTATCACTCTAAATGATTTTCAGTAAATAGTTACATCTGTCAACAGAGCTCCCTCTCAGATTACTTAAACTGCAATTAGGCAGCTCTTAAAGAGACAGTACACAGAGGCTATACAAGCTCTGGTAATCATATTTAAACTGCTAAAACACAGGACACCAGCCTGGCAGTGAGCATTTAGGCAAGCTCAAGGAAGACTTTTTGGGAACCCCCATTTGTTGGGGGGTTACAAATTGTTTCAAGTAATACAGATATAGCAGTCGACAAATGGTAGTTTGCTCACCTGGTAAAGGTGATTGTGGGGGTATACATCTCTGAGGCACTTTGATAAAGGATCTAGCATCCAAAAATGCATCAGGCTGTTCCTGGTGTTGGTGTTATTTAAATAAAAGTTTTTTAGTAGCTCCGGTGTTTGTGTAATAGTTGGGGTGTGTGTGCTACAGCTTCCTGCAACCTTGATCTCTGAGGCACTCCACAGTCGTGACATCATGGGTTGTGTACAGCTGATAGGTTGCTTGATGCACATGTGACTTTTAAAGAAGTCTGTTCCCCTTTCCTGGGGATCTGCTCCATCAGGATCAGTTCGATGCCTTCCAAAGCTATATCTGGCATGAAATACTGAGAATTCTGGCTTGTTGTTATGTATCACGTACTGCAGACCCAGGTAAGTTCAAATAGGTTACCTTTTATTTTCTATTGGTACACTCTAGCAAACTTTGTCCTATACGGCATGCCGGTAACTGAATAATAGTATGGAGTGTAATTCTGAAAGCCTACAGGGAGGGGTGTGGAGTGCCTCAGAGATGTACACCTCAAAGGCCCCACCGGACCTTATAGGTACCTCCTCTGGCACATTGCAAGACCCAAAGGAAATTGCTGATGCTTTTAATGTTGTATTCATGGACCACAGCAATGTGTTGCGACCCGAATACCTGAATCACACCCTGGCAGGCCAGCAGCACAACCTCAACACTCCATCACCACGGGATAATGTTACCTCACCATTCTACTTCAGGTAAATCTCCCCTGTGAGACCGTCAGATATATCAAATGGGTCCTTGTTAAGACCAGGATGGGAAGTGACATGATCGATATGAAGATGGTAGCACTCACATTAAACAAATTTGTGGCACTGCTCACCAAGGTATTCATTGCCTCTCTGAGATCTGGCATCTTCCCTGACAGTTGGAAAGAGGCTCTAGTCACACCTGCTTTTAAATCAGGAGACAGCTAATCTAGCAAATTTCCAGCCCATCTCGATTTTACCCCCCCTCCAAAAAGCACTTGAAAGGGTGGTCTCAGAACAACTAACTGAGTACCTAGAAAAACATAGCCTTCTCTGCTTGCAACAACATGGATTCTGACAAAACCACTCCATCGTCACCGAGCTAGTACAGTACATGACTCAGCTTTATGGGGCTCTGGATAAAGGGATGGTGGTGGGGTCTGTCTTCATAGTCCTCACCGAGGCGTTTGACCTAGTCAGTCACCAACTGCTACTGAAATGTCTCCTCTCTACAGGATTGTCAATGGGCTCTGTGGCCTGGTTCCATAGTTACCTCACCCATAGATCTCAGTGGGTCAAGACTGGTAATACAATCTGAGACCAGGGAAGTAAAATTAGGAGTCCCACAAGCTTCTGTCATCGGACCTCTCTTATTCAGCCTCTTCATAAATGACATGCCTTCCACCTGTCCTGCACACTCCATACTCTATGCAAACGATGCTGTTATCTCCGTCCCAGGGAAAGACTTGGGATCAATTAGCTCTGAACTTCAGCTCAATTTTCGTGCATTGGAATCCTGGTTCACCCAAAATAAACTGCTACTCAACTACAAAATGACAGCATGCTCTTCAGCACCCCACAGAGCAAGATTTGAGGGTCCTCACTGCATATACTTAGTTGCAAAGGAGAAGTACTAGACCAAGTCAACACATTCAAGTACTTAGGGATTCACCTTGATGACACCCTCACCTTCACTGTCCATGTTGAGCAACTGGTAAAGTCCACCAACATGAAGCTTGGCATCCTGTACAGACTCCACACCTCTATGACACCGGCTGGCCTGAAACTTGTTACGTGCAGTTCAGTTCTCTCATCTGTGGATTATGGCCTTGTCATATACAGGGCAGGCACAGACACAGCGCTTAAAAGGGCCAAAACCATCCTCATCAAGGCCTGCCGCCTGGTCCTGGGAGTACACAAAATGACTCACTCTTGTGACCTATACAAGGAAACTGGCTGGCTTCCACTCCACCACAGACTCCAATACCAGGCCTGCCTCCTTGCAAAAAAGTTCCTGATGGGGTCCATGCCTAGTGCTACTTCAGCCCTCTTTGAGCCTGCACAGCCATCTAAATGCAGAAGGAGTGCCTCCAGGGCTTTCCTAACTGTTCCCTTCAAACAAACCATCCTTGACCAAAGATCCCTCTCCTACTGTGGGCCTAAATGGTTCAATGATCTGCCTTCAGACCTTGCCGACTCCCCAAGACTTGGCCACTTTAAAAATGGGCTTTGATCTCTCCTTGACAGCAAATATGACTGCCAGTGTTTCTGTTAACCCATGGCCTCTGACAGCCGTTCTCGCACCCGTCAAACACTACCCTCTCTCACTCCCACCCTCCTGTTCCACAACTGCCCACCTCCCCCCAACCTTGCACCACCTACTACCTCCCTTTGACAAAGCATCACCTTGGCTCCTAAACTTGCATTTCTGCAGAATGGGAACACCCCATCTGAACTGTAACATGATTGTTAAACACTGTACCGCACTTAATTAGTGCTGCATTAATATGTTTTTCCGCAAGTGTGGTCCTGTTTCTCTTCACTTGTACCCTGCTTAATGTTGTAACTGCACACTAATACTACTTGTTAGTTGATGTTCTTTCTGTTCTGCAGTGTTTCATCATCTGTAAATGTATATTCCTTGTTGACTTGGAGCCTTTGTAAACGAGCCCCCGGCTCAAAGGTATTAATCCGAATTTGAAATAAATAAATAAAATAAAAAAAAATACCCCTCACAATCACCTTTACCAGGGGAGTAAACTACCATTGTGGGGGATAATATCTGAGGCACTCCACTGTCATGATATCATGACTTCTTAAAAAGCAGTACCCAGATCCCTGGGTGAGGTAGACGTGTCTTGTTCTGTCCTACTGGATGTTGCCACTAGTAAAACTGAGCAGCCAAAGTTTGTTTTATTGTCTTGTGACACATCGATTCTGTAGTGTCTAGTGAAAGTGTGCAGCGAGGACCAGGTGGCGGCGGCACATATTTCTTCAGTGGTGGCCATATTCTTCTCTGCCCATGATGTGGCCACCACCCTTGTGGAGTGTGCCTTTAGTTCTGCGGGTGGTACTGAGGTATTGGCTTTGTATGATTCCGCAATTGCTGTCTTGAGGTATGATGCTATAAATGAGAGGGATGCCAGATGACCCTTTCTGTGGCCTTGTAAAATGAAAAATAGTCAGTCAGTCTTGCGTTCCTTCTCGGTGCATGTGATATATATGGTTAGAATTTTTTTTAAACTTTCTCTTTACACTCCCCCCGATCCCTGAGCCCCGCACCATCAGGAGTAGCCTATGGTATCTGCCCCCTTCTCTCCCTTAGCTGAAGCCCTTGGGTGGTCCCCCATGGAGCCTTGGTTCTACCTCCCAGGTGGGGATGAACTGAAGCCCGTACACCCTGAGCGTCTTGTTTCATTGGGCCACACCAGCAGGACAGGCAAGGAGAGTTGTGGGAGGCTGTACCGGGTGCGCCATCTACCCGGTGCTCAGGAAGCTCTTTTTCTGCTGTTCTTCTGGTGCGTGACATGCGCCCAGATGTCAAGGCGCAATCACCGACATCCATCATGCCTCTACCCCTCGGAGTGGCGTGGTGCTTGCTGTGCCTCTGGCCTCCACCAGAGGCCAGTCAAGTGATGAATCTTATACCCCCTCCCCCCCCAAGAGAAGGTGAGCAGTCCTCAAATGCTCGAGCCTCCTCCCCCCTGGCCAGCCCTCCATCTTCCCAGGCACGTTCCTGAACCCGGGTCGACAGCGTCACAAGCAGTAGCACTACCGCTGTGCTGGAGGGCCATAAAATTCTTTTCATCCCCAGTGTTTGCAGCTGAGGATCTTGTTGCACTTCTTCTGACAGCATGCAGGCTGGAAGTTCAATTGTTTGGCTTCTGTGGAAAGGTGATGCCACCTTGGGGACAAAGGATAACAATGGTCTTAGAGAGACTCAGTCATTGTGGAATGTTAGAAATGGAGTCCTGCATGATAGGGCCTGTGGCTCTCCAATTCATCTGGCTGAAGAAATTGCTACTAGGAAAACTGTTTTTAGATTTATTTATTTTAGTCTTTGGTAACCGGATAAGGCCCACTAGGCACAAGTGTCTGTTTTCAGGGGCAACCTGGGAGCACTGGGCGGTTAAGTGACTTGTTCAGAGTCACACAGTATGCAAGTGGAGGTTGTGAGAATCAAACCCAGGTCTGGTCTGCTGGATGTACCAAGCTCATTCACAGCTCATTACTCTAACCTCTAGGCTATACTGCCAGCTGCCACTTGAGTGCCACTGAATTCAAAGGCTCATTCACAGCTCGTTACTCTAACATCTAGGCTATACTGTCAGCCACTTGAGTGCCACTGAATCCAAAGGCTCAAAGAGTGTCTTGTCATGGCTTTCAGTACCATGTTGAGATCTCATGGAGCTATTAGTGTCTTTACCTTGGGCTGTATATTAGTAGCAGCTTTTAGAAAACGAATAATGTCCTGGTGCACACTCAGCGTGGTGCCCTGGATTTGGCCTCTTGCCACACCAATTGCCACTACTTGTACTCTAAGTGATGATAGTGAAACTCCCAGGTTTAGCCACTCTTGCAGAAAGAGTAGAATATCTGTGATTGATGAATCTTTAGGGTCTGTCTTTCGGTGATTGCACCATTTTGAAAACAGATTCCAGTGCCTCTGGTATGTGGTGGTTGTGGATGCCCTCCTGGACATGGTCATTGTGTTGATCACTAAGGGATGATAGTCTGCTTTTCACAGTCTCTCCCTTTCAGGAGCCAAGCCATCAATTTTAGGTGGTAAGGATTGGGGTGGCATATTGGCCCTTGCTGGAGAATGTCGTGTCTGATGGGTAGCCTCCAGGGATGGTCCAGGGCCATGGCTACTATCGTGACAAACCAGGCCCTTCTCGGCTAGTGAGGTGTTATAAGTATTACTCTCGCTCTGGATGTACATATTTTCTTTAAGACTTGTGGGATGAGTGGTGGTGGTGGAAATATGTATGCTATGTTAAATACCCATCATGCTGACAGGGCATCCACTCCCATGGCTTGTCTGTCTTTGCATCTGGATATGAATTTGGGGATTGATTGTTCTTTCTGGATGTCATCCGATTGATTACTGCCAGTCCCCATCTCCTGTTGATTTCTTGGAATATGTGTGGGTGTAGCTTCCATTCTCCCGGGTGTATCTGTTGACGGCTCAGCCAATCTGCAGTTATATTTAATTTGCCTGTCAGGTGGATTGCCGAGATACTCATGAGATGCTTCTGGGCCCATGGTATTAGTTTTGATGCTTCTTTCTGCATTGCCGTGCTCTTTGTCCCCCCTCTGCCTGTTTATGTACAACACTATAACCTGATTGTTGGATCTTAGGAGTACATGTTTGTTTCTGATGTGCTGGTTGAAGTGTAGAAGTGCCAGGAATACTGCTCTTATTTCTAGCATGCTTATGGGTACATTTTGCCTCGATTAAGGACCATTTTCCTTGTGCTGACTGCTGCCCCTGGGCCACCCTATTCTGAAAGACTGGTGTCTGTATCTATGGTCACCTCTGGTTGGATGACCAGAGGCATTCCTTTGGTGAATTTGTGTCTGTTTGTCCAGCTTCATATCACGTGTGGGGGAGTGTAACTTTCAGGGAAAGGTCGATGTCGTAGATTGGGCCCTGTATGATCTGGAATGACATGAGGGATCGCATATTCCATCTGGCCCATGGTGCTATGTCTATTGAGAATGACATTAGCCCTAGTACTTGGGATATGAGTTGTAGTGAAGGCCTTTTGAGTTTCCTTAACTGATTTACTTGAACTATTACTGTGCGGATTCATATCTCCAATGGAAATGGCCTAGAGTTGTGTTGATCACGGTGCCTAGGTGCTCTATGGACTGACTGGGAGTGAGGCAGCTCTTTGAGTGATTGATTACCCAGTTGTGTCTCTGTAGGCATTGTACCACCATTTTCATTTCCTGAACAGATTGCTGGATTGATCTGGTTTTGATTAGCCAGTTGTCCAAGTAAGGGATAACTTGGATGCCCTTTTCTTTTAGTTTTGCTGCTAGAACAATGGTTACTTTCGTGAATACCCTTGGGGCAGATGCCAATCCGAATGGGAGGAATGCTTCCACAGTATGTGGACTCTGAGAAATCTGTAGTGTGATGGTCTCACGGGGATGTGGAGTTATGTATTTTTCAGATCTATTGATGTTAGGAAATCCCCAGGGCAGATAACCTTAGAGTGCATCTGATAGTTTCCATCTTGAAGGGTTTGTACTGTACTGATTGGTTTAGGAATTTTATGTCTAGTACAGGGCATAGCTCTCCTGTTTTCTTGGGCACCATGAAGAAGATGGAATATACCGATTAGTAACATTGACTATGTCACTGCAGGGAGTCAGAACTCTAACTGTGAGTCACTGACCTATCAGAGCAGTGCTCAGGAATTCTTCCCCCAGCTAGTGACAAACTCCAAATTTCTATGTCCATGAAAGGAACTGCACGCAATATTGTTCTTGAAAAGAAAGTAATGCAAAAGTGTTTACAACTGTAACTTTTATCCGGGTACTGTTAAATATGGATCTTCAAGCTTTTGGCCTGGCAGAGTTTATTGGGCAACAGGAGCCTGGATACTTCCCTGCCCCTGCTTCCACCATCTTGATTTTTGTAGTGTAACACATTCCTTTGGTTTGACAGTGTAGGTTTTAGAAATTCAGTAACTGTTAGAGTGGTATTTACAATTTAGTGAAGTGTGACACAGTGTATAAGTGAATGGATTATTGAAAAAATTGCAGTTGTTATGGACAAAGTTATTTTGTGAACAGTGATAAATTTGAAATGTTTAGGTGAGAGAACTGTCATCTGTAGGTTGGTGGGATGTGGAACTTTTGTCTCTATATTTGTAGGATGTGGAACTGTCATTTTGGGATTTATAGGACATGGAAAAGTCATCTTGAGATTTGTAGGATGTGGAACAGTCATCTCTAGATTTGTAGGAGGTGGAACTGTTATCTAGAGTTATAGAATGTGCAACAGTCATCTCTAGATTTGTAGGAGGCAGAACTGTTGTCTCTAGAGTTATAGGATGTGTAACAGTCATCTCTAGATTTGTAGGAGGTGGAACTGTTATCTAGAGTTATAGGATGTGGAACAGTCATCTCTAGATTTGCAGGAGGTGGAACTGTTGTCTAGAGTTATAGGATGTGGAACAGTCATCTCTAGATTTGCAGGAGGTGGAACTGTTGTCTCTAGAGTTATAGAATGTGGAACAGTCACCTCTAGATTTGTAGGAGGTGGAACTGTCATCTCTAGAGTTATAGAATGTGGAACAGTCATCTCTAGATTTGTAGGAGGTGGAACTGTTGTCTAGAGTTATAGGATGTGGAACAGTCATCTCTAGATTTGTAGGAGGTGGAACTGTCGTCTCTAAGTTATAGAATGTGGAACAGTCATCTCTAGATTTGCAGGAGGTGGAACTGTTGTCTCTAGAGTTATAGGATGTGGTACAGTCATCTCTAGATTTGTAGGAGGTGGAACTGTTATCTAGAGTTATAGAATGTGGAACAGTCATCTCTAGATTTGCAGGAGGTGAAACTGTTGTCTCTAGAGTTATAGAATGTGGAACAGTCATCTCTAGATTTGTAGGAGGTGGAACTGTTATCTAGAGTTATAGGATGTGGAACAGTCATCTCTAGAGTTGCAGGAGGTGGAACTGTTGTCTCTAGAGTTATAGAATGTGGAATAGTCATCTCTAGAGTTATAGAATGTGGAACAGTCATCTCTAGATTTGTAGGAGGTGGAACTGTTGTCTCAAGTTATAGGATGTGGAACAGTCATCTCTAGATTTGTAGGAGGTGGAACTGTTGTCTCTAGAGTTATAGAATGTGGAACAGTCATCTCTAGATTTGCAGGAGGTGGAACTGTTGGCTTTAGAGTTATAGGTTGTGGTACAGTCATCTCTAGATTTGTAGGAGGTGGAACTGTTATCTAGAGTTATAGGATGTGGAACAGTCATCTCTAGATTTGCAGGAGGTGGAACTGTTGTCTAGAGTTATAGGATGTGGAACAGTCATCTCTAGATTTGCAGGAGGTGGAACTGTTGTCTCTAGAGTTATAGAATGTGGAACAGTCGTCTCTAGATTTGTAGGAGGTGGAACTGTCATCTCTAGAGTTATAGAATGTGGAACAGTCATCTCTAGATTTGTAGGAGGTGGAACTGTTGTCTAGAGTTATAGGATGTGGAACAGTCATCTCTAGATGTGTAGGTGGTAGAACTGTTGTCTAGAGTTATAGGATGTGGAACAGTCATCTCTAGATTTGCAGGAGGTGGAACTGTTGTCTCTAGAGTTGTAGGATGTGGTACAGTCATCTCTAGATTTGTAGGAGGTGGAACTGTTGTCTCTAGAGTTATAGAATGTGGAACAGTCATCTCTAGATTTGCAGGAGGTGGAACTGTTGTCTCTAGAGTTATAGGATGTGGTACAGTCATCTCTAGATTTGTAGGAGGTGGAACTGTTATCTAGAGTTATTGAATGTGGAACTGTCGTCTCTAGATTTGTAGGAGGTGGAACTGTCATCTCTAGAGTTATAGAATGTGGAACAGTCATCTCTAGATTTGTAAAAGGTGGAACTGTTGTCTAGAGTTATAGGATGTGGAACAGTCATCTCTAGATGTGTAGGAGGTGGAACTGTTGTCTAGAGTTATAGGATGTGAACAGTCATCTCTAGATTTGCAGGAGGTGGAACTGTTGTCTCTAGAGTTGTAGGATGTGGTACAGTCATCTCTAGATTTGTAGGAGGTGGAACTGTTGTCTCTAGAGTTATAGAATGTGACAGTCATCTCTAGATTTGCAGGAGGTGGAACTGTTGTCTCTAGAGTTATAGGATGTGGTAACAGTCATCTCTAGATTTGTAGGAGGTGGAACTGTTATCTAGAGTTATAGAATGTGGAACAGTCATCTCTAGATTTGCAGGAGGTGGAACTGTTGTCTCTAGAGTTATAGAATGTGGAACAGTCATCTCTAGATTTGTAGGAGGTGGAACTGTTATCTAGAGTTATAGAATGTGGAACAGTCATCTCTAGATTTGCAGGAGGTGGAACTGTTGTCTCTAGAGTTATAGGATGTGGTACAGTCATCTCTAGATTTGTAGGAGGTGGAACTGTTATCTAGAGTTATTGAATGTGGAACTGTCATCTCTAGATTTGTAGGAGGTGGAACTGTCGTCTCTAGAGTTATAGAATGTGGAACAGTCATCTCTAGATTTGTAGAAGGTGGAACTGTTGTCTAGAGTTATAGGATGTGGAACAGTCATCTCTAGATGTGTAGGAGGTGGAACTGTTGTCTAGAGTTATAGGATGTGGAACAGTCATCTCTAGATTTGCAGGAGGTGGAACTGTTGTCTCTAGAGTTGTAGGATGTGGTACAGTCATCTCTAGATTTGTAGGAGGTGGAACTGTTGTCTCTAGAGTTATAGAATGTGGAACAGTCATCTCTAGATTTGCAGGAGGTGGAACTGTTGTCTCTAGAGTTATAGGATGTGGTACAGTCATCTCTAGATTTGTAGGAGGTGGAACTGTTATCTAGAGTTATAGAATGTGGAACAGTCATCTCTAGATTTGCAGGAGGTGGAACTGTTGTCTCTAGAGTTATAGAATGTGGAACAGTCATCTCTAGATTTGTAGGAGGTGGAACTGTTATCTAGAGTTATAGGATGTGGAACAGTCATCTCTAGATTTGCAGGAGGTGGAACTGTTGTCTAGAGTTATAGGATGTGGAACAGTCATCTCTGGATTTGCAGGAGGTGGAACTGTTGTCTCTAGAGTTATAGAATGTGGAACAGTCATCTCTAGATTTGTAGGAGGTGGAACTGTCATCTCTAGAGTTATAGAATGTGGAACAGTCATCTCTAGATTTGTAGGAGGTGGAACTGTTGTCTAGAGTTATAGGATGTGGAACAGTCATCTCTAGATGTGTAGGTGGTGGAACTGTTGTCTAGAGTTATAGGATGTGGAACAGTCATCTCTAGATTTGCAGGAGGTGGAACTGTTGTCTCTAGAGTTGTAGGATGTGGTACAGTCATCTCTAGATTTGTAGGAGGTGGAACTGTTGTCTCTAGAGTTATAGAATGTGAACAGTCATCTCTAGATTTGCAGGAGGTGGAACTGTTGTCTCTAGAGTTATAGGATGTGGTACAGTCATCTCTAGATTTGTAGGAGGTGGAACTGTTATCTAGAGTTATTGAATGTGGAACAGTCGTCTCTAGATTTGTAGGAGGTGGAACTGTTGTCTCTAGAGTTATAGAATGTGGAACAGTCATCTCTAGATTTGTAGGAGGTGGAACTGTTGTCTAGAGTTATAGGATGTGGAACAGTCATCTCTAGATGTGTAGGAGGTGGAACTGTTGTCTAGAGTTATAGGATGTGGAACAGTCATCTCTAGATTTGCAGGAGGTGGAACTGTTGTCTCTAGAGTTGTAGGATGTGGTACAGTCATCTCTAGATTTGTAGGAGGTGGAACTGTTGTCTCTAGAGTTATAGAATGTGAAACAGTCATCTCTAGATTTGCAGGAGGTGGAACTGTTGTCTCTAGAGTTATAGGATGTGGTACAGTCATCTCTAGATTTGTAGGAGGTGGAACTGTTATCTAGAGTTATTGAATGTGGAACAGTCATCTCTAGATTTGTAGGAGGTGGAACTGTTATCAAGAGTTATAGGATGTGGAACACTTATCTCTAGATTTGCAGGAGGTGGAACTGTTGTCTAGGGTTATAGGATGTGGAACAGTCATCTCTAGATTTGCAGGAGGTGGAACTGTTGTCTGTAGAGTTATAGAATGTGGAACAGTCGTCTCTAGATTTGTAGGAGGTGGAACTGTCATCTCTAGAGTTATAGAATGTGGAACAGTCATCTCTAGATTTGTAGGAGGTGGAACTGTTGTCTAGAGTTATGGGATATGGAACAGTCATCTCTAGATTTGTAGGAGGTGGAACTGTTGTCTCTAGAGTTATAGAATGTGGAACAGTCATCTCTAGATTTGCAGGAGGTGGAACTGTTGTCTCTAGAGTTATAGGATGTGGTACAGTCATCTCTAGATTTGTAGGAGGTGGAACTGTTATCTAGAGTTATAGAATGTGGAACAGTCATCTCTAGATTTGCAGGAGGTGGAACTGTTGTCTCTAGAGTTATAGAATGTGGAACAGTCATCTCTAGATTTGTAGGAGGTGGAACTGTTATCTAGAGTTATAGAATGTGGAACAGTCATCTCTAGATTTGCAGGAGGTGGAACTGTTGTCTCTAGAGTTATAGAATGTGGTACAGTCATCTCTAGATTTGTAGGAGGTGGAACTGTTATCTAGAGTTATTGAATGTGGAACAGTCATCTCTAGATTTGTAGGAGGTGGAACTGTTATCTAGAGTTATAGAATGTGGAACAGTCATCTCTAGATTTGTAGGAGGTGGAACTGTTATCTAGAGTTATTGAATGTGGAACAGTCATCTCTAGATTTGCAGGAGGTGGAACTGTTGTCTCTAGATTTGTAGGACATAGAGCATTCATCTCAAGATCTGTAGAATGTGCAGCTGTCATCTCTAGGTGGTGGAATTCTCTTATAGTGACCAATGAAGAGAGGTGTTAGCAGAGCAGAACTCCCATACAATTTTGTAACAGAAGGAGGAACCGAGTTCCTGTTGGCTGCTGTGCTGTTGATAGAAATAAACGTGCTAAAACAATTTCTTGTGTGTGGCTAGATGTTGTTTCAATGAGATGTGTGTATTTGTATTGTGTAGAAAATGTATTTTCTTAGTTTGGTGTGTGGGTTAGTGATAAAAGGAGCTACAGGTGCTTTGCTTAATTCTGGGCATTACGATTTTCCATCTGAGATCCTGGAATCCAAATCCCACACTAACAGCTCATTGAGAACCATGGTTCCCAGAATGCAGTTCTTACCTTGGGGTAACTGATAGTGTTACATTTCTGTAACCAGCATCAGAAATCTCTTAGTGATTATAGCTGCCACAGTGCCATCTGTCTGCAGTTTTCAGGGATGTTACTGATCTTACCTCAAAAACGTCCTTTGTCCCTAGTGTCAGTCTTTCTGATACTGAAACAGAATTTGCTGGCAGATGAAGACCACTTGGCCCACCTAGTCTGTTCATTTTTCCCTCCCTTTAGTATCACCACAGATCCTACTTGATCCCCGGCCCATTGACCCACCTCCTCTTCCCTTTCCCTAAGATTACTTAACATTCTTGAACCCCACCACTGTTTTCTCCCCCACCATCTCTGCTGGAAGACTGTTCCAGGAATCCACCACTCTTTCTGTGAAGAAGTACTTCCTCACGTCTCTCCTAACGCTACCACTCTCCAGCTTCTTATCATGCTCTCTTTTCCTTGAGCACCTTTTTTTCTGAAAAATACTTCCCTCCTTTACCTCATTTACCCGAGAGGTATTTAAAGGTCAATATTATATCCCCCTATTCCTCTTCTCTTCAAGGGTGTACATATTTAGGTCCTTAAGTTTCTCCTTATAGGGCTTCTGATGCAGACCCTGCACCATTTTAGTTGCCTTCCTCTGAACCACCTCCACTCTGTCTATGTCATTCTAGAGATGCGGTCTCCAGAACTGGACACAGTATTGTAGGTGGGATCTTGAAGCACAAAGTGGAAAGATGCAGGGAGTGGTACAGAATGTGGAGTTCAAAAAGTGGGGTACTATAGGACTCAGTCCTGGGGCCTGTCCTCTGACATATTCATCTGTGACATAGGGTTGGGTGTTCAAGGCAAGATCTGCTCCTTTGCAGATGACACTAAGATCTGCAAAATGGTGGATAGTGAGGATGGGATCAGGGCACTGAGGGAGGACATGGCCAGACTCGAAAAATGGCTCAAGATTTGGCAGCTGAACTTTAATACAAAAAAATGCAAGATAATGTGCATCGGCAATAAAAATTTGAAAAGAGCAATACCAAAAGGGAGATTAGTGTTAGAAAGCACAGCAGAAGAAAAGGATCTGGGAATAATAATATCGGACAGCCTGAAATCCACAGCACATTAAACTGTGTAACAACGAAGTGTGGATGGCAAACAGAATGCAGGGTTGCACAGGAAGGGGAATCAGCTGTAGAAACAGGGAGGTGATAATTCCACTGTATAGATCCTTGGTGCTCCTGCAAGAGATGCAGTTTTTCAGCTTGTAAAGGACACCCAGTTTTTAATTACTATTTTTGCAAATCTGTCCCAGTGGCGTGGAGGGCTGAAGCATTGAGTTCCTCACTTCCTGCAATGCCAGCAGCCCGGGTTCCAAAATGGAAGCAGATTGTTCAGGGCTGGTGGGAGGATTGAGTATCCCAAGGGCAGCTCTCTTCCCACTGGGGGGAGGGGTCCATGTATCCTACTAGGCAGCTGTTACCTAGAAATGCTAGGTAGCAGCACAGCAGGATGCCAGGGAAGGTGTTCTGTTTGCTTGATGCCAGGGAGGAATCTCCATGGAGGAAGAGCTCACACATGCGTCATTGTATGTGCCATGGGCCCCGGGAGAGAAACAGAGGAAAAAATCCTGACCACCAGGATGAAAGGCCAGTCCACCACATGACCCACAATGGTGACTGGACTACCTAGCCCTCTGGGAGAGAATGACTGGACAATTGGTAAATCCCAGAGAAGCTGGATGATGGGGCTTAGGGGATGGTATGGATTGGAGCCAGTCAGCTAGACAAGAGAATAATTACTAGTAAAAATATATAGACAGTATACATATTTTTGAAAGTTAACTGAACATGATTTGGAAGGGGGGATTGTTTAACCAGGAAAGGTACACTAAGCCGAAGCTTGTTTTCAGGTGCAACCTGGGAGCACAACAAAGTTAAGCGACTTGCTCAGGGTCACACAGTATGCATGTGGGGGCTGTGGGGTTCAAACCCAGGTCTTCAGGTTTGCAGCTCAGTGCCCTAAACCATAGCGCTACACTGCCTCCAAAAGAAAAAGACAATGAAGAGTCTAACAAAATACCCAAATATTTAAACTGTTGCACTTGCTCAGTGACATTTCCCAGGGCTGTTGCCACCTGGGGTCCAGGACAGGGTCCATCAGTGCCGACCCTTGTGTACTCAGGCTGATCTGCTCTGTCCCTGTGAGCATGGCATTTCCACTGGGTGTCACCTCTGGCTCCTCCCAC
This sequence comes from Neoceratodus forsteri, assembly GCA_016271365.2. NCBI lineage: Eukaryota > Metazoa > Chordata > Ceratodontiformes > Ceratodontidae > Neoceratodus > Neoceratodus forsteri. The sequence goes on along the minus strand of JADMNL010000031.1, from coordinate 91,672,546 downwards.
TGCCGCTGTTCCCCGTTGCCCCCTACTGTGGCACCCTCACTGGCCCTTCTGCCCCCAGCCCCGACCTTGCAGGCATATTCCTCCCCCCACACTTTCATGGCTCCACTAGGGTTGTGCCGGGCAAGGGGGGCTTGTTGGGACCCTCCGTCAAACCCGTCAGGTGCACCAAAGGTTTGACGCAACCCTGTGGCTGAGGCAACTCTCACCACTTTGGCACAGGGACCTCCCATATTTCTAGAATAGGGCAGAGGGTCCCTGACACACCTGGAGTTTGGCACAGCCATAGATTGGTGCACTTTGTACCAATCTATGGGCTGCTAGAAAATTGAGCCCTTTGTTTTGGTTATTTGTCTCTTTTCTAAGTCACATCCTGTATTGGAAATTTATTGCCAGTAATACATACAGCACTTACATTTTCTCATATTTGCGTCAGAATGCAGCATCTTCAAAATTAGGAGACTCTTCTCTTGATCATATATGACTATGTGTTATATATAGGACTACATGTTTGCATACATAGGCCTACATGTACAGCATGGGCAATCACACTGCAAGCTTCACTACACTGCCCGACCGATGAGACTCAACCCTGCCTTTGAGGGACTACCGCTTATGTGAGAGGGTGGTTCAGACTCCATGCCCAGTCAGTCAGTGGTGTCTTATGTGAGACTGCCAATAAGGGTGCCAGACTTGTGCCAGCTACATTGGTGGTTTTGTGATGTGGACACCTGCCAATTGGGAACCGGACTGAGACCACCACAACTCATTTCAAATAGGCCACTGAACAGCTCTCAAGTGATAATGACTTTCAACCACTATTGACATGTGCTGGATTTGATCCTGTGATCTAGAGGTGAAAGACTCCTTAATGCACTTCCAATCGACTGAGCCATCCAGTTCCTAACTGTTGTTCTTTCTATTATCTTTGCTGCTGTGTATTTTAATGAGTATGCCACCATTTTATGGTCACTTGTACCTACAAATTCTCTTACTGTAACTCCTTCTATACCTTCTGTTAAGTTTGTAATAATTATGGCAAGTATATTTGCACCTATGTTTGGGTACTGGACCTTTTGTTCTAACCCATGACTTGCCAGTTTATCTATGAATAAACTTTCATAGGGCAAAGACAAAAAAAAAAAAAAACGGCACTCACCTCCCTTCACTGAAAGAATCTGATGATGCGCTAAGGCGTGAAATATTAGCATGGGATGCCAGCTGGTGTCTTTCTGAACTTATGGACTGCCAAATTCATCACTGCATTGTTCTGTACTGTTTGTACAGACACCTTAATAAAAGGAGAACTTTTGCAGCACTGAACTCCAGGTATCTGTGTGCTTATTTCTTTAGTGAGGGGAGCGGAGTGATATTTTTTCTCTTTGCTCTGAGTTTAGGAGTTTGGAAACAGAGAGCAAATGATCCAGGGAGTGCACTTACTCTACATACATCCAAACTTCTATAGGAGTTATCCCCCGTCATACCTTCTCAGTTCATGCCAGGGAGATTTAGGTCGCCTGCCCAATATAATGACATCACCCTTTTCTGAAGCTGTTGTTATTTCCTTTAACAGCTGCTCGTTATGTTTGCTATCATGCCCTGGTGGTGCATAGCATACTCCTATTATTGTTTTATTCCCCCCCCCTTTTTTTATAACTCAGCTTTATTTCATAATTATTGACAGCAGCATTACATACTCAATTCAGTGCCAAATGAAGGTAACAAAAAGGGGACTGAAGTTATATTCCATGATATAGTTCATGCTAATAATTGAACAAAAGCGTACAGTATGTTTCCCCTTGATAATAACATAGGCACAGATGTCAATAGCAAACGTTTTCCTTAAAGGCTACTGTTTTGTACAAGATGATGTGTTCCATCTCATGCCCCAACCAGCCAGGGCTAGTAAAATAATCTGAGATGTGATAAGTAATATATCTAAGAAATAAAAACAAAGAAAAAACAAGTTAAACCAAAGGCCAAACAACACAGCCCAGTTGTTGATCGCTTGCTACTCCCTTCCCTCTCCCCCTATCGTTTTATTCCCCTTTTCATCATGATGTCGACCCATAAACTTCCTGCATTTGTGACCTCTTCCATAATAGTATTTATTTCATAGCTTTCTGGCTCTGATTTAACATATAGATGCACACCATCACCTTTTCTGTCTACCCGATTTCTGTTATACAGCTTGCACCCAGAAATGGCCTTATTCCAGTTATTTGCTGTGTTCTACCATGTTTCTGTAATTGCAGTGATGTGGATACCTTCTGTATATAGCAAAATCTCTAGTTCACTGTTTTCAAATATACGACTTCATGTTTGCATATATAGGGCTACATGTTTGCATATATAGGGCTACATTTTTGCATATATAGGGCTATATGTTTGCATATATAGGGCTACATGTTCGCATATATAGGGCTACATGTTTGCATATATAGGGCTACATTTTTGCATATATGGGCTACATGTTTCCATATATAGGGCTATATGTTTGCATATATAGGGCTACATGTTTGCATATATATGGCTACATTTTTGCACATATAGGACTACATGTTTGCATATATAGGGCTACATTTTTGCATATGTAGGGCTGCATGTTTGCATATATATGGCTACATGTTTGCATATTTATGGCTACATGTTTGCATATAAGACTGTGTTCTTTCTTATATAGAACTGCATGTTTGTATATAAAGGAGCACATGCTTGCGGTTCACCCAAGCCACAGTGACATGCAGCACAGCGATGTAAATTACAGTGCATGCAGTTCACCGGCAGCAACTGCAGCGCACTGACATTCTGCCGTCAGTGAGCTACAGTGCCATGTCTGCAAACGAAACTAAGATAACAGCTCAGTACAAGGACATCATCAAAACATCAACAGTATGATAAAGCACTATCAAACTATACTATTAAGGTGGGGCTCTGCCCCCCGCACCCACCAGAAATTATTATAACATACTCCATGTCCTAGAAAGGTGGACAGGAGGCACATAACTTGACAGGAAAGAATTACAGGAGACCCACACACCTTAAAACCCGGTGCTGTAAAATCAGTTCGCTCAGCATACCCAGTGGCAAAAAATTAAGGTAGCTGTAGAAGCCTGCGGCAATGTCCTGGCAGCATAATTACCGCACCAGTAATGAGTCGGCACATTAATGGGCTACCCATGTTTGCATATATATTTGTAGTTTTTTATTTATTTATTCAATCAGAAATTCACCTTTGAGCTCAAATAGCTCTTTTATAAAGGTTCCTCATCCAGGACGGTAGTTACATAGCTGTATACAGGTAGAGTACAGAGAGCAGATCCAATGGAGCCTTGTCACAGTGAGTTACAGGGAATTCAACAGTCTTCAAAACAGCAGGGCATAAAGTTGCATCAATATTAGATAACGCTTCAGTAGTCTGTACCTCATTGTAGTAAGCAGGCATCTGAAAGCAGTTGCATCTGGAACCTGATGAGAGAACCTTTCTCAGCCCTCTCTTGAACTGGACTTTGCTGGGAGGTGGGGCTCATCAGGGATTCAGGTGGCATGTTTAACTGGAGTGGTGCTCTGTAGGTGACGGAGCGTTGGGGGGGGTCATCATAGATTCAGGTGGCTTGTTTAACTGGAGTGATGCTCTGTAGGTGAAGGAGCATTGGGGGGGGTCATCAGGGATTCAGGTGTCTCGTTTAACTGGAGTGATGCTCTGTAGGTGAAGGAGCATGGGGGGTCATCAGGGATTCAGGTGGCTCGTTTAACTGGAGTGATGCTCTGTAGGTGAAGGAGCGTTGGGGGGTCATCAGGGATTCAGGTGGCTCGTTTAACTGGAGTGGTGCTCTGTAGGTGAAGGAGCATTGAGGGGCATCAGGGATTCAGGTGGCTCGTTTAACTGGAGTGATGCCCTGTAGGTGAAGGAGCATTGGGGGGGCATCAGGGATTCAGGTGGCTCGTTTAACTGTAGTGGTGCTCTGTAGGTGAAGGAACATTGGGGGGGTCATCAGGGATTCAGGTGGCTTGTTTAACTGGAGTGGTGCTCTGTAGGTGAAGGAGTGTTGGGGGGGTCATCAGGGATTTAGGTGGCTCGTTTAACTGAAGTGATGCTCTGTAGGTGAAGAAGCATTGTGGGGGGCCATCAGGGATTCAGGTGGCTCATTTAACTGGAGTGGTGCTCTATAGGTGAAGAAGCATTTGGGGGGTCATCAGGGATTCAGGTGGCTCATTTAACTGGAGTGGTGCTCTGTAGGTGAAGGAGCGTGGGGGGGTCATCAGGGATTCAGGTGGCTCGTTTAACTGGAGTGGTGTTCTGTAGGTGAAGGAGCATTGGGGGCGGGTCATCAGGGATTCAGGTCCCTCGTTTAACTGGAGTGGTGCTCTGTAGGTGAAGAAGCGTTGGAGTCATCAGGGATTCAGGTGGCTCATTTAACTGTAGTGGTGCTCTGTAGGTGAAGGAGCGTTGGGGGGGTCATCAGAGATTCAGGTGGCTTGTTTAACTGGAGTGGTGCTCTGTAGGTGAAGGAGCGTTGGGGGTGTCATCAGGCGTTCAGGCAGCTCAATTAACTGGAGTGGTGCTTTATAGGTGAGGAAGCGTTGGGGGGGTCATCAGGGATTCAGGTGGCTCGTTTAACTGGAGTGGTGCTCTGCAGGTGAAGGAGCGTTGGGGGTGTCATCAGGCATTCAGGCAGCTCAATTAACTGGAGTGGTGCTCTATAGGTGAAGAAGCTTTGGGGGGGTCATCAGGGATTCAGGTGGCTCGTTTAACTGAAGTGGTGCTCTGTAGGTGAAGGAGCATTATGGGGGTCATAAGGGATTCAGGTGGCTCGTTTAACTGGAGTGGTGCTCTGTAGGTGAAGGAGCATTGGGGGGGTCATCAGAGATTCAGGCAGCTCATTTAACTGGAGTGGTGCTCTGTAGGTGAAGGAGCGTTGGGGGTTATCAGGGATTCAGGTGGCTCGCTTAACTGGAGTGGTGCCTGTAGGTGAAGGAGCATTGGGGGTCATCAGGATTCAGGTGGCTCATTTAACTGGAGTGGTGCTCTGTAGGTGAAGGAGCGTTGGGGGTTATCAGGGATTCAGGTGGCTCTGCTTAACTGGAGTGGTGCTCTGTAGGTGAAGGAACATTGGGGAGGTTCATCAGGAATTCAGGTGGCTCGTTTAACCAGAGTAGTGCTCTGTCGGTGAAGGAACATGCGGGGGGGGGGGCTTAGCAGTGAATCAGGCAGCTTGTTTAACCAGAGTGGTGCTCTGTAGGTAAAGGAGCGTTGGGCCTGGCTAGTTTTACAGAAAGGTACAGATAGTAGTTTACTAGTCATACTCCTAGTTACTGTAAGTATTGATTTTTGACAGGGCACAGAAGGTTTTGGATAGCGAGGGGAGAGACCCATGAGCATCTTCATCCAAAGCAGGCATACTTGGTTCTTGAGTCTATCTTGCAGTGGGAGCCAGTCAGATTGGGAGTACGGGGTACAGGTATGTGTGAGCCTATCAACTCCTAGAGTGAACTGACAGGCCTTAGTTAGCACCAGTCTGACCCTATTAGGACTGTGTCTGTAGCCACGCTAGACACTGCCAGGTTGTAGTCTAGCACTGGAAGGATACAGCTGGATACTACAGTTCGCTTTGTTGCAGGCATGAGGTAGTGCCTGTATCTGTAAAGTACCCCTAGTTTTATGTGGGTTAGCCTTACAATGGAGTCAACATGGGGGGAAAATATGAATGTCTCATCCAGGGTTACCCAGGTAACTTACTGTAGAATATCGCAGTTTCCATTCATGATAGCGAGAGGAGGGGCATTTTTCCTTGCTTGGGAACCAGTGAAATGCATGGTCTTTGTTTTCTTATAGTTCAGTAGAAGTTTATTCTGACTGAACCGCCTTTCCATTGACCCAAAACTTTGTTGGAGTTCTTGTGTAAGTGTCATTTGGTTTGGGCTGTTGGCATAGATGACCGCATTGTCTGCATAGAGGACCTTTCAGGGGCAGGCTGCGGGGAGGTTATTTACAGATAGGCCAAATAATAGGTGACTCAGTATAGATCCTTGAGGTACACCAATGTTAACACTTCTGATGTCAGATAGTGTTCCATTAATCCTTACCCATTGGGATCAGTTGGTAAGGTAGCTATGAAATCAGGACACAGTGTCCATAGAGAGGCCAATGGTGCAGAGTCTGGAAAGCAGGTGTGAAAGATTGACCAGGTCAAAGGTTTTCGTTAAGTCAATATAGATGGATCCAGACAGGTGGCCACTGTCAAGGGCCACGAAGGAAGCTAGTGTACTCTATCAGAACTGTGCTAGTGCTGTGTAGCTTCCTGAACCCATGTTGTTGTGGGCATTGGGTGCTGTATTTCCAGAGATAGTCGAAGAGTTTGTCAGATACAGTTCTTTCTAGTGCCTTTGATAAAAGGGAGAGGATGGATATCAGTCTATAGTTGGATACTAGTGTGCGGTCACCACTTTTGTGGACAGAGGTGACTAGTGCCGTTTCCCATATCTCTGAGAATTGTGAGTACCGAAGAGAGAAATTGAATATTTTGGTTAAAGGTTATGTAGAACTATATGGGCCCAATTCTCGAAGCTGTCAGAATGGCGAAAGGGGGCTTGTGCCACAAGGAATGGTGCAAAGTGCCCCTTGCACCAAAGATGCACCGGGAGTGATTCTCAACTGCAGCTTGGTTCAACCACTGGCTGCCTGCACCAAAGGCGGCTTGTGCCGTCCTTGCGGCACAAAATGGGCTGCGGCATGCCACTAGGGGGCTTGCGCCAGCCGCAAGCTGCCATAGCCCCAAAATCAGGATTCTCTAAACCCTCCCAGAGGGCACTTTTTTGAGTACCATTAGACCAACCAGGGCTGGTCAAAGGGTACTTAGATGTGTGTCCTCTGAGAAGGTTTAGTGTGCCAATGTGCCACAGCCCTCCATCCCCAATCCCCCTCTACGGCTTGTCTTTGTTGTTATATATGCTCATTTTTCTTTTGTTTGTCATCCTCGAGATAATTTAATACCTGTCCCTGGTGGCCAGTGGTCCCCCATCCCCAGTCTTGATTTAATGCTCGTTTTATGTTTTGAATTGTAATGTTCATTTTTATTCTGATTTTTGTTGTCCTCAAGATAATTTAACACCTGTCCCTGGTGGCTAGTGGTCCCCCCAATCCCCGTTTAATGCTCGTTTTATGTTTTGAATTGTAATGCTTGTTTTTATTCTTATTTTTGTCGTCCTCGAGATAATTTAATACCCATCCCTGGTAGCTAGCGGTCCCCCCAAGCCCCAGTCCCTTTTTTAGTAAATGAATCAGTCTCTGGTGGTCTAGCAGACCCCCCCCCCAGTCCAAAGCTACCTGTAATAATAAGTTAAAGTAATATATTACCGTCGTGGTCTAGCAGACCCGCTCCCTATCTCCCTTGTGAGCTGTCAATCAGTGAGTGTATATTGTATGCGCTCCTTGACAGTTAAGTCAGCGTTCAGAAGTGGTAGTGTGAGAAGGGCTGTGCCAGTCATCGGCTTCAGTTCGGGATGGGGGTGAGTGGGGTGGTGGGCACTACCTGCAGGGGTGGGGGGTGTGGAGTCCACTAGACCACCAGGGAAATATATCTATATCTTATATGGGCACATCGATAGGGAGGGGTCTGGTAGACACCAGGAAATATATCTATATCTTATATGGACACATCAGGGATAGGGAGGGGGTCTGGTAGACCACCAGGGACTGATTAATTTACTAAAAAGGGGCTCGATGTGGGGGGGGGGGGACCGCTAGCCACCAGGGATGAGAATTGAATTATCCTGGGGATGAGACATATAAGAATAATCATGAGCATTAAAAGGCAGAAAATAAAACAAGCATGAAAAAAACACATAATAAAACGAGCATTAAATGGGGACCGGGGATAGGGGGACCGCTAGTTATCAGGGATGGGATTACTTATATTGAAAGGGGCTCGAGGCTCAGGGAGGATGCTAGACCGCCATGGACTGTATATGTTGCACTGGTCTAAGTGCTGCCTGACTCTGCCAGCAGCTTGCGGCAAACCTCTCGGGTGCACCCTCTCTTTGGCACATGGCCACCTTTGTGCCAAGCTGCTGGACTTTGCCGCTGGGACCCTATCAGACAGAGAATCGAGAGCAGGGTCCCAGGTGCACTGGCACTCTGTGCAAGCTGCCATTGGTGCAGCTTGCACTGACCTTTTGAGAATCGAGCCCCATGTTTTCATATATAGGACTACATGTTTGCATATGTAAGACTACATGCTTGCATATATAGGGCTACATGTTTGCATATATAGGACTACATGGGTTTGCTTTTATAGGACTACATGCTTGCATATATAGGATTACTGTATATGTTTTCATATATAGGACTACATGCTTGCAGATATAGGACTGCATGCTTGCATATTTAGGACATGTTTGACCACAATCCCTTGCCTCCATGCTTCACTCCCAGTCCTCCTCTTATGGGCTCCGCTCTACTGGCTTAGCCCCTTTCTATATCCCCAGATGCAAAACCTCTATGGGTGCACGAGCTTTCTCTCTCACAGCTCCTAAGTATTGGAACTCCATACCTCAAGCTATCCGACAAGTTCCCACCCATGCTAGTTTCAAGAAACTCCACCGAGATCATCTACGTGCTTCTACCCGCCGTAGATCATTCTTTCCCTTTCCTCATTAACCGCCCTGCATGTACTCCCCTCCTATCTGCTTCATCACATCTCTCTAATGACCCTCCCATTGTACACTCTGTACCACCCTTCACCCCTTTCTCCCCTGCTTCTACCACTTCCTCCTCTTCCCTCCTCTCTGTCTCTACTCTCTCAAAGCTTAACTACCACTAAGGCACTTATTGTATACTATATATATCATGTCCATTTCATCCATTTTTTTTTACTCTGTATTCATTTGTTTTGCACTTGTCTATACTTTATTAACCCTGTCTAATGTTGTATTGCGTGTGTACCCTGACCTTGTTGTAAACTGTATTTCGCCCAACCCCTAATGCTGATTGTTCTGACCCCCTCCCACTGTATTACCTATTTCATGTGCTGCATCACATGGTGTGCTTATGTATTGTCAACTTGTTTTGTCCTGGGTCGTGCCTGAAAATAGGCATTCCCATGCCTAGTGTACCCACCTGGTTACCAAAAGTAAATAAATAAATAAAATATACACAGGACTGCATGTTTGCATATTTAAGACATGTTTGCATATATACAGGACTGCATGTTTGCTTATATAGGATTATGTGCTTGCATGTATAGCACTACGTGTTTGCCTCCGGTGCTGGAATCTCTAGATCTCAGACACAGGGCAGTGTTTTGAAAGGTCAGGCTGCAGATCGTCAGGGATGGCGCTGATGACTGGTAGAAAATACAGCACCATATATTGATGCAGAATGGGAACAGAAGTTCAGGATTTTACATGTTATGATCAGTGGTGCAAGACTAGTGTTTATGAATATATCTCTTTTTCTTTCCTTTTTTTCATTGGGTTTTTATCCTCTGCTGACCTGCCCCTTCATAGCAGTACCCCCAGCCCAGTCAGCCACCATCTCCAAGACTCACCCTACCTTCAACTTCATGGCATAGCCCCCCTCCCCCGGGGCCTTTTTCCTCCTCACCTCCAGTGCCCAGATAATAATAGCGTCAGAGACATAGTCAGCAGCATGGGGCCTGAGGCTTGCCAGGGTTTATTTGCTGCAGCAATTCCTTTTCTCCTCTGTTTTTCTTCCCAGGCTTCTGGAATGTTGTCACCATCTGCCCTTCTGCAAGCTACTCAGACTACATCACCTCCTGTGGTCACCTGTCAGGTGGCAGTATAGCAGTGGAATCAGCTATACTCCCTCCCTGGAGTAGAGTGCTCTCTGGGATGCTCAATACTCCGTCCCTTCCAACTGGTCCCCCAGTCCCCCATTGCCTGAGGCTGGTTCCTGAACTCAAGTAACCACTGCACCATTAGACCATCTGAATAGGGGAAGAGTTAGCACTAAGAAGGGGCTGGTACCAATTTGTAGTTTGTGTGTAAAATTTTTTTTTTTTTTTTTTGCTTGCCTCTTACTACACTGTAGTAGATTATATCAGACTGATTCTACTAACTTGCAAGCTGACATTTGCTGTGACCAGAAATCCCAGAATGCCTAGCAGCTGACATCAGAACAGGATTGCAGCAGTGGGAGATTCAATAGCTTGCTGTGCATGTTAGAGATTTTAAAAACTCTGCTCTGTTGTTTGCCAGTCCTGCTGGCCTTTCGGCATGGCTGCAATCACAGGGGGAAGGGAGGCATGGTCCAGTCCCTTTCAACTTTTTAGGCCCTTCCAAATGGTTAATGACATTGGCATCAGTGTGAAAGGCTTAGTAGATACATGCCCCCCCACACACACTTTTAAGCTGTGGTTGCACCCATGCCTCCCTGGGCTAAGTGCAGTCCTCTGTGACTGTACTTAATTCCTCGAGGACAGTGGGACCAGCAAACAAAAGATCAGGCTTATAAAAACTCTAACCTGCACTGCAGCCTGTTGAATCTCCCACTGCTGCAGCCCTGCTCTGATGTCAGCTGCAGGGGTTTTGCAAGATTTCTGGTTACAGAAAATGTCAGCTTGGAAGTCAATAAAATCACCCTGATACAATCTACTATACTGCAGTACACAGTAAGTAAAAAAAAATGTTTTTGCACACAAAGTGCAAACTGGTGCCAGCCTTAACACTTGAGTATGAGGCACTTAGTGCTGACTGCGCCCCTTGAAACTGACATTAGTAGTACCATTCACAGTGCAAGTATACAGTGCATCCATCTGTACTCACCCTGGCACGGATTCCTCCACTCTCCCTATCCGGACAGCAACAGGTGGTGGGGCTTGCTGAAATTCTCCCTCCATTCCAGCAGTGACTGTGGATGGCCTAAAAATAGAAGAGTTAAAATAAGCATCCCATTTCTTTTGAAATAGAGGACCTTGCTTAATGCAAAGCTAAATGGCTGAGTCTTTCAAAATGTGCTAGCTTAGTCTGAAACAGGCATCATCCATCAAAAGGCAGAATAGCGGACGTTCTCCATTTAAGTAAAAGCAAGCACTTAGCCTCCATGCTGGTCACCGTTATCCACTGTCTTTGAAGAACTGGAATGTTGGTAAAACACATTTATAAAATGGCGTCTGGCCAGGCCTGCCTCCTGAGTAGTTGAAACTTGGAGATATGGTGGTCGGGTAACATAGCCTGCCTCAGGGCTAGCTCAATACCATTAAATACCATTAAACTGTGTGATCAAAGTAGTGATGGGAAGACTGGTACTATGTTATTTCAGCAACCCCCCCCCCCAAAGAATGGCCTGCCTTGACCTGACTCTAGAAATCAGTCATTTGTGACTTGATTTCGATTTGACCCAGTTACATTTATTGACCAAGTTTGGATTTTCAAGTGATCTGGTTCTGACCCAGTCCTGATAATGTAAGTAATTCTGCAACTTCATTCATAATAAAAATTGGAAACCAGTTTAAAAAAAAAGAAACACTAAAATAACTATTTTAAATAGAAATATAGAATTTGTCAGCAGGAAGGAACCACTTAGGCCCACCCAGTCTACCCAAGTATTCCTGGCCTATTCTGCCTCCGCAGACCCTATTTGGTCTCTGGCAACCCTCCCGCCTTGCTACCTGTTTTCTAATACAGTATACCCCTCTGCTTATCCCATGCATGCTTGAAGTCCCCCACCATTCTAGCCTCCACCACTTCTGCTGACAGTCTGTTCCAGGCATCTACCACCCTTTCAGTAAATAAATATTTTGTCACATCTCTCTTGAACTCCCCTCTCCCTTCCAGCTTCATCACACACCCCCAGTCCAGGTGCTCATCCTCTTTGGAAAGAGATTCTGCACCTGCATCCTGTTCACCCGTGTGAAGCCCAAGGGGTAACTAATGGGGAAAGGACATTTTTAGGTACCTAAGATATGATTTCTCCCAGATGCACTTGGAGCACAGAAGCCCAGAGGCGAAATACAACATGGCAGAAGGTGTATTGGTGGTTACCAAAAAGGAACGGGACCTGGAAGCAATCATATCTGATTATGGCTAAGCAGTGTGAAAAGGCAGGTGAATAAGACCTGCAGGATGTTGTGGTGCATAGGGAGGGGTATCACCAGCAGACAGAGGGAGCTGGTGTTGTCTCTGTAAAGCTTGCAGGTGAGACCCCACCAACAGTACTGTGTACAGTTCTGGAGACCACATCTCCGCATTGACATATACAGGGTGGAGGCAGTCCAGAGGAGGGCAACTAAAATAGTAAAGGGTTTGCATCACAAATCTTATGAGGAGAGACTGAAATACCTCAATATGTACACTCTGGAAGAGAGACGGGAGATGTGGATTTGATAGAGACCTAAAAGTATCTCACGGGTAAATAAGATACAGCAAGGGAGCATTTTTTCAGAGAAAAACGTAAGAATAAGAGGACATGCAATGAAGCTGGAAGGGGTAAATTCAAGAGAGATGTGGGGAAGTACTTCTTCACTGAAAGAGTGGTGGATCCCTGGAACAGTCCTCCAGAGGAGGTGGTGGGTGCTAAAACAGTGGTAGGCTTCAAGCAGGCATGGGACAAGCACAAGGGAATCTTAGTGGAAAACGAGAGGGGGGAGGGAGCCAGAGACTGTGTAGTGTCTGATGACAGTATAGGCAGGACAAAACTGGGCAGACTTGGTGGGCCAAGCGGTCCTTATCTGCTGACAAATTCTATGTTTCTATAAGCGAAAAGAGGAAGACTAGGGGAGGACCTGTGAGGCTAAGAAGGGCAGGTGGGGTCTGTGCAGAGGAAAATAAGGAAAAAGATAACCTGAACAAATACTTTTGTTCAGTTTTCACAGAGCAAGGTGACGGGGATAGGCCATATAAAAGTTATGGGGACACTGGAGGGGGGAGAGGTAGCCACAAGTCCCTTTACAGAGGACAGAATCCTGAAGGGACTCACAAATCTGAAACTGGACAAAGCTATTGGGCCAGACAGGTACACCCAAGAGTGCTGAGGGAGCTCTGGGTGGTACTGGCTGCACCTCTGACAGTTCATTTTAACAACTCAGTGGAAACAGGAGTTGTTCCAGTGGACTGGAGATGAGCAAATATAGTCTCACTTCACAAAAGTGGTAGCAAGGAGGAGGCTGGCAACCACAGGCCGGTCAGACAGACATCGGTGGTGGGGAAGATAATGGAGCCACTGCCAAAAGAAAGAAGTGTGGAGTGTCTTGAAGCCAACGGGTTGCAAGATCTGAGGCAATATGGATTCATGGGGTGGAGGTCATGTCAGTCAAATCTGACAGATTTCTTTTGAACAGGTGACCAAGGAAATTGATCAGGGTGGGGCAGTAGGCATGGCCCACTTAGATTTCAGCAAAGCTTTTGATACCATTCCACATAGGAGACTGATACGGAAACTAGCAGCTTCAGGGTGGGTCCAAAGGTGGTAAACTGGGTAACAAATTGGTTAAGGGATAGACGACAGAGGATGGTGATAAACAGAGTTCACTCCAGGGACGGGAGGGTAGTGACCAGCGGTGTGCCATGGGACTCAGTACTGGGACCAGTCTTTTTCAAAGTCTTTATAAGTGACATTGAAGTTGAGCTGGAAAGGAAGGTCTGCCTCTTTGTGAATGACACCAGAATCTTCAATATGGTGGACACTCCAGAAGGGGTGAAAAGAATCTACAGAGACCTGAGAAAACTTGAGGAGTGGGCATGGCAGCTGGGTTTTAATGCAAAAAAGTGCAAAATCATGCATTTGGGGCACAGAAACCCTGGGGTGGAGTACAAATAGGAGAAGAAGTATTGATGGTTGCCAAACAGGAAAGGGACCTGGGAGTAATCATATCTGCTGACCTCAAGGTGGCAAAGCAGTGTGACAAGGCAGTGGGTAGGGCCAATGGGATGTTGGGGTGTATAGGGAGAAGTATTACCAGCAGAAGGAGGGAGGTAGTGTTGCCACTGTATAGATCGCTGGTGAGACCCCACCTGGAGTACTGTGTCCAGTTCTGGAACCCAAGTCTCAGGAGAGACATAGATAGAGTGGAGGTAGTGCAGGGGAGGGCAACTAAAATGGTGCAAGATCTGCATCAGAAGCCCTATGAGGAGGAGCTGAAGGAACTCAGTATGTATCATGTATCCTGTCCATTCCACTCATGTCCATCTCAGCAGAACAGTCAGTATTCACATACTGCATGCCTAAACTTTGGAACTCCCTCCTTCCGGATAGCCGGCATGCCTCCGCCAGTCAGCGCCTTAACTCCCTTCTCAGAACACATTTCTCCCCCATCTGCTCATGCACCACTGTCCACTCTTGACTCTGAAAATAGGAATCCTAGAAAAGTGTTGTTTAATTTAATGTAGTTGTTGCTATATTTCATTGTCATATGCTTTGTAACTGAACTCTGGTACCGTATTTTACTGTCTAATGACCTGTACCATCTGCCTGCAGTACTGCACTTTCTCCTTGTAAGAATGTCTTGTAAGGTGTCGGAACATGTCTATTATGTGTGTACTCCCTTCACCTAACCCCCAGGGAGCATCTGGAATCGAGCAGTAGTCTGCTCAGCATGCCTTCCTGATAAAACCTTTAAATAAATAAATGTATACCCTGGAAGAGAGAAGGGAGAGTGGGGATATGATACAGACATATGAATGCCTCATGGGGGTAAATAAAGTACAGGAAGGGAATGTTTTTCTGAGGAAATGATGCATGAGAACAAGGGGACACGCAATGAAAATGGAAGGGGGGGTAAATTCAAGAAAGATGTGAAGAAGTACTTCTTTACTGAAAGGCTGGTGGATGCTTGGAACAGTCTTCCAGATAAGGTGATGGGGGTGAAAACAGTGGTGGGCTTCAAGCATGCGTGGGATAAGCACAAGGGAATCTTAGTGGGTAGTAAGAGGGGGAGGGAGACGGAGGTCAAGTAAGGTCTGACAGTGAAGGCAGCGAACAAAACTGGTCAGACTGGGCAGACCAAGTGGTCCTTATTTGCTATCAGACTGTGTAGTTCTATGAGGTACTTGTATGCCTCAACCATGTCACCTCTCTCTCTCTCCTCTCTCCCAGGGTGTAAATGTTGAGATCCCTCAGTCTCTCCTTGTAGGGCTTCCCATTCAAATCCTGCACTATTTGCGTTGCCCTCCTCGGGACTGCTTCCACCCTGTTTATGTCCTTTCTGAGGTGCAGTCTCCAGAACTGGACACAGTACTCCAGGTGGGGTTACACTGGTGAGCAATACAGCGGCAGCACCACTTTCCTCCTCCTGCTGGAGATACCCCTCCATGTGCACCACTGCATCCCACTAGCCCTACCCACTGCTTTGTCACACTGCCCTGCCACCTTGAGGTTTTCTGACATGCTGACCCCAAGGTCCCTTTCCTGTCTAGCGACTGTCAGTACCCCCCACCATCCCATACTCCGCAATGGGGTTCATATGCCCTAGGTGTATGATTTTACCCTTTTTGGCACTGAACTCCAACTGCTATGTCTTTGACTGCTCCTCGAGTTCCTCAAGGTCCCTGCACATTTTCTCCACTTCTCCTGAGCATCCAACCTATTGCAGATTTTGACGTCATCTGCAAAAATGCATACCTTCCCCTCCAGTTCTTCTGCACTGTCCCCTATGAAAGCATTGAAAATTACTGGTCCCAGTACTGAGCCATGCGGTACCCGCTGGTCATTCTTTCATCCTTAGAGTGACTGCCATTACACTACCCTTTGTCTCCTATCTGTTTAGCAGTTTCTAACCCAATTTACCGGTTTGGATCCCATTCCTAGGCTGGTCAGCTTCTTAATCAGCCTCCTGTATGACACAGTGTTGTAAAATCTTGGTAAAGTTCTGATAAGCCACATCACTGCCCTCCCCTATATTAAATGACATAAAGTGCTGATGACAAGAGTGTTGTTTTTTTTGTGTGTAACCCAGACGCTGTGTCCCAGTGAGCTACTTACCCCGTCTTTTGGGCCCATAACAAGATTGAGGGGCCTGGGTTCCTATTTCTGATTTTAAGTTTAAACTGGTTCTTTCCCATAGATTATCTTACTGTGCAATGCCTCCACCCAGAGTATACTTTTCAGTGAGTTTGGCTAATATTAACTTGTACAACCCCCTAGGATGCTGTACCCACCCACATCACCACTCTGTTACCCCACACGTGGATCAATAACCAAAACCCCACATTTCAATATTTCAGAATTGGAGGCTCACTCTAATAATATGCTCACACACAAGATTTATAAAAAAGGGTTAACCAAACAATTTACTTGCAAGGGGTGAGGGTTAGGACAGGGTGAATTGGATGAAGAGGTTAAACAACAGGTTTTGATTGGCATCAGGTAATTAGCAATTAAATTTAGATCAGATGATCTGAAAGGTAAATGAATCATTCTGCATTTTAAATTCAATCAGTTATCATTTCTAGCCACTGCCAACCTTCTGATAGATTTGGGTATAGATTTCTTTCTATCTATCTATCTGTCTGTCTATCTATCTATCTACAGACAGTATTTATCTATCTGTCTATCTATCTATATAAATAATTGTATGTTAAGCACATATTATATACCCACACTGGTACCAGTCCTCAGCCTAGATAAGGACCCTGCAATCCCATCTTTAAACCGGTATCCATTTAGGGAACTGAAACTCAGAATCCTGAAACTGATGGGACCTAGTTCAGTCGCCCAACACATTCAAGAGGTCGACAGGAGGTAGCGATGCCGACAGGGGTACGATAGTGGATGTAATGACCCACTACCCTACCCCTAGCCAGCCTTCAAAATACCTGGCTACTCCTACCTACGCCTCGACAGGCCAGGCAGGAAAAAAAGGTGGTGGTGTGGCTCTTCTCCTAAGAGAACCCCTCTCGGCTAGCATTGTCCTACACTCTGACCCTTCCTCACCTAGTGAATGGCTACTCTCCAAACTGACCCTGGGATCCTGCAAGAAACTCTATATTGGCTGCTGCTACAACCCCCCATGACCGGAACCATTGGACTCACCAGTCTCCTCCAAGGCCTGAGCTCTCTAACTCCCCATAGGGAATCTGTCCTTCTTGGTGACTTTAATCTAAACTGGCTGAGCTGCCACCAACCTGACTATGTATCCCTGTTAAAGCAGCACAGCCTGGTGCAGGCGATCACTCTCCCCACCAGACTTAATCCACGTTCGGCCACCCAGACTCTACTAGACTGGATCCTCATAAACAGGGAGGACCGAGCATTACACGCTGGCACCATGGCTGACTCTACAAGCAATCACTCACCGACCTATCTCCTCTGGTCTTCCAAACTAAAGCGCCCCCCACCCAAATACCTATCTCTCAGAAATTTCAGCTGCCCAGTCTCCACAAATCTCCTTGAGGAGGCCCAGTCCTTGGACTGGTCCATGCTTTTTTCCCTTTCCAATGCAGCCACGGCAGTTTCCATATTTACCCAGACTCTACTAACACTCTAGGACCGCTTTTTCCCTGTCACCACCAGATGGGTCAGAGGTGGGTGCACACACTGGGGCTCTAAAGACCTCCTAACCCTTATGAAGGCCAGAGACCGTGCCTGGTCCACTTTCAAAGCAACCCCCTCTCCTGCCCTCTGAGATGCTTACAGGTGCATGAAGAACAAATGTAAACAACAGGTCTCATTTTTTTAACAGACCCACTTCCGTAATCTGCAAAAGGCCAACCTTGGAGACCCTAGAAAATTCTGGGACTCAATCAGCTCCCTCCTAAACCCCCACCCCAGCTACGCTGCACCACATCTCAACTCCCAAGATGGGCTGCTGACCAACCCTCACGATGTGGCCAGTGTCTTCAACTGTAAGTTCACCAACTTATCCATGTACCTAAATAAGCTGCCAACTGCCCAACCTCAAAGCTCAGTCCTAATACCTGATACACTGCCATCCTCCACCAGCTCACAACACAGTGAAGCTACTCAAAAGTGTACCTAACCACGGCTCCTCCGGATCTGATGGGCTATCTCCAGTCTTCCTTAAGCTGATCTCTCCAGCGATTGCCAGGCCACTCACCTTCATCTTTAACCTTGCCCTTTCCACCTCCACCATGCCTGACCCATGGAAGATAGCTAAAGTTATCCCCATTCTTAAAGCTGGTGACCCCAAATCCTCCGACAATTACCGTCCGATATCCATCCTCCCTCATCTCAGTAAACTACTCAAGGGAGCAGTCCACAATCAGCTCACTGAGTACATAGGCAAATACTCCCTCCTATGCAACCAACAGCATGGCTTTCGCAAGAATCATTCCACTGCCACTGCCCTCACTCTTCTGACCGACCACGTCCTCTCTGACATGGATAATGGTAAAGCCACTGGGGCTGTCTTCGTCAACATCTCAAAGGCTTTTGACATGGTTAACCATGCTCTCCTTACCTCCAAGCTTAGCCTCCTTGGTTGTTCTCAGAAAGTCACAAGCAGTTCACTAACTACTTTACCGATCACTCACAATTCGTGTGTATTGGTCAAACCTGCTCCCCCACCCTGCCTGACCCGTGGGGGTCCCTCAAGGCTCAATCCTGGGTCCCCTCCTTTTCTCCTTATTCGTTAATGCGCTTCCCTTCAACTGCCTCAACTGTCACTCTCTCCTGTATGCCGATGACCTTGTCCTCTTCCACAGTGACAAATCCACAGCTGCAATCTCCTCAGTTCTCTTGCACAACTATGCTGCGGCCCACAGCTGGTTCTCAAAAAACCTCCTCTTAGTAAATGCCAAAAAAACTAAATCTATGGTGTTCGGATCTAAGCCCTTTCTGGCCAAAACTAAAAACCATGCCCTCTTACACATTCTCACCCCAGACGGCCCAACCCTGGAGGATGTCAACACCTACAAATACTTAGGAATACTGTTCGACCCCTCCCTCGCCTTCACTGAGCATGCAAATTCCCTTGTCAGAAGGTTCCATCAAAAGTTAGGTGCTCCCTATAGATTCAGGCAATACCTTACCCCTGAAGCCAGACTAGCCATTGTCCAGGGTAATCTTCTCCCTATTCTTGACTGCTGCTCCCCTATTTATGCCAGGACCTCAGCTACTGCCATGGCTAAACTCTCCGCTGCCTACAACAGTGCCTGTTGCTTTGCTTTGTTGGCCCCATTCTCCACCCACCACTGTACCCTCTATAATACCCTTGAATGGCTACCGCTACAAGGTCGCTTTGACCTAGCCCTCTGCTGCATAGTAGACAATGTTGTCCGCACGGCTCCAGAATCCCCCCTAACTTCCCTTCTGAAAACCAGAACACTCCTCCGCAACCTCCGCTCTAATGGTACTCCCCCTCTAGCTGTTCCTAGGGTATTCATCAACATGGGTAGCAGAGCTTGATCTGCAGCTGCCCCTTTGCAGTGGAACAAACTACCGGCTGAACTCCAATCCATTGACACACACTCCAGTTTAAAGTCCCGCCTTAAAGTCTGGTTCCTGGCAAACTCATCCTGCCACTGCTCCCAGGGGTCTGACACCAACCCACACTAGTCAACTCCCCAGCCCAGGGGTTACCCACCTACCCACACTAGTCAACTCCCCTGCCTACAACTGTTATATCGTGTTTTTCACAGTAATATTTGACTTCCTTGCCTGTACATGTTGTATATATATATTTTACTGAGTATTCTGTGTATTACTTGCTCACTGGACGATGCAGTCACACATTGTACACTGTGCCTACGATTTGTTTGTTTTGTACCAAATCTCCTCATGTCCGATATTGAAACCTTGTATTCACTGTTCTCAAATGGACCTATGCATCAAACTTGTATATTGTGCTTACTATTGTTGCTTGTATCAAATCTGTTTCATGTGTATTACTGTTACCTTGTACTCCACTGTCACCCTGCACCATGTGTTATGGCCCAGGTCGTGCCTGAAAACGGTCCCTGGGATCAGTGCACTCACCTGGTTATCAAAGTTATAAATAAATAAATTAATAAATTACAGGGAACAGGAAAGTGTAGAAGCTGGCCAAGCTGTTTCTGTGGTGTGGAGGTCTAAAGCAGAAGCAGCCTGGCCAGCATGGTCTGGCAGATCAAGGTTCTGTACTGGAAATCTTGCTGGGAAAAAATCCTATTTTACTCAACATTTCCTGCCACTCCTGCATGTGGAATTCCGATTTGCCATTCATACGGTGTAAAGTAAGTGGCATTTTTTTGGGGGGGGATCTGGAGGAATTTTGGCTACTTGGAATAGCAATTCACTCAGAATTCTGCCGACAGAATAAACAAAATGCGTCCCCCCCAAAATTCCTACAGTCCTATGCTGCATTACAAAATTGGAAAAATTTTGGATGTGCCAAGCAGAAAGGTTGGCTCTGAGTATGAGGAAGGATGTCATAGCCATGCTGGGTAAAGAAAGCGTTTAAAGAATCATAAAAGGGAAATATCTCTGGGAGAACATACGGCTTGGCATCCTCTTCCGCCATCGAAACTGCCTCCCCCCAAATGCTCTCCGGCTCGCTGTCACATCCTCAGTACTGTCCCTGGTAGACTATGGCTTACCAGTCTATGGTGCTGCTAACACAACTGCCCTCAAAAAAAATTCACATAACCCTAAATAAGGCTTGCAGACTGATTACTGGTGCCCCCAGGCTCATACACACCTGTCAGCTGTATAACGATGCTGAACTCCTGACCCTAGATGAATGGCTTCGCTATCATACCTGCCTACTCACTAAAAAAACCCTACTCGGGCTCCCCACCAGGGGACTGCATCCATCCACCGGATCCGCCCACTGTTGCACGCGGTCCTCCTACAAGACCGCTCTACTGGTCCCCAGATCAAGAACCACTCATGGTCAGAGGTCCTTCTGGTACAGAGGCCCACTCTGGTTTAACTCTCTCCCTGCCACCATCTCCAATGCCACCACAATCTCAAAATTCAAACACCCTTCCATAGCCAACTCCTCAACACTCGTAGCTGCTCCTGTCTCTGAATGAGGCCCTACCTCGACCTTTCCACTCGTGACAATGCCCACCGGGCAGCTCCCCACCTAGCCCACCCCCCATCCCTTACCCAGCACACCATTCCTAAGTATAACCTGGCCAGAGCCTGCTGTCTCATGCCAGTTGATTGCTCAGCAAGTGAAACCAATTGTGTCAGACCTATTTCTATTACATGTACCCTGTAACTCAAATGTATGTTGTTTGACCACAGTGTGACGTGGCGCCTCTAACAAACGCCTACTTGAAGAAAACCTGTACTATGTAATCTAAATGCTATGTATGTCTCAATGTGACGAGGTACCTTCGGAAACGAGCCTCTGGCTCAAAGGTTGTAAACTGATTCTCACAAATAAAAAAAAAAAAAAGAACAAACGCCATTGATACTAACATAAAGTAGAATGACTAGGAAAAGAATTGAATATACTGAATGGCTTGACATTGATATAATTAATCCTGCCCATGAGGAAGTGGTCAGTAACACCACAAAATGTTGGTGGTTTACACAGGAAAATTCTTTTTCACATTTAAACTTTGACTAAAACCCTCCAAATGTTGTCCACCCAGATAGCCCCCACAGTTGTGTGTAATTCTGCCATTCAGACAACCTCCAGAGCTCAGCTGCAGACTTTGCTTACCATGGCAGGAGGCAGATCAGCTGGCTGCAGGCAGCTACTGCAAGGCAGCCTGCCGTGGTGGGGGAGGGTTGGCGGCAGGTGTCAGTAGTGAAACAACCCATGCAGATGGGCTGGGGAGCCTGCTCCTTCTGCAGGGGCTCACTTTACTGCTGAGGCCATAGGGCACGGCTCATGCCAGGGGGAGGAGGGGGAGAGAAAACTCCCCCTGACATCTGCATGACCGTAAAACAAGCCTGACCATTGTATAACCCTGTAGACAATGGCAGGAGTAGGTGTATATCGAAAACAAAAATGTATGAACTTGCTTGGTGAGTGAGTCATATTTTCAAAATTGACTGAAAGCAGGAAGATCGACATGATTTTTGCCTGCATTAAAAAACCTTCACAGAGGGCCATCAGATAGCCCATCAGCAGCACATCACACTCCAACGCAGGGGACTCAGGATCCGCAGCAAGTCTGCATCATTGTGACTGGGTGGCCATGTTACCTGGTGCTGCAGGCAGTAGTACTTCCCTGACTGTTGAAGGGGGTGCCATGCTTCTGCTGCCACCACAGGCCCTGCTGTTCCCCTTTCTCTGCAAGAGAAGTTGTTATGCTTGGGAGGCCATTACAGCTGCTGTATGGCACTACAGGAGGGGGAACGGTCTAGTAGTATATTGTAGGTAAACTAGAAAGAGAAAACCCCAGTTGGCTGTCTGAATGATGGCCAATACACTTGGGCCTCACAAGGGACACAAATAGTCCAGTGTGGGGCAGAAAAAACTCTATAGAAAACGAACAATTGGAAAGCTCTGGAAGACAGTTCACCCATTCTCAAGCAACTGAAAGTGTGTGCAGTGTTTCAGGGTGTTGGGCACTGAAGCCATCTAGAATGGCCAGGCCACTTCCTTTGACATTCTCAGCCTTGCTCTTAGCAGGTCACTCCAGGACCAGGGGCTTTAAGTTTAACTTATATTTAAGCAATAATGCACAACGGGGCATGTGCCATGTTGGGATAACATCATGCCTCGGGTGGTTGGGCATGAAGCCACAGGCTGAGTGCATCCAACATGAGATGTGACTTTATTCACATGACATAAGCCCTGGACAGCATTATTGCAATTGTAAAATGGCTTGTTTGTAAAAAACAAAATGATGAAAAAATACATTTTTAAAATACATGTTTAGTTGCTTTTTGAATAGGTGTGATGTCGTGTTGGGATAACATTACTGTTAAAGGTCAAGGCTACTAATTAGAGCCCAGGAATGTTTCTTGACATTTTATCATTTTGATTTGTGAAATCGTCTGTTGTAACTTACTGCTGTACCCTCCTCATTTCCCTCACCCTCCAGGACACATCTGGAAATGAGCTATTTCTGCTCAGTATGTCTTTCCAGGTAAATTTTTTTAAATAAATAAGTTCACTTAATGCCAAGGCATTGCTCCGTGCAGAAATCCCCTCAAATGACCCGAAATAGGACAAATGTTAGTGCTTTATGCAAGTCTGCATCACATAGCTTACCTGCAAAGGGCTTAGTCCAGATTTCGGAATGTTGTACATCCTATTTTTGTCAGGAGAAGGGATCTTTCAACCTTGTATTGAGGAGCTGGCTGCTAGATCCCTTCCTTGTCCTGGTCCACTCTCCTCAGAGCTTTTCCCCCATGTTGCCCCTCGCCATCTGACATTTTGTGGCATATAGGTTTGTGGAGTGCAAGGGTGCACTCCAGTGACAGCAATGGGGGCAGTTTTTAAATGACATTTTTATATGTTTGAGCCATTCCCTGGGGTAAAATTAAAACCACTGCAAAACTAACAGGAGCCTTGTTTGCTTGTAGAGCCTGTGCTCTACAAACTTATACATCACAAAACATTGGAGCGCAGGGGCATAACGGAGCAGATCTTTGAGGACAATGGACTAGGAAGGGGAATGATCTGGCACCCAGCTCCATGACACGAGGATTTATCATCCCTTCTCCTGACAAAAATAGGATGTACAAAATTCTGAAACCTGGACTAAGTACCTTACAGGTAAGCTACCTAATGTTGTCATGCATAAAGCAGGGAAACTGGTGCTCTTTAAGGGTGCTTTTGTTGAGTGCCCAATGAGATTCCCTGTCTTAGTGTCAGACTGTCTTACATCCTTCAGCCTGAAGTACCCTTCGGTCACTACGAAAAGGAAAAAGGCTGTACTTTAGCTGGACCCCAGCATCCAAGTATTTAAGGAGAGCCTTTTTGCACTCGAATTGCTACGCTAGTTTGTGGCAGGAAAGAAATGGACCTTATAACAAATGGCGGCATGATTTGTAGTACATGAAGAATAGCCCTGCTTTGATGGTGGATTTACATTGATTATTGATTGTACTCTCGTTACCTGACTTACCTCATGTCAGGACTCTTGTTTGGTATTCTAGACAGAGATATCAAGTCTAACAATAACACACTTGAATTGTCTTAGTTTTGGAAGGCAGTATAAACAGTAATATACAGCCTGAACTATGACAAATATTTGTGGGTGTTTGCATGACAGCTGACTCCTATACTGAGGATACAGGCTCATACCTAGTAACAGAACTGTGGTAATGAAAGGGACACAAAAGTCTATCTTGTCTGCCCCTCCTATTGCATGGCAGTATGGGCTCACATTCAACTGTATCTGCTAGAATACTACCCCCTACTCATGCTGTGTAACGCTCAATTCTACCCTCCCTCAGGAATCTGTCATCTCCTGTGTTATACTTATTTATGCTGTAACATTTAGTGCCATTCTCCCTCAGGAATCTGTCTAGTCCTGCGTTGTCCCTACTCATGTTATGTAACCTTGAATGCCATCCCCCTCGGGAATCTGTCCTGTCCTGAGTTACCCCCTGCTCATGCTGTGTAACCTCAGTTCCATCCCCCCTCAGGAATTTGTCTAGTCTTGTGTTGCCCCAATCCATGCTGTGTAACCCTTAATGTCATCCCTCTCAGGAATCTGTCCAGTCCTGTATTTCAAAAGCACAAAAGACCTCACTCAAATATAAAAAGGACTGGATTGTCCACAAGCCATTTACTTCAGTTTTAAAGCAGGCTTTATTATAGAAGGCACAGGGTACAAACCCTCAGGGTAAAAAGGAAACACCCAATGATTGTTTCACCCACTTGTGTGAGCTTTATCAAGGGATCAAGAGCGAGCGCTTTTGTGCTTTTGTATACATGTTGTTTTGACCTTACGGTCTACTACCTCCAGGCAGCGGCTCTGTTTTGGATGTGTGTCCTGTGTTACCCCTACTCATGCAATGTAACACTCAGTATAATTCTCCCTCAGGAGTCTATCTAGTCCTGTGTTACCCCTACTCATGCTGTGTAACCTTCACTACCATCCTCCTCAGGAACCTGTCATTTCCTGTGTTACCCCTACTCATGCCACGTAACACTCAGTGCCATTTTCTCTCAGGTATCTGTCAAGTCCTGGGTACCCACTCATGCTGTGTAATCCTCAATGCCATTCTCCCTCAGGAATCTGTCTGGTCCTGTGTTGTCCCTACTCATGCTGTGTAACCCCCAATGCCATCCCCCTAAGGAATCTGTCTAGTCCTTTGTTACCCCTACTCATGCTGTGCATGAAATCCTCAATGCCATCCTTCTCAGGAATCTGTCCTGTCTTGTATTACCTCTACTCATGCTGTGTAACCCTCAATGCTATCCTCCCTCAGAAATGTGTTTAGTCTTGTGTTATCTCCACTCATGCTGTGTGACTTTCACAACCATTCTCCCTCAGGAATCTATCTAGTCATTGTTATCCATGCTCATTGTTGTGTAACCTTAATGTCTTTCTCCACTCAGGAATCTGTCTAGTCCTGTGTTATCTCCTATGCATTCTGTGTAACCCTCCCTGCAATCCTCCCTCTGTAATCTGTCTAGTCCTTTCTTATCCCTACTCACGTTGTGTAAAAGTCAATACATTCTCCCTCAGAAATCTGTCTAGTCCCTCCTGCGTTACCCCTACTCATGCTGTGTAACTCTCAATGCCATTCTCCCTCGGGAACCTGTCTAGTCCTGCATTACCTCTACTCATGCTGTGTAAGCCAACAATGCATTTCTCCATCAGGAAACTGTCTAGTCCAATGTTACCCCTCCTCATGCTGCACAACCCTGAATGCCACCCCCTCAGGAATCTGTCTAGTGCTGTGTTACCCTTACTCATTCTGCGTAAACCTCAATGTCATTCTCTCTCGGGAATCTGTCTAGTCCCGTGTTACCCCTGCTTATGCTTGCAGCTCTGGAAGTGGACTAGGATTTGGCACCAGACAGGATACACCCAAGGGTACTAAAGGAACTCAGGGATATGCTAGCTGTCCCACTGACTGCCTTATTCAATAGCTCTCTGGAAACAAGCCTGGTTCCAGAGAACTGAAAGAGAGCAGACGTGATCCTGCATAAAATCAGCAGCAGGGAGAAAGCTGGAAACCATAGGCCAGTCAGTCTTACCTCTGTCATGGGAAAATTAATGGAAACCCTGTTAAACAAAAGGTTGGTAGAGTATGTTGAATGCAGCTGGCTGCAAGACCACAGGCGATATGGAGTCACAGGTGGGTGGGGGGTCATGCCAGACAAATCTGAATGATTTCTTTAACTGGGTGACCGGGGAAATAGATCACAGAAGGGCAGTGGATGTGGTCTAGCAAGACTTCAGCAGGGTCTTTGACATATTTCCAGTAAGAAGATTGATAAAGAAACTGAGCAGCCTAGAGGTGGACTCCAAAGTGGTAAATTGGGTTAGAAACTGCTTAATGGATAGGATACAGAGGGTGGTGGCTAATGGCTCTCACTCTAATGATGGGAGAGTGACCAGTGGAGTGTGTGTGGGGCTCAGTACTGAGACTGGTCCTCATCGATATTCTCATAAGCGACATTGTAGAAGACCTTGAAATGAAAGTATGTCTTTTTGCAGATAATACCAAAATCTGCAATAATGAGGACACTCAAGAGGGGGTGGAGAAAATGTATCAGGATCTTGGGAAACTCAAAGAGTGGTCAAGAGCATGGCAGTTGGGTTTTAATGCCAAAAAGTGCAAAATCATTCACCTAGGGCGTAGGAACTCAGGAACTAAGTATAGAATGGGGGAGGTACTGACAGTCCCTAGACAGGAAAGGGGCCTTGGGGTGATCATATCTGATGACCTGAAAGTGGTAGAGCAGTGTGAAATAGCAGTGGGTAGGGCCAGTGGGGTGCTGGAATGCATAGGGAGAAGTATATCCAGCATGAGGAGTGAGGGGGTATTGCCACTACATCACTCGCTGGTGAGACCCCACCTGGAGTATTGCGTCCAGTTCTGGAGGCCGCACCTCAGAAAGGACATAGATAGGGTGGAGGCAGTCCAGAGGAGGGCAACTAAAATGATGCAGGTGTTGCACCAAAAGACCTATTAGGAGAGACTGCAGGATCTCATCATACACACCCTGGAAGAGAGGAGAGCAAGAGGGGACATAATAGAGACCTACAAGTACCTCAAAGGGGTAAAAAGAGTGCAGGAGGGGAGTCTCTTTCAAATAAGAAAGAACACCAGGACCAGAGGGCATGCATTGAAGTGAGGAGGGGGTTTAAGAGAGAGAGATGTGAGTAAGTACTACTTCAGTGAAAGAGTTGTGGACACCTGGAACAGACTACCAGCGGAAGTGATGAAGACAAAAACAGAAGGGGGCTTCAAGCATGCATAGGATAGATGTAGAGGAATAATAGTAAATAGAGATTGAAGAGGGAGGGTCACTGGAGACCAGTTTGGGTCTGCAGGGACAAACTAGGCAGGGACCATTTTGGCAAACTGTTTAGGCCAAGCAGTCCTTTTCTGACAACAAATTCTGTATATCTATGTTTCTATAACCGTCAATGCCATACCCTCCTCAGGACTCTGTCTAGTCCTTTCACAACTCTACTCATGCTATGTAACCTCATTGCCACCACCCCCTCAGGAATCTGTCTAGTCCTGTGTTAACCCTACTCATGCTGTATAACCCTCAGTGCCATTCTCCCTCAGGAATCTGTCTAGTCCTGTGTTAACCCTACTCATGATGTGTAACCCTCAATGCCATTCCCCCAAGAATCCATTTAGTCATACATTACCCCCGTACTCATGTGCAACCTTCAATGCTACTCTCTCTCAGGAAACTGTCTAGTCGTGTTACACCTACTCACGCTGTGTAAAAGTCATTGCCATTCCCCCTCAGGAATCTGTCTAGTCTTGTGTTGTGTTGCCCCTACTCGTGCTGTGTAACCCTCAATGCTATTCTCCCTCTGGAATCTGTCTAGTCCTGTTAGCCCTACTCATGCTGTGTAACCCTCAATGTCATTCTCCCTCAGGAATCTGTCTAGTCCTATGTTACCCCTACTCATGCTGTGTAACCCTTATTGCCATTCTTCCTCAGCAGTCTGTCTAGTCCTGTATTACCCCTACTCATGCTGTGTAACCCTCAATGCCATTCTCCGTGAGGAATCTGTCTAGTGCTGTATAACTCCTACTCATGCTGTGTAACCCTTAGCATCATTTTCCCTCTGGAATCTAGTCCTGTATTACCCCTACTCATGATGAGTAAACCCAATGCCGTTCTCCCTCAGGAATCTAGTCCTGTGTCAGCCCTACTCATGTTGTTTAACCTTCAGTGCCATTCCCCACTCAGGAATCTGACTAGCCCTGCTTTAAAAGCCTGAAAGTTTCCACAACCACATCAAGTAGGTTATTCTACATGTAAACCACATTCTGTGTGAAGTAATGCTTTCAAACATGACCCTTTATTCTGCCTCACCGCTCAGTTTGAGGACATGTTCTCTATCTTGTTCTGCTTGCACTAATCAGCTCAAACTAGAGGTGGCCAAGCCAAGACGTTTTCACTTGGAGTCAAGCCAGAGTCGATTCAGGGTCCTGGCTTGACTGTACAAGCTAAAAAAGTGAGCCAAGCCCTGTCTGCTGCCTGCAGTCCTTCCCAGTGCTGACAGCGTTCTGTAGAGTAGCACGGGAAGAGCTGAGTGCTTCCGCACAGGCTGACAGAAATGCTGGATTTTATCATATCTGGCTCAGCCTGACATTGGCTCTTAGTTTCTCATAGAGGTCAAGGTGAGCCAGAGCCAGGCGCCAGGCTCAAGCCTGCCTTGTCCTGGCCACCTCTGGCTCAAACATCTGTGCATACCCCTCCCTGTCAGTCCCTTTCAGAATTTAGTGATCATGTCCGTCTCAGCTGTCTCCTTTCTAGGGTAAATAATTTGAGTATACCTAGTCTCCTCTCATAGCTCTTGCTTCCTAAGCCACTAAACAGCTTTTTATTTTGGCCTCCTGGTAGGCCTATGCCCCCCGAGCCAGACTGACCCCCCCCCAGCCCCGCAACTTGACAGCTCGTGGACTTACCTGCCTCCTTGTCTCTTCCTCCATGGCCTGCCCCGTGGCAGGGTTGAGCAGGGCCCCAACTACCACTTCAAGGATTCAGTTCTCTGGGAAGCTACTATGTCACCAGTGTGGGGCCTGTGAGGGGTCAGTCCATTATTGTGCCAAGGGCCTGCTGCTGTTTCACTTCCATTTTTTCCCTGTCCCCAAGATGCCGGCCTGGGGAGTGACACAAGCAGGCAAGCAAGTGTGGTGTGTGTCATGCGCAGACGTCTCCTTGCCCGCTGAGCTGCTGCAGGATGCACTGCCACCTGTGATCACCCAGGTGGCAGTCTAGCACTGGAGCAGGCTGCTCTCCATCCCTCCCCTCTCCAGAGACGAGGGCATCCCCTGGGACACTTGATCCTCCTTCTCCTCCTCATCCCCCCCCCCTCCAGCTAACACCCAATGACGTGGCTTGCTTCTGAAACCAAGTCACCAGCATTGCGAGTGGTAGCACTACCAGTGTGCTAACAGGCCAGCTGTAGCCACTACACTGCTTGGTGGCCCTATGCTGTACCCTACTTTTGATGTAATAAAGTTTTTTGTTGTAAAGCATTTTGGGATATGTTGCATGCAACATGCTATATAAAATAAACTTTTATTTTATTCCATAAGAGCTATACCAACTCAGTGTGTATACTACAATATTCTCAGGTCTTTGATGCCATCAGGCTTTACTAACAGCTAAACAGACCAGTCAGACAGGGCCTAATTCTCTGCCCAACATGTGCAAGTGCAGTTAGGGTGCCAACAGCCTCCTATCTGCATCGCCATGTGTTACAGTTACACAAAAGACTAACTTAGGCGCCTAACAGAAGGAGTTCCCCTGTGATGAAGGCAGAATGTAAATGAGGGTAACTAGATGTTAGTGTACACAAACACCAGCAGTGAGATGTCCACGGACAGTCTGGTGCGGAATGTGGAATTTCACTGACGGATTTCATACAGAATGGCAATTCTGCTTCCAAAAGTCTTTTCAGAATTTCTTTTTTATTACATGGATTTCCAAAAAGCATTTTTATGCAAACACCGGAGTAATATTCTGCAGGTTACATAATTTGTGGTTTGTGGACTATGAATACAGAATAATCCGGGGTTTATGCTGGATACTGTTCTGTGGCTTAGGTAAACCATAGGTTACTAATTCACAGTTTTAAAGAACTTCCACTTTCGAAATTCTGCTTCTGCTGGGATTCTGCAGTGTTAGGCACAATATGTGCTGCTGGGATTCCGCAGTGTTAGGCACAATATGTGCTGCTGGGATTCCGCAGTGTTAGGCACAGTATGTACTGCTGGGATTATGCAGTGTTAGGCACAATATGTGCTGCTGGGATTCTGCAGTGTTAGGCACAATATGTGCTGCTGGGATTCCGCAGTGTTAGGCACAATATGTGCTGCTGAGATTCTGCAATGTTAGGCGCAATATGTGCTGCTGGGATTCTGCAGTGTTAGGCAGAATATTTAATATTCGGCCAAATTCCTGCTAAAACGGAGTTTGAAAATTCTGCCCTGCTCTACCCTCGGAGATGTGTGCACTGCATAGAACCAGTCTCATGGCCCTGTGACATGCTTATAGTTCTTGGGTGCCAGCTCGATCACAAACTGCCCCCCCCCACCCTTCTGACTCTTACTTTTAGGCCTTTTTCAGGGCTGTTGAGTTGGGGGCTGCTCCTGATGGCCTGGTGGCCTCTCATGTGCTCCACAATCAGAATATAGTCCTTGTCCTCCAGTGCAAAACCCACCTACCCCCAACACCTGTCTAATACACGGCCCCCCCTCAATAATCTCTGCCACCCCGCCAGCTCCCTGGCTGCCAGTCATACTTTATCAACACCTGTACCACCAGTCTGTGACAGTTCTACAGGTAATGGGGTCTCACACAATTCACGACCAGGACTGCAAGAGTCGCTCTGCTGTGTGCATGGCATGGTGTACCATTTGTATGGTGACCCCTACCCACCTCCCACATGGGAACATTGAAGTTAACACCCATCCAAGGAAATGTTGCAGCCTCCTGCCCTTGAACTTACATTGCTCAGGGGTCTCAACCATGGGATCCGTGCAAAGTGCCATGCCCCATGCACTTTTGCCCCAGTCTCATGAGGCTGACTGACCGAAAGAGGACAGAGAGGAGTACTGTACCAAGACAGGGGAGGTGGGCATAGCAATCTGGTTGGCCATGGCCAAGAGAGCGCTGCAACTGGCAGAGGGGGTGAAAACAGTAGAGAAGGCTTTCTTCGAGTATATCAGGGAGAAGAGGGATATGAAGGATGGGATAGTCAGCCCGAGAAGTGGGGAGGGGTGGATGGAAGGAAGTGAAGTGAAAGCAGAAGTACCTAACAAGTACTTCTGTTCAGCCTTCACTAAGAAGAAAGATGTTCCAGTGACTCAAGGGAGGAAGGAGAGGGGCAATGAGATGGGTGGTGACACAGACAGGAAGCTCGAGATTAACAAGGTGAGTAAAGGCTTAAAGGCCTTGATGATACACAAATCCATGGGACCAGATGGTGTACATCTGAAAGTATTGAGGGAGTTGGTGCATGTGCCTGGAGGACCTGTTTAGCACCTCACTGGAGTTGGGAAAGTATCCCTGGACTGGAGAACAGCACATGTAGTGCCGCTTCCCAAAAGCGGGCCGAGGGACGACCCTGGTAACAACAGACCTGTCACTCTGACCTTGATAGGGGGAAACTCATGGATCATGGACTCCAGGATGAGAGACAGCATGGGTTTGTGTCAGGGTGGTCCTGCCAGACTAAATTGATTGATTTCTTTGACTGCGTAACCAGGACAGTGAACAGGAGTCAACCACTGGATGTCCTGTATCTGGATTTCAGTAAGGTATTTGGCTCTGTTCCCCGCAATTTATTTATTTGGATTTTGGTGACCGGGTAAGCCCACTGAGACCAGAGGTCCCTTTTTCAGGGGCGACACGGAATTAGTTACATAAAGAGACATTTATAGGCAATATTTACAGTAATTACAGTACATATTGTACACACATAAACATTACGACAGCATACAGGGATAGGACAGTTAGGCTCCCAACTAGACTTCAGTCATGATTTACAGCTATAACATTAATTTCATAGATAGACATTAGTAAACAGCATACAGTAGTAGACATCTGTTTCACGTTCAGACACCTGGCACCCATCAGTTAGAGTGTGTTAGCCAGTACAGATGAGGCTAGGTAGAAAGACAGGATGTAGAGAGGTTCAGAGCAGTTCAGCAGGCATGAGACCAGGGCTTGGGGGCTAACGGTTGCAGCCACAGAGACTGAGATTGAGTAGATAAAGTCTGAGTCCAGACTTGAACTGGTTGAGGGTGGGAGAGTCAGTCAGACTGGCGGGAAGGGAGTTCCATAGGTGGGAGGCAGCAAATTTGAAAAGCGCTTGACTTGGTTGGAGCGCACCCGAGGATGTCAGTAGGTGTTTCGCGGATGATGCAAGGTTCTGGTTTGTTCTTTAGGGAGAGTAGTCCTCTAAGATGGTGAGGGGGACTCAGGGTAGAGAACTTGAAGGTAAGGCAAGCGACGGGGTCCGCGAGTTTGTGTCGCAGAGTGGGCCAATTAAGTTTCCTAAGTGCCTCGCAGTGATGCCTTCTAGGAGAGGAGCTTGTGGCGAACCATGCCACTCGATTATAGAGTATGGCTAGTTTGTTGAATTCTGACTCTCGGAGGAACTGCAGTAGTGGAGCACCATATAGAATGATGGGGAGAAGACTGCAGCTAGCAATTGCTCGTCGTGCAGCCAGGAGAGGGAGTCCACCAGCTGGTAGAGGAGACCAAGTTTTTGGTGGATGGCCCGGGTTACGGAGTCAGTGTGGGACTTGTAGGTCATCTCCTGGTCAAGATGTATTCCAAGGTATTTAAAGCTGCTCAATATCTCAACTCTTTTCCTTGGTTGGTGCTGATCTGGAGCATCTGACTTCTGTCAAGGCCTAAGTGTCTAACCCAAACAGCACAGCTTTGGTTTTATCTTCGTTGAGTAAGAGGAATTCATTGAGAACCAGGCTTCAAGCTTTGAGAGACTGTCCTGCAGCTTCGCAGGATGACACTAGGTTGGAGGTCACTACAATATAAGACCGTGTCATCCGCATACAAAATGAGCTTACTGGTGAGCAGTTTCCTCAATATCATTGAGGAAAGTGAGAAAAGCAGGGGCCAGAGTTGAGCCTGAGGCACCCCAGTAGTGACGGTCTGAGTCCCGATTGAGTGCCCTTCCAGCAGACTTTTTGGGAGCGGTCACTCAGGTAGCTCACGAACCAGGAGTGTGAGTGGTGAGTGGTGATCCAGTCCTAGGAGTCAGAGTTTGGTGAGTAGGAGATCATGCTTGACCAAGTCAAATGCCTTGGATAGGTCAATGAAGAGGGCATCCGTTGGGGAGCCCTGGTCTATAGAGGCAAGTATGTCT
Source organism: Neoceratodus forsteri (assembly GCA_016271365.2). Taxonomy (NCBI): domain Eukaryota; kingdom Metazoa; phylum Chordata; order Ceratodontiformes; family Ceratodontidae; genus Neoceratodus; species Neoceratodus forsteri. The sequence goes on along the minus strand of JADMNL010000031.1, from coordinate 91,639,189 downwards.
GCCATGAGCCGTATGAGAGCTGTGTCAGTGCCATGTCCCTTTCTAAAGCCATGTTGCACATCAGCCATGAGTAAGTGTTGTTCACGGTAGATCTGTAGCTGGGTAGAGACCAGTCTTTCCTGAATTTTCCCAATGGGACTGAGAAGGGAGATTGGCCTATAGTTCTCCAATTTGTCTCGAGGACCACTTTTGGGGACAGGGATGATGATTGCCACCTTCTACGTTTTTGGGACTTTACCTTCCCGGAGTGATCTGTTTATTAGTAGGGTGACAGGATGGGCAATGGCTGGAGCGGCAGCCTTCAGCAGTCGTGGTTCAAGTTGGTCATGTCCCAATGTGGAAGAAGGGTCAATTTTGCGCAGGAGAGGCAGTACCTCTGACTATTTGACCAGCTTTGTATGGAATTGAGGTCGCGGGTGTACCCAGGCAGCATCAGAGTGCAGTGTAGGCCTGGGGAGGCAGGGAGGAGAAATGCTTGGGGTAGAGAAAGAGGCACAAAGGCTTCAGCAATGACAGTTGGAGAGTGGACATTGAGTCCTCCACGAAGATGGAGTCCATTTGACTATTTGTGGAGCCCTTTATGAGTAGATTTATGTGGCCCCAGAATGTTTTGGGGTCACATAGGTGTCTAGTTTGTAGGTTGTTTAGGTATTGTGATTTAGCCTGCTTCATAGATTTTTTGCACTGATTTCTCAACTCTCTGTACTTTTCCCAGTCAGTAGAGTTGCCAGTAGCTTTGTAAGTACAAGAGAGTAATCAGGAAGCTGGAGGACCTGGAGTAGAGGGAAAACTAGTTATGTGGTTAGAAACTGGCCGACAGAAGTCAGAGGGTGGTACTTGGGGTGGGGGTGAGTTCTCAGGGACTAGGCCAGTCACTAGTGGGGTCCCACAGGGCTCAGTGCTCGATCTGGTGTTGTTTAACATCTTCATCAGCGATATTGCAGATGGGAAAAAAAGCAACATATGCCTGTTCATGGATGGCACAATGCTCTGTGGGAAAGTAGATATGGAGGAGGGGACCTGCCTAAGTTAGGGGAATGGTCAGGTATTTGGCAACTGGGATTCAGTGCCAAAAAGTGTAACGTAATGCACTTGGGGGCAAAGAACATGGAGACCAAGTACTAACTGGGTGGTGCGCAGTTTGCCAGGTCAGAGGAGGAGAAGGATTGGGAGTGATCATCACGAGTGACCTGAAGCACTTGGCACGCTGCAAGAAAGCAGCAACCAAAGCAAATCGGATGTTGGGCTTCATAGCCAAGGGTATAACCAGCAGAAAAGCAGAGGTCATTCTGCCGCTGTACAGATCCCTAGTATGGCCATTCCTAGAATACAGTGTGCAGTATTGGTGCCTTCACCTAAAGAACATCAGTCTACTGGAAATGGTTCAGAGAAGGGCATCCAAAATGATCCAGGGACAGCAAGGCAGAATATACGAGCAGAGACTCAGATCTCAACATGCACTCCCTGCAGGATGGAAGGGAGAGGGGTGACATGATTGAAACCTTCAAGTACCTTAAGGATTTCAACAGGGTGAGCTCTGAGGGTCTCTTCAGCCTTAATGGGAACAGGACCACTAGAGGGCACTGCCTCAAGCTGATAGGGGGAAATTCAGGAGAGAAATGAGGAGACACTTTTTCACAGAGAGGGTGGTAGCTAAGTGGAATGATTTGCCAGAGGAAGTAGTTTCCCTTAAGAGGTGGGTAGGTTCAAGTGAGGTTGGCATAGAGTGAGGGGGAAAGGTGCCTGTAGGGGAGGAGGGAGTTGGGGAACATCTGCAGTGAAGAAGCAGATCCCTCGGTAGACACCGAGGGGTCTGCAGACTCAAGCAAACATGATAGCCCACAAGGCCTTTTTCTGCCGGCTCAGTCATATGTTTGCATGTTCGTATGTATGTATATTCACATGTGTATGCACAGCTGCGGCCCTGGGTTTCTTCAGTGGGCAACACTGCACAGCTAAGTATTACTGATTTGATTTCCCAGTGAACTTACAATGAGATTGGCAATACCTCTGTAGTTGATATTAGTCAGCAAATAAATTTCATCATTTACTTTTATTTTAGTAATAATGTGTTTCTGAGCTCCTTGGAGCCAGTGCATTTTCAAGTCTATCACAAACTTTTAAAACAGCTTTCAATTAGAGACATGAGGACTGGCTGTGTCAGATCAGAACCCCGCCCGACTGGTGTGCCTTGATGTGATTCTCTAAATCAGAGCCATTTGTGACTCAACCCTAATCTGACACAGTCCCACCTATTGATCAGCTGTGATCTTCCAGCGGCCTGGTTCTGACCCAGTCTTGATAATTTAAGTGGCTTAGGAGATTTATTACTGTTACAAATGAGAAACTGCCTGGTGGGTCAAAACAGAAAATAACAATTTTAAACATTAAATGGCCTAAAGAAAATGTTCACTAAGAAGAAAGAGGGGCAACCTCAATCTGTCATTTGAACTAGTCCAGTCTGCCTGTAACCTGGTTCTGTGCCAGTCTGGAAAACATACATGCTCTTGGAGGTATCACGTCGCAACAGTGACGGGAATACCATGAAGACCATCACAGCGACATTTTCAGCACTTCACTGTGACGGTCTGCTGGGTTCCTGACACTGTTGCCTCTAGGGTGTTTTCCCCCTTCCCGAACCAGCTCCAACTTGGAGTTGGTTATTTAAAGTCCTGGGGGGCAGGGGGCAGAGCCTCCTGCATGGGGAGTGTGGGGGGCAAAGCCCTTCACAGAAAACACCACTTCCCCCAGCGACAGCACACAATTGGCGGTGTTGAGCCATCGCTGTGCTGACAGTCAGCAAATTCCATGTCGCTGCCGCATGGTGGAACCCTCCTGTCCCTACTTTTACTGTTAATTGTGTAATTTTTATTCAATTCAGTAAAGGCTGCTGCCACTAGCAGTTTTTAAACATCTCTCGTTAAGGTTACCTTTTGATTGTTCATACTAGATTCACACTGTGTTTGCAGTAGGAGGGTGCTAACCCATGTTTTTGTTGGTAAACAGCACAGTGCCACACCAAGAGGTTTAATATTTAGAGACTGGGAATTTTTAAAACTGCAAAAAAACACATATCACAGTTCAGGAATGAAAGCAAAAAGTATACATTGATGTTTTTGACAGAAATATATTATTACTGAAAAACTATACAATGAAAGGTTTTATAGACTAATAAATACTGATGCTTTAAATATCTTTTATGAAATATGGCTAAGTAAGTTATTTATTGAAAATCAATGTAAACAAACAAAAATCCAAAATAAGGAATTTGGTTTTGTCGGCGTCAAGATACAAAGTCTGTTGAGGTGGGAAACATAATTAATGGTCCTGCAGGTGAAAATGCATGTTTGCTGTGAAATTATTCGGGATTCTGTAAATGTGGTCTGTCCCCAGTTTATGAACCAGGTGGTTTGAAAGGTACGGCCATGCACACAGTTCTCATGTAAGGGAGGGTGCCCTGACAGAAGTCATCCGTAAACTGTGTGAATGTGCTCAGCTCCATCAGATCAGTAAGCAAGGCCCTCCCAGAGGGAATATCTGTATCCCAGTGCAGCGGTCCCCTGCTTCCTCTTACTTGACAGGATCAGAGATCAAATTCCTATTAGCACATCCTAACTGGAGAAGTGTTTGCAATCCCAGCTGTGTGTGACAATCGAATGGAATGCTGTTTCAGCCTAACCACAAATGTGGTTTTGGCAACCAGTTGGTATTTCCTTGCTGTTTTTTTTTTTTCCTTTGCTGTTGTTGCACTGCAGTCCTGTTATGAAAGGAACTGAGCCCTGCTCCCAGCAGAATAGACATAATGTCCAGAGCCACTTGTATGTTGTGTGACCCTAACCAAGCCACTTCGCCTCTTAGTGCTTCTGTCCACCAACCTGCAAAAATGGGTAAAGGAAGGACTCCACTGAAAATGAGATATTGTATCACAGGTGAGTTATCCTGGGTAAACAAACTATAAAAATGTCTCCATATAGTGAGGTAAAGGTCTGCTTTGTTTCCCTTACATGCGATGGGACTACCCTGGAGCCTGATCCAGTCAGATTTCAAGAGCAGCAGGGTCGGCCAGGTCAGCTGTAGGATGGGAGGGTTCCATGTCAAGATGCGAGTTTTCAACGGCAATGACTGAAAACGGCACACACATTACAGCGCAACCACATTCAGTGACCTCTCTTTTTGCAGGGGGCTTTGCCCTCCACACACCCCCTTACTAAATATACTAACTGTGCGGGGATGCAACTCGAGGAGGGGGGAACATACGGTCGCTGACATAGCACTCGTGGTTTTCTTGTGCTGCCTTTCCTGTCACCATTAAAAACTCGCTGTCTTGATGGGATACCAGTTGGGAGACGTCTGACGAACACCAGGTACTGCAGGAAGTGGTGTTGGTAGTGCTGCAGAGGGGCACATGCCCCAGTGTGGTGTTTGGGGAGCACTGTGCTGTCGTCAGGTTCCGTCTTTCAGACAAGGTGTTAAACCAAGATCTCATCTACCTGTTCTGGTGGTTGTTCAGGTTCAAACACACCAAGGGACTTCTCAAAAAGAGGAGTGGAATTTCCCCTGGTCTGCTCACCAGATTCTCATTCACCCTCCTTCACTAACCAACCAACAGATTAATCTGGTTAAATATCAGCTGGTTTGCATCTGTATCTCCCCCCCACTGCCAATGAGACTGAAGAATAGAAGAGATGTCCTGGCCCTTCTTACCCGTTCAACAAATTAAAAAAATAAAAATAAGGGTACAGAGTACAAGAGCTTGAATTGCAGGGTTGAAATTGCGTGAGAGACAGAAAAATTAACTGTCTGTCTGTCCATCTATCACTATCTATGTACTATAAGCCCAAGGAATGGTCAAGGGTATGGCAGCTGGGTTTCGTTACAAAAAATTGCAAAGTATTGTACTAAGGGCACAGAAACCCAAGGGGGCGGAGCACAGATTCGGTGTTGTGGTACTGATGACTACCAAGCAGGAAAGGGATCTGAGGGTGATCATGTCTGATGACCTAAAAGAGGCCAGGCAGTGTAACAAGGCAGTTGGGAAGGGTAGTGGGATGCTGGGTGCATATAAAAGGGGATCACCAACAGAGAAAGGGAGGTGCTGTTGCCCCTGTATAGATTGCTGGTACGACCCCACCAAGACTATTGTGTCCAGTTCTGGAGACCACACCTCTGGAAGGACATAGACAGAGGAGGGCAACTCAAATGGTGCAGGGTCTGCATCAAAAGCCCTATGAGGATAGACTAAAGGACCTGAATATGTACACCCTGGATGAGAGGAGGGAGAGTGGGGATATGATAGAGACCTTTAAATACCTCACGGGGCAAATAATGTATAGGAGGGAAGTATTTTTCAGAAGAAAAGGTGCTCAAAAACAAGGAGACATGCTATGAAGCTGGAGGGAGGTAGATTCAGGAGAGATGTGAGGAAGTACTTCTTTACTGAAACAGTGGCAGATTCCTGGAACAGCCTTCCAGTGGAGGTGGTGGGGGTGAAGACAGTGGGGGGAGGTCAAGAATGCATGTGATAAGCATAAGGGTATCTTAGTGGGAAGGAAGAGGGGGGAAGGAGAAAGATCCAGAGACCAGTTACGGTCTATGGTAATACTGTAGGTAGGGGGGAAAAAATGGGCAGACTGGGTGGGCCAAGCAGTCCTTATCTACTATCAAATTCTATGTGTCTATGCAGGGCTCCAGATAAGATTTTTGGGGGTGAGTACTGTACTCCTCATTTTATAAGGGAGGCGAGTAAACCAAATTCAGATGCGTACAAATGTCTGGATGGAGTGAAGTGAGGAGTACATTTTTAAGAACAATGTAGTTTTTTCGAGATAAGAACTGATCAGGTGCCAGCAATGCTCCAGTTAATGTTGGCAGGTAGGTGTGATTTTCTCACCAGTGTTGAAATATAGTGAGCAAAACAAAATTAGGGTGCATATGAGAGCTGTAAATCTGGGAAAAAATGCTCCTTTTGAATCACCAGTTATGCTATGAAGCACCATTCTATGGAGTGTGGAGTATTTACAAATGTCAGGTGAGTATTAGTACTCCTTCCCAACATTTTTTGAAGAGTATTTCCTCAAATCTGGTGAGCAAAATAGGTCGGTACTCCCCTTATCTGGAGCCATGTGTCTATGTGCTTGCATGTCAATCTATATGGAAAAGCAATGTGATCTAGACTAGCGGTTAGAATACTGAACCCTGACTAAAACACAGGCTTGAATCCCACCCTGGCAACAGACTTGCATTGTGACTGTGTGCAGATTTACTTTACCTCTCTCTTTGCCTCAGTGATCTCCCAGCAGTAAAACCAAGTAGCAGAGGACCCCGCTGTAAATATGATGCTGCATATCAGCTGGGCTACCCTGGGTAAATTATAAATTAAAAAATCACTCTCTCTATATATATATACAGTATCTTTGCCTGTCTATTTTTCTCTTTAGCCTTTCCAAATGTGGAATAGCCCAAACTGCATTGCATGTTGCAACGAAAATCTTTCACCAGCTCTTCCTTTATCTTTGGCTTTTGATCATTTGGAGTTACCTATCTTGCAAGATACCCCTTTTCTAGTACTGTGCAGAACTTCAAATTGTGACGGAATGGAATTCCATGTCATTTCTGAAACTTCTGCCAAATTCTGCAGATTTCCTTAGGTGGCAGAATTCCAACATTTCCAATGTTTTTCATGGATAAGTATCCGACAGTGTTTACAAAAAAACCTGTACTTTCCTTTTCTGCAGTCTGATGAAAATGATTCCACAGTTTACATAATTCATGGAAAGTTATTCAATGGTTTACATGGAAATTAATTCATTTATTTATTTTATTTAAACGTTGATGAGCGGGAAAGGCACACTGAGGTGCGACCTGGGGGACGGGACGAAGGGGAGTACAATATACATATACAGTAGTTCATTAGAATAACAACTTTAGCAAATTAACATACAGATTGGGGGCCAAATCAGAAATGGGGACAAATGGTACGAATGCCGTAGTAGAATAGCAGCTGGTAAAATAAGCAGAATTAAATAAGACAGTAATGAGACAAGCAAATTACATTTAGGAAGGTAAGATTCATAAATGATCACATTCCATAAACAAGCTCAGGGTAAGTACCAATTGTGGGACTAGTTGCATGCGTTACTTACAGAAACATGTTCAGGATAGCTGACCGATGAGAGACAGTTAGATTCGTGGAGCAGGACAGGCTGCATAGAGGAGTGTTAAGGAGCCACGGAAGGAGCCTGAAAATGCTTTCCAGAATCCCATAGAATTCAAAAAGAAATTAAAAAAAAAACATTTTGGGAACAAAATTGCCCCTCTGCCTGAGTTCTGCTGGTGGAATTCCACGTTCTGCACAGCTAGATAATTTTCCCCAGTTTAAATTCCACTTTAGAATTTCTGATGCTGAATGATTCTCGGAATGTCACTTTTCTTGTGGCTGATTAGGAGTTAACAAACAACTAGGAACCAAAGCACAAATGCCACACCAGAATACCAATAAAAAGCCAGACGTTGGTCCGACAAGATACTTTATTGTAGAAAACGATAAAACAGCAGACAGTGTGGTCTCTCCAGAAATCCAACGTTTTGTGCCAAATGAGCGACTTTTCAGTGGTCACTCATTTTGTTTATTTATGTTTGTATGTATGTATGTATGTGTGTGTGTGTGTGTGTATATGTGTATGTATATATGTATTTATTTGAAAATTGGTAACTGGGAAAGGCACACTGAGCCAAGGCTTGTTTCCAGGTGCAAGGGGGGGAGTACAATAAAGCAACATATACAGTGACAATCATGCAGTACAAAGTACAGGAAGTGCACTAGTTTCCATAGTAACATGCAATAACAATAGATGATGCAAGAGACGATATTGCATTGGTCGGATAGTTATGCAGAACAAATGAACAGTGCATGTGGCAAATAAGTAGCAGTGCATTACTTGTCGGGGGTGGAGGCGTGAAACGTTGATTTTCTAGTGGGACAACAATGTCTGCCACACCACACAACAAGAGTCTACATCCTGTTATGCTTTACTGACAAGATTAACTGTAAATCTTTTCCATTAATAAAATATCAGAGATTTTTTTTCAATTTTTTAGCCAAGGTGGTCCAGCTGAGATGCAGTAGTAGTAGCAATTATTTTATTAAGCGGAAAAAAATGCTATTAACTATAAACTAAGATGCAACATCTGCTTTTCTGTGGAGTCCTTCATCTAAGCATCCTTGCAACTGGAGGGGCTGGAATCCTGAGAGGTTAAGTGACTTGCCCAAGATCACATGGTGAGGATTTTGGCTCTAGCAGGGTTCAAAACTACAATCTCCTCATTCTCAAACTGCAGCTGTAACCCTTAGACCACAGTGTCTCTGAGACTGAGAGTATCCAGCTAAAGGTACGACAGCTGCCAGCCGGGCACAGGAACTCCTTTTATCAGCAAAAACACTCTGCTAGAACAGCTTTTTGCAACCAATACATTTAAAACAATTGCCCAGTATTCTGGAACTTATATTTAAAATATAATATTCAGGCCCAATTCTACATGATGACATGAGTGTGGGGCACTTTATCAGGAAATGCTGCACACAGTGGGGGGCAGAATGAACAAGCTGGAAAATGCTTACCATATTATGGCTTCCCACTGTGCTGCTGGTACAGTGTGCCTGTGTTCAAAATGATTTTACACAGGAACCATATGCGATGGAGCGGGGGGGGGGGGGCAATCAGTAGACCCCTAGATTTTTCAACTGGGGACAGCCAATGCATTTTGACCCCCTCCCTAAATTTCAATCAGTGGAGCACCATTAATTTAAAGGGACTTTGTCAACCCCCTTAGCCCAAAAAAGTCCCTAGTTTAAAAAATGCATTATGTTTGTTCACATTCCATAGAGACTACTGATGTGGCTGGTAGTTTGATTTTGAATCCTTTCTTCTTTTAAAAAGTGAAAAACAGACTGCCCACTATACTGGTGTTACCAAACATAAACATGTTTGTTTACTTTCCTTGATCAACTCCCACTACATCTTTCCTGGACTTAGGAACACCCCCAACACAGTCGAGCCACTCATTGTGCCGTGGGAGTAGAGTAGACTATTGCATGATGAGCTGCACTGTGTGAGGGTGGTCCCAATGTTTAGGAAGTATGCAAGAAGAGCAGATCAAGGATTTTAAACAATGTAAGGTTGGGTATAATTAAACCATTAGCATACATTTCATTTCTGCTAAGAAAGGAAGCAGCTAAAACAGCCAGCAGCATCAGCAATTTTTAGAGACGGTAAGCAATCATAAAATGTGGGTTTTCAGCTAAAAACAGTGTGATGCAAATAGGGTTGACAGTGTCCCTTTATCTTTCTTTCTTTTTTATGTTTACTTGTGCGCATGCACAAGAAACATTTTGCGGCAGCTTAGGAGAGAAGCAGGTTGTGGAGGTGGGGCAGTGTGGCGGCCAATACCAGCACTGCATTTGCGGGCTTGGAGGTGTGCACCCAATGCAGGCCCAGTGTTCTGATGACATTGGTTCTGCAGAAGTGCTACCAACTTGAAACGATTTGGCCGCTGCAATGAGGGTCCGCCTCATCATTGCAGCATCAGCAGTTCTGCTGCAATGAGGGAGCAACCCGTCATTGCAGGGCCGTATCTCGCCTAGTGTAACAGTACCAGGAAATATGGTGGCTCTGTGCGGCTGCCTCAGAGCCGACAGGGGTGCCCAATCCCCTGTCTGCATGCCCCGACCCCCTTCATTTGTTGACTGGGAGCCTAGTCCCCGTCAGCATGATGTCCCCACCTCCAAGCTTCTGTTTGTGCTAAGAGTTGCCCAATCCCCTCGAATATCATGCACCCTCTCAACAGTCTTTCTTTCCTGATGGGGGGGGCCCAATCTCTGTCAGCTTCAGTCCCCCTTCCCAGTTCAGTTTGCTGATGGGGAGCCCACTCCCAATGGCATAATGTTTCCCACCCTGTCGATTTCTGCTGTGTGCTGAGGGGTTCCCAATCCCCTCGGCATCATGCACCCCCACCCCGTTTCTGTGTGTTGATGGGGGCCCAATCCCGTCGACTTCAGTCTCCCTCCTCACAAATGCAGGTGGTACACTGGGAGCCACCCCAGTGTACCAACAACACCTGCAAAAAAGAAAACTGACCCTGTTGTCCTTTTTTTTACCTGTAAAACAAAAACAGCACGTCCTCAAGGTCTCTCCTGCCCTCCCCCAACCCACGCCCACCCTCTGCACAGCCCTGCCCCACATGCCCCCACCCCATACTTACCTCCGGAGCCCAGCGCGACGATCTTCGGTGGACCAGAAACACATCTGCACTCTTCAAAGCTGACTGCGAACTGAAGAAATGCTGGTAAGCTGTATAATGGCATAAAAAGTTTTTTTTCAACTTTAGTGCATATCTCGGTCAGTTTGAGGAATTTTGGCACCAAATTTTCAACATGGGGTTATTGGGACCCTTCCTCATGAGTTCAGTCACTGTCATGGCATTATTCGGTCCTAAAAAGTGATTTCGCGGTCACTGCGTGGAATAACCTTTTGGGACTGATTAACAAAACGACAGTGCTACTGTTCATGAGGTATGCTCTCAAAAAGCCTATGGTGCAAATTTGGTGAAAAAATCCAAAAAATGACTTTTACGAGTGTGCGTTGCGTAGTTTCCACTCACGCTCCTAACTTTGTGAATTTGTAATATTATCACTCCAGATTTTCAACATTGGCATTTTTCCACACCTCCTTATGAATGGTCATTTTACACATCCTGGCCAAAATGTGTTTGCGTACTTCCGGCGCAGAATAGCACGGTTGCTGTGGGAAATCAGTTTTAGGGACAGATTAAGAAAATGACAGTGACACTGTTTATGAGCAGAGGTCCTAAAATGCCTGTGTTGAATATTTGGCAACAAAAGTCCATAAAATGACCGTGTTACAAGCATGCATTACACAGTTTCCAGGCACCCTTGTGACTTAGCAAATTTGCAATATTTTCACACCATATTTTCAACACTGGCATTTTTTCACACCTCCTTATGAACAGTACAGCTGTCATTTTTCACATCCTGGTTGAAATGTGTTTTTGCACTTCCGGCGCAGAATAGCGCGGTTGCAGTGGGAAATCAGTGTTTTGCAAGTGGGAGAAGGGGAGTGAGAGAGCTTGGTGCTCTGTCGGGACTGCTGCGGATTTCTTTATGGGCAGAAAAAGGTGCCAATGCAGGCAGGAGCCCAGTACAAAAGAGCAGCCTGCAGCGCCAGGAGAAACAGAACGAGCAAGTGAGAGAGGGGGATGAGCGAGCTCAAAGGAGCTCTGTCAGGACTGCTGTGGATTTCTTTGTGGGCAGAAAAAGGCGCCAATGCAGGCAGGAGCCCAGTACAAAAGGGCAGCCTGCAGCACTGGGAGAATCCGAATGAGTGAGTGAGAGAAGGGGAGTGAGCGAGCTCAACAGAGCTCTGTCAGGATTGCTGCAGATTTCTTTGTGGGCAGAAAAAGGCATTAACGCAGGCAGGAGCCCAGTACAAAAGGGCAACCTGCAGCACTGGGAGAAACAGAATGAGCGAGTGAGAGAGGGGGAATGAGCGAGCTCAACAAAGCTCTGTTGGGGCTGCTACAGATTTCTTTGTGGGCAGAAAAAGGCACCAATGCAGGCAGGAGCCCAGTACAAAAGGGAAGCCTGCAGCGCTGGGAGAAACAGAATGAGCAAGTGAGAGAGGGAAAGTGAGCAAGCTCAACGGAGCTCTGTCGGGACTACTGCAGATTCCTTTGTGGGCAGAAAAAGCGCCAACGCGGGCAGGAGCCCAATACAAAAGGGCAGCCTACAGCGCCGGAAGAAACAGAATGAGCGCGTGAGAGAGGGGGAGTGAGCGACCTCAACAGAGCTCTGTCAGGACTTTAGAGTTGCCCACCCACCTGCCCAGGGTCCTGTGTGGTCCTATATTACAGCAGGGTTTCTGGGGTGGAGACAAAGCAATGATTGGATACTTTTACAATTGCTGTAATAATGCAGATTTAGTTGTTGTGTTTATTTCTCTAACTGAGCTAAGTACTGAGCTATACTGTTAGGATTGCTGTAATAATACATATTTATTTGTTCTGTTTATTTCTCTAACTGAGCTGAGTAATACTTGGAGTGCAATACAATTTTTTACTGGGCTAAGTGAAACTATGAGGGCTGAGAACAAAAAGAATGGTAGCTGAGGGGTGAAAAATGGACAAGGAGGCTTTAGGATTGCTACAGTAATACAGTATCTAACTAATGAGATTTGAGACTGAATTAACCCGGTTGGCAAGGGGGCAGTAGGGGGACTAGTGTAGGGGGAAACAGGAATTTGAGTTAATAGGGCCCTAACAGCTGTAGTGTACAGAAACCAGGAGTAAGAGCCTGTAACATAAGATGGGGGCCAATATGGGGCAGGTGCCACGTGTCAGTAGGGTGGGCATCTTTGGAAGGGTCGTGGGGTGTAAGCATGGTGTGGGTCTGCCGTGATCCTGGACTGGGCTTGGAGGATGGGGGTGTAGTGGTCTGTGAAGACAACTGGCTGGTTGGGGGAAGAGCTGTGGAGGTTAGGGGGAGTCTAAATGGCAGGGCAGATGAGTATGGTAGGCATCCTGGCTGGGGGGAATAGGGGATGGCAAGGGGGGATGGGGGAAGAACAACTAGGGACTGAAACTGACCCCAGTATCAGAGACACTAGCAGAAAAGAGAGGAAAAGAGAGGGGTGCCCGAGATGAGGGAAGGGGCCTCCTGATGGGGGACGAAGAGACCACGAGGAGTAACAGAGGAGAGAGCAGATGGCTGCTGGTAGGGAGGCACCAGGGTTGGGACCAGGGGTGGCATGGAGGGGAACAAGTAGGAGGGGGGAACCGATAGGGGGTAGAGATGTAGGAGGGGTATCGACTAGGAATAGATTCAAGCTTCTGCTATGGGAGAGAGGGGAGGAGCAGGAACATACTGAAGGGGGGAGGACAAGCGGGGCATGAGAGGGATGGCAACAGGTAGGGGAAGAGATAGTGAGGACGAATGGGTAGAAGGGGGATAGTAAGGAAGGAGGGGGTGACTGGAGGAGAGAAGGTTATGGGAAGGGAAGGGATGGGAGGGACATCACTATTGGGGTTGAAGGGAATGGGGGCTACAAATCGACAACAACGGTGCTAGGAGAAGGGTTGGAAATTAGCAGGGGACGAGGGAAAGGTCAACATGGGAAGCCCAGTAGGAAGTAGTCAGGCTGGGAAGGGGTTCAAGGGGGATGGGAGGAATAAGGCAGAGAAAAGGGTGTGAGGGCAGTAGAGGGTGCGGATACAGAAGTCACAGGGTGCAGCTGGCGGGGTAAGGTGCAGGGAAGAATAGGAATACTACGGTGGTGAGGAGGGCATTAGAAGGAAGGGGGTTAGGGACGGGTGGGTACTTGTTCTGGGGAGTTCTATACTGAAAGGGGTGAGGACAGGGCAGAAGGGGGAAAGGCACAGTCATATTTGGGTTGAAGCTATCCCTGGGTTGACTGCAGGAGGGGCAGGCACTGCTCAAATGTGCAGCGAGGGGCAGGAAGAAACCTCATTTACTGTTGCATGTGGGTACAAAAGACTTGGTGGGGGAAGACTGTGGAAGTAGTGAGGGGGAGGTTCTAGGAGTTGGGCAGGCAATGTGAGAGTGTGGGGGAGTCAGTGGCATTCTTGGAGGTACTCCCGGTACCATGTGCAAGCATGGGGAGGAAGGGTGGGATCGAGGAGTTCAACGAGTGGCTGAGGGATTGGTGCCACACCAAAAATTATGGGTTAGTGACTAACTGGGGTAGGGTCTGGGGGAATAGTGACTTGTACTCGGCGGACAGGCTACACTGGAGCAGGGAGGGATGGGAGTATTAAAGGTGGGATTAGAGGGTGTATCTCTACTAAGGTGGATTTAAACTAGTGGAATTGGCCAAAAGACTGAGGTTGGTAGAAAGTTCCGGACAGGGGCCTAATGAACTCACCCCCTAGATATAGGTAAAGGCAGAGTGTAGCTAACCCTGGGAGGGTGGGCAGAGTGGTCTGAGTGTAATATAGAAGGCACCACCATCTGATAAGTATAACGAGGAGAAAGTGCGGACTACCAGGAGGAGGGACACTGGCCAAGGAGAAGAGTGAGAAGAAGGAGGGGTATGGGTGGAAGGTGGTCTCTCTCAATGCAAGAAGCCTGGGGAACAAAACTGCAGAGCTTCAGGTGCTCCTTTCAGAGGGGAAGGTGGACATTGCTGCAGTGACAGAGACTTGGGCCACAGAGTACCATGATTGGGAGTCTGCAATCCAGGGATACAGGATATACAGCAGGGACCGGGTGTTGGAAGGGGGGGTTGCACTCTGTGTGAGGGAGGGATCAAATGCATAATGGATGAGGAGAAGAGAGGACAGAGGCGCTTTGGGTTAACTCCTGGACTCCAAGGGCAAAAAGCTGAGGCTGGGAGTGGTGCACAGACCACCAGCCCAATATAGGGAACTGGATGGGGAGTTGGCAGAGCAGATAAGGAGGGTCTGTAGAAGGGGGAGTGTGGTGATAGTGGGGGATTTTAACCTACCGGGGGTTGACTGGAGCACCTCACTAGCAGTACCAGGGAGCAGGTGCTCATTGATGCATTCCAGGATGGCCTTCTGATGCAATTGGTAAGTGGGCCTACAAGGCTTGGTAGCACTCTGGACCTAGTACTGGCAAATGGGGAGGAGGTGAGGGAGGTACGGGTGGAGGACCCACTAGCGGGTAGCGACCACCAAACAGTGTGGCTCATTCTCACACTGGGCATGGAGACAGGAGGCACAGGCACTAAGGTGGTGGACGTAGTAGGGTGGACTTTGGGAGGATGGGAGCAATACTGTGAGGGCGACTCCAGGATATAAGGCCGGGGATGGATGCAGAACAAAACTGGGGAGTCATAAAGACTGGGCTAACAGAGGCCACAGTAGCCTGCACCAGGGCCAGGAGTAGGAAGAGCAGAGCTAAGAAACCATGTTGGCTGAACAAGGAAGTGCTGCAAGGGGTGAGAGCATAGGGGGCTGCATACTGGAAGTACAGGAGAACAGGGAAGGGAGAGGATAAGGAGGCTTACGGGAGTTGGTCAAGGGAGGTGGCCAGGAAGGTGAAAAAAGCTAAGGCCTCAAGGGAATTAAGGTTAGCACAGGGCATAAAGGGAGGGGAAAATGATTTTTTTAAGGTATGTCAGGGAAAAGAGGAAGTGCAAGGAACATATTGTGAGGATAAAGTGGGGAGCGGATTGGGTGGAAAAGGGGGAGGAGCAAGTGGATATCCTAAATGAGTACTTCTGCTCCATTTTCACTAAGGAGAGGGATGGTCCACTACACCATGGACTGGGGGGTAAGAGGGGAGGAGGGACGTGACAAAGTAATCACAGGACTAGGGTGCTAGAGGGGCTGAGGGCAGTAAGGGTGGACAAGGCACCATGTCACAATGGCATCCACCCCAGGGTGTTGAGGGAGATGGCAGAGCTGTTGGCTGTGCCACTGGCAGATCTGTTCAACACCTCCCTGGAAATGGGGTGTGTGCCCCAGGACTGGAGGGTGGCCCATGTGGTGCCCATACACAAGAGTGGGCCTAGGTAGGAGCCAGGAAGTTATTGGACAGTCAGTCTCACGTCCATAGTGGGTAAGCTGATGGAGGTGATACTGAAGTGGAGGCTGGTGGCATTTCTAGAGAGTAATTGCCTCCAAGATGGGCGGCAACATGTGTTCGTCTCAGGGAAGTCTTGTCAAACCAGCCTAATAGAGTATTATGACTGGGTGACAAGGGAATTGGACAGGGGCCAAGCGGTACATGTCCTGTACTTGGACTTCAGTAAGGCCTTTGATACAGTGCCTCATGGGAGACTGGGGTGAAGGTGACGGCAAGGGGGTGGGAAAAAGGTTGACTAAATGGATGAGAGACCTGGTTACGGGGGAGGTGCAGAGGAGGGTGTGGTGGTGGTGGGGGAGCTCTCAGCACCTGAGGCAGTGATAATCGGGGTGCTGCAGGGGTTCAGTGCTGGGCCCAGTGTATTTGTGGACTCTTTATCTCGATATAACATACATGGAGTGGGGGAGCAGGGGTTAGTCTGTTCACAGATGACACCAAATTGGGGGCAGTGGTGGACAAAGAGGACAGATGGGAAAAACTGCAGGGAGCCCTAACCAAACTAGAGACATGGTTGGTGGAGTGGCAGCTAGGATTCAGTGCAAACAAGTGTACAGTGATGCACTTCGGGCCTAAGAACCAGAAGAGGGACTGTTGTTTGGGGGGGTGAGGTTGAGGATCACAGAGGAGGAGAAGGACCTAGGGGTGTTGGTAACTGGGAGCATGAACAACTCAGCCCAGTGTAGGAGAGCAGCAGTGAAGGCAAACAGGATGCTGGGGTGCATCGCAAGTGGGTTCTCATCCAGACACAGGGATGTAATCCTATCTCTCTACAGACCATTGGTCAGACCACACCTGGAGTGCTGTGTACAATACTGGAGGCCATACCTGAAGAGAGATATAAAGTTACTGGAGGGGGTGCAAAGGAGGGCAACGAAAATGTTATAGGGGATGGAAGGAAAGGAATGAAGTTAGGCTGAATGAGCTGAAAATGTACACACTGGAGGAGAGGAGGGATGGGGGATATGATTCAAGCATTTAAATACCTGAGGGGGGTAAATAAACCTAGCACCAAGGGGGTGTTCAAATTGAGGCGTGAAAAAGAGACGAGAGGGCATGGACTAAGGTTGGAAGGGGGATGTTTCAAGAGGGAAATGAGGAGGCATTACTTCACTGAGAGGGTGGTATCTAGTTGGCATGCCCTGCCAGAGGGGGTGGTAATGTAGGACAGTCAGTATCTTTAAGAAGGACTGGGATATTGCAAGAGGAAGAGTCAGGGGGCAGGAGGGTGGGGCAGCTGCAATCTGGGGTGCTAGCTGCACACTGGGCAGATTTAGATGAACCGATTGGTCTGTTCTGCTGGCAGATTCATTATATTCATGTAAAATCACAGTGACTGTTCATGAGCAGAAGACCTAAAATGCCTATGTTGAAACTTTGGTGACAAACGTCCATAAAATAGCTGTGTTACAAGCGTGCATTGTGCAGTTTCCATGCACCCTCGTAACTCTGCAAATTTGTAGTACTTTCTCTCCAGATTTCCAACACTGGCATTTTTTCAGACCTCCTTATGAACAGTACAGCTGTCATTTTTTTACATACTGCCCGAAATATGCGTTTACACATCTGGCGCAGAATAGAGCAGTTACTGTGGGAAGTCAGTGTTCAGGACAGATTAAGAAAATCATACTGACAGTGTTCATGATCAGAGATCACAAAATGCCTATGTTGAAAATTTGGTGAAATAATTCCACCAAATGACTGTTACATGCATGCATTGCGCAGTTTCCATGCACGCTCTGAAGTTCTAGCATTTTTAATATTTTACTTCAGATTTTCAACATTGCCATCTCGTCACACCTCCCTATGGATGGTGCAGCTGTCATTCTTCACATCCCGCCTGATCTGTGTTTTTTCACATCTGGCACACAATGGCACGGTCGCTGTGGGAACTCAAAGTTCGGGACACATTGATAAACTCACAGTGCCACTGTTCATGAGAAGAGAGGTCCCAAATGCTTTCATGAGGTGGGGGTCACAAAAGGGCATGCTGAAAAGTTTTAGTGCAATACCAACAAACACCCGGGACATTAGAGCTTCTAACCATAACGTCCCACCCTGTAAAGACTGACAGGCATCAGGGGTGTGCCTTTGGATTGCCGACTGCAATGCTCATGCCATTTACCAGCACCCCACCACCACCCTGCAGCCAGTGACAGGTATTGAGGTGTGCCTTGGACTCTTTGGCCCCAGAGTTCACCCCAATCTCCTATATTGCGCTCATTTCAGCATATGTCCTTGTAGGTGGGGTGACTGTAATGCCAAGAACACCCCAAGGCACACCTCAACACTGTCGATGTCTGCAGGATAGGGGTGGTGAAATGCGCATGATATTGTAGTGGACAACCCGAGCATACCTCAATGCCTGTCCCTCTCTGCAGGTTGAGGTGGGGTTGGTGTGAAGTTCAATACTTCACTGCCATTCCTACTCTGCACCTGTCTAACTCCTGCATTTCTATGCTAATAACAGCAAGCAAACATTCGGCATTGACAAATGCTTGTTGTAATTATGCTTAACAAACACAATTCCACATATATCCATAGTAACCAAAAACATAAGATTTACATAGTACAAATGTATTTCACTTTTCATCAAATTTACTAGGCTGAATATGGTATAGTATAATCGATTAGATACAGAAAGGTCTGAGCTGTAAAGAAAAGACAGTGTCCCTTTAAGAGAAAGAAGACTAGTGAGCAGTCTCTGAGGACAGCAGGCAGGATGCTTTTAACCTTTTTATGATTGCTTGCATGCATGTGCAAGAAACATAGTGCCATCATCCGAGTTTTCGGAGGTGTGGCAGCCCTCTTCCAATTCAGGCAGTCTGTTTGCAGGCGCGGCCGCAGTTCTCCAATGCCTGCTCGAGCTGTCTATGACCAGTCCAAAATGCAGTGGCGTACAATTGAAAGGGGGAGCTATGCTTCAGTGAGCAGCGATAAGATATCGCCTGCTCATCGCTCCCCCTACACACACACATCGCCTGCCATACTGCGCTTCCGCCCCCACACTGTGGGAACCCGACGGGGGTGCCTAACCTCATCGCTGTGCACCCACCTCAAAACAGAGTTTATATGCCACGCTGGGTGCTCACCCCAGCGTACTACACATCAGTAGAAGCCGACGGGTGCCCAGTCCCCATCGCCCACTGGTCCACCTCAGAGCAGGGTGCCACGCTGGGAGCCCACCCCAGCGTGGCAACACACGCTATCGCCGACGGGGTGCCCAACCCCGCTGGCTCCATGCCCCCACCAGCCATCTTGTGCCACGCTGGGAGCCCACCCCAGCGTGGCAAACGTCCCGCTGCCGGCCATTTAAAAAACACCTGAAACTCAAAACGGCCTCGGTGTCTCTGTCCCCACCCGCGCCCACCCACTGCGCACCCTACCTCCTCCACCCCCCACCATACTTACCTCTGTACACCGGCGCGATGATCTTCGGTGGACCGGGAACACGTCTGCACTCTTCAAAGCCGACCACGAACTGAGGAAATGACGGTAAGCTGTATAATGGGATAGATAGGGGTTTTTCAACTTTGCTGCATATCTCAGGCGTTTTTTGGAATTTTTGCACCAAATTTTCAACATGGGGTTTTTGGGACCCCTTCTCATGAAAGATCTCACTGTCATAGGGTTAATCGGCCCTGAAGGGTGATTTTGCAGTCACTGCAGAAATCACCTTTTGGGACCGAGTAATGAAAGCGACACTGCCACTGTTCATGGGGAGGCTCTCAAAAGCCTATGTTGGTGATGGCTAAAAATATGTCTGTGTTACGAGCTGCTGCTGCTGCGCAGTTCCTACTATTCATAAGTTTAGTAATTTTAAATATTTTCACCCAGATTTCAACATTGCCATTTTATTACACTTCCTTATGAGCAGTGCAGCTGTCATTTTCACATCTTGCCCAAAGCGTGTTTCCGCCCATATAGTGCACAATGGCATAGTCGGTGTGCAAAATCAATGTATGGGACACATTAAGAAAACCGAGTGACACTGTTCATGAGCAGAGGTCTTAAAATGGCTATGTTGAAAATTTGGTGACAAAGTCCATAAAATGTCTGTGTTAACAGTCAGCATTAGCGCAGTTTCACGCACCATCATAAGTTCATGACTTTGTAATATTTTCAGTCAGATTTTCACCAGTGGCATTTTCCACACTTCCTTATGAACAGTATAGCTGTCATTTTCACAACATGGCCGAAATGTGTTTCACACTTTCAAGCGCAGAGATCGCGTGGTCACTGTGGGAAATCATTGTTCAGGACAGATAAAGAAAATCACAGTGCCACTGTTCATGATCGGAGGTCCCAAAATGCCTGTGTTGACAATCTGCTGTAAAAAATTCCCAAACTAATTACATTACGGGTGTGCGTTGCACAGTTTCTATGCACACTCGTGACTTCACCAGTTTTTTTAATATTTTTACTGCAGATTTGGAACATTGCCATTTTTTACACCTCCCCATGAACAGTACAGCTGTCATTTTTCACATCCTGTTCAGAATGTGTTTTTGCACCTGTGGTGCACTAAATGCCGTAGTCGCTGTGCATAAGCAGCTTTCAGCTAACAAACTAATATGCCACTGTTCATGGTGTGGGGTCACAAAAACCATGTTCAAAATTTGGAGTGAAAATACCAACGAATGCCTGAGGTGTTAGGGTTTCCCAACCATAACACCCCACCCTATGAAGAATGACAGGCATCAGGGGTGTGACTTGGGTTCTTGCCTGTAATGCTCATACCATTCCACACCTGCAGCCAGTGAGAGGCATTGAGGTATGCCTTGGACTTTTGGCCCCAAAGTTCACCCCATTCTCTATACCGCACCCATCTCACTGTATTTCCTGATGGAATGGGGTGCGCATAAGGGCCAAAGACCCCAGGCACACACGTGACACTTGTCAGTGTCTGCAGGGTAAGGTGTGGTAAAAAGAAATGGCGTAGCTGTTATGCCTGACGACCCAAAGAGCACACCCAATGCCTGTCACTCTCTGCAGGGAGTGGTGGTGGGGTTGGCTTCAGTTCAGTACTTCACTGCCATTTCTGTTATGCAGCTCTGTAACTTCTACACTACCAATGCCAATGCCAGCAAGCAAACATTCGGCATTGACAAATGCTCCCAATCCCCTCGATATCATGCACCCTCTCAACAGTCTTTCTTTCCTGATGGGGCCCAATCTCTATAGCTTCAGTCCCCCCTTCCCCAGTTCAGTTTGCTGATGGGAGAGCCCACTCCCCAATGGCATAATGTTCCCACCCTGTCGATTTCTGCTGTGTGCTGAGGGGGTTCCCAATCCCCCTCGGCATCATGCACCCCCCCACCCGTTTCTGTGTTGATGGGGGGCCCAATCCCCGTCGGCTTCAGTCTCCCTCCTCACAAATGCAGGTGGTACACTGGGAGCCCACCCCAGTGTACCAAACAACACCTGCAAAAAAAGAAAACTGACCCTCGATTGTCCTTTTTTTTTACCTGTAAAACAAAACGGTCCCCTCAAAGGTCTCTACTGCCCCTCCCCCAACCCACGCCCACCTCTCATGCACTGCCTCCCCACATGCCCCCACCCCATACTTACCTCGAGCCCAGCAATGACTTCAGTGGACCAGAAACACATCAGCACTCTTCAAAGCTGACTGCGAACTGAAGAAATGCCGTAAGCTGTTGCATAATGGCATAAAAGTTTTTTCAACTTTGGTGCATATCTCGGTCAGTTTGAGGAATTTTGGCACCAAATTTTCAACATGGGGTTATTGGGACCCTTCCTCATGAGTTCAGTCACTGTCATGGCATTATTCGGTCCTAAAAAGTGATTTCGCGGTCACTGCGTGGAATAACCTTTTGGGACTGATTAACAAAACGACAGTGCTACTGTTCATGGGGTATGCTCTCAAAAAGCCTATGGTGCAAATTTGGTGAAAAATCAAAAAATGACTTTAGCAGTGTCGTGCGTGCAGTTTCCACTCACGCTCTAACTTTGTGAATTTGTAATATTATCACTCCAGATTTTCAACATTGGCATTTCCACACCTCCTTATGAATGGTCATTTTACATCCTGGCCAAAATGTGTTTTGCGTACTTCGCTAGCAGAATACTGCAGTTGCTGTGAGAAATCAGTTTTAGGGACAGATTAAGAAAATGACAGTGACACTGTTTATGAGCAGAGGTCCTAAAATGCCTGTGTTGAATATTTGGCAACAAAAGTCCATAAAATGACCGTGTTACAAGCATGCATTACACAGTTTCAGGCACCCTTGTGACTGTAAATTGCAATATTTTCACACCATATTTTCCAACACTGGCATTTTTCACCTCCTTATGAACAGTACAGCTGTCATTTTCAATCCTAGTTGGAAATGTGTTTTGCACTTCGGCGCCAGAATAGCCCTGCAGTTGCAGTGGGAAATCAGTGTTTTGCAAGTGGGAGAAGGGGGTAGAGAGAGCTTGGTGCTCTGTCGGGACTGCTCTGGATTTCTTTATGGGCAGAAAAGGTGCTAATGCAGGCAGGAGCCCAGTACAAGAGCAGCCTGCAGCGCCAGGAGAAACAGAGCGAGCAAGCGAGAGGGGGATGGCGAGCTCAAAGGAGCTCTGTCAGGACTGCTGTGGATTTCTTTGTGGGCAGAAAAAGGCGCCAATGCAGGCAGAGCCCAGTACAAAGGGCAGCCTGCAGCACTGGGAGAATCGAATGAGTGAGTGAGAGAGAGGGGTGGCAGGCTCATGCAGGCTCTGTCAGGATTGCTGCAGATTTCTTTGTGGGCAGAAAAAGGCGTGCGCGGGCAGGGCCCAGTACAAAGGGCAACCTGCAGCACTGGGAGAAACAGAATGAGCGGTGAGAGAGAGGGGAATGGCGAGGCTCAACAAAGCTCTGTTGGGGGCTGCCAAGATTTCTTTGTGGGCAGAAAAAAGGCACCAATGCAGGCAGGAGCCCAGTACAAAGGAAGCCTGCAGCGCTGGGAGCTCAGAATGAGCAAGTGAGAGAGAGAGGAAAGTGAGCTAAGCTCAATAGCTGGAGCTCTGTCGGGACTACTGCAGATTCCTTTGTGGGCAGAAAAAAGCGCCAGCAGACAGGAGCCCAATACAAAAGGGCAGCCTACAGGCGCCGGAAGAAACAGAATGGCGGCGTGAGAGGGAGTGGCGACCTCAACAGAGCTCTGTCAGGACTTTAGAGTTGCCCACCACCTGCCCAGGGGTCCTGTGGTCCTATATTACAGCAGGGTTTCTGGGGTGGAGACAAAGCAATGATTGGATACTTTACAATTGCTGTAATAATGCAGATTTAGTTGTTGTGTTTATTTCTCTAACTGAGCTAAGTACTGAGCTATACTAGTTAGGATTGCTGTAATAATACATATTTATTTGTTCTGTTTATTTCTCTAACTGAGCTGAGTAATACTTGGAGTGCAATACAATTTTTACTGGGCCAGAGTGAAACTGAGGAGGGCTGAGAACAAAAAGAATGGTAGCTGAGGGTGAAAAATGGACAAGGAGGCTTTAGGATTGCTACAGTAATACAAGTATCTAACTAATGAGATTTGAGACTGGAATAAACCCGGTTGGCAGGGGGCAGTAGGGGACTGAGTGTAGGGGAAACAGGAATTTGAGTTAATAGGGCCCTAACAGCTGTAGTGTGAAACCAGGAGTAAGAGCCTGTAACAGATGGGGGCCAATATGGGGCCAGGTGCACGTGTCAGTGGGGTGAGCATCTTTGGAAGGGTGCATTAGAATTGTACATGGTGTGGGTCTGCGTGATCCTGGACTGGAGAATGGAGGATGGGGGTGTATGGTCAGACAACTGGCTAGTTTGGGGAAGAGCTGTGGAGGTTAGGGAGGAGTCTAAATGGCAGGGCAGATGAGTATAGTGAGCATCCTGGCTGGGGGAATAGGGATGGCAAGAGGATGGGGGAAGAACAACTAGGGACTGAAACTGACCCCAGTATCAGAGCACTAGCAGAAAAGAGGAGAAAAGAGGGGTGCCGAGATGAGGAGGGGCCTCTGATGGGGAGAAGAGACCACGAGGTAACAAGAGGAGAGAGCAGATGGCTGCTGGTGGGAGGCACCAGGGTTGGGACCAGGGTGGCATGGAGGGAACAAGTAGGAGGGGGGAACCGATAGGGGGTAGAGATGTAGGAGGGGTATCGACTAGGAATAGATTCAAGCTTCTGCTACATATGGGAGAGAGGAAGACGAGACATACTGAAGGGGGAGGACAAGCGGGGCATAGAGGGATGGCAACAGGTAGGGAAAGAGATAGTGAGGACGAGATGGGTAGAGGGGATAGTAAGGAAGGAGGGGTGACTGGAGGAGAGGTTATGGAAGGAAGGGATGGGAGGACATCACTGATTGGGTTGAAGGAATGGGGGACACAAATCGACAACAACGGTGCTAGGAAGAAGGGTTGGAAGTATTAGCAGGGACGAGGAGAGGTCAACATGGGAAGCCCAGTAGGGAAGTAGTCAGGCTGGGAAGGGGTTCAAGGGATAGGAGGAATAAGGCAGAGAAAAGGGGTGAGGCAAGAAGTAGGGGTGCGGATACAGAAGTCACAGAGGGTGCAGCTGGCGGGGGTAAGGTGCAGGGAAGAATGAATACTGCGGTGGTGGAAGGGGCATTAGAAGGGAAAGGGGGTTAGGGACGGGTGGGTACTTGTTCTGGGGGATTCTATACTGAAAGGGGTGAGACGGGGCAGAAGGGGGAAAGGCACAGTCATATTTGGGTTGAAGCTATCCCTGGGTTGACTGCAGGAGGGGCAGGCACTGCTCAAATGTGCAGCGAGGGGCAGGAAGAAACCTCATTTACTGTTGCATGTGGGTACAAAAGACTTGGTGGGGGAAGACTGTGGAAGTAGTGAGGGGGAGGTTCTAGGAGTTGGGCAGGCAATGTGAGAGTGTGGGGGAGTCAGTGGCATTCTTGGAGGTACTCCCGGTACCATGTGCAAGCATGGGGAGGAAGGGTGGGATCGAGGAGTTCAACGAGTGGCTGAGGGATTGGTGCCACACCAAAAATTATGGGTTAGTGACTAACTGGGGTAGGGTCTGGGGGAATAGTGACTTGTACTCGGCGGACAGGCTACACTGGAGCAGGGAGGGGATGGGAGTATTAAAGGTGGGATTAGAGGGGTGTATCTCTACTAAGGTGGATTTAAACTAGTGGGGGGGGTGGCCAAAAGACTGAGGTTGGTAGAAAGTTCCGGACAGGGGAGCCTAATGAACTCACCCCCCTAGATATAGGTAAAGGCAGAGGTGTAGTAACCCTGGGAGGGGGTGGGCAGAGTGGTCTGAGTGTAATATAGAAGGCACCACCATCTGATAAGTATAACGAGGAGAAAGGGTGCGGACTACCAGGAGGAGGGACACTGGCCAAGGAGAAGAGTGAGAAGAAGGAGGGGTATGGGTGGAAGGTGGTCTCTCTCAATGCAAGAAGCCTGGGGAACAAAACTGCAGAGCTTCAGGTGCTCCTTTCAGAGGGGAAGGTGGACATTGCTGCAGTGACAGAGACTTGGGCCACAGAGTACTATATATTGGGAGTCTGCAATCAGGGATAAGGGTGCTACAGAGGGACCGGGTGTTGGAAGGGGTTGCACTCTCTGTGTGAGGAGGGATCAAATGCATAATGGATGGGGAGAAGAGAGGACAGAGTAGCTTTGGGTTAACTCCTGGACTCCAAGGGCAAAAAGCTGAGGCTGGGAGTGGTGCACAGACCACCAGCCCAATATAGGGAACTGGATGGGGAGTTGGCAGAGCAGATAAGGAGGGTCTGTAGAAGGGGGAGTGTGGTGATAGTGGGGGATTTTAACCTACCAGGGGTTGACTGGAGCACCTCACTAGCAGTACCAGGGAGCAGGTGCTCATTGATGCATTCCAGGATGGCCTTCTGATGCAATTGGTAAGTGGGCCTACAAGGCTTGGTAGCACTCTGGACCTAGTACTGGCAAATGGGGAGGAGGTGAGGGAGGTACGGGTGGAGGACCCACTAGCGGGTAGCGACCACCAAACAGTGTGGCTCATTCTCACACTGGGCATGGAGACCAGGAGGCACAGGCACTAAGGTGGTGGGGCGTAGTAGGGTGGACTTTGGGAGGATGGGAGCAATACTGAGGGCGACTCCAGGATATAAGGCCAGGGATGGATGCAGAACAAAACTGGGGAGTCATAAAGACTGGGCTAACAGAAGCACAGTAGCCTGCACCAGGGCCAGGAGTAGGAAGAGCAGAGCTAAGAAACCATGTTGGCTGAACAGGAAGTGCTGCAAAGGGGTGAGAGCATAGGGGCTGCATACGGAGGTACAGGAGAACAGGGAAGGGAGAGGATAAGGAGGCTTACGGAGTTGGTCAAGGGAGGTGGCCAGGAAGGTGAAAAAAGCTAAGGCCTCAAGGAATTAAGGTTAGCTACAGGGCATAAAGGGGGGAAAATGATTTTTCAAGGTATGTCAGGAAAAGAGGAAGTGCAAGGAACATATTGAGGATAAAGTGGGAAGCGGATTGGGTGGAAAAGGGGGAGGAGCAAGTGGATATCCTAAATGAGTACTTCTGCTCCATTTTCACTAAGGAGAGGGATGGTCCACTACCACCATGGACTGGGGGGGGTAAAGAGGGGGAGGAGGTGACGGACAAAGTAATCACAGGGACTAGGGTGCTAGAGGGGCTGAGGGCAGTAAGGGTGGACAAGGCACCATGTCACAATGGCATCCACCCCAGGGTGTTGAGGGAGATGGCAGAGCTGTTGGCTGTGCCACTGGCAGATCTGTTCAACACCTCCCTGGAAATGGGGTGTGTGCCCCAGGACTGGAGGAGTGGCCATGGTGCCCATACACAGAGTGGAGGCTGGTAGGAGCCAGGAAGTTATTGGACAGTCAGTCTCCGTCCATAGTGGGTAAGCTGATGGAGGTGATACTGAAGTGGAGGCTAGGTGGCATTTCTAGAGGTAATTGCCTCCAGGATGGGGCGAACATGTGTTCGTCTCAGGAGTCTTGTCAAACCAGCCTAATAGAGTATTATGACTGGGTGACAAGGGAATTGGACAGGGGCCAAGAGGTACATGTCCTGTACTTGGACTTCAGTAAGGCCTTTGATACAGTGCCTCATGGGAGACTGGGGTGAAGGTGACGGCAAGGGGGTGGGAAAAAGGTTGACTAAATGGATAGAGACCTGGTTACAGGGGAGGGTGCAGAGGAGGGTGGTGGTGGTGGGGGAGCTCTCAGCACCTAGAGCAGTGATAATCGGGGTGCTGCAGGGTTCAGTGCTGGGCCCAGTGCTATTTGGACTCTTTATCTCCGATATAACATATGGAGTGGGGAGCAGGGTTAGTCTGTTCACAGATGACAGCAAATTGGGGGCAGTGGTGGACAAAGAGGACAGATGGGAAAAACTGCAGGGAGCCCTAACCAAACTAGAGACATGGTTGGTGGAGTGGCAGCTAGGATTCAGTGCAAACAAGTGTACAGTGATGCACTTCGGGCCTAAGAACCAGAAGAGGGACTGTTGTTTGGGGGGTGAGGTTGAGGATCACAGAGGAGGAGAAGGACCTGGGGTGTTGGTAACTGGGAGCATGAACAACTCAGCCCAGTGTAGGAAGCAGCAGTGAAGGCAAACAGGATGCTGGGGTGCACCCAAGTGGGTTCTCATCCAGACACAGGGATGTAATCCTATCTCTCTACAGACCATTGGTCAGACCACACCTGGAGTGCCTGTACAATACTGGAGGCCATACCTGAAGAGAGATATAAAGTTACTGGAGGGGGTGCAAAGGAGGGCAACGAAAATGTTATAGGGGATGGAAGGAAAGGAATATGAAGTTAGGCTGAATGAGCTGAAAATGTACACACTGGAGGAGAGGAGGGATGGGGGATATGATTCAAGCATTTAAATACCTGAGGGGGGTAAATAAACCTAGCACCAAGGGGGTGTTCAAATTGAGGCGTGAAAAAGAGACGAGAGGGCATGGACTAAGGTTGGAAGGGGGATGTTTCAAGAGGGAAATGAGGAGGCATTACTTCACTGAGAGGGTGGTATCTAGTTGGCATGCCCTGCCAGAGGGGGTGGTAATGTAGGACAGTCAGTATCTTTAAGAAGGACTGGGATATTGCAAGAGGAAGAGTCAGGGGGCAGGAGGGTGGGGCAGCTGCAATCTAGGGTGCTAGCTGCACACTTGGGCAGATTTAGATAGACCGATTGGTCTGTTCTGCTGGCAGATTCATTATATTCATGTGTAAAATCACAGTGACTGTTCATGAGCAGAAGACCTAAAATGCCTATGTTGAAACTTTGGTGACAAACGTCCATAAAATAGCTGTGTTACAAGCGTGCATTGTGCAGTTTCCATGCACCCTCGTAACTCTGCAAATTTGTAGTACTTTCTCTCCAGATTTCCAACACTGGCATTTTCAGACCTCCTTATGAACAGTACAGCTGTCATTTTTTTACATACTGCCCGAAATATGCGTTTACACATCGGCGCAGAATAGCGCGAGTTACTGTAGGAAGTCAGTGTTCAGGACAGATTAAGAAAATCATACTGACAGTGTTCATGATCAGAGATCACAAAATGCCTATGTTGAAAATTTGGTGAAATAATTCCACCAAATGACTGTTACATGCATGCATTAGCGAGTTTCCATAACGCTCGAAGTTCTAGCATTTTTAATATTTTACTTCAGATTTTCAACATTGCCATCTCGTCACACCTCCCTATGGATGGTGCAGCTGTCATTCTTCACATCCCGCCTGATCTGTGTTTTTTCACATCTAGCACACAATGGCACGGTCGCTGTGGGAACTCAAAGTTCGGGACACATTGATAAACTCACAGTGCCACTGTTCATGAGAAGAGGTCCCAAATGCTTTCATGAGGTGGGGGTCACAAAAAGGGCATGCTGAAAAGTTTTAGTGCAATACCAACAAACACCCGGGACATTAGAGCTTCTAACCATAACGTCCCACCCTGTAAAGACTGACAGGCATCAGGGGTGTGCCTTTGGATTGCCGACTGCAATGCTCATGCCATTCACCAGCACCCCACCACCACCCTGCAGCCAGTGACAGGTATTGAGGTGTGCCTTGGACTCTTTGGCCCCAGAGTTCACCCCAATCTCCTATATTGCGCTCATTTCAGCATATGTCCTTATGGAGTGGGGTGACTGTAATGCCAAACACCCCAAGGCACACCTCAACACTTGTCGGTGTCTGCAGGATAGGGTGAGGTGAAATGGCATGAATGTTATGGGCGACAACCCGAACGCATACCCCAATGCCTGTCCCTCTCTGCAGGTTAGAGGTGGGGTTGGTGTGAAGTTCAATACTTCACTGCCATTCCTACTCTGCACCTGTCTAACTCCTGCATTTCTAATGCTAATAACAGCAAGCAAACATTCGGCATTGACAAATGCTTGTTGTAATTATGCTTAACAAACACAATTCCACATATATCCATAGTAACCAAAAACATAAGATTTACATAGTACAAATGTATTTCACTTTTCATCAAATTTACTAGGCTGAATATGGTATAGTATAATCGATTAGATACAGAAAGGTCTGAGCTGTAAAGAAAAGACAGTGTCCCTTTAAGAGAAAGAAGACTAGTGAGCAGTCTCTGAGGACAGCAGGCAGGATGCTTTTAACCTTTTTATGATTGCTTGCATGCATGTGCAAGAAACATAGTGCCATCATCCGAGTTTTCGGAGGTGTGGCAGCCCTCTTCCAATTCAGGCAGTCTGTTTGCAGGCGCGGCGCAGTTCTCCAATGCCTGCTCAGGCTGTCTATGCCAGTCCAAAATGCAGTGGCGTACAATTGAAAGGGGGAGCTATGCTTCAGTGAGCAGCGATAAGATATCGCCTGCTCATCGCTCCCCCTACACACACACATGGCCGCCATACTAAGCCTTCACTTCCCCCACACTGTGGCAACCCGACGGGGGTGCCCAATCCCCATGGCTGTGCACCCCCAAAAACAGAGTTCTATATGCCACGCTGGGTGCCCACCCCAGCGTGGCTACACATCAGTAGAAGCCGACGGGTGCCCAGTCCCCATCGGCTCCACTGGTCCACCCCAGACAGGGTGCCACGCAGAGCCCACCCCCGCGGCAACACACGCTCATCGCCGACGAGGTGCCCAATCCCCGTTGGCTCCATGCCCCCACCAGCCATCTTGTGCCACGCTGGGAGCCCACCCCAGCGTGGCAAACGTCCGCGTCGTCCGTCCATTTAAAAAAACACCTGAAACTCAAAACGGCCCTCGGTGTCTCTGTCCCCACCCGCGCCCACCCACTGCGCACCCTACCTCCTCCACCCCCCACTATACCTACCTCTGTACACGGCGCGATGATCTTGGTGGACCGGGAACACATCTGCACTCTTCAAAGCCGACCACGAACTGAGAAATGAGTAAGCTGTATAATGGGATAGATAGGGGTTTTCAACTTGCTGCATATCTCAGGCGTTTTTGGAATTTTGCACCAAATTTTCAACATGGGGTTTTAGGACCCCTTCTCATGAAAGATCTCACTGCTTAGGGTTAATCGGCCCTGAAGGGTGATTTTGCAGTCACTGCGAAATCACCTTTTGGGACCGAGTAATGAAAGCGACACTGCCACTGTTCATGGGAGGCTCTCAAAAGCCTATGTTGAAAATTTGGTGAAAAAAAACCTAAAAATGACTATTTCTGACAGCATTGCGCCAGTTCCCTCATGCGCTCATAAGTTTGCGAATTTTCAATATTTTTACTCCAGATTTTCAACATTGCCATTTTATTACACTTCCTTATGAGCAGTGCAGCTGTCATTTTTCACATCTTGCCCAAAACGTGTTTCCGCCCATGTAGTGCACAATGGCATAGTCGGTGTGCGAAATCAATGTATGGGACACATTAAGAAAACCACAGTGACACTGTTCATGAGCAGAGGTCTTAAAATGGCTATGTTGAAAATTTGGTGACAAAGTCCATAAAATGTCTGTGTTACTGAGTCAGCATTGCGCAGTTTCACGCACCATCGTAAGTTCATGACTTTGTAATATTTTCAGTCAGATTTTCACCAGTGGCATTTTCCACACTTCCTTATGAACAGTATAGCTGTCATTTTCACAACATGGCGAAATGTGTTTTCACACTTTCAAGCGCAGAATGCGTGGTCACTGTGGGAAATCATTGTTCAGGACAGATAAAGAAAATCACAGTGCCACTGTTCATGATCGGAGGTCCCAAAATGCCTGTGTTGACAATCTGCTGTAAAAAATCCCCAAACTAATTACATTACGGGTGTCGTTGCACAGTTTCTATACACTCATGTGACTTCACCAGTTTTTAATATTTTTACTGCAGATTTGGAACATTGCCATTTTTACACCTCCCATGAACAGTACAGCTGTCATTTTCACATCCTGTTCAGAATGTGTTTTGCACCTGTTAGTTACTAAATGCCGTAGTCGCTGTGCATAAGCAGCTTCGGCTAACAAACTGATATTGCCACTGTTCAGAGGTGGGGTCACAAAAACCATGTTCAAAATTTGGAGTGAAAATACCAACGAATGCCTGAGGTGTTAGGGTTTCCAACCATAACACCCCACCCTATAGAGAATGACAGGCATCAGGGGTGTGACTTGGGATTCTTGCCTGTAATGCTCATACCATTCCACACCCTGCAGCCAGTGAGAGGCATTGAGGTATGCCTTGGACTCTTTGGCCCCAAAGTTCACCCCATTCTCCTATACCGCACCCATCTCACTGTATTTCCTGATGGAATGGGGTGCGCATAAGGGCCAAAGACCCCAAGGCACACCGTGACACTTGTCAGTGTCTGCAGGGTAGGGTGTGGTGAAATGGCGTGGCTGTTATGCCTGACGACCCAAAGGCACACCCCAATGCCTGTCACTCTCTGCAGGGTGGTGGTGGGGTTGGCTTCAGTTCAGTACTTCACTGCCATTTCTGTTATGCAGCTCTGTAACTTCTACACTACCAATGCCAATGCCAGCAAGCAAACATTCGGCATTGACAAATGCTTGTTTGTACTTAATATGCAAAGTTAGCCCAGGCAAGAGAAAGTATACTTTTGGGGGAAGGGATGTTATATTGCATTTTGTTTTACAATTAAAGCAGTGATGTTTGTTAGTCATCACGCTGGGTGTTTTATTAATACTGTATTTCTGGTAAAAATAGCTCTATACCAGTTTTTAATTTTATTTTCTTTCATTCCTAAACTGAGATGCATGATTTTGATATTTTTAAATGTTTTTGCTCCCTTCCAACACCCACCATGAAAGAATTAAACATCCTGGTGTGGTGGGGAGCTGCTGTTTACCTTCAGAAACATGTATTAGTGCTGGCCCAGTGGTGCTGGAGGTTGAGGCACTGGTTGCTACATCTCACGCCATGCCGGTGTCCCGGGTTCAAGAACAACCCTGGGCCATCGGGGGTTGGCAGGGAGGTGAGAGGATCACGCCTCCAGAAGACTGCTCTCCTCTCTTGAGGGGAAGGAGGCTTGTTGCCCCGCTCATTGACTGCCCTTTGATGGTGGCTGGAGGGTAGTATGAGTCGGGCGGTATGTACTGACGTTCTCACATTGGTAAGGGAGGAGGGGGTGGAATAAAATGAGGAAATGAAGCCTGGCAGGTTCTGTGATGGCCTCACGTCTCTGAGGGCCATCCCTGGTGTCTGGATTGGGTCCCGGGGGGGGGGAGGCCAACGCCCTCCTCCCTGGCCCCACCACAGGGGGCAATCCATAGGGGGAATTTCCAGGGGTTGGCAGAGCAGAGGCACGGGGTCCAGAGAGTGAGTTCCTCTATGAGAATGACCACAGCCACCTGCCAGGGCTCCCAGGAGGAAAAATAAATAATAGAAAAAAAAAAAAAAGAAACACATATTCACATCACATAATACATCCCCGGTATATATTCTGTATGTACAGTCCAAATGTACCATCAACAGAAGAATTATTTAAATATTGTGAGTGGTGGCCATCTTTAATGACTCGAGTCATTAACTGCAAAAAAAAAATAGTTTTAAAACATATTTTTTTACATATCAGAGGAAATTAAAAAAGACTGATTATGAATCTAAGGATGTCAGAAATGCATTTTTGCTTAAAAAAACTATCATTTTTGCTGACTAACAAAGACTGACACTTTAAAATTTAAATAGCATGCATTGTATGGTTATGTGGGCTCCTTTCTCCTCTCAAAACTGTGTAAATTTTGTACATCCTGACCCTGTTTTGCTCTGATAATCATGAAGCACTTATATATTAACATCTATTAATTATAGGTAATACTTCCCCTCTACAAATCCCTGGTGAGGTCTCTTCTGGAGTACTGCACCTTGTTCCGGAGTCTTCACCTCAGAAAGGATAAGGATGGATTGGAGACAGTGCAGAGTAACAAAAATGATTCTGGGCCAGAAATGCAGATTTTATAAGGAGCGCCTCAAGGTACTAAATATGTACTCACTGGAGACCAGAAGGGAGAGGGGAGATATGATATAGACCTTCAAGTTCCTTAAAGGAATTAACAAAGTAAACTGCGGGGAACTATTTAGCCTGAATACCAATTTGCAGTCATGTGGACACAAATGGAAATTAACAGGAGGTAGGTTTAGGAGGGATGTGAAGAAGTACTACTTTACGGAAAAGGTGGTGGAACCTTGGAACAGTCTGTCGGCTGAGGTGGTGGGTGCAAAAGCAGACAGCAGATTCAAGCAGGGCTGGGACATAATGAAGGGAACAGTGGTCACCAGGGGGCGACAGGACCAGGGAGGAGAATAGAGAGATGACGGAAGGGTTAGTAGTAGCCTGGAGGAGCAGTAGGTTACAGAGATTGTAGGGAAGTTGGGTAGACTGGATTGACCACTGGTCTTTTTCTGGCATCATTGTCTATGTTTCTATACTTCTGTGAATAAACCTGAGAACAATCAGGAAAATGTGGCATTATTCAGGATTATAAGAAGCCAGGAACAGTAGAACATCACCCCAAGCTATCTATTTATGTATGTATGTATGTATGTGTATATATATGTATGTATGTATATATGTATGTGTATATATATATGTATGTATGTGTGTATGTATGTATATATTTTTGTATGTATGTATATATTTTTGTATGTATATATATGTATGTATGTGTATATATATGTATGTATGTATTTATGTATGTATGTATATATGTAGGTATTTTTGTATGTATGTATATATGTATTTATGTATGTATATATTTATGTGTGTATGTATTTATGTATTGAAAACTTCGGAAATTGCCTTTGAGCACAAGAGCTCATTTACAAAGGTTCCACACCAAATATACAGTCACACAAATATTACAAGTACAATACACATTTCCAGAGGAAATAATGAGTGTGTTGTCAGCAATTTAAAGCTGATGAGTTTTGAGCCTCACGAAGGGACTTGTGTGGCCCCAAAAGCTTGTGTACTGTGATGTCTGAATAGTATGCTGTATATATGTTGGGTCTAGCAAAACATATCAAGTTATCCAGTAAAACTGAAGACAGAAACCTGTAGGCCTCCCCAATTTTCTCTCCCCCTCTTCATACCACCCTCCCTCCCCCTACCCCAGTGAGTTGCGGTTTTCACACGGGTGAAGGGATTGTCATTTATTTCCAGCCAAAGTAGCTGATGGGAAAATAACAAAACAAAAAATGGATCGTTTCAATTAAGCTTTCTGGCTCATTGCTTTTGATAGGTCATGCCGTTCTTCAGCTTTGTCCTAGTGGCTGATGGCAGCGCTATGCCGTACATCTTTATTTCAGCTGCTTCTGTTACTATTTGTAATCATTTACAGACGGGAGGCAAAGGGGCCTGGGACCGCTGAGATGCTAATAATTTTAAAAGTGGTCATGAGGTATTGCAGATTGATAGGTACAGCAAATCCCCCCCTTTCTCAGACGCATTGCAATGTGCTCGGAGCAGCTTGTGCTTATGCCATTTTCTTGTGTGAAAAATGACGTGTACAGTATCATTTGTAAAATGCTAAGGAGGAGGAAACACAGCTGGGTTTAAACAGTCTGTAATGGCTATTGCCTTCCTTCTTTTGTTACTGCAAGTTAGTTCTAATATCTACTGTACACTATACTAAATGTCCCCCTCTTTTTCTGATGGACCCCCACCACTATCTCAATCACAATTCTACAGGGTGGTATTGGTTAGCAGAGAAAAATTTCATCACATAGTTTTTTAGTGATACTGTATTTTTGGCAAAAACAGCAATATATCACTTAATGCAGTGTATCTATGTATTGTACTCTGTATCTTGTGTACACGTTTGTTTGTTTGTTTTAACCTTGTTTGTGCCATCTTTATGGTCCGAGATATGCCTGATAAACAGTCCCTGGAATCAGTGTATCCACCCAGTTAAGAAAGGAAGGAAGGAAGAAAGAAAGAAAGAAAGAAAGAAAGAAAGAAAGAAAGAAAGAAAGAAAGAAAGAAAGAAAGCCATCTTTAATGATTTGAGTTGTTAATTATAAAATTGGTGATAATGGCTTTTTAAAAACATATTTGAGAAATAAAAATTTACTGATAATGAATCAAATTATGTCAAAAAAGATAGGAATGCAAAGAAAACCCATAAAACTGTCTGACGAAATGTGTTGTCGACCAACAAATACTGCTGCATTAAGAATGCTGACCATGTTTTATTTTTTATAATTACTGGTTACTCTGGTGAGGACCAGCCCCACAGAGAAAAGCCATGAGAGCAATCTCTATTATACACAGGTATGATGTCATACTTGTGAATAACGGCCAATTCAGCGCACTGTTTTCAGGCAGTAGTAGTAGGAGAAGGAGGCAGTATAGCACAGTGGGTTAAGGCTCTGAGCTGCAGATCTGGAGACCTGAGTTTGAATCCCACAGCTGCCTAGATGCATACTGTGTGATTCTGAGCAAGTCACTTAACTTCCTTGTGCTCCCAGGTTGCATTGGGAAGCAAACTTCAGCTTACTGTGCTACTCCTGGTTAAACAATGTTCCCTTTCCCGTTCCTTTAGTCAACCCTAACAAATAAACAAAGTATTGCATTTTATATGAAATGGATGGTGTCAGAATCCTCAAATCTGATTGATTGAGATAACGTTCAGTCAGGATGATATCTCAGTACATAATCCTGGTCTGAAAGTAAGTCATGTCATCAATCAGCAAAATCAAAATTGATCCCTTTCATAATCGCAACAATACACTCCAAGAAGTGCAATATTATGGGATATCATCCCTTCTCATGTGTTTGAAATTACTCAGCCTATGGCCTCGTGCCTCGCCAAATTCTGCACAACACTAATCCAGACTATAGAATGGTGCTCAGGAACTGTTCTCAAAACCTGCTTAACTAAACTGGTTTAGGGTGTCCATACTAGAAAACTCGGTGAACAGAGGGTCTACTGACATGGAATTTAATTAATTAATTTGTGAGCCTCTGATACCATTGGAAAAACTTTGCAAAATGTAAGATTTAGACACAGTCCAGTTTGTTTTATATATATTTTTTTGTGATTATTTCCTCTTTACTTTATTACTGAGGACGGTTGCATGAAAACAGGATCACAGTCCCCTAGACTTCATCTGGTCTGGCTGCTTGCCTACACCTGACATCATAAGCCCCTGCTTATGACATCATAATTATATTCACAGGAACCAATTGTGATGTCATAAATGGAGAGTTGTGCTGTCAAGTGTAGACAGGATGCCTGAGCAGATAGGCCACATACCCTGTTTTCATGCAAATGTCCATATTAATAAAGAAAGAAGGGTGAGAATTACAGAAAAAAGATGAAATATAAGCTAAATTATATCTAAATATTACATATTTTCATGATTGTCCTAATGGTGTTGGGACCTCTTTAAACAGTGTTTGACCTTATAGCATATGAAATAAAAAAAAATCATCCAGCTGTAAACTACAAGGCTTGTAATTCCATCTCAGGGCTCTAGAGAATGTATCCGTTCCATTAGAGCTTTCCTCCCCTAGCTTATGATGTTGCTAGCACCCCCGAAGGGATTTCTAGCCTTGTAATTTACAGTTGTCTATTATTTATTCCATATATAAATAATGTTATTATGGAGTATTTAGTAGTAGCAGTAATAGATTTTATTTATACCCGCACCTGTCCCCTGAGGCTCAGGGCACCTTAAGATGCAGTGCAGGAATAAACTGAACATTCATAAAAACAGATATATAAATAAATATATGGTAACGTAACATAAATAAATAAATAACGATCCATAAAATCACCTGAGATTGTACCAATTAGCTTCAGCAATCATCAAACACCTGTTTAAAAAGATGCATCTTCAGACCCCTCTTAAAGGCTTCCACTTACGGAGCGTCTCTAAAGCCCTTGATAGTCAGTTCTAGAAAACATGGCCAGCCACCGTGAAGGCCTGTTCTCCGAGTTTTCGCTCTGGCCCTTGGCACTAACAAGAGGCCCACCTCAGTGAAGCAGAGAGGGCGGGATGATGAGTGAGGATGCAGGCGATCCACCAGGTAGTCGGGTTTCAGCTGGTACCTTTGTTTCTCATTAAAATTATTACTGTTTGCATACAGTGTAAACAGTTCCATTATAGAGCATGGATACCATTTCTTTGAAAATGTAATTTAAATATAAAGAAATACTACAAAGGTTTAACTCTTTATAAAAGTATTCAATTTCACACTTACAGAAAAATGGGAGCTGTCATACTGTTCCTAGAATCTGAATGTTCTTAGTCACTGGCACTTTTGCTGTTGCTTCTACAAATAACACATTGTTTTTAGTCACAGTACACACACACACACACACACACACACACACACACACACACCTTATTACAGCTCAGAACATGACAGTAACATATTTTTACATCTGTCCAAAAGGTACAGTATGTGTGACATGTACCAAAGACTGCTATTCTTTCAATTAATCTGCAAAAAATATTTGACAAATAAATGAAATGGCTATAATATTGTGCATTCTGTTTTCTGCTTTTTTATATTTTTGCAAACAGTGTTAAAAAATGAGTATTTTGGTTGTTGCTAAAACCTTGTTTTAAAATATTACATCAGTCTGAAGCTATGCCATGTTAAACTATAGTCCTTTGTAGTATCAACGTGCTCATATCTCTGTAGCATTACAGCCAATGGTATGTCAGTACAGAGCGAGGCTGTGTCAAAACAGTCACTTTGTGTTAACACAATCTCAACAACTGTCAATGCAGTCTCACTTTGTATTAATGCATACTTCCTTTGCGTCACTGCAAACTCTCTTTTGTGTTGATGTAAAACTCACATTGTGGTGATACGTCACTGCATTACTGTTAAACATAGGTGTCAGCACAAACTCGCTATTTTAATTATAAACTACATCATTCTTAGCTAATCAGGATTACTTCCAAAGATTCTTTGTTCTCTTATAACCACAAGAGTGTGCCTTATGCAAATAGTTCAGAAGTTCTGAAGTTTTATGTTCAGTCGTACGAGCCCATTTCCCATGCAGGGTTTTTCTGATTGCCTACAATGTAAAACATGTTTTTTATTTTAAACTCAAGCTCCATTTTTTAAACATACATCTCTATTCTGATTTATAATGTGTTCACTTGTGCAGTTCCTGTATCTCTTATGGTTTATAAGACTTTCTTGTCAAGCCCCTTGTGTACCAGAACTGATCAGCCTTGCCCTGCAGATCTCTCACCCAAAGAACTCAAGAATGCCATCTTATAACCGTAAGTGACAAAGGAACTGTACAAACTTTTTTTTCCACCAAATCTAAGGAATTTTGGATCTCTTTCTAACACACATTTAAGTAATTCTCCTTCATTCTTAATTTTCATTGATTTTAAAGCATTGGAAAATAGTAAAGAATGGGTTGGCTTGAAATTGCAAGGTTGTATGTTGGAGTTCAATTGGTGCTAAACAAGGGTCATTTACTGGTAACCAGTGCCCCATTTAAATGTATAGCATTTCCACTCCTGCACCATGGTCTCGCACATCCACAATTTCTTTCCCTCCTCACAGATGAAGCTGCCTATCACATAACCATATAACCTTTTAATGTCACATGTGCTGTGAAAATAAAGCAGCAGTGTTAACAAAAAATGTTTTTTGGAAAAGTTCCATTTCCAGTTTTAACCGATAGCAATATTAGCATATGTGCACAATCTCATTCTAGGGCTGTTCGTTCACTCAGCATTTTATTCGTTTGATCCTGACCCTTGGTCAGTTTTAAAATATTACTTCTAAGCCAAAGGAAGCAGCCATCTGTTTTCGTGAGAAAAAAAGTAAATTAAAATGTTTACAAAATACTTTAATTCTAGTACAATTGCACAATTTTACCAACAAATTTAACTGGAAGATGTCTGGAATCTGTTACAGTTAAGAGACGGGAGAGTCATATCTGGTGTTCATTTCCATTGTCCTTGCTTTGTGTAGGACACTAGAGCACTCTTTCCTTGTTTGTCCTATATACCAAAAACATTTTTGGAAGAATAAATAAAGACGGCTATATGCCAAACTATTTGTAATGGAGACTACATCTCTTTCTCTTTGTTTAAAGACACTCCAAACTTGAATTAGTGTAGCCAAGCAGTCAGATATGAGCGTGCCACTTTTCTTCTATCTTATATCTATTTGTTCTACCCCCTCTCCCCCAGCTGCTGCTAACCCTCTTCCTGAACCCTTCCTGACCACTCCTTACCACCACCCCCCTTACCTCACAGTGCCGGCAACCTCGTTGAAGTTTATCAACCTGTTTTGACTCCTACTTTCGGCACCAGCTCAGCCTCCCTTCACTCTGGCACTATGCACTTTGAGTTTTTCCAGTCTGCATGGATGATTTGTATGCTAATTCATCTGTCCTCCACATGCAGTGTCTTGCCATTTTGCCTGTGCTGCACTCAACTTATGTTCTTTATGTCACCCTCACTGTAACCATGTCACCTGACTGACTGTATTTTGTTTGTAATTGTGCTTCTCCCTTTCCCCTTCCCCTTCCCCCAGGTCGCACCTGGAAATGAGCCTTGGCTCAGTGTGCCTCACCCAGTTACCAATTTTAAATAAATAAATAAAGTATCAAGGGTCAAATCTTTTGTCTGACTTTGTTGTCCTGCCGCTTTGTTTTCCATTAAGTATTCTGTTGAAGGGGTGACTGTTGTTTAATGTAAATCCACCCAGGAAAACAGTATGTTTAGATACACCCATAAAATATTTTTGTTTATAATTTAGGGGCGGGGAGGGAGTTGCACAAACACTATATAAAACTCACTTATTTCAAGCACTTATATCTCACGTAAAGAGATTTCTGTTTCATGCAACAAAAATCCAAATTTGGCATCAGCAGAAATCATTTACAAAAAAGTCATAAAACCCAGAAAGTCCGTCCTTTTCACTTTTGTCACAGAAAATATTCTCAACTGTATTTCCCCCTTCAACTTTGTCTGTTCCCATTGCTTATACATTCTATGATGTCATAATTCTGTGCTCAGGACATCACAGTCATTTGCTGTGGAAATTATTTTGAT
Organism: Neoceratodus forsteri; assembly: GCA_016271365.2. Lineage (NCBI taxonomy): Eukaryota > Metazoa > Chordata > Ceratodontiformes > Ceratodontidae > Neoceratodus > Neoceratodus forsteri. Next base: position 91,599,083 of record JADMNL010000031.1, on the reverse strand, counting down.
GTCACAAGTATAGAAACATTGTACCTGTCGGCAGAAAAAGGACCCGTACCCATCGAGCCTGATTATTCCTATGCAACTAATGTTGAATGAGAAAACCCTAGTGGCTCTGCACACTACCTCCCAAACTCCTTTCCTGGAGCAGTCCCTACCAAGCTCTTGTTCTATTCTATCCTTGTTTGAATCCCCCCACTGATTTCACACAGCCCGCCTCCTTGGCAGCCTATTTCACCCCTCCACCACCATCTCCATGAAAAAGCACTTCCTTGTATGTCTCTTAAAGCCCCTTCCTGTCAGCTGCTTCATGGAGTTGCTCCTGGTATTGGCCCGGTGCACCCAACATATGCTCTTTATGTCACCCTCATTGTAACCATTGTATTTTCTTTGTGTTCCCACCAATCAGAACCATTCCCCGCTATACCCTTTATTTACCCCATGGCAGTATTTGTATGTTTCAGTCATGTCCCCTCTCTCCCTTCTCATCTCAAGCATGTACGGGTCCAGATCTGGCAGCATCTCCTTGTACATCCTTTCCTGCTGTCCCTGGATCATTGTGGTTACATAGAAACTTAAACTTTGTTAGCAGAAAAGGACCTTTAGGCCCATCCAGTCTGCCCCTTGTCCCTGCTTATTCCATCACCACTGACCCTAGTTGGTCATAGGTGTCACTCCCTCCCTCTGTTTCTCTACCTTTTATGCCCCTGTGCCTATCCCAGGCATGCTTGAAGCTCCCACACTCTTTGACCCCACTACCTCCTCTGGCAGGCTGTTCCAGTCAACCACCATCCTTTCCGTGATGTAGTACTTCTGCACATCTCTCCTAAACTTCCCCTTTTATTTGTTTTTTTTGTACTCTATTTATGCTTCTTGCCAGTGAGCGCACATAGGGAGGGCACCCCACCCCATCCCTCTGATGTACACTGGGTCTTACCACCAGCCTTTCAGCCCCATTGCTTGCCCTCCCTGGTGTGGTCATTGGGGAGAGACTTGTGACCCCATCATACGCAGGATCTGGTTCGGGCTGGTAAGCCCGGCATGTCAGGGAGTGGGGCCTGTGAGTGCCCACCTTCATCCAACCACTAGAATTTTCCTCTGTGTTTCTTTCCCCGATGCAGAGGAGGGCATGCAAGGATGCCAATGGCGGTGCCGCACACGCTGCCATGTGTGGCATGCCAGGCGTCTGCCCCACCTCTGCCCCTCCATTGTACAGCATCAGTGTGCCAGCCCCTAGCCTCCACTCTGGGCCAGGCTAGCACTGAACTTTCCCCCTTTTAGCTTCATTGCATGCCCCTTTGTTCTAGTGCCTTCCTTTTTCTGAAATAGACCCTCCACTTGCACCTTGTTCACGCCTGTGAGGTACGTGTAGGTTTCAGTCATGTCCCTGCGCATGCTCATCTCTTCCAGGTAGTACATGTCGAGTTCCTGCAGCCTTTGCCTTCTGCAGGAGGCAGTGAAGTGTTACCCTCCTCTTCACGGCCTCCACCCTGTCCCAGTACTTCTTCAGAGAATAAGCAGAGGATTATGACTTCAGGGCAGAAAAAGCAGCAGCAGCACATGACGGCTATGGGGCAAAGAGCTTGTTTTCATGCAGCTATCTTTAGTAATAAAGACTAGAATGTCCTAAAATGCTTATTTGGGGGGAACAGTATGGAATTTGAGTTCCACTGATGCCAATAGTATTTTTTTTACAGAAAGCTAGAAAATCTGATGGTCGCCACGGTAAGCATATGATGAGAGATGGAAGAGTTTCAACATGTGCTCAGTGCAGGACAGAAAGGAGAGGGAGGACATGACAGAGATTTTCAGGTTCACTAAGGGGTTCAGCAGAGCAGACACAGAAAGTTTATTCAAATGAAGAAAAAGCGCATCCACCCAGAGGCACAGGTTCACGCTGTAGAAGGGAAGGTTAAAGAATTACATTAGGGAGTTCTGCTTTATCAAGCCGGCCCAGTGGCATAGAGAGCTGAGGCACTGGTGCCTTACCTCTTGCCACACCAGCGACCCAGGTTCAGGAATGGACTCGGGTCACCGGGGGTCACCAGGGTGGGAGTGGACTGAGCGTCCACTGCACTCCTCTCCTCTCCTCTCCCAGGGAGCAAATAATGATGACTCTGCAGTGTGACTGCCACCATGTGGAGGCCTGGTGGTAGGACAGGACAGCAAGAGACACTAAGGGAGGGAACTGCGGGACTCTGTGGAGCATGTGCTCCTCAACACACATGTTCCAATGTGTGTGCCCCAGCAATGGGGAGGGGAAAAATGGAAAAACATGGGAGTGGGCTATGTGAAGCCCTGCCCATGAAGTGGCAGCCCACCCTGCTGCCCTGTTGGGGCATCTGGATATCTGCCTCCAGGGGGAGTGGATGGCCCTCCTCCCCCTGGTCCCGCCACAGGGTGGAATCTGCAGGAGACCAGGACCCCTAGTTGGTGGAGGCAAAGGGCAGCTGCTACTTCTCACAGGGACAGAACTGATAAGCTGGCCACTCTGCATGAGGAGGATAAACACCATTATGGCAAAAAAAAGGAAGTATGGCTTTACTAAAGGTGAGTGAACGGGTGGAACAAACCTCCTGACAAGATTGTGGAGGCAAGGACAATAAGGAGGTCCGAGAGAAAGTGGAATGCATATAAAGGGTATCAGATGGAAAGGGGGGGAGGGGAAGGGGAGACTGGAAGAGAGGATGGCAACTAGAGCATTTCCCGCTTGGGGATCTTGAGGCAGACTAGAGAGAGACTGTGCAGGTCTTTTTCCATCAGTCACTTTTTTATGTTTCTATATCACATTAAGGGTCCATCGTTTCATGACTCAGAAACCCCAGATTGCTGCTACCTCATTAGTATTCATGGATAGGGGAGGGGTTATGCAAATACATGTGCAGCACTCTTCTATAATGTGGTATTCAGTTCTTTAGTTTTGTCGATACATGTTATCGTTCTTTTCTTACAAAGCCCTCAGCAGAAACAAACAGAAAAAAGGAGCTGATGTCTGACTGTCGGGCTATCGGTTAAACCCTTGTTCCTGTTTACCTACGGCTTATTACAGCTCATTGAATGCCCATAGCAGAACCGGGTCAATAGCTGCTGGGAGGAATTCAGGTCTGGCTTGGCCACCATAGCCTGTGTAGCAGAATTGATCCGCTTTGCAACTGCAATCTAAAATCCATCTCTCTTCTCTCCCCTCTCTCTCCCCCAGTCCTGTTGCTAGGCAACCATAGGTCCACTGGGCAGCCAGTGGTCAGTTTCCTTGGAAGGTTTCTATGTCCCTCAGTGGTCGACTGGTCAGTTGGGCTGCAATGTGTCCTCCAGCAAGACTCCAGGCTCCAAGGAGAGAAGAAAAAAATCAATCTAGTCTCATGTTGACGTTTTTTTTAATCTTTTAGAAAACTTTATTGACCCGCACCTTATCACTTGGTGCCATTGCTACGTAGAAGAATATAGGATTTGCTTGCAAGAAGATGTACTTTGGTTGCTGTTTGAGCATTTATTTTTAAAGATACAGTGTGCCTTTTTTGGAATAGTCCCCATATACCTCATGCCCCAAGATTACAAAAATATCCAGAATAAAGCACAATTAATGTACTGTGGATTAATTTTGAAGAAGCATATATCTGTGGGTACATCCGAACATCTATTAGTTTAACAGCTGCTTCTTTTCTTATGGTATTGCCTAAGTGATAGATAGATAGACAAGCAGACAGAGATGGATAGATTGATAGACAGATAGATAGATAGATAGACAAGCAGGCATAGATGGATAGATTGATAGACAGATAGATAGATAGACAGACAGATAGATGCTGAGTGTGTAAGAGATAGATGGATAGATATTTCATCAACCTTGTTAACTCTTTATTTTGAAGATGTTTGAAGAGAAACAACCTAGATGTGTTATTTGCAGACCATTTTTGACAATGTGCCAAAATGCATGTAACCATGCCAGCAGCTCACCAGCATTTATTAGCGTATCAGTGTCAATCACTCAGCAGACAGCATGCTTGCTTTGGGGCAGGAAGATCAGAAGGTCATAGGTTCTAGACCCATACCAGGTATGTGAGATAATACCCATTACTGACACTGTATTGCAGTATTGGGAGGGGGGGGTGCTGGACTGGTGAGGTGCCATCCTTTGGATGAGATGTTAAACTGAGGTCTGTTCTGTCCAGCTTTGGCCACAGGCCACATAGAAGTAAAAGATCCCATGGCACTTATCGATAAAGAGTACAGGAGATTCACTGCTGTCGTGGCCTACATTTCTTCATCGGTAAAATGGGCCCATGTAACCCTGCTCCCAGGAAACACCTGGAAACAAACTATGATAGCTTAGTTTGCCTTTCCAGGTCAAAAACTGCAAAATAAATAAATACACTTCTACAAACTTAAAGAGCAGGTGGTCAGTTAGGGTGTATATGTATATATATATATATATAATATATACAGTATATGTATATTTTTCTCCTCCTTCCCCCTAGTCAACCACTCCTTCAGGTCGCCTGGACCTTTTGTCTGCTCTCTGTCCTCGACGCCGGCCACCACCTCACATTGCGACCCCCTGGGTAACCCGACGTATCTCTTCACCAGACAGGTCCCCCTCTTTCAAAGGGGAAGGCACCAGTGGGGGCAGTCAGTGCACTCTGCAGTTGATCCAGGTGTCGTTGAGGTGGGGTTGGTCATCAAGGGCTTCATGGCAGCGGAAGCCAGTGACCATCATCTGGCCGGCCAGGGAGTCATTTCTTGTTTTTTCTCACTGGGGAGTAATGTGCCACAGACATCAAGGCATATGTCGACATCCGCCACTCCCCAGTCATCTGGGGCCTGACGTCCTGCTGTGTTCCTGGCCTCAGCCAGGGGCCAGCAGGTGCTGGGCCACATCCCCACCATCCACCTGGAGAAGGTGAGCCATCACTGGGCGCTCCATCCTTTTCTCCCAGCCGGCCCTCCAGTGACCCAGATCTGTTCCCGAACCCGGCTCGCTGGCGTCACAGATGGAAATTTAACCGCTGCACCGACGGGCCGGCCCCAAGGGTGTATATATTAATCAATGAAGGTTTGGGGCCTTTAGATACCTCTGTAATCATTTTGTTTGCTTTTATTTGTTTCTTTAATTACCTTTTCATCATTTAATTTGCATTTTGCCAACTAAGCCCCTCAGACACAATGGGGTCTGATTTTAGAAGGACTGGTGCAGTTGCCACAGTTTCCCCACTTTACGGCACCTTGCACCAAAGGTTTGGTGCAAGTGCTGTAAAAGGGGGTCCCCCATGGACACAAAGTTAGACCAGGGAGAACCTGGTCTAGCTCCCTTCGTCCTGCTTTTTGGACTTGTGGCAGGGCATTTGCAGCAAATAGCTTTTAAAATCCCACGAGCTGCAATGTATGACGCAAGTCACCACTTATGTCACACACCCTGCTGCCAGTCCCCTGTGGCGACCACAGGACTTTATCAAATCAGGCCCACTGACTCAGGAAGAATTCAGCTAAACTTTGCAGAGTTCCAATCAAAGTGGAATGTCACAGTTGCATTCAGCACGAGTCCGAAGACAGTCCTTGAAAGTGATGCACCAGAGAACTGGTATCTAGTGCCCACCCAACAACACAGTCATAAAAATCAAACATAAAATATTCTTTAATGCTCATAGATGTAATTAGCCTACTCCTATGTTCTGCAGTAGCAGGAGCTGGTGTATCACTTCATCAGGTAGGTGGCAGTATTGGCTGTTGCAGCACTGCAGACATAATGGCAGTCATAATATTAAAAAAAACAGATAATTTCAATAAAGAAAGTAAAAATAAAGTGTAACAAAACAATATTACTGAGATCTACTTCACTAAGTGAATATTCACTACATTTCTTTACTCTTCTGCAATATAAATTTGTGCCTGTCTTTTTTATCAAAATTAATTACATTGTAATCCATTTTATAAGAACCCACTCCAAATCATTTGGTTCTGCTGAATCCATGAACTTCCTGAGTGGTTGAGGGCACTCGGCCTTTGGCCTAATGTCTCACAGTGCACCTGGGGCATGCGTTAATTCAGCTTGTAATACTTATGACCATTTTATGAATGTTATAAGGGTAATAATCCACTCCAGGTGTGTACCACTGCTGTAATAACCTGACTTCCTGGGTGATTGAAGGCCCTCAGCTGTGCTTAGAGACTCACAATCACCCAGATCGATTGGTTATTACAATATTGCCGTACACCTGACCGTAGAGTATTCCTTACATAAGCACATGTCTGGTCACTGGTTATTGCTTACCTATGCCTTGCCTAGAGAAGATCATGTGGCACTCTGATAAGCAAGGTGTCTGTGCTGTATCAGGGTCTGAAAACCAGTATCGAGGTGCTTCTCAGGGCTCCCAGATCTACAATGATTAGGGAAATGGTGCGGTCTAAAGGAAAATTGTTCCCACAGGCTTACATCGGTGATACAGAAAACGAAGGAATTCTACTTCCATAAGAAATAATGCAATCCAAATGAAAACAGAGGGACAGTACCCTGGAGTTACAGGAAAAATATTTGATTGATCTGGGAACCTTATAGATGCCATAAAGTTGCAGCTTCCGTGCATTCTTTACTACCTTCCTGAGGAACAGGTGGTCTGTAATTTATCGGAACATCAGGGTACATGGAGGGTAACTTAGTTGGGGCCTCACCACTCAGGATAGAAGAACCAGTTTGGATAAGGTCAGAACAACCTTTGTCATTTTATGTAGAAGAATTTTAAGGCATTCCTGTAGTTTGAAGAGGCAGTGGGTGACCACACCATGCCCTCTTTCGTACTGTTAAAACTGTGCGTATCCAAGCATCCTTTGGACACTCTGAATAGCTGCTGCACAGTGGCTGTCCGCTCCCCACTCCCTGTATCTTTGCTGCTGTTTGGCTGACCTGGGCTTCCCTCCTGCTGGTTTGGCAGAATCCTTTCTAGCTCCCTCTGGCTCCATGGGCTTTTGGGCTCTCTCTCGCCTGAGGTGCTGCTTGGTTCCCTTCATCTGCTGCTGCTACTGCCTTGTCCTGGTTTCAGAGGCCCTCCTTCTCAGCACACTGCTCCTGTTCTTATGGCAGCATGCTTCACCTGAGCTCATGTTCAGGTTCCTTGTGTGCTGCCTGAGGGTCCTAGTGCCCTCCAACACTACATTAGCCTGTACTCCAGCAGATCAGATCATAGGCACCTCATTTTCTCTGCTCTCAGCTCCTCTTCATTCTGCGTGGAGTGCTGTTGTCAAGACCCTTCCCGGCTCAAATCAGCATTACGAACCTCAGTTTATCCTGCCTCACACCAACTGGCTTCCTCTCGCTCCTGCTGGGTTTGTTTGGCATCCACCCTCCCTGGTTGTTTTACATTCTGTTGAAGCCCTCAGTCCATCTCTCTGTCAGCTGCTATTCCTCCAGTCAGTCATTCTGCCTTATGCTTCCCTTCCTGTTTGGATTTCAATCCATATGGATCTGGTTGGTGTGCGCTCATCATTTGGTTTCGTTCCTAACATTCAATCTCAGTCACCCAGTCTGCATACCATACTCAGTCAGTTATCATGGGGGTCCATGGCCCCCAGTGCCGTGAGGAGCAGATGTCCAACAGTCAAGCTAGCCTACAAAATGCTCATAACCTATCTCCTCAGAATTCTACTAATGCTGCTTCTGATCTCTGGCAATGTCCAACCGAACCCGGGACCACCTGGAATGTCCCCCCACTCGCTAAACCGGGAGGAGGGGGTCACTCATGCTGGCATCTATCAATGTCTGTAGCCTCCTCAGTAAACTTGATAACCTCCAAACCTGGGTACAGCAATACAATCCGGACATCCTCTCTGTTGTCGAAACATGGTTAAATCTGAAAATACCTGACACTGTAGTCACTGTCCCTGGATACTATATCTTCAGGCAAGACAGAATTGCTAAGTGAGGAGGGGGCTGTGCTGTCTACCTGAGGGATAGCATTAAGGCCCATGCCCTTCGACCCTCCGACCATGGCACCTCTTCACAGATCCTCACCATAAAAGTTCTCCTTGGGGTACATAATAAAGAACTCACCACAGCTTCGATTTACTTACCCCAAAGGACCATGCCACTGGCTTCACCAGCATCATGGAGTACTTAAGGGGACTGCTCTATAACTCAGAAACAATAATACTGGGCAACATCAATATAAACTGGCTTTTGCCTGAAGCCAGCTCCTACAAAGACTCTGTCATGGCACAACACCTCTCGCAAATGGTACCCACCCTTACCAGGTGCAACTATAGAACTGGGTCCCAGGCACTACTAGATTGGATACTGACAAATCGACCTGAGCGAATCTCTAAGGTCACAGTTCTCCCTGACATGATAAGTGACCACTCTCCCGTAATCTGTACCTGGACTAACAAATTCATCAAGCCCCCTCCTAAAACAGTCTACCCCAGGGTCCTAAAGCAGGGGCAACTTGAAATGCTCAAAGCACATCTGCGCAGCCTGGACTGGTCTGCGCTTGACTCAGCCAATGATATTGACCAAGCTCTGGACATTTTCATTAACCACTTTTCTGTAGCCTGCGATATCTATGCTCCAGTGAAAAAGATGAAAATAAAAGGAAAGGCCAACACTTGGATTACCACTGATCTAACTACTCATCTCCGACAAAGGGATCATCTCTGGCTCTGCGCTCGAGCCACAGCTAAGCCAGGAGACATTCAACAATTCAAAGTAGCTAGGAATGACTGCACTCATGCAATAAGGAATGCCAAAAGGAAATACTTCAGGGAAGCATTCACCAGTACCTGGGGGATGGGAAAAAATTCTGGAATAACATAAAAAAACTCACTGGAAAGGACCCCAAGAATCTGCCCACAATGCTCAATATCAACGGTACTCCAATGACTGACCTTGTTACAATTTCCAACACCTTTAACAATGCGTTCTCTAATCTGGGCAGTGTCCTCCCACCAGACTTCTATGCCCCTTCCACAAGTGATCATGCTGACAAGGTGTCACACCTTCACACAGCATCGCAATTCTACTTCAAGGACATGCCAGTGCACCTTGCCAGAAAATACATTCTGAAAGCTATCAGCAGTACTGGTTACAGCTGTGACTCCCTCGACATGAAACTGTGTGCACTGGTCTTAGAAGAAATCCTGAACCCTTGACTAAGATATTCAACCTATCACTCAGGACTGCCCAATTCCCCACCATATGGAAGCAAGCTACAATTATACCGGTTCACAGAAGCAGAGATAGGGCACTGCACACAAACTACAGGCCTGTCTCCATCCTCCCACCCTTATCCAAAGCTCTTGAGCTAATAGTCCCGTACCAGCTAGTCGAGTACCTTAAAAAATATGAAACCCAATGTCCTGAACAACATGGCTTTAGAAAAGGGCACAGCACCACCACTGCACTGCTTGAATTTACGGGCTTCATCCATGCCACCTTGGACCAAGGTAACTGCGTGGGGGCTGTGTTCATTGATCTAACTAAAGCCTTTGACACTGTAAATCACCCACTCCTACTCAGGCAACTCTCAAATATCGGTCTCTCCAAAGATGCTTTACCCAAGTTTGCAAGTTACCTCGGAGGTAGGGGCCAACATGTTAACATTGCCGGTGTCATCTCCAATGAAAGCCCAGTCTTCTCAGTAGTCCCCCAAGGGTCCATTCTGGGTCCATTGCTCTTCAGTCTCTTCCAGAACAGCCTCCCTAGCATCTGCCACCAGAACATACTGCGCTACGCGGATTACACTGTTATATACACAAATCACCATGATACTAATCTACTGGAGGAGAAACTACAGCATGACTTCAAGAGCTTGGAGGACTGGTTGAGCTCTCACAAACTGGTCCTGAACTATAGCAAAACAAAAGTAATGTCTTTCCACAATACACGAAGCAAGCATAACTCTCGACCCCTCACTATCAGGAACTGAGCAGAGATTACACTTGAACCAGTTCCAGAATTTAAGTACCTTGGCATCACCCTGGACAGATCCCTCTCCTTTGCGCGGCACATCAACAATGTCGCAAAGGCCACGAATATATGAATAGGCCTTCTCCACAGGCACAAACATTGCATGACAGCTGATGCCCTTAGGCTGGTGATTAACAGCTCTGTCACCTCAGTCGTTGACTATGGACTAGTTGTCTATGGCTCAGTTTCCTCTACTGCCCGTCGCAGGATATCGATGGCGCATAACAAATCGTGCCGGCTCCGAACGGGCACTGCCCATCTAACACACACCTCCGATCTGTACGCCTAGACAGGGTGGCTACCACTCCTCAGCAGGATCTGATACCAGACCTGCCTGGTAACCAACAAGGTTCTCCTCGGGCTCTTACCGCCAGGTGTTGAAAAGCTTCTTACTATAAACAACAGCACCCAGCATACCAGAAATGCACAACATCAAATCTACCAAGTCCCCAGATGCCGGACCAGCATGGGTCAGAGGTATTTCCCCTACAGAGCTCCACTATGGTACAGCTCGCTCAACAAAGAAACACTTACTTCTACTACGCTTGGCACCTTCAAAAAGCAACTCCAACAGCACCTCACGTCAACCAGTCAGTGCGACTGTTTCCAGTAAGAGGATCACCTCTCCTCTCTTGCGGGCCCAAGCTGTCCCGCAACCTCCCTAGGGTTGCAATACTTTGGCTCCTGCTCCCTCCTCTGATGTTCCTCCCACCCTCCCTTCATCCCTCCCTCCCTGTGCCTCCTCTTCATGTCCACCTCCCTCTTCTTCTGGCACTTATTGGATGTAGACACCCTCCTACTACTATCAGGCTCGCATCCATTCTACCCCCTCTCCTTAGACAATGACTCTTCAGCCAGCCTACTACTTTCAGTATTCCACTTACCCTACCCTCTTTAACTCCACTCCACACGTTATTTCACCTGTCACCAACATTTTCTTGCTTATGTTGACTCGCTCCAAGTAGGAATGTATCCTTAAGCCTAGCCTTTGCCTGTTTTAAAATCTGTTATCAATGTCTACCTTTGTATGTAAGTTTACCCTCCATCCTCTGACATGGAACCTTTGTAAGTGAGCAGTCCCTGCTCAAAGGTATTTGTAATCCTAGAGTTTAATAAATAAATAAATAAATAAAATATATTGCCTTTTCAGTCATTTGGACCTGTACTCATTTCAGTTGCTGTCAGGTTTTACCATCAGCCTTCTTCTGCAGTTCTGCTTCTTTTTCCTATGGATGCATGCCTCTCATGCCCCCTCATGGCTTTCAGTGCTCCCCTGCCCGGAAGACAGATGGTCTTGTTCTGCTCCTGTGAAGTCTGCAACTTGAAGGTGGGTCCCTTGACTCAAGTGAGGTCCTTATCTGTCTGCCCTTTAGGTAAGAATGTCCTACACTCCAGGAGGAAAGTTTAGCCATACAGATTGACTTGCGGCACCTCTTGATGTAGCATTTAAGACTTAATCTACTGGAGGGTGGGGCATTTACATCTTCGGGGGCTCCTTTAGCTGTGCAGACCACTTTGGCAACACTTTTGAATGCTGTTCCTACCTACAGACACCTAAGATTCACCTGGTCTCCACCTACATACAACTATCAAAACTCTCTGGTCCTCAAGGGCTCAACTCCATGCTTTGCCTCTCAAGGGTTCGGCTTCCTCCCAAGGCCTCCTTTGGTTGGAGGCCAGATGAGTACCTTTCAACAGTCATTGCTCTCCTCCTTCCCACATGGTGGGGAGGGCCTTCTTCATGGAAAGCTTCTCTAGCTGCACAGATTGATTCGTGCACCCCCATGGCATTCCCGTTAGAGGGATAGAGTAAGAGTCCTTCTTCAAAAAATCTTCCCCTTAATTGGGTTTCTAAATTGTAGTAGCTGAGCCATTACTAAATCTAGCCCTAGCCTGGAGGGAAGGCAAAGAACTTCTTGGATCCCCAGAGGTTTCCTCCTGTATATGGTTTTTTCCTGTCCTCTGTGCTGAAAGTCATAAAAGTTAGGTAGTCTCTGCAGGAGATGGAGTTGGTTGGTGGTTCTGCAGGTCTGGGTCTCAGTCTGGCTATGTCTGTCCTCTGTTTGGGGAAAACTCTGCTTGTCTGTATTCCATTGTGTATTTGGGCCTTCTTCCATAAGGTGTCTTTGGTCCTGGGACCCCGTCCCTGCAACACCTTGAGGGTTGGAACCCTTCATGTGGGCTCTGTGTCTTTGTAACACCCTGACAGGGTTTTCCCATGGCAGGGACAAAGAGAGAGCACAAGCCAAAGTTCACAGTTGCACAAGCGTCACATACTGTTCAGTCTCAATCAATCCTAACCTACTCAGGAGCCCGATGACCCTTTGAACCTTTTCAGACACTTTCTTCAGGTTCTGGTAAAGTTCTGATAATGTTTAAAACATTGATTTGGGAGCTTATTAGTCTCCACAAGCAGGCCTTTATCAAGGCCTTTGTTACTCGATCGGTGCCCAAGTTTCATTGCTAAGCAGCCATTATATTATTTAAAATCGATGGAAAAGCTGCCACTCATTGTTTATAATGGAGTGCGCCCCCGCGCTCTCACTAGCATCCTGTCATCATGCTAGTGAGTGCGGGGGCAGAGCGTGGGCAGCTGCAAAAAAACGGGAAGTCCTTGGGACCCAGTGAATAGAAATTTACAAGTGTTGTAGCTTTTGAATCAATGCAAGCTTAATGGAAATCTCAACATTATCTGGATCCTCTGGTGGTAAGGCACCAATAGATATGGTGCTGGGGCTAATCATGGTGAAGCTCTTTTAATATCTTAGAGGGCCACTGGGGTCAAATTAAAGTCACAGCTCAAGTAACAAGACCCTTGTTAGCTGAGTCAAGGCTTTGATTTGATCCCAGTGAACTCTAAGATATTAAAAAATGAGTTTTAAAGTCAGTTCCCTTTGTAATCAATGGATAACGCCCCCATGCTCTTCAAACTCCCACATCACAAAATGTGGGAGCATGGGGACAGAACGGAGTGGAGCTTGGTTCTATTGGCACCAGGAGGGGAAATGGATTGGGCAGACAAGCAGAATTTATGATCCCTTCCCCTTCTAAAACTACTGTGAACTGTTTAAGTTCCTTGTAGATAAGGTACCATTGGGGGAGGCTTAAGTGGTTGTCAAAAAATGAGCACAACTGCTGCTCTTTAAGGGTGGACAATGAAAATAAAAGTTTTTGTACGTTAAACTAAAATATTCTGAAATGTCTGGTAAGGCTTGGATAACTCTCAGAACCTTTTGTAGCTTATCTGAACCTTTTAGAACCTCAGAACCTTTTGTGGTTCTCTCATTCCTACTTGCCACTGCTCTTTTCAGTGTGGTGGGAAGGTGTCCCTCCTCCAGGGAACTCCTAACTTTTCCGATGAAGACTGCAGTCAGTGTATCCTGTTACCTAGGTCATTTCTGGCTCCAGTGGTGATAGAATGTCTCAAACAGTGCACTGGCCCAATGCCAGTGGTGCCCTGGGTCCAAATCCCAGTTCAGAGTTTTGTGGCCTCCATTCTGTACCACAGATGTTACGCTTTTGACATCATCATAGCATGACAAAATTGGCAGTGTGGAAAATACATTGACACCACTTCTGCAGAATCACAGGGTTTGGACACTACCATTTCAGCAGAATCACTAAGTTTCAAAGCCCTAATTCAGCAAAATCATAGAGAGTGCAAAGTACTATACCATTTCTGCAGAAGCATAGGGGGTGCAAAGTACCAGTCCAACAGAATCATAAGGGTTGCAAAGCCCCATTTCAGTAGAATCATGGGGGGAAGGAAAGCAAAGTACCATTTTTGCAGAATCATAGAAACATAGTTGTTGTCAGCAGATAAGGACCTCTTAGCCCACCAAGTATGCCCTAAATTATCTACCTCCTGTCCTATTGCAGACCCTACTCAATCTCTGGCCTTACCCCCACCCCAGCCCTATTACTGTGGTCCCCTTGTGTCTATCCCATGCATGCTTGAATCCTACTACCATTTTAGTACCCACCACCTCCACTGGGAGGCCATTCCAGGCATCCGCCACCCCTTCCGTGAAGAAGTATTTCCTCTCATCTCCTCTAGGCCCCCGCTTCATGTCATGTCTCCTTGTCCTTGAGCATCTCTTTCTATGTAAAATGCTACCCTCCTGTATCTTAGTAATACCTTTGAGGTAGTTGAACATTTCTATCATGTCTCCCCTTTCCCTCCTTTCCTCTAGAGAGTACATATTGAATTCCTTGAGTCTTTCCTTGTAGGGCTTTTCATGCAGACCATGCACCATTTTGGTTGCCCTCTTCTGTACCGCCTTCACCTGAACTATGTCTTTCCAGAGATGGGGCCTCCAGTACTGGACACAGTACTCTAGGTGGGGCCTCACCATCAGTCTATACAGGGGTAACACTACCTCCCTCTTTCTGCTGGTGATACCCCTCCCTGTGCACCTAAGCATTCTGCTAGCTTTTCCCACTGCCTTATCACACTGCTTTGCTACCTTCAGGTCATCAGATATGATGACCCCCAGGTCCCTTACCTGTTTTGTGATTGCCAGTACATCCCCACCCAGTTGGTACGTTGCCCTTGGATTTCTGTGCCCCACGTGCATAATTTTGCATTTTTTTTGCATTGAAGCCCATTTACTAAACCCGTGACCAGTATTCCAGCTTTTTCAGATAGTCCTTCATTTCTTCCACCCCCCCCAGTGTGTCCACTGTGTTGCAGATTTTTGTGTCATCTGTGAACAGGCATACTTTCCCTTCCAGTCCTCCTGCAATGTTGCTAATAAAGACACTGAAGAGTATTGGGCCCAGTACTGACCCCTGTGGCACCCCGCTGGTTACCGTGCCGCCTTCTTCAGAGTGAACCCCATTTGCCATCACCCCTGACTCCTGCTTCTTAACCAACTTTGTACCCACTTTACTACTTTTGGACCCACTCCCAGACTGCCTAGCTTGTTTTCCAGTTTTCTGTGTGTAGCAGTGTCAAAGGCCTCACTGAAATCTTGGTAGGCCACATCTGCCACCCTGCCCTGATCCACTTCCCTGGTCACCCAGTCAAAGAACTCAGTCAGGCTGGTTTGGCAAGATTCCTCCCTGTGAATCCTTGCTGCCTCAGATCTTGTAATCCACTGGTCACAAGGTATTCCCCAATCCTTTCCTTCAGTAGTATTTCAGTTACTTTGCCCACCATCGAAGTCAGGCTGACAGGCCTGTAGTTTCCTGCCTCCTCCCTATTCCCACTTTTGTGAAGTAGGACCACATCTGCCCACCACCAGTCCCCTTGAATTTCCTCTGTATCTAATGATAGGTTGAACAGGGCTGTCAGAGGTGCAGCCAGTTCCTTCTTAAGCTCCCTCAGTATCCTAGGGTGTACCCCGTCCGGCCCCATTGCTTTGTCCACTTTTAGTTTTGCTAGTTCCTTGAGGACTCTCTCCTCTGTAAAAGGACTACTTGTCCACCTACCTTCCTTTAATGCCCTTTTCCCCTGTCTGTGACCCGTCACCAGCCCTTCCTTCATGAATACTGAATAAAAGTACGTGTTCTATATGTCTGCTGTTTTCTGGTCCTCTTCCATACAAACTCCTCCTTCTTCTTTTAGCCTTACACAGCACCTCTACAACACCCATCAAATACACACACTTTATTCATGCAGCCCTAGATAGTGGCAAACAGGTAGGGTCCATATACATTGATCTACACAAAAGCATTTAACTTGGTCAACCACCGTATACTCTTTGCATAACTATGTGCCCTGGACTTGCCCCCTGAAACCACCAACTGGTTCCAGAGCTATCTCACTGAGAGAAACCGGCAAGTAAAAATTAAAGGTGCCCTATCCAGCAGCAGGAGTGTGTCCCTTGGTGTACCACAGAGATTCATCCTGGGGCCCCTTCTATTTAGCTTATTTCTCAGCACCCTTCTTGACTCCTGCACCTCTAAAATCCTTCTCTATGCAGACGATGCCATAGTATTTACTTGTAACAATCAATTAGGCCCACTTACAGATGAGCTGCAAAGCAACTTCAGAGAGCTAGAGGACTGGGTCCACCAGAATAAGCAACTCCTCAACTACAAAAACATTTAAGTAATGCTTTTTACAAGTCAGTAGGCAAAGCAAAAAGCAGGCCAGCTTGAGATACATAATGGAAAATAAGAAGCCCTTGAACAAGTAAATATCTTTAAATACCTCAGTGTTATACTTGATGAACACCTTGCCTTCAACGCACACATAGATCACATTGTCGAAACTGTGAAAGCAAAACTCGGCATACTATACAGACCTAGGAACGTTAGCACAGCTGATGCCATGTGCGTTGTTGTCAACAGTTTTATACTGTCATTGATTACGGGATGACAGTGTACAGCGTTGCCTCCGACACCTCACTAAATAGAGTCAGGATGGTCCTGAACAAAGCTTGCAGGCTGGTTCTAGGTGTTGGCAGACTCACCCACACCTGCAATCGTTATACCCAAACAGGCTAGCTTACCCTCAAAGATAGAATTCTGTACCAGGTCTGCCTCCTGGGAAAGAAGGCCCTCCTTAACCTAATGCCACCTAGACTCCAGACACTACTGCAGCCAGTGTGCAATTCCCATCAAACAAGAACCGTGTCCGGTAATGCTCTCTGTGTACCTCACAGAAGAACGAGTCTTGTGCAGCGATTCTTCGCCTGTAGGGCCCCACTGTGGCTCAATGGACTCCCTGCTTCAATAAGGAAACCTGCAACGATTAGCTATTTTAAAACAGAGCTCGGAAATCACCTTTCACAAGAAACAAATTGTGACTGCTTCGATTAAATAGTGCAGCAACCATATTCTGAAGTTGCCCTTCCCATTTCACCTTCACCCTAACCCTTCCCTTCATCTATCCTTAACTCTGACCTCATCCCCTTTCCTTCTCCCCTACCCATTCATTCTAAATGTGCCATCTTTTCCCTCACCCCACCGGGTAAACAAAGACTCTCCCTACTACTCCGTATTGCTCCTGCTGCTACTGAACTTTATAACTAATGACCTGGCTGTATTGGCAGCTTTCTACTCAAGACAAGGCTGTACGCTGCTTCATGTGTGATACCTTATCTAAAATATTTGTCCTGTACTGGATAGCTTCTTACTGTAACCTGTACAGATGTCTGAACCCTGTGTACCTACATACTCTTTATCCTGCATCCATGTACTGTGTATATTGTATTTGACGTGGAACCTTTGTAAATGAGCTATGAGCTCAAAGGTTGTAATCCGAAATGTTAAATAAACAAAATAAAGAATGTTTTATCCCCTTTTTTTACTGACTCGGCGATATTCTCTGGAGGTTTGAGCCTTCATGCTCCTAACTGTTTTCCCTGACTCCCTTTGTTTCTCCTGATAACCCTCCCTGTCCTCTTACTTCTGTGTCATCTTGTACCTTCTAAATGCTGACTTCTCTACCTTTACTTTCTCTGCTACTTCCTTAGAGAACCATAGCAGTCTCTTTTTTCTCTTTCCCTTTTTAACCTGCCCGATACAGAGGTTTGTTGTCTTCTCAATGCCCTCTTTTATTTTTGCCCACTGTTCCTCTACTATACCCAGTTTCTCTGTCCCTGTTAGGGCTTCCATGAGGCATTCTTCCCTTGTCTTGAAATTGGCCCTCCTGAAGTCCATGACTCTTGTTTTAGTGTAGTTTGATTTTAGTCCAGTTCTTATACTGAACTACACCGTACAATTATTACTGGTCTCCAGGTGGCTACCCACCATGACATCAGTGACAGTCTCCTTGTTTGACAGTATCAGGTCCATTATCACCCCTACACAAGTGGGTTTCTTAACTAGTTGCCTGAGGAGCGTCCCCTGCAAGGAGTGTAGGATGTTCCTACTTTTAACCATTACTGCAGGTGGGAGGCTCCAATCCACATCCAGTAGATTGAAGTCCCCCACCAGCAATACTTCCCCCTTATTTGCCATCCTCTGGATTTCTTCCATCATAACCTGATCCACCTCCCCCACCCTCCCTGTGCTGGAGGTCTGAAGATCACCCTTGTGTGAATAGAGGCACCCTTCTGTGTCTCCAGAATGACCCACAGTACCTCTGCTTCTCCTTGTTCCCCCTGAATTTCTGTAGCTTTTGTTTTCTCTCACATAAACAGTCACTCCTCCCCCCTTTTTTCCTACAATGTCCCTTCTGAATAGACCATAACCTGGTATGGCTACATCCCAGTCCTGGTTTTCATTTCACCAGGACTCTGTAATGGCGACTAGGTCCAGGTCTGCTACTGCCATGGTGGCCTCTAGATCTGCCATCTTGTTGCCCAGGCTTTGAGCATTTTCACACACATGGCTCTCCAGATTGGACTGCCACTGCCCCTCGTTTTGCCCTTTTGCCCTCCCTTATTTCCTCTACTTTGTTTCCTCTCTCCCCTTCCCTCTGCCCCATGGATTCCTATTTATATTTGTTCCTTTTGGGATTTCTCTCCCTCAGGATTCCCACCGCTGACCTTGTAAGCATGTGTGTGTGGAGGGGGGCAGTTTATGTCTTCCTGCCTCTTTCCGCCTCCCCCCTTGGCTAGTTTAAATGCTTGCCAATGTAGCATTTAAACTGTTCACTGAGGATCACAGTTCCTCTCCTGGATGGATGCAGGTCATCACCCCTGTACAGGCCTCTATCTCTCCAAGTGGAGTCCCAGTCCCAAATGAATCTGAATCCCTTTTTTCTGCACCATTTCCTCAACCATGCGTTGAAGTTCCTGGTGCAGAGAATCCTGTCTTTCCCCCGTCATAGACAGGTAGCACCTCCAAGAAGGTCACAGATTGTGCTAATTGCCTATGACCCCCCGCCCCAATTTCCTGAACTCCTCCTGACCTGTTTCTGGTTCCTCCCTAGCCAGATCATTTGTTCCCAAATGGACAATGACATCCAGCTCTCCCTCCCTCCTTGCTTCCCCAGCGATCACTAGGATCCTCCTTCCATCCCTTCGATCCGTGGCACAGGGAAGGCACCTTACCTCCCTCTCCTCATCCCTACTTGTGCCCAAATGTATCTCCCTTACTATTGAGTTCCCCACCAGGATTGGCTTTCTCCTCCTCTGGGGTCCTCTGCTACCCACCTTGGGGTCTCCACTATGGAGGACCCCCCCCCCCACATCCATCCTGATCACTACTTTGGGTGCCTCTGTGTGACAATCCTGCCTGGCCAGTGTGGTGTAGGAGTTCCGTAGTGGTATCAGATGTGGGATGTGCATGCCCTCCACCACCCTAACCCTTCCCGAGACCACCATTGTCCAGCCACTCCTCCTTTCTGGCATCCAGAGATGGACTTGGTGGTCCCTGGGTAAGGGAGTAGGTCCTCCGAATCCAAACCACCTTGGCCTTGAATCTAGCAACCTCCACCTTCAGCCCAATGAGGTGCATGCAGATGGGGCAGCACCGCAGTCTCCAGAAAATCTCCTTAAAGACTGCCACCCCACAGCCGCTGCACTGCACCATTCCCAGCATAGCTACCCACCTACTTCTAGACCTTAACCCACTACCCCTATTTTTTTTACTCACCACCTCAGGACAATAACCCCCAGAGATTTTTTGTTTTTCTTTTCTTTCTTTCTTCCTACACAGTCAGGATAATATCCCCTTGTATCAGATGTAATGTCACTGTCACAGACTCAGATTCACAATCACAACCTGCCTTTTATACCTGTGCTGTTACACAACCTACCAGAAACCCACTGTTGAGCTGTCTTCTGTATCTATGCTGTTAACAACCTACCCTAGGGGGTGCAAAGTACCATTTCTACAGACTCACACTGGTTGCAAAGCCCGATTTCTGCAGAATCAAAGGGGGTGCAAAGTACCATTTCTACAGACTCACACTGGTTGCAGAGCCCGATTTCTGCAGAATCAAAAGGAGTGTAAAGTACCATTTCTGAGAATCATAGAGTTTGAAACGCCCCATTTTAACAGAATCCCATGGGTTGCAAAGTCACATTTCAGCAGACTTACAAGGGTTGCAAAGACCCATTTCAGCAGAATCATAGGAGATGCAAAGTACCATTTCAGCAGAATAATAGGGGGTGCAACCCCCCCTTTCAGCAGAGTCATAGGTGGTGCAAAACACCCTTTCAGCAGAATCATAGGGGATGCAAAGTACCATTTCTGTAGAATCATAGGGGGCAAAGACCCATTTCAACAGAGTCACAGGGGTTGCAAAGTACTGTTTCAACAGAATCATAAAGGTTGCAGTACTCCATTTTAGCAGAATGGCAGGTGTTGCAAAGTGTCATGGGTTGCAAAGCTCCATTTCAGCAGAATCATAGGGGGTGCAAAGACCCATTTCAGCAGAATCCTAGGTGGTGCAAAGACCCATTTCAGCAGAATCCTAGGTGGTGCAAAGACCCATTTCAGCAGAATCATAGGGGGTGCAAAATACCATTTCAGCAGAATCCTAGGTGGTTGCAAATCCCCATTTCAGCAGAATCACAGGGGTTACAATACCCCATTTCTGCAGAATCATAGGGGTTGCAAAGTACCATTTCTGTAAAATTACAAGGGTTGCAAAGCCCCATTTCAGCAGAATCATACGGGGTACAAAACACCATTTCAGCAGAATCACAGGGGTTGCAAAGTAGAATTTCAACAGACTCACAAGGGTTGCAAAGCACTATTTCAGCAGAATCACATGGATTGCAATGCCCCATTTCAGCAGAATTGTAGGGGTTGCAAAGCTCCACTTCAACAGAATCATGGCGGGGGGAAGGGGGTACAAAGTACTGTTTCTGGAGAATCATAGAGGATGCAAAGGTCCATTTCAACAGAACCACAGGGGTTGCAAAGCATCATTTCAACAGAATCACGAGGGTTGCAAAGCATCATTTCAGCAGAACAATAGGTGGTGCAAAGTACTATTTCTGCAGAATCGTGGAAGGTTCAAAGTCCCATTTCAGCAGGCTCACAGGGAGTGCAAATTACTAGCTCTGCAGCATCATAAGTGGTACAGAGCCCTATTTCAGCAGAATGACAAAGGTTGCAAAGTCCCATTTCAGCAGATTCACAGGGGTTGCAATACCCCATTTCTGCAGACTCATAGGGAGTGCAAAGTCCCATTTCAGCAGATTCACAGGGGTTGCAATACCCCATTTCTGCAGACTCATAGGGAGTGCAAAGTACCATTTCAGGAGAACCATAGGGGGTGCAAAGTACCATTTCTGCAGAATCATAGGGTGTGCAAAGCCCATACCTCTCAACCTCTTGCCTCATGAATCAGGGACAAGGCTTAAAAATATCAGGGACAAAGACCCAAAATCAGGAACACATCTTAGACATTGGTACTATTCACTCAGAAAGCTGATAGAATAAAAGGATGCATGTTAAGATGCATTTTCTGAAGAAGAACAAGTCTATAACTTTAATGTTAAACATTATTTTGTGATTTTAAGCCCCACTGTTCTGTCACAAAAATAAAAATGTTATGAGGGACAGATGAAAATTTTGAGACAAAATCAGGGACGTCCCTGAAAATCAGGGACAGTTGAGAGGTATGGCAAAGCCCCATTTCAACAGAATCACAGGGATTGCTAATCCCCATTTCAGCAGAATCACAGGGAGTGCAAAGTAATATTTTAGCAGAATCATAGTGGGTGCAAAGTACCACTTCTGTAAAATTACAAGGATTTCAAAGCCCCATTTCAACAGAATCATAGGGAGCACATAGTACTGCTTCTGCAGAATCATACTGGTTGTGATGCACCATTTAGGCAGAATCACAAGGGTTGCAAAGCCCCATTTCAGCAGAATCACAGGGAGTGTAAGTACCATTTTTGCAGAAATATAGGGGGTACAAAGCCAATGGGCTGTAGCTTAAGGGCAACTTAGAAGAGGAGTCTGCGTGGAATCAGCTGTGAGTCAGCCACTGACCGGCCACGCTGCCGTCCAGGCTACCCATGTTCAAATCCCTTCATTACTCCTCGAGTTCTGAGGTCTTCCTATTCAAACTTCTACCTCAATCAAGGGTGATTATTATTGCTTTTGTACTTTTGCTGCAGACCTAGCAAACGTTTTTGGTGGTTCTTGGGTAGAGCCACCAAACTAGTTTTGTACATTCTATATTTTGCCTGCCTGCTTAACACAACTTAACACAGTTAAGTTGTCTGTTTCTCTTTAGGACATCTAAGGTCTGCTTCATAGCCAGCCTAATGTACTAGCAAAGGAGACAGCTTTTGTTTCTGTACAATTTACTGCAACCCTAGCCACACCCTATTTGGGTATTGTCACCAAACTGATCTTGCGTCTTCTATATTTTGTTTGCCTGATTATCACATCTTAGCCCATTTAATTGATCTGTTTTTGAATTAGGACATCTAAGGTCTATTTTACTGCCAACCTAATTTAAGACCAAGGTGACCTTGGAGTTTCTGTATGTTTAGAAAATACTAGAAACAACCTGTCCGAGGTAAGGGCACAAGTTCTTTTCCAGGTCATAGGGAATGTAGTATTATGAATGATGGGAGTGGTGCAATGAAGTGGCTATGGTGCAGCAGTCTTCAGAGAGATATTTTTGGAGACTGAGGTTCTGCCCCATCTGCATGCACCTCTCTGGGCTGAGGGAGGAGGTCACTAGACTCTGGACCAAGTTGGTTAAGATTCTGGGGACCTCTTCCCCAACCCAGGGACCACCAACTCCACCATTACCCTAGAGGGTGGCAAGAAAAAGGGTTGACTGGACCATAGGGGGCTCAGGGATGGTGGGGTTGGTTGGTCAGGAACTCATGTCTCAGCCGGTGCCACTACGCATCTCTTTTTCTACTCTGACAGGACAGAACTGCCAAGAGGAGGCACCTGTGGTGGTGACCAAGGAGGATGTGAGGCTCCTCCAGATGGGAGGCAGAGGACCCCAGTGGAAGAAGAAGCAACTTCTGGTGGGGAACTCAATCTTTAGAGGGGTAGTTTTTGAAACATGATGGGAGGTAAAGAAGGAGGTGAGGTGCCTACCTGGTGCCTCAGCTTGGCGAGATGGTGAGTGGATCCTTAGGATCACTAGGGCAGAAAGGCAGGAGGGGGAGCTGGATGTCATTGTCCGTCAGGGGAATAATGACCTGACAAGGGATGCAGCAGGGGGTGGTGGTACAGGATAGGTTTCAGGAACTGGGGAGGGGCCTGAAGCAAGTAGTTCCCACAGTGGCCTTCACTGAGGTGCTACCAGTATACGCCCAGGGGGAGGTTAGGGAATACTGCACCAGTGTCTTCAACAACTGTTTGAAGTAATGGTGCAGGGAGGAGGGGGTTTGGCTACATTGGGGACTGGGGTCCTAACTGGGGAGATGGAGGTGTGTACAAAGGAGATGGCCTCTCTCCATCCAGGAAAGGAAAGTAAGCCCTATGTGGAAGGTTTAAATGCTACTTCAATGGATATTTAAACCAGCCAAGAGGGGAGGTAGAAAAAATGAGGGAGGCAGTGAATGCCCCCGTAGAAAATGGAGCAGCAGAGAGGAAAATCCCAGGGGAAACAAATTCTCTATGGGGCAGAGTGATGTAGGGATAAAGGGGATGAAGGGACAGGATGGATGGAAGGTGGTTGTAAGGCTGAGAATAGAGTTAAGGAGGGTGAATAGAGGGAGAATGAAGAAGAAGAGGACAGTACCAGGGACAAGAGAAGGGTGAAGGATGGAATAGGGAAGGGAGGGAAAGGTGTGGGCAGGGAGGGACACAAGGAGTGGAGTGCCATGAGCACCAGCGCAAAGAGCCTAGGAAATAAAATCCCTGACCTGGAGGCAACAATTGCTGAGGCGGACCTGAATATGGTGGCCATCACAGAATCGTGGTGCACTGACAACCACAGCTGGGATGTTGCCATTTTGATTTACAACATGTTCCACAAGGGGAGGACAGGGAGGAAGGGGGGGAATATTTTATATGTGAGGGAAGACATAAAGGCCACAGAGATACAAAGACACAATGAGGACATGGAAGGGCTGGAGGTTCTGTGGATTGGCTTAGAGACAGGGTCCAAGGCCTTTATTTTATCCACATGGCGGTGGTGTACAGACAGTCAACACAATGGGAGGAGCTAGACAGGCTTTTGGGGGAGACCACTGGCAGAATGCAAAGTAAAAGGGAGGTAATGATTATGTGGGACTTTAATCTTCTGGATGTAGACTGTAGTATTCTAGCAGCAGCTACAAGAAGAAGCAGGGCTATCCTTGGTTCCCTACAGGAGACATTTCTCAGGCAGCTGGTTACAGAACCCACTAGGGATGGGACAGTGCTGGACCTGGTACTTCTGAACAGGGACAGCATTGCAGAAGTCACAGTGGGTAGCACCCTGGGTACAAGCGATCATTGTACAGTGTGGTTTGGGCATACAGACTGGGTAGGAGAGAAACCACACTAGGATGAGGGTCCTGGACTTCAGGAGCGCAGATTTTTAAGGAAATCAGAGACTGTCTGAATAAATACCTTGGGGGGGGGTGCTGCCTGGGGAGAGTGGAGGCATAATGGAAAAGGATAACGGATGGAATAACGAAAGCAATGGCAAGCTGTATGAGGGGAATAAACAAGAATAGGAGGAGAAAGAGGCCACTTTGGTTCTCAAAGGAGGTGGCAAAGGCAATAAGGAAGAAAAAACAACTTTTAGGAAGTAGAAGAAGTCCCAGATGGAGGGGACAGGGAGGTACAGTGAAGCTCGCCAGGATGAAACCCACTTCTACAGCATTCTGCAGTATGCTGCAGCAGAGTTACTGCAGTAAACAATGTAATTTCAATTGGAATTAATCCCTTTTGCCATGCAGGAAAATGCGACACTGCCAGGATGAAGTAAGTGAATATCACAGTTTCCTGCATGACAAACGGGACTAATTGCCATTGAAATTACATTGTTTCCACAGTAACTCTGCTGCAGCATGCTATAGAGTGCTGCAAAATGCTGCAGAATTGGGTTTCATCCTGGCGAGCTTCACTGTATATCTAGGTAAACAAAAGGAGGCAGGAAGGAGAGTGAAGGCAGCTAAGGCACAAACAGGAGAGGGTAGCCAAGGAGGTCACCAAAAAGGATAAGGCTTTCTTCAGGTATGTGAGTGAAAAGATGATAGCAAAGAATGAGATAGTGAGGATCAGGAGAACGGGGGTTGGAATGTGCAGACAAAGACCAAGAAAAAGATACCGTTTTAAATGAGTATTTCTGCTCCGTCTTTACAGTGGAGGAGATCAACATGCATCAGCAGGCACAGTGGGGGAGTGGACACAAGTCCATTTTCTGATAAAAGAGTCAGAAGGGGATTAGAAGCCCTAAAAGAAAACAAGGTGATGGGACCAGACAGGATCCGCCCAAGGATACTAAAAGAACGGAGCATGAGGCTAACTGCCCCCAGGAAAGATTATTCAGCACTACAACAGAGTCGGGAGTAGGGCCAGAGGACTGGAGGAGAGTCAAGTGTAGTCCTTCTGCACAAGAGTGGCAGCAAGGAGGAGGCTAGGAATTGCAGGCCAGTCAGTCTGGGGAAAATAATGGAAACCCTGCTGAAGGAGAGATTGGCTGAGTACCTGGAGGCAGATGGGCTGTAAGATCACCAGCAGCAGCACAGTTTCACAGGAGGGAGGTCTTGCCAACCAATTTCGTAGATTTCTTTGACTGGGCTATGAGGGAGGTGGATTAGGGCAGGGCAGTGGATGTGGTCTATCTGGACTTCAGCAAGGCCTTTGTCACTGTACCACACAGGAGACTAATTGAGAAACTTAACAATGTGGGGGTTGAGGAGAAGGTGGTAAGATGGATATCAGAGGGTGGCGGCAAACAGTATTCACTTGGGGGATGGGAGAGTGACCAGTGGAGTACCACAGGGCTCGGTAGTGAGACCTGTCCTCTTCAATGTCTTCATAAGTGACATTAAAGAGGAACTATGAGGGAAGGCGTGTCTCTTTGTGGACGGCACAAAAATCTGCAACAGGATGGACACTCAGAAAAGGGTGAAGAAAATGTAAAGGGATCTGAGGAAACTTGAGGAGTGGTCTAGGGTTTGGTAACTGGGTTTCAATGCCAAAAAGTGCAAAGTCATGCACCTGGGAAGGGGAAATGGGGAGGGAATTGTGTATAAGATGGTGAGGTAGTTACAGTCACCAATCAAGAGAGTGACCTTGGGGTAATCATATCTGATGATCTGAAGGTGGCAGGGTGGTACAACAAGACAGTAAACTAGGCTAGCCAGATGCTGCAGTGCACAGGGAGGGGGATTTCTAGCAGGAAAAGGGAGGTAGTGATGCCACTGTATTGCTCACTAGTGAGACACTGCCTAGAGTACTTTGTCCAGTTCTGGAGGCCACACCTCTGCAAAAATATTGACAAGGTGGAAGCAGTCCTGAGGAGGGCTACAAAAATGGTGTGGGGGTTGCACAAGAAACCATATGAGGAGAGGCTGAGGGAGCTCAACATGTACCCCATAGAAGAGAGGAGAGTGAGAGGGGCCATGATTGAGACCCATGAGTACCTCATGGGGGTGAACAAGGTGCAAGAAGAGAGTTTCTTTCCGAGGAGGAGGAGGAGGAGGAGAAGTACCAGAACACAGGGGCATGCAATGAAGCTTGAGGGAGGAAGTTTAAGAGGGATGTGAGGAAATACTTCTTCATAGAAAAGGTGGTGGGCATCTGGAACAGCCTGCCAGCAGAGGTGGGGGAGATGGAGACAGTGGGGAGCTTCAAGCATGCATGGTATAGGCACATGGGCATAATAGGTGGAGAAAAGAGAGGAGGGAGGAACGCCTGTCACCAGATAGGGTCCAGGGTGTAGAAATAAGCAGGGAAAATAGGACAGACTAGATGGGTCTCTCAGTCCTTTTCGCCAACAAATTCTGTGTTTTCATTTCATTAGAATCATGAGAGTTGTAAAGATCAATTTCAGCCGAATCATAAGGGTTACAAAGGCCTGTTTCAACAGAATCACAAGGGTTGCAAAGACCAAGTTCAACAGAATCACAAAGGTTGCAAAGCCTCATATCAGCAGAATTAAAGGGTTTGCAAAGCCCCATTGCAGAAGAATCAGGAGCGTTGCAATGCCCCACTACAGCAGAATCAGGAGAGTTGCAATGCCCCCCTGCAGCAGAATCATGAAGGTTGCAAAACCCCATTGCAGCAGAATCATGAGGGTTGCAATGCCCCACTGCGGCAGAATCATGAGGGTTGCAAAGCCCCACTGCAGCAGAATCATGAGGATTGCAAAGTCTTATTGCAGCAGAATCATGAGGGTTGCAAATGCAAAGCCTCATTGCAGCAGAATCATGAGAGCTGCAATGCCCCTCTGCAGTAGAATTATGAAAGTTGCAAAGCCCACTTGCAACAGAATCAGAGGGGTTGCAAAGCCCCACTGCAGCAGAATCATGAGGGTTGCAAAGCCCCACTGCAGCAGAATCATGAGGATTGCAAAGTCTTATTGCAGCAGAATCATGAGGGTTGCAATGCCCCACTGTAGTAGAATCATGAAAGCTGCAAAGCCCCCTTGCAGCAGAATCAGCGGGGTTGCAAAGCCCCATTACAGCAGAATCATGAGGGTTGCAAAACCCTATTTCAGCAGAATCAAAGTGATTGCAATGTACCATTTATGCATAGGGGTTGTAAAGCACAACTTCTTCTGAATTATGGAGATCGCAAAGACCAATTTCAGCAAAATCACTGGGGTTGCAAACTATTATTTCTGCAGAATCCTAGGGGTGCAAAGCCCCATGTCAACAGAATCATAGAAGCTACAGTTCAGCAAAATCATGAAGTTGTAAATGCCCATATTGACAAAATTATGGGGGTAATTTTCCCATTTCAAACTTTTTTTTTGTTTGAACTATGTTTGTGTCATGTATTTTATGTCCTTGTTCTACTGCACTCACCTAAATATGTGTTCCACTGCATCACTTCTCAATTTTTCTCTCCCTCCCCTTGCACGAACAGAAAAAAAAACAGTTTACAATTTTAAAAACTGTGAAAAACAATTAAAAACATAGTGACAACTTTAATGTTATCAGAGATGACCTATCTAGCAATAAATGTTAATGAAAACTAAACCTCCGGTCCCCTTTACAAATTAAAGAGTTACACTGACCCTGTTAGGATCCTCCCCTCCCAATGATCAAGATGTTCCCAGCAACAACAAGACTTTCTGGTTTGTAAAACTGGATATTCTGAGTAGTGTCACGCCCCCATCCCATCCTGGTGCCTGCAGCTATCCCTTTACACTGGTGGCATGGGTCACTACGGAAACGGAAGAGCAAGGAGCAAACATGAAAAGGAAGTGGTGCTAAAATATATTTTTTTTATACTTTCTGATTGTTGTGCCCTCAACCCTGACCTGTGATCCTCTGTCCATCTCCTTCAATGTCCCTGTCCCACCATTAGAACCCCCTGGGCATAGGCACTTGTTTTCTGCCATTCTGAATCCTTATTCTGGCCCACCAAACCAGTAACCTGCCCCATATCCCCCACAGGTGGAACCTCAGAGGTTGAAAAATTAAATAAAAACTATTATGGAAAAAAAAGAGGGGCACCAGGTCTTCGAGGACAAATTTTACTCGACTGAGTGGGAGACCAAAGTGAGGAGCCAATGAGGAGTAGGTGGACCTGGGAACCCATGTAGGTGTGGTGGGACAAGGGGGCTTTATTTGTTCCAGATCCATCCTCTTTTTTCAACTTGTAACCTCAACCCTTATCCCTCCCACAGGGCATGATTCTGTGGCACAACCATTTTGCCTATCGGGGCAGATGGAGGGGTAGGTGAGCCTCACCCCTCCATCTGAACTCCCCTGCCAGCCCCACTGTACATGTGTGGCAATTCCATTTAATATGCTAGGCAAACGTTTGTGGGATAATGTAAGGCCACACTGTAAGGGACCACCATTTATTCTTTCCCGTATGCCCCCCCCCCACCCGGTTCACCAGCAGGTGACCGTGTAGCAGAAAGAGGGTCCTCACTCCCGAAGGCAGGAGAAGCCCAAGACAGATACAGAAACCCCACCTCGCTAGTCAGCATGAGACATCCCAGGCTTGAGGCATGAACCTGCATTGTCTGGACAGGAAGCAGTAGCACTACCTCTCTGCTTAGCTGGTTGGCTTTAGAAGTCATTTTTCTGTATGTCTGTTCTGTGGCCAACTCTTAATTCTTGCAGGAAGGACTCTGGGGAACCCTGACTGGCATTTTGTATATTGTTAGTTAACAAAACACATAAGCACAAATTATTTCATTACTGCTGACAGGAACACAATGACAGTTTTTAAAGTTTGTTGACATGTGTGTCAATATATTTTTAATGTTTTTTTAATTTTTTTACATCAGACAGTATCAATAAATTACTGGCTAAACTTGTAAAGCAGCTGCAGGTTTGCATGTAGTATCCCCTTTTCTTTGTTTAAAAAAACCTTTACTAGGCCTAACACTGGAAACCATTCCTACTCTTCTACGAATATCTCACTCGGAGGGCTGGGAATCCCCCTGATCCCTAATTGATTCATTTGGGAAGGGGAATTCACACCTGCTGATGCCTGCCATTATTGGTACAATACAGCCAGGAGCATCCCAGGCCTTCTCTCTTCCCATGTTGCCACTCCAGTGTACCTGTGCCCCAGAAAGGAGGGTCCAAAGCTGGGTTTCACTGCCCCTGGGCTCATTGGGGTGCTTGTTCCACTATCAGCTGTGTTGTCTGTTATTTAGTGAGTGTTATCCAATACCTGCTTCTGTTGGAAGTCCATGGAATTACAAAAAATCTGCCTAATTCCACCAAATTCTGTCAGAAGTGGAATTCCAAAATTCTGAAAGCAGAATGCTAACTGTGGAATCGTAGTCTACACTTAATGTAAGTCGTGGATTCATTTTCCGCAAATCGCAGACTAATATTCCACTGATAACTTAATTTGCAGAATATTGTTCTACGGTTTACAGAAAAATGCTTTCTCAATTCTGTGGCATTCAAATATAAATTCCTTAAAGCATTTTGGAAGCAGAATTACCATTCTGCAGGCGGTAGTCCACATTTGCAGAGCAGTAATATGTTTCTACTTTACCAAACTTGTGTGCATACCAGCTTTCTTGTTTCTACACAGTGTGGTTGAACGCATAGTGTCAGCATTCCAGTAGCACCATAAGGGAGGAGAGTGCATTTTGTTTTCTGTTTTTGACACTTCTTCACTCGTTAGTACTCAGACATTAAGTCATGGACTATCTGAACCTGGCAAGGGGGAGGGACATTTGTAGCAATCATCATACTCTTCATGGGAAATTTGCTTCCCCCCCCTTCACAAATTGTGGGTATATACAATGTATTTATCCAGGACAGTTATTCTTAGATGCAACATCTTGTTTTCAGTGGGGTCCTTCTTCCATTCATCTCTATTTTCTTATCTAGGTGGACTGGTGCATTGGGAAGTTAAGTGACTTGTCCAGGGTCACACTGTGAGAATTTTCCTCTAGCAGAGTTTGAACCTGCGATCTCCCAGTTTCTCAGCTAGTGCTCTAAATACTAGACCACACTGTCTCCACAGGATAGGGGATTCAAGCGTGGATCTCCCAGTTTACTGCTTTTCACTCTGCCTACTAGAACATGTTGGATTTTTAAACAAGTGGACAAGGCACTTGCGTCCGTGTTTTGGACACATGCTGCGTCCACACAAATGTGTCCAAACATCTGCGCCTTATTCTCAGACATTTGGACACATTTGTGACAATTCCCCTAGTTTATGGCAATTTCTGCTGTTTTTCAAGCATGACTGCAGAATTCAGTCCTGGGAGTT
This sequence comes from Neoceratodus forsteri, assembly GCA_016271365.2. Lineage (NCBI taxonomy): Eukaryota > Metazoa > Chordata > Ceratodontiformes > Ceratodontidae > Neoceratodus > Neoceratodus forsteri. The sequence continues at coordinate 91,568,455 of JADMNL010000031.1, read as the reverse complement.
AGGCCAACTTTTCGTGGTCTGACTCCTGGGATGGATTTTAGCAGCCACATCCAAAGAATGGATGCGGCTCACTGAAAATCTCCTACCTTGCCTTTGTTGTAGTCAAAAACATTGCTGCAAAAATGTTGTGGGCAAAACCTGAAAACTTCAGTACACTGTCGGGGTAGAGAAGTCACTTGACACTGGCAAAATTGATCTTTCACCTGGATTTTGCTAAACATTATTGTAGGAAATTCTGAATTATGCTGTTAACATTCAGGGTTTACCACAGAAAACTTGACTTTCATCTAAGGCTGTAAATGGTGAGAGGGCTAGGGTACTATGGGGCAAAATGGTGAGAGTCACTTGGTTTCTATTCCCTAGTTAAGCATTAAATCATGCTCACTGAAAATCCCCTACCCTGCCTTTGATGTAGTCGAAAATAGGATTATTATCCATTAATCGAACACTAGTGCAGCCCGGAGACACGAGGCGGAGCTGAGTGCATTATGTCCTAGGGTTAGATTAACAAAGGTTACCCAGTCCCTGTTTTTTTAGATAAATTAAGCTTTTGTCCATTGCTTTTGTCCAGTGCAATGTTATAAATGTAATACAAATATGTGATTTTTGATCATCTGTGAGCTTTTGTTATGATTTAGCAGGTGAAAGTTTCTTCCTAATCATATTTCACTTGAGACATGAAACACAAGCTAGTTCCCTGTTTAATGGAAAATGGCACATATGGCCATCAGTGCTGCCAAACTGAGTAGCACTAATTAGTATATTCAATGAATAGGAAGCCAGTTTCTGTGCACAAGATGGCGGCCGGGTGTCTGGATGAATTGGAAGTATCTGGGCTATCCATCAAAAGAATAAAAATACACTTTGCAGGTAAAGAAAAAAATCAGTTTATTCCTAAAACCCTAATCAGTCATTTCTACATGAGAAGTGGACATAACAGCCATGTGTGTGCTTTTTCCTTTAAGAAATTGTAAAATCCTATAGATGGACTACAATATTACATACATATAGAAGATCTGGGGCCTGATATTCAACAAATAGTGCCAAGCGCAAACAAGTAGCGCAGGAACAGTGCTGCAATAACACCAAAACACCATATTCAAAGGTGGAGATAGTGCTGGTGCAAAGGTATAATGTATGCAAGGGGCAAAGTGAGGGGCAGGGACATGCATATCGGCGTAATGGGATATTCAAAGGAGTAGCGCGGCACTAGCTGACCTAGCACCACACATAGCGTTGCACTAATTATCGCCTATAAAAGGAAGGCCTTAACACAGGGCAAACAACACAGGGGGCATGGACAGAGGAAACTAAGATGGCGGTTGGCAACAATTTACATATTAGCTTTTGTTTACCAGGTAAGCACACTAGACAAGGAATGCCTATTTTCAGGTACGACCCGGGAGATTAAAAGAGCATGGTTTACAGAACAGTGCAAGGGAATTGCAACAATGTGAAATACGAGCAATGAGCAGGGTGATACAAATAAACAGGGACAGGATGAACAGATAAGCACATCAAAAGTAAAGAACAAGCAAACAATAGTTACATTTTGTGGAAATAATACAAGTGCAATTTGTCCCATTTTGAGGATGATAAGTGCTGCGGTGAAGGGCATGCAGGGTAGATAATTCCCCTTAGCAGACCTCAGAGGGGGTAGGGGAACCAGGGAAGTGGAGGGTGCACAACAGAGTCCAAGCAGGGGTAGGGGATATCAAGCAGTCTTGGAACAGTTACAGGCTGAGGCAGACTTCAGGTGCAATCAGAGGGAGCTCTTAAAGATGGGATGGATGGATGGGGGTACATCTGATGGTTGCAGGTAGGCTATTCCAGAATCTAGGGGCACGAACAGCAAAGGCACCTCGTAAAGTTCACAGCTGATACTCTGAGTGCTTTGTGTAACCCCTAGATGGCGCTATCCCAGGGGCTACTACCCCTGCCTGATTTGCCACTAACAGGTTGAGGGGCCTGGATCCAATGGCGGGTGCCTCCACCCAGAGGTCAGGGTTTGCAATAGTTAAACTAACTTGGTCACAGCCCTCTGGGACACTGCAACCCCCCTTTCTTCCCACTAGTGGCCCACACAATATATCAGAATTACCTTCACAGTATACACTTACCCCCAGGTCTGGTTCCGGCACTGGGACCTCCTGTGAAATGAGATACAGTGCAACAATCACAGTACAGTACTTTAACATAGACAAATACCTCAGGCAGTATAACTTTGCTGAAGCAAGCAGCTCTGATTTATTTAGGGGGATATAACAAGGACAGGGGGAAATCAGGTTAATTAGCTTATCACTCTAATAATCTACCTATGGCTCTGTGCACAGGCCTATCCCTATCAGTTACTGTCCCTGGGTACCCAAGCCCTAGTGGCTAGTCCAAACCGTGGCAGCTGGTAGGGGCCCGTTCACACAGAGAAAAGGAGAATTAAACAGTCAGCAGTACAGTAATTCCATTTGGATTTAATGTGGCAATTCAACAGGGAGCGACCCTGAATTAGTACTCACGACCTCCAAATAAGATAGGGTCCTTCAATGTCAGCAGGGCTCACTTGAGGTACACAAACCTCTTCACACATCCATATAAAAGAAAGCACTATACCAGGCAGGCTGCATCTGTATCCGGATCGCAATTACTGCACAATACCCGGGAGAACACACAGCAGATTCAGTTCCTGACAGACCGAGTGCAATTTTCAGCAATTCCTCCAGTCTTCTACAGGGTGAGCCTGGTTTCTACTCTTCAGAGATCCTTTGATTCTTTTCACAGGACGGATTCAGTCCTAACAAGCTGTTACACAAGCTGCAGACCGGAACTCTGGGCCTTACACGTTTTTGACTAAAACTGCACACTGAAAAGCACAGGGCTCCTTCCTTCTTCACTGCCAAAGCTCAACTCAAACTCCAACCGACAAAACCGGGCACTTCCTTTGAGTTCCTCCCAGTTCTTGACTGGATTGGCTGTCACTCACAATAGACTGCTGCTGTTGGTCCAAAAGGCACTGAAGTCTAAACTACATCTCCCAGAGTCACTGCCCATACAATCCTCTTGTGGCTGGCTCAGATTATGAGTCCAAGTTCTGATTCGTCTTAGGCACCATTTTAGAGCTAGCTTACCCACACTGATTGGTCCAGTTCAGCAGTTCAAAACTAGAATGGGGAACTAGCAGACACAGTTCTGACTGCAAAGAAAGCAGGTTAGACAAACTGTAATTTCATTATTACTCTAAATAATTTCTGGCAAACAGTTACATCTTTCAGATAGGTTCCCTTTGCACTCCTAGTGACTGCAAAAATGAAGTGAATTGGCAGCAGCTCGAGTGGTACTCAGAGAAGCACACAGTCCCCCCATACAAACTAATTATGTCTTAAAGAGACAGTACCAGAGGCTCTAAAAACACTCACTGATAAATGGCTTAAATGCCAAACACCATTCAGGCTTGGAGCATTCAAGCAAGCTCCTGGAAGTCTTTTGGGAACCCCCATTTGCAGGAGGGTTACACCCTTCCTGGCCTGGGAAAGCTTGACGTCCGCGTCAAGCAAGTACCCCCATAAGTTTCAACTGCAACCATATACATTTGCATTAGACTCGCACATGTAATCATCAGTCAATATATCATTTTACCAAGAACACATTTCTGAAACATTGCAGTACATCACTCTTTACACAGTATTACATACACATTGTACCATAACTCAAGTTATTACCTCTTGTACATGAAACCTGAAGAGAGGGGGCCCTTCCCTATCAGTTACCTTGGGGCTGGATGAGGCAAGGGCACCATACTTAGAGGGCAACACAAGTAACTTGGAGTTAGCACTGATGCTCAGTTTGGGCAATGAGCTCGGGGACACATACACTCCTTTATGGACAACATTGAGAGGCAAGTCCACAGGCCTCCCAAGTGAATCATAACTGAGGTGCACCACAGGCTTTACAGCTCGACCAGTCTTTCTAGGGGGAACTGTTATAGTCTCTGCACTCTGAGCCTCATTTTCAGCATTGTCCTCACTTGTCAGGGGAGTCTCCATGGGGGTAGAGAGGCTAGAACTTGGGGCACTTTCAGCTCCAGGAGTTACAGTTTCTGAGTCCACAACATTTGGCTCGCATGGAGAGCTTTCGGACACTGGCAGTGGACTGTCAGGGCACTCAAAATACTCTTCTTGTTCGGGTGTATCACCAGTCTGCCCCAATCTATCATTTTCCTCCCCTGAAAGCTCAAACAGTTCAACCATGCACAATGATTCCATTTCATCTGATCTGATGCTTTGCACTTCACTTTCTGGGAGCATTGGCTCCAGGGATGAAGCTGGGGGCTTAGACTGTCCAGAAGGCCCAGCTTCATCTCCAGTATTGACTAGGGGATTGCCCCGAAACAACTGACTCAGTTCGTAAGAAGGATAGTATTCAAAGTCACTCTCACTTTCTTCCGATATGGACTGACAGTCATGCTCAACTGGGACTTGTGGAGGGAACACTTTAACTTTGCTTCTGTAGGTGCAGACTTTCTTGATCTTTTCTTAGCAGCAGCTCTAGTCACTGATCCAGAGGGCATCTTCTAGGGCTCAGACTCAATTAAGATTTGTCCAATGGGCAGTAAATGATTTCTATGCATTGTTTTTACATCTTTTGAATTATTCTCAGGCCTTACTTTGTACACTGGCAGATCATCTAGTTTGCCCACTACAATGTGAGGGAGATGGTGCCATCTGTCAGCAATCTTGTGCTTGCCATGCAGTCCCAGATTTCTTAGCAATACCGATCTCCCTCCTGGAGTTCCTGTGCTTTCACCTTTTATCATACCTTTCTTTGTTGGCCAGATTTTTTTGGCAGCCATGGTTTGAGCCAGTTGGTACGCATGAGTTAGCTGGGCCTTTAACTTTTGCACATACTGTAAATAGTTGTCAGCTTGAACCCCATCAGGAGAGACCCCAAAACACACATCTACTGGTAGTCGAGCTTCTCTTCCAAACATCAGGCGGTAGGGGAGAATCAGTGGTATCACTTTGGTGCAGTTATAAGCATGTACCAGGGTGCTAATTTGTTGGCTCCATCTAGGCTTGTCCTTTGGGTGCAGGGTGCCTAGCATATCTAGCAAAGTGCGTTGAAACGTTCAGGCTGTGGATCCCTGGGGTGGTAAGGAGTGTTCTGGACTTTCGTGACTCCCCACAGAGAAAGCATCTCTTTGATCAGACGACTCTCAAAGTCTCTCCCTTGATCAGAATGGATTCTTTGTGGAGCCCTATAGTGAACAAAAGTTTTCTAAGTACTTTGGCCACAGTGGATGCTTTCTGGTCTTTGGTGGGGAAAGCTTGGGCATATCTCGTGAAATGGTCAGTGACCACCAGCACATTACTGATATTTCTTTGATCTGACTCCAAACTCGGAAAATCAATACAGACCAGCTCCATGGGTGCACTGGTGGTGATGTTAGCAAGGGGGGCAGCCCTCTGGGGCAAAGCTTTCCTCTGTAAGCAGCGACTACAAGTTCGAATGTGGTGCTCCACATCAGCCCCCATCTTAGGCCAATAGAATCTGGATCTCACCAAGTCAAGTGTTCTGTCTATACCAAGGTGCCCCATGTGGTTGTGCAAGGACCTCAGTACTGAGTCTCAAAAGCAGTGGGCAGCACTAGTTGTTGTTTGTCTACTTGTCCCCTCTGTCTACTGTTTCTCTGTATAACAGTTTATTGATCAGTTTCAACTTAGGACCTTCTTTGTATAACAGTGCAGTTCTCAAATCAGTGGGCGTAATTTGGACACATCTTTTCCTGCATAGAGGGCTTCTAAAGCTGCTTTGATCATGGGATCGCGGATTGAGCTCACGAATACTGTCATTGTCCAGCTGAGGCAGTGCACCAATGTCTATTGCAGAAAAGTGGCAATAAGCAGCAGGTATGCAATTCTCAGAGGCTCCCAAGCAATCCACCATGCAGTCCACTGCGTCCGTGGACATTGTTCCTCCCTGTCAAACTTCCGGCAGAGTGCCCGAATGTCAGGTTCTGCCAATCGGACCCAATCATTCTGGGGAACAGGCCTCCGGGAGAGAGCATCAGCATCTATGTGGTTCAGACCTGCTCGGTATTCGAGAGCATAGTCATATGTAGATAATGCAGAAAGCCACCTATGGCCAGTGGCATCCAACTTAGCTGAGGTCTGCACATAGGTCAAAGGATTATTGTCAGTTTTTACTAGTATTTTAGCCCCATAAGTACTCATGGAATTGGTCAACAATAGCCCACTTCAAAGCTAGGAACTCTAACTTATGTACAGGATAGTTCTTTTTGGATGGGGTCAGGCTTCTACTGGCAAAGGCCACTGGTCTCAGGCCATTCTCGTGCTCTTGGTACAACATAACCTCAACCCTTTGCAAGCTAGCATCAGTGTGCAGGACGTAAGGTTTTCTTGGATCGGCATAGGCCAGCACTGGAGCATGGGTAAGTTGATATATGATCTCATGAAAAGCAGTCTCACAATCAGGAGTCCAGCGGGCCCCAAATACTTCACTCGGATGAAAATACACTCTTTCAGTCTTGAGGACGCTGACTTTTGGTTTTTTGTGGGTTGGGGATACCCTTGAGTAAGGTTAAGTAAAGGGCGGATCACTCTTGAATAGTCCTTGATGAAGCTACCGATAATAACCACAGAATCCCAGGAATCTTTGCAGTTCTTTTAGATTTTTGGCTGTGGCCAGGTGGTCAAGGCCTCAACTTTACTTGGGTCGGTCTCTATTCCTCGGTGGATACTATGTTCCCACATACTTTACTGATGTTTGAAAGAATTGACACTTATCAATGGACAGTTTAAGGCCAAAGTCCTCCAGTCGGTCCAATACCTTAAATAATCTGCTCTCATGTTCCTCCAGTGAGCTGCCAAACACAATAACATCGTCTAGGTATACAGGCACTCTAGTAAGTTCTCGTCCCCACTGCACGCTCCATCAATCGTTGAAAAGTGGCTGGGGCACTGAAATCCCTTGAGGCATCCTCATGAATTCATAGGTAGCCAGGACAGATAAAGGCCGCTCTCTCTCACGGTCCTCTGGGGCCATCGGGATCTGGTAGTACCCACTGGAGATCCAGCACAGAGAACCACTTGCTCCCGTTTAGGCAGTCCAAAGCATCCTGAATGCGGGCATTGTGTACTGATCAGGGATAGTCCGCGGTTTAAGGTGCGATAATCACACACATCCTTACTGTTCCATTCTTTTTCCTCACTACCACAATGGGGAAGCATAAGGGCTTCTGGATTCTTGTATTACACCAGCAGCTAACATCTCTTGCAGATGCCGTCTCACATCATCTATGTCAGCAGGTGCCAGGCGTCGAGACCTCTCACGAAATGGTCTTTAGTCATGCAGCGGATATTGTGCTCAGCTCCTTGCCGCATCCTACATCCCATTCCTTTAAAGAAAACACCTGGTCTCTCTGGGCAAGCTTCTCACTGATACTCACTTTCCATTCAGCTGGCAGCGGGAGTCGCGAAATCAAACAAGTCAAGCTTACTCTGTCATTCTTCCTTGAACTCTTGCTGCTGGGTAGCACTGCAGTGTCTGCACAATGCACATTAGCCAGGATGCAACCTCTGTTTACTCAAATGTCTCTTTCAGACACATTATGAACTTGGACCATTACCCTTCTGGCATAAGCATGGGCTCTAGCGGGCAAAATACTAGGCTTGACCAGCAGTCCCTCTGGCAATTTTCCATCGCCTGGTGCATCCAACATTAATATTTTATTCTTAACATCCTTTCTGATACGGACCTCTCCCTGTAAGGTACACTGGGCATTTGGCGCCAGGATCAGAGACTCAGGATCCTTCTTCCATACAATTCCGACCGGTTCCTCTGGTTCTGTTTTTCAGCATCTCTGTGCCTCATAGGCCTTCTTAATTAAAAGCTGGAACTCTTAAAGCTCTAGTAGTCTTTGACCCCTGTTTTCATAACACAACTGTGCCAGCCTTCCGAACATATGAGCATTTGTTCCAATCAACAAAGGGACACCATCATACAGTCCAGTGGGGGGACACACTAAGGCTAGGGTCTCTACTTGTTCGGCCACTCCAGCCACGGAGGTGGGGAAAGACAGCCAAATTCGGATATACCCGGAATAGGGGTAGGCCTTCTCACTTAACCCCCATACATGCAGTCCTTCTGATGGTTGTAAGGGTACGTCTGACAAATGCTTCTGATACCAATCCTGGAACATAATTGTCACTTGGGAGCCACTGTCTAATACAGCTCTTGTAGACACTCCATTCACCTTTACAGTGGTCTCCATGGAGGGACCCACTATTCTGGACCAGTCTGGAGAGGCAGTAGTGGGGGCCTGGGCACTGACCTTGCCACAAAGGACGTGAATTAGCATTTTTGGTGCCCTCACTGGGATCATGTCGTGCACCTCTTAACCACTGGTTTCTTCTCCGAAGCTCTCCTTGTAGCCTATATGCAACTTTGTCAGTGTCTTTTGGGGACTGGCATTCCCTTTCGTGTGCCCATCTTTCCCACAATTATAGCAAAACATACTTTCTGGAGTTTGAGCTGGCAGGCCACACTGGGAGCCAGGGGCGGGAGTATTACTAACTGGAAACCTGGGTGCCATCTCTGTCTGCGGCGTGATAAGCATTTGGAGACATCTCACAGTTCTCCACTTCCATGGTCAAGGAATTGAGTTTGGAGCTGTTATCAGCAGGAGATACATGGGTGGGTACCCCACCCCATAGCAGATGCATTCGGATATAGGTCAGGGCCTGTACTTGCAGGCGTGGCCTTCATAAAGGGACTGTTTTTGAATCTCGGATCTCTCTCAACAGTTCGCCCCATTGTGGCATATCTTTTTCCTTGTCAGAGCACTCATTGACTGTCAACCTCTGCCCCTGAACTTCACTTGATGGGTCACCCTCAGTCACTCGGGTCGTAGCCACAGCTGTTGGTGCAGGTACCTCCCGAGGTCGCCTTTTCTCAACTCCTCGAATTTCTCTCATTAACTCATCATAGGAGGGTGGGGATTCCAGTCGATTTGCCAGGCGTAACTGAAGCAACAGCAGTTCTGAGAAGGGGGCAGACTTAAGGATTCTGTCCAGTCTGGTTCGGTCCAGTTCAATCGCTGGCAAACTACCCTTTCTGAGGCATTCTTGCAACAATTTTTCCAGCCGAGATACATACACAGACAACAACTCCCTTGGTACTGTTGTGCATTTCTTACTCTCCACCATAGGTCCTCATCAGAATCTGGGCTCCCATACACATTCTCCAAGGCCTCAAGATAGGCCTGTGCAGTCGCTTCAGGGTTACTGGCCCGTTCGCTTGCAGGATGGTAGCCAGGGCAGGACCTCGGAGGCTCTCACTAACCCTCTTTCGCCGCCTTCCGAGCATTGCCATTCTAGCACTTGGGGGGCAACATAGTCTATCCAGGTCTCTCAGTCATCCTCCCCTTGGGGGGTTGGGAGGGTGCCAGAGAAGATCCTCAACCTTCGGTAAGAGTCGTGACTAATGGCAGGTGCAGAAATAGGAGTCTGCATTGGTTCAGCCACCATTACGGGCACTGGAGCAGGAGAGGGTGTTGGGGGAGGAACACCCCCAGGTGGCAAGAATAGTTTCTTCAAGTCCTCCACAGTTTTCCCCTCTCCCAGCAACCATTCAGCAAATTTCTCCTCAAAGTTTCAGATAGTGGTGGGGGCTGATTCCCCGGGTCTTTACTGTCCTTAGTTATCACTCTCCAAGCAGTGAGGGCTCCTCTGGGGTAATGGTCTGTGTCACTTTGGAGCTATCTATGGGATCCTAAACTCTAATGGGGCCAGGAAAGTGTGGGTGAGCAGATTAGCATGTCGACCCACCACCACAGGGTTTTGTAAACCTTCCACCTTGGAAAGTACTCCTGCACAGTGTCCGTATTGGATACCCAGGGGATGTCCAGGATAAGCATAGCATTTTGGGGTCGATCTCTCCCAGTACACCACTCCACCAGCCGGTGCACAGCCACTTCTGTCGGGTACCTATTTTTTCTTAACAGTGGTTCAGAATATGGCCACTAGAGGACACACAATCCCAGCGGTGAGCCTCCAAGATGTAACCCCTAGATGGCGCTATCCCAGGGCTACTACCCTGCCTGATTTGCCACTAACAGGTTGAGGGCCTGGATCCAATGGCGGGTGCCTCCACCCAGAGGTCAGGGTTTGCAATAGTTAAACTAACTTGGTCACAGCCCTCTGGGACACTGCAACCCCTTTCTTCCCACTAGTGGCCCACACAATATATCAGAATTACCTTCAGATATACACTACCCCCAGGTCTGGTTCCGGCACTGGGACCTCCTGTGAAATGAGATACAGTGCAACAATCACAGTACAGTACTTTAACATAGACAAATACCTCAGGCAGTATAACTTTTGTTGAAACAAGCAGCTCTGATTTATTTAGGGGATATAACAAGGACAGGGGGAAATCAGGTTAATTAGCTTATTACTCTAATAATCTACTAATGGCTCTGTGCAGGCCTATCCCTATCAGTTACTGTCCCTGGGTACCCAAGCCCTAGTGGCTAGTCCAAACCGTGGCAGCTGGTAGGGGCCCTTCACACAGAGAAAAGGAGAATTAAACAGTCAACAGTACAGTAATTCCATTTGGATTTAATGTGGCAATTCAACAGGAGCGACCCTGAATTAGTACTCCACGACCTCCAAATAAGATAGGGTCCTTCAATGTCAGCAGGGCTCACTTGAGGTACACAAACCTCTTCACACATCCATATAAAGAAAGCACTATACCAGGCAGGCTGCATCTGTATCCCGATCGCAATTACTGCACAATACCCGGAGAACACACAGCAGATTCAGTTCCTGACAGACCGAGTGCAATTTTCAGCAATTCCTCCAGTCTTCTACAGGGTGAGCCTGGTTTCTACTTCAAGATCCTTTGATTCTTTCTACAGGACGGATTCAGTCCTAACAAGCTGTTGCATACGTTGCAGACCGGAACTCTGGGCCTTACACACGCTTTTTAACTAAAACTGCACACTGAAAAAAGCACAGACCTTCCTTCTTCACTGCCAAAGCTCAACTCAAACTCCAACTGACAAAACGGGCACTTTGAGTTCCTCCCAGTTCTTGACTGGATTGGCTGTCACTCACAATAGACTGCTGTTGGTCCAAAAGGTGCTGAAGTCTAAACTACATCTCCCAGAGTCACTGCCCATAAATCCTCTTGTGGCTGGCTCAGATTATGAGTCCAAGTTCTGATTCGTCCAAGGCACCATTTTAGAGCTAGCTTACCCCACACTGATTGGTCCAGTTCAGCAGTTCAAAACCAGAATGGGGAACTAGACAGACACAGTTCTGACTGCAAAGAAAGCAGGTTAGACAAACTGTAATTTCATTATTACTGTAAATGATTTCTGGCAAACAGTTACATCTTTCAGATAGGTTCCCTTTGCACTCCTAGTGACTGCAAAAATGAAGTGAATTGGCAGCAGCTCGAGTGGTACTCAGAGAAGCACACAGTCCCCCCATACAAACTAATTATGTCTGCAAGCAGACAGCTCTTAAAGAGCAGTACCAGAGGCTCTAAAACACTCACTGATAAATGGCTTAAAATGCCAAACACCATTCAGGTTGGAGCATTCAAGCAAGCTCCTGAAGTCTTTTGGGACCTTCATTTGTAGGGGGTTACACCCTTCCTGGTTTGGGAAAGCTTGAGTCCGCTGTCAAGCAAGTACTCTCATAAGTTTCAACTGCAACCATATACATTTGCATTAGGCTCAGACATGTAATCATCAGTCAATATATCATTTTACCAAGAATACATTCTGAAACATTGCAGTACGTCACTTTACACAGTATTACATACATTGTACCATAACTCATGTTATTACCTCTTTACATGAAACTCTGGAAGAGAGCCCTTCCCTATCAGTTACCTTGGGGCTGGATGGGGCAAGGGCACCATACTTAGAGGGCAACACAAGTAACTTGGAGTTAGCACTGATGCTCAGTTTGGGCAATGAGCTCGGGACACATACTCCTTTATGGACAACATTGAGAGGCAAGTCCACAGGCCTCCCAAGTGAATCATAACTGAGGTGCACCACAGGCTTTACAGCTCGACCAGTCTTTCTAGGGGAACTGTTATAGTCTCTGCACTCTGAGCCTCATTTTCAGCATTGTCCTCACTTGTCAGGGAGTCTCCATGGGGGTAGAGAGGCTAGAACTTGGGGCACTTTCAGCTCCAGGAGTTACAGTTTCTGAGTCCACAACATTTGGCTCGCATGGAGAGCTTTCGGACACTGCAGTGGACTGTCAGGGCACTCAAAATACTTTTCTTGTTCGGGTGTATCACCAGTCTGCCCAATCTATCATTTTCCTCCCTGAAAGCTCAAACAGTTCAACCATGCACAATGATTCCATTTCATCTGATCTGATGCTTTGCACTTCACTTCTGGGAGCATTGGCTCCAGGGATGAAGCTTGGGGCTTAACAGTCCAGAAGGCCCAGCTTCATCTCCAGTATTGACTAGGGATTGCCTCAAACAATTGACTCAGTTCGAAGAAGGATAGTATTCAAAGTCACTCTCACTTTCTTCCGATATGGACTGACAGTCATGCTCAACTGGGACTTGTGGAGGGGAACACTTTAACTTTGCTTCTGTAGGTGCAGACTTTCTTGATCTTTTCTTAGCAGCAGCTCTAGTCACTGGTCCAGAGGGGCATCTTCTAGGGCTCAGACTCAATTAAGATTTGTCCAATGGGCAGTAAATGATTTCTATGCATTGTTTTTACATCTTTGAATTATTCTCAGGCCTTACTTTGTACACTGGCAGATCATCTAGTTTGCCCACTACAATGTGAGGGAGATGGTGCCATCTGTCAGCAATCTTGTGCTTGCCATGCAGTCCCAGATTTCTTAGCAATACCGATCTCCTCCTGGAGTTCCTGTGCTTTCACCTTTATCATACCCTTCTTTGTTGGCCAGATTTTTTTGGCAGCCATGGTTTGAGCCAGTTGGTACGCATGAGTTAGCTGGGCCTTTAACTTTTGCAATACTGTAAATAGTTGTCAGCTTGAACCTCATCAGGAGAGATCCCAAAACACACATCTACTGGTAGTCGAAGCTTCTCTCCAAACATCAGGCGGTAGGGGAGAATCTAGTGGTATCACTTTGGTGCAGTTATAAGCATGTACCAGGGTGCTAATTTGTTGGCTCCATCTAGGCTTGTCCTTTGGGTGCAGGGTGCCTAGCATATCTAGCAAAGTGCGGTTGAAACGTTCAGGCTGTGGGTCTCCTGGGGGGTGGTAAGGAGTGGTTCTTGACTCGCATCTACAGAGAAAGCATCTCTTTGATCAGATTACTCTCAAAGTCTCTCCCTTGATCAGAATGTGATTCTTTGTGAGCCCCATAGTGAACAAAAAAGTTTTCTACAAGTACTTTGGCCACAGTGGATGCTTTCTGGTCTTTGGTGGGGAAAGCTTGGGCATATCTCGTGAATGGTCAGTGACCACCAGCACATTACTGATATTTCTTTGATCTGACTCCAAACTCAGAAAATCAATACAGACCAGCTCCATGGGTGCACTGGTGGTGATGTTAGCAGGGGGAGCCCTCTGGGCAAAGCTTTCCTCTGTAAGCAGCGACTTACAAGTTCGAATGTGTTGCTCCACATCAGCCCCCATCTTAGGCCAATAGAATCTGGATCTCACCAAGTCAAGTGTTCTGTCTATACCAAGGTGCCCCATGGTTGTGCAAGGACCTCAGTACTGAGTCTCGAAAAGCAGTGGGCAGCACTAGTTGTTGTTTGTCTACTTGTCTCCTCTGTCTACTGTTTCTCTGTATAACAGTTTATTGATCAGTTTCAACTTAGGACCTTCTTTGTATAACAGTGCAGTTCTCAAATCAGTGGAGCGTAATTTGGACACATCTTTTCCTGCATAGAGGGCTTCTAAAGCTGCTTTGATCATGGGATCGCGGGATTGAGCCCGCCAATACTGTCATTGTCCAGCTGAGGCAGTGCACCAATGTCTATTGCAGAAAAGTGGCAATAAGCAGCAGGTATGCAATTCTCAGAGGCTCCATGCAATCCACCATGCAGTCCATCTGTCCGTGGACATTTGTTCCTCCCTGTCAAACTTCCGCAGAGTGCCCGAATGTCAGGTTCTGCCAATCGGACCCAATCATTCTGGGAACAGGCCCGGAGAGAGCATCAGCATCTATGTGGTTCAGACCTGCTCGGTATTCGAGAGTATAGTCATATGTAGATAATGTGAAAGCTACCTATGGCATAGTGGCATCCAACTTAGCTGAGGTCTGCACATAGGTCAAAGGATTATTGTCAGTTTTACTAGTATTTTGACGCCATACAGTACTCATGGAATTGGTCAACAATAGCCCACTTCAAAGCTAGGAAATCTAACTTATGTACAAGATAGTTCTTTTCGGATGGGGTCATGTTTCACTGGCAAAGGCCACTGGTCTCAGGCCATTCTCGTGCTCTTGGTACAACACACCCCCAACCCTTGCAAGCTAGCATCAGTGTGCAGGACGAAGGTTTTCTTGGATCGGCATAGGCCAGCACTGGAGCATGGGTAAGTTGATATATGATCTCATGAAAAGCAGTCTCACAATCAGGAGTCCAGCGGGCCCCAAATACTTCACTGGATGAAAATACACTCTTCAGTCTTGAGGACGCTGACTTTTGGTATTTTTGTGGGTTGGGGATACCTTGAGTAAGGTTAAGTAAAGGGCGGATCACTTTGAATAGTCCTTGATGAAGCGTACCGATAATAACCACAGAATCCCAGGAATCTTTGCAGTTCTTTAGATTTTTGGGTTGTGGCCAGGTGGTCAAGGCCTCAACTTTACTTGGGTCGGTCTCTATTCCTCGTGGATACTATGTGTCCACATACTTTACTGATGTTTGAAAGAATTGACACTTATCAATGGACAGTTTAAGCCAAAGTCCTCCAGTCGGTCCAATACCTTAAATAATCTGCTCTCATGTTCCTCCAGTGAGCTGCCAAACACAATAACATCGCTAGGTATACCAGGCACTCTAGTAAGTTCATGTCCCCACTGCACGCCCATCAATCGTTGAAAAGTGGCTGGGGCACCTGAAACCTTTGAGGCATCCTCATGAATTCATAGAGCCAAGCGGACAGATAAAGGCCGTCCTTCTCACGGTCCTCTGGGGCCATGGGATCTGGTAGTACCCATGCGGAGATCCAGCACAGAGAACCACTTGCTCCCTGCTTAGGCAGTCCAAAGCATCCTGAATGCGGGCATTGTGTACTGATCAGGGATAGTCCTCGGTTTAAGGTGCGATAATCCACACATCCTTACTGTTCCATTCTTTTTCCTCACTGCCACAATGGGGAAGCATAAGGGCTTCTGGATTCTTGTATTACACCAGCAGCTAACATCTCTGCAGATGCTGTCTCACATCATCTATGTCAGCAGGTGCCAGGCGTCGAGACCTCTCACTGAAATGGTCTTTTCATGCAGCCGGATATTGTGCTCAGCTCCTTGCACGCATCCTACATCCCATTCCTTTAAAGAAAACACCTGTCTCTCTCTGGCAAGCTTCTCACTGATACTACTTTCCATTCAGCTGGCAGCGGGAGTCGCCGAAATCAAACAAGTCAGGCGTTACTCTGTCATTCTTCCTTGAACTCTGTTGCTGGGTAGCACTGCAGTGTCTGCACAATGCACATTAGCCAGGATGCAACCTCTGTTTACTCGAATGTCTCTTTCAGACACATTATGAACTTGGACCATTACCCTTCTGGCATAAGCATGGGCTCTAGCGGCAAAATACTAGGCTTGACCAGCAGTCCTTCTAATTTTCCATCGCTTGGTGCATCCAACATTAATATTTTATTCTTAACATCCTTTCTGATACGGACCTCTCCCTGTAAGGTACACTGGGCATTTGGCGCCAGGATCAGAGACTCCAGGATCCTTCTTCCATACAATTCCCAATCGTTCCTCTGGTTCTGTTTTTTCAGCATCTCTCTGTGCCTCATAGGCCTTCTTAATTAAAAGCCGGAACTTTAAAGCTCTACTAGTCTTTGACCCCTGTTTTCATAACACAACTGTGCCAGCCTTCCGAACATATGAGCATTTGTTCCAATCAACAAAGGGACACCATCATACAGTCCAGTGGGGACACACTAAGGCTAGGGTCTCTACTTGTTCGGCCACTCCAGCCACGGAGGTGGGGAAAGACAGCCAAATTGGATATACCCGAATAGGGTAGGCCTTCTCACTTAACCCCCATACATGCAGTCCTTCTAATGGTTGTAAGGGTAGGCCTGACAAATGCTTCTGATACCAATCCTGGAACATAATTGTCACTTGGGAGCCACTGTCTAATACAGCTCTTGTAGACACTCCATTCACCTTTACAGTGGTCTCCATGGAGGACCCACTATTCTGGACCAGTCTGGAGAGGCAGTAGTGGGGGCCTGGGCAACTGACCTGCCACAAAAAGGATGAATTAGCATTTTTGGTGCCCTCACTGGGATCATGTCAGCACCTCTTAACCACTGATTTCTTCTCCAAGCTTCCTTGTAGCCTATACAACATTTGTCAGTGTCTTTGGGGACTGGCATTCCCTTTCGTGCCCATCTTTTCCCACAATTATAGCAAAACATACTTTCTGGAGTTTGAGCTGGCCGAGGCGCCACACTGGGAGCCAGGGCGGGGTATTACTAACTGAAACCTGGGTGCCATCTCTGTTCAAGGCGTGATAAGCATTTGAGACATCTCGTCAGTTTCTCCACTTCCATGGTCAAGGAATTGAGTTTGGAGCTGTTATCAGCAGGAGATACATGGGTGGGTACCCCACCCCCATAGCAGATGCATTCGGATATAGGTCAGGTCTGCACTTGCAGGCGTGGCCTTTCATAAAGGGACTGTTTTGAATTCTCGATCTCTCTCAACAGTTCGCCCCATTGTGGCATATCTTTTTCCTTGTCAGAGCACTCATTGACTGTCAACCTCTGCCCCTGAACTTCACTTGATGGGTCACCCTCAGTCACTGGGTCATAGCCAGAGCTGTTGGTGCAGGTACCTCCGGGTCGCCTTTTCTCAACTCCTCGAATTTCTCTCATTAACTCATCATAGGAGGGTGGGATTCCAGTCGATTTGCCAGGCGAATTGAAGCAACAGCAGTTCTGAGAAGGGGCAGACTTAAGTGATTCTGTCCAGTCTGGTTCGTCCAGTTCAATCGCTGGCAAACTACCCTTTCTGAGGCATTCTTGCAACAATTTTTCCAGCCGAGACATACACAGACAACAACTCCTTGGTACTGTTGTGCATGTCTTACTCTCCACCATAGGTCCTCATCAGAATCTGGGCTCCCATTACATTCTCCAAGGCCTCAAGATAGGCCTGTGCAGTCGCTTCAGGGTTACTGGCCCGCTTAGCACGGATGGTAGCCGGGCAGGACCTCGGAGGCTCTCACTAACCCTCTTCGCTCGCCTCCGAGCATTGCCATTCTAGCACTTGGGGCAACATAGTCTATCCAGGTCTCCCAGTCATCCTCCCCTTGGGGTGGGAGGGTGCCAGAGAAGATCCTCAACCTTCGGTAAGAGTCGTGACTAATGGCAGTTCAGAAATAGGAGTCTGCATTGGTTCAGCCACCATTACGGGCACTGGAGCAGGAGAGGTGTTGGGGAGAACACCCCAGGTGGCAAGAATAGTTTCTTCAAGTCCTCCACAGTTTCCCTCTCCCAGCAACCATTCAGCAAATTTCTCCTCAAAAGTTTCAGATAGTGGTGGGGCTGATTCCCCAGGTCTTACTGTCCTTAGTTATCACTTCCAAGCAGTGAGGGCTCCTCTGGGGTAATGGTCTGTGGCACTTTGGAGCTATCTATGGGATCCTTAAACTCTAAAAGGGCCAGGAAAGTGGGTGAGCAGATTAGCATGCCGACCCACCACCACAGGGTTTTGTAAACCTTCCACCTTGGAAAGTACTCCCTGCACAGTGTCCGTGTGATACCCAGGGGATGTCCAGGATAAGCATAGCATTTTGAGGTTGATCTCCTCCCAGTACACCACTCCACCAGCCGGTGCACAGCCACTCTGTCGGGTACCTATTTTTTTCTTAACAGTGGTTCGTAAATATGGCCACTAGAGGACACACAATCCCAGCGGTGAGCCTCCAAGATGTAACCCCTAGATGGCGCTATCCCAGGGGCTACTACCCCTGCCTGATTTGCCACTAACAGGTTGAGGGGCCTGGATCCAATGGCGGGTGCCTCCACCCAGAGGTCAGGGTTTGCAATAGTTAAACTAACTTGGTCACAGCCCTCTGGGACACTGCAACCCCCCTTTCTTCCCACTAGTGGCCCACACAATATATCAGAATTACCTTCACAGTTACACTACCCCCAGGTCTGGTTCCGCACTGGGACCTCCTGTGAAATGAGATACAGTGCAACAATCACAGTACAGTACTTTAACATAGACAAATACCTCAGGCAGTATAACTTTGCTGAAACAAGCAGCTCTGATTTATTTAGGGGATATAACAAGGACAGGGGAAATCAGGTTAATTAGCTTATCACTCTAATAATCTACCTATGGCTCTGTGCACAGGCCTATCCCTATCAGTTACTGTCCCTGGGTACCCAAGCCCTAGTGGCTAGTCCAAACCGTGGCAGCTGGTAGGGCCCTTTCACACAGAGAAAAGGAGAATTAAACAGTCAGCAGTACAGTAATTCCATTTGATTTAATGTGGCAATTCAACAGGGAGCGACCCTGAATTAGTACTCACGACCTCCAAATAAGATAGGGTCCTTCAATGTCAGCAGGGCTCACTTGAGGTACACAAACCTCTTCACACATCCATATAAAAGAAAGCACTATACCAGGCAGGCTGCATCTCTATCCCGATCGCAATTACTGCACAATACCCGGGAGAACACACAGCAGATTCAGTTCCTGACAGACCGAGTGATTTTCAGCAACCTCCAGTCTTCTACAGGTGAGCCTGGTTTCTACCTTCAGAGATCCTTTGATTCTTTTCACAGGACGGATTCAGTCCTAACAAGCTGTTACACAAGCTGCAGACGGAACTCTGGGCCTTACACAGTTTTTGACTAAAACTGCACACTGAAAAGCACAGGACCTTCCTTCTTCACTGCCAAAGCTCAACTGAAACTCCAACTGGACAAACCGGCACTTCTTTGAGTTCCTCCCAGTTCTTGACTGGATTGGCTGTCACTCACAATAGACTGCTGCTGTTGGTCCAAAAGGCACTGAAGTCTAAACTACATCTCCCAGAGTCACTGCCCATACAATCCTCTTGTGGCTGGCTCAGATTATGAGTCCAAGTTCTGATTCGTCCAGGCACCATTTTAGAGCTAGCTTACCCCACACTGATTGGTCCAGTTCAGCAGTTCAAAACCAGAATGGGAACTAGACAGACACAGTTCTGACTGCAAAGAAAGCAGGTTAGACAAACTGTAATTTCATTATTACTGTAAATGATTTCTGGCAAACAGTTACATCTTTCAGATAGGTTCCCTTTGCACTCCTAGTGACTGCAAAATGAAGTGAATTGGCAGCAGCTCGAGTGGTACTCAGAGAAGCACACAGTCCCCCCATACAAACTAATTATGTCTGCAAGCAGACAGCTCTTAAAGAGACAGTACCAGAGGCTCTAAAAACACTCACTGATAAATGGCTTAAATGCCAAACACCATTCAGGCTTGGAGCATTCAAGCAAGCTCCTGGAAGTCTTTTGGGAACCCCCATTTGCAGGGGGGTTACACCCTTCCTGGCCTGGGAAAGCTTGACGTCCGCGTCAAGCAAGTACCCCCATAAGTTTCAACTGCAACCATATACATTTGCATTAGGCTCGCACATGTAATCATCAGTCAATATATCATTTTACCAAGAACACATTTCTGAAACATTGCAGTACGTCACTCTTTACACAGTATTACATACACATTGTACTACAACCTCAAGTTATTACCTCTTGTACATGAAACCTGGAAGAGAGGGGGCTCCCTATCAGTTACCTTTGGGGCTGGATGGGGCAAGGGCACCATACTTAGAGGGCAACACAAGTAACTTGGAGTTAGCACTGATGCTCAGTTTGGGCAATGAGCTCGGGACACATACACTCCTTTATGGACAACATTGAGAGGCAAGTCCACAGGCTCTCCAAGTGAATCATAACTGAGGTGCACCACAGGCTTTACAGCTCGACCAGTCTTTCTAGGGGAACTGTTATAGTCTCTGCCTCTGAGCCTCATTTTCAGCATTGTCCTCACTTGTCAGGAGTCTCCATGG
Source organism: Neoceratodus forsteri (assembly GCA_016271365.2). Lineage (NCBI taxonomy): Eukaryota > Metazoa > Chordata > Ceratodontiformes > Ceratodontidae > Neoceratodus > Neoceratodus forsteri. Next base: position 91,548,161 of record JADMNL010000031.1, on the reverse strand, counting down.
GGTAGAGAGGCTGAACTTGGGGCACTTTCAGCTCCAGGAGTTACAGTTTCTGAGTCCACAACATTTGGCTCGCATGGAGAGCTTCGACACTGGCAGTGGACTGTCAGGGCACTCAAAATACTCTTCTTGTTCGGGTGTATCACCAGTCTGCCGCAATCTATCATTTCCTCCCTGAAAGCTCAAACAGTTCAACCATGCACAATGATTCCATTTCATCTGATCTGATGCTTTGCACTTCACTTTCTGGGAGCATTGGCTCCAGGGATGAAGCTGGGGCTTAGACAGTCCAGAAGGCCCAGCTTCATCTCCAGTATTGACTAGGGATTGCCCCGAAACAATTGACTCAGTTCGTAGAAGGATAGTATTCAAAGTCACTCTCACTTTCTTCCGATATGGACTGACAGTCATGCTCAACTGGGACTTGTGGAGGGAACACTTTAACTTTGCTTCTGTAGGTGCAGACTTTCTTGATCTTTCTTAGCAGCAGCTCTAGTCACTGGTCCAGAGGGGGCATCTTCTAGGGGCTCAGACTCAATTAAGATTTGTCCAATGGGCAGTAAATGATTTCTATGCATTGTTTTTACATCTTTTGAATTATTCTCAGGCCTTATTTTGTACACTGGCAGATCATCTAGTTTGCCCACTACAATGTGAGGGAGATGGTGCCATCTGTCAGCAATCTTGTGCTTGCCATGCAGTCCCAGATTTCTTAGCAATACCCGATCTCCCTCCTGGAGTTCCTGTGCTTTCACCTTTATCATACCTTTCTTTGTTGGCCAGATTTTTTGGCAGCCATGGTTTGAGCCAGTTGGTACGCATGAGTTAGCTGGGCCTTTAACTTTTGCACATACTGTAAATAGTTGTCAGCTTGAACCCCATCAGGAGACCCCAAAACACACATCTACTGGTAGTCGAGCTTCTTCCAAACATCAGGCGTGAGGGGAGAATCCAGTGGCATCACTTTTGGTGCAGTTATAAGCATGTACCAGGGTGCTAATTTGTTGGCTCCATCTAGGCTTGTCCTTTGGGTGCAGGGTGCCTAGCATATCTAGCAAAGTGCGGTTGAAGCGTTCAGGCTGTGGGTCCCCTGGGGTGGTAAGGAGTGGTTCTGGACTTTCGCTCCCCACAGAGAAAGCATCTCTTTGATCAGGCGACTCTCAAAGTCTCTCCCTTGATCAGAATGGATTCTTTGTGGAGCCCATAGTGAACAAAAAGTTTTCTACAAGTACTTTGGCCACAGTGGATGCTTTCTGGTCTTTGGTGGGAAAGCTTGGGCATATCTCGTGAAATGGTCCGTGACCGCCAGCACATTACTGATATTTCTTTGATCTGACTCCAAACTCAGAAAATCAATACAGACCAGCTCCATGGGTGCACTGGTGGTGATGTTAACAAGGGGGCAGCCCTCTGGGGTGAAAGCTTTCCTCTGTAAGCAGCGACTACAAGTTCGAATGTGTTGCTCCACATCAGCCCCCATCTTAGGCCAATTGAATCTGGATCTCACCAAGTCAAGTGTTCTGTCTATACCAAGGTGCCCCATGTGGTTGTGCAAGGACCTCAGTACTGAGTCTCGAAAAGCAGTGGGCAGCACTAGTTGTTGTTTGTCTACTTGTCCCCCTCTGTCTACTGTTTCTCTGTATAACAGTTTATTGATCAGTTTCAACTTAGGACCTTCTTTGTATAACAGTGCAGTTCTCAAATCAGTGGAGCATAATTTGGACACATCTTTTCCTGCATAGAGGGCTTCTAAAGCTGCTTTGATCATGGGATCGCGGGATTGAGCCCGCCGAATACTGTCATTGTCCAGCTGAGGCAGTGCACCAATGTCTGTTGCAGAAAAGTGGCAATAAGCAGCAGGTATGCAATTCTCAGAGGCTCCCAAGCAATCCACCATGCAGTCCACTGCGTCCGTGGACATTTGTTCCTCCCTGTCAAACTTCCGGCAGAGTGCCCGAATGTCAGGTTCTGCCAATCGGACCCAATCATTCTGGGGAACAGGCCTCCGGGAGAGAGTATCAGCATCTATGTGGTTCAGACCTGCTCGGTATTCGAGCATAGTCATATGTAGATAATGCAGAAAGCACCTATGGCCAGTGGCATCCAACTTAGCTGAGGTCTGCACATAGGTCAAAGGATTATTGTCAGTTTTTACTAGTATTTTAGCCCCATACAAGTACTCATGGAATTGGTCAACAATAGCCCACTTCAAAGCTAGGAACTCTAACTTATGTACAGGATAGTTCTTTTCGGATGGGGTCAGGCTTCTACTGGCAAAGGCCACTGGTCTCAGGCCATTCTCGTGCTCTTGGTACAACACAGCCCCCAACCCTTGCAAGCTAGCATCAGTGTGCAGGACGTAAGGTTTTCTTGGATCGGCATAGGCCAGCACTGGAGCATGGGTAAGTTGATATATGATCTCATGAAAAGCAGTCTCACAATCAGGAGTCCAGCGGCCCCAAATACTTCACTCGGATGAAAATACACTCTTTCAGTCTTGAGGGACGCTGACTTTTGGTATTTTTTGTGGGTTGGGGATACCCTTGAGTAAGGTTAAGTAAAGGCGGATCACTCTTGAATAGTCCTTGATGAAGCGCCGATAATAACGACAGAATCCCAGGAATCTTTGCAGTTCTTTTAGATTTTTGGGCTGTGGCCAGGTGGTCAAGGCCTCAACTTTACTTGGTCGGTCTCTATTCCTCGGTGGATACTATGTGTCCACATACTTTACTGATGTTTGAAAGAATTGACACTTATCAATGGACAGTTTAAGGCCAAAGTCCTCCAGTCGGTCCTATACCTTAAATAATCTGCTCTCATGTTCCTCCAGTGAGCTGCCAAACACAATAACATCGCTCAGGTATACCAGGCACTCTAGTAAGTTCATGTCCCCACTGCACGCTCCATCAATCGTTGAAAAGTGGCTGGGGCACCTGAAATCCCTTGAGGCATCCTCATGAATTCATAGAATAAGCGGACAGATAAAGGCCGTCTTCTCACGGTCCTCTGGGGCCATCGGGATCTGGTAGTACCCACTCGGAGATCCAGCACAGAGAACCACTTGCTCCGTTTAGGCAGTCCAAAGCATCCTGAATGCGGGGCATTGTGTACTGATCAGGGATAGTCCGCCGGTTTAAGGTGCGATAATCCACACACATCCTTACTGTTCCATTCTTTTCCTCACTACCACAATGGGGAAGCATAAGGGCTTCTGGATTCTTGTATTACACCAGCAGCTAACATCTCTTGCAGATGCCGTCTCACATCATCTATGTCAGCAGGTGCCAGGCATCGAGACCTCTCACGAAATGGTCTTCGTCATGCAGCCGGATATTGTGCTCAGCTCCTTGCACGCATCCTACATCCCATTCCTTTAAAGAAAACACCTGGTCTCTCTGGGCAAGCTTCTCACTGATCCTCACTTTCCATTCAGCTGGCAGCGGAGTCGCCAAATCAAACAAGTCAGGCGTTACTCTGTCATTCTTCCTTGAACTCTTGCTGCTGGGTAGCACTGCAGTGTCTGCACAATGCACATTAGCCAGGATGCAACCTCTGTTTACTCGAATGTCTCTTTCAGACACATTATGAACTTGGACCATTACCCTTCTGGCATAAGCATGGGCTCTAGCGGGCAAAATACTAGGCTTGACCAGCAGTCCCTCTGGCAATTTTCCATCGCCTGGTGCATCCAACATTAATATTTTATTCTTAACATCCTTTCTGATACGGACCTCTCCTGTAAGGTACACTGGGCATTTGGCGCCAGGATCAGAGACTCAGGATCCTTCTTCCATACAATTCCGACCGGTTCCTCTGGTTCTGTTTTTCAGCATCTCTCTGTGCCTCATAGGCCTTCTTAATTAAAGCTGGAACTCTTAAAGCTCTACTAGTCTTTGACCCCTGTTTTCATAACACAACTGTGCCAGCCTTCCGAACATATGAGCATTTGTTCCAATCAACAAAGGGACACCATCATACAGTCCAGTGGGGGACACTAAGGCTAGGGTCTCTACTTGTTCGGCCACTCCAGCCACGGAGGTGGGGAAAGACAGCCAAATTCGGATATACCCGAATAGGGTAGGCCTTCTCACTTAACCCCATACATGCAGTCCTTCTAATGGTTGTAAGGGTAAGCTGACAAATGCTTCTGATACCAATCCTGGAACATAATTGTCACTTGGGAGCCACTGTCTAATACAGCTCTTGTAGACACTCCATTCACCTTTACAGTGGTCTCCATGGAGGGACCCACTATTCTGGACCAGTCTGGAGAGGCGGTAGTGGGGGCCTGGGCAACTGCCTTGCCACAAAAGGGCGTGAATTAGCATTTTTGGTGCCTCACTGGGATCATGTCGTGCACCTCTTAACCACTGATTTCTTCTCCGAAGTCTCCTTGTAGCCTATATGCAACTTTGTCAGTGTCTTTGGGGACTGGCATTCCCTTCGTGCCCATCTTTCCCACAATTATAGCAAAACATACTTTCTGGAGTTTGAGCTGGCCGAGGCGCCACACTGGGAGCCAGGGCGGGGTATTACTAACTGGAAACCTGTGCCATCTCTGTCTGCGTGATAAGCATTTGGAGACATCTCGTCAGTTTCTCCACTTCCATGGTCAAGGAATTGAGTTTGGAGCTGTTATCAGCAGGAGATACATGGGTGGGTACCCCACCCCATAGCAGATGCATTCGGATATAGGTCAGGGCCTGTACTTGCAGGCGTGGCCTTCATAAAGGACTGTTTTGAATTCTCGATCTCTCTCAACAGTTCGCCCCATTGTGGCATATCTTTTCCTTGTCAGAGCACTCATTGACTGTCAACCTCTGCCCTGAACTTCACTTGATGGGTCACCCTCAGTCACTCGGGTAGTAGCCACAGCTGTTGGTGCAGGTACCTCCTGAGGTGCCTTTTCTCAACTCCTCGAATTTCCTCATTAACTCATCATAGGAGGGTGGGATTCCAGTCGATTTGCCAGGCGAACTGAAGCAACAGCAGTTCTGAGAAGGGGCAGACTTAAGGATTCTGTCCAGTCTGGTTCGGGTCCAGTTCAATCGCTGGCAAACTACCCTTTCTGAGGCATTCTTGCAACAATTTTTCCAGCCGAGAGACATACACAGACAACAACTCCCTTGGTACTGTTGTGCATTTCTTACTCTCCACCATAGGTCCTCATCAGAATCTGGGCTCCCATACACATTCTCCAAGGCCTCAAGATAGGCCTGTGCAGTCGCTTCAGGGTTACTGGCCCGTTTAGCACGGATGGTAGCCAGGGCAGGACCTCGGAGGTCTCACTAACCCTCTTTCGCTGCCTTCCCGAGCATTGCCATTCTAGCACTTGGGGGCAACATAGTCTATCCAGGTCTCCCAGTCATCCTCCCTTGGGGGTGGGAGGGTGCCAGAGAAGATCCTCAACCTTCGGTAAGAGTCGTGACTAATGGCAGGTGCAGAAATAGGAGTCTGCATTGGTTCAGCCACCATTACGGCACTGGAGCAGGAGAGGGTGTTGGGGAGGAACACCCCAGGTGGCAAGAATAGTTTCTTCAAGTCCTCACAGTTTTCCCTCTCCCAGCAACCATTCAGCAAATTTCTCCTCGAAGTTTCAGATAGTGGTGGGGCTGATTCCCCGGTCTTTACTGTCCTCAGTTATCACTCTCCAAGCAGTGGGGCTCCTCTGGGGTAATGGTCTGTGGCACTTTGGAGCTATCTATGGGATCCTTAAACTCTAAAAGGGCCAGGAAAGTGTGGGTGAGCAGATTAGCATGCCGACCCACCACCACAGGGTTTTGTAAACCTTCCACCTTGGAAAGTACTCCCTGCACAGTGTCCGTATTGATACCAGGGGATGTCCAGGATAAGCATAGCATTTTGGGGTCGATCTCCTCCCAGTACACCACTCCACCAGCGGTGCACAGCCACTTCTGTCGGGGTACCCATTTTTTTCTTAACAGTGGTTCGTAAATATGGCCACTAGAGGACACACAATCCCAGCGGTGAGCCTCCAAGATGTAACCCCTAGATGGCGCTATGCCAGGGGCTACTACCCCTGCCTGATTTGCCACTAACAGGTTGAGGGGCCTGGATCCAATGGCGGGTGCCTCCACCCAGAGGTCAGGGTTTGCAATAGTTAAACTAACTTGGTCACAGCCCTCTGGGACACTGCAACCCCCCTTTCTTCCCACTAGTGGCCCACACAATATATCAGAATTACCTTCACAGTATACACTTACCCCCAGGTCTGGTTCCGGCACTGGGACCTCCTGTGAAATGAGATACAGTGCAACAATCACAATACAGTACTTTAACATAGACAAATACCTCAGGCAGTATAACTTTGCTGAAACAAGCAGCTCTGATTTATTTAGGGGATATAACAAGGACAGGGAAATCAGGTTAATTAGCTTATCACTCTAATAATCTACCTATGGCTCTGTGCACAGGCCTATCCCTATCAGTTACTGTCCCTGGGTACCCAAGCCCTAGTGGCTAGTCCAAACCGTGGCAGCTGGTAGGGCCCTTTCACACAGAGAAAAGGAGAATTAAACAGTCAGCAGTACAGTAATTCCATTTGGATTTAATGTGGCAATTCAACAGGGAGCGACCCTGAATTAGTACTCACGACCTCCAAATAAGATAGGGTCCTTCAATGTCAGCAGGGCTCACTTGAGGTACACAAACCTCTTCACACATCCATATAAAAGAAAGCACTATACCAGGCAGGCTGCATCTGTATCCCGATCGCAATTACTGCACAACTACCGGAGAACACACAGCAGATTCAGTTCTGACAGACCGAGTGCAATTTTCAGCAATTCCTCCAGTCTTCATAGGGTGAGCCTGGTTTCTACTCTTCAGAGATCCTTTGATTCTTTTCACAGGACGGATTCAGTCCTAACAAGCTGTTACACAAGCTGCAGACCGAACTCTGGGCCTTACACCGTTTTTGACTAAACTGCACACTGAAAAGCACAGGCTCCTTCCTTCTTCACTGCCAAAGCTCAACTCAAACTCCAACCGACAAAACCGGGCACTTCCTTTGAGTTCCTCCCAGTTCTTGACTGGATTGGCTGTCACTCACAATAGACTGCTGCTGTTGGTCCAAAAGGCACTGAAGTCTAAACTACATCTTCAGAGTCACTGCCCATACAATCCTCTTGTGGCTGGCTCAGATTATGAGTCCAAGTTCTGATTCGTCCAAGGCACCATTTTAGAGCTAGCTTACCCCACACTGATTGGTCCAGTTCAGCAGTTCAAAACTAGAATGGGGAACTAGCAGACACAGTTCTGACTGCAAAGAAAGCAGGTTAGACAAACTGTAATTTCATTATTACTCTAAATAATTTCTGGCAAACAGTTACATCTTTCAGATAGGTTCCTTTGCACTCCTAGTGACTGCAAAAATGAAGTGAATTGGCAGCAGCTCGAGTGGTACTCAGAGAAGCACACAGTCCCCCCATACAAACTAATTATGTCTTAAAGAGACAGTACCAGAGGCTCTAAAAACACTCACTGATAAATGGCTTAAATGCCAAACACCATTCAGGCTTGGAGCATTCAAGCAAGCTCCTGGAAGTCTTTTGGGAACCCCCATTTGCAGGGGGGTTACATTTGGATAAAGGGTCACTTACAGGAGCTATCTTCATTGACCTGACCAAAGCGTTCGATTTGGTCAATCACTACATGTTCCTTAATAAATTGACACACTTGGGTCTAGACTGACATTCCCTCACCTGGTCTGCTAATTTCATTGCGGAGAGATAACGGGTGGTTAAGTGGTAAGGGAGTCACTCCAATCTCTTTCCCATCAATGATGATGTCCCCAGGGCTCGATACTAGGCCCACTGCTCTTCTCCATCTTTACTAATGACGTTTGCGACAGTTGTGGTGATGTGAACTGCTTGCTGTATGCTGACGATGCCCTTCTCTACTGGACTACTGCTGATACCAACATTGTTGCTTCTATGCTCTTTGCAAGTCAATGCAGTTGAATTATGGTTTGCTGCTAATGTGTTTAGTAATGAATGGAAAAAAAGGACCAAAGCAGTCTTATTTGGAACCAAGCACCTTAGTACAGCCAGGCAACACCTACTAACCCAGTCTACCACCTCTGACTCTCCGCTAGCGGTACTGGATATAGGGTGAAATATCTTGGCATCTACATTGACCAAGACCTTACATTTAAACCGCATGTGGATCAGGTCATGAAAGTCATACATCAGAAACTAAGTCTTCTATATCGACCGGGTAACTCTCGGGACCCTGAAACCAGTCTAGCCGTTGCAGATGGTACCCTTCTCCCCACCTTGCTATATTGTGCCTTGGTGCTCCCATTTCTCAGGAACTTGGAGACTAATAAACTGTTTTGTACAGTAAGATCAGCCCCTTTGCCTTGAGGTCTCTTCCCCTGAGTCACCATTCTGAGGTCCTCGCCTCACTGAACTGGCCCACTCTAAGTGGCTGGATGACCTACCCACTCCTTGGTCTAGCCTATAAACCGACCAGAGTCTATACACCCCCTAGTCTTAGTGGACTGCTTTACCCCTAAGCCCTTGAGGTGATTCATTGTGCACCTCAAATTGCAACTTACTTAATATACCCAGAGTTAGTACTAACTTGGGCAAAAGGTCCTTTATGTGCTCTGCTCCATACTATTGGAACTCGCTAGCTGCCTCCTTAACTAACTCCTCATCTCTTAGCGGATTCAAGAAAGGGCTAAAAACCTGCTTATTTGAGTGCTGCCAATGCACTGCTAGCACTGATCCACACTCCAAGGTATTAAATAAGCCAAAATGTTGATTAGCAGTTTTACACGTGAAAGTGCTAATCAGCTGTAAAAGTGCATAGCGCGTGACACAGAATGGTTAGCAAAGTTTAAAAATATATATAATTTTAGTAATTTTGTCTACTGTGCCATAGACTCACTGAAAAAAAATGGTTAGCAGTCTGCTGCTGTGCATTTTTGGAAATGGTTAGCATTACCCCCTGTTTTGCATAGCGTTTTGCTATGCTATACCAGCCACTTAAAACTCTGTGCTCATTTCAGACTAATTTACTAAGTCACTTCTAAAATGTCCCTGTCCATAGTGTAGGGCTTCTGCATCTGGAGCCTCAGGCCTTGAAACATCCCTTGTCTTATTTATGATTAATTGTTAGTTATCGTTCACAGAGCGATGTACCTTTACCCACATCTGTACCTTGCAGTGTCGTGTTGTTTTATGTGCTGCGGTGCTTTACTACTGATGGAGGCAGTGCTGGAGGAAGAGGAGAGGGACCAGGCCCACCATGGCCCACAACATAGGCCACAGAGAAGATACGCAGCACACAGGATGTACCGGCCCAGAGTCTCCTTTGAGACACTGCCAGATGAACACATCACAGGCCGGTACAGACTGAACAGGGCCATGTTGAGGCAGTTACGCAAACTCCTGCATGAGCGGCTACAGATGAACACCAGACGAAGCCATGCCATGACAGTCGAGGAAAAGGTGACCGCAGTAATGCATGTAATAGTCACTGGGTCATTTCAAACACCTGCCAGAGACACCATAGGTGTATCACAGTCGGCCACCTCGCTCCTCCTGACCCAGTTCCTGAAAGCTTTCCTGCCATATGCTGGTGAATTCTTAGTATTCCCCAGCATGGCAGAAGAGCACAGAGCAACCATGCAGTGATTTTATTGGGTCACACACCTACCAGGTGCACTTCGTGCCATTTGACTACACCCACATAGCCATCTGTGCACCACCTCGTGGTGGCTCCGATGTGTATATAAATCAGAAAGGCGTACATACCATCGATTGCCAGGTGGTGTGTGATGTTATGGGGCACATCAGCAATGTCCTTGCACAGTACCCTGGCAGTGCCCACGATGCCTAAATGTGGCACCAGCCACTCCTGTGCCAGGTCTTTGAGGATGGCCGGATACCCAGTGCGCATCTAGTCAGTGAGTAGGGGCATAGGGAACATCGCAGCACACAGGACTGTTGTGATACCACCAGGGAACAGTAGAGGGGGAGGCAGTACAGGGGGTCCGCATGGCAACATGTGAGAGGCAGGACACTGCCAAGGGGGAGAAAACAGGGTACATCAGCTAACATGTCTACATGTGTCCACAGGAGATAGTGCTTATCCCCTGAGACCCTGGCTCCTAACCCCTGTCCAACATTTGGCAATGGTAGCCGAGGAGGGGTACAATGAGGCACACACTGTGACAAGAAACATCATAGAACGTGTCTTTCGCATGCTGAAGATGCATTTCCGCTGCCTAGACTGATCCGGTGGTGCCCTACAATATAGCCCTCAGAAGGCATGCCGTATATTCTTAGTATGTTGTATGTTGCACAACATAGCGCTAAACCATGGTATATGTGCACCTGAACCCAAGGTACATGCAGACTGTGATCCAGAGCCAGAGGTGCAGGAGATAGTGGAGCAACTCAAGAGGAGAGATCCTCAAATGGCCCAGAGGTCTCTGAAACACAGGAATGGCATAACTGTGACCCAGGCATGTATGGGAAGGTGAGTCACAATGAATGTACAACAGGCATGTGAACAAACGTGACGTTAGTCTGTGCAACAAACAGTGAAGACAACAACATAGTGATGTATAGGTGTAGATGTGCAGCAGACAGACAGTGATATGTGTACATGTGTGGGAAGTGTATCTCAGAATTGTGCAGTGTGCGACTATGCAGGGTGACATGGCCAAGTGTGTGCAGTGTGATAATGCCATGGGTGTATGCGTATGTGGAATGTGATGGTGGGATGTGCAGCTGGCAGTGCCGTCCTGGCGCTAAGGTGACCGAGTGCATGGGCATGTCATGGAACATCATTTACATCACCCACCATGGGTCCTACATGTACCCAGTAGATGGCAGTCTGATGTAGAGGTGTTGGGTGATGACTGTGGTGAGAGTACACCCACAGCCTGTCTGTGGCCACAGCATGGTGCCGCAATTGTGCTCGTGCAATGTTATAGAAACATAGAAACATAGAAACATAGAAACATAGAAGTTGATGGCAGATAAGGACCGCAAGGCCCATCCAGTCTGCCCATTTCTTTTTCTACCTTATAAATGTGCCATTGGCCTTTGCTCTGTCAGTGGCCTATCTATTCATAGTCATTTGTATTGCTCCCTTATGCCTATCCATGCCTGTTTGAAGCCCTGCACTGTATTCACAGCCACCACTTCTTGTGGTAAGCCATTCCATGCATCCACCACCCTTTCTGTGAAAAGAATTCCCTCACATTCCCCTTAATCGGCCTCCTCTAATCTCATGCTGTGTCCTCTTGTCCTGCTATTTTCTTATATTTAAACATGTTAGACTCTTTCACCTTGTTTATGCCCTTAAGGTGTTTGAATGCCTCGATCATATCACCTCTCTCCCTCCTTTGCTCAAGGGTATACATATTGAGCTCCGTTAATCTGTCCTCATATGTCTTCTGATGCAGTCCTCACCATTTTGGTTGCCTTCTCTGGACTGCCTCAATTTGGTTAATGTCCTTGTGAAGGTGTGGCCTCCAATACTGCATGAGTACTCCAGATGGGGCCTAACCGAGTGTCTTGTACAGAGGATTATTACCTCCCTCTTACGACTTGTGATACCCTACTAATACACTCTAACAGCCCCTAGCCTTACCTACTGCTTTAGAGGTCTGCTTGGATGATTTTAGGTCATCAGTGATGATGATGCCCAAGTCTCTTTCTTCCTTTGTGACTTCTAGCAACTCCCTCCCAGCCTATAGGTGGCTTCAGGGTTTCTCTTCCTATGTGCTTGATTTTGCACTTCTTTGCATTAAATCCCAGTTGCCACTCTTCTGACCATTCTGCTAGTTTATCCAGATCTCTTCTCATTCTGCCCACCCCATCTGGATCATCTACTCTGTTGCAGATCTTGGTGTCATCTGCAAACAGACAAGCCTTACCCTCTAGTCCATCTGCAAGGTCACTAATGAAGATGTTGAAGAGGACTGGCCCCAGGACTGATCCCTAAGGTACCCCACTTGTGACTTGCATCTCTTCTGACTGTATACCATTTACCACCACTCTCTGTTTTCTGTCCGTCAACCAGTTTGCCACCCAGTTGACCAACTTCTGACCCACCCGAGCCTACCCAGCTTATTTATCAATCTTCTATGTGGAACAGTGTCAAAAGCTTTGCTGAAGTCAAGGTAGGCGACATCAACTGCTCCCCCTTGGTCCACCACTCTGGTTACCCAGTCAAAGAAATCTATGAGATTAGTTTGACAGGACCTTCATTTGTAAACCCATGCTGTCTTGGATCCTGTGCCCCATAGGATTCCAGGTGTTGCACTATCCTTTCGGAGTGCCTCCATAATCTTGCCCACTACTGAGGTAAGACTGACCGGTCTGTAGTTCCCGCTCCTCCCTGCTACCACTCTTGTGGAGGCGGGATCACATAAAGCCCTTCTCCAGTCTTCTGGGACCTCTCCTGTGCTCAGAGACTCACTAAACAATTCTGCTAATGGCTCTGCTAGTTCCTCCTTTAGCTCCTTAAGTACCCTGGGATGTATGCCATCAGGTCCCATTGCCTTATCCACCCTGAGCTTAGCAAGCTCTTGTAGGACCTCTCTTTTTGTGAAGAGGGAGTAGTGCTCACCTCCCTCCCCGCTGTGTCCATGATGCTGAGCTGTGGGCCCTGCCCTACCTTCTCTTCAGTAAATACTGCATAAAAGTATCTATTTAGGATAGATGCCTTTACAGGGTCCTCCTCCTCACATGCTCCCTTTTCTCCATTAAAACTTAGCATACCCCTCTGGACTTTCTTCTTTCACTAATGTATCTATAGAAAGTCTTGTCACCTTCTTTACTGTTACGTGCTAGTGTTTCCTCAGTTTGGGACTTTGCCTGCCTTACTCCTTACCTGCTTCCCTTGGGCAGTTTGGTATGCCTCCCTATCTTCATCCGCTGTGTTCCCTTATATTTCCTGAAGGCCAGCCTTTTGGCTCTGACCTTTTCTGCTACTGTATTTGAGAACCAAAGTGGTTTCCTTCTTCTTTGCACTTCCTTTTCTGTCTGACATAATGGATGTTGCTTCAAGTATGCATCCTTAATGCTTGCCCACTTTGCCTGTACCCCCTCACCTGTGTTTCTTTTGCCAGGGCTAGCTTAACTCTGTTGGCCATCTTATCAAAGTCAGCTTCTCTGAAGTCCCATATTTTGCCTTGGAATGGGATGATTTAGATGTAGTAGCCAAATTGAACCATACCATGTGATGGTCACTGGCCCCAGGTGACCTTCTACCTGGAGATCTGTGATCCTTCTTTGTTAGTCAGTACTAGATCTAGGATAGCCCTGTCTCTTGTGGGTTGCTGTACCAGTTGTTTGAGGCCCTCCCTGCAGGAATCCACTATGAGTCTAGTTCTGGCAGATGTTCCTGCTGGTATTGACCAATCTGTATCCGGCATGTTGAAGTCTCCCATTATCAGAACCTCCTTTAGCTGTCATGTTTTTGTATATCTTCTAACAGTAATGTGTCTATGTCCTCCCTCTGGTCTGGGGCCTGTAGACAACCCCAGTTCTTATGGCTGTCCCATTTCCTGTTTCCAGGGTGACCCACAGTTCTTCTGGCTCCTTATGTGTATTCTGAATTTCTGTAGCTTTGATATTTTCATTAACATACAGAGCCCTCCTCCCCCCTTTTGCACCTCGGTCTCTTCTGAACAATACATAGCCAGGTACTGAAGTCTCCCAAGTGTGGTTACTGGTAAACCACGTCTCACTAATTGCTACTATGTCCAGTTTAGCCTCTGACATTATTGCCTGCAGGTCTGGGATCTTATTTCCCAGGCTGTGAGCATTTGTGTACATGATTTTCCATTGGCCAGATTCGGTGTGTTAGTTGTTGGGTGAAGTTTGGCATTACCCCTGTAGCGTAGGTGGGGAGACAAACCTTTTTCTTACCTGGTGATGCAAATGGAGGCAAACATGCTGAATTCCTGTTTGACCACTAGCTGAGGGGGGAGGGGTGTTCTTCCCATTCGACGTATGGGGTGCTGCACCCCTCTCCCCATTTGCTAGTTTAAATATTCTGCAAAGACGTCAAACTTCTGCCCCAATGCACTGACTCCCTCCTTAGTCAGATGCAGTCCATCAAATTTAAAGAACTTTCGCTCCCAGAACTGTTGCCAGTTCCCTACAAATCTGTGTCCTTTTTCCTGGCACCAGCCCTTGAGCCGCGTGTTTAGCTCCCTATCTCCCCTTCTCTGACCTTCCGTCCATCTGCTCCCCTCTCCCAGACTGGCAGGATCTCAGAGAAGGAGATGCCGGACGAAATAGATGATAGTTTGTCATCCAACCTAGTCAGGTGTTCCTTGGTCTCCACAACTGACCGGCTGGCGAGATCATTAGTCCCTATGTGTACTAGGACATCAATGTTTTCTCCTGCTTTGTGAACAATTTTAGCAATGCGGTCAGTGTCTCTCCATGCTGATGTACCTGGGAGACATTTGACCATCACCCTGGCTGGAGATGGGTATCAACTCCCTGAATCATGGAGTCTCCTATGATCAGAAGTTTTTTGGATTTCCTTTGTGCTTGTTTTGTTTTGGTTCCTGATTTGGGTGAGTTTTGTTGTGCTAGCTCCTGTGCCGGAAGTGTCCTGCTCTGCAGTGTCTTCTGCCTCTTTATTTGATTTCAGAGATAGAGGCAGATACCTGTTGTGAGTGTTTATATGGTTTTGGAGGTATGTGTTGGAGAGCAAGAGTGATGGGGCACCTGTGTACAGCGCCGTACCACACCGGTCGAGGACCGTGATGCCACACTGGAGGACCCAGACACATATGTGCATGATGCATGAAGGGGAAGGGTGGAAGTCCCTGCGTTGCATGGTACTGGCACCATGCCAGCCACCTCTGGTGGAGCCATTGATAGCCACTGTATGCTCATGCACAGCCGCAGTAAGGTCCGCAAACCAATGCTGCACTGTGTGGACTACACAGGTCATGCACTCCTCGGCATGCAGCATGGCAGCAGACACTGCCTTCCTGAGGTGTGCCAGCTCCTGACACACCTCATGCTGGAAGGTGTGCAGATCCTGCTGGGTGGCATTCTGTGACTCAGTGGCGGCATGTAGCATGGGTCATGAATCATGCTCCTCCTGCCCCAGGGCAGGCATGCCTGCCTGCCTGGTCATTGGCAGCTGGTTGCACCTTGTCAGTCTAGCGTGCACGGGTATGGCCAGGGGGGATTGCCTGGTGACACGTAGCCACACCATCTGCAACATGCATGTCTAGTGGTTCCACATGGATGTCTGCCTGCACAACCAGTGGCACATGCACCATGGCAGGCTGGTCTGTGTGTATCTCTGACTGGCGTGCCCCCACAGGAACAGTGCCGTGTGTCTGCCCTAGCAATATGTCCTCATCCATGTCCTGTGTAGTGGTGTCTGCACCATGCCGCTGTTGCCTGTCCACAGTCATGTCCAATGCAACCTGCACGGCACTGGGTGCTGACCCCTTCCCAATGATGGACAAGTCCAGTTGGTACACCATGTCCGGGTATTGTGTTATGTCTTCGACCTGTGTGTCCTCCAGGTGAACATCTGTATCAGAATCCACCACCAACAGGTGTCATTTGTGTCCACATGTCATGCGTCACAGGCTGCTGGATGGCCTACTTCATCATCGGGAAACTGTGACGTACCTTCCTGTGTATCATTGTCCTGGGGTGCTGGCCGGCCAACCCATGGTTGACCACCACTCTGTTCTGTGGAGAGACAGGAATAGTGTAAGTGACCGGTACTATCTACATGATGTCACAACCAGTACGAACACTAGGATACTCCCGCGGCTTCCAGTCACACAGTGTACATGCCACTCATGTGGAAACAGCACGTAGAATGGCAGTACCATTGTGCACACTCAATACAGTGGCAGGCATCACACGGTGTGGCCGATCCACATGCAGCGCCGTGCAGCACCCACACACATGAACACACAGACACACGTCACAGGCCACTGAACATGTCGTGGACATGCATGGTCCACAGCACGACATACGTATGCCTTACACACCTCATATGCATGTGTGCTGTGACACACACACCAGATGGCCACATGACCGTGCACATGGCATACACAGCGCAGTCAGAGGTGCACCAACATCCTGACAGCAGTGCGCATGTCCACAAAGCAATGGGCCCGCAGTATAACAGTTACCTGTGCAACACCGCTGTGAGAGTGCCAGACACAGTGTGTGTGACATGCAGTACACATTGGTGCTGTTACTGTTATCTACCTTGCACTGTGGGTTCCACCTGTGTCTCACAGCCACCACCCTCGATGCACTCCAGGGACACTGGTCTCAATGTCATGTCACCACAGCCATGGTGGGGTCTGCCACTCAAAGGTCTACAGGCATGGGACCACTACCTGTACGCATGAAGCTCCGGAGTCTCATGCTTCCTCCTCTTTTGCCCTGCACAGCAGGTCGCACCACCTCTTACACACGGCCTCCACCGACCTGCCATGTCCACCAACAGCATTCACTGCCACTGTTATCTTGACCCACATCTGTCAGATGGTGGTGTCTGTGTTCTTATGGCACCTCGTGTGTTTCTCACACCACTTGTAACCGTGGACAAGTGCCTTTAGTTCCTCATTGGAAAACTTATGTGCTCTTAGCCGTGCCTGCTCATCGGCTTCACCTGTAAGACACAGAAGGTACGGTAGTGTTACGAGGCATGCAGAACCACTGGGCATGTGTATGTGTGTCTCACAGACCCAATGACGTGGCACAGTGCGGCATGGACATTATCATCCACGTGCTATGTACCCACCCCATATTGCTGTGTGCACGTACGTTGGCAGGGATGTGATTGCCATGTGTGGTTCCATAGTGTGGGATGGCTATGGAAACAGTCCCCAGGGATATGTAACCATGGCCATGTAGAGTCTATAGTGATCAACAATGTCATTCCCTGTGGAATGTGTACATAGTATGTGTCATGTACATGAAGGGCTCCTAAAACTGTCACAGGGCACATGCCACAGGCGACCCCTGCACTGTACACTGGTGGTCACAGAACAGCACTGACCATCGCATGGGGGGTGGCCAACAGACATGCCTGTGACACTGTGTACCACAGTGCCACACACATGCCTGTACTGTGTATGGATCCACAACCGGCCTGGGGATGTGGCAGTTGTATGCAGTGTGTGGGGCACACAGACACAGTGCAGCCAGCACATTGCATTGCTGCATGTACGGCTGCTCACACTCACATATGTTCCCTTTCCTGTGTGTGATATGGTGGGCTGTGAGCCCTACACACCCTGTCAGTGATACCCACACACCCAGGCCCTGTGCAAATGTCACTGTGGTATGTACACAGGGTACCATGCAGCCCAGTACCAGTACCACACAGGTATCATACACTGTATGGGCGACATGACCCCATGATGGTGCTGCCCCACTGTCACTGTCCATTCCACACCTGCAGGCCAGTGGCGGTTGTACCTGCTGAGTTGTGTGTCCAATGGTACACGGCAGCCCCTACATTCACAACAGTGACAGTCCCCTGCACATAGACACGTCCGATCGGTGTGCACCCAGCTGACTGCCTGTAACTCACTACATCAGCAGTGTTCTGCTCCTGAGATACATTGCCTGTACTTCTCAATCTGCACGATATCCACGATGACACTGCAGTACCTGTTTGAGGCAGAGGTGGAGCACAATCTGCCCTTAAATAGCCCGGCCGGGCAATCCCAGCACTTGTCTATGCAAATGAGGCCTTAATGAGCTTGTGATGGGGTGTTTTGCCTGGTGACTACACAAGTAGGCTCATTATCATACTGTGGCTGAATATGGCAGATTTTAGTGCCATGCAAACTGAATAGCCCCAGGCAAACTGTTTGCACAGCGCTATTGTCATAGCGCCACGCTATTGCAATTTAGCCGCATTAACAGAATAATGCTGGCACTACTGGTGCAATCGCCACCTCCCATTACACATGATCGGCATGTGGTGGTCACGAGGGTCATGGCAGGGTCATGCATGCACAATAGCAACATTTCTGGGTAGCGCCAGCTAGCGTGTTTAGCACCATATGCACATAAGTTAGTGCCACGCTACATGATCTGGCTGTCAGACGGAGGCGTTGGAGACAGGGGTAAGAAGGGTGTAGCCCAGTGTGCCACACAACAATGTCTCAGACAGTGTAGAGGCCAGCATTTAACACTATGGCAGCAAGGAGGGTTAGAGCTCTGGTCCAGAGGGACAACAGGTGGGGGTGAGGTGTAACTACCCACCTGGTTGACCTTGCCATCCATGGGGAGGGAGAGACAGCTGTTTGGTGAGGTGTTGGAGGGGGACAGGCCATGCAGGCAGGTGTGGGTGTCCATAGGCAAGCACCTGTCAGAACGTACCGGCATCACCAGGTCCGGGGAGCAGTGCCACCACCGGTACATTGACCTGCAACGGCACCAGGCCCATAGACTGGAACAATACTGGCACATGGTGCAAGAAGGCAATGTGCCAGAGCCAGGTTGGTGTTGTACTGTGATAAGGGCATGTCGCAAGTGTGGTGCTGTGTGTGGGTGTGTGTCCCTTTCAGGCTGTGTGTCTCTGTGGGTGTCTGTGTGTGGCCATGTGTAGGGACACATACGTGCTCATCACTGTGGTGTGTGTGTGCATCCCACATGTGCCCTGTAGATTGCCCACAATGTGCTGTGGCATTGCTATGTGGACATGTTAGCTGCTACTGGTGTGTCCACGGCCGGGCATGTGTGGCTTGACGGACCACTGTCTGTGTTGTGGTATACAACCCATGCCACCATGTTGCATCACACAGCCCCCGGGGGGGGCCATCTACACTGGCCTGCAGTGTGGCTGGCATTATGAGGCAAAGGTTGTTGGGTGGGGGTGGTACTGGTGGAGTATCCCACCACTGTGTTACATGCCTGATAGCTAGCATTCCTCTTGCTGTTGCTGGGTTACTGACACTGTTCTTCTTACATCTCCATGCAGACTGCAATGACAGAGGCCAGCAGGACCACAGGAGGGTGCCGCACCTTGTGCAGCGCGCGGAGGACAGTAGTGGTGGAGAGCATGGTGTGTTGTGTGAGTATCACTCCTGTCTTACATACTTTTGGGCATGTTGTGCTGTGTGCTTTTCCTCTGTGTGCCATTGTGGCCTTGCTGTGCACACAGATGTCACATCTGCACACCTGTGTCTGTGGCCTGCCCTTGAGAGGTGTCTGTTTCAAGGCTGTTTGCAGATAGTGCTGCACTGTCCTGCCATGGGGGCTGTGGGCATCACTGTGTGCTGTCCTGCCAGGGGCTGTGGGCATCACTGTGTGCTGTGCTGCTGGGGGCGGCTGTGGACATCACTGTGTGCTGTGCTACCGGGGGTTGGGCATCACTGTGTGCTGTACTTCGAGGAGAGCTGTGGGCATCACTGTGTACTGTACTGCATTGGGGGCTGTGGGCATCACTGTGTGCTGTCCTGCCATGGGGGCTGTGGGCATCACTGTGTGCTGTCCTGCCATAGGGGCTGTGGGCATCACTGTGTGCTGTGCTGCCAGGGAGGGGTTGGGCATCACTGTGTGCTGTATTCTGGGGAGAGCTGTGGGCATCACTGTGTGCTGTACTGCATTGGGTTGGCCATCACTGTGTGCTATACTTCTGGGGAGAGCTGTGGGCATCACTGTGTGCTGTACTGCATTGGGGGCTGTGGGCATCACTGTGTGCTGTCCTGCCATGGGGGCAATGGGCATCACTGTGTGCTGTCCTGCCAGGAGGGCTGTGGGCATCACTGTGTGCTGTCCTGCCAGGGGTGCTGTGGACATCACTCTGTGCTGTGCTGCCGGGGGGGGGGTGGTTGGGCATCACTGTGTGCTGTACTTCCGGGGAGAGCTGTGAGCATCACTGTGTGCTGTACTGCATTGGGGGCTGTGGGCATCACTGTGTGCTGTCCTGCCATGGGAGCTGTGGGCATCACTGTGTGCTGTGCTGTCAGGGAGGGGTTGGGCATCACTGTGTGCTGTACTTCTGGGAGAGCTGTGGGCATCACTGTGTGCTGTGCATTGCTTAGGGGGCTGTGGGCATCACTGTGTGCTGTCCCGGCCAGGGGCTGGGGCATCACTGTGTGCTGTGCTGCCGGGGGCGGCTGTGGACATCACTGTGTGCTGTGCTGCGGGGGTGGGCATCACTGTGTGCTGTACTTCCGGGGAGAGCTGTGGGCATCACTGTGTGCTGTACTGCATTGGGGGCTGTGGGCATCACTGTGTGCTGTCCTGCCATGGGGGCTGTGGGCATCACTGTGTGCTGTGCTGCCAGGGAGGGGTTGGGCATCACTGTGTGCTGTACTTCTGGGGAGAGCTGTGGGCATCACTGTGTGCTGTACTGCATTGGGTTGGGCATCACTGTGTGCTGTACTTCTGGGGAGAACTGTGGGCATCACTGTGTGCTGTACTGCATTGGGGGCTGTGGGCATCACTGTGTGCTGTCCTGCCATGGGGGCTGTGGGCATCACTGTGTGCTGTCCTGCCAGGGGGGCTGTGGGCATCACTGTGTGCTGTCCTGCCAGGGGTGCTGTGGACATCACTGTGTGCAGTGCTGCCGGGGGGGGTTGGGCATCACTGTGTGCTGTACTTCCGGGGAGAGCTGTGGGCATCACTGTGTGCTGTACTGCATTGTGGGCTGTGGGCATCACTGTGTGCTGTCCTGCCATGGGGGCTGTGGGCATCACTGTGTGCTGTGCTGCCAGAGGAGGGTGAGGGTATCACTGTGTGCTGTACTTCAGGGAGAGCTATGGGCATCACTGTGTGCTGTCCTGCCAGGAGGGCTGTGGGCATCACTGTGTGCTGTCCTGCCATGGGGGCTGTGGGCATCACTGTGTGCTGTCCTGCCAGGAGGGCTGTGGGCATCACTGTGTGCTGTGCTGCCGGGGGGGGTTGGGCATCACTGTGTGCTGTACTGCTGGGGGAGGTCTGTGGGCAGCACTGTGTGCTGTATTTCTGGGGAGAGCTGTGAGCATCACTGTGTGCTGTACTGCATTGGGGGCTGTGGGCATCACTGTGTGCTGTCCTGCCATGGGAGCTGTGGGCATCACTGTGTGCTGTGCTGCCAGGGAGGGGTTGGGCATCACTATGTGCTGTACTTCTGGGGAGAGCTGTGGGCATCACTGTGTGCTGTACTGCATTGGGGGCTGTGGGCATCACTGTGTGCTGTCTTGCCAGGAGGGCTGTGGGCATCACTGTGGCTGTCCTGCCATGGGAGCTATGGGCATCACTGTGTGCTGTGCTGCCAGGAGGGGTTGGGCATCACTGTGCTGTCTTCTGGGGAGAGCTGTGGGCATCACTGTGTGCTGTACTGCATTGGGTTGGGCATCACTGTGTGCTGTACTGGGGAGGCTGTGGGCATCACTGTGTGCTGTACTGCATTGGGGCTGTGGGCATCACTGTGTGCTGTCCTGCCATGGGGGCTGTGGGCATCACTGTGCTGTCCTGCCAGGGGGCTGTGGGCATCACTGTGTGCTGTCCTGCCAGGGTGCTGTGGACATCACTGTGTGCAGTGCTGCGGGGGTTGGGCATCACTGTGTGCTGTACTTCGGGGAGAGCTGTGGGCATCACTGTGCTGTACTGCATTGTGGGCTGTGGGCATCACTGTGCTGTCCTGCCATGGGGGCTGTGGGCATCACTGTGTGCTGTGCTGCCAGAGAGGGGTTGGGTATCACTGTGTGCTGTACTTCTGGGAGAGCTATGGGCATCAATGTGTGCTGTCCTGCCAGGAGGCTGTGGGCATCACTGTGTGCTGTCCTGCCATGGGGGCTGTGGGCATCACTGTGTGCTGTCCTTCCAGGAGGGCTGTGGGCATCACTGTGTGCTGTGCTGCGGGGGGTTGGGCATCACTGTGTGCTGTACTGCTGGGGAGGTCTTGAGCATCACTGTGTGCTGTACTGCATTGAGGGCTGTGGGCATCACTGTGTGCTGTCCTGCCATGGGAGCTATGGGCATCACTGTGTGCTGTGCTGCCAGGGAGGGTTGGGCATCACTATGTGCTGTACTTCTGGGAGAGCTGTGGGCATCACTGTGTGCTGTACTGCATTGGGGCTGTGGGCATCACTGTGTGCTGTCTTGCCAGGAGGGCTGTGGGCATCACTGTGGCTGTCCTGCCATGGGGCTGTGGGCATCACTGTGTGCTGTCCTGCCAGGGGCTGTGGGCATCACTGTGTGCTGTGCTGCCAGGGGGGTGGGCTGTGGACATCACTGTGTGCTGTGCTGCCGGGGGTTGGGCATCACTGTGTGCTGTACTTCCAGGGAGAGCTGTGGGCATCACTGTGTGCTGTACTGCATTGGGGGCTGTGGGCATCACTGTGTGCTGTCCTGCCATGGGGGCTGTGGGCATCACTGTGTGCTGTGCTGCCAGGGAGGGATTGGGCATCACTGTGTGCTGTACTTCTGGGGAGAGCTGTGGGCATCACTGTGTGCTGTACTGCATTGGGTTGGGCATCACTGTGTGCTGTACTTCTGGGGAGAGCTGTGGGCATCACTGTGTGCTGTACTGCATTGGGGCTGTGGGCATCACTGTGTGCTGTCCTGCCATGGGGGCTGTGGGCATCACTGTGTGCTGTCCTGCCAGGGGGGCTGTGGGCATCACTGTGTGCTGTCCTGCCAGGGTGCTGTGGACATCACTGTGTGCTGTGCTGCGGGGGTTGAGCATCACTGTGTGCTGTACTTCGGGAGAGCTGTGGGCATCACTGTGTGCTGTACTGCATTGGGGGCTGTGGGCATCACTGTGTGCTGTCCTGCCATGGGGGCTGTGGGCATCACTGTGTGCTGTGCTGCCAGAGAGGGGTTTTGCATCACTGTGTGCTGTACTTCTGGGGAGAGCTGTGGGCATCACTGTGTGCTGTACTGCATTGGGGGCCGTGGGCATCACTGTGTGCTGTCCTGCCAGGAGGGCTGTGGGCATCACTGTGTGCTGTCCTGCCATGGGGCTGTGGGCATCACTGTGTGCTGTCCTGCCAGGAGGCTGTGGGCATCACTGTGTGCTGTGCTGCGGGGGTTGGGCATCACTGTGTGCTGTACTGCTGGGGAGGTCTGTGGGCAGCACTGTGTGCTGTGCTGCCAGGGAGGGTTGGGCATCACTGTGTGCTGTACTGCTGGGAGGGCTGTGGGCATCACTGTGTGCTATATTGCTGGGGGCTGGGGGCATCACTGTGTGCTGTGCTTATGTCATCTGTGGGTGCTGCTCCGCTGCCCTGCCAGGGGGTTGTGCACTGGGTCTGTGGACTTGGCCAGGCCACGGTGCTGTGTCCCTGGAGTTTGTGTACAGCGTTCTGCTGTCCTTCTGGTGGTGGTTGGTGGGGTCGGGGCTGTGGGACTCCATTGCATGGATTTGCTCTGTGCACTGCACATACGCATTGCATGCTGTTGCCATGGGTAGCTTTCTGGGGCGGGCTCCACATGGCATGCAGCTGTGTGGTACTGGTGCCTGTCCCCTGCACTGTGGCATGGCTGAGGACATTCCCCATGCAGTTGTGCTATCATGTCATTTTCATTGCATTGTTCATGTGGGCAGCATGTCCCAATCTACATGCCCATACGTAGCTGTACTGTGGCTAGAGATGCTGACAATGTCCTATGGGGGTTTGCATTTGTGGTACCATTGTGACACTGCGCTCTTCCGTGTATTCCGGTCTCTGGGGTTGTCCTTTGCATGCATTGCCATCCTGTGTTCTGTGGCAGGTGGGCTGTTGTCTGTTGTGTCCTGCTGCATCTTGTCTGTAGGTGCCTGGTTCTGCGTGCAGTTACACGTTGCCTTGCCACATGGCCATAGTACTTGGGACATGCTGTCCACCCCTGGGTCCTTGGCCTAGGGTTTTCTATGTGGTGTTTGTCTGTTCCCCATCCTGACATGCTTCCTTCTCCCCCTCTAGGTCCACATCAGAGGTCACTGTGGTCCACACGGCCAGAGGGCGGTGAGGGCAGGGATGAACTGCTGCGGAAGATTGTCCGCCAAGTGTACAATGGTGGAACAGCAGGCGGTGATAATATCGGAGTTCCGGAGGGTGGCTGCATTGCTTCAGACCAGGGCAAGGGATGCCTCGGACCAGCAGGAGTGATAATGTCCCCTGAAGCCTGTGTCTCTGGGCCCCTCAACACTACAGCTTATGGACTTTAGTTTCCCTTCATGCCATCCCCTGTTTCCTGCATCCCTTGTCCCTTTCAACATTGCCATTTTTATTTTGTTGTGGCTGTAGTGGTTTGTTGTTGGGTTCCTGATTTTATTTTGTGTGGTGTACATAGTTCTGGCTTGACCTTTGTTTCCTTTGTTTATTTCTTCTGTTTAATATATTTCATGCTGTTCTTGTTGTGTTGTTTTTGGCATTAATACATTCCACTGTTATGCCTGTTGTGTTTCTTGGGCGCTTGAGGTTGTCAGGGGCATGTACTTCCAATGGGTCATGCTGGGAGGAGGAATCTGAGCACATCCACTGCTGGGTGTCTCTCTGTTGTGTTCTGGCTGCTGCACGGCTGTCTGTTCATGGATCACGTTCCGTGGTTTACTCCTTGGCATGTCCCACAGTTCACGGCTGGCTCGCCTGTGCACTGTGTTCCTGTGGGTGTTTGCACTGCCTGTGTTTGCTATATTCAGTGCTGTCTTCATAGATAGGTTCACAGGTTCATAGATGGTATTCAAGTTCAGAGAGACCAAGGTCCATGAATGAACTTGCCACCATTTAAGTTTTAATGGTGGAACAAAGGCATTTTTTTCACCCATAAAAATATCCAATCTATTTTAAAAACTGTCATACTTTCTCTTCCAACCACATGTCTTGGCAACATGTTCTTATTTGCTATATTCAGTGCTATCTTATTTCCCCGGCTATTTTAGCACTGCATTCCCAGCCCAGTTTGCCAGGCTTCCTTAGCATGCTATATTCAGCAGGTTTAGCTCTGGGGCTATTCATTTTGAATATGGCGGGCTATTTGTTCGAGCTAATTTAGCATGCGGGCAGTGCTAATTTAGCCTCGGGCCAAAGTTTTGAATATCTGGCCCATGATGTGTTGCTGACAGGTGTCTATGTTTTCTGAAAAAGGCAGAAACAAATCTCTAGTTTTTCATTAAAATACATTGGTTTCCTAAGTAATTGGGGTTTTCTGACATTACAATACCAGAATTCTATTGAATTCTTTTCACTAACAGTTTGAAAAGTAAATGTAAAAACCAGTTTGATTCATTGCACAAACAAATTGGTTGCCTGGAAATAGGTATTCATTTATCTAGTGCTCCTCCTGGTTATCAAAAACAAAATAAATAAATGATTTATTATAAAAAGAAAGTACTTACTAACAAATTTAAACACAACACACAAAATTGCCAGTTGTATGTGGTTTTAAAACAGCAGTATTAGTTAGTCGGCAAAAAATGTCATTATGTAGTTTTTGATAAAATGTATTTCTGACATCCTTAATTCATCCTTAAATGCATTTCTGACATCCCTAAGTTCACCCTCAGTGTATCTTAATATTATCGCATATTTTTAAAACAACTTTTATAGCTAATGTTGTAATTAATGGCTCATAATTTTCAAGGTGGCCGCCACTTGCAATTTTTAAAATATCTCTTCCGCTGAGGTTACCTATTGCATGTACATTCTAGCGTTACAATATGGATGTATTAGAATGGTGCCAGTACATGTTCCTGATGGTAAATAGCACAGCGCTGTACTGAGATATTTAATTTTTTCATGGCGAGCATGTCACAGGAATGGAAACTTTTAAAAACTTCTAAATCAAATGTGATGGTTCAGGTATGCAAGAAAACGAAAAGAAAAATGGGTATCTTGATATTTTTGTCAGGAAAACATTATTTCTAAAAAAAAAAACTTTATTGGTGACTAATAAATACTTCATCTTTAACATAACCCTTTTAGAATGCAGTCAGTCAATTTCATTGTCCATTTCTAACCATAGCTTTGTGATGAAACTGGTAATTAGTTTTACAGCTACAGTTTTTTGGAGTTTGGGGTAGTAACACATTCATTCTTTAGCTTCAGTTTTGTTTGAGAACTTAACACTCACTGGTACCCTTTGACTTCAGTTTTGGGTACCTGACTTACTATTACCCTCGATTTCAGTTTTAGGGGTACATAACACTTTACTATTACCCCTTGAGTTTAGTTTTGGGGTACACAATACTTAAAACCTAACCTCTTGGCTTCCATTTGGCAATACATAGCACCCTTACACCTCAGCTTCTGCTTTAGGGTGCATTACTGTCACCTTTATCCCTGAACATCAGTTTTGGGGTATATAATACTTACCCTACTCTTCACCTTCCAGCGATGATACCTAACCCTTATCCCTCTGCAAGGTTAAATTGGGCAGGAGTCTCCCCAGAACTCAGTTCCACTAGCTCTTTCAAATTTATTTGAGAATTCCTGTACTTCAGTCATTTTCTCCAGTGAGTACTATGAAAGTGTTCCACCACCTAGAAATGGCAGTCCCCATACCCACCTTAACATTTAGATGCGGGAGTTCCCCCACATAAACATTTCCAAGTTCAGCACTGCCTCTCTGCTTCACTTTTGCAGGGCAGAGAGCACTTAACCCTTGATTTCGGCTTTGGGAGGCCCAAGACATTAATCTGATGCTTGTAACTGATGTGTGTTTCTTTGCAAGAGTGGGTAGGATTGCTGCAGATAGCGGAGTCTCAGATTCAAAGGGACATCAGATCTGAGTGTCGAGAACAGACTAACAGTCCACGCATGTGGTCCAGAAAGTGAATTCACACACTGCAGCAGGAAATCAGTATTGCACATCACTCAATATTCCTTAATAAAGTTCAGATCTATTTACCACAAAATGGTGCAACATGCAAAGTGCAGTGTTGAGGATCACAGCCCAGTGGTCCACAAGACCACTTACCCCAGCAGTTCGTTTGCTAGAACTTCACCTATGTACAGCATTTTTGTGATAAATCAATCTCACTTTATGAGGAATTTTGAGTGGTGAGCAATAACTGTTTTCTCATTTCAGTGTGTGCATTTAGTTTCTAGACCACATGGGTTTATAGCTTGCCTTGGCTAGCCCAGTAAATGCACCACCACTTCAGAACCATGAATCACAGATTCAAACTTTTGTTCTTTTGTTTAACAGTCCATGCAGTTTATCTCCTGCCCTCACAACAGTTGTAACCTTTTGCTCAAAATAGGGGTGGGAGAATTGGTTCGGAGAAGTTCAGAACCTTCCAGAACATGTTCCATTTTAAAACATTAGTTTAGGAGCTTAATATACTCCCCCCAACCCCCACATGCATGTCTTTATCTAGAAAGAAGGCTGCTGGTAGTAGAAAGACCCAGAACAAAGGCTGGAAGCGGAGAATGGACTCAGCGATAAGTAGTCAAACTCATAGTGGTGTTACACAACAAGTACTAACTAATGATGCACCACTAAATATAGTTACTGTACTACTACTCCTTTCATTGTCACAGCTGCATGTCCAGGTTACAAGCAAGTTCTATTGTCAGTATAGCACTTTGTTCGTGAAAGAAGTCAACCTGTTAGCAGTTACTAACCTAATCATTTCCATCTTCGCTTTAAAGTGGCATAGCAACAAAACTGTGCAAGAAGCCTGCTCCTACCTTTTGTAACAGTAAAAGATCCAGTTGTCTTCCACTTTCATTTGCTGGTAAACTTTTTCATCTTTAACAGAATCTGGGCATTTTTAAATGTCTTAAATTATTTTTTCCTTGAAAAAAAGTGTGGTCACTTCTATGGCCTTGAAAAACTAATGTGGACATGAAAAGAAGTAGAGCCAGAAAAATATATTTATGTGTGTATTTATTTATTTATTTATTTCACATTGGATTAATACCTTTGAGCACAGAAAGGCTCTTTACAAAGGCTCCAATTCAAGGTAGCACAGAAAAAGAAAAAACAAGACAACAGATCACAGAATAATACATAAACATGTGTAAACAAACAGTTGAAACATGCACTGCTGAAGAATACAATACTTTGTTACAAAGTGCAATTACCAGTTATATTCTTTGACTTAATTATGCAGTGGAGGCTACTACATGGAGTGCTTACATGGGGATTGAGAAGCAGCTTGAGAAGTACAGGGCTTGTTAGTCAGGTAAAGAGGAGAGGAGGGGGGCAGGATAGTGTTAGTGAGAAGGCTGGTTGGGTGGGAAAGTGGGGTAGGAGACAATTGAAAGGCTTTGGGAGGCAGAAATCATGAATGGGTAGAGACAGTTTTGGGGCAGGATGGCATCAAGCATGGGTTTTCAGAAGGAGGAACGGAAGAAGATATAACATACACATAATGGAACACAAACAATTTATTATATATCATTATATACCATGTATAATATTGTATGCTATTTACAGTACTTCCCTTGTGTCTCCCCAGATCATATCTGTAAATGAGATTTCTTTTATCTCTGTATGTTTTTTTGGTAATAAATAAATAAGAAGGAAAAACCTAGCAAAGTAACTTTAACAGGATCCGTATGTTAAATTTTTGTTGAACTGCTGCTTTAAGTGTTGTCTTTACTGACATAACAAATGGCTTTAGAGGAGGAGCAATGCATGATCAGTCATGAAAAGGGTGGGGCTAAGGGTGGAGTTTAGATCCGATTTTGCCTCATCTAAAGGTGGTGACCTACTGGATGTATTCGACAATTCCCACAGTTTATCACAATTTTGCCACAGTTAGAATCGCATCCATTTTTGATTTAAGGTGAACCATCCAGGAAGTTAGATCAACTTTTCTGGTCTAACTTCAGACAGATTTCAGCATTTATGTCCAAAAAAGGATGTATGGCTCTGAAAAGGCTGTTGTCAGAATCTTCAAATTCTGATTCCATTCAAATTCCACAGACTTTTGGAAATTCCCAATTCCAAAATCTGAAAGCAGAATATTTTTAAACAGCAAATTAATAATCTACTGCTTACATAAACTGTGCAAAATAGTCTTTGGTGGTGTCGTAAACTGTGGATTTATTTTCCACAAACCACAAAAATATTCTGTGGAATAAAGCAAAACATTAAGCATCTGCTTTTAAAGGTAGATGCCTTTGAGATGAGGGGCCAGCACAGTAACATCTGCATTTCTGGTTTCTTGAAGGAGTGGAGGTGGGGACATGGTGCAGTTTGTCGAGGATGCTTCCACAACTCCTGGATTGCTTTTGAGCCTCCACTGCAGAGACTTGAGAGGGCCCATCAAGTCCCAGCCAAATTAAACTTAACCAGGAAGGGAAGAAGTCTAGGCTTGTCATTGTTCATCTGCTGTGGTTTCCCGACAAGGACATCCTGCTTGTGAAGGCTAGGAAAAAAGGACTTTCAGTGGCAGGGAAATCAGATCTCTTCCCTGGTGGCCTACCTCTCAAAAGCATATTGTGGAGCAGAGGAAGTCCTTTGAATGGGTAAGGGCTTGGTGAGTGAAAAGGCATATGGTGCACACTGGGGCTCACTGCTGATTAGAGTCAGGGTTCATCCAAGAACTGCACCAAACTGAACCTGAACTATTTGATTTTCACCCCGATCCAAACTGAACTTGAACCCTAAAAAGCAAAAAACAGGTGAACCTAAACTGAACCCAAACCTAGACCACTTGAGATGAGGAGAACCCACGTATGGCAGTAGGGTGACTTCATTAGAACTCGAACTCAAACTGATAAATTACACAAAAAACTCCAACTGAACTGAACTTGAACCCAAACTCTACTTATCAAATTGAACTAAACCAAACTCAAACTACACCCTTCTGAACCAGAACCGAATTAGAACCCTAAAAACATGTTGAACGCTGCTCTACCTGCAATACACTGATTATGCACTGGAGGTGGAATGCATGAGTTCTTAAGTCCATGGGAGGTGTGAGAATTCATCCTTTGTTAGGTGGCCAACAGGGGTTTACTGCATCGAGAGAGACAGAAGGAGTGACACAGCCTCAAGAAGAACCTTGGAGACCAGAGGAACACTGGTGACCAGGTGAGCCAGCGGGATGAGGTGGCAGCTTGGGGAGGCTGAAGAAGAGTCCCAGTAGGCTGAAGGGACTGAGTGGGATCTCTTTTCCTGATCTTTGAAGTTGTTAAGCATATACCAGTTGTTTGTGACATAGGTATTGTTAATCAGATAAAAATGTCTTATTTCATATAGAGAGTTCAGAGGGTGTGGAAGGTTTGAGCAACCACATGTGGCAATATGGTGGAGGTACAGAAGGGGTGGGAACATTGTCCAGGCTCTGCTTTGCACACATGCATGCACAAGCATGGGGCCCCTAGTACATCAGTGACCCAGGCACTAGGCTAAGGAAAAAAAGAAAACCACTGCTTGTGCAGGATAATGTGCACTCATGCCCCAACCTCCACCACTGTCCTCTACCTCCACACCCAGGGAACACTTACCTCTGTACTCAGGAGGTGCCAATCTGACTTGACTGGATCCTAGCACTGGGGGGTTGGGGGTGTGTAAGGTAAGCGGTGGGAGGTAATCAGTGGAAATGTGAGTAGGTGGCACACTCAGCTGACAGAAAAAAAGGGACAATGCCAAAAACAGAGCAAACAACTGTGAATGATAAAAATTCTGTTCCACTGAGGGTCCCTTTGGACTGTAAATGCTGGATTTATACTCTAGATGTATTATTATTTTATTTATTTATTTATTTATTGAATATAATCGAATTACAATCCTTTGAGACACAGACTCTTTTACCAAAGGCTCCACGTCGGTTACAGAGGGTGGAGGGTAAACAAATACAGAGACAATACATAAACAAGCAGTATTCCATAACTGGAGCTAACATGTTTCTGATTGTAAGCAGCACTGCACTACACCAAGATGTTTACTTTTTTCCTTTATATTTTTTATTGACAAATCATTTTTCCTTTATAGCTTTTACTGAAAAATAAATATTTTTATGGTAAGCACTGCAAAGGATCAATAACTTAAAAAAAAAATCTCAAAATCAGCTGAGTTCAGCAATGAAAAAAAGGAAAAGAAAAGATTGTTGCAGTAGTGATTTTGCTGGAAATACATTATGACTTAAATAAACAACACAGTGACTAACGAATACTGCTGCTTTAGTATTTCTTAACAGAAAACAATTGTCATGTAGTTTTTAGTGCAAATGTATTTCTTACAAAACATCAATATATCTATGTTTCTTTTTATTTTATTTCACTCCTGAACTGAGGTATGGGTTTTAAAAGTCCCTGCTCTCTGGCCACGATCACTATGAATAAATTAAATGTTTTGCTGAAGTACTATGCTGTTTACCAACAGAAACGTGTGCTATAACTCTCCTAATACATCCACAGTATAAATCCAATATATAAAGTCAAAAAGTAATCTCAAGGGAAGGGATTTTGAAAAATTGATATTGGCGGCCTTATTTAATGACTTGAGTCTTTAATTATAAAATTAGTAATAAAAATGGGTTTAAAAACATCTTAGTAGAATATACTGATGATTAATTATGTCAGAAATATTTAACAAAACACACAAAGTTCAAGCTCCCAGGTACACTGAAAATTGTGCACTTGCTCCCAACGGGACAATACACTCAAACTCGGAGCCTTAAGGTGCCTGCTCCTCAGGTGTTGCTAGCACCATGAGTACCGTGTAGAACCAAATAACTTTCAGCTTAGAAGCTTAAAGCATTCACATTCGATTACAGAGCATCTCGAATCTCAGGGTAGCACTAACACAGAAGCAGTCCAGAACACATATTCATGTACTTAAATTCAACAAAAGCTTGAGTTATTGGTCTGGTAACGCACACATAAACAGAGCAGTAACTCAATATTATTCTTCAGATTAACCACTTACAATAAAGGTTTTTAATCAAAAATTCAGTGCAGCTTGAAAACGAACAGACATCAAAACAAATTGTAAACCAATTGTTCTGTAAGCAAGAATATTTAATACTTGATCAAGCCGTAATTCCATAGGCACAAAATCAGATAAATTAGTCAATCATAATAATGTAGCCTTAGAGACATTTAAAGTACAACAAATGGTGCAGAACTAAAGTGCCTTATTAAACGGCATTTTTTTTTATTTTTAGCATGCTCCTTATTAGCAAAAGTCTGTTGCAGAATTTGAGACTCTACAGGCAGTTAGGCCCTAATTCATCTGTACCCCATCCAACAGTACATTAGCAAACCATTAAATACTCCAGGTTTTGCTGAATTTAAGTACAGGAATACATGTTTTGGACTGCATCTGTGTTGATGTGGACCTGAGATGCTCTGTACTGTGGTGCTAGCCCCACTTGAGGAGCAGCGTCTGAAGACCCCAAGTTTGTTTGTAGGTCAGAAATATATTATTGCTAAAAATCCATATGATGAAATTTCTTGATGACTGTCAAATATTGCTGTTTTAAATTTCACACAATTCACATAGATAGCTGTTCCTTTTCTTTATATCTACTGTATGCTCAATAGCATCAAAAGGACTCCCTGCCCCCATGATGTCGCCTGCTTTGGCTGCTCATGTGTATCTACAAATACAAGCTTTAACCTCCTCGATCCTGGCTGGTTAAATCAGTGTAATCGTTTAGTGTGTTCTTGGTGAGTGGCTGACCAGAATCAGCAGCAAAGTCCAGTATGCCCTCCACCCCATCCACCATACTGCCCCAATTAGCCTGTATTCAGACTTGTTAAGAATGAACCCACAGGACCTCATCTCATATCAGCCAGGTAAATATGGTAATATGGAATAATAATAGTATTAAACCTGACCAAGCTAGGTCACCATGACGTGGAAGTCAGGCTTTCTCAATTCTCAGCTGACATTTGTTAACTAAGCACTCTTGTTTACAGTATGATAAGAAGAGATAACAACTCAGAGAAATATAATTAGAAAAACTAGAATACAGGCCAGTTGTGGCAGTATCAGTGGGGGGCTTTGCTTGTTGCTTCCCTACACCTATTTTATTTTATTATTTTATTAAATTTTGTTAACCAGGTAGGCCATCTGGGCCCCAAAGGTCTCTTTTTCAGGGGCGACCTGGAATTAGTTACATATAGTAAAGTATTGACAATTGGAATAGTACATTTCTGGACAGATCATACAGGATTATAGTTAAGACAGAGTACAGAGTTACATAGTACAGCAAAGTTATATACAGCAGATTATAATGTAAGACAGTATCATATAATTGTAATCACAAACGTGAGACTATGGGGATTGTTCAGGTAATAGCCAGTGCAGGTTCCATTGAGCTGACTGGCAAGGAATAACCAGGGGAGGGAGCGGGAGGAGATGAGGGGATGAAAGTGCATGTGACAGTTATTCTTTGGGACAGAAGCAGAGACTACAGTTCAGAAAATGCATGTATAGATCCTTATGGAAATTCTCTAGGGAGGTAGCTTCCTATAAGTGGCCAGGGAGTCTATTCCACAGTGCAGGGGTAGCGAGGGTGTAGGAATTGCTGCCTACTGCAGAGTTGACCTTGGGTACTTCCAGAGCAATCTGCGGACCACTTTGGGCAATCAGCCCACCTAGCCCAGCTGGAGGTGATCATCAAGGATCTTATGTATTACACAGTAGGGAGTATTGAAGTCTGTGGCTGAAGGAAGGCCACTTGAGTGAGGTGAGGACATCACAATGGTGCGTCCTTGTGGGAGATTTTGTGGCAAAGCCGGCTATTTTATGGTAAAGGGTTTATAATCTACAGTGATCCAGTTTAGCCATTCCACGTAGGTTTGGAGCAGCGTAGGTTAAGGCTGGGAGGAGGATACTCTTTGCAGTTGCCAGTCTGGTCTCAGGTATCATGTTAGCGCTTAGGCGGCATAGCAGGCTGAGCTTTTGGTGAATATTTTTGGTTACTAGCTCCACGTGGGGTTTTAGAGTGAGCCCTTGATCCAGCACCAAGTCAAGATATCTGAAGGACTGCACCACCTCAATTGTAGCACCAGTTGCTGTGATAAGCTGGAGTAGATGAGTACAGTCAGGGCCTAGGGATCTTGGTCCAAACAGGAGTGCTTTTTGGCATCATAATCTTGTGCGTAGTTTCATCATAATCTGTTGCTGGGGAAACAATCTTAGGTACTACTTTGTTTCCTTAACTACACTGTAGTTAGGTGTAACTACACTGCAACTTCTAAATGCAGTTACATGCAGCAAATGTGTACCTGCACTGTAATTACCCCTATTGCATGTAATTAATAATCACCTACCCTCGATTACATTGAAACGGACACTTAAAATAAAGTGTGACCCAATCATGATGTCATCATAAATGGAGGATTACAAGATGTTTTCAAACTTGAGCAGTGACATCTTCATACAATGTT
The DNA here is from genome assembly GCA_016271365.2 of Neoceratodus forsteri. Taxonomy (NCBI): domain Eukaryota; kingdom Metazoa; phylum Chordata; order Ceratodontiformes; family Ceratodontidae; genus Neoceratodus; species Neoceratodus forsteri. Next base: position 91,513,885 of record JADMNL010000031.1, on the reverse strand, counting down.
TTTCCTGTTATAACACTGCAGTATAACTGGTATATGAAATGGGTTGCAGTGGGTTAATCATATTTATCCGCTGTAGGTGGGAGTAAATGTTTACAATCAAATTATTTTCTAAATAAAGATAAATCATATATTTCAAAGCTGGATGCATCATCACCATTTATCTCCACTTTGGATAGGTTGCAAATGAATCCTTAACCAATGGAGTGTAGCTAGCACACTGCCCGATGACATCACAATGTCCTGTGCTGCTCTAAAACTGAGAAGTGAAATCAAACAGAAACAGATAAATAATCATAAAAGAACTAATTAAAATTTTACAATTTAAAATACATTGTATAAATTGGACATATAATTATCTAACTTAGAATATGCCACTTTACATCACTCGTGAGGAGGCAGGGAATGTGTTACTCAGTTGTGGCTCTGTAACTCATGAGTTATCGTCCTGTGCTCTCACACATGAAGATAAATGGTTAACTGGGCGTTGCATATCCCATGTTTATATTTACATGTGAGAATAAGACCTTTGTGTCCTTACATCCATGTGGAAATAATAAGTAAGGAACAAGATATGTCTTTGGGGGATTGTGGCATGCTCATTGCATTGTGACCTCTTAGGTACTGTATCTCAATGCATAACAAAGTTAAAATGTCCAGTTTTACATGCACTAACACTTACCACACCCCCACCACACCAGTGACCCGGGTTCAAGAATGAATGGAACACATTGGGGGTGCTGGCTGGGGGAGGGTATTGAACATCCCTTTGATAGCTCTCCTCCCCTCGGGGGGCGGAGTCCCACTGGTGGACTGCCACATGGAGGAATCAGGGTAGCAAGATAGGGGACAGCAGACACAGGGAACTGGACCCCAGGCCATGATGCAGGGATGTCTCAACAGAGGTAGAGCATGCACATCATGTCCACGTGGGCTGCAGAAAAATGGAGGAAGAAAACCTTCTGGCTGAAGCTGGGTGGTAGCCGGGCCCCTGCATGCTCCATTCCGATGACTGACTCCTTCTGGGAAGTTCTGTGGCTGAGGACACACGGAATAAGGTGAGTCCCAGATAAGTCAGGTAACAGGGCTTGGATGACTGGTCCAGAAAGAGGTTAGTCAGGGCAAATAGGAGGATAAATTCAGGATATAAAAAGTGAATGCAAGGTGGGAGGGTCTCACCTGATGGGGACCAGCTGAAATGTACAGATATCAATAAGGACCAGTCCAATGCCTATGTTAATGTTTTAGGTGGGAAGTGTATAGCAATGTGAGCACTAAGTGAATCCAAAGTTAAAATCCAGACTATTTGTTTTCCTGTGCTGTCAGGTTTGTGATAGTCACCGGACTAAGTGCAACAGAGTTTGGAATCAGAGATAATCAACTGTCTCTTTTGTTTTTGAAGAAAACATTTTTAGCAACCAGTTTTCAGGTTCTTTGATACGTGAATTATGCTTTCCTCTGCAGAAATACTCATGCTCCCATTTATTTGTCCTCCACCGACTCTGAGACTGTTCTCAGTTCTGTTGCATTTATTGAATCTTGATCCTGATCGATGAAGCCGACAGAGAAGAAAGGACTGCAGTGAGTATGTGTAGATGCAGAGCACTATAAAAAGACAAAAAAAAAAGGTCCTTGGGTCCAGACATTTCCCATGTACAGCCTTATCCACCATTTTCACCTGTGTGGGGGAATAAACTGATTGTCTGCTGAAGGCCCATGTTGTATCAGTAATGTGAGTATGTCTGGCTGGAGCTGGTTTGAAATCTCAGAAACATATGGTCTATAACAATTCTATGCATGGGAGTAGGAATGATTATGCCATGTATGCTAAGGTGGTTTACAAACTGATTCTTGGGGGGGGGTGCAATTCAGAACCCTGGCCAATAATTTTGGCTGCTCCCACTGCCTAATATATCCTCTGTATTTAGCACCCCTTTTTTCTTCATAGAACTAAGATATATACTGTGTGTATATATATATATATATATATATATAGATAGATATATACACACACACACACACATATATGGCAAAAAACTGCATTTAATGCATCAGTTAGGGTTAAGCAAAAAAAGTGAGGAAATTAAATGTTGGGTTGAGCCCTAACACACCCCACAACCCCACACCCACCCTCCACATACTGACAGACTGGGGTGTGCCATGGGACCGTGAGGCCCAACTCTCACCCCCATTCCATGTGTAAGCAGGTTGACATGCAACAGTAAAGGAGAATGGGGTGAGAGTTAGGCCTCATGACCCCATGGCACACCCCGGCGTCTGTCAGTCTATGGAGGACGGGTGTGTGGGTTGTGTGGGGGGTTAGGGGCTCAACCCTAATGTTTCATTTCCTCACTTTTGTTGTTTTAACCCTAATTGATGTATTAAACACAGTTTTTTGCTATGAATTTCCTTACTTTTTGAAATGGGCCCCGCAATCCCACTAAGTTGGCCATTTCTGCATAACAATATGCATCTGTGGCTCCCACTTATGCATAGCTACACAGTCATACAGCAGCCCAATAGTGCACTGAAGCCTTGTAACAGTAATTTACCCATATCTTTGGAACCGTGACAGTTAGGAAAAATTAAAGTGTCATTGTAACCATGACAGTGAGTAGTTCACATGACAATAAATGAGTGAACCCATATCTCACATCGTTTCTGGAGATATGGGCACTGAAAAAGCACTGGACAGGCACGCTTTGAACCCTTGTGACACTAATTTGACAATATCTCATTAACTGTGCTACCCACAAAAAATTCCACTGCAGGCTTACTCTATGGTCAGACCTTTTTCTTGGCATAGCTCACCTAATGGTGAGCTAAGCTACCAGTAGTGAAAACTCTGTATCTTGCTTCGTTTTTGAGATACGGGTGCTGAAAGGCATCACAAACCCTGCAATGTATTCCTGTGGGGAAAATCTCAACTTCGTGATAGCATATCTATGTAATTACTTAATTCCCCAACAGCTAAACAGCATAATTCACACCTGTAGGGAATCCCCTCAACACCCTGTAAATTTTAAGTAAAAATACCAAACCATTAATGAGCTATGCAATTGTAAAGTTTTTACACCTTTAAAAATTCTTCATTCATGAGATAGCAAAATCCTGGGCCATCAGATCAATCCTAGTCCGTGAGCTAGCAAAATTCTGGTCCACAAGGGGACATCTGGTCACACCATCAGGGCCATCTGGTCACACCCAAGGACATCTGGTCATGCCCAGGAACATCTGGTCATGCAATTCTGGCTATCTGGTCACCCCCTGATGGACAAGGCTCATGGAGCAGGATCATCTCTTGGACCAGGATTTTGTCGGCTCGCAGAATAGGATCATTACCGAGTCGCAGTCAAAGAATTTTAAATTTTTAAAAAGCTGTTTTTTGACAAAAACAAACCAAAGGCATGGCATGAACAAAATCCATGCCTCATTTGGCCCAAAAGTCACCCATAGACAAAGCTACGACATTTTGTTTGGCTGAAAAACTGAAAACAAGATGGTGGCTCGCGAACAAGGAATTTTTTTGATGGACTAGGATTTTACTTTGCAAGCCGACAAAATCCTTGTCCGTGAAGCAATTCTTAGTTCTCAAAACATACATAAAAATTTTGGAGTGAACTGAGCAAGCTCAGAACTCAAACATTAAAAATTAAATAACTTTTGAACGGATTAATATTTTTTTTCACCAAACCAATGCTGGATTGTTCCTTGACCAAAACTCTTTCTACGTTCCAAATTTCAGACCAAGAGACCACATGGTCTGGTCACAGCACCATGGGCAAAAACGATCAAAAGTGGCAAAAAGTATTTTGGTGTTCTCATTGCACAGAAACTGGGTATGTACAGTATGCACTGAAATGCAACTTGGTAAATCAAGAGATCTACCATTCTAGACCACGTTTCCAAATTGCATGCAAATCCATTGAATGGTTGCAAAGTTATTAAGGTGCAAAATTGAGGTTTAAACATGCCTACTCAACCCTAACTATATAGGGGTGCAACCATATATACCTTATAATATCTCTCTCACTCTCTCTCTCTCTCTCTCTCTATATATATATATATATATATATATATTTCTCTGTATTTAGCACCCTTTTCTTCATATAACAAATATATATATATATATATAATAGTGGCACGGAAGTGCCACATATAGTTAGAGCTGAGTACCCCATTTAAGGTTAAAGTCTGAAATTGTGTGTGTTTCTCAATGCAGCTTTTGAGGGGAAAAGGGTGGATTTTTTCCTTCCTGTTAGTTAGCATTTGCGCCTTGCATTTCTGTTACTGTTTGCGTAGCATTCCTGTCTCTTCCCCGCGTCTGATTATCCTTCTTTTTGTTTGCGCTTTGTGTTTGTGTTACTGTTACTGTAACATTTGCATTTCCATTCCTGTTTTGGTTGCCTTTGGTTGTCATTTCCTTTACGTCACTGTAGCATTTCCATTTGCATTTGCATACATGCTTCCATTTGTGTTTCCATTTATGTTTCTGTTTCCTTTGGCATCAACATTGCTGTTACTGTGAGATGTTTGCATTTCAATTCGTTACTGTGCTTTCGTCGCGATACGATTTGCATTTCATTACCGCTTAGTGCTTGTTTTCATTAATGTTTTGCGCTATGCTTTCTATTACCGCTTGTATTATCATCTATGTTTGCCCACCGCTATGCCATGCCTGTGGTTAACATTACTTCACTATTTATAGTGCATATTCTCAAAAGAAGGGAAATTCATCATAAAGCTGTTTTTCCCATTCTCCTATACTGCACCACCTCAGCTTGTTTACACCTGGATGGGGTGAAAGTTAGGACCGACAACCCTAATGCACACCCCGATGCCTGTTGGTGGGGGCGGGGTTGGGTGCAAGGGGGCTGGGAACCCTAACATTGAATTTCCTTGCTTTTGTTGCTGTGGAACAACCCTAACTGATGCATTAAACTGAGTTTTTTGCCATGAATATATATATATATTTTTTTTATTTTATTTTTTTATTTTTTTATTTTAAGGGTGTAGTTGTGCCCCTATAAGGGTTGAACTGGAGTTTCTATGTTAAACTCAAAATTTTGCACTTTAATATCTTTGCAACCATTCAAGGGAGTTGCATGAAATTTTGCATACACAGTTTTGTGTGACAGATCTCTGAATGTGCCAGCTTTCGTTCTGGTCAGATGTGCGGTTTGTGAACTATGGATAGTGGATAAGTGAATTTTTTTTACTTTTTTTCCCACTGGTTTGAATGAAATTTTCTTTGAGTTTGGCTACAGCCCAAATTATTTGGAATTTTGGTCTGAAATTCTCAGGGTAGAAAGGGGTTGACTCACATTTGTGTCTTTTGTTGGTTTGGTGAAAAAATGTTAATCCATTACAAAGTTATTCAAGTTTAACTTTTTTATAAATTAGTTCTGAGCATGCTCAGTAAGGACCTCAAAAAAGCTGTATGAAATGAAAAAATAATTCTTTGTTCATATTGATGTCATTCTGTTTCAGTTCAGGAAATCGTTTTTTCATCTGGCCGCCATATTGGTTTCAGTTTTGCCTGAAAATTCAAATTAAGAAACCCAGGAAAATGAAATTTTGAGAAAGGACCAACACATATACCTTACTTATTGTGACCCCCTTAGCTGGATTCTGCATGTGCGTGTTACAAAAATGTCCTGGAAGTATTTTTTTTTCTACTTTATAAGTTTTGCTTTGTATCAGGTAATACGAAAAAATAAGATCTTGTTTCATATGACAAGACACAAAACAAGTTATTTTTTTGTATGCCTGTAATAAAGAAAATGGTCCCTCGATGTCACTTTTTGCTCTCCCCGACAATGACTGTCACCTATCTCTGGTGTCTAGTGGCACCCGCCCTCCTCCCATATTTTTCCCTGCTGTCTAATGGCACTCCCGCCCTCTGGTTCCGTGTATTTATTTATTTTATTTCTTTATCCATTTACTCCAAACCAAAGTGAATGTTTCCATTTAAATTTCCATCTGGTATCACAGATGTTGTAGTGCAGTTTTGGTGGACAGAGTGCAGGCAGTTAGTGCTGTTAACACCATCAAAAAAGAAAAACTTCACCCAGTTAAGTTCTATAGTGTGCACCAAGCAGTAAAACTTCCCTATCCTGACAGCTAACAGAACCCTCCCTCAGCGATCTTTCCTCACACAACCAACAAGCACTAGGCCGCAGATCCTAGTTAACCAACAGCCTATTTCTTCTACCCCCACAAGAATTGCCTTATGTCTGTCCCATGCATTCTTGAATTCTCCCACAGTTTTAGACCCCACAACCTCCTCAGGAAGGCTGTTCCATGCATCCACTACCTCTCTGTGAAATAATACTTCCTCACATTGCCCCTGAACACGCCCTCCTTCTATCTTTAAATTGTGTCCCTTGTTCTTGCAAGTCTCTTTTTCTGAAAAATGCTACCTCTTGGACTTTGTTGATTCCACTGAGGTACTTAAAGTTTTATCATGCCCCCTCTCCTTCTTTCCTCAAGGGTATACATATTAAGCTCCTTTAGTCTCTCCTCATACGGCTTTCTTGAAGACCCTGCACCATTTTAGTTGCCTCCTCTGGACTGCCTCTATCCTGTCTATGTCCTTGCGGAGATGGGGTCTCCAGAAGTGGACACAGCATTCCAGATGGGGTCTCACCAACTGTCTGTACAGAGGATAACAACTTCCTGTTTTCTGCTGCTGATGCCTCTCCTATACATCCCAGTATACCCCAGCCCTCCCTACTGCCTTCTCACATTGCTTGCTAACCTTAAGGTCATCTGATATGATTACCCCCAGGTCCCTTTCCTTTTGTTATTGTTATTACCTCCCACCCATTGTGTTCTTCCCCGGTTCTTGTTTCCCAGGTGCATTATTTTTCACTTCTTTGCATTGAACCTAGCTGCCATACTTCTGACCATTCTCCAACCTTGCCAAGTCCCTTTTCATCCAGCAAAGTCCAGCAAAGATAACTGGCTTCTAGCTCATTGTTTGAGTAGGGGAAATGGCAAATATACAGTACTGTACTGTAGCAGACTGCAGTTTTGGGGGGGGGCAAAGCCAGTCCTGATCATCAGATAGATAACCTGCAGTTTGGGGGAGGGCAGAGTTAAATCAGTTCATATTACAAGTTACATTAGCAACATTAACAGTGCACTGCCATACTAAAAAAAATCTCAATCAGGACAGGTATCAGGAGTGAGATGAGTCTCTTTGCAGATGACTCAAAACTGGGGGTGGTGGTGAATGGGGAGGAGGGGAGGGTGGCCCTACAGGGGGACCTGGAGGCTCTGGAAAGATGGTCTAGAAAGTGGAAGCTGAGGTTCAATACAGGGAAATGCAAGGTACTGCACCTGGGGGCCAGAAACCCGGGCCAAGTGTACACCCTGGGGGGGAATGCTACAAGTCTTAATGGCTGAGAGAGACCTGGGGGTGGTGGTGGATGTCAAGATGAACAACTCGGAGACTTGTAGGGAGGGCAGCAGCCAAGGCCAACAGGATGCTGGGATGCATCGCTAGGGGATCACCTCCAGAAGGAGGGGAAGTGACACTCCTCTGTATAACTGCTTGGTGAGGCCAAGACCTTAATACTGCATGCAGTTTTGAGGCCACACTTACAGAGGGACATTAAACTCCTGGAGAGGGTCCAGAGGAGGGAAACCAAAATGATTTGGGGCTTGGGGGACAGGACCTATGAGGAGAGGCTCGAAGAGCTAAATATGTACACATTGGAAGAGAGAAGGGACCAGGGGGACATGATAGAGGTCTTCAGGTACATGAAGGGGGTAAATAGGGGAGGAGTAGTCAGGGTGCTTCAAAGGAAGGAGGAGGGGGTCACTAGAGGGCATGGGTGGAAGCTGAGGGGAAGATTCAGGGAGAAAGAAGAGTTGCTACTCACTGAGAGGGTGGTGGAGCGATGGAATGCGCTGCCTAAGGGAGCTGGTGGAGGCAGAGACGGTGGAGGGGTTCAAGAGGGGGTGGGACAGGTACAGGGAAGGGTTCTGGAAGCAAAAGCCAATGCAGCGAGAATATCCCGAATCAGAAGGGAGAAACCAGAGAAGGCGAGGGCAAGGTCAGCTCCCAGGTGGGGGTGACCAAACGAAAGGCAGATGAAAGACTGTTAGGCCTATTCTGATGGTATTTTAGTATGTTAGTAATCATCTCCGTAAAGGCGGACATTGATTATTAGGACATTTTGAACTGTAACAGACGAGTCCGCTTATAAGCAGCTTTGACTGTATATATCTATTTATTACGACATCAGGGTGCCCAATCCCCATGTCAGCATTAGAAGCCCCCCAAGCAGTGTGGGACACTGGGGAGCCCACTCCCAGTGTCCTGAAATATTTATTTTGTTTTAAGCTGAAAAGAAGAAAACCGTCCAAACGTCTTTTATTGATTTAACCTGAAAAAAAGAAAATGGTCCCTCGTTGTCCCCGCCGTCCCCCTCCCCAGCCTTCCACGAACACCCACCACCTCACACCCCTCCTTACCTATACTTACTTTCAGAGGTTGTCCGTTGTCATCTTCTGTGGACCAGAACACATCTGCACTCTTCAAAGCTGAATCGCAAACTGAGGAATCAAGGTAAGTGCCAGATAATGTGTTTCAGTGGTGTTTTGAACTTATGTTCTTATCTTTGCCATTTTTAGGTATTTTCACCTATTTTTTAACATGGGCTTTTGGGACCCCACCTCATGAACACCATCACTGTCATTTCACTAATCAGGCTCGGAAGGTGATTTTGTGGTCGCTATGTGAAACCACCTTGGTACCGATTAACAAAGTGACAGTGCCAGTGTTGATGATGTGGGGTCCCAAAAAGTCCATATTGAAAATCTGATGAAAAAAATTCCTAGAAATGGCCAAGTTACACACATTGATTGAAATCTTTCTATGCATAAGTATAACTTTGGTAATTTGTAAAATCTGGCTCCAAATTTTCAGCATAGCCATTTTTTCATACTACCTCATGAACAATACAGCCGTCATTTTTCACATCCTACCCAAGATGTGTTTTCACACCTGTGGCATGGAATGGTGTTTTGGCATAGATTTTAACATTTTCACCTACAAGGTTTGTGCGGTGGGGGTCATAAGAAGATTATATTGAAAATTTGGGGTCAAAATATGCCAACGTTATGACCATTTGTTCCAATTTTACTACGTCCACTGGTAACTTTGGAAATGTTAAATATTTTTACTCAGATTTTCAATATAGCCTTCTTATTACCCCCAGCTCATGTATGTCACAGCTGTCATTTTTGAATCCCACCCAAAATGGGTTTTCACACCTGTGGCACGGAATGGCATTGCAATAGCACACAATAACATTTTGGCATTGATTCAAAAATGTTCTGTACTTGAGGTGGGGTAATGCTGACAACTTAGTCACTGTTGTCCTATAAATGGAAGCACAGGGCCCATGGCTACATACATATACATATCTGTGAAGGGATGGGAGCACAGGGCCCTCTCAGACAAATAAGGATATGATTATACTAACTGAAAAAGTAAGGAAATTCATTGCAAAAAACTTTGTTAATGCATCAGTTAGGGTTGTTACTAAACTGACAAAAACAAGGAAATGTGGTGTTAGAGTTTCCAACCCTGACCACTGACAGGCATCAGGGGTGTACCTTGGGGTTGCCAGCCCTAACGCTCATCCCATTCTCCTATCCTGTACCCATCTTGGCTTATTTACTTTTGAAATGGGGTGAGTGTTAGGGCTGATGACTGTGAAGCACCCCCCGATGTCTGTCAATGTCTGCAGGGTGGGGGTTGGGTGTTAGAGTTGGAAACCCTAGCATCACATTTCCTTTCTTTTGTCAGTTTAGTAACAACCCTAACTGATGCATTAACAAAGTTCAAAAGTTGGGAAATGTGGTGTTAGGGTTCCCAACTCAACACCCCACACTCCACACCAACAGGCATCAGGGGATTGTCAGCCCTAACACACACCCCATTCCATGTGTAAGAAATTTAAGATGTTACATTGTAGGAAAATGTGGTGAGCGTTAGACTGACAACCCCAAGGCACACCCCTAATGCCTGTTGGTTCATGGAGGGTGGATGGTGTGGATGTTAGTTGAAACCCACACCATATTTATTTATTTTTTATTTATTGAATTTGATGACCGGTAGGTTTCATTGGGCCCCGAAGGTCCCTTTTTCAGAAGCGACCCGGGAATAACAGTACATGACATTATGAACATTTGTACATTTACATATACAGGTATTCATGGGCATACAGTATTCGGCTGTTTACACATAGCAGTAGTTATAAGAGTTACATGTATCTAGTTGGTAAGTTGTAATTTATTACATTCAACATTTGTCCTACATATTATTTATTTATTTATTAGAACATCAGTTTAACAACCTTTGAGCCAGAGGCTCATTTACAAAGGTACCTCGTCACAGTGAGGACAAAACAGTGCAAGAAACAAACATCAAGGCAGACAAAAAATCAGAGTAGATTTAGGAATCAGCCAAAAATACAGGCATATGTCAAACACAGTATACAACAGACTTACATGTGCGCTTTACAGAGTAGACATTATACAGTAGTTACATGGAGATTGATTCAGTGGGCAGATAAAGGTAAGGCTGGGTGGGAGACATCAGAAGAGGAGTGTGGGGAAGATAGTAGCAAGTAAAGGTTGAGCTGGACAGAAGGTCAGAGAGCGGCTCAGTGAGCTTTATCTGGAAGGATAGGAGAAGGCTTAGAGGCAGGTACAGCTGCGTGTTGAGAGCAGGTGATTTCTAAGGCTAGTTTTAAAATAAGATAACGAGGCGGCATCAGTGACTCTGGCGGGGAGGGCGTTATACCAACAGGGGGCTCTGTAGGGGTAAGCCCTTTGACCTTGCGAGGTTCTCACCCTCAGTATAACCAGTGCAGTTTTGTGGGATATACGGGTATGCACTGTAGGGTTTGCTTGGTGGATAGTGGTTGACAGACCCGGTGGGATAGCCCAAGGAGTGATTTTTTTGTTAGGAGGCAGGTTTGGTATTTGAGGCACTCATCTAGGTTGAGTAGATTAGCCATGGTGTAAAGAAGGCAAGTGTGGGTTAGACTAGGAGCCCCAGTTATGAGCCTGCAGGCCTTGTTTAAGGTGAGGCGGATCTTATGCAGGGCAGTCTGGTCTGCTGCACCATACACAGGTAGGCCATAGTCTACCAGAGATAGAACAGAGGATGTGACTGCAAGTCGGAGGGCATCCGTGGGGAGGCAGTTTTTATGACGATAGAGGATACCCAGCCAAGTGTTAGAGGCTTAGGCAAGGGCAGAGATGTGGGCATGAAAAGAGAGGGCAGGGTCAAAGGTTATACCTAGGTATTTATAAGAGTGAACTAGGTCAATAGGGAGTTTAGAGGTGGAGTGGACTATGAGAGGATAGTTACTGGATTTATTTTGGGGTGGGCAAAGAGCATGGTTTTGGTTTCTTTAGATTAATTATGAGTCTGTGTTCAGTAAACCAGGCTTCTGCATCATTGTAGAATTCCTGCAGAGAATCCTGCAGTGAGATGGGATTACGGTCGGAGGCAAAGAGTACAGCATCATCTGCGTAAAGAAGGATTTTACCAGTACATACACTGGGCAGGGAGTTGAGAAAAAGGGAAAAGAGCAAGGGCCCAAGAATGGAGCCCTGAGGGACTCCGGAGCAGATAGGGCAGGTGCTGGAAAGTTTCCTGTTGACTTTCACACGTTGTGAGCGGGCCAACAAGTAGCTGGAGCACCAGGAAACAGGCCCAGTGGCAAGGCCTAAGTGACTAAGGGTAGCTAGCAGGAGGGGATGGGAGACAGTATCAAAGGCTTTTGATAAGTCAATGAACACTGCACCTGCTAGGGAGCCAGAGTCCAGTGAGGTGTGAAGAAAGTTAGAGAACTCCAGGAGGGCAGTATTGGTGCTGTGGCCTGCTCTGAAACCATGTTGTTCTGGGCAGAGGATGCTATATTATCGAGGTATTCAGAGATTTGGGTGGCTACAATTTTTCTAAGGCCTTAGAGAGAAGAGAGAGATTGAGATAGGTCAATAATTGTATAGAGGGCCTATCACCACCCTTGCGTATTGGGTGACAGTAGCTATCTTCCAGGCAGAGGGGAATTGTCCTAGACAGAGGGATTTGTTAAAGAGACTGGTGATTGGTGAGATAACCAGATCCAGAACCTGACGGAGAAGACTGGGATCAAGGGAGTCATTGCCAATTGTGTTACCTTAAGGCCTTGAGTAGGTAAGGTCTGACTTCCTGGCAGTGACCTGGCGCAGGTAGAACAAGGGGTGGGAGAATAGAGACAGACCTGAGGAGGGGGCGAAAGAAATTATCTGGGAGCACTGGGCCAAGGTCTGTGAAAGATTTGTTGAGGTGGTTGGCAATAAGGACAGGGTCTGAGGAGACTGAACCATTAATGTTGATAAGCTAAGGTGAGGGGAATGCGTGCCACCATTCAGCTGCTTAATGTTTTCCCAGAAGGTCCTGGCATTCCCCTGATGAGAAGTGAGGGAAGCTTGATAGTGCTCAGCCTTCGCTTGCAGATGGCCCATGTACATTTGTTCCGGCAGCAGCATAGGCCAGCCTGTCAGCTGGGTGGCTTGTTTCTATGGCAGTGTGCCAGATTGTCCCTGTGCTAAGAAGTTGGCGAGGGTGGGGGTAACCCAGGGGCATGCCTACTTTGGACCGCGTGCAGTTATGGGTGCAAAATGTCACAAGCAGAGTTGAAGGTGTGGATAAAGAAGGTAAGGGCCGTGTCAATATCCAGGGCATTTAGTAAGGGGACCAGTCTATGAGGGCTAGGAGTTGCTTTTGGCCTTCTGCCCACCAGGTCTAAGAGACGCCGCCAAGGGTAGTTTGTGCTGTGGGTTTGGGGCAAGGAGGTTGACCAATAGAAGAGAACCAGGGAGTGGTCGCTAAGGCAGTCTGGGAGGATTTGGATATTGCGGATGCAGTTAGCAGTTTGTGAGGACCACATCCAGGAGTGTGTTAGAGCCCATTCTAGGATTCAATCTAGTGGGTTGGGAGACTAGTTGGTTAGGTCGATGGCTGCAAAGGCATCATGGAGTGAAGTGGATGAAGGGGTTAAGCCATGATGTTCAAGTCCCCACAAGGATTTGGTCGGAGGGGTGGGGTAGGGAGGTAAGATAATGATTGGTGGGCCTAGTGCTTGTGCTTGATTTTTTGAGGTATGATGCTGTAGTCAGGGTAGATGGGACCCCAGAGGATCAGGAGATAGTTTTAGGTTAGGCCTGAGCCCTGAAGTCAAGGACTGGGGCTGGGAGGGCTAGTCCAACGAGAGGGTCTTTGACATAAATGGCACAGCCCCCACCTCACCTACCAGCACGGTCCTCCCGATAGAGGGAGTAGCCAGGGAGTGAGACCAGGGAGTCAGGGGTAGAGTCTGACAGCCAAGTTTCAACTATTGAGATAACATCAGGTTTATGAACCGCAACCCAGCAATTGAGAGAGTCGAATTTTTTAAGAAGGCTACATATGTTCATGGAAGCAATATGAAGTCCGGTGGATTCCTTTGAGGAGCCTTTGCAAGCTGGACCGGGATTGGGATGTATGTTCCCAGTCAGGAGCAGAAGGAGGAGAGCCGCTCTGGACAGAGGGTGGCAGAAGGAGAGTTTACGCCGGGAGCGATAGGAAGAGAAGGGGGCTTTCATAGCACAGGGATGGTTAGGGCAGCACAGGCTGGGAAGGCTTGAGTGATAAGATGCCCAAGGGAGCAAAGGGGGGAGGAAAGGTAGTGTCTAGATGGGGGTAGGTGGAGAGAAGATATGGGGTGAGTGGAGGAGGAGGGAGGGGAGGGCAGTGGCATAGAAGGAGGAGAGGGCAGGAGGTCAGGTAGGCGCACTAGAGTAGTGAGGCTGAGGGTTAACAGGACATTAGGGTTAGCAGAAGGCAACAGGAGGAGGAGGAGGAGGAGAAGGAGAGAGGGGTAGGCAGAAGGTGTGTATGCATGATTGGTAAGGGTGTGAGAGCTGAAGTGAAGAAAGATGGGGGAACTTAGCTGATAGAGGGGAAGATGGTAGGGGCTGGATTTGGATGGTAGAGGTGAGACGAGGGGAAGGAGGGGACAACAGGCTGGGTTTGCAGATAGCAGTAATGAGATGGGTAGAAGAGGGTAAAAGGTCTACCCATAGGTGTAGTTGCCACCTTGGTACAGTGGCAGAGCCCCTGCCTCAAGTGCACAGAGCACCAGGTTCAAGGCTTGCCTAGGGTGACAGAAGAGGTCCCAAGACAGTAGCTGCAGCAGCAGGGAGCAGGGCTCAAAGCCTGCAGTAACACTCAGAAAATATTTTAGCAGACTATGAGGGTTAGAGGCTTTTAGAGTCTTAAGACCTATCACAAACAATAGTCTGATGTGATAGCTGAGTGGTGGAGCTGCTGAGTGAAACAGCGAGGATGCAGGGCTCAATGCCTGCAGTGGCAGCAAGAGAGAAGTGGTGAAATATTTTGGCAGAGTGGGGGGGGTAAGAGACTATGAAAGTCTTAGAAAGTAAGAATAAGATAGCCAGACACAATGGTTATTAGTGAGACAGTACTGTGGATTCTTTGGGTGACATAGTTCAAGAGCATTAGGATGGTTCAGAGAGGAAGAAAGTTAGTGCTACATTGTTAGGGGGTGGATATTTTAGTTAGTTGTGGTCGCTATGGTAGTGTCAGGTGCAGTGGCACTGGCATACGCTTGTTGATAGAAGATGGGTCTTGAGTCTGGTGCGGAAGCACGGCACCGATGGGGTTTCTCGCACCTCCAACGGGAGGTTGCTCCATAAGGAAGGGGCAGCATACGAGAAGGATTTCTGGCCTGCCTTAGTCCTAGCCTTGGGAACCTCTAGCAACGTTTGGCCCGAGGACTTAAGGCTGTGCTGGTTTCTTTTAACTGTGAGGAGTCCCCCAAGACTAGGGGGAGGCGAGGGGCTAATTATCTTTTTCGCCAGGCAGAGTACGGGGTAGCTGAGGCGTGCTTCGAAGGATGGCCAGTTAAGCTTTCAACACCTCACAGTGGTGGCTCCTAGAGTGGGATAAGGTGGCAAAGTGGGTCACCTTGTTGTATAGAATCTGTAGTTACCATACTCCAGCTTTGAGATACCCTGAATGACCGGGCAGCAAATATTAGTGTTGGAAGTAGGACACTCGCTGCAATAGCAGTCCTAGCTTCAAGGGTTAACAGTTCTTGAGCCGATATAATAATCCGAGTTTAGTATGGATTACTTTAGTGACTTGGTTCACATGTTGTTTGAGCGTGAGACCTTGGTCAAGGGTGAGGCCAAGGTACTTTGTCGAGGAACAACTTCCAGCTTGTTGCCCTCCAGAGATGAGAGAGTGGAGAAGCTGCAATTATCTTGTCCAAGGGCTCTTGGTCTGAACAGCATAGCTTTGGTTTTATTGGTGTTAAGGACCATTTTGTTCATGATGAGCCACCTCTCCATGATGTGAATATCCTTTGGAGAGAAATACATGGTCATCCAGGTTGTCAGAGGTCATGTAGATAACAGCATCATCCGCATATTGGATTATGTTGTTGCTTCCACAGTGTTTGTGCAGTTCATTTACAAACAACGAGAACATGAGAGGCCTGAGTATGGACCCTTGGGGTACTCCATCCATTAGGGACTGAGGTTTGAGAGTTTGTCCTGCCACCTGACTCTCTGAGTGTGACCCGGTGAGGTAGCTTTCCATCCATTTGAGGCATGGCATCGAGGCCTATATGGAGAAGTTTTTGGAGGAGTAGTCTGTGATCCACCAGGTCGAAGGCCTTAGAAAGGTCTATAAAAACCACCCCATGTTGGATCCAGTGTCTAGGTCTTTGAGTACATCCGAAGAGAATTTGGTTAGAGCAGTGTCTGTCCCATGTTTGGCTCTAAAGCCATGTTACGATGGGGACAGCAGCATGTGGGCTTCCAGGTACTCCTTAAGCTGGGCATATACGATTTTCTCCTGTATTTTTGCCAGGGTACAGAGCAGGGAGATTGGCCTATAGTTTTCAATTGGTTCTGCAGGCCCTCCCTTATGGATTGGGACCACATGCGCCTGCTTCCACAGCTCCGGGACATATCCTTCAAGTAAGGACCTATTGATCAGCCAGGTGAGTGACTGCGCGAGCGCCGTGGCACCATCTTTTAGCAATCTAGCTTTGAGTCCATCTGGGCCTCCTGAACCTGTTGTTTTCAGGGTTTTTAGGATGGCCAGGACCTCTTTACCTTAGCCAGTCTCGAGTGAAAGGGTGGGCGGTCAAGAGATTGAGGATCCGGTGGAGCGAACAGGTTATTAGGTACCGATGACCCTGCCTGATGTTTATCAGGGTTAGTGAAGTACGTATTAAGGGTCTCAGCGATTTGTGCTGCGTCATGTAGTACCTTTCCATTAGCTGTGATGTGGCCCGTGGTAAACTTTTTATTCCCCTTCATCAGTTTGTTGATGTGGGACCAGAAAGTCTTAGGGTTGCCGAGGTTGGCTTTCTGGAGGTGGTTGAAATACTCCTTTTTCGCTAGTTTGGTGGCCTGTTTACATTGGTTTCGGAGGGGTCTATAGATAACCCGGTCTGCTTGAAGAGCTGTGTCCTTGGACTTTTTCCAGGTTTTGTCATGGATGGTCATCAAGGCCTTTAAGGGAGGGGTAATCCACTTATAGCAGTGGCCCTTTACCCCGTAGGTCTTATATGGGGCCAGGAGATCCATGGCCCACGTGATAGACCTATTCAAGAAGTAGGGATGGTAGGAACCCTAACTAATGCATTAACTCACTCATCCCCATAGCGCATATGTGCATCATCAGGAAAATTCCTCTAGTCCCCATAGCGCATATGTGCATCAGGTATTCACTTCATCTCATCCCCAGAGCATATATGTATGTCCTGCACTTCTTATGCATTTTCTGGATCAACCAATCAGGGCAAGGTTATTGAAAGTGCAGGTCAGTAGGAAACATTCCTACCTACCAGAATACTGACTTTATATTGGACACATTTGCTACCTTTCAGTTTTTTTTTTTTAGGTTTTAATTTGGGTTAAAAAGTGATGAAAATGCTATTTTTCTCCATTTCAGGCATTGTTAAAAGAATAGTAAATGCTAGAAACATGTGATCCCTGATTTTGAAAGCTCTTTTCATTGTGAAAAATGAGTATGCTGGTGTCTCGGAGCTAGGGGGTGTACTCTTTTTTTTGTTTTTTTTTTAGTTTTTTTGGGATAAAAGTGTAAAATGTGTTTTCCTCCATTTCAGGTACTGTAAAAAAAACAACAACCTGTAAATGCTAGAAAAGTGTGTGACCCATCATTTGAAAGGTCTCTTTAATGTGGACAATTATCATGCTGGTGTCTGGGGTCTAGAAGGTGTACTTTTTATGATGTAGGTTTTTATTTGGGAACAAAATGTAAACAAATGCTGTTTTTTTATAATTTCAGGAATGTAAAAAAATATCTGCAAATGCCACTAACACGAGTGACCCATCATATTAAAGCTCTTGTTATTGTGAACATTTTCCGTGCAGGTGTCTAGGGGCTAGGAGGCATACTTTTTTAGTTATCGTGGTTTGTGTGTGGTTTTGGGCATTTGTGCAGAGCATTTTTTCGAATTCAGTCGGTTTACTGGTGTTATGTGTTGGTATATGCCTTACTTTGTGGTTTGTTTTATTATGTAAAACAGCTCAGAAATACTCTAAACTGTGGCAGTGTAATGCACAGATGTTGGTGTGATGGAAAACCATCATACAACAGACATTTGCCACTTCTAAGGTTTTTTTTTTGTGTTTTAAAAAAAATGTAAATTTTCATTGTTACATGCTCCGTAAAAAAAAAAAAAAAAAAAGGTTAATGCTACTAACATGTGTGACCACTCATTTGAAAGATTTTTTTATTGTGAGCAAACTTCATGCTGTAAGTTTTGTGACAGGAGTTATACTTTTTTAGTTATTTATACTCCAAGTTGCAGTGTTAGTTCCGAACAGTCTAACTGCTCAGGAAAACAGCCATTTTTACACAGGAATACAGCACTCACTCAAGATTCCATTCTAGAGCTGAGTGAATTAACAGAGTTTTCTATAGGGCTGGTATAATTAGGGTTGCACAGCCACTTCGATGTTAAATCCTAAATTTTGCACTTTAATAACTTCGTAATCATTTGTTGGATCTTCCTGAAATTTGCATGTGTGGTGTGGTATTATAGATCTTTGGGTGTGGAAATTTTTGTTCTGGCTGGATGTTCAGTTGCGGAGCTGCAGAGCATTGAAAAGTGTGAAAAAGTCTCAACTTTTTTTTAATTCTTTGCTCGTCCCTACAGCCCAAATGGTTTGTCCAACTGGTCTGAAATTTGCTGGGTATATGGGGACTGGGTCAAGGAAGTGCGTTTTGAAGATTTGGTGAAAAATATTAACCTGTTCAAAAGTGATTAAACTTAAAAGTTTCCCATTATAGACTATGGGAAAAAATATAGAGCACCACAAAGCTTTTTAAAGCTTTCAAGAAAGCAACATTTGTTTTCAAGCTATGCAGTTTGTTTTCATGCTGCTCCATCTTGTTTTCAGTTAGCAACGGACAAAAATGGCTGTAGTTCAAATTTGGCTGGCCCTAGGAAAACACTGGCAGTTGTGGTTACCTAATCGGGCCCTGAGCTACACAACACACCTTTGCTGGGGGCAAACACCCCAGAAATGCCTATTCTGAAATCAGCCTTCCCAGACTTGTCGCAATTGTGACAAAACAGATGCAACACTTTTACAAATCATGACAGTGTCGTGTCGTTCTTTCACAATTTTAGCAGAAGTGTCACAATTTGTGACACAACAGCATCAAAACAGGAATTCTTTGTCACCCCATTGCACCTAAATGGTTGGGGCTTTTGAGCTGAAATTTGTAGGGTGGCGATTCTTGGGCCCGCAGATATGCCTTTTGTTGGTTCGGTCTCAAAACATTTGACGCTCCCATAGTTACCGTGTTCCGAAGTTGAGAAATTTCCCATAGGATAACACTGCAGTGCACACGTTGTGTTTCGGTGCCCGTATCTCAAAAACGATTCGAGATATGGATTTTTGCTCTGGGTGGCTTAATCCACCTTTAGGAGGACTAAGCCCTTGTGGAGGTTTCCAAAGTCATGACTACAAATTGTAGTGGAATTTTTCATAGTTGCTACGATTACTGAGATATTGCCAAATAAGTGTTACAAGGGTTCCTGTCCAGTACTATGGGGTTGCTGTATGTCTCCATACTTATGTGTAAGTGTCAGCTCAGGGCCCAGAGGGCCCATGCTCCAAGATACACATATTGTTTGGCAAAAATTGGCAGCATGAAGGGCCTGCATTCCCACAGCCACATACCAGTTACATTACACTTTTTCAAAAATAAGAGAAATTCATTGCAAAAAAATCTGTTAGTGTATCAGTTAGGGTTGATGCTGCAGCCACAAAACTTTGAAAATTCGATGTTAGGGTTACCACCCATAGCACCACACACCCCCAAGCCCCCCTTTACCTTCACACACCAACAAGTGTTCACCCCATTACAGGCTGTGGGGAAAAATATATGTACAGCATGAAAGTTTCTGCAAAACTACTAGGCATTTCCATGAAAGTACCATTGGTTGACATGTGGAACTTTCACAAAATTACCAAGAACTTTCTCAAAAGTCCCCCATGTTAACCAATGGTAGTTTATGAAGTAAGCACCATTGATTTACATGAGACTTTCGATACTTAGCAAGTTCCACATGTTAACCAATGGTACTATGAAAGAACTGTGTACTTGTGAAAGTACCATATTGGTTAACATGGAGGACTTCACAAAGTACCCAGAACTTTGTGGAAGTCCCTGCGTAAATCAATGGTACTTCTGCAAAGTGCAAAATACTTTCAGAAAGTAGGCTGGTACAGGTCCAATAAAACAGTTCCTTGGCCACCGTACAGCCAAAAAATGGTTAGGACTTTTGGGCAGAAATTTACAGGGTGACAAGCCCTTCCCCATCAAAAGTGCTTTTTGATGCAGCCCTGCACTCCCACATGCACATACTAGTCTGCAAAAATTGACAGCGTGAAGGGAGCGCAGGGCCTGAAGGGCCTGCGCTCCCACAACCACGTACCCCTTCCATTACACTTTCTCAAAAAGAAGGGAAACTCATTGCAAAAAAAACTGTGTTAATGCATCAGTTTGGGCTGATAACATAATGACAAAGTTTGGAATTGATGTTATTGTGCTCCTTCCACCCCCCTGCTCTCCACAGCAGACATGGGGGTGTGTCATAGACCATCAGGCCTAACTATGACCATATTCTTGTATGCTGTAGCATGTCAGCTTGTTTACATACGGAATGGGGTGACAGTTGGGCCTGATGACCCCATGGCACACCCTGATGTCTGTTGGTGTGTGGAGAGTGGGGTGGATGGTGGTAACCCCAAACATTGAATTTCTAAACTTTGCCGCTGTGCTATCAACCCTAACTGATGCATTAATGCAGTTTTTTGCAATTAATAAATATATCATATATATATATATATATATATATATATATATATATATTTATACAATGGGAGTGAGAGCAATATCAGTGGGATAACTTCAGTTATTTTCACTGCAGTGAAATAACTTGCATTGACATCACCGGAGTTAAAATAACTTACAAATATGCCTACTCTGCTGATGTCACCACTCACTCACTCACTGCATACTAAATTGAACTTCTCCACAAATCGGTATCTCACTGCTACTTGCAAGTAACTCAATTAACATTGCAAAGTACATTCAGCTGTTTCCCGTACTGTTTGTAAAACTCCCAACCCATTACTATGCTACTCTCATTTTCAAGAAAGCCTGCATTCTTAATGACAGTACCTCACAGTTTCTGTTTCTCACTGCTACTTGCAAGTAACTCAATTAACATTGCAAAGGACATTCAGCTGTTTCCCATAGTGTTTGTAAAACTCTCAGTCCATGACTATATTACTCTCATTCTCAAGAAAACCTGCATTATAAATGACAGTGCCTCACAGTTTCTGTTTCTCACTGCTTGCTGAAATGAACTCAATTAGCATTGCCAAACACATTCACCTGTTTCCTATAGTGTTTGTAACACTCCCAGACCATTCAGAAACACTTACACACACTCAGAACCCACACCAACAGTGCTTTCAGTATAGCCTAGAGATTAATGACCTTGAGCAAGCTTGGTACATCCAGCACACCAGAGCTGAGTCTGAGTCTCACAACCTCCACTTCCACACTGTGTGACTCTGAATAAGTCACTTAACTGCCTAGTGCTCCCAAGTCTCCGCTAAACTTACCCAGTTACTAAACACTAAAATAAAAAATGGAGTACACAGAAACAGGAAAAGGACACAGAAAAATATAACAACACTTCTGAAGCTCCTTCCCCATTGTATAAATAGCACATGATGTGCAGATTGTGGAATATGGAAAATATTGTCACACCTGCAGAGTGAGCTGTGCATTCTCACATGTGCCTTCAGCACTGTGGAGAATACAGAGCTTACTCTGCAGGAGTGAGACTATTTTCCATATTCCACTCCTGCCCATTATGTATCCCCTAGATATAGATAGATAGATAGATAGATAGATAGATAGATAGATAGATAGATAGATATCTGCCTGGTAGGGTAGGTATATTTAGGGTTGCATGGCCACTCCTATGTTAAACCCAACATTTTGCACTTTAATAACTTTGCAACCATTCATCCAATTCACCTGAAATTTGGTATGTGCCTTGTTGTACCATAGATCTCTGTATCTGGAAATTTCGTTCTGGTTGGATTTGCAGTTGTGGAGCTGTGGAGTATTTAAAAGTGTGGAAAAATTCTCAACTTTTGCAAATTCTTTGCTCATCTCTACAGCCCAAATGGTTTGTCCATCTGGTCCGACATTTTCAGGGTATATGGGGATTTGGTCAGGGAAGTGCCTTTTGAAGGTTTGGTGTAAAATATTAAAATCCGTTCAAAAGTTATTAAAGTTTCCCCATTGTAGCCTATGGGAGAAAATATGTAGTCTGCATGAAAACAACTTGTAGGGTCATGAAAGTACCCTTTTCTGTTGCAAATGCCCTCAGTAGTGTCGTGCCACCACCATCTTGTCTTCAGTTAGTGGTAGAGAAAAAACATTATAGTTCAAAAAACTAGTGCCCCTAGGTAAACACCAACTGTTGTGTTTACCTAAATGGGGTCCTAGGAACAGCACCCATGCCTCATTTTTTTCCAAAAGACTCATAAATATGTGTATTGTTATGTGGACGTTTGTACTGTCATGAATGGGAGCATGGAACTTTCACAAATTTGCAACAGTGTCGCAAAATACTTTCGCAAATTTGCAACACTTTTGCAATTTGCAACAGTACTCACCCCAAAATCTTGGTTTCTCTGTCACCTCACTGCCACTAAATGGTTTGGACATTTGAGCTGATATATGCAAGGTGGCAAGCCCTTGCACCACATATGTGTCTTTTACTGATTTGGTGAAAAAAATTACACCAGTTCCAGAGTTACAGCACTCCAAAGTTGCACATTTTCCTATAGGATTGCATTGTGGCGGTTACAGCTTTTTGCAACCTATATCTCAAAATGGTTCGAGATAACGGATTTTAGCTAAACACAGCTACTAAGCATGCATGGAGGTGGCTAGATCATGAATACAACTGTGAAAGAATGATATGACATACATGATGAACCTCCACACACCCCAGTGCCTATTAGTATGTGGAGGGTGGGGTGTGGTGGGTTAGTAGGGTTGGAAACCCTAATGTCAAATTTTCACACTTTTGTTGGTATGGAAATCAACCCTAGCCAATGCATTAACGGATGTTTTGCTAATGATATATATATATATATATATATATATACACATACATATATTCTTTGCAAAAACTTTGTATGTATCAGTTAAGTGTTTCCACAGTGACAAAGTGTGAAGTCAATGTTAGGGTTACCACCCACCACCCACACCATGCCCCATCCTTCACACCAACAAATGTTGGGGGTGTGCCATGGGTTCATCAGCCCAACTCACCCCATTCCATGTGTAAGCAAGCCGACATGCTACAGTATAGAGAATGGGTGAGAGTTAGGACTGATATCCCATGGCACACTCTGACGTCTGTTGGTGTGTGGAGGATGGGGGTGGGGGTGATGGGGTGGTAACTTAACATTGAATTTCCACACTTTTGCCACTGTGGAAACAACTCTAACTGATGCACATGGAATGGGGTGAGAGTTGGCCTGGTGACCCCATGGCACAACCCAATGTCTGTTGGTGTGTGGAGGATGGGGAGTGGGGTGGGGTGGTAGGGGTTAACCCTAACATCGAATTTCCAAACTTTTTGTTGCTGTGACATCAGCCCTAACTGATGCATTAATAAAGTTTTTGCAATGAATATAAATATATGTATGTGTGTATATGTACTGTATATATATATATATATATAAAATATTCTCAGTAGTTAGCACCCTTTTTCTTCATAGCACATTGAACATGAAAGCAGGATCAGTGGCTGGCCCATCAGTGCAGCAGTTTGGCTACTGCTCATGATACAGCCACCTGGGCTCAGAAAGAAGCCCAGGATGGGGGCTGGCCTGGGGGAGAAGAAGCACTGACTGTCCCAGGGAATGCTTTCCTCTTCTGTGGAGAGAAGGCAGTGGGCTCTGTCACAGCGTGTGGGAATAAACTTCAGACAAGGCAAATTTACAGGTTTAAAACACACCGTGGTGTGATATTTATTTTTCAAAAGTTTGAAAAAGTAATAAATGAAAACAAAAAATTACAAAGAAAATCACTACTTGACATCAGTAGTTTCTTACATAATATAGTCCTGAATTCTAGAGCTCCTAAGAACCTTCTCATCTGCATTCAACAGTTTGTCTACAGTAGCAGTAGAACCTCTCTTCCTCTCTCAGGGCTGAGCCCCACTGAGCTGAACTGAAGTGGACTCACTGAAGAGTTTTTATATCTTTTGGTGGGGGTCACCTGACTAAGTCCTTTCTATTTTCATGTCTAAACATGCTGTTACATGTCTGGACATGCTGTTTTAAAACCAAGAGAGTTTGTTTGTTCCAAGGGACTTCCTGGTTCAATTAAAGGTACAGTGTATATCTCCACAGAAATTGACTCTATATCTCTGATTCATAATGACTAAACATTTTTATAAAGCATACCACCGTTTTTTTTGTTTAGCTTCAAACAGTAAAAGGTTTATAATGTGAATTTATGAAAATACCTTAAGGATTTCTTATAACTGTACTAATCATGAATTTATTATTGTTTTATATGGCTTCTGAATCCTTTTTATTTAAAAAGGCTTTTTTTAACTGTATTTATTCCTATTTAAAATACCCATCATGGTTTTTGTACACAAAATGCACTTATGCACTTTACACAACACTGCTCCGGGTGTTTGGCATCATTCCAGGGACTGGATGGCTGGAAATGGAAAAAGAATGAAAAGAGAGAATTAGTAGGGACAGTAAGAGCTATGCTAGGTGGTCAATCTCGGGGAGAAGAAAAGCAGAGAGAGTGTTAACTGTTGTGCAACAGAAATTTTGGTAGCTAGGAAATAAGGAGATAGAAAAGTGGTCTATTAGTCACACTGAGGGTGTAGCCTAACTCCGCCACAGGCTCCAGTGTGATACTGCCACCTGGGCATCAGGCAATTATATGTGCACACATGACATTCTCATTGATGGTGTATAATGGGGATGAGAAAACCATCACAGAGTGAGCAGGATGGTGGCACTGCCTTCCAAGCTCAGCTGCTCACTGTTCCTAATCCCACAATTTGGGGACCAAAGGAAGGATCCACCGCAGCAGCTGGATGATGCACTGTGGCCCCTGAGTGAGGCTGTAAGTGCAAGAGAGAGAACAGGGTGGAGATGAGAAATAGAATGACATTTTTAAAAGTTTTTGTGTCCCTAGACTTCAGCTGCTCTACTTCCTGGTCTATGTCTGATACCACATTTCTCTGTTTTTGACATCATAATTGTTTCCACAGCTGACAGACTGTGCTATCATAAGCAGGAGGCTATGATATCAGGTGTGGACCTCGATACAAGAAGAGCAATGTATAAGATCCATAAAAGATGGAGGGATGGCAGTGTGAGGATCTACAAAGGTTGCAAGGGCAGCACAGTGCAGGATCTACAAAGGATGCAAGAAGTCCAGCGTGTAGCATCAATAAAGGATGCAGGGAGAGTAATGTGTAGGATCCATAAAGGATGGATGGAGAGCAGTATGCAGGATCCACGAATGATGTAGGGAGAACGTTATGTACAATCCACAAAGGTTGCGAGGACAGCAGAGTGTAGGAACCATGGGGAATGTAAGGATACCAGTGTGCCATCTGATTCATTCTATTGTGACTTCTCACTAGTGTAATTATTATCTTAGCCAATAATTAGTGAGCTCAGAGGGTAACAGGCATTAAGTACCCTCTGAGGTGGTGTACCAGCTAGGCAGTTTGTAGGAAGAGTGGTGTGGAGGATCCATAAAGGATGCAGGGAGAGCAGTGTGTAGGATGCATAAAGAATGCATGGAGAGGAGTGTAGAATCCATAAAGGATGCAGGGAGAGCAGTGTGTAGGATGCATAAAGAATGCATGGAGAGGAGTGTAGAATCCATAAAGGATGCAGGGAGAGCAGTGTGTAGGATGCATAAAGAATGCATGGAGAGGAGTGTAGAATCCATAAAGGATGCACGGAGAGCAGTGTGCAGAATTCATAAAGGATGCAAGGAGAGCAGTGTGTAGGATCCATAAATGATGCATGTAGAGCAGAGTGTAGAATCAATAAAGGATGCACGGAGAGCAATGTGTGGGATCCATAAAGGTTGTAGGGAGAGCAGTGTGTAGAATTCATAAAGGATGCATGGAAAGCAGAGTGTATGATCCATAAAGGATGCAAGGAGAGCAGTGTGCAGGATCCATAAAGGATGCAAGGAGAGCAGTGTGTAGGATCCATAAAGGATGCTAGGAGAGCAGTGTGTGGGATCTATAAAGGATGCAAGGAGAGTAGTGTGTAGGATCCATAAAGGATGCAGGAGAGGAGTGTAGAATCAGTAAAGGATGCAAGGAGAGCAGTGTGTAGGATCGATAAAGGATGCATGGAAAGCAGAGTGCAGGATCCATAAAGGATGCAAGGAGAGCAGTGTGTAGGATCCATAAGAGATGCAAAGAAAGCAGTCCATAAGATCCATAAAGATGCAAGGGAGCAGCATGTAGGATCCATAAAGGATGCAATGAGTCCAGTGTGTAGGATCAGCAATGGATGCAAGGAGAACAGTGTTTAGGATTCATAATGGATGCAAGGAGAGTAGTGTGTAGGATACATAAAGGATGTAAGGAGAGCAGTGTATAGCACCATAAAGGATTCAAGGAGAGCAGCGTGTCAGATCCCTAAAGGATGTGAGAAGAGCGGTGTGTAGAATCTGTATAGGATGCAAGGAGAGCAGTATGTGGGATCCATAAAAGGATGTAAAAAGATAATAGATGATCAATTTGTTTTACTACTGTCTGTTTCCAGCTGACATAGCTATGCAATAAAGCATCAAACCCAAAGTAAGGCATACCATACTTGGTATATTCCACATTCTGAAATTGTCACCCGAATACAAATAGAAAAAGGTTCTGGAGACATCATAAACCTTGAGAAAGAGCATGAGGGAAGCTTGAGAAATGTATAGAATAGGGCTGTGGAAATACCTTTTCCTGAATATTTTGCTGAATATTCGTATTCCATTGCCAAATATTCAGGTATTAGGTATTCAGATATTTAGGAACTGTGCTTTAAAAAAAATACAAAACACCCTACCCACATCCTTGACGAGTTGCAAACCCCAGCCATTTAAGCAATAAGGTATGACCAGGGTTATGGTAATGCTTTAGTTAGTCACCCCTGGGGTGTAATGTACACGCGGTGCAGCTGAGTGTCACATGCTCTAGTGGGTGGTTAACTAGAGCATTAACATAACCCTGGGAGTACTCTTATTGCTATTATAAAATATGCAAAATCTTTGTGCAAAGTTTACTTTTTTGTATGTATTTACTTTAAGACTGATATTTGATGTCAAATACTCCATCTGTCATGTGTTCAAAACTATAAGGAGCAGTGCTACCTGTTGTTGATGCGTGACCGTATGAGCATGTGCATGAGCATGTCTCCTGTAGTTCACCTGCACCCCCCAAAAAAAAGATGTTTTTTTTAGCTTGTGGCATGTTTAAACAGTGCCCAGCTGAGGCACTTACTTCTTTCTCTCCTCTGTTGGTATATGTTCCATAATTATGCACACCGCAACCATGTGATTGAAAATGTAGTAATTATTTTTCAGAACCAAGTTGTGCATCAGAGAAAGAGTAAGGTGTGCTCTGAGATGGCCCAGATTCCAATTGCCTTTGGTGGTGCAGCTGGTTAGTACAACTGGAATGGTATTCCTGGCGACCTGGGTTCAAGTCCCAGCTGAGGTACTTACTTCTGTCTATCCTCTGTTTGCATGTTTAAACAGTTGTTGTTTTTACATTCTAGCATTTAAAATGGGTTCAAGAGCCAAAAATGAATGCCGACATGCAAGCATTCATAAGTCTTGCACCCCGCTGCTATGGCAACGTTCCGTTACTGGATTGAAGGTTAGTTGTTGTTTTTTACTTGTGTGTAGAGTGCAGTTGCTACATTACACATTTTTTAATTCATACACCAGTAACAAACTGCCTTAATAAAACTGTTCACAGAGAAGTTAACCTGTTAATCGCGACTGTACTTAACTTTGTCTAGGAAGCTCTGGGGCTACTTGTCAGATGACTTCTTTGTATGGATATTGTAAGGTGCTGAGACCTGATTCACACCCTTACACTTGCCCATCCATCCCCTCGCATTGCTGCTCATTCCCACATCAGCCTTAGAAACAACTCAGATGTCTATATTAAAAAAAATAACAGCAATTTGCTACAGCCACCCCTCCGTCTACTCATTTATTTGTTTTGTAAACTTTTAAGCGCCACCAAGCGGTGTCAATTTAAATCAGCAGGGTAGAGAATTGAATATTTTTATAAATATGTTTCAGTGGGAACTATGTCTGGTATCATATTTTCTATGTTTTTTTTAAATCATAAGTTTAACACGTGATTCATTTGGTACAAACAGCGATATATCATATCCACTGTTCCTGTTCTCTGTCCACCCACTACTGTACTGGTTCTTCCTAGTTGTCTACCAGTTCCAGCCTCTACTACTCTCAAACCTGCCTGGAAATCTTGCTATTTCCTCTCTTCTAGCACTTACTCACTAGTTGTATGACTCATGACTGTTAGATATTTTCACTTATATTTCTGTTTTTTTACTGCATATAGATTCCTGCAAATGTACTGTCATTGCTGAAAATTGTGTGTAAGTGTACTATGTCTGATTTCTACTTGTTCCCGTGATGTTTTCTTGTGTCTACTATTGTCTACATACCCTTTGTTGTAATCTCCCGGGTCGTACCTGAAAATAGGCAGCTATGCTGTCTAGTGTACCTACCTGGTTAACAAAAATTAAATAAATAAATAACAAATAAATGACTCATAATTAAAAACAACTATGACAGCCAGTGGAGAAAATGAAAGGTAACTTCTGATAAATAACAGCGTGTCTTTCTACATGGCACTATGCATTGATGAGTGGATTTGTCATACTTGTAGTAGTACTCATGGAAAAACAGGTGTAGGCCTCATTTTTAAAATCAATGCTTATGTGAAGCAGCTCTGCAGGTATGTTAATTAAAGGTTACTGTAAGGCTAGTAGAAAGCAACCAATCAAATAACTTTGTTTCTCAGACCCATTTTATAATAAACATTAACCACTTCCCCCACCCGTTGTCTGCACCCGACCCCACCCTTTTCCCCTCAGCACTCACACAACATGTATAAAATTATTAAAATCATCAAAATATTATTTTTGCTCCCATGGTGGATGACTCACACAACTTATCCACCTCCAGGGCTGGTCTTCATGTTGAGCAACAAAAGCACTTGTTTGCATTACGTATATTTAACTAATTTCCCATGTCTCCCATCCCTCACCCTGGCAGCAGCCTTGTAATACCTCCTCCACCCCTAGGCCCTCAAGTAGCAACACTCCAAGGTGACCAGCACAACCTGCTGTGATCCACAGCTGGTCACCTTGTAATGAATGAATGAACATACTCACTCTATTGCTATAGGAAGCTGGCTGATCACGTGATCAGCTGGGTTTCTAAAGACAGAGCAAACAAGTTAATTCATTCATTACAAGGTGGGCAGCCATGGAGGAGAGGGTTGTGCCAGTCACCTTGGAACATTACTACATGGGTGCTAGGTGGAGGAAGATGATACCAGTAGTCCACAATGTGAGGAAAAAAATAACATTATGATTTTATTAAAGTTGTGTGGGTGCTGGAGGGGAGAAGGGTAGGATCAAGTATAGTCAGTGGGTGGGGGGAGTGAGTGTTAGGGTTGACAGCCCCAACACAGTTCCCTCCCCACCTGTGGGTCTGTGCAGGGTGGGGAATGGGGTGTTAGGGCTGGAAACCCTAATGCCACATTTCCCTACTTTTGTCACTCTAACCCTAACTGATGAATTAATGACATTTTTTGCACTTTATTTCCTTACTTTTTGAGATGGTATAATTGTATCTTTATTTTGCTGTGGGCTCATCCCTCCATAGATGTGTATATGTATCTAGCTGTGGAAGCACAGGGACCTCCAGCCCCTGCACTTCCTGTTATAGTACAACAGTCACCAAATTGTCACCGTAGCCATATTATCACCCCACCTCATGTTCCCGATGCAGAAACTTTTTCAATCTCTGCCAGAATGTAACTCTGCCAGAGCACAATTCCAATCCACAGCTCAGGTGCAGAAACACACTTTGGACAGGATTTGAAAAACGACAGCTGTGACATACATGAGGTGGTGTAATAAGAAGTCTGTGCTGAATGTTTGGGCTCAAAATATTTAAACTTCCCAAAGTTACAAGCAGACGTAGCAAAAGCATGACAAATGGTCATAACTGTGCCATTTTTAATAATTTTGACCCCAAATTTTCAACATAGCCATCTTGTGACCTCACCTCATGTACCCAGTAGAGGAAATTTTCAAATCCCCGCCAAAACATAATTCTGCACAACTGCTATGCCATTCTGCTCCACAAGTGTGAAAACACATTTTGGCCAGGATTTGAAAAATGACAGTTGTCATATACATGAGCTGGGGTTAAGGCTATGTCGAAAATATGGGGCAAAAATATTAAAAATGTCCAAGGTTACGAGCGTCCATAGAGAAATTGCAATGAATGGTCATAATGCAGCTATATTTTTTAAATTTGGACCCCAAATTTTCAACATAACTCTTCTTATGACCCCACTTCATGAACTGTCATTACACAAATCCCACCAGACAGATTATTTCACCAACCGACCATGAAATCACCTTTCTGTCAGGAGCTGCCAAACAACAGTCATATTGTTCATGAGGTGGGTCACCAAATGCCATGTTGAAAATTTGGGTTCAAAATGACAAAAAACAGTCAAGTTATGCATAAAAGGTGAAACCCCCAATTGAAATACATTGAAGTGCATTTACCTTAGTTCATATTGCAGTTGCCGGTTCCATCAGCAAGATGTGTCTTCAATAGGCAGATAGAGTCTCAAATCTGGGACCTCCATGGGTGAGTGGCAGTCTGTGTGGATGTCACAAGGTGTGTGGGGAGGTGGGTGCACGGTTGGTAGTCAGGTTGGGGGTGCGGGCATGATCGGCGATGGGCGTTTTTTTTTACAGGTATAATACAAATTAAAAAAAGACATTGAGGGACTTTTTTTTCAGAGAAATAAAAATAAAAAGGAAGTTTTGGAGAAATATCACTGCCACCAACAAAAAAAAAGGCATTTGAGGGTGGGGGGTATGACTAGACACCAGGAATAAAAGCCGTGAACATTGTGACCCCCCCCAAAAAAGGGACTGGAATTAAACATACAGAATATTTATATAAAAAAAATATATATTTACAGGGTGGGGGGGTGTCACTAGACACCAAGGATTTTCAGGTTGGGGGGTCACATAAAATAAAATTTAAGAAGGCAACAAATAGAAAGAAAAGGATAATTTTTCACCACACAGAATCCCTTTCTGCCAGGTGAAATCCTTTTCCAACAATCCTTTCCTGTGGTGGTGGCAAAAGATTCCGTCTGGTGAAAAACGATCCTTTTTTTTTTTTCAACCAGAAGGCTATGATTTTCAGGATCAGATGTCCTGCGAACATTTTGTGTGACCAGATGGTCGTGGCAATAATCGTTTTTCATTATCCAATGTCCTTATTCACCGACCTTATTTGTCATGGCAAATAAGGAGATCAGCTGTTGAAAAGGATTTCTTCCTGACCAGATGTCCTTTGCTGACCAGATGGCCCTGCAGGCAATCCTTTTCACAGCCAATTCTTTTTCACCATCCTTTCCATCATGGCAAAAAGGAACTCGCTGGTGAACAAGGATGTTGGAAGATAACTATCTGGTCAGGCAAAAAGAGCCATCTGGTCGTGTAGAAATTTTTTCTTGTGATTCTTTTTTGCCATGATGAAAAAGAAATTGCAAAAAGGAAGTTAGCAAGGGTCGAAAAAAGGATTAAAATTCATGAAAAATTTAGGGTATTCAATGGCTGGAAACCACAAAGCAGTGTTCAACTCGATGAGGAAAAAATATAGTTAGATGTCTGAAACAGACATTCATGGGCAGGGTTATAACAGTTTGGGGGGGCAAAATCAAAAAAACAAGATAGCGGTTCATGAAAAGGAACTTTTTATGGTGAACAAGGATTGGCCGTAGCGAACTAGGATTGGCCTCTCAAGAAAAAAAATCCTTTTTCATTCTGTGCAGCTATCCTGAAAAATAGAAATTCCATTTAAAATAATGATATTTAAAAAATTCTTTAACTTTAGAATGGATTCATATTTTTTCATCGAATAAATGCTGGCCTGTTCTGTGACCCAAGTCCTTTCTATCATAAAAGTTTCAGACCAACATTCAACACCATCTGTGCACAGCACGATGAGAAAAAACTGCAAAAAGTGGTGAATTTTCAGGTTTTTCATTATCTGGATCTCAAAATCCACAAATCCAAACAGAATAAAACTTGGCAGATCACGAACTCTGTCCCAGGAGACCATGCATGCAAACGTTCGTACAAATCCATTGAATGGCTACAAAGTTATTAAAGTGCAAAATTTGAGGTTTAACATTAATGTGCCT
This sequence comes from Neoceratodus forsteri, assembly GCA_016271365.2. NCBI lineage: Eukaryota > Metazoa > Chordata > Ceratodontiformes > Ceratodontidae > Neoceratodus > Neoceratodus forsteri. The sequence continues at coordinate 91,481,666 of JADMNL010000031.1, read as the reverse complement.
GCTCAACCCTAACTATAGTGGTGCTACCATGCCAGTATAACATATATATATTATAGTGGCGTGATAGTGCCACTATAGTTAGGGTTGAATAGGCAGTTTAATATTAAACCTCACATTTTGCACTTTAATAACTTTGCAACCATTTAACAGATGTACACGAAATTTAGTTTGCATTGTCCCATTGGGTAGTTATCGACATACCAAGTTTTGTTTTGATTGGATTTGCAGATTTCGTGCTGCGCATAGTGAAAAAACTGTAAAAGTCACCTTTTTCACCTGTTTTGGCTGTTTTTTCCCTTATCACACTGTGACCACACCGTTTGGAATTATGGTCTGGAATTTTGTAGAAAGAGCATGCCCCAAAGAATAAGCCAGCATTAGTTTGATGACAAAATATTAATCTGTTCCAGAGTTATTCAACTTTGAAATTTCAGGTTCTGAGCATGCTCAGTACAGTCTTTTGGATAACTGTATGGTGTGAAAAGGGATTTAGGGCTCATGAAAAGGGATTCATTAAATCCCTCTTCATGAGAAAAAATTCCCTTTTGGTGAGCCACCATCTTGTTTTCATTTTTCCAGCCCAAACAAAATGTTGTAACTTTACTCAGGGATGTCTTCTGCAGACATCCAAGGATGGATATTGTTCATGTGGACGTCCTTTACAGTTCTCTGCCTTTAGTTTACTTTACTGTGGTCCCAAAAGTTTTATTTTTGATTTTTAATATCCTTTTTTGCGACTCACTTCCAATCCCTTTTCATGATGCATAAAGGGATTTTGACACCTCACAAAAAGGGATTTTGACAGGTCACAAAAAGGGATTGAGTTGTTAGACCAGATGGCCCTGCAAGTAATCCCTTTGTGATGCTAAAGTGGATTTTGACAACTCACGGAAAGGGATTCAGCTTATAAAAAGTGATTTTGACACCTCATGAAAGGGATTAATTTTAAATCCTTTCGTGAGGTGTCAAAATCCTTCAAAGCATAAACCCTTTTCATAGAGCTTCAAAATCCCAAAGGATTTCTGTCAGGCTATTTGGTCCAATAATCATGAAAAGGATTTTGACACCTCTAAGGGATGAAATTTTCAGGGTAGAAAGGGTTTGCCCCACAGATGTGACTTTTACTGGATTGGTGATAAAATTAACATGGCTTCCATAGTTATAACATTTTGAAGTTTGGAAATTTCTCCTAGGATAACATTGTGGCTGACACAATATCTTTAAGTGCCTATATCTCAAAAATGGTTCGAGATACAGATTTTTCGCTAAATGCAGCTTAGTACACCTTTAGGTGTGCAGTTTGACAGGACATGATTACAAATGCAGTGGATTTTTTCCAAGGTTGCTCTTGTTACTGAGATATTGTGCCGTTTGCATCACAAAGGTTACTTGGATTATCTCTAAGTCTGCGCTGTGTCTCTACACTTATGGGTAGGTGGGAACACAGGGCCCCCCACATATGGATACCATTTTGCAGTAATGGGAGTTGCAGGGCCCTCCATTATGCAGTACTGGGAGTACGAGGCTCAGAGGGCCCTGCGATCCCACAAGAAGATGACAGTTCATTACAGTGTCTCTACAGTTATGGATAGATGGGAGCACAAATGGATACCATTATGGAGTGATGAGGGCATAATGCGAGTGCAGGACCCAGAGGACACTGCACTCCCACAGGCAGATGCAACCACAACACACAATAGAATGATGAGAGTGCAGGGTCCAGGGCCCGCGCTGCCCTACAAACATGTAAGGGTAAAATTCACTTTCTCTAAAAGTAAGAAATTCATTACAAACGTTGTAATGCATCATTAGTTGCAGCAACAAATAGGAAATGAGGCATTAAGGTCTCGAATTCTAACACTTCAACCCTACCACCTGCCCAACCATCCAACATCAACAGGCATCAGGGTGTACCTTGGGGTCATCGGGTCTAACTCTCACCCCATTCTCCTATACTGTACCAACCCAGTTTCCTTACACATGGAATGGGGAGAGAAATAGGCCCAGCAACCCCAAGGCACACCCCAACACCTGTTGGTGTGTGGAGGGTGGGGGTGGTAGGGGTGGGGGTGTTAGGGTTCAAAACCCTAATGCCTCATTTCCTTACTTTTGTTGCTGCAATCCTAACTGATGCATTGACAAAGTTTTTTGCAATGAATGTATATATATTATATTGCAAAAAACTTTGTTAATGCATCCGTTATGGTTGAAGCAACAAAAGTAGGGAAATTAGGCATTAGGGTTTCGAACCCTAACACCCCCTGCCCTACCACCCCACTCCGCTCCCACCCTCCACACACCAACAGGCATTGGGTGTGCCTTGGGGTCATTGGCCCTAACTCTCACCCCAGCCCATGTGTAAGGAAGCTGAGATGGTACACTATAGGAGAATGGGGTTTAAGTTAGGCCCTATGACCTCAAGGCACACCCCAGTGCCTGTTGGTGTATGGAGGGTGGGGTGGGATGGGTGGGAGGTGTTAGTTCAAACCCTAACACCTCTTTTCCTACTTTTGTTGCTTCAACCCTAACTGATGCATTAATTAAGTTTTTGCAATGAATTTCCTTACTTTTGAAATCTAGATTTAGTATTAGCTGTATTAGGACTGGTTGGTCCAAAAGCTAGAGCACTTGGTTCTGGTTGTTGCATCTATCTTGGTCCACTAAAAGGTATCAAATCATTTGCTTCTGGATCTTACTTTTTGAGAAAGTGTAATCTTACCCTTATATGTTTGTGGGAGTGCAGGGTCCCATTAGTCTATACTCTATTGTGGTTGCATCTCCATCTGGGAGTGCAGGGTTCGGAGATCACACCTCATCACTCCATAATGGTATCCATTTGTGGAGTGCAGGGCCCCACCTACCCATAAGTATAGAGACACAATGCAGACCTAGAGATATTCCAAGTAACTCTTAGATGCAAATTGTGCAATATCTCAGTAATCATAGCAACCTTGGAAAAATTCAACTGCAGTTGTAATTATGGTCTGCGATCTGCATGCATGCTTAGTAAGCTGTGTTTAGCAAACAATTCATATCTCAGTTGTTTTGAGATATGGCAAGAAAGGTAGCGCTCTGCCACAATGTTATCCAATGAGAAATTTCCAAACTTCAAAATCTTATAACTATGGAAGCAATGTACATTTTATCACCAAACCAGCAAAAGTCACATCTGTGGAGCAAACCCTTTCTACCCTGAAAATGTCAGCCCAAATTCCACCATTTCTTTGCAGTGAACTGGCAAAAGAAATAGTAAGCTTTAGAAATCCCTTTTCATGAAGTGTCAAAATCCCTTTTCGCTGACGAATCCCTTTTCACGAGCTGTCAAAATCCTTTTCCCCATTTAGGGACTGAATGGCCCTGCCAATCCTTTGCGATGTGAAAAGGGATTTTGACCCCTCTTGCAAGGGGATTTGGCTCGCGAAAAGGGATTTTGACAGCTCACGAACAGGGATTTGAAAAATTAATCCCTTTTCATGAGGTGTCAAAATCCCTTTTCATGATTTAGGGACCTGATGGCCCTGCCAGAAATCCCTTTCGCAATGCAAAAAGGGATTTTGATAGCTTGTGAAAAGGGATTCAGCTCACAAAAAGGGATTTTGACAGCTCACAAAGAGGGATTTGAAAAATTAATCCATTTTCATAAGGTGTCAAAATCCATTTTCACATCACAAAAATTAATTACTCTCAGGGCCATCTGGTCTGACAAACCAATCCCTTTTCATGAGCCATCAAAATCCCTTTTCGTGAGGTGTCAAAATCCCTTTTCACATCGCGAAAAAGGATCAGAAGTGAGTCATGAAAAGGGATTTTAAAAATCAAAAATATACATTCTGGGGCCACACTAAAATAAACCAAAGGTATAGGCTTGTAGAGGATAGCCACATGAACAAAACCCAATGCTTGGATGTCTGCAGAAGACATCCCTGGGTAAAGTTATAATGTTTTGTTTGATGACGAAAAGGAAAACAAGATGGCAGCTCATGAAGAGGGATTTTTTTCATGAAGAGGGATTTAATGAATCCCTCTTTGAGAGCTAGCAAAATCCTGCTCATGAGGCCTAAACCTTTGTACTGTGCAGCTATCCAAAGACTGAGCTGAGCATGCTCAGAACCTGAAATTTTGAAATTGAATAACTTTGAAAAGATTGATATTTTTCACCAAACCAATGCTGTCTTGTGCTTTGGGGAAAGCGCTTTCTACCATGAACATTTCAGAACAAAATTCCAAATGGTGTGGCTGCAGCATGATGAGGAAAAACATCAAAACAGGCAAAAAAAAATGATTTTTTACTTTATTTTCACTGTGCACTACACGAAATCTGCACATCCGATCAAAACAAAACTTGGTACATCAAGAGATCTACCCCATGGGACAGCACATACCAAATGTTGTGCAAATCCGTTTTCTTTTTTTCTTTTTATTTTTTTAACCTTGTATTTATCCACCTGACCTGCCTCTTCCCTCCACTCTCTCGGACATCCTCATTGGACCCCCCCCAACCCCACCATGGTCTGCCCCTAGAGTGCCTCGATCACACACACACTCCCCTGAAGACCCCCAGTAACCCCCGGGTAGGATGGAGAGGGGCCTCCTTGCTACCTCTCCAAACCAGCATTCTATGTGTGTGTAGCTCCGACACAGCGGAGTCTGCCCTGATGAGTGCTCGGAGAAGTTCTAGGAGGTGTCATCGCCTAGGAAGGACGGTGTTTTTCTGGTTTCTTCCTCCCTGGCGTCGGTTGTGCAATGAGGGGCTGCGAGCTGGGAGGTACACTAAAACGTGCTTTTACTCCGCCTCTGCCGATGATCACCCAATCCTCTTGCTGCTTCTCCATCTACCACGCTATCCACCTGGGCTTCCCTGGGTGGTAGCATTGCAACAGGACCTGCAGTCACCCCACGAGGAGAAGGAGAGCTGCCATCGGTATATCCTTCTCCACCCCGGTCATCCCCTGGTGGCCCGTGCTCGTTCCCAAACCTGGGTTGCCAGCGTGGTGCGAGGTGTGGTGTCCAGCACCTCAACCCTCAGCGCCACCGGGCCGGCCTATGCAAATCCATTTTCAACTGAGTTTAACACCCTGGTAAGTGCACCTCATGCTTGAAGGTTAAAGGTTTTGTGCCATTGAGCTACTGTCTTTTGTGCTTTTTGCTATTTCAGTATCTTATTCCTCCCCCACCACCACCACCAGCACAGTAGGACACTGCGGAGCCAACTCTCAGTGTCCCAGATAAAGCACCCCTCCCCCCACTGTGGGACATGGGGGAACCCATTCCCAGTGTCCGGAAATATGTATGTAATGGTTTTGCCAACAGCAGGGTGCCCAATCCCCATGTCAGCACTACATTCACCCCCACCAGCAGTGTGTGACTCTAGGGAGCCCACTTCCAGTGTACATAGTGTACCCAGTTATGTTGTACCCCGCAGAGCAGTGTGGAACACTGGGAAACCCACCCCCAGTGCCCTGAGAAATGGTTCTACTGTTCCTGTGAAAAAAGAAAACAGTCCACAACATCTTTTTTAAACTCCTTTAAAGAAAGGTCTCTCATTGTTTCCCCATCCCCCTCTCGCATCCCAACCCTCCAACTGAGCAACCAACCACCCCACACCCCCTTGCCCTATACTTACCAACTGAGGTTGGCATCTGTCATCTTCTGTGGACTGGGACATGTCTGCACTCTTCAAAGTCGAACAGCAAACAAGAATAAAGGTAAGTGCCATATAGAGGTGGTCAATGGCATTTTGAACATACTGTATGTTAATATCTCAGCCATTTGTAGGTATTTTACATATACATAGACACTGTTGGCAGTTAAGGGTCTATGGACCACCCAGTCTGCCCAGTTGAGCTTGTAAATTCACTTTATGTTTTTCTAGAAGTCTGTTGCCCCTTACCCCTGACCTCCAGAATGTCCTTATGTCTATCCCATGCATTCTTAAATCCTGTGATTGTTTCAGCTCCTACCACTTCCTCTGGCAGGGTGTTCCACTTGTCCATCACCCTTTCTGTGAGGAAATTCTTCTTCATGTTGCATCTGAATTGCCCTCCTTCCAACTTCATCCCATGACCTCTAGTTCTGGAACATCTTTTTCACTGGAAAATAGGGTATTCCTAAACCCTGTTCCTCCCTGTAAGGTACTTGTATGTCTCTATCATATCCCCTCTCTCCCTCCTCTCCTCCAGGGAGTACATATTCAGGTCCTTCAGCCTGTCCTCATGGGACATGTGATGCAATCCCTGTACCATCTTTGTTGCCCTCCTCTGAACCTTCTCTACCCTGTCTTTGTCCTTACGTAGGTAAAGTCTCCAGAACTATACACTGTACTCTAGGTGGGGCCTCACTAGTGCCTTGTATATTGAAATGATCACCTCCCTTTTCCTGCTGGTGATGCCCTTCCTATGCATCCCAGCATCCCTTTTGCTTTACCTGCTGCCTTGTCACACTGTTTCCCTACCTTGAGGTCATCAGAGATGATAACCCCAAGGTCCCTTTCCTGCTTGGTGCATGCTATATCCTCACCCCCCCCAAACTGATACGTTGTTCCAGGGTTTTTGTGCCCCATGTGCATTATCTTGTACTTCTTTGCATTGAATTTCAACTGCCAAACCCTTTATTATTTGTCAAGCTTCTGCAGGTCCCTCCTCATTCTGTCTACACCCTCTGGCATGAACCAGATTTTCAACATGGACTTTTTGGGACCCCACCTCATGAACACTGGCACTGTCATTATGTTACTCTGTCCTGAAAGATGATTTTACTCTGGCTAAAATAAATCACCTTTTGGGACTGAGCAATGAAATGGAACTGCCATTGTGCATGATGTGGGGTCCCAAAAAGCATGTGTGGAAAATCTGGCACAAAAATACCCTAAAACACCTGAGTTATGCGTGGTCATTGAAATTCTCCTTTGCACGTGTGTAGCTTTGCCAATTTATGTTTTCACTCCAAGTTTTCAACATAGTCACTTTTCACACCACCTCATGAACAGTACAGCTGCATTTCTCGCATCCTGCCCGAAATGTGCTTTTGCACCTGTGGTGCGGAATGGTCCAGTCGATGTGCACAATCACCTTTCGGGATTGAGTAATGAAATGACAGTGCCAGTGTTCATAACGTAAGGTCCCAAAAAGGCAATGTTGAAATTTTGAAGCAAAAGTAACAAAGAATGCCTGAGGTATACACAATCAATGAAATTTTCCTACACATGCATGTAACTGCCAACTATTTATATTTTCACTCCAAAGTTTGAACATAGCCATTTCTTCACAGCACCTCATGAATACTACAGCTGTCATTTCTCACATCCTGTCCAAAATGTGTTTCCACAGCTGTGGCACAGAATGACATTTTGCCATGGATTAAGAAATATACACCTACAGAATGAGGGTTATGAGGAGGGGTGATAAGAAGACTTTGTCAAAAATTTGGGGCCACAGTGTGAAAACAAGCATTTGTCAATGCAGAGAGTTCACTGTAGGTATTGCTCTTGTACATGCCTCCCATATTTTTCTTTGCATATTCTTCTGTCTTGCATTTTAAGGGTGGGCGTTACAGTTGGAAACCTTAATGCCCCAGGCGTTTGTTGGTATTTTTGCTCCAAATTTTCAACATGGCCTTTTTGGGACACCACCTCATGAACAGTGCCAGTATCATTTTGTTACTCGATCCCAAAAGGTGATTTTGCACAGCGAGTGTGCCATGGGGCGCCACAGGTACGAAAACACATTTTGGGCAGGATGTGAAAATTACAGCTGTACTGTTCATGAGGAGGTGTGAATAAATGGCAATATTGAAAATCTGGAGTGAAAATATGAAAAATGGTAAAGTTACAAGTGTGTGTAGAAACTGCGTAATGCACGCTCATAATGCAGTCATTTTTTGGAATGTTTGCACCCAATTTTCAACATGGCCTTTTTGGGACCTCCCCTTATGAACAGTGGCACTGTAATTGTGTTAATCTGTCCCGAAAGTTGATTTCGCACAGTGACCGTGCCATTCTGTGTCACAGATGCAAAAACACATTTTGGGAAGGACACAAAACTGACAGCTGTACTGCTCATAAGGGGGTGTGAAAAATGGCAATGTTGGAAACTTGGGTGAAAATCTTAAAATTGATGATGTTACGAGCGTGTAGAAACTGTGCAATGGATGCTTGTAACGCAGTCATTTTTGGGAGTTATTTCACCGATTTGCAAAAGGGCTTTTTGGGACCCCACTTCATGAACAGTGGCACTGTCATTCTGTTAATTGGTCCCAAAAGGTGATTCTAATGCAGTGACCACAAAATCACTTGCTGGGACCGAGAAATGAAATGACAGTGACTGTGTATATGACATGGGTTCCAAGAGCCCCATGTGGAAAATTTGGGACCAAAACTCCCAAAATGCTGAGATAGCAACCTAAATTGAAACCCCCATTCACTGCCATTATAGGACTTATCATCATTTGTTCAGTTTGCGGTCGGCTTTTGAAGAGTGCAGATGTGTTCCCGGTCTACTGCAGATCACTGCTCCCAACCTCCGGAGGTAAGAATGGGTGAGGGGGTGGGGGGAAGTGGGGTGCACAGAGGGAAGGTGTGGGTTGGATGAGGGGGGGCCAGCGACAACCACGAGGGATCATTTTCTTTCTTTTCAGGTTTGAAAATTTAAAAAAAGGACTTTGTGGGTCTGTTTTCTTTTTTTACAGTAAAATGATGGATGTTGGCATACTGGGGTGGGCTTCTAGTGTGCCAGATCAATGCTGACCTGGGGATTGGGCACTCTGAGGTCAGAGAATATGTGGGGGGGGGCCACATCCAACACCGGGAGTAGGCATCTTGGTGTCGGAACCACGAGGGACCATTTTCTTTCTTTTCAGGTTTAAAAATTTAAAACAAGAATTTATGGGTCTGTTTACTTTTTTTTACAACAAAATGATGGATGTTGGCACACGGGTGGGCTCCCAGTGTGCCAGACCAGTGCCAACCCAGGGATTGGGCACCCGGTTGGAGAGAATATGTGGAGGGGCTGCATCCAACACGGGAGTAGGGAATCTCGGTGTCAGAGGCAGTTCCATCAAGGGCAGGGACAGACCACACGGAGACTGAGCACCCCGGTGTTGGCAGGCAGGGGGGGTTCACCAGCATGATGGTATAAGGGCAAAAGCTAAATGGACACAGTTGTGACTGAAATGTGTGGCTCAATGCTCAAACTGAGTTAAGCAAAAAACATACAAAATACATATCACACAATGAACATAGGCAGAGTCTGTCATAAAATGCACTAGGCAGTAAACAAGTAAGGCAGGGAAAGCAGAATGTGACAGGCGTGCCCTGTCAAAGGTATTTGTGCTGTAAACAAAAAGTGTTTGTGCTGTAAATAAAAGGTATTTATGCTGTAAATAAAGCATTGTAGTATGGTGCAACTGACTACAGTCAGGTAGGCAGTTCATAGAAACATAGAAACATAGAAGTTGACAGCAGATAAGGACCGCAAGGCCCATCCAGTCTGCCCAGGCAGTGTATCAAACTGGGCTCTTCAGACATGTCCGTGACTAAGCTAAGATAGCCAGTTCCAGGCAGTGTATCACCAACACACAGTAAATGACCATATTACGTAATAGGATTGCTAGGAGCAAATCATAACATTAGTCCTGTTTGGGGTGTAACTTTCAAATTGTGTATATAAGCTGTGCATGTATAACATCAAGTGGAATCATGTAACATCTAAGGCTGAGTGCAACTGGCACTATAATACCACTGCTAAATAAATTCTTTTTGATTCTCCATCGGTCTCGGGTAATTATATTAAGTTGTTAGTAACATTAAGTATACGTTACAGATGGCAGAGAGCGGGTCGTGGAGGAGGCAGGTGAGGAAAGCACCTCCTCCCAGCCAGCTCGATCAATCGCACTTACAGTAGTGCCTTTGGGCATGCAATATCCCTAGCCCATACGGAACTTAGGCTGTGGCCAGCTCGCATGGCTGGGAGAAACTTTAACACGGCAGAGAGCGGGACGTCAAGACACAGTCAGCTGTGTGCTCTGCGGTGACCTGCAGATGAAAGGAAAAAGCTGGCTCCTGATTGGTGCGGCTTTTTCTTTTCATGTGTAAACCACTGCAGGCAAAACAGCATCATAACCCGCCTGGCTGAGGACTAGTGTGATACTGTCGAGCCCCATGCAGAGCACTCTGCACTGGACAGACAGTGTCACACCCCTCAAAGCCTACTCTCCCAAGGAGCTCGATGCACATGCGCAAACTCAAAAATGACAAACTTCTGAGTATTTGTTGCAATTTTGTTACACCTATCTCATAAAATAAGGAAATTCATTGCAAAAAACTCTGTTTAACAAAAACCAGTTAGGGTTTCCATTACACCTTTAAAAGTATGGAAATTCAATGTCAGGGTTAATACGTTTATCAGCACAACACCAATCTCTGCAAACATTAGAAACAAAACAGTTATTTGATATATCCCTTGGTGTCCTTCCACCTAACTCGTACACCATTTGCGCTATTAATCATATGGTATAGAACAATATATTTGTATGGTGTATGAGGTGGAAGGACACCAAAGATATATCAAATAACTGTTTTTTTCTAATGTTTGCAGAGATTGGTGTTGTGCTGATACATGTATTAACCCTAACACTGAATTTCCATACTTTTAAAGGTGTAATGGAAACCCTAACTGGTTTTGTAAAACAGAGTTTTTTGGAATGAATATATACATACATAGACATATGCATACATACACAGATACAAATTATATATATATATATATATAATATATATATATATATATATGTAGAGAGAGAGAGAGAGATACTGTATATAGCTATAGATAGACATATTATAGAGGCACAGTCGTGCCTCTATAGTTAGGGTTGAGTAGCATGTTTAATGTATTTTGCATTTTAATAACCTTGCAACCAATGCAATTGTTTTGCACAAAATTTGGTATGCACTGTCCTGTGGGATATATCTCTTGATGTGGCAAGTTTTTTTAACTATTTTTGCAGTTTTTTCCTCATTGCCTTGCGGCCAGACAGTGTGGAATTTATGCATGATTTTTGTAGGGTAGAAGGAACTTTTTTTAAAACGTTTTATTTATAAGTTTTAAAAGTACAAAACTTACAAACAAGTATACTCAGAGGGATACAAAAAGTGAATATCATCACAGTTCTCTTACAAAGAAGTTGCAGACACTCTCCCTTTTGATACAACATCGGGGAAGTACCAAAAAACATAGTACAAAACATCTTGAACTATGACTGCTTAATACAACACAGAGCACTAAAGGGATAATTTGTAAAATTAAAAAAAGTGAGTTCCCTTTTACCAAAACAGCTAAATGCCTCACAATGTCCCATATGAGTTATCAAACAGTGGCAACAGTACTTTTACCCAAAGGGGAATCCATAACTTTATGCAAGTGTGTGTAACTATTTTTGCAGCTGTTAGCATAAAAACTGATAAGCAACTCTCTAACCTTCCCAGTTAATAGATATGCGAGGTACTCCCAGCAAGCAGCTCAGTATAGTGCTAGGAAATTAAAAAAATTACCCCATATGCTACCTTGCCAAAACGTTTTGTAAAATAGTAGGAGAAAAATACTGCTGGGGATAAGAATCTGTGGTAATAGAACAGAAGCACTGAAAACTATGTCATGCCTTCCCTATGGTGTCTCCTGCCATCTTTCCCAAACAGCCTGACATCATTCAAAACTGCATTTAAATTTCAAGCAACACATTTACGCTTAGAGCGGCTTAATGAAATAGTGGCAGTAAGCTTCATTACAATTATAAGACAAAATGCAACCCGTGTCCTGAGCTATCTGTATTACTGCAGAGATTCATAAAAGTAAGAAGGAAGGAGGTGGAGGTCCTTCAAAAGCATTAGAATGAGTATATAACAAAGTCATTTCAGTATTTCAGACAATCTCCACCGCATGAACTTATAAACAGTCAAACAGGATAGTTTTGCAGTCTCATGCTGCAGGCAAGCTGCCACACAGCACAGATGTCTCTGGGGCAATCAGATATACTCACTCCAGCCTGCATGAATACCAGGGATTCACCCTTCTCCCACTGCCTCGTCATCCGATGAAGCTCCCTCGGTCCTATCCATATCTGCCGCAATACGTTGGTAGAACTTGCTGGCTTCTGCCTGATCATTGAATAAATAAGTGTGACAATTCCAGCTGACTCTGCATTCGGCTGTGGTGAGAACCAGGTTTATCATCTCAGGAATATTGCCCGATCGAGCCCTGATCCCGCCTGATGACCTGCCCCACTGGTACATGCTTTTGTCACTTCCAGGTTGGACTACTGTAATGCCCTGTACCTAGGGATATCTGGAGGTAACCTCTGCAGACTACAGCTGGTGCAGAACGCGATGGCGAAATTATTGTTGGGGGTGAAAAGAGGTGAACATATCATGCCGGCGCTCCGTGAACTGCACTGGCTGCTAGTCCGGTGAAGGGTTGTCTTCAAGATAGGGCTGTTGACCTATAAGACCTTGCACAAGAGGGGTCCAGTCTATCTGCAAGAGCTCCTTTTGTCGTACCACCCGACCCGGGCTCTCCATTCTGCCGGGAGTGGCCTCCTTGGAGTTCCCAGTGTTAGGTTGTGGCATTCGGGCAATAGAGTATTTGTGGCAGCTGCACCTACCCTGTGGAACTCCTTGCCTGGTTATCTTAAGGAGGCCCCCTCAGTGGAAGCCTTTAAGAAGGGCTTCAAATCATATTTATTCAATCAAGCTTTTAATTGAAAATGTTTTAAAATAATAATATATTTTATGATGGTTAGTTAAGCTGTTGCTCCTAGTTGTAGCCTGTATATTGTTGTTTTAAATTTGTTTTATTGTATTTTTAAAATGCTTTGTATGTTATGTGTTTTATACTGTGCAGCACCCAGAGTCTGTCTATCTGTCTGTCTGTCTGTCTGTCTATCTATCTATCTATCTATCTATCTATCTATCTATCTATCTATCTATCTATCAAGAGCTGATGCTGTATTTTCAAAGCTTGGAGGGATGTGTGCACCTTATCAAAAGCTTTCCTGCGCTGCCTTGTGGAATATGAGCGGTCTGGAAATAGTGATAGCTGTACGTCTCCATATTTAAATTGCCTTTTTTCTTTGGCTATGGTTAAAATCCTGTCCCAGGCTCCCACTCCATCACAGACCACCAACAAGGTTTGTGGCCCCCTCCATCCCCAACTGCCCTATAGGGAGTGATTCAGTAGGCCTTTTCCAAGGCTAGGGTGGCCCCATCCTCTGCTAGTCCCAAGATTTGTGGCAACATGTCCTGCACAAAAATTAGGGGATCTTTGCCCTCAGCCAGTTCTGAGAGTCCAATGACCTTGTGATGGATATGTAAACACAGTCATGTCACTCACCTACATACTACCAATAAAGAGACCAAAGGCATAAGCTTATGCAAAAAGTATTGTTTTTACTGAAGCAGCAGCATCTTTGAAAAAGGCCATGATTGGGTGAAATGTAAGAAGAAGATTGGAGCTGTGTCCATGCTGTTCACTAAGCTGCTGCTGCTCCAGCAAAGGCAATCCTTTTTGCATAAGCTTATGCCTTTGGTCTCTTTATCGGTGATGTGTAGGTGAGTGCCATGGCTGTGTTTACATATAGTGCTTCCTTGTAACAGGGAATTTTCCTTCAGCAACTTTGCAGTGGTGTCCATGGATTTACATGAAAGACGCTCTGATTGCTGGACTTTCTGCTTGAGCCCATCCACCCAAGTTTCCAATGTAGTGACACATGGAGTCAAGGTATCTAATTTTTTTATCCATGTCCCATACAGTTTTAACCAGCTGCTCCAGGGTCTTATTAATGGTGGTGAGAGATACCTCCTCTGGTTCTCCTCCGAGACCACCTGGAGCCTTTACATGTTGCTGTGGCTTACTGTCGCATAGCTGTGAGGATTTAGGTTTAAAAAAACCAGTAGCTGCCACTGTGGTCCTCGATTTCCTCATTGGTAGCAGCTCCAGCAGTGAAACAGTGATTTTAGAGGTAATGGTCTTATACGTTGTAAAGAAAGTTAGTTTTTATACTAAATATAGATATCAGCCCTCAGGAGCTCAGTGAAGGCACGTCTGCTCCGGTCCGCTGCTAAGCCATGGCCCCCATAGAAACAACTTTGGTACTAGAACAGACAGTGAAAATGTGGTGCAATAATATTATTCTGATGCAAAGTTATTAAGTTTTTGGACTCCCAGTATATCCTAATGGGATGTTTATGAACATTCCATTCTTTACAATAGATGTTTTTTTTGCTACAAAGGATTTTGATCTCACGAAAATGATTGATTCTCATGAGAGTGTTCCTTTTGTGTGAAAAAAAATCCTTTTTTGTGAGAGAAAAGTCCTTTTTCGTGAGCCGCCATCTTGTTTTCCTTTTTTTTTTTACAAAAACAAATTGAAAACCCACAAAAATTAAGTTAAGGTGATACACCAAGACATGTACCTCAATCAATCAATCAATCCCTTTATTTAACCAGGCATCTTGTTCATCAGGACTCCCTTATACGGATTCCAAATTAGTTTTGTGGCATGGAGTGGCACGGTTGCTGTGCGACATCACCTTTTGGGATTGAGTAACAAAATGACAGTGCCAGTGTTCATGAGGTGGGGTACAAAAACCCATGTTGAAAATCTGGTGCAGAAATACCCAGAAATGCCCAAGTTGCATCCGGTTGTTGAAAATGTTCTAGGCACGATCGTAACTTTGGCAATTTGTATTTCCACTCAGATTTTCAACATTGCCATTTTTCCACCACCTTATGAACAGTACAGCTGTCATTTTTCAAATTCTGCCAAAATGTTTTTCACACCTGTGGCACGGAATGCGTTATAGTTGCGCAGAATTATGTTTTGATGGAGATTTGAAAATTTCTGTACTGGGTACATGCGGTGAGGTCATAAGAAGGCTATGTTGAAAATTTGAGTCAAATAAGGATGCTGTTATACTATCTCAATGGAGGACCCTGCGCTCCCACCATAACATAATGATACTATTATACTATCTCACTGGAGGGATGGGAGTGTAGGGTGCAAAGGATCCTGCACTCCCACTGTGACATAAGGATACTGTTTCACTATCTCAATGGAGGGTTCAGACCCTGTGCTCCCATCATAAAATAAGGATACTCTTATACTATCTCAAAAGTAAGAAATAAATTGCAAAACTTTGTTAATGCATCAGTTAGGGGTAAGCGACAAAAGTAGAAATGTAGCATTAGGGTTTCCAACCCTAACACCACACCTCCACCCTACACAGACGAAGAGGGATTGGGGTGGTATGGGGTCATCAGCCGTAACACTCACCCCATTCTCTTATGTTGTGCCACCCAGCTTATTTTCTAATGGAATAGGGTGAGCGTTGGGGCTGACAAGGTGTTAGGGTCGGAAACCCTAATGCCACATTTTCCTACTTTTGTCATTTTAACCCTAACTGATGCATTAAGTTTTTGTGCAATATATATATATATTTATACAGTGTATGTGTCTATATATATTTATTCAGTATAATATATATATATATATATATATATATATATATATATATATATATATATATACACACACACATATATATATAGTTTGCATAAAACTCCATTAATGCAGAATTTAGGGTTATGACTAAAGCAACAAAAGTAGGGAAATGTGACTTTAAGATTTCCAACCCTAAAACCCTACCTCCATCACTACAACAAATCAGGGGTGGAGCATTTCTTGGGGTTGTCAACTCTAAAGCTCACCCCACTGCAGTAGCAAGAAAGGTCAGATGTGATGGACATGTGTGTATGCCGCTGGAGTGTGTAGAATGGGGGGGAGCTTTAGGGTTGACAACCCCAAGGAAGACTCCACCCCTGATTTGTTGTAGGGGCGGGGGTGGGTTTTTAAGGTTGGAAACCCTAAAGTCAAATTTCCCTACTTTTGTTGCTTTAGTCACAACCCTAAATGTATTAATGGAGCATTTTTTTTTGCAAAGAATTTCCTTACTTTTTGAGATGGTATAATCATATCCTTATTTGTCTGTGGGAGTGCAGGGCCCTCCTTAAATGTGTATATGTATGTAGATTGGCCCTGCCCTTCCATTTGTAGCACAACAACAACCAAATTGTCAGCATAGCCTTATTACCCAATCTCATGAACCTGGTACAGAAACTTTTCAAATCCCAGCTGAAACGTCATTCCGTGCCACCACAATGTCATTCTGCACCAGAGGTATGAAAACACATTTTGGCAAAGATTTAAAAAATTACAGCCGCCACATTCATGAGTCAGTGTAAAAATGGCTATGTTTAAATTTGGGGTGAAAATATTGAAAATTACGAAAATTACAACAAGCGTAGCTTTATTTCAACAGATGCATTAACTTCACCATTTTAACATATTTTGACCCCAAATTTAGAACGTACTCTTCTTAGGACCCCACTTCATGAACAAGGGTGATGGAAATTTTCAACTCCTGCCAAAATAGGTAATTTCACTAAACAACTGCTAAATCACATTTTGGGGTAGATTTGCATAGCTCCAGTGACATTGTTCATGAGGTCTTGTCTCAGAAATGCCATGTTGTAAATTTGGTGTCAAAATACACAAAAATGGGGAATGGCAAGTTATGCATCACAGATGAAACCCCATTGAAATGCATTGAACCACACTTACCTTGTTTCTCATATAGCAGTCACCAGTTCCAGCAGCAAGACATGTCTTCAAATGTAGAGTGGATCTTCACTCTGGGACCTGTGCAGGGCTGTGGGTGCTCAGTGGGAGGTCAGGTGAGGGAGCACATCGCCAAGGGACTGTTTTTTCTTTTTACACAAAAGACGTAAAGGACTGTTTTCCTTATTTAAGGGACTACAGTGAATAGAGTGTGGGAGGGTGCCTGTTCATGTGAGTGAGGGGTGTGTGTGGGGGTGCAGGGCTGTGGGTACTCAGTGGGAGATTGGCTGGGGGAGTACATTGCCAAGGGACTGTTTTTCTTTTACACAAAAAAAAGACATAGAGGGACTGTTTTCTTTATTTCAGGGACTACAGTGAATGGAGTGTGGGGAGGGTGCCACTAGACACCAGGAAAATAAAAATGATGTATGGGAAGGCCGATCAGAGGGTGGGGAGTACAACTAAACTTCATTGAAAGGAGTTTACCCTCACAAAAAAGGTTCTTTTTTTGTCACTCGTGATATGAAAAAAAAAAATGTTCATATCATGAGTCACGAAAAAAAGATTCATAATCTTAAAAAAAAACAACATGTAAAGGGCATTTCTGCAACAGTTAAGGGCAGAATCCAGCTAAAGAGGTCCCGATAAGCAAGCTACATGTATTGGTCACTCTCCAGAATGTCATTTTGTGGCTTTTGAAATTAGAATTTTTAGAGAAAAACAGAAAACAAGATGGTGGCAACAGAAAAATTAATTTTCCCCTCACAAAAAGGATTGACTCCAAATTAAAAAGGATCCTTTTCGTTTGGACCAAATTCTTTTGTCGTTTCAGACCTCTGTCCAAAAGACTGTACTGAGCATGATCAGAACCTGAAACTTTGTATTGAATAACCTTGGAACAGAGTAATACTTTTTCATCAAACCAGTGGAAGGCACCATTCTAGGGCAAGCCCTTTCTAGCCTGAAAATTGCAGACCAAAATTACAATCCATCCAATCCATCTGGGCACAAGGTGAGATGAAAAAAAAACAGTAAACAAGCAATTTTTACATTTTTTTTACTATGCGGATCTTGGAATCTGCACATCTGACCTGAAAGCAGATCAAGAGATCTACCCCCACAAGACCGTGCATGCAGAATTTCACACAAATCCATTGAATGGTGGCAAAGATTGTAAAGTACAAAATTTGAGGTTTAATACAGTAACCACTGCTCAACCCTAAATATAGTGGTGCTACCTCACCATTAATATATGTTGCAAAAACCTTTGTTACTGTATCAGTTTGAGTTAAAGTAACAAAAGTAGGGAAATGTGGCATTAGGGTTCCCAACCTTAACACCACCCGCCACCCCACCCTACACAGACAAAGAGGCATCGGGGGTGGCATTGAGGTCATTTGCCCTAATACTCACTACATTCCATTAGAAAATAAGCTGGGTGGGTGCAGCGTAGGAGAATGGGGTGAACATTAGGGCTGACAACCCCAATGCCACCACCAATGCCTCTTTGTCTGTGTAGGGTTGGGGTGGTGTGTTAGGGTTGGAAAACCTAATGCCACATTTCCCTACTTTTGGCACTTTAACCCTAACTGATGCATTAACAAAGTTTTTTGCAACTTATTTCCTTACTTTTTGAGATAATGTAATCATATCCTAATGTGCTTGTCAGAGCGTGGGGCCCCAATTCCTTCATGGAGCATATATGTATGTGAGACCCTGCACACCCATGGTATCTCAGGCAGCAGCACAGTGCCACATAGACTCTGCACTGCAATTTGTTTAGGGGTGGGAGCGTGCACTCCCACAG
This sequence comes from Neoceratodus forsteri, assembly GCA_016271365.2. NCBI lineage: Eukaryota > Metazoa > Chordata > Ceratodontiformes > Ceratodontidae > Neoceratodus > Neoceratodus forsteri. The sequence continues at coordinate 91,463,197 of JADMNL010000031.1, read as the reverse complement.
TACCTCAAGCACCAGTGCAGTAGCCCACAGACCTTGCACTACAACGTCCTTAGGGGTGGGAGCGTCCAGAAGGTGATTTCATGGTCACTGTGTGAAATCATCTTTCTGGACTGAATAATGAAATTTCACCATTGGTGATCATGAGGTGGGGTCCCAAAAAGGCCATGTTGAAAAGCTGGTGAAGAGATTCCTAAAAATTACCAAGTTACGTGTGTTCATTGAAATTTTTTTATGCACATGCATAACTTTGGTAGTTTTCAATATTTTGACTCCAAATTTTTAACCTAGCCATTGTTTCACACCACCACATGAACAGTACAACTGACATTTTCACATCCTGTCTGAAACATGTTTTCACACCTGTGGCACAGAATGGCATTTGGCATGGACATTAAACTTTTCACCTATGGGGTTTATGAGGTGGGGTCATAAGAAGAGTATGTTGAAAATATGGGGTCAAAATATGAAAAATACCAAAGTTATGGCCATTCATTGCAATTTTGCTCACACCGCTCGTAACTTCTGAAATGTTATTTTGACCCCAGATTTTCAGCATAGCCATCTTATTACCCAACCTGATGTGTATGCAGAATGGCATTTTGACATAAATTTTAAAATTTTCACCTATAGGGTTTATGAGGTGGGGCCTATAAGAAGACTGTTGAAAATTTGGGGTCAAAATATGAAAAAATGCCAAAGTTATGATGATTCGTTGCAATTTTGCTATGCCCGCTCGTAACTTCTGAAATGTTAAATATTTTGACCCCAGATTTTCAACGTAGCCAACTTATTACCCAACCTGATGTATGTCACAGCTGTCATTTTTCAAATCCTGTCCAAGATGTGTTTTAGCATCTGTGGTGTGGAATGGCTTTGCAGTTGTACAGAATTACATTTTGGCATGGATTTGAACATTTTCTGTACCGGGGTACATGAGGTGGGGTAATAACATGGCTATGCTGACAATTTGGTCACTGTTGTCATATAAGTGGGAGCGCAGGACCCAGAGGGCCCTGTGCCTCCACACTTGTCAGCCCTAACGCTCACCCCATTATCCTATGCTGTACCCATCTCAGCGTATTTACTTATGGAATGGGGTGAGTGTTAGGCTGACAACTCCAAGGCACCCATGCATGTCTGTCAGTGTCTGCAGAGTGGGGTGGGGTGTTAGGTTAGAAATCCTAACATCACATTTCCCTGCTTTGTCACTTTAGTAACAACCTTATCAGATGCGTTAATGAAGTTTTTTGCAATATATATACAGTATATATTAAATAGTTGCTTTAAACTGCACATGATGTTTCTCTTGCTGCACGCAGTAATTATCTTTGCCTTGCTAGCTGCTGCCTGTTGCTCCCATTTAAATGTAGTGCTGATAGAGCTGTGCAGGATGCAGAGATCTGCTGTCAGAATTCAGGCGGAATGAGAATTCCACTTACAAAAGGGTTTTCAGGGTTTTTCAGTAAATTCCATGGAATTCAGAAAGTCTTTTAATTTAAAGTACCTTTCTCTGTATCGATTCTATCCTAGCTTTGCCCTTTTTGAGGTGTGTGCTCTGGAACTGTGTCCATAAGGAGTTTACCAAAATTCCACGGAATTCCATTCCTTTGGAATGTGAGAATTCAGCACAACACTCACTGTGGATTAGTACTCCACAATATTTTCCTGCTGGATTTCGGTAATCTCTATGCTTTTAGTATTTTGCATTCATGTTCTTCTGCTGAGATGCATCACTTTGCATTTCTCAACACTGACATTTAGCTGTCATTTCTCATCCCATTCCCCAAGCCTGCCCATACTTTTCTGCATTTTATCTATCTCCTGTCATGATATAACTACTCTCTCCCCAGCTTTGTGTTATTGCCAAATGTCATGATCCATCACTAATGCCAACCCTCAATATGAGAGATGTTGTAACGTTTTACTTTGTTGGTGATGTTCCAGCAAAGTGACAAAATTCGCCTTAGCAAATCACTTTGTGAAGTTCCCATTGGCATCACCAACCTCGAACCTCACCATTTTTGTGACGTTTCCCATGTAAAGTGGCACTTTTTCTGCAAAGTCTTCACGATGTGACTACTTCGTGAGCAAATTTTGGTCGGTTCACATAGAAAATGGGCCATGTCGCCTGGCCAAAACTTTGCAAAGTCACCACTTTGTACTTCTCAGATTTTGCCAACTTAAAAAATAAATTTGGGAAGTGAATTTCAGCTACTTTGCCCATCTCTAAAAGACATTGCACAGTGCAGGTCCCAGGAAGGACCTACAGTACATGAGAGTCCACTCATCACTTGTTTTCGTGTTGATAGGTAAGTATGACACTTTGTTTCCTATCCTACATCCCATTAACTCATAACATCACACCCCAGTTATATTTCTATTCCCTAGTTTATTAACTAGCCTTTTGTACAGTACAGTATCAGATGCCCAGATATATGACACTGATAGGCTTTCCCACATCTAGTTCCTTGGTGACCTTTTCAAAATGGAACATCACAAATGGAGTGGGGCACAGAACTGAGTGCTCAGTGCTCTCAAATGAAGTGGTAGCTCCTCAATCAAACAAAGCAATGAAGTGGGAATGCACTGCAGTAAGGAGACCAGATGCTTTTTTCACTGCAAAGTTTCCATTTATTCAGACATCAAAGAAGCAGATGGTAATGGGTATACTGGTTGACATTCACCATGTGTCCCTTGATGTCAGAATAAATGAAATGTTGCAATGATAAAGCATTTGGTCTCCTGCTTTGGTGAGTGTGCCCTCTGTTTCATTATTTTCAAGAAATGTAAGTTTTGTTTGGTATGATTCTCTTAGCAGAATCCATACTGGACTGCAAAATCCATGCTGTTGTTTTTCGTATGTGTTCAACAAGTCTATTTCTCCTGCTTATCTCAAGTAGCATCCATGGTACTGACATTGAGCTGACTAACCTTTACTTGCCTTGTTCTGTCTTGGAGTCTTTCATGAATGGTGGCACCATGTGGATCGTGCACTGATACCCAGTGTGGCCTTTGGAACCTGTGGAAAATAAAAAAAACAGGAGTCTGTTCCAGTACTGTCTGTATAAGAGATAATGGGATATTGGGAAATAAGATGCAACTCACTGAGGATATTTCAAAATAAAGGAAACTTTACTGTATACTGTATATACTATACTTGAAATGCTCACTGTACTGTCTCTCATCAAAAAGTCACAAATTACCTTTTCATCATAATGTACTCCTAAGATGAGCCCAGTGTAATAAAACTGTAAGTATACACAATTTAATTATAATGAACAAAAAGATACTAAATAGCTTTACACTGGCCATCCCCAAAGAATTAACACACTTGAAAAGTATATAAAGGAAAGAGCTTTCCCCACAGAAAGTGTTAGTTTCTAAAATAATAAAGATTCTTTAAGACCAATTGAAGCATTCTTCTAGTTCTGAGTATCTAATCATGTCAGTCGTGCTAGCTCTAAAATTTGGAAATATAGAAAATCACATGACATTGTGCAAAATGTATTGATAGATTTATTTATTAGCTAGCTAAGCTTAGGCTAGGATTCAAGTAGGACCACAGCTGGTTTATGCTAGGCTAATGGTGCAGAAAGTGAGAGGTAGAAAAGTTGTATCAAAGTAAATGAAGTCAAACAAAAATGACTGGCAGTATACTACCTGTGTGTTTTCCACATTAACCCCTGAAAAGGTAATAACATTCACCAATCAGTAACAATTTCTCTGGACAGGAAGAAAGGTTATAGCTCAAGAATAGCAATATCATATAATCATATATAATCACACTTTAAGTGAAAATTTCAGTGCAAGTGTGGGGTAGGTAATCATTAATTGCATGCAGTATGCATAATTACACTGTAGTTACACATGTGTTGTATGTAACTGCATTGCAATTGCAATGCAGTCACAGTGTAATTACATTGTAACTACAGTGTAGTTAAGGAAACTTGAACTGGGACCCATATATGTTCCCTACATTCAATTCAGTTCAGTTTTATTCAGGACAAAAAATATTGAGCAGAGCTTAATTACAATGGTGTACTTTACTGTTAAAATAGAATTTCTCCCACTGATCACAAATTATAGTTTTACCATTTCTAATTAGTGCCAGTTACTAGGACAACTGACCCTACATTTCCCATGTAGTATTCATCACTGGTGACCTTTTGTAATAACCTCAAATGCATTTGTAATAACCTCAAATGCATTGTTAATGATGGCAAGCTGAAGCCTGCTTGAATAGCTGCAAACTTCCTTTAGCAGGGCTACACATATTCTTTAGTAGGCTCATTATAAATCTCATATCTGCAGTATGTGCAACAAACTACTACAAATCAAGTTTACCTTGCAATGTTTATCAAACTCTGATGTCAGCAGCTTTGTAAAAGTTCTCAGACAATCAGGTATCAGTTTTTTTTTTGTCATCCAGTTCACAGTAAGTGGTGGTGTTTAAGCACAACATTTATTGTGTAATAATGTATGGGGAGTCCTTATTATTCTCTGTCTGCTATCTCTTTCTAGGGCTGCAGATAGGGAGCCTGCAAGCCCTATTGCATCAGCTCTAAAATGGCTTATTGTGGAACTTACTTTTGGACTTTTAGAAGTATCCATCCATAACTGCATAATAGTGCACCCCCCTCTGATTTTTGCTATTGGCTGCTCTGCCTTGAAGGCAGGGGGGATGCTACTGTGCCACCCAACTTCTCAGAATATAAAAAAAAAAACCTTTTGAAGTTGCATCTCCCCCATGTCTGCTGAGCCTTACCTCAAAAAGGCCATAAGCCACTCCCAATACAGTAGTGACTCCTTAGACCTGAGATTTTTCTGGCTCACTCTTCACGAGGTGCCAATCCCCCTCACTTACATTATTAACCTATCTTTATGTCTTGGCAAATTCCCCTCATGCTAGAAATCTGCCTCTATCACCCCATATTTAAGAGCGGGACCGTACCTCCACCAACAACTATCATCCTATATCTAGTCTCCCTTCCCTAAGGCACTGGAGTGTATTGTCTCTGATCAGCTCACTGACCACCTCAACAAACACAAAATACTTTGAAATTAGTAACATGGCTTCCATAAGGGACGCAGTACAGCTACCACCCTACTCGAGTTCACCATCCACCTTCATGCAGCCCTTGACAGTGGTCAGCTCTCTGGTGTAGTCTTCATTGACCTCACTAAAGTGTTTGACACCATCAACCACTCCCTTCTCCTAACTACCCTCTCAAACTTGGTCTGTTTCAAGATGCCTCTGCTGGTTCACTGACTATTTGGCAGACCGTTTCCAGCAAGTCAGAATTGGCACCACCTTATCCAGCAAGCTGCCTGTCCACTCTAGTGTCCCACAGGCGTCCATCCTCAGACCTTTATTATTCAGCCTGTTCCTTAACTCCCTCCACCAGTCCTGCTCAGGCAACATCCAACTCTGTGCGGACGACGCTGTCCTGTACTCCTCCGACCATGACCCCTCTCAGCTCCACCTCTCCCTCCAATCCTCATTCAGTGATGCCAAAAAGCGGTTCACTTCACAGCGCCTTATTCTAAACTATAAAAAGACTAAAGTTATGTACTTCTCATATCCACTTAACTCCAAGAAGGACCGCTGTCCCCAGCTACTAAATGACAACCAGACCCCACTTGAGCAAATGGACTCCTTTAAATACCTGGGCATCACACTCAACCCAGCCCTTAATTTCCACCATCACATTCACTAACTGTCTACAGCCCTCAATATATAGCTTAGCATCCTCTACCGGTTTAAACACTGTCTCACTTCTGATGCCTTTCGTCTTGCAGTCTCCGCCTCGGTCCTCTCCCTTCTAGACTATGGCATGCTAATCTTTAGAGCTGCCAGCTCCTCAGCCTTATCCAGACTATGGCTCTCCCTCAACAAAGCCTGTCATCTCACCCTGGGCTGTGATTGTCTAACCCACACATGCTCCCTTTATAATGCCACAAACTGGCTTAACCAAGATAACAGAATCAGGTTTCATACTTGCCTCATGGCCAAAAGATTACTCTTGGTCTTGCCCCCTCCAGTCTCTCTCTAATCCAATGGTCCCCATCACACCCAGCACACCCGTAGCACTAGCAGGCAACTCCTCGTGGTTCCCAGGTGCCGCACCTCCCAATTCCAAAAGTCCTTTAGCTACCGAGCCCCTTCCTGGGTCAATAACCTGCCTAACACTCTCACAAACATGAATAGACTAGGCTCTTACAATGCCTACCTTGGGAACCACCTATAGTCCTTGAATCTCTGTGATTGCCCCTGAACATGCCCTCCCTCCTCTATCCTTTGACTAAGGTCACTGGCCATCTACACCCTCCCCCACTCTTGAAACTCTATATTAGCCCTTTACTGGAGTTTTATATGTACACGGACATTGTGTCTAACACCATGAATCTATAGTATCTAAAAATGTTAGCCGATTTACTGTATCGTTGTATATTGTTTGCTTGCTTGTGTTCTATTTCTGTATTGCTCTGTACTGTTCTCTTATTGTTTTTACCTGTACTGATGTGGAACCTTTGAAAAGGAGTCTTTGACTCAAAGGTATTTTCTGAATCCTCAATAAATAAAAATAAATACATTTAACCCTTGCAGGGCTGCAGAATGAGCATCTGTACAGCTCAATCATATAGATTATTTCTAATTATTTCAACAGCCTAGGGGTTAACTCATTATCTCCTTACTTTGACTGAATACTGACCCAGTAGCACATGGCTAATTAGGCACATGTGTTATGTGGGAGACAGAGCAATGTAAGAAGTAGACCCGGACTCCCCACCCCTCTCCTTTATAATCCTTACATATGCTCATTTCAGCCTTGAAGCTGGGAGTCATCATGTAGGAATTTCTACTGTCTACTGCTGTTAACACTCCCACATGTCTAAGTTATGTAGTTCAAGAATAATTTGTTGGGTATTTTTGTTTCTTTTTGTTTGTTTTCTATTACTGGTCCAAAATAAGTATCCATTTATAAGTGTACGAGCCCTCTTTGATAAATGAATGCTCTGCTATGCCATGCAGCTCCAAATTTAAGTACAAGAACAATGTTATGAAGTCAGTATCGTCTGTAACTAGTTATTCTTTTGGTAACAAGGCAAGTCCCACTAAACACAGGGCCTGTTTTCAGGGGCAACCCAAGGACACTAGGAAGGTTAAGTGACTTACTCAGGGTCACACTGTATGCAAGAGGAGGTTGTGTGTATCAAACCCTATTCTGCTGGATGTATCCAGCTTATTCACAGCTCATTACTTTAATGTCTAGGCTGTTCTGCCAGCCCTATGCTGTGATTTAACAGTCCACACAGTCCCACTACACAATGCAATAACGCAATGATCAAGCAATAGAAAACAGCACACAGGAGTAAAACACAAACAAAGGATATGGGATAAGGTTTATTAGGGAAGGCAGAAACAAAGCTCTGAGGAAGGAAAGGGAGGAGTTAAAAAATAAACAAATACTTTACTTTCCCCTCTCCATCTCTCCCCCCCCCATCCCTGTCAGTCCCTCACAGTCCCAGCTAACAGGCACAGCAATTATACTATCCCTATAATCCCTAAGAGCCCCCTGTATTCTACTGGGTAACACAGTTGTTGTATCATCATAGATCCAATGTTTGCTGCAGATGCAGCTATTTAACCTGCACATTTATTAAGTTTAAAATTAAAGGGATCACTATTTGTAATCCAAAACAAGGCCAAATGGCAAAAATGCAGGTCTTCTACCTGGGCATTCCCAAAAAAGAGACAGTCCAGTCCTGCCTTAACTATCTAATTAAAAGTATTGGGACACAGGTCTGATTCAGTGCTCATGGTATGCAGATCAAATCAGACCCTGAAAGGTTTCGGATGTATAATGCTGGTCTCTCTGGTGTGCAGTAGCTGCAAGTTGCATCCTGTGGCTCTTTACTGTATCATAGCAGACATAAGCATGGAAGAGGCTTGTAGGCCTGTGATGATTCAACAACTGTGGCACCCAGCAGAATACGGGGGGGCTCTTAGGGACAAAGGAGAGGAAGAGAAAAAGGATAGTGGTGGTGATTTACCCTTCTGGCTGGGAGGGAATGGCTCCACTGCAACCCCTTCCCCTTTTGGCAACTCTGTCTGTTGGGGGCCTTACCATTGTGGTTTGCATGGGGTCCCAGCACAGCAAAAGCTTCCAATGGCTGAGGGAGGGAGTGAGATTGAGAGAGAGACAGACAGACAGACAGAGAGAGAGACAAGAGACTCAGCTGTTGTGTGCTTTGAAGAAATTAATGTGTGTGTGTGTGTCTGTCTCTTTTCCCCTATTCACTGTTTGTAATCCAAAACAAGGCCAAATGGCCAAAATGCAGGTCTTCTACCTGGGCACTCCCAAAAAAGACAGTCCAGTCCTGCCTTAACTGTCTGACTAAAAGGATTGGGACAAATGTCTGATTCAGTTAGGTTGCACCTTGGATGAGGCAAAAACCGGATCCTAAGTCCCGCCTTAGCCCCACCCTTTCATGACTCATCATGCATTGTTCCTCCTAGAAGTCCATTTGTTATATCATTAAAAAAACAACACTTAATGCAGCAGTTAAATAAAAACTGTACTGTGCCTGTTAAAGTTACTTTCCTAGGTTCTTCCTAATTATTTATGTATTTGTTTATTTATTGACATTGGTTAACCAGATAAACATACAGAGATAAAATAAATCTAATTTACAGATATGATCTGTGGGGAGACAAGGGAAATACTGTAAATAGCATACAACAGTATACATACTTTATATCTTTTTCTGGCTCCATTTCCTGTTCTTGTCCACAGTACTATTTCAAAGCCAAAGAAGTGACCATACTTTTTTCTTGAGGAAAAAAAAGAATTTAAAGCATTTAAAAATGCCTAAATTCTGTTCGAGATGAAAATGTTTACCAGCAAATGAAAGTGGAGGACAACTGGCTCTGTTACTGTTACAAAAGGTGGGGGCAGCTGTGCTGCTATGACACTTTAAGAAGCAGTGGAAAGATTAGGTAAGTAAGTGCTAATGGCGTTAATGGCCATACTTTACACCTCCCAGGGTGACTACAATCACAAACAAAAGGCTACACTGACAACAGAACTTGTCTGTAACCTGGACATGTAGCTGAAACAATGGATTATATGACAACATTTGTTTCAAAAGTATGTGAGCACTCAAAATGGCTCAAAAACCTGACAAGCACAGAGCAAAACCGGATTACCTGATAGGGACCCTGAAAACCTGATCACCAGGTAAAAAACCTGACAGGTGGCAACCCTAGATTCAGTACTTATGGTATGCAGATCAAATCAGACCCTGAAAGGTTTCTGATGTGTAATGCTGGTCTGTCTGGTGTGCAGTAGCTGCAGGTTGCATGCTGTGGCTCTTTACTGTATCATAGCGGACATGGTCACATGAGAGGCTTGTAGGCCTGTGATGATTCAACAACTGTGGCACTCAGCAGAATATAGGGGAGTTCTTAGGACAAGGTCGAGGAGAAAAAAAAGGATAGTGGTGGTGGTGATTTACCCTTCTGGCTGGGAGGGAATTGCCCCCACTGCAACCCCTCCCCCTGCTACACTGTCTGTTGGGGGGCCCTACCATTGAGCTTTATATGGGGCCCCAGCAGCGCAAAAGCTTTCACTGGCTGAGGGAGCAAGTGAGAGACACACACACACACAGACAGAGACTGAGACTCAGCTGTTGTGTGCTTTGAAGAAATGAAGTGAGAGAGTGTGTGTGTGTGTGTCTCTCTTTCTCTCTTCCCCTATAGCAGCACTGCTTGGGAAAGTCAATGTCAGTGAAATGTTGCGAGCAGTATCTGTGTGGCTGTGGCTCTGTCATCTACCTCAAGGTATGTGGGCCACATAGACACAGAGGGAGCTTCTGTGAGACACACACAGACAGACATATGCACGTCACACTGCAAGGCAAGTATGCAAAGTACATGTTGTATATGATGCTGCAAATTCAAGGGCCTTTCTACCAAATTCCACTTCCGCCAGGTAACTGAGAAATATGGTCTTCTACTCTACCTCACTGCCACTGGACAAAGTTTAAAACCGCTCCCTGATAGAAAAATAATGTTAATAGTATTTAGTCAATCAAAGAATTAGCTGAAGCCAGTCAACCTTGCAGGACCGAGGATGGATATATCATTCCAAAATTCCTATATGTTCTAATTCTGTTTGCAGCCTAAGGGTTAACTGGTGGTACACAAGTATGGTCATACTGTATTATAAACAGTCTTATTAGTAAAGGTTAGAGAAATAGGCCATTGGCAACTTCTGTTTTGCTTTAAACCCATACATTTAGTTCAGCTTCCAGAATTCAGCAAACATATTTCATCTACAAATAGAGTAATTGTCATGGTGCAAGCTGACCACAAATAGGGGATAAGAAAGTCCTAAGGCCAGCAATAAATATGAATTATTACCGCTTACTAGTTGCAGGTGCTGTTGGCATGCATCTGCTGTGGATTGCTGTTAGTGGTGTTGTGACAGAGCCTGCAAATCCCACCAAGACAGCCACAGCCCAGTGTGAGTTACCGTATAGTTACTTTTCATCGCTGACCTAAAGACATACTGTATACTCCCATGTAGTCTCTGCTTTACATGCATGCCACTTTCTACAGTATATTTTTCTGTGTCTGGCTATATTGATTTTCAAATTACATAAGCATACCCCCCCAAAAATAACAAATTATGCATTAAAATCCTAAAATTAAAAGTTATACAATGTAGGCATTACATTGCATGTGAGGGGTCTTCATTAACTGATACCAGCTCTGTGTGCTCTGTGTTCTCCGTGGCACACCAGATCATATGGAGCTTGTTGGTGATGACAATCTAAAAGTTGTTAGCCCTGTCATCAAAGGAAGAAGTTGCCTCACTACTGCTGAGGTGGTATGCCAGACTATGGGGCCAGTGCCAGTGGGAAAAATCCAGATAGACTTGCCACCAGGAGACATACGACTGGGACTAATAGTAGATGTTTAATAACAGATATCACTGAGTGTTAGTCAGTGGGAAAGTTACCTGTGTCTCCTGTTGTGATGTGGCATGAGGTGCAGCCATGTGTCTTAAACCTTATAGGAAATGGGTAAATCCAACAACCCTTGCCATGGAGTGCATTATTGGGATAATAAAATGGACTCAGTTGTGAAAAACACTAAAACACAAAATTAATAAATGTTTTTATTAATCAATACATAATGATGTGATGCATCCACCAGTCAATAAAATAGTTCTCAATTCAATTGTTATGCAAAGCTAAAAGTAGATTGTGTCACAGAAGTTGATTTCTTCTCATCTACCTGATTCCAGTATGCTATTTTTAAAGCACTTAGACTCTACCTTCTTTTCCCACCCTGTTTCTTTTTTTCTCTTTCTTTCACCCAACCCAACAGGTTTGGACCTTTGGCAGAGTCTGGCAATGACAGGCAGGGGAAGAGGTTTGGCAACCGGGCAATGATGCACCAAGAGACATGGATTCCATACTTGGATGCCAGAGTCTAGTGCCAGCTAGCATCAGGTTCTAGTGGTATGGGACTCCGTTTTTAGATTTACAGACTGGAAGATGTCCAAGCATTATCCAGAGAACTGCTTGTTTTGTTGCCTGTCAGGTGCTAGGGCTGTGGATCTCACTTCAAATTGCTGGTAGGGATAGAGGTAAAAATTGGTACTTGTTGTTCGTATTGGGGAGCCTGCAACACCCATTTACAGGCCAACAGTAGGTGAAAAGATCAATATGGACCCTTTTCTCTGAGAAAGCAAATACAAATTTGTTGCAGGCAGAAAGCCACCTTAATTATGGCATCAGAGGCAGCTGTAGCCCACGCCTGTGGTCTTAATATAACAGGGTTGTGCTCCTACACACTTCTTTCTATGGCAGTTCATAGGGAGTAAAAAACCATGCAAGTATGTTTATAATTACTGAGCTTGACTCTACATAGTCATTTGTTTTAAAGTTTCCAGTGTTTCTTTCTAATAATACTTTTCAGATTATTTTCTTATTAATAATTCAGCGTCATGTGTGAATATTCTTTCTTAATTCCATAATTAACTGAATGGCTACTTTTTAGTTTTTGATACATTATAATAATATGCTTGTGACTATTGGTGAGCTCCCTTATATAGTCAGCGTGCACTATACTTCTTTTGATGCGGTACTTCTACATTTACTTCCACACATGCGCAATAGACTCTGGTGTTGTGAGAGCATGGCAACACCTCCGAGTATTCTTTTACTCACTCTTGCCACACTCCCCTTGCTCTAAGCAGCCATATTGGCCCGACCAGAGTCTGTATATTTTTTAAACATCCCTCTGCTGTCACATTTTCATTTTACTACCTTTTGTCTTGCACTTTAGTCCACTCATTCCAAACATGTCATAATTATGAACTGATTTACAAGATTCAATTCAAATTGAAATGTAAGGTTTATTTGGTGGGTACAGTCTGACCATACTCCACCATTTCATAGCTGACTAAGCTTTGGCGAGGGCCTGGGCTGAGGGTGATTAATCATGTATACCAAGGTGCCTCTAGCAAGAGAATGAATGGTAATGGTTTACATGATAGCAGGGTACAAGACTCTGAGAAGCTGTCCTCACCATTTCCTTCCCAAGTAGCTCTCCCCAGCAATACCACACCAGCAGATAAACACATTGGTAATACAAGGTGAACAAGAAGAAACACATCACCTTTGGGCAGGAGTTGAATATCTGCTCTGCCCTTCCTTATGAGCCAGGGTCATAACAAGGCTATGTTGAAAATTTGGTTTACAAATATTACAAAACAACAAATTCATGTGCCTACATTACATTTTGCTAATGCAGGCTCATAACATTGGTAATTTTTAATATTTTTACACCAAATTCCTCACCTGCAGCCGTATCAGCTCTGGCCAGAGTTTGTTTATCTTGTAATCTCATCGCTCTGATGTCATATACTTATAAACCTTGCTTGCGTATGTCAGATTGGTGGGATTACAAGATAGAATACAAGCAGCTGACAGTAATCTAATTACAGAATGGTACTCATGTTCGCTTGCACCTACTTCAAACAAACATTCCATAGTGGCAATTTAAGTAAATCTTTATTTTTAATGCCCCTCTCCAGGTTTCTTACTTTGTGCCTCAAGACGTGCCTGATATCTCCTCAGATGTTGTTTCCCACAACCCCTCAAGAGGATATCAACAATGTTACCCAGAGTTCAGCAAGCACATGATCGCTGTTGGCCAAGTACATTTTATTCTGGAACTGCTTCTGTTTAATGTATTCAGTAAAGCGATCAGTTCCCTTTTTTTTATCTGTGGATTATTTTATCTAAACTAGAAGTTAGTAGTTACTAAGTTTAAGGGTTTTTTTTTGTGTTGGCAGTTGTTCATAAATAAACAAAGATGGCAATCATCCCAGCTGTGTCTTGCTTGGCTCTGTAAGGTAAGAAACAAACATTATTGTGGCAGTGGTATTTAAACATTAATACAGACAGCCGTTCTCAATACTTGCTTTTTCCACAAATGCTATAAAAGACAATGCTTGAGAATGGACTTGTTAAACGTGGTGCAATCACCTCTCGCAGTTGCCATGCCAACTGCAAACCTCTCGAACTGCACGCTCAAGGTTTACATGGTCAGCATGGCAACCGCTTGAGGTGGTTACACCGTGGTTAAAAACTGATCCTCAGGCATTATCCTCCATTGTATGAAGGTATGTATGTATGTATGCATCTATTAAAAATGTTATGGCTATTACAGGCACGCTGGGCTGAAGCTTGTTTCTGGGTATGACTCAGGAGCACAAGGAGGCTAACAAACTTGTTTGTGGTCATACAGTATGCAAATGGTAGCTTTGGGATTTAAACCCATGTCTACCGGGTCTCGAGGTTCCTTAACCTCTAGGCTATACTGCCTCCTATAAATGGATCTTGGACAATTCAGACAGCAAACAAATGAATATTTCACTAGTAGTCACTCAAAATAAAGGGAGGCTTCAAACAAATGATGGTATCGGTTTTGCAGTATTCTCAGAACCATGTGAGATGCCCTTGTTATCAGGCACGTACACAATTCTGATCAGCTCATCTAACAGAACTTCCAATGGTATGATAATTCCTTAGTTAGCTCCATCAGAATTGTTGGTTTCACTCAATAAGGACCAATTGCTTTGTTAAAATTTGCCATCTTTGGCATTTTTATCAACTTCGAGTGTTACATATAGCATCCTGATGCGTAGCATGTTTCCTTTTTTTGCCATGCTTTTGAATGGTAGATCTTTAAATTTGTGACAAGTAATTTGATGGCATGCCATGTTGCCAGCATGACATTTACCATCATTAGCATTTTATCAACTTCTTTAAGTGTTATGTAACCCCCCCAGATGGGGCTTACCTTGATAGCCTTGCTGGGTGCTGTCTTGCCCTCCTGCTAGTCTCAGTCCAATAATGGATCCCTTGAATTGCTCCTGCCAGCCCCTGTGTGCCTATATCCTGTGGGGGGACCGGAGGAGTGGAGTAAAGTGAAACTCCCCACTCAGTGGTTCACAGAACACTGCACAGCAAAGTGTGTGAGCATTCCAGCAGGAAGCCCGCTCAAATGTGCAAGCTGGTGGCTGTTGGCTCAGCTGTTCAGAAGCGCTACAGCATTTAGTGTTAAAGCTGCTCCTGTGGCTAACTCAAGTTCCTTTTTTTGTGTGCTCTAGCCCCAGGGACAAATTCAGCAGTAGTGGGGGTCCAGAGGCACACTGGGAAAGGGGGGAAAATAAACTTTGGAAAAAGCGCTCTTAAGTGCTATAATAATAAGGAGCACTGTATCTTTAAGAAAGCAGTCGGGGCTGCTATGAACACAGATAGCCCTGCCTGCTGCTTATGGGGTCAGCACTCTGGCACTAGCAACAGACAGGGGAGCCCCTGTAAAACTCCACTGCCACTGGATGATAGGGCACAGGGGCAGTTACTGGACCATGGGGGTAGTTAATGTTGTTTTACAGTTGGCTGCAAAAAGATTGTACTGGTCCTTAGTACTGATCTATCCAGCCTTGTGATGCCACAGAAAAAAGGTGACAAGCTGCTAAAGATCATGAAAGCTGCAGAAAAAATGGAAGACACAGCTGCATCCCAGTTAGGGCCCTGAAAGCTGCCAGAGTTCCTAGAGCTGCAAGGGTCATTTGACATCTGGAAAGGCATATTGACTGGTATCTCCAGGAACGTGAGTAAAGTTGGGGTTTTGTTTTTGCTCTCACCTGGGGATTTACATAACATTTGCCATTAAGTTCCTCTTTCAATTAAAAGTGCACCAACGCCAGCCAACCAGCTGCACTGTTTCAGTTCTGCACCTTTTTCATGGTTCTATGTGATAACGGTGAGAGAGAAAGAAAAAAAAAGTGAAGCCAAAAAGGGCGAGCACGTAACAGTGAGGCCACACACGACGAGAAGTACAAGATAGTGATCGCTGAAATGGCGACAACAATGCCATAAGGCTTTCTGCAGGGGGGCTTCACCCCCCACACCCCCTTTACTAAATAGAATAAACTCTGGGTGGGGACAGAACTCGGGGAGGGGAAAAATACGTACACCACCATTTCAGTGATCACTGTGTTGTCATAGTCGCCCTTTGTGACCATGCTGTTTTCCTTCGCTGTTTTTGTCTTCGCATTTTTTGTCATTGCTGTCTTCCCTGGATACCCTGTTTCACCACCTGGGTACCCAGACAGACATTGTGGGGCACTGGTACCAGTGGAGAGGTGGGGAAACTACTGTGTGTTGCTGGTGGGGGGGGGGCACCATTATTACTGTTGTAATTGGGATTTATATTAATGTTGCATATTAAATATTCTACTTTGTTGCTTTCCTACATCCCATGACATCACACAGCATCACAGCTTGACTTTCTGGAACCGAATTGTGGTATGAAAGAGCCCTCATTTTTTGTAGTGAGATATTTCCTTCAGCTCACCGAGCTGTTATATCATTTCTGCTTGTTTGTGGTTGAGATGTGCTGGACTCATCTTTTGCGGGCGGGAATGTCAGCCAGCCTTCTGCAAAAGTAGGTAAGACTAACAGCATGATCGTGCTCAGTCATTCAAAGAGCAGCTGAGCACGAAGGTGAGCAGATGGGCTGTGCCGGTCACCCTGAATAGGTGAAGGCAAGTACAGGGGTAGTGGCGGGGGGCGGTTGAGTGCAGCGGTAATGGTGAGGACCTGGGGAGGCAGGAGAGTGGGGTCGGTGGCCAGCAGTCACTGATTCATCTTAAAAATAAGAGCTGCTCCTATAGGATGGTGGGGGTCAGGGAGCACAGTTAAAAAAATCAACATTTCTTCTTGTATGAACAAACATGACAGGCGAGGAACCAGTTTCAGTCTGACATGTAGGTCTGTCTGGCATCACAGGTGATTGATTGTGACATTGTTCCCCCCCCACTATGTCACTTTCTTTCACCAGGGAAGTGTGCACGAGCAGCCCGTAACTAAACAGAGCCTGACCAAGGATCCCTCTCAGGCACATTTTGATACACAAGGACCAGCTTACTAAAAGCATTTGAATGGCAGCGTTCTAGGCAAAATCGCATAAACACAATAATCCAGTTTCAATGCTTGAGCTGTAATCTCTCAGTGCACTAGCTGTTTAATTTGGTGTTCCAGCCATGAGGCACACTCACTCGCATCCTTTAATTTGATGAGCCAGCCATGGGGCATAGTCATTCCCATCACATGCTCTGATTCAGTGATCCAACTTTGAGGCATTACTAATGGTGTAATTTGATAAATATGCTTACTCTTTTGTTCATAAATAATTCCTGAAGACAACATTGGATTGAAATGTTGGTTCTGACTCTTTTTTTTTTTTATTTTCAGCCTGCAGGTAATTTAACTCATGATTTATGTGCTTATCACTTAATGAGCTTGCTTGCCTCTTAACTTTTGTCTCCAAAATATGGGACCACTCTTCACAGTTGAGTGACAGAAACTAAGAATACTGTGCACGTGAGTGCTTTCCTGCTGTTCACTGAACACCGGATTTGTTCACATTCATTACTATAATTGTTGCCCTTAAAATCATAGCCTAGACTGTTCTGTGGGTAAAACAGAAGGGTGCAAAAAAAGTGTGTGGGGAAGGGGGTTGAAGTTTCAAAGGACGCTTAGAGCTTATGTTGGGGGACTGACTTTTACCAGGGCAGATAAAGTTTGAAAGGCTTAAAAGGCACAAGTATAAAATGGGGGTCTCCCCAAGCCCAATGGTTCCAAAACCTGTGGACTGACCCTAGTAATGTGGGGCAGCTGAGTGGAATGTCAGTGCTTGTTACTGTCAGACTGAATTGAAATAAATGTAAAAGTCTCTTCTTTTCAAGTGCAGGATTCAATGCTTGCAAATGGTTCATGCAATGGGATTTTTTTTTTCCTGACTGTACCTGAGGTTCTGAGGGACTGGGAAAGGAAACCATCACACAAACAAAGACATAGAAGCTTACAGAAAAGGCTCTTCAGCCCATCAAAGTGCCTGACCCTACTTACATTATCTAATGTGACTGTGGGGCTTGTGGCCCTTCAGCCCTCCTGGTATTATGTCAATTTGGGCTAATCAGTCTGGGCAACAGCAATCTGAGTGACCAGCAAACTACAGTGCCTGCACATATTGGGCGACAACACCAGTTCATTGATTATGGCTAACAAAGTGTGGCGTGGTGTTAAAATATTAGAAATAGGGTGTGTGGGGGCGCAGCCCCCCATGGGGGGTGCAGGGGGGCAAAGCCCCCCCTGCATAAACACAGATGTGCACTGTTGATGGGATGCACCTGTTGCCATTGCTAGGTGCAACAGGTGCATGTGGTTGGCATGTATAAAAGGGTGGGTGCCTGGGGAATGCATCAGTTACAGGTTTAATGTGATATTGTAGCTGAAATGTGCCACTCTGTAGTGTGTGGTTGCCCTATTGATGCTCGCTGTTATTGATTCACCCAAATGGCATTCGCTCTAATTGATTAGCCCAAATGACATGGAGCCCTCCTCCTTACTCTGTTACCCTTTTGCCACTGCCTCTACCAGCCCCATATAGAGATAGATAGATAGATAGGTAGACAGACAGAATGATATACATATGTACATATACATAATATATACATATATATAGAAATATGTATATATAATATATATATATATATATATATAGTATAGTGGCACGGTAGCACCACTATCGTTAGGGTTGAACTGGGGTGTCTATGTTAAACCCAACATTTTGCACTTTAATATCTTTGGAACTATGGAATGGATGTGCATCAAATTGTGCAAGTGCAGCCTTGTGTGGTAGATCTTGGGATGTGTCAAGTTTTGTTCTGGTCGGATGTGCAGTTGCCGAGATCTGGATCATGAAAAAAGTTAATTTTTCATAGTTTTTTTCCTTAGGTTTGAATGAGATCTCTTTGAATTTTGTTACCACCCAGACTGTTTAGAATTTTGGTCTGAAATGTTCAGGGTAGAATGGTCTAGGCCACAGATGTGCCTTTTGCTTGTTTGGTGAAAAAATATTAATCCCTTCCATAGATATTTAATTTTGAAAATTTAAAAAATGGATCCTGAGCATGCTCAGTAAGAACTTAAAATAGTTGTATGAAATGAAAAAAGAATTCTTGTTTTGTTTTGACCTCATCATCTTTCATGAGGGGAAAATGATTGTTTCATTTGCTGCCATCTTGTCTGTTTTCTCATAAAATTCAAATTCTTTTTTCATATCATGAGTGACAAAAAAAGATTATTTTTTGAGGAAAACCTGCTTTTTGTTTGGCAGAATCTTTTCTCTGGTGTCTAGTGGCACCCCCAACCTCCAATGCACACTGCTTACAGTTAGAGCAGTTTCAAGAATAACCTGCGTGAGGTCATTTCTGCCTATAAATGTCTTTCAATCCCAAACCACCACATATCTCCATTTCCTGATTAATAAATAGTGGTTTGACAGACTGGATTTCAGGTGTCAGTTGCCACTTGCCAAACTCAGAACCAATTTCGCTGACCATGATACCAGTTACAATCATCATTTCTTTTTTTTTATGCCAGAAGATAAATTGTAAATTTGCTGTCTTCAGTAAAACCATGTGAAATGTTCATTTGAGGGTGCGAAGTTTAGATAGCAGTAGGTTTCGCTGAAAAGACTTTTTTTTCTGGACTGTGTTAACACTAATGTTCAAATAATGTTACTATTTTTACTTCAGCATTTCTCATCAGGTAGACAGAGGGGTCCAGTGTCCCAATTAATGCAGAGTGCTCCCCGGAATTCCATTATAATGGAAGGAACACATTTTGGGTATTAGCCCCCTTTTCCATGAAATAATTTAGAAGACGGAGAAAATATGAAACCTTTATTTTCTGCAGTATAGTCTGAAAGGATATCTCAAAGCAAAATTCAACTTTGTTTGCTTTCATGTTTTCAATTAAAATACCTCTGTACATTAGGTGAAGGAGAGGGGTAATGTGGCCAATAAAAGAACAATATTTAGAATTTTGGTTTTACTAGCTCTTAAATTGGATTTTAAAAGGAGATATCCAGTTCAGTATCACAGTGGCGATATTGGCATATGGACTCCTGGACATACTTCTCACCCCTGCTTCACAGATCAGAGACAAGGCTTACAAAAATATGGGACAGCTGGTCAAAATCAAGGACGCATCTTTAAAAATCACAATAAAAGATAAGTGGCTCAGTGTAAAAAAAATCAGAATGAAAACTAGACCATAACACCAATAGTTAGCATTACTAGATGCCTTCTGTCACAATACTTCATTGAAAAAAAATGTCAGATTTAGGCAGTACCAAAGAAATGTTTGAGCTGAAATTAGAGATATTCCTGAAAAGTGAGTGTATGGGATACTCAATTATTATAGCATAATGCCTCCATGTTTACCTTGCCCTCATGAAGACACCACCTCCCCCAACCAATTAGTTCATTCTTAACCCTTCCAGCACAACTGCTGTGTAAACAGATCCAGAGTGCCTATATATGTGGTGAGGTACTGTATGTTTGAAATTTATAAAAACACAGCTATATTACAATTAATTCACCAGGATATCACTACAGTGACAATCTAAAAGTTTAGGCAGCATTTTAGTGTGTTGCTCACCCTGCATCACATAATTGTTACTGTAGGATTTTATCAATCTAAATTTATATAGACATTGTACAGAGTGTTATTTTATAATAATAACTGGCTTCCCCTTTTTCCCATAGGGGAAACAGTGGTATAATTTGCAGTTATAAAGGAGTGCTTATAATGGTAAACACGCGTACAGTTTCCCTCACTCTGCACATGTGCATGCCATAGCTCGACCGTTCCTGAAAGCTCACCGCTTCCATCTCGCCTGAAACAGTACCGCCAGAAGAACTCAGCTGTAAGTTTCTTTTGTGTTTTTTTTTTTCATATACAGAAGAAACTTTGGAACCTTGGGGGAAAAAAACATTTTTTAAAGACGGCGATTTTAATCTGGGCACTGGACTCAAACTCGGCTGAACTGAGGCTGCACTGGAAGGTCTTTATTTTATATAATTGCTGAGGCAAAATAGGGAAACCTAGCAATTATATAAAATAAAATATGGGGTAGTGTGTTTCAAAGTTTACATACACCCAAGGGGTTAGGTGCTATCATAAACCCCTCGAGCTTCGCTCTCAGGGTTTATGAGCATCTAACCCCTCGGGTGTGTGTAAACTTCTCGTTATACACACCACCCCATACTTTATTCTATATTTAATCATAAATATACACTATACTCTAGAAATCATTAATAGAGATATTATAGATTAAATGTGAATATACATTCATCTTACAAGTAAAACATTATACGATTCTAGCATTTTGGATGCATTTCCAGATGTCATTTGTACACCCCTAATTATTTTAATTTGCATTGTATTTGAAAACACCCCTAATTATTTTAACTTGCATTATATTTACAATAAATCAAACATAAAACATTTAAAATTCCCTTAATTCATATGACAGAAAATATCCCAGTGTAGACAGGGGGTATGTATATCACATCCATGGCTCAAATGTTTAATATCGCTATTGTTTCATTTTTTTTTTAATCCACATGCCTTTATCATTTTCTTAGAATGGATTCTTACCATAACATTTTGTGTTAACTGCAGAACAGAAGTAATAAATAATAAAAAAAAATCACCAGATAGCCAATTTCAACCATATTGTAATAAGAAATATAAAATGTTACTTTTGGATGCCAGTATATAGTGCAAGATATTACATGTTTGGATGCTACTAAATAGACAAAACAGCATAACAAATGGAGTGAGGGTAAGGGGCAGATAATTTTAGCAAACAAATTATCAAAAACTATATGTTGCACTGTATACCATTACAAGTTGAGACATAATACTGTTTTTTTTTTAAACTGTTAAAAAAGAAAACTGTCCCTCGCTGATCCAATGCCCCCCAGCCTGACCTCCCACTGAGCACCCCCACCCCGCACTTCCTCCACACACCCTCTCACTTACCTGAATAGGTCCCAATGAGAAGATACACTCCAATCAAAGACATGTCTTGCTGCTGGAACCGACGACTGCAATATGAGAAACTAAAGTAAATGCAGTTCAATGTATTTAATGGGGTTTTCAACTTTGCAGCATAACTTTGCCATTTTTGAATATTTTGAGCTCAGATTTTCAGCATGGCCTTTTGGGACTCTGCCTTATGAACAATGGCAGTGGAATTATGCAAATCAGGATGGAAAGGTGATTTAATGGTAGCTTGCAGAAATAACATTTTGGGCAAGATTTGAACGTGTCCACCACCCTTGTTCATCAGGTGGGGTCATAGGATGGCAATGTTGAAATTTTTGGGTCAAAATATGTAAAAATGCCAATGTTAAGCACATACATTGAAATTGTGCTACTCTCCCTCGTAACTTTGGCAATTTTAAATATTTTGACTTGAAATTTTCAGCATAGCCATCTTTTTACACCACCTCGTGAACATAACAGTTGTAATTTTTAAACCCTGGCCAACTGTGTTTTCATACCCGTGGCACACAATGGAATTGCAGTGGCATGGAATCATGTTTTGGCGGGGATTTCAAAATTTTCATGACTGGGTTCATGAGGCGGGGTAATAAGAAGGCTATGCTGACAATTTTGTTCCTGTTTTAAGAGAAGTACAAGCAAGGGCCCTGTGCTTCTACAGCAACATATATGAACCCATCTAAGGAGGCATGGGAGTGCAGAGCCCAGAGGGCCCTGCACTCTCACAGGCAAATAAGGATATAATTATACTATCTCAAAAGTAAGGTAATTCTTTGCAAAGACTTTGTTAATGCACTAGTTAGGGCTGAAGTGGCAAAAGAAGGGACATGTGGCAGTAGGGTTTCCAACCCTAACACACCCCAACCCCAGCCTGCAGGCAGCAACAGGTGTGGGTGTGCCTTGGGGATGTTAACCCTAACGCTCACTCCATTCTCATACATTGTACCCATCTTAGCTTATCTATTCATGGAATTGGGTGAGCATTAGGGTTGACAACCCCACAGCACACCCCACACCTGTTGCTGCCTGTAGGGTGGGGGTTGGGTGTTAAGGTTGGAAACCCTAACACCACATTTCCCTACTTTTGCCACTTCAACCCTAACTAGTGCATTAATGCAGTTTTTACAAAGAATATAGTAGTGCAGTCATGCCACTATATTTAGGGTTGAGTAGGGTGTTTAATATTAAACCCCAGTTTTTGCACTTTAATAAATTTGCAACCATACAACACATTTGCATGAAATTTGCATGTGTGGTTTTGTGAGGTAGCTCTCTTGAAATGCCAAGTTTCATTCCCATGAGTTGTGCAGATTCCGAGATCCAGATAGCAAAAAAAATGATTGGAGGTGTTGCTGTTTTTGTGTCAGCCCCTAGCACACAGACGATTTGGAATTTTGGTCTGAAATTTTCAAGGTAGAAATGGCATGACCCACAGTAGTGCCTTCCACTGGTTTGGTGAAAAAGTATTAATCCATTCCAGAGTTATAAATTTTTAAAATTTGGGGTGCTGTGCATGCTCAGTAAGATTCTGTTTCATATGGGGTTAATCCTTTTTCCTATGGAAAAAATCCTGATTCATATGCTGCCATCTTGTTTTCCTTTTTTTCCCAAAAAAACATTCAAACCCACAAAAA
Source organism: Neoceratodus forsteri (assembly GCA_016271365.2). Classification (NCBI taxonomy): domain Eukaryota; kingdom Metazoa; phylum Chordata; order Ceratodontiformes; family Ceratodontidae; genus Neoceratodus; species Neoceratodus forsteri. The sequence goes on along the minus strand of JADMNL010000031.1, from coordinate 91,440,050 downwards.
TGACATGCCACATGGAGACCAATAAATGTATCTTGCTCATCGGGACCCCATTAGGTGGATTCTGCATTTATTTTTTGTAGAAATGACCCCCAAATGTGTTTTTTTTATTTTCACATCCTTTTTCGTGACTCGCTTCCACTTGTTTCGTAAGGCTTTTTTCATTCATACGAAAAAGGATCCCATCATACGGAAAACAATTTTGGACTTTGTTTTCTTTTTACACATTTACACTTCAACAAGCCATAAATCACTTAATATTTATACTTAAGGGACAGTCTATATATCAAACTAAAGGTCTTAATGAGTACTGCTAGAATTACACATAATCCCCCCCAAAATATGAAGAGGGTACTGTATATAAAACTGCACAAACATTAAATATTGTAAAGTCCTATAGGATAACATAGGAAGTTTAACAAGCCATAACTCCATTTTTTCCCTGGTGTCCAGTGGCACCTCTCACCCTCTGATCACCATCCCGGTTATATGCTTTCCCTGGTGTCTAGTGGTACCTCCCACCCTCCAATCACTGTCCGCGTTATATGTTTTTTTTATTTCCCTGGTGTCTAGTGGCACCCCCTCTGATTCCCATCCCCATAATGTTTATTTATTTCCCTGGTGTCTAGTAGCACCCCCCTGATCATCAGTCCCATAATGTTTATTTCTCTGGTGTTTAGTGATACCCCCAATCTCCATCCCCATAATGTTATTTATTTCCCTGGTGTCTAGGGGCACCCCCACCCTCCGATCACCATCCCTGTAATGTTTTTTCTTTTTATTTCCATGGTGTCTAGTGCCCCCACCCACCTGCCCAATTGCCATCACTGTAATGTTTTTCCCCGATGTTTAGTAGCACCCCCACCATGATCCCCATCCCTGTAATGTTTTTTTATTAGCCCCCCCCCAGCGTCTAGGGGTATGAGGTGGAATGGTGTCTGTGAGGAGAGGGGCACCCACAGTAGAAACTTCACCAAAATGGCTTACATTTGGTACAGTTCATTGTGTCCAGTGGGGTGCTGTCATCATTCTGGTGCTTGACTGCAAGGAAACAGGTTAACTTCTGCTGGCATTTCAATTAAATAACTGCAGTCCACACAAACATGGAGCAAACAGTGGGATCCATTTAATACTGAACCAATAAAACACTACTCCATGGAGCAAAAGTTGATATGTGGGGGTTAGCGGCACATCTCCGACTGATATGGTCTAACAGTTTAGACAGCATTCCCTGGACCGCTATGGTCTCATAGTCTTCAGGCAGATTAGTTCTGGACCACTGTGGTGTCAGTCTTCAGGCAGATTAGTTCTGGACCACTGTGGTGTCAGTCTTCAGGCAGATTAGTTCTGGACCACTATGGTGTCACGGTCTTCAGGCAGATTAGTTCTGGACCACTATGGTGTCACAGTCTTCAGGCAGATTAGTTCTGGACCACTGTGGTGTCAGTCTTCAGGCAGTTTAGTTCTGGACCACTGTGGTGTCAGTCTTCAGGCAGATTAGTTCTGGACCACTGTGGTGTCAGTCTTCAGGCAGATTAGTTCTGGACCACTATGGTGTCACAGTCTTCAGGCAGATTAGTTCTGGACCACTATGGTGTCACAGTCTTCAGGCAGATTAGTTCTGGACCACTATGGTGTCACAGTCTTCAGGCAGTATAGATCACCATTCCCCATATCTCTCTCCCTTGGGCAGCTTGTGCTACAGGATGCGGTTCAAGCATCTCCAGAAAAACACTGGCACTTCTGCTGTGCCCTTTAACTTGTGCTCCTAATGGTTCTCCCACAAATATCCCTCAGGAACTAGCAGGCCTCACAGATCAGGGCTACTTGCTCCCTCTCAACCTCCTGGCAAAACTCCTCTGGTGGCTCCAATGATGGCTGTCCTCCAAATCAGAGGGTGGCATGTCCCATGGATGTGCAGGGCTCCAACACTGTGCCATTCTCTTTGAGACAGCAGGGCTTTTCAATATTGCCTTCATTGCCCTTTTACTTGCTGGCAGACCTCCTCTCTCAGCTCCTCTTCTATCTCTGGTGTCTCCCTCCAATGCTAGCACTACCTCGCAGCCATCCTCCTCAGTCCCTGAGCTCCTCTAGTACTCCTGTCTCTCCCTCTCTCTCTCTCTCTCTCTGTTCCTCGAGCTGCCAGCCATGGGCCAGAGCAAGCAATCACCACTGCCCTGCCCTTTCACTCTCCTCCCAGCTTCTCTCTCTCTCTCTCTCTCTCTCTCTCTCTCTCTGTCTTTCCTGGGGAACCCCCACTCTCACCAAAACTCACAATTAAATACTCCAGCGCACGTGTGGTGACCCCCTGACCCACAGGAGGTCCTGCTGTGTGGCAGAGGGATTAATCATTTTCCTACTGGGCAAAAATAACTCCCCAAACCCTACAGAGCACGAGATATTGCACGCTCCCCAAAGGGGGGGTTACTTTCCTCCCCTGCTTTAAACACTCACTGCTCTTGGTGAGTATTTAACCACCAGCTACACCACCAAAAACCAAATGGAGAAGTATGTGCACTCTCTCCCCACTTAGTACAGCCTGGCTAAGCTGGTCACACCACCAAAACAATGACTCTCAATCCCAAAGTAACTAAGGCCCAAACTCGACTCTACTATGCCACTAAACCCACTTCTTGGTGACCCAACCACTGTACCACCCCGGACAGGTTGCCTGGCTAAAAGGGGCAGTATTCCAGTCCCAAATAGTACCTGTCTATACTCAGATCACTGCCTACTCTACCTACTGTCCTGCCAAGCTGCCCAAGCCAACCCACGCAAACAGTAAAACAGTGCAACAGTATGTTCTAAGTGCTATTTTAACAATGATAAACATGCAGTTACTGGCAAATTGGGAGGTGTATAGTGCAGTGGTTTAAGGCTCTGAGCTACAAACCTGGAGACCTGGGTTTAAATCCCACAGCACCCACTTGCATACTGTGTGACTCTGAGAAAGTCACTTAACTTCCTTGTGCTCCCATGTCACACCTGTAAACAAGCTTCAGCTTAGTGTGTCTCTTCTGGTTAAAAAATAAATAAATAATTCTTTAGCAATGGAAATAGTAACACTGAACAGTTGCAACCTGTGAACAGATACTTTGAAACCCACTCCTTCCCAGGCACTGTGATGCAGTTTATACAGTTAAAAAACAGAATGTCTTGTGTACCCAAAGTTCATTACTTCACTGTAGGTCAAAACAAAACAAATAAAAGGATTGGTCTTCCCCGATTCACACTGAACTTCTTTTAGCAGTCCCAAAGTCTCTGTTCAAATATTGAGCATTGCCTCCAAGTGGGGGTGACAGTTCCCAGGGGGTCACAAAGTCTATTCAGGGGTCCACAGGCTAGAAACACCTAACTCACTGGCAGGATAAATAATACTGTGGAGCAGGTTTACTTGTCACCTGGTCAAAGGAATCCATTCCAGGCATGTGATGCTTAGTGTGCCTTCCATCTAAGTCCTGTACCAGAGCAAATGTTTTGAAAATGATCCATCCTTCATAGGCATGGTGGGAACATATTCACTTTGTGATTTGTTGGACCTCTGTGATAGCCATGGTGGAACTTGTGGAACTCAACTTGTGCTTTTTGAAAAGTTTATTGAGGATGCCATGGTAGAACCAATTTTGCCTATTCTCTTTAATAATGTCCCACAGTCTTTCTGCAAGTAAGGATATACCTGGCAAGAGTATTCCAGCTGGATCTTGCACTGCACTATTCTCTTGGCCTGAGACCACTCAGGCAAGCTACGAACAGTGGTACAGGGGGGCCTGTCCATCCGAAAGTTACACACCTTCCCTGTAGTGTAATACATTGGGGTCACTATCACGGGCCTGTTCATATATCTCCCTCTTTCGGCAGCATTTTGCAGGGATACTGGGCTGATCCTTCATCGACATCAAAAAAACAGACTCATACAAGGATGGAATACCCCTTTCCAGGTCTTCGCCACTGATCTCTACTGCCTCTTGAATTACAAGGCCAGTTGAACCTGCACCTCCTGACTCACCAGGTTTGTCAGGGCTTTCCAGCTCAGCTGATGGCTCTCATTGCTGGTTACTGGTGGGCACCGATTCCTTAGGTATATCATGCAGCACTGAGGCAAATCAATGTGGTTGACTCTGGCTCACTAGTTGCAGGCCATGCAGTTACCATAAAGTCCTTGGGTGCCAACAGCATTGATTTTTCTGGTAGTGTCACACACTGACTGTGGCCTCATCCACAGGCCACTGGCACTCGAAGCTGTGCCGCTTCACTGGGTATGAGGGGATCCTTGACCATTTGACTCCACGCTTTCAGCAGCTGGTGGCAAATTCTGCTGGGTACTCTGCTCTTCCCAGCTTTCAAAATCTGATTCTGTGGAAGTGACCAATTCACTGAGCATAGGGCGAGACAGTGATCCAAAATCTGGGGCTTTCTTATGGCACACAGCACCGACTGGCAACATTGTCACTCCTGGCCCCCCCCGAACTGACACAGGGCACACTTAATCCCTGCTGACTTCTCCACCACCTCCCACATCCACTGGAGCATGGCAGAGGGGACTATTACATCGGACACTGCAGGAGCTTGAGCCATTTTTTCTGGTTTCTGCTTCTCTCGGGTACCATGCAGAATCACATTGAACGACTTGCTTCACCAGCTGCTACCACAATCTGCCTGCCAACAAAGTCCAAGCTCACCAGGGCTCATTGTTCTCCTCCCAGTAAGATTTCCATGGCCCCATCGTAAGGGCAGAAACCCAGTGCATTTATGTAGTCCTCACATGTTGGCCCATCTGCTCCAACTCCAGAACAACTGGCATCACAACTTCCCTGTCAAGGCGTGAAATTCCTTTAATGGCCTGCACCATGTTACACAGTATAAAATGGCCAGGAACTGAATCCACTGCACACAAGCTTCACCCAGCACCCTTCCAAAGTTAACAAAAAAAAACTGGCCAGCACCCCAAACACATCCTAAATGAGCCCCCACATTGTAGTCCGCCCTCCCCGGTGTCTAGAGGTATGAGCTGGAATAGTGTCCATGGGGATGGGGTGCCCACAACAGAAACTTCACTGAAATGGCTTACGTTTGGTACAATCCATTGTGTCAAGTGGGGTGCTGGCATCACTCTGGTGCTGGGCTGCAAGGAAACAGGTTAACTTCCACTAGAATATCAGTTAAATAACTGCAGTCCACACAAAAACTGAACAAACAGTGGGATCCATTTAATGTTGAACCAATAAAACACTACTCCATGGAGTAAAAGTTAATACATGGGGGTTAGCAGCATATCTCAGACCGATATGGTCCAACAGCTTAGGTAGCTTTCCCTGGACTGCTATGGTCTCACAGTCTTCAGGCACATTCATTTTTGACCAATGTGGTCTAACAGTCTTCAGGCAGCCCAGATCACCATACCCCTTATCTCTCTCTCTCTTGGGCTGCTTACTCTATGGGATGCGATTCAGGCATCCCCAGAACAACACTGGCACTTCTGCTCTGCCCTTTAACTTGTGCTCCCAATGGCTCACCCACAAATATCCCTCAGGAACCAGCAGGCTTTACAGATTGGGGCTACTTGCTTCCTCTCAACCTCCTGGTGAAACTCCTCTGACTCCAATGGTGACTTTCCCCCAAAAACAGAGGGTGGCATGTCCCATAGATTCACAGGGCTCTGACACTGTGCCATTCTCTTTGAGACAGCAGGGCTTTTCAATAAGGCCTTTACTGTCCCCTTACTTGCCGGCAGACCTCCTCTCTCAGCTTCCTTTCTATCTCTGGTGTCTCCCTTCAGTGCTGGAACTACCTCGCAGCCATCCTTCTCCTCTGTCCCTGAGGTCCTCCGGCACTCCTGTATCTCTCTCTCTCTGCCTCAAGCTACTGGCCATGGACCAGAGCAGACAATCACCCCCGCCCAGCCCTTTCATGCTCCTCCTAGTGTCTCTCCCTCTCTCTCTCTCTTTCTCTCGCATTCTCTGTCATTCCTGGGGGACCCCCACTCCCACCAAAACTCACAGTTAAATACCTCTGCACACCCACAGTGATGTCCCAACCTGCAGCAGGTCCCGCCATGTGGCAGAGAGATTAACCATTTTCCTGCCGGGCAAAAATAACTCCTCAAACCCTACAGTGCACAAGACATCGTACACTCCCCAAAGGGGGCGTGACATTCATTTCCCTGGTGTCGAGTGGCACCCCCACCCTCCGATTGCCATCCCCATCTGAAATAAAGAAAACCATCCCTTGATGTCTTTTTTTCTAAACCAGTAAAAAAGAAAATGGTCCCTCGTCGATCTGATCCCCCCACCCCATCCTCCCATTGTGCACCCACCATCCCGCACCCACAGACTGCCCCACACACCCTCACTCACCTGAACAGGTTCAAGGTGAAGATCTACTCTCCAACTGAAGACATGTCTTGCTGCTGGAACTGCTGACTGCAATATGAGAAACTAAGGTAAGTGCGGTTTTGTATTTTAATGGGATTTTGAACTTTGATGCATAACTTTGCCATTTTTGTATATTTTGAGCCCAAATTTTGAACATGGCCTTTTTAGGACCCCACCACATGAACAATGGCAGTGGAATTATGCAAATCTGGCCCAAAAGGTGAGTTCACGGTTGATTGGCAAAATCACCTTTTGGGTAGGATTTGAAACATTTCACTGTCATTGTTCATGAGGTGGGGTCATTAGAAGGTTATGTTGACAGTTTGGGTCAAAATATGTAAAAATGGCAAAGTTATGCACATCTATCAAAATTTTACTAAGCTCGCTTGTAACTTTGGTAATTTTTAATATTCTGACCCCAAATTTTCAACATAGCCATTTTTTACACCACCTCATGAACGTGACAGCTGTCATTTTTCAAATCCTGGCCAAAGTGTGTTTTTGCACCTGTGGCATGGAATGATGATGCGGTGGCATGGAAGAATGTTTTGCCGGAGGTTTGAACATTTTCAGTACTAGGTTCATGAGATGGGGTAATAAGAAGGCTATGCTGACAATTTGGTTGCTGTTTTGCTACAAATGCAAAGGGCCTTGCATTTCCACAGCAACATACATGTACACATCTATGGAGGGATGGGAGCACAGGCCCAGAGGGCCCTGCGCTCCCACAGGCAAATGAGGATATGATTATACTACCTCAAAAAGTAAGGAAATTCTTTGCCAAAAAAACTGCATTAATGCAACATTTAGGGTTCAGCCTAAAGCAACAAAAGTAGGGAAATGTGGTTTCGGGTTTCCAACCCTAAAACCCCACCACTGAAGCAAATCAGGGGTGCAGTCTTCCTTGGGGTTGTCAACCTTAAATCTCACCCCATTGTGGTATTAAGAAAGCTCAGATGTGATGGACACAGGTGTGTATGTTTCAGGAGTGTGTAGCATGGGATGAGCATTAGGGCTGACAACCCCAATGAAGACTTACACCAGAAGACATATGAGGAGAGATTAAAATACCACAGTATGTATACACTGGAAGAGAGGCAGGAACGGGGAGACGTAAAAACCTTCAATTATGTTAAAGGCATAAACAAGGTGAAAGTGGGTGACATCTTTCAGTACATAGGTACAACAATGAGGGGCATAATATGAGATTGGAGGGGGGCAGGATAAGGGGAAATGTGAAGAAGTTTCTTTTCCACAGAAAGAGTGGTGGATGCATGGAATGGCCTGCCCCAGGAGGTAGTGGGAGAAAACACAGTGGGGGGATTTAAACATGCATGGGATAGGCATAAGGGAACCTTAGAGGTGGGAAGGAGAGGCTAAAGCCGATGACCAAGTTGGGTCAGTGGCCGCTAATAAAGGTAGAGTATACAGGAAGACTAGGTGGGCCTACCAGTCCTTACCTGCTGTCAATTTCTATGGTTCTATGTAAGACTGCACCCCTGATTTAGCTTCAGGTGTGGGTGTGGGGTTTTCGGGTTGGAAATCCTAAAACCACATTTCTGTACTTTTGCCACTTTAGGCTAAACCCTAAATGTTGCATTAACACAGTTTTTTTGCAAAGAAAAAATATATATATATATATATTATGGTAGCACGGTAGTGCTACCATAGTTATGGTTGAGGAGCCATTTACATGTTAAACTCAAACTTTTGCACCTTAATAACTTTGCAACCGTTTGACAGATTTGCCTGAAATTTGGAATACATGATCAAGACCCATACGCCTTGGCATCTGACAAGTTTTGTACCAGTCGGATACACGGCTGTGGAGTTATTAAGTGTGATCTGCGCATGCGTTTACACTTTTTCTGGAATTCTACGGTCGCGCCTACAGGTCGTACAGTTTGCGCGACCGGCCCGAAATCTTCAGGGAACGTGTGGCTGGGGTCCACGATGTGCCTTTCAAAGATTTCGTGAAAAAATATTAAACTGTTCAAAAGTTATGGCAGTCCGAACTTCTGTTTTTTTCCCATAGGATAACATTACGGCGTTTGCCGCGCCTTTGAGGGCCCATATCTCGAAAAAGTGCGAGATACAGAGTTTTTGTCAAAACATTATAGCCCCCATAAGGGGCTACATATAAAACTAGCCAGGAAAGTGATAATACATATGACTTTTAAATTTTTTTCTATTAAATCACGGTTACTGAGATATAAGCAATTTACTATTACAACTACTGATTTTTGTGTTCCGAGAATCATTATTTTGCATACATTCTTTCTACTCACTGTCTTTCTCTATACAGCTTTTAGGGAAAACCAGCCTCAATAACGCTTACATTACTCTTACCATTACGTTTCTGCTTGCGGTTCTGTACACGTTCACTTACCATTCACGTTTACGCCTGCCATGTGTGTACCCTTTGCGTTTTCATTTGCGGTTGCGTTTCCGTTGTTTTTAGCATTTCTGTGTACAGTACTGTTCCTCTTTCTGTTTCGCTTTGCGTCACCATGCGCATTACAATTTGCATTTGCGGGCACAATGTTACAATGCAACAAGACATCACCCCCACGCTCCCGCCGCTGCATTGCATTCACTATTTCTCATTATCATTCTCAAAAAGAAGGGAAATTAGAGGCAAAAAAATCCATTTAATGCATCAGTTAGGGTTGTTCCACAGCGACAAAAGCGAGGAAATTCGATGTTAGGGTTGAAACCCCCTTTGCACCCCTCCAGCCCACCCCCCCAACTGGAATCGGGTGTGCATTGGGGTCATCGGTCCTAACTGTCACCCCATTCTCCTATTCCTCAGCTTCTTTCCACATGTGATGGGGTGACACTTAGGGCCGATGACCCCAATGCGCACCCCGATTCCAGTTGAGGGGTGGGCTGGAGGGGTGAAAAGGGGGTTTCAACCCTAACATCGAATTTCCTCGCTTTTGTCGCTGTGGATATATATATATATATATATATATACAGTCAAAGCCACTTATAACGGGTACATTCATGTTTAATCATTCTGCCTGCAGTACAGAGTGGTCAAACTAACGGCAACTTGGGTTTATTAAATAGAAATTCTTAAAAAGCAGAGTGGGAGAGAGAGAGAGAGAGAGAAACACACACAGGTGGCTATGTTTCTATAGGAGGTGACAGGCACCGTTCAGCACAGCATTCTGGAGGACGTGGTGGTGCAAGTACAGTACAGTACTGTATTGAGGGGTATGCACACCAGTGGGAGGTCTCAAAAACAGGTCTAGAAAAACACTTCCAACAAAAAGCTGTTGGTATGCGCAACAGACCTCAGTGTTTTGGCATAGATGTCCTGGCTGATCCCCCCCCACCCCCACCTCCGCGATGGACACAGTAGCACACAGTAGCATGGGAAGAGAGATATCGCATTTCAGAACAATATCCCCGGTACAGTGCATTGGGTAAGCTTGCAACAGTGTTACAGGCACAGTACTAGTTCAAGTTTGATTTTGCCAGCCGAAATGTGACACAATTGCGAGAATCGGGCGATATAGAAGGCGGACAACGTCCACCATAACCCCTGTATTTTACACTGCATGTACATGAATTAGCAAATGGAAAGCACTTTTTTGCCTGAACAAACTGACCACCTGTAATAGTCACGGGTGTTATAAGTGGCGTGCACTGTATATTATAATGGTATGATAGCGCCACTAAAGTTAGAGTTGAGTAGCCTGTTCAGTGTCAAACCCCAAATTTTGTCAATTAATATCTTTAGCACTGTTTAATGAAATTAGCTAAGGTTTTGCATGTGTAGTGTAGAAGGCAAGGTCTTGATCTATGGAAAGTTTTGTGAAGACAGTTTATGCGCTTTCTGAGATCTGCATATGTCAATTTCATTTCAAATCTAACTTTTTTCCTATACATAACGTGTTTTTTTGCTCTCATCTACAGCCTACATGGAAAGGAATTGTTTCCCCAAACGTGCAGAGCACATGTGGGATGTCATAAGGTAGTGCCTTGAAAGGTCTGGTGAAAAAATAGTAAATGGTTACAGAGTTATAGGGCTTTAAAGTTTCAGTTTTCCCATTTTGCACATGCGCAGTAGGATTTTTGAAATAATGTATTGGTGCAAAATGAAAATGTTGATGTTGTGAGACCCTTTTTTAGTTTCTCATCACTTGTTTGGCATGGCACCAAACATTTTTTGTGCCATGACAACCGCCATCTTGTTGAGTTTTTTCCTCGAACTAATAATCGTGGAAAATACATAAAAAATGTTAAACAACAGAACCTAGCGAAATGGGCCCCGTTTAGCTAGATTATGTTTTTTTTTTTTAAATAAGGGCCAGAAATGCCTTTTCTGGTCACCCAAATCCCTGGGTGCCCAGCTTAGCAAGAGGAGCCCTTCACCTGCATTCTCTGTATGAGAACAACGGAACTTTCTTTACTTCTGTAGCTGCAGCTGGAACTTTTGCTGTGGGCAGCAGTGACAGCAGTGAGCTGCCATTTCCCGGGAGTCTAAGGACACCGCTCCATTGCCGGTTCTGTATTCCTGTAATGTTGCCCTGGTGTCTAGTGGCACCCCCACCCCATCACCATCCCTGTTGTTTGTTTATCTTTCCCTGGTGTCTGGCTGCACCCCCCACTCTCTGATCATGATCCCCATAATTCAGAGCTATTTCCATGGTGTCTAGTGGCACCCCACCCTCCAAATGTGATCCCTATAGTTCCTTGATCTTTCCCTGGTGTCTAATGGCACCACTCCACCTTCCTATTATGATCCCCATAGTTTATTTATCTTTCCCTGGTGTCTAGTGACACCCTCCACACTCTCGTTGATGGCCCAATCTGAAATAAAGAAAACAGTCCCTAAATGTTTTTTTTTCCCCAAAACCGCAAAAAAGAAGATGGTCCCTCACCAATCAGACCCTTCACCCCCACCTCCCTCTCAGTGCCCACCACCCCACACGCCCTCAGTCACCTGAACAGGTCACAGGGTGAAGATCCACTCTCCAATTGAAGATACATCTTGCTGCTGGAACCACTGACTGCAATATGAGAAACTATGGTAAATGCGGTTTAATGTATTTCAAAGGGGTTTTCAACTTGGTGGCATGACTTCGCATTTCTGCATATTTTGACACTGGGGCCAGATATTCAAAACTTTGCGCTGGGTGCAAACTGTTTGAACAGGGTTTGAGCAGGTCTGCTATATTCAAAAAGGAAAATAGCGCGGACAAACTGCATTAGCACTGGGCAAAAGTATAATGTATGCAAGGGGCAAAAAGAGGAGGCATGTACATGAAAACAGGCGCAATGTTATATTCAGTGCATTAGCACCATGCAAAGTGTTTTTGTGTGACTTAGCGCGACACTGTGAGTGGTGCAAATTACTGCTCATAAAAAGGTAGTCTTAACTCTGGGCAAACCTTTGCGTGACCTTGTGTGACTTTGCGCAACATAGAACCATGGTGTATGGAGTTTGCAAGGATATGCCAGCAGTGGTTTATTGACCCTAACCAGTAAATATTAAACACAGAAAAAAACAGACATGGAAGAAACATGCTGCACACAGATGGCATCTCCTAAATTGCCATCATCTTCCACTGGTGCCAACCATGCCAGGCATTAAATTGGTGAGCCGGCACCAAGTGGACACCATGGCAGTGTGTCTGTACAGTACACACCTGCAGACCACCCTTCAGTGGACACCAACAGACTCCAGCACACACATGCAGCACTGGAGGCATGGAGGGTGTTGAGGGGAGGGTGTACAGGTGGCCAGTCTGCACCACATACTTGGTGCTGCCACAAAGCTGGGACAATCCATGCAGTGACAATGGTCCAGTGTAGGGAATACCCCAACACCAGTGTGCCTGTCTGATGGTATGTGCCCCCCAGCCACGTACCACACATCTGTACAGACACCACAGCACACACAGCCAGAAATGTATGTGTCACTGTGAGTATCCCGTGCCAGTGGTGCAGCATCTGTTGGTCATACAACAGCATAACAGTAATGTCCACTGTCAGTACACACCTGCAAGATGGGCCTGTCACTGTGTAAAGTGCAGCAGTCATTGATGTCCTATACACCATAGGCATTGCTGTGTCCATCACACTACTGGCCCCCTTGTTACTGTAGTGTCTGATGTGTTCTGTAGCAGGAACTACAGTTTGACAACTGCATGCAGCACCACCACCTGTGCCTGTGCTGTGTAGTCCCCTGGGGCACAATATTCTATGCGGTTCTGTAAAAGTGGAGTCTGCAGCTACCACCATGCACTTCCAGACTGACCTACAGGTGGAGCTGTGGGCAGACCCAGCCAGCACCTGTACTACCAGACTGACCTACAGGTGGAGCTGTGGGACCCTGCAATAGCGCTGGGCAAACTGCATGCAAATTAGGACATAATGAGCTGCTAATCTGGATGTTTGCCCACAGATTGCCTAAGTAGGCTCATTTGCATGTCACTTCTGAATATAGCAAATTTTTGGCCCTGGCAAACATGTTAGTACCAGGCAAACATCTTAGCTCCTCACAAAACCTGTGCAAAACATGCACAAATGTGTCTGTGCCATGCAAACATTTTGGAAACATGGTACATTTCTGCAGAATTTCACATGCTCTGGTGCTTTTAGCTTTAATGAATCCAGCCCTTTGCTAGCACACACATTGGCCACATAGTTCACCTTTACCTTCCTTCACATCACTGTGCACTGGGCTGCTGTTGTGGTTTGCACTTCCTGGTTGCTATATTCAGAGCTGCCTTATTTCCTGGGCTATTTTTGCACTGCACTCCCAGCCCAGTTTGCCCAGCTTCCTAAGCACGCTATATTCAGCAGGTTTAGAACCGGGGCTATCCCTTTTGAATATAGTGGGCTATTGGTTCCGGGCTAATTTAGCGCAGCGGGCAGTGCTAATTTAGCTCTGGGGCAAAGTTTTGAATATCAGGCCCCAGATTTTTAACATGGCCTTTTGGGGATCCCTCCTCATGAACAACATCGGTGAATTACATAAATCCTACTCAAAAGGTGATTTCATGGCCACTTGGTAAAATTTCCTTTTGGGTGGGATTTGAAAATTTTCACCACCCTTGCTCATGAAATGGGGTCATAAGAAGGCTATTTTGCAAATTTGGGGGTCAAAATATCTAAAAATGGCAAAGTTATTTGCATACATTGAAATTTTACTATACTTGCATGTAATTTTACTGATTTTAAATATTTCAACCTCAAATTTTCAGCATGGCCATTTTTTTACACCACCTCATGAATATGACAGCTGTCATTTTTCAAATCCTGGCCAAAATGTGTTTTTGCACCTGTGGCATGGACTGATGTTGCAGTGGCATGGAATGACATTTCAGGCAGGGATTTGAAAATTCTCAGCACAGCGTTCATGAGGTGGGGTAATAACAAGGCTATGCTGACAATTTGGTTGCTGTTTTGTCTGAAATGCAAGGGCAGAGCCTGGAGAGCCCTGCACTTCAATTGCAGCATACATGTACACATCTGTGGAGCATTGGGAGTGCAGGGCCCAGAGGGCTCCCACGGGCAAATGAGGGTTCTGTTATACTATCTAAAAAAAGTAAGGAAATTATTTGTAAAAACTTTGTTAATGCACCAGTTAGGTTAACTTAACACCACAAAAATAGGGAAATAAGGCATTAGGGTTTCTCACCCTAATGTCCCCCAACCCCCAAGAAGCAAAAGGAAAAATGATTAGGGTTTTGGTTCTCTAGATTCTTGGCAAATCAGTGATGAGGTCTTCCTTGGGGGTTGTCAACCTTAATGCTCCCCCTCCCCTCTGTGGCTGCTGCATGAAGAAAGGAGATTGTGTGTGATGTTGCTTGCTCAAGGAATGGTGTGCACATTAAGGTTGACAACCCCCAAGGAAGACCCCACCAATAATTCACCAAGAATCCAGAGACCCAAAACTCTAATGTGTTTTCCTTTTGCTTCTTGGAGGAATGTGGTGGGGGGGCATTAGGGTGGGAAACCCTAATGCCATATTTCCCTACTTTTTGTGGTGCTAAGTTACCCAGGGATGGCAATGGAGTGTGAGTGGGGGGCACCACCAGACACCAGGGAAACAGGGACCCACAGCTCACACTGCAGCCAGATGCACAAGTTCCGGCTGAGTCAAGAAATTCCTGCTGTTCTCATAGAGAAAACACAGGGAACTGCTTCTCTCACCAAGCTGAGCACCCAGGATTTTGGGTGCCCAAAGAAAAGATATTTGTGGCTCCTTTTTAAAAAAACAAACAATAGAATCTAGCTAAACAGGACCAGTTTGGTTAGGTTCTGATGTTTGTTTGTTTTCTTAAATAACAGCATATTTATGTATTTTCCAGGCTTGTTAGTTTGTGGGAAAAAAAAAAACAAGATGTGGTTGGTGTGGCACAAAAAATGTTTGATGCCCTATCAAACAAGGGGCACGAAATCACCTGACATTAAATTATTAATTTCGCACCAGAACCCTATCTGAAAAACTGTACTGCACATGTGCAGGTTGGAAAACACTAAATTTTAAAGCCTTATAACTCAGAACCCTTTAATATTTTTTCACCAAACCTATCAAAGGCACTACCTTAAGACATGACACATGCCCCCTGCAAGTTTGGGATAAAAATTCCTTTCCAGGTTGGCTGTAGGGGAGAGCAACAGCAACAACAACAACAAAAACATGCTAAGTATAGGAAAAAAGTTACACATTTACTAAAAATGACACATGGGGATCTCAGAAACCGCACAAGCTGCCGTCACAAAAATTTCCACAGATCAAGACCTTGCCTCCTAGACAACACATGCAAAATTTCAGCTCATCTTGTAAGATGGTGCCAAAGATATGAATGTGCAAAGTTAGGGGTTTAATACTGAACCCCCTACTCATCCCTATTTGTTGTCTTATGAACCTGGAATTGGTGCCTGTACTAATAGAACATCTGTTGTGAAGGAACAAAAAACCTAAACACAGAAAGATGTAGATTATGCTCAGCTGTATCCCTGTTTTAATAAATCGGGTGCATTCAAAATAATATATTGATGTCCTGGACAAAAAAAAAAACTAGCAATGACAGACACAACAGAAAGCAACTTCTGTGTGAAATTCATTTCATAATGTGTAAAACAGTCTCTACTTTTCCTTAGAAAATTATCTCTAGATACCAAGTACCTTCAAGTAGCTGGTCTTGAACAACCCTTCAGTTTTTAGTGTTCAGATCTGGGACCTCAAAGAGCTGTGATAAGCCTGTTTGTTGTGTAGTTAGGGTGCTGAATTGTGAAAGGTGAGCTCAGTAAGTTTGAATCCCACCCCAGCCACTGGCCGCTTGCGAGAAATTCGGTCATTTTACCTGTTAAAAATGGTCGATGTCGTATGTACATCCCAGGACAATAAACTACAAAATGAGTAGTCGGCAAAGAGAGCAGGTTTTCCCGCCCCGCTCAGCTTCCTGCCTCGCAAACCAGGTTCAAGCTTTTAAGTGATCAAACAGATTACCAAAATATGGGACACGTCATATACACATGCAGTATAAAGCAGCCCGATCAGCTGGTCACTGGTCACAAAGCTGTTACATTGATAAACATATTCTGATGAAGAAATCGACCACATTGATTATATATTTCAGTTACTAACTTTTTCTCAGTTGTGAGACACAAGTGATAACTTCGAGGCAAAATCAGGGACATCCCTCTCAATCGGGGAGAGCTGAGAGATATGTGTTACCCTTTTGGTTAGGAACTTTAAGAACTATCACATTACTGGGCAGTAGCACTCATATCTCTAAACCCTTAATCACTCAAAATGAGGGAGTATGGCCCTCATAAGAAGAAACACATACTCAAACATGTTGATACAAGCTCAGAATATGGGGAAAGCATTGTGTTCACTAGCATAACGTTTATTTTTTTTGATTTAGCATCTTGGAATATGATGAAGTTCTACTTTAAAGCCTTAATTTACAGCACATTCTCCGTGTGGGCAGCACCTTTTTCAGTGAGGGGGATGAGGAACAGAGCAACTTTGAGCGAAAAGAAAAGAGGGGCGCCCCTGGTAATCAGGAATAGTTGAGAGGGGGTGCACTTGGCACACTTATTTAAACAATAAATTTGGGAGGGAGAGCGCGCACTGATAACATTATGGCAGGAAAGTGGTTCGTCTGACTCTCCAAATAGCCTCTCAGTGAATGATACACGAAAGCTTCAATGCAAGGGCTGAGCAAGATATACGGAAACAATATCCCGATTCCCAACAAAAACTTTCTCAGCGATTTCAGCGCCTCGCCGCCTCCATGTCTGTTTGCCCACTGCTTGTCGGTTACAAATCAGGGACAATTGTAACGAGAGGCAGCCGACGACGACATAATGATGTTTAAAGTGTTTTTGGCCAAATCTAAGCGATCAATACAAACAGCTCTTTGAATCCCACAACACGAATGAATGCACATTATGCCTCTGTTTCATACATTTCAAAAAATGTATCATCCTCTCCCCACAGCCATATATCTGCCTGGTGTTGTATATGTGAAGGTGTGATGACCAGGGATTTGAATAATATCAGGTAATGCAACCCTATGTCTTGAGGAAGGAGGCGCAGCCGAGGGCTTTATGTCCCTATGGCTAGATTAATGAATGTAGCCCATCCCATAGAATGTCATAGTGCTATTATTAGACTACGATATTTTTCTTATTTTAAATATTATTTTTTTGTATATTTAAAAGTCCAAAGGTTTTGCTGTATCTGATAGGTTGCAGCAGTTAACCTATTCGTTTTAGAAAGTTGTCAGCCCAACTCATTTGCCATTGCTCGATAAATGACGTCAAACAGCATGGTTTCAAATAACTTTAAAAATACTCTTTATTTGGTGTCTCCTTTTCATTGTAGTTTATTTTTATGACTACTGTAACTCAGCCAGAAATGTTTTGCAATTAAGCTATAACCGCCAAGGTAAACAGGATCATAAACCCCATAAAAAAGTGATGCCACAGTCCTCTGCATTAAGGATTTCGCTCTTGGTTGACTAGATTCGGTCCCTGTTTCTACTGCACCCTTTTTTCACTGCAGCTTGCTGATTGACAGTTTCGCAGGTGCACAACGGTGCGATGAATTAGATTCAGAGCAGACCCAAGAGCGATTTACCAGCTCCAAAGTTCCAATAACTATCATCTCGCCTGCAGCTCCCTAATACTGTTCTGTTTCAGTCGCACCTTGTTTTTTTGTTGATTTTGCAAGAGCAAAAGACAGCCGAACTCCCTCTTTTAAGCATTTTTCATTTCCTCATTGATTTAACATAAGATCATGAAAGTCTTTCAGTGGCCCTGTCACACTGTATTTACAATAATAGATGGCATATTTATTTCGCTTTTCAGACACCAACAGAACCCTAACCCCATTTTGTTTCTCGGTATATACGCTCTCCCCTTTCGGTCAGAGAGTAGTATTATAAATCTCAACTGCAAGGCTTGGAGTCCGGGTCTGTAAAAAAGATAAAAACTAAGAAACTGTAGTATCAGTGCACACACCTCGGGATGGATTTTAAATGGGGCGGGGCTCAGGTTTCAAATGTAGGGGATAGCTGAACAACTTAGTGTAAAATCATCTCTGCATTGCCCCGGATTTTACTTTTTCACGGTTCTTCTTAAATTTGTGTTCCCTTCGCTGAAGAGGGGCTATTTGAAGTACAAAATGGCAGTCATTATCTTAAGTTCTTTGTGGTGTTCTTGATTATAGTTTCTCTGATTTTTTTTAAGTCTAGTTTTCTCCCATATGCTTGTGTCAAATGGCTGAGATGATTTTCAGTAAAAAAAATCACTATTATTGGTGTATGATATCCGGCATCAAAACAGTAGTAAAGACAGGTAAATGGAGGGGGGTGGAGTGGGGGTAAGTTTAAATAATGATTATTGTTAGTCAGCTTGCCTTGCTGTAGTTTGTGTGGAACTTAGCAGCAAGCAGGTCATATTTATTGTTTTCAATGTCATTTGGAAACTATTGATAAGCAGTGCTGGTATGTGTCCTGTAATCACCCGCAATACTCTAACCCGTATGTATTTGTGTTAAAACAAAAACAAATGCAACATGTTTTAAGTAAATTTTACTTAAGCACTTATGAGGCCATAGCGAACACTTGCACCTGTTCATTTTTTAAAGATTGAACCTGCAATACTATATATATATATGTGTGTGTGTGTGTGTGTGTGTGTGTGTATATGTGTGTGTATATATATATATATATATATATATATATATATATATACACACACACACTTTCTGTTGTGAACCTCTATGGAAAGGTATCATGTTGCTGAGACAATATTTATTTAGTTAGTTTTTGTTTGCCAGATAGGTGCACTAGACAAATAAATGCCTATTTTCGGGCACGACCCGGGAGATTACAAACGGTCAGAGTCGACAGCAACAGGCACATACAAAACAAACGCATTTACAAAAGATAATCATACTAAATATACTGACTACATGACACTGGAGATGTTGTCAAACACGTGAGCAGTAAGCCTGTTATAAATTACTTAACTATCAAGACACTATAGAACAGACCATTGTGGGGAAGAGAGCAGACAAAACTTTAAGTACTTGTAGTAATACTCGATATAACACTAAAGCCAAATCAAATAACTAAGCTAGGCATAGGGAAATGCCGATGACTTAGGAATGACTTAAATACCATTTAAAAGCACATATAATGCACTAAGAGACAAGATGCTTTGTACATCATGAAACTTAATAAGACAGAGCTCCCTAACTGTAAGTAGAGACACAGTTATTAAAACCTGTGTGAATCAAATATATATATAATTAGAAAATGTGCCTGAAATTGTACATAAAATGCAGAACAGAATCAAGCCTGCAGGTATGAAACGTAATCTTTCATTCGGCATTACTGTTAGTTTGTTCAACTGCACTACTGCTGCCAATTTGTTTCTTTAAAAGTGTTTTTGTTAATAAAGAGAGGTAATTAAAATTCCGAATAATAATGATTTAGCTAAATCAAATATTGTTTTGTCATGTGTGTATGCAGATACATATGTATATATATATATATAGAGAGAGAGAGAGAGAGCGCGTTCGGTTCCTCCATGTCCCATGCTCAGTTCGAATTCATTTCTTGTTTCAAATCCGACTGCCGATATTTAATACACATATACATATAGGCATCCTTTAGTTTACCCTTCCTAAGCGTCATCATGGGGCCCATTGTATAGAAAATCGATTGGCAGAAATTGCCGCTGTATTTTGTTTTACAACTAATTGTGGTAAAATCGAGAAATCTATAACTCTGATTCCAGATAACATTTTCAGTGGAGCAGTAGTCTTCCCGGTTTTAATATAAAACGCACAGATTCCCTAATATAAACATTTAGCTGAGTGTGGAACTGTGTGTATACAAATAAATGCATGGGTTATGCAATCTGTTTATGTAACACTTATATAGTACTTTCGGTTAATTAAATTAAAACCAGGTAATTGCACTTGAAAATAATCACTTCCTTCCCAACCCCGTTTTTAATATATCGATTTTTTTTCATTTGTTTTGCATATAGTTCGTCTGTATACTTATCATAAAGGTCTAAGCAAATAAAGCTGTTGGAGATTCATTTATATTTTGTTAAACAAATAGGCTAATGTACAAATGTAACACAACACCGTTAAAATGAGGTGTGCAGTTATTGATTTCCATGTTTACACCTGTTATGAAAACCCTCTCGCCTCGCCTTTTTACTGTATGTCCAAACTGAAGGAGAATTCTCATAATTTGAGTTCATGACCTGACAACAGAATTTAACTTCCTGAATGCTATGACATCATCCTAAACATATTTCCATATGATCATTACCCTCGGAACTTTTCAACTGTTCTGGGGCAAT
The DNA here is from genome assembly GCA_016271365.2 of Neoceratodus forsteri. Taxonomy (NCBI): domain Eukaryota; kingdom Metazoa; phylum Chordata; order Ceratodontiformes; family Ceratodontidae; genus Neoceratodus; species Neoceratodus forsteri. Next base: position 91,419,819 of record JADMNL010000031.1, on the reverse strand, counting down.
AAATTCTAAATAAAATTGTCAACATAACTATTGAAGGCCCAGTGAGCGATTATATGGCACCCTCTTTGGTAAAGGGGGATCCCAGGTTCATATCCCACTGCAGTCACTTATTCACTGTGTGACACTGAATTGAAAAAGTCCCTTAATCGCTCAGTGCCTCACTCTACCTAGCTAAAATGGGTAAAAACCAGCAACCCGTTGAAAATGAGGTGTTACATCTAAGTTGGGCTATGGGGGGAGGGGGTAACTCATAAAGGGTCGTTTCTTTGATATTTTCTTGAAAAAAAAAACAACATTTACTTGCAAACTTTTCCTTGTGTCCTTTCCTCTTTTTTTAATCTTTAAAGTTATATCGTCCCAAAGCATTTATTATAGCAGTCTCTGGTTCTGCTTCATCACTCTGAATGTATCTAAAATCTGTATAACAGGCTCGAGTGTGCCGACCAATTGAGAACAAGCAGCAAGGTGGCTGACTTGCACCACCATTTCATCGTTGGCTTAGACCATAACTCATGGGGGCTCAGTGTAACAAGTTGGCCTTGTAGGGGGCCTGAGTACAATACCAAGCTAGGTTACAGTATTTCTTTCTTATTACAATCTGTGTTTGGGATGCTTTACAGTGTGTCACGCAACACAATGTCTAATCTAAAATGTTAACCGCCGCAGAATCTGCAGTTTGAGAAGGAAAATGACTTCAGCTTCCGCAATAAAGTACCTAGACCGTGTTCCGATGGCCTGGGTTTAGGTTCCGAATCTTGAGCATGCTTTAATGTCATGTGCTCTCAGCGTAAAGCATTAGATAGGAAGGAGTAGAAACATTTTCAGAGCAGATGTGTGTGTCTGTTTTAAAGTTTGCTTGCCTGGATCACTCCTTAACATTACCAAGTTACTACGTAGATACTGGTATATAAATATATAGCCACTGCCTGTACAGCGGACTTACCATGGGAGCTGCTTCCTGAAGTTTTGATTACAGTTACTCAAACCGATCTTTTCCTGTTCAATTCTTTCTTTTTAAAGGCATTTGTTTTGCAGAGGCGACGTGGAGGCTTTGGAGAGCAGAGAGATGAGGATTAAATAGAGACAGAGCGCAGAAAAAGACAGAGAGAGTGAGAGAGGGAGATCAATAGGGATACATCTGTCAAATGGAGAAGAGAAAGACCCCCGACACACACACACACACACACACGACTTCACTCAGATCTCTAATTGTTTTAATCGCTGAGGGCGATAATTTCAATCAGCATCCAATGAACAAGCAACAGACGTTCCCCTCCTAAATATGGGTCCCTAAACTTTTTTTTTTTACTTTAAGCACCTGTAAAACAGCAGTACGTGAACCTTTTGAGAGCTATCTGTAGTTTCTACCGCTTTATTTGTCTATCTGTGGTATCTTTCTACAGTATCTGTCTGTCTATTTAGCTATCTGTCCATCTATATTCTGCAGCATGTATTTATGTCCGCTATGATTGGTAAGAAGCCACTTATGACTCTTAGTTATGAAGGTCTTGCCACTGGTGTGTGGATAAACGTGTTATTCCACTGCAGCCCACTATGCATTTGATATCAACTATACTATTTTGTTTGACTAATGTATACCTTGTTTTAGCTTAAACTTCCTTTCCATACTAGACACTTTATCTGACCTATTGTTCTGTATGTTCTTTTTGCAGATTCTAAATAAAAATGGCATCTGCTAAGTGTAGTAACATGTTCGAAGTAAACATAAATTTCCAAAAATAACATTATTTATTTAGCAATAGTATGGTGTCTATGTAGTTATCTGTTTTATCTTTCTACAGTATTTATCTCTATATCCATCTAGTTATCGCACACACAAATATATTATATATATATATATATATATATATATATATATATATATATATTCATAGAAGTGTGATGGCAGAAAAGGACCGACAAGGCCCACTGAGTCTGCCCATTTGTCCAGCTATCTGCTTGTTATACACATAGATACAGAATTAATTATATCTTCTCACTCCTCTCATACTTTTTTTTAACCAGGAGAGACGCACTAAGCTGAAGCTTGATTACATGTGGGACCAGGGGGCACAAGAAAGTTAAGTTACTTGCTCAAAGTCACACAGTATGCAAGTGGGGCTGTGGGATTCAAACCCAGGTCTCTAGATTCGCAGTTCAGGGCATTTAACCATTGCACTATACTGCCTCCCAATATTCTGCATAGTTCAAACTTCAAGTAGGATAAGGAGTTCTGTTTTAAAGTTCAACATTGTTTTTTATCACCTCCATTACCTATATTTAAACAAAAAGAGATTGCACATACAATCAATTATGTCCTTTATAAAATGTATTTTTTTTATTTTGTTAAAAAACTGATACATAAGCGCAAAAGGGGTAGCCACTGTTACATACTTCCGTCCCGATCCGGAAAGATTTTACCAGATTTATATTATGTGTGTTAAGTATTGGGAAGCGTGGTTGCTATACCACCCCAACCACCCTACACGTTTTTTAACCAGTCAACTTTGATAATTCCATAAACCCCTCCCCACCCCAAAGAGAAATGTTACCTTGTGTTATTGAAGCAAAATTAGCCAACATTTCCCGCCAGGTATCTCTTCATATTACATATGTGAAACTCATAACACTGGGACATGACGGTATCAAGTACCTTTCTTGCAATCCTGTAGATGGATGGATAGATGATATATAGATAGACAAACATACATACATACATATTTATATATAACCGTCTGCTGAAGATAACCCTTAGCTCTACAAAATAGAAACAGAGACAATAACGGCAGAAAAAGACCAGTGGTCCATGTAGTCTGCCAAGGGTTACCTGCCCAACTCTGTGACCTAATGGGAATTAGCAAAATCTCAGCATGCACGAAGCTACATAGTAAAAAAATCTATTTTATATAAAGTCACTTCAAATTGCCAACAATAACTTATTACGCCCCCATGATGAGTGTTGGCATAGGCAGCTACATGGTCTGACTTACAGTGTAATTTAAAACATTGTTTTTCCTCTTTACCAGATGTTCTTGCTATATGCATCAGTTTTCACTTGCAACAATCTATATGAGCATGGAATCCCAAAGGCTAATGTAGGTTATTTACCTTATTGATGTATGACTTTATATTAGGAACTGTTTCGAGACTCAAGTTTGCTTGCAGTTTACCATGTCTATCTATACTATGGGTTTACATGTTATGTATTGTTGGAACAAAAGCCATTGACAAATAATAAAAAGATTAACTGCAAAAAAAAAAAGACAGATGTCAATACATATATACACACATATTTGCATAGGTATGTATGAGCACTCAGCTGAAAAACTTTGTGCGAAGATAACTCTTAGCTCTACAGAACAGAAACATAGACAATGATGGCAGAACAAGATCAGTGGTCCATCTAGCCTGCCCATGATTGCCTGCCCAACCCTGTGACCTAAATGGGATTAGCAAAAATCTCAGCATGCAGGAAGCTACCGAGTAAAAAATGTCTAATTTATTTTAAAAAAAAATCACTTCAACGATTTGTGGTTTAAAAATGGCAGCTTTGAAAAATTAACAAAAAAGGGAAACCTGGTTTACGTTTTTTTTTTGGGGGGGATACTAGTTGGATTTAATAGAGCGAATACATTTAAAAAAATAATTAAAAAAAACATATAGACGATGATCTCTCATTAGACAGAGGGGGAGGGAGGGGGAGAGACTGAGTGTGTTAGAGAAAGATTAAGGTGCAAACGTCTCAGTTTGGGGGCATTCCCAAAACCACCACTTGCATACTGTGTGAATTTGAACAAGTTACTTAACCTCCCCTGTGCTCCCGAGTTACCGCTGTAAACAGGCATTGTGCCCAGCGGGCCTTAACCAGCTACCAACGTCAACACATATACATACATGCAGAAATAAAGACATAGACCAATCAATCGATCAATCAATAAATGTATGTGGCTATTTCACGCAATCATTCAAGGTAGGCACCCAAACCCTAGTGTCCATAAGACCACTTAATGGAAAAATGCTTTGACACTCCAATTTATTTGCTGTGCAAACTTTCCAATTCCGCAATGGTTCCATCTTTACAAAATTCAGTGAGTGTTTCTGATTTACTCACTGCTGGGAAGGACCATTTGAGAACTCTGTGATGCAGTTTATGTCATTGACAAGCTTTTCCACTGGTGCCAAAATGCATCCGTGTTCAATTAAGGAACTATGTGGCTGACAGGGGCATAAACTTAATAATAATGTTTCAAAATGGCGCCCACCACAAATGTGTTAGCCAGAAACGCCCAGTGGGTTTGTATATAGGCCACTGAAGAGGGAACAATACTATAATTGGGACCAGCATTTAAATAAAAGCTTCTAGGCAAATTAACATACACATTTAACTCAGTTTTTCTTTAAGATTAATTTTTAGTGGTCACTGAGGATTGTATGTGCTCATCAGCCTGCTGGCCACTGGTTTTGTTTCAGGCCTGATATGACACCGCACACAAACCTCTGAATCAGTGAAGACAAATGATTGCTTTCAAGGGTATCTTCAAATTGAACGAACAATAACACTTGAGTTAACACTGAAAAGTGGGTAATAAAACTTTAACCTCATTTCATTTTGCTGAGAATTGCCATCCTACCTGTAACTGTATTTATATGTTATGGGTTCTTCCGCATTTTTTTCCACTACAGGGTTGATTTTCAGTGTTAACATTAGGTTTGTTGTAACTCTTCTCTCCCACGGATCTCAGCACATTTGCCTGCCTTTTGCCTAATGATATTTTATTGATCTGAACAGAGCAATGGGGTGTCACCCAGTGGAAACGCGTGCGCGCATTGCTCAATTATATTTTACTAATTACTAAAAGGGTTCTCTGAGAGCTTCAGTGGGGGCTCAATTAATAACGGTCCTGGAGCAAAAATCTGAGTAGTTTTTTTTTTTTTTTCCGAGGAGAACATTTATGGATTACCATAAAAGTGATGCTGTGTGGGATTTTGCACGTGTTCTGCTTTGCAATCTTAATAGCATTTTTAAAGATTGTTTTTTCCTTACTATGACTAATATTGGCCTCAGCATTTATTTTGTTAACGTGTCCCGATAACCTACGCTTAGCCCGAAGTTTGTAATCCCCCCAAAAAAAAAAGAAGATAACATCTAGCATTCTGAGGCCCATATATTTTCCGGCCTCGAAAGTTTTGGCACCATTTGCAACCCAGATAGGTTTAATGCATGTGATAATATAAGAACCTTAGTCTGCTTTGCAAATTTCTCTAAAAGAAAATGGATGTCCCGTGTGTTTTAATAAGAACAATCCCGGGATAAGCAGAGACAGGCTGTTGGATAACAGCTCAGGAACGCAGCTTAACATCACCTTACTTCTGCCCTATAATGCCGGGACAGGGGAGCAAAGCAGGGGATATGGGTGCATGTGGGTGCGGCACGGGGGAGGGGTATGTGAAGAATGCTTCATGCTGACTTTTGTTGCTTGCAGCGCCCCCTTTGACTTTACAGTTACGAAAACATTTAGGAGTCTGTTCAAATTTTATTTTCCCAGTGACCTCAAGTGGATCTTTTTGTACTTTTTAATTCGGTACCACCATCATCAACATTCAAATTCCTCGTTGCAGTGCCATTTCTCACTGTAAAGCCACCAAATCCTGGTGTCATTTCCCTGAATATAAGCCCTTTCCCCTTCCCCACCCTCCACACACACACACACACACACACAAAAAAAACTCTTAACCCCTGCCGAGGGATACAGCGGGGGAGGCCTTTGTGTTCCATTGTCAAACTTTAACTGGTGATACTCAGCTGCCAGGCCTCAGGAGAGTTTATATACAAATTACGGTTTGCCAGAACTAGGAGGGCTTGTAAAAGGGAGAGCTCCCTTCATTACTTTCCGTGATATTAACTGTAGTTAAATCTGGCGCACTGACTGGTGCCTGGTATACTATGTCAGTATTACAATTATATCTGGGCAGGTACTGCTTTGGCATTTGTAGTTTATTTATGTGCAGATTGAGTTTACTGTTATCAAAGACACTTTAGATATTTGTTCCATTGATAAAGAGGGGGAACTTTTCTTTCATTTTAGGTGAAATGAATAACTATACGATGTTAACAATAACATTTTTAGAAAGGAGACTGGGATATCTGACAAGCGTGATTATTTTAATAGTTGAGCTATATCAATTTAAGTGTCAACATTTCGAGTTCACTTTCATAAACCAAGGTAAATAATAAAAGACAATTGATTCCAGTGGTGTACAGTTTATTGCAGCATATAATTGGGGGCCCAGGCTCCATTTCGAATATGCAAGTGACTTTCAAAAAGAATATGGGTGTGGTTTGGAGACTGGCACAAAAAGCAAACACATGCAGATTACTTTAAATTCAGTAATTAGTTTTTTCCCCTTGATTTGGCGTCCAGGATCTATTATTTTGCGAGCAAGTGAGAACAATACCAATCAGATCTTGTTGAAGTCTTACTTTTAAAACGGTTAGTGTGCTGTGTGTATCTTTAACAACTTTAAAAACGCGCCTTACAAATATTTGTGAGGAAGAGAACGGATGGGCAATGGGCTGTACAAGGATAATGGTATTTATTAAGCGGTATCCTTACTAGTGGGGATAAATCTTATCATCCCAGTGCAGTCCATTAGTTATGCTGTTTATAGGTAATGCTCTTAAACTCTTTAATGAAGGTAACTGAAACGAGTACGATAACCTTGCAGGACAATCGGGAAAGGTGGTCAAGTAAGATCTGTCACAATAAATATGTAACACCCACAAGACAACCTTTGTTCACTGCAGAAGGCAATGTCAACTACGTGAAGTAGAGAGAATTACCGAATGCGCTTGGTACATATAATAGGAAATGTTAACTAAACTCATTGATGAAGTTCTGTTGTGATCTCATGTTCTTACCTTCAGTCTGATGAATCTGTTTAATACTCATCATAATGTTACACAGATATATGTATGTAAGTACCCTAATCTGTACCCATCCTAAAAATGTATTGTTGTGATGTAAACTTGAAAATCAATAAAAACTATTAACTGCAAAACACACTGCACTCACATTGGTTAAGAATGCCATTATGGCATATATACATATACATACATACATGCATAGTGTACATAAAATATTCACATATAACACACATACAGAAGTATATGCTGCACACACAGAGATAGATAGATAGACATAATGAATCTATGTATAGAGACATACATACATACACACACATACAATACATACATACATACATTTCTCATGCATTTGTGATGTCAGGCCTGGATAACAGGTGTGTGTGTGTGTGTGTGTGTCCTATATCCCTATGTATCCTGCTTCAGTCCTGCTTATGGGGTTGGCGACATGATGGACCTAAAGCGACTTCCGACCTTAAATTGCTAGATATAGATATCGATATAGATATAGATATAGATGTGTTCCTGTATTGGCCAGCGTTAATATAAGGTGGCATACTGAAGCTGCTTGTTACATATTTCAAAATGTCATATTTTTAGTGCTAAATGTCTTTCTCAAGTCTGATGCTTTTTCTAATGGTGTGATAGTTAATCTTCTAAGGAGGCAGTATAGCGCAGTGGTTTAAGGCTCTGAGCTACAAACCTGGAGACCTGGATTTGAATCCCACAGCCCCCAATTGCATACTGTGTGACCGTAAGTCACTTAACTTCCTTGTGCTCCCAGGCTGCACCTGTAAACAAGCTTTCAGCTTAGTGCGTCTCTACTGGTTAAAAAATCTAGAGAAACGGCAATAAATTAAAATAAAGTTAAAAGCCCAAAGTGGAGGAATGGCGTGAACTCCTCCTGACTTGAGCTTTCAGGAAAGTGACTTGTGAGAGACAGAAGAGAGAGAGAGATTGGAATTCATTAGCAAATGTTTTGAATGTCGCTAATCAATCTGCAAGAATGTATACAGGGCGCCTATTTTCAACTGGTCACCCCCAACCAAACAAAAAAAACAGGGAAGACCTGCTGCAAGTTGTAACTCGATTCTGTCTGTCCTCATGTTTGTTTGTAATGTGTGTGAGGAAAGGGGCCACGGCTGTCTACTGTCCGTGCAGGGATGCCCTTCATTTTTACCTCACAAAAACCCTCACTCCCTACTCAAATCAACGATTCTGTCACTGACCAGCATGGAATGCAACACAGAAAATAATGCTAAAACTTTGAAGTTACAGATTAATTTTCCTTTAGAAAATGACTTCTGCATTTATCTGTCTGTCTGTCTGTCTACAGTGTCTATCTATTATTATTATTAAGATGGCGTCACTGATGTGTGGCATCTGTTCCTGCTTTGTTTTTCAGTCTTTCCATACATCTCAAATCGCTGCCTCACAATTCGGAAATACCATATCCCCAAATTGTGAGGCGGGGTTGAGGATATTTGGAAGAGGGGAATCCATCAGCAAATTATTGGCAGAGGACATTGAGAAATGGTGGGGACAACTTAAATGTCGCAGTGGAAAGAGCGGCAGAAGTTTTGTCCTCGTTAAAAATTAAATGCATACATCAACTTTCATTTTCAATTCTTCTTCCTATTGCATTTTGTAATACAAATTGATGTAAGCCCATAGCTAAAATCAATGGAGTCTGAGTGGATAGTTCGTTTTTTTTCCAAACACAGTAACTTATTTGATATCAGTTGTTTTAATAGATTTATAGGTATTTAAGTCTATTTTAAAAAGAATATACATTTTCCGTATTGAAGATCTATAACCAGACCAGAGGAGTCACAACAGACTGAAATGCTACTAAATAGTAAGATATAGATTGGGATGTGTAGTAGAATAACACTTTGTGTACCCGGCCTGTATTGACCTGATGTACTTGCAAAAGGCCAGAAATATTGAAACTGATCTCAGTTTCAATTTGAGTATTTAGTTTATTCTGCCTTGGCTGTTTTATCTGCACACTCAGTCTAGATGTCTTCGCTGCTGTGCCGCAAGTATACTTTAAAATGAAGGTATTTGTGTTTTGATTTAACTTTTAAGTTACAGTATTGATCATAACAACACTATATAATATATGTGATTTGTGTAGTGTAGCTTGCAAAAACCCCATATGTTGTTGAACATATCTGATACTTGGATAATATCACAAGCCTGTAATAAGTTAAATGCCTATTCTGGTTTGTTTTTTTGTTTTTTTTGTTTTTCTCGGGGGCGGTGAAGTCATCAGTTAAGCACTTGAAATAATGTTACATGGTAATCCAGTTTGACTTTACCTCCCTCCAAACATAATTACTGGAGTGTTTTCTCCCACTTATTCAAAATGAATCAATGGACAAGCTCAGCTATTGACCCTATCAAAGTAAGTCCTGTTGTGGGAGGGAGGGAGGAGAGAAGGAAGGGATGAAGAGAGGGAGTGAAGGAGTAGGGAGGGAGGGAGGAGGAAGGAAGAAAGGAATGAATGAAGGAAGGAAGGAAGGAATTTAAAATTGGACAATCCATGGTTTCCGGCCCCCACAATTTTTGCGTTTCCACGAACAAGGTTACCTAGTTAGGCAGACATATATAACAGACAGACAGTGTCGGTCTAAGCACGCTTAGCATATCTATTGACCTGTCAGCATCAAAAAGAAGGAAGAAGGAAGGAAGGGAGTTACTGAAAATGGACAATCCATAGTTTCCGGCCTCCGTAATTTTTGCGTTCTCATGAAGATGGTTATCTAGTTAGACAGACATATATTCTTCTCTAAACGGACAAATCTAGTCTAAGCACCCTTAGCATACCTCTCCACCTGACAGCATCAGTATGTGTAGTACTGTGTGAAATGCAGAACAAAGGGTCAGGGTATGTAGTACATTTCTTTATGTAAAGACTAATAGGAGTGAACATAGTGTGTATCTCCAGTGTCCAAGAATGTTTTTATAGCGCTAGGTAGCTCAGCATTTAAGATGTATATGGTCATTATCCTCTGATATTGAAGGCCTACTCTTAAGGGGGCCCAATCATACTGCAAGTCATTAGTCTTTGAAATGTAATTGTTTTAATCAATTTATATCACCCACCGTGCATTGTTGAAACAACACACTAGGGCATCATTGGGCTGCTCAGAAACTCCCAAACTATCATCATAATGCCATAATGATACTTGCCAAGGCGATGCCCATGCAATTAGGGACAATGGGAAAATACACGTGGTCACATAACTACTCACCCCCCCCCCGAAAAAAAAGAAACATAAGGCAGACAAAGAGAGGGACAGAAAGGGCAGACTGTAAAACTTGCCACAAAGACGAACGAGACCCACGCATGTATTGCATTTCCATTCGGATGTGTATGGTGCAAACAGAAGCACTGGCAGACGTATATTGGCAGATGCTGTTATGCAGACGGAGATATTCCCATTGTAGTATGGATACCCTGTTAGGATCCAGTTGAAATGTTCAAAAACAGAAAGAAAAAACGCTCTGTCTTGCAGGTGTGTGTGTGTGTAGAAAGAGACATGCACACATACATGTATACATACATGTACACACATACATACATACACACACACACACACACACTATACCAATTTAAAGTCTAATTTAAAATGTGTGATCCCGCCGATCATAAAATGCTAAAATTCAACACCTACTTAATTGTGTGATCAAGACATACATTGAATACACAACACCTTGGATTTAAATCCATATACAACATCCATAATATTCGTCTCAAATAGAATGCAGTTTTGATGGATCTCGTAAAACGCTCAAGTTGTTTTCAAAGTCCGTTTCCCGTTCGAGTTGTACTTTCACCAATGGCTTAAGAGGTGCCTTAAGTACATTGATGAGCTGTGAGAATGCTGACGTCAGGGCTGGCTGTGAGACTGAGGCTGGCTTCTTCTCTTTGGCTCCAAGCAATCTGCAGCCGGTGAGCGCCAGACATAGAGCGCACACATACCCAGGGCTCGTACACCACTTCCACTTACAGCTAGAGGAGCTAGTAAATAAATATATCACAGCACTGTATCCAACGGGGAAACCTCATCAAATCATGCTGGATTGACGACGAGGAACAGCAATCGATGGCTCAGCTTTGAATCTGAATTAACACGAATACGACAACATGGAACTTACAATGGAAAACCTTGGGAATCTCCACCACGGCGTGCCCCATTCCCAGTCCGGAGAGCTGATGAGCTCACCTCACAGCAGGCAGGCTACTCACCGGAACCTGGTCTCGCACGGTCGGCCTGCCATGGTGTCCAGCATGGCCTCAATCCTGGAGGGGGGCGACTACCGCACTGACCACACTCTGTCCAGCTCCTTGCACTCGGCTATGAGTATGCCCTGCGAATCACCTTCTGGGATGAGCCTCAGCAGCACTTACACAACCTTAACCCCGCTTCAGCACCTGCCTCCCATCACGACAGTGTCCGACAAATTTCACCATCCTCACCACCACCATCACCACCACCCTCACCAGAGACTGACCGGCAACGTCAGTGGCAGCTTCACCTTGATGAGAGATGAAAGGGGCTTGACTTCCATGGGCAACCTGTACGGCCACTACCCAAAAGACATGTCAGCCATGGGGCAACCCCTTTCACCTCTGTCGAACGGCCTCGGACCTTTGCACAACTCTCAGCAGCCTCTAGCCCCTTATGGCCCGAGTGGACACTTAACCAACGACAAGATGCTGTCTCCCAATGGCTTTGATTCCCACGCTGCCATGCTTTCCAGGAGTGAAGATCACTTGGCTAGAGGACTTGGGGCGCCCGGGGCTGGCATGATGCCCCACCTGAATGGTATGCACCCACACAGTCACCACCACCATGGCCAGACGAATGGGTCGGTCCTGTCTGACAGAGACAGGCAAGCGTCCATTGCGGGGTCTCAAGCCAGCAACTCTGGACAAGTGGAGGAGATCAACACCAAAGAAGTGGCCCAACGAATCACAGCAGAACTCAAGAGGTACAGTATTCCCCAAGCCATCTTTGCCCAGAGGATCTTGTGCAGGTCTCAAGGAACCCTGTCCGACCTGCTGCGCAACCCCAAACCCTGGAGTAAGCTCAAGTCAGGCCGAGAAACCTTTCGAAGAATGTGGAAGTGGCTCCAGGAGCCCGAGTTTCAGAGAATGTCTGCTCTTAGACTTGCAGGTAGGGGTACAAGTATAAACCGAGGCTTCCTTTTGTAACGTTAAGCTGTTTGTGTGTGTGTGTGTGTGTGTGTGTGTGTGTGTGTGTGTGTGTGTGTGTGTGTAGACAGATTGATAGGTACACACACACATACACTATATATATACACATATATACACACACGCACATACATATATAATGTACACACACACACCCCTATGCATCAGTTAAGCCGATAAATGGTCAAATGTAGCTATATATGCAATGTGGTGTGTGTGTGTGTGTGTGTAGTTATATTATTAATTGTACATATACAGCAGTGGCATGACCTTGTCTGCTTCATTAAGTCTGCTATTGCAATATGTTCGAAATAAAGCACACCATGGTATGTGTGTAATTCATAGTGTAACAATATACAGGAAAGATGAAAAAAGCACACCAGATGTACAGTAAGCATATTGAATGATACGTCTAATACATTATCCAGGAACAGTGTAAAAATAGTAGAGCCTACTATACCCCCCCCCCACACACACACACATACACCACAATTGAGAAATGACTTTGAGAGTGTAGATAGTAATTTCTGTCAATAAAGCAGCTCTATATGTTCCTTTTTTGAACTACTTTTTTTTTCCTTTATTGGCTTCTGTAATCAGATACAATATTTATACAGAGTATAAAACTGGTGAGCGAAGTTTATTGTTCTGTCATCGAGGAACTATTGTTTTCTGTTAAGCAATGTGGGTCAGGTCCGGCGTATTTCTCATTTTCTACCTCCGGAAAAAGGTTTACTCACGAAAGGGTTAAATCAGGACAAAATATAAAGGCCTGCAGTTTGATGTTGTCGAGTGGGTGGAAAATCAGCTGCACCCTCTCCCATAGTGATCGATAACCCTAGCCTCCACAGCATGGGCATGTTCATTTTACAAATGCTTGGCCAATCAATTATCTAATCAGAATTTTGCGGTTCATTTGGCCATGTATACCCATTTTATCACATGGTGTCCAATTGCTTATGGGTTTGCAACTTAGGAAAATAATGCAGACGAACTACCCTGTGGGTCTTTACTTTTCCTGATATATACTACAGTTTTACTGCATGCGTTTTGCTTATGGGGAAACAACTTGTTCAGACAATACAGCTACATGTTATGGTAGCTTTGGATGAGACACCATAAGGTTTATATCTTAAGATGGCTGTGTGTGTGTGTCTAGACATATATACAGTAGATGTACGTTTGATAGAAGACCTCGTCAACCATAACTAACTAAAATAGCACTTACATGTACATACCTTTCCAGTCATTTTTCACTGTTCTGTTATTCATCACAGGGATTTCGGGGGTGGGGGTGGGGCAAAAGGCACAGGAAAAAAACTCTACTTATGTGTCTGTATCTAGCCCTTCCTTTACGTGCATTTTAATTAAACATGTGATATGTGATCTGGCTGTTTCGATGTATTGCCCAAACACAGATCGGCGTACTATATCTTGCATCAAGTGACCTAATTACCCTCACTATTGTACACACACCTATATAAGATATTATGGAGAAGTACCTTTCTTGACTCCAATGGACGCAAGGAAGGATAAGTACGATTTGGATTCTTAGGTTACTAGAGATATGACGATTTTTTTCTTTCTTTCTATTTCATATACTGTTAAGGACACAAAGGGCTACGTTCCGAAAGAAATCTATATGACCCGTGGGCCATCTAGTGTGTCCACAGCGGCAGTGTATCTAAACGGTTCACAGCTCTCAGAAATATCCAGTAAGACTGATTTTTGTATAGGCATCTACATTTCGGTACCAGAAGTCTATTTATAGGCCACAACTTGCATTCAAATATGTTTGGAGCAATTCAGTCGCTCTTTAATTAGGTAAGGATCGTGGCATCCTTTAGTTCCAGTCGATGCTCTATTGAAAAGCAGTTAATGGAATGCAAATTGTTCTTAGCTTTACAAGGTACTGGTAAATAAAGATTTAAATACTCACAGAATTGGCTTTTTAAGTACCTATGTTGTTAAACCTAATTGAGCAGTTGTGTTTTATTTCTTATACACTAAAATAAAAAAGTAATACAAGACAGCAAAAAAATCATTTGAACGACCCAGCATCAAGCCCTCAAGATGTCCATAGAGCTTTGTGTTCCATAACACCTGGATAGATATTTATAGAAATGTATTCTTTGGTTCAGGGATGAGTGATATACAAAATCCTGGGTATAATACATTGATACATTGAACAAAGAGCTATGACGCCTTAGACAAATATACTAGTTTGCAAACATTTGCTGTTTTTCCAGTACACTATTTACACCTGCTTATTCAAATCAATCATTTCTGGTTGATATGTGTGTGTGTGTGTATATATATATATATATATATATATATATACACACACAGAGGGAGAGCGCGCTATAGATGCAGATATAGATATATATGGTTAGATGGATAGACAGACAGACATATGTGTGCTCATTTAGACACACACACACACATTGGTGCCGGAACGGTTTGAAAAGTGGTAGGGCCAAGGATGTAAGGGGTAAATTCTCCCCTATTAAATACATTAACATGATTGCAAAAACTGATAGGGCCACTTATGAAAGGGGTAGGGCCATGGCCCTAATGCCCCTCCCCCGTTCCGGCACCTATGCACACCCCAACCAACGGCCAGACATACTGAACACACACTGCATTTAGTTATTAGCATATCACAGTATTTTCCTAATAATTGTTCTCATTATTTTAGGGAGTCACATCATATACTTTGGTTAAATTTCACACACACACACACACACCAACAGACAGAAATACCTAACACACACTGTATTATTAGTTTTTAGTATATCACAGTATTTTCCTAATAATTTTCTCATTATTTTAGGGAGTCACATGATATACTTTGGTTAAATTTCATACACACGCACACACACACACACACACACATCAGTATTGTGTGTGTGTCTTCCATTAATTATCAAAAAACTATTTTGTAAAGTTACATGTACAGTATATAACCACTAATTTTAATAAAACAATATTGTTAAGCACCTGTCTTTTGATTCAAACATACATAAATTAAATTTGGTCCAGGAACTGAGGACCACTTAGTTTATGGTTATGAAGCTACAGCTCAGCAGAAATCCGAGTTCATGTACAGTATACTATTTGTAAGCTTAAGATAGAGAAACAACATAAAATAACAAATAATAAAACATTATTTGTATCTGGTAACATCAATATCTAGAATAAAAAAATAGATACACAGCAAACGAGTAGCATGCTGTGTGCACACCTGCTGTGCACAGTTGTAGGCTTATGACACACAGAGGGTATACTTAGGCAAAATTATCGAAAACAATCAAAATATGCACTGAAAACTTACTACTTTCGGGTTTAGTTGCATGGGGTTGAATTATGAAGGCACTGTGGTGTTGTGAGTGGATGAAAAAACAAGCAAGCAAGCATCCCGTAAATATATTTGGAATACATTACACTGATTACATTTAAAACAGTAATTATATTGAAAGTGGAAATGGTTGGGGGTGGGGGGAAACTCATTCAACCACTAAAATCAATAGATTCGAATTACTATTACAAATTCATCACAGTCACGAAAATCAATTCCTTTTTTGCCTATTCAAATATTTTTAAAATTGCAACCCCGAGAGAGAGAGAGAGAGAGTGTGTGTGTGTGTGTGTGTGTGTGTGTGTGCTTACAGACATGAAAATAGCATATCTACAATGTGTGTATTATGTCGAAAAGGAATAAATGTGTGATTTTTTGGAAATGGGGATAAAACAGATTGATTGTCCAAGTAAATGCATTGCAAATTAAGGCACATGCTGCCTTCAAAAAGGAGGTTTGCAAATTTGCCTCTTGTGCAAATAGTTCATATTTCCTGCCAGTAGTCTCAAATAGTTTCTGAATGGAAGAATTTTTTCGAGGATTTAAGAATACCTATTGGATACATGCACGTGTGTGTGTGTTGGTTCACAGATAATCTCCCAGATGTGTCTGCACTAACTAGCATTCTTCTCACGTCATTTTATACACTATTTGTTTTATGGGATTTAATGGATTGTTACTTCAATTAATTTTAGGGAAACCAGGAGTCCCATTTCCCATTCGACTTAAAAAAAAGTACTTAACCTCTCAAGCCTCTTTTTTCCCCTAAATAATCCCGGTGTGGGGGAAAGGAACTTTAAAGATATCCGAAGGGAAGCACAGCAGTTAACTAAATAGAACACATGGCTGTACATCTTGTGGCAAAAATCTCCATTTTTCCCAGATAAGTCCTTACATTAATTTCAGGTCTCTTCAGAAAAAGAATAATGAGGAAAAAAACAAACAAACAGAAAACTGGATCGCACAGCAGTGCTGAAAAATGTTTAATAAAAAGTTTACCATCAGAATAGAAAAGAGGATAGTACATGTCATGCCTGTATTGCTCAATGAATTCTCTTATCCGTTTCCTTTTTTGTTGTTTAGACAGACAGACATATATAGATAGATAGATAGATAGATAGATAGATAGATAGATAGATAGATAGATAGAAGAATCTTCACTTTAAAAGCTTCACTTTTCTCAGGATAGGACTGATATGATCAAAAGTTCTCTATTAAGACAGACAGACAGACAGATAGAAAGGCAGACAGGCAGATAGATGTATAAATATTGCAGAAGTAAACCTTGTGTCGTTTGCAGGGGGACGAAATACTTAAGTATAACTATCAAACCCGCCGAAGTGATTCAGTGGTTCATATTTAGGGTGGTTGAGTTTCCTTCATTGAAAACAGAACTGCAAAGCTGCGCAATAATCTGCAGCCTGTGGTGCTACATTTGTTAACGCTAACAGGGTAGTGAACAGCTCCGTTACTGGGGTGCAACACTCCAAACCCACACATATGTCGCTTATGTTATTACTGTGTGTATTCAAATCAGGGTTGGGGGAAGGGTTGAACCTGTCTGCACCCCCCCACCACCACCACCACCACCACACACACACTCACACACACAGGCAAGCGCAGATTTCGTGTAATGGATATTAGCATTTTTCTCAGAGCATCGTGCGGGCATTATGTCATCTATAATGGAATCTTAAAATGGGGAAGCTAATGAAAACAGGTCATGTCTCGTGAATATCCCGTTAAATATAAACAAAATTCAATTAAAACTATACAGAAACCTAACAAATGTGTACCGCCTGATCTACCCGATTCAGGCCCATACCTATGTGGGATGTCACCGTTTGTTTTCACTGAAATCAACAAGAGATTGTCGTAGGGCAGAGAAGTGTATGAGAAATATAATATAGTGGTTCCTCAACGAAATGTGTCATGTTTACGCGGTTCAGTTGGGATATCACATAATAAATCCAATATGAAGTGGTGGATTGGACATCGCGGCTTTTAATTCATGCAATATTTAGCACCCAGAGTTAAGCATTTGTAATAAATGCTATGGGTTACGCACCGTGCATCACATATGCCACTCATTTCCTAACATGAGTACGTGCAGGGAAATAATTTTTCAGAAGCGGGTGCAGAGGATGTTCTAGAGCAGGTGTTTCAA
This sequence comes from Neoceratodus forsteri, assembly GCA_016271365.2. Classification (NCBI taxonomy): domain Eukaryota; kingdom Metazoa; phylum Chordata; order Ceratodontiformes; family Ceratodontidae; genus Neoceratodus; species Neoceratodus forsteri. The sequence continues at coordinate 91,402,145 of JADMNL010000031.1, read as the reverse complement.
AAAGAGAGTGTTGGTGTCATGGCTTAGTAACAGTTTTGTGTATGCAGTGTGGTTGTTTGCAACTTCCAACACCCGTATACCGAAAAAACAAACAAACAAAAAAGCATGTCTGGAATATCAAGGGGTATTTACCAAAATGCATTAAATACTGCAAATTCTAGTGATGCCTCCAGAAATTGTGACCAGGTAGTTTTCTGCCAAGAAAAAAAGAACTGTAATGAGCTGAAAGCCACTCAACTACACCAGGCCCTTACCACTCAAGTGCTATATATAACCATATAGGACAACACTTTTAACACCTAGATGCCCTCCAAGTCCCTCTTCGAAGATATGTTGATGCGCCACATAATGCTGCAGCCAAATCTGGGCCTCCTAAACTAACTAAAAAATGAAAGTAAATTTGTAGACGCATCCCTTAACACGTGATGTCGCTGTTGGTAATCTTTATTATTCTTTACATTAAGAACGCATTACGCATTCTGGTCATTGGCTCTGCATGTCAAAAGGCCTTGCTATGCAGTTTAATGCTGAGAGGTTAAGGGATGTAGTATGGCTCCATAATGTAGTGAGGGCAAAGAGTATCCACAGAAGGGATAGTCCCTCTGTCTCTCCCGCCGCAGAAGGTCCCTCGCCTGTGCATTGGGCGCACATTCTGCGGGGTGATTTAAAACAAAAGCATCCGGGATGCGCACCATTCTGGGAAAAGTGCTTCAGCTCCCCTTCCCCTTAATCCATTCGCCATGCGGGCTCGACAGTCCATTCTGATGTATTAGTTAGAGTCAGTAAATAGCAGATCGATAAACACGCTGGGCCCTTTATAAAATGGCAATTGCTGCCTTTCTCTCCTTTCCACTCCAATTCCCCTTGTAGCCAAACGCCAGGACCATGTGCAGATGAAGCATTAATTATTCAGAGAGGGGCTCTAACACCGTGCTGCCGCTGCTGCAGCAGCTGCCAGAGTCCACACGTTGGAGGCTGCAGCGGCTGCACATCACAGGCAGCTGGACTCATTTACATCTAAAAAGTAGCACATATAATTATTCATTATGTTTGTGTGTGTGTGGGGGGTTGGAGCTGTTCAGGAAGAGATTTTGACGGTGTCACTTCTATTTCCTATGTTAATTGTGAGATCCTGCAAGATTGTTGGGGAGGGGGTCGTTAATATACAGTGGTATTATATATTTGTGCAGGGATATCACTGAGAGACAGAGAGCGAGAGAGAGAGAGAGAGAGAGATCCAGATAGGTAGGTAGGTAGGAACACTAGACAGAGAGACAGACCGCTGGGCAGACAATTTTTGTACTTATAATATTTACTGATTGTAAACAATAAATAAATCTGAACTAGCTAGACTGATAATGTCTTTAGATAGATGGACATATACTGTAGCTAGCTAGCTAGATAATGTGGCTAGCTAGCTATTAGGTACGTAGGTGGGTAGGTGACTGACAGAGAGACAGACGAGAATACAGACATAAGAGAAGACCCCCCACCCCAGTCGCCATGCCAAATCCTCATAGTGAGGAAAGTACCCTAACTTTTCCAAAGGCGTATATGCACGCACGGATCTGTGGGCTTGCACAGTTTAAATCGACCTGCACGGTGAAATAAACAAGCAAGCAGACATCTGCAACATTCATAGTAGCAATGGCATTACTCTTTTCCTTGCTTTTTCGTTTTCTGACACACAAATCCCATTCCTTGCAGCACTCATTGTCGCTCAGCTCATAACTGTACTGGGGGCAGGGGGCAGACTCCTGGTGCTATTAGATAAGTACCGATGCTTATAGAAAAACATGACTTTTTCTCTCCTGGGTCTTTGGTGTTTTCTATTGCATTGGCATGTCCTAAAATGTACTCCAAAATATGCTATCCCTTTGTGATCATTCCTGAATCAGAAACCAGAACAATAGGCTAACAGGATATTTTATCTAACAGAACCCAACAGTCTCTGTCCAGTATTTCACACATTATGATGTATATGCGGACTCGACACCTTTGGAGAAGAACTTTGTAAACTCAAACGATTTTTTTCTTAATTAATAAAACACTGTACTACAGTTTCACATTTTCTCTGGCTCCACTTACTATTTGTATTTCTTAGTTTTACAATGTACATGCCCAAGATAGCCCTAGATAAATCTTGGTTTACAACTGACTCCTGTTTCTCTCCCGTTTGACAGATTAGGAGGACTGAGTAATGTAGGGAAATGAGGTGGCGTGGTCGTGTTCACCAGTCCAGCAGGTAGCCCTGACCAGGTTTGGGTATTTTGATACCCAAGCCTGTGCACCAACCTTGACCACGTTACCCCCCGACCACGTTTACCCCCACACACACACACAGGTTGTATATGACTTACTACTAATAAAAGAGTACAATTAACGTTGCTTCCCTCCAAGAAGATTATATTTATTTTTACAAGATGGTTTTATTATTTTACAGGATAGCTTTGTTAAGGGCAGATCATGTCAGACCAACCTGGTGGACTTCTATGAAGGGGTGACGAGTGCGCTGGATCAGGGCAGGCCAGTGTATGTCCTCTTTCTGTACTTCAGCAGGGTATTTAACTCAGTGCCACATCCCGGGCTACTGGGGAAGCTGGAGGATATTGGAGGGGGGGGGGATGCTTAGATGGATAGGAAACTGGCTAACCGGGCGTGTACAGAAGGTGAGGGTTGGGGAGGAGGTCTCATCCTCCAGGAGAGTCATTAGCAGGGTCCCACAGGGGTCTGTACTGGGCTCACTCCTGTTTTAATGCCTGTATCTCAGACATCAGAAGCGGTACTGGGCCCACTCCTGTTTGCCTATATCTCAGACATCAGAAACCTATCAGGAGCGGGATGAGCCTCTTTGCCAATGACTCGAAGCTTTGGGTGGTGGTGGAAGGAAAGGAGGGGAAGATGGCTCTCCAGGAGGACCTGGAGACTCTGAGGAGGTGGTCAGGAGCCTGGAAGCTAAAGTTCAATGCTGGGAAGTGCAGGGTTCTATATCTGGGGCCAAAAATGGGCTTATGTATGGAGGCACTGCAGGTTTCTGGGGGGGGGGGAGAAGGACATCAGGGTGGTGGTGGATGCCAAGATGAATAACTCAGAGCAGTGTAGAAGGGCTGTGGCCCAAGCAAATAAAATACTGGGGTGCGTAGCCAGGGGGATAACCTCAAGGAGTCGAGAGGCACTCCTTCCCCTGTACAATAGCCTGGTTAGACTACACCTTGAATACTGCCTGCCGTTTTGGCATCCGTGCTTAAAGACGGACATTGCTGTTCTGGAGAGGGTCCAGAGGAGGGTGACCAGGATGATACTGGGACTAGGGGAAAGGCCCTATGAGGAGAGACTAGAGGAGCTCAACCTGTACTCCCTGGAGGAGAGAAGGAACAGGGGGATATGATAGAGGTCTTCAAATATCTCAAAGGAATGAATAGGATAAACCTTGGGGGGGGGGGGTGAAGACTGTAATCCGGATCCCAACTGAGCTGCAAAGCCTTGGTTTAAACGATTCTAGTTACTGGGTTATTTGCAGTTGTTTTATTGCTGGTAACAATGTCGGTGTGCCACTGTTCACTGTTCTAACAGCAGTGGGCAACACTATGACTTTTTACCTGCTTAATAGCTAATAATCAATACAACAGTATTATATATGCCAGTTTGTTATTTTAAATTACAGTTTTGGTCAGGAAAGACACACTAAACTGAGGCTTGCCCTGAGAGCACAGGAAAGCTAAGTGACTTGCTTACGGTCATACAGCATACAAGTGATGGCTGTGGGATTCAAACCTAGCTCTCCAGTTTTGCAGCACAGTCCTCTTAACCACTACACTGTACTGTCTTCCATAGTAATATCAATTTTACCACCCCCCAATAATAAGTATGTTGTGCAAACATGTACTAATGCATAGGGAAAATCCAGCCCCTCTTCTGAGACAGACTGATGCTGGATTGGCCCACCAGGATACCTGTAAATTTACAGGTGCTCCCTCCCTCCCTCCCTCGGGTTGGTCTCTCCCAAATTGTAACGACAGAGCATCTGTTAATTGAACATCTGGATTGCAACTTAAAATGAGAACTTTCCGATCTCAAGTTAAAAGCACAAACCAAGAGCCAGTGCACCAAAGGAAAGTGACTGTGGTATGAGTGCATCAAACACGAGACCCAAGTACCCCAATATCGTGCCCCCCCAACACCCTCACTATAGTCTGACCCGGCAGAGATACCAGACCAATAGGCGCCCAGCCACTCCGCCATAGCATTGTCCCAGTGCCCAGTGAACGTTTTTATTTTTTTATTTAAGTCTAGGATTACAAGTACCTTTGAGCCAGTGCTCTTTTACAAAGGTCTACGTCAAAATCGGTACAACACAGGAGAATAAAACAGAAATTACAACATTTCAGGTACACAGCTCAGTAGTTAGATAATATGCAATTAAGTGGGGACACATAGGGTCCCCAGGGCAGGGACAACAGAGAGATGGGAAGAAATTAAGGGGAACGGGGGCAATAGGAGGCTAGGAGCAGCCAAGGGCATTGTCAATATCACAGAGATTTGTGCTGGTGGGGGGTGAGACGAAGGGGGCGGTAATGGGAGACAGCTTCAAAAGAAAATCCCATTTAAACCTTTGTAAGTGTGTGTGTGTGTGTGGGGGGGGGGGTGGTACAGCACAGTATAAGGTTAATTGGGTCCCCTGGTTGACGCAGTCACTATGCCACTTCCCTGTCGTGCACTGGGCTCTTGGTGTGTAGAGATGGAATCTTGCTTGTCCCCGTTTTCAGGGCCCCCTGTGCCACCGCTGGAGGTGTTGATTGCTGTGATTAGGGTGGATAGCAGCAACAGCAGTAGCTGTGTGTTGACGTATATGTGATTGGGTTATATAGCAGGAGCTGCACTATGCATCGCAAGGGCCGATCTATAGAGTTGGCTCGAACTGAATCTGTATCGATTTCCATCCTAGGCTTCGCCTTTACTGCTGGCGGATTCCACCCCCAACTATACCACCACATCCACAACTGTGATCAAAAGGACTGCAGTCCCAAATCACCTCTCCTGAAATTTTATTACCGAGCCAGCGAGAGATGTGCAATGCATCAAAATACAGGCAGCCGGCAAACAAAAAAGAAAATTTATGGACCGATCCAGTTGACTCGTTAAAGTCATGGCATCCCTTTTTCACATTGCAATGAACACTAGCTAATATAGAGAAACGACAACATTTTTCTATAAGCATTGTCAAAATAGTAATAATACCAGATATTTATTAGCTTGTGTTTACCGGGTAAGCACACTAGACAAGGAATGCCTATGTTCAGGTATGACCCGAATATGACCAGAATGTAAATATGACAAGGTGTTACTATAAGGAAGCATCACATTAGTAAACAGGATGTATTTATTTAATCAGTTAAAACTGTGCAAGATAAGGATCAAGGGGTCATCTGCCAATTGCTGTTACAGCGATCCCAACTGCATCACGTATATAGCAAGATATTGTATAACAATTAACCCTCTGATTCACCACCATCACCCCCAAACGCCATTATAGAAAACACAGTAAAAAACAGTTTTGATAGGCAGTTGAATATTTCACATCCCCCACACACACAGACACAACATTTTTTAACAGTTCATTTTCCCAGGCTAGTCCAGCTGAAATGTACCACGTTTTTGGTGGGGTCCAGCTGTTACCAGTTTTTACAGTTGTGGGTAGACTGAAACTCTGGCTTTGGCGGGAGTTCTCAAGCCTCTGCATATAGTGCACTAGACCACAGCTGCCATTGCAAGCCCATGTCCCTGCGATTAGATCGCCCAGTTGCTGTGAAGCCTCTTTGTGGGCATTGGATAACCGTGCACTACTGCGCATGTATGCGTCCGGGAACAGGATCCCAGAAACACTCAATAAGGATCATAGACAGTGACGGCAGAAAAAAGAGTGCTGGTCTATCCGGTCTGCCCATAAACCCTATTAAACCCCGGACTTAAACTCCATACAGGGTTCTAACCCACACTATGCACCCCCATGCTCCCCCCACTGCTATCTCCTTGAGCAACCACTAAGCCCTTCACTCTGTCCCACCCCTGTTGGAAACCAGTGATAATTTTGGCGCCCAGCACATCAGCTGGCAGACTGTTCCAGGGCTCCACCACCCTTTCTGTAAAGTAAAACTTTCTCACTTCCCTCTTGAATCCCCGCCGCACCCCCTTCAGTTTCCACCAAGGGTGCCCCTTGTTATGGATCCCCTTCCCAGTTTACCTTGTTCATGCCTTTTAGGAATTTTAAAATCTCTATCATATCTCCGTTCTCTCTTCTCGCCTCCAGCCAGTACATGTTCAGTGCCTTGAGTCCATCCTGGTAAGATTTGCCCTGCTGGCCCGGAATCATTTTGGCCACCTTACCTTGCACTGTCTCCAGCCTGTCCTTATATTTCCTTAGCTGAGGACTCCAGAACTAGGCACAGTACTCCAGGTGAGGCCTCACCAGTGATATATAGAGAGGTAGTAATACTGCCTTCCTTCTGCTGTCAGTACTCCCTTCCTATGCATCCCAGCATCCTGCTTACCTTAATTTAGACCTTGCTATACTGGTTTGATTATGTTAGGGAGTCACTGATGATGATCCCTAGATCTATTTATTTATTTAGTTAGTTTTTGTTAACCAGGTTAGGTGCGCTAGCCAAAGTTGACTATTTTCAGGCACCACCGGGAGGGAATACATACATACAATGAGATGAGATTATACAATACATAGTATATAGCACAGGTACATAGTATATAGTACAGGTAGGTTAGATTCTTCAGAGGTTGTGTACACCCCCCCCCTTCCCAGTTCTTGTTCCATATGTGCATCACCTTGCACTTTTTCGCATTGAATTTCAACTGCCAAACCTTTGACCACCCCTCTAGCTTTTGCAAGTCTCTCTGCATCTCCCTAACTCCCTCCTCACTGTCTACCCTGCCAGGGAGCTCGGTTTCCTCTGCAAATACACACATCTTGCCCTGCATTAATTCTGCCAAAACAGAAGCATTGTCCTAGGAAACAGCTGCAGAGTGGGTGGGGGTAATAAATGGTACAGATAAGTCAATAAAAGGATAAATAGCCCATTTAAAGGATATATGTATTTGCCTATGTTCAATGATTTGCAGCTAGACCCTGGATCTAGTTTGGGAAAATTGCGCTGAACATGTAACTCATTTTCCCAAGATAAACTTTTTTTTTTGGTAGTGCTTCAAAATTACTCAGTGGTTGTTTCTGATTTGCACTCTGGTGGTAAGTGCCATTGTAGAACTGTATGATGCAGTTTAACAACCACTGAGTTCTGTATTAGAACATGGATGCATTGTGCCAACAACAGAAGAGCAGAACAGGGGAAATAAACTACCTCAGATAGTTCTAAACTGGTTATTACCAGCAACATGTAAATCAGAAACACCCACTAACTCATCTAATAGCCTTATATACCGCAGGTTCTGAACCCAGACACACTTTTACCCCTGCGTCCTAAGATGGCAATACAAGCATCACTGACTCCTGACCTAGATATTACTGGGGGATGGATGTCTGTCAGCACAGGCCAAGGGGGTACATGCACATACAAACACACATACAGGTACACATACATACTGCAGAGTACATACTGCAACATACTCAAAGTAAAACAAGTTTATTTTTATGATAACCATTAATAGATTACTGTATGGCACTGCTAGGTTTAATTATTAGCTTAGCACTAGAAGATAGGCAAGGTAGTTAGAATCCCAGTACAGTATATGAAACACGACGATATTTACGTCTTTCAGGATAGAAATAGCCACAAACTAAAGGTTTTTTAAGCAACAGATAAGCAAAAGATCAGTACACTTAGACAGTAAGACAGCTAACTACTCAGAACTGTAATGTGTAACGTTGCATGGCAATCTCTGAAGGTGGTCGGATAAGCCTTGACAAAATATGTATGTAAAATCCGCAAGGCACTTCTTGTTCACAGTTCAAAATGATTTAAATTAAATGGAAGCAGAGAGGAATAGCAAATAAACTAGATACCTTTAGTACAAAATGTTAACCTAAATAATCTCTGAAACTCTTCTATGATGTTATTCTTTCATGATATTACACTAATGAAAATGTTTATATCCCATTATATTGTTGTATATCTGTAAATATCCTAAATCTGTATTGTTGCGATTCAAACTTGAAAACTCAATAAAAATTAACTACAAAAAAAGAAAAACCCACTAGAATAACTGAAAAGCCTGTATAGTTAGAGCAGTAGCACCATTTTAGTCAGTATTTAAAAGCAGTTTCTACTGGGAAAATTGCTTATAGATTCTAAGCAGACTGGGCAAATGACTTACAGATTGGGGACAGTTCTTCTTTAAGTGTTTGGGTGAGGAGCGGAAATATAGGTATGTCAGATGACTGCCTCAGCTCACAGCAAGTGGTTGTGGCAGGATTCGAACTTGCAGTCTCCTGTAGTAGCGTCGAAACCAAGCCCATCCCCAACACACACACACACACACACACACACACACATGCGCAAACTATCACCAATCAAGAAAAAAAATAACATGATAACTAATTTCTCCCTAGGCCCGATAATTCAACTAATGCAAAAAAAAAAAAACCCTTCCAAGATTTATGTGTAGAAATGGAATATCCAAGTATAATTATATACCGGTAGATGTGAGAGACGGCAATAACATGTTTCTTTCTGTAGTGCAACGCAATCAGTTTCCATTCTTTATTTATTCGATCTTTACTTGAATGAGCACTTCGCTAATAAATCATTTCTTTGGTTGTTTTTTTCTCGCTTGCTTCCTGTAAGAAACTAAAGCTAGGGAGTCACGATGCTAAAGCAACTGGCGCTAGGGTCTGGTTTATGACGATACACACATATCCACATGAGGACGTTCTTATTCAGGGGGCACATCCGGATGCTTACCTCTTAGTGCACTTGTTCTAATCCCTCCTTCTTGCAACATTAAACCAGCAGCAGCGTAGTTACTTTATTAGAACTGCTATACATTCTGTGTGTGTATATATATATATATATATATATATATATATACACTACATGCTATTTCTGTATGATACAATTACGTTTTACATAGATTGCAATTATTAGATTTTATTTGTTTGCTAATTGTTATCATATTGATGGTTTGATCTGTTTAGGAAACCTAATTTTTTTTGGTTTGTCATTTTTTGTATCTACACTCTCCAATAACATTTAATTGAGAAAAAATGTAAAAATATGTTATTCACCCCTACTCCCCCCAAACACACACACTAATTCTGGGACAACTTTTGAATGAAAACGTCTTCAAACCGTCCTTCCGCACCACTCATACGTTTCGGCTTGTGACATCACAACAGTCACTTGCTGTGGACCTGGCTATGTGATCTCGTGAAGAGAGGAGTCTGACTCGGTGGGTGGGTGCGTACTATGGTAGATATAGGAGGATGGATGAAGTCGGAGACACACCAGTTCTGTTTTCATGCAAATGTTTTCAGTAATAAAGATGGGAGTTAGTTGTAGAAAAGTGATTAAATATGTCAACCTGCATCTGGATATTATATGTTTTTTAAGTTTCTTGGAGACTTGAAGAATGATCCAATGTGCTTCAGCGATTCTTGAATTCAGTGACGTGAGTAGACTGGGACCATCATAGAAGCTGCTGCACCATACATAAGCATACCCCCAAGGCAAATATTTTAAATAAGTAAACAAACTAAACCCAACAGTAAAAGATTGCACTACATAGCTGGACAATTTTATACCGACTGCGCAGGTATGATTTTGTACCTGCAGGCCATACCTCTATAAAGCCGGTCTGAATACTCTAGCAATCTATATAGCTCAGAACTGCCACCCAATGTCCCCATATCAGCATAACTGGACAATTCCGTTCTTGCAGCTGATTATCATTTTTCTTCTTTTTGGGCTATTTTTCTTTGTGAGCACAGTAAAACCCTCCATGGCGTATGGCAGAAATATACGAGCTTGTGAGGTGGCGAAATGCACCTGAGTTCGCCTCCTGCCTCACAGCACCACCCAAGGCTTCTGTGTTTTTCAGCACCCGGATATCTCGATGGGTGCTGTTACTGACACATATCTGGTAAAGATGAATATGCCTTAATGTATTTTTTAAATATTTTTTATTGTCTTATTCAATTAATCAACATTACAGAAGAATAGAGGAAGAAGTGATGTGACATTAACACATTTTTACACCTTGGAACTATATCTATTACAACAAGCATTATGACAGCTATCATAACATGTATTGAATACATAGGCAGTCTACATGGGTCCCCAATGTCGACTGACGGCAGGGGACCCTTGCATTCAACATACAGTGCTCGGGAACAAAACACGTTTCTTATTTTTTCCAGACACCCCAAAACTAAACCTAAAAAAAATCATGCTGTGCAAACTGTACCTTAGATGCTTGCACCATAGTAACACAGGCGCGCCCATATATTCTTTAATTATTCGAACAAATTATATGGGAACACATTTGGCTATGTGTTTTCAAAATTGTACTAACTGCAGAGGGCAGAGTATTCGTGTTTATAGGGGACTGGTTTCTGGATGGACAGGGACTGTACATCTGGAATCTGAAATTCTGTCTGCCATGGGTTGGATGGAAAATGACCTTCTGAATCCCTGCAACAAGAATATTTGGCACTGGGGTTCTTATTTCATTTCATTTCATTTTTCTTTTCTACTGGAAAGGCACGTGAGCAATACTACCCGTTTTCACAAGCCTCCAGTGACAAACACTCAACAATTACAATAATAAAGACATATGGACCTATACAATAACATTAAACAAAAATGACATTTACAAATACTTTCGTCAAGTAAAAAACACCTTTTAAATTGTTTTTAAATAAAGACAATGCGGGGCACTGAAAAGTGATGTTGGTAAACTGTTGACAAAGTTTTACTCCCCTATATGAAAGTGAAAGCTGTCCTTGTTTAGTGTGACAAAAGGGAATTAAAAAGGAATGACCAGTAGTGTATCTCAGATCTCTGGAATAGGGAAGACATGCTAGCAGGCAACAGACATGAAACCCAAATGGATTGAAAAAAATATCATAATGGTATTGCTAAAGAAATCCATTTTAAAGCCTTGTATATGTCCCTGGGATGGGTCATCCTTGGAAGTCCAGTAACAAACCGAATGCGTTGTGGTATGTAGTCCTCAACCTACAAAGTATTGTGGGAGAGGAAGAGGAGAAAGTCAATGAGCCATAATCTAGCAGGGGAAGCAAGAAACTATTGGCCGGCATAGCCCTAGTTTCAGGTATTAGAAATGGTTTTACACAGTATAGCATGCCAAGCCTTTGGTATAATTTCTTAATCAACAGGCGGATATGCTTTTCAAACGTTAAGTGACTATCTAAAGTTACATCAAAATAATTGAAATCGTTAACTCTTTCAAGTTGATTAGCATTTAAGAATAACGTAGAAATCGGTGGTCTTTCTTATACCAGAAAAGACCATCGACTTTGTCTTTTTCGAGTTAAGGCCTAGACCGCGTGCAGAAAACGAAAAGTGCAGCCTGCTAAAACCACTCTGAAACTTATCCTCTTTGCAAAATAGAACTGCATCACTTGCGTAAAGAATCAATTCGGTGTACCTGCATGTTTCTGGAAGTGAATTAACAGAGAGTGAAAAATAAAGGGCCTACTGTAGAGCCCTGTGGCATCCCCACATTTAATTAAAGCAAAACATTTCAGTTTGATGGGGCTCCAAGACTCTTATTGTCCGCTGCCACACCCCCATACTTCAAAAAAAGGACACGAAAAGAAAATCTGCCAGCCGCCTTGTACAAGCTATTGCCCCATTATTGAATTGGAATGGAGAGGAGAGAGCTATAGAAGTTACTTGAAATACAAGCTGAATTGTGTCTAAATATTATGTTTTCCAAAGTTTTCCCAAAGGTGTCAGGAGCTCGTTAACAGTATCCACACACAGCCTTTGGTAATGGCAGCCAGGGCTTCATAACTGCAGACTTATTTTCTCTGTGGGTGGCTCCCCAAGAAGACCTATGGTCCAAACAGACGAACCGAACCTTCTTTTCCGTTGTCTGACACTTGGCAGCATTACATTTAACTCTTTTGATGTATTTGTGGCCCGCAAACTGATATAACACTGCTCTGTTTTTGTGATTGTCTTGGCGGCGGTGGTGGTGGTGTTTGCTCAGAAGGAGAGAGGGTAGGCCAGGTCCTTGGGATGTCACTTGCTCTTTTCCAGGGGAGTTGTATAGGCTTTCCAGTAGTTCAAATAGGTCTTTACTTGAGATCCCACCTGGACATTCTCCAGAAAGGGGCAACAAATACCTCATTTGAATGTCTCTGCCTTGTTCATGTCCTTGTGGTTTAACAAAACAAAACAATACAAACTACAACAACAAACGCTTATATGAGGGAAAATTACAGGTTCAGCGCAGTTCTACAGTTAGATTCAAACTAGTAGAAAATGCGTTTTATGCTAAGTTACCCCGCATATTTTGGCTTTTTTTTATTTTTTATTTTTTGCAGTTAATCTTTTTATTGTATTTCCAAGTTTTCAAGTGTATAACACAGGTACAGACAGATACAACATATAGAGCTTTCCTCAAATGACAATTAATAAACAGGTAAAAAAGGATGTTACATATTTTTTGTGTATGTCATTGCATTGTGACGGTTGCAGTGGATTTATTCCGTTCTGTTTCTCCATATAATATGTTGTTACTGATTACTGAAAATAGATTTTTCCTCGGACGGCAGAGTAGCTGGATAAGTATAACTTAATTGCTGCCGTTTAACCTACATCCTCATTTACAACAGGTTTCCCAGTTGCTTCCGATCACTACACCGAGGACACCCCTGCTTATTAATAATTCCCTTTGTCATTCCAAGTCACTTTGCATTATTTTTCTCTTCTAGTCCTGTTTTTGTTGTTATGTGCCCTTGCCGTGGTGCCTTGTTCTGATAGACCGTGCCCCCTCCATCAAAGACACTGAGGTTTTATGTTCAATACGGTTAAACGTCCAACCCCAAAAGGAAAGAAATGCACTTTGTTCCATGTTGCGAATTTTGGGCACTGAATTTTAATATAGAATAATTAGCTTCTTTTCTTCTGCAACAGTGATAGTATTTATTATTAAATACGAATATTAGTACATATCTGTATTATTAAATATCTGTATTTTATAATGTGTCATTCCATATGCTAAATGTCTTACAGCAATGGCAAGAAAAGGCATAGAAAGCACAGCGTTTTTTATATATAGTGCATTTAAAAAAATGTTTTGCAGTTAATCTTTTTATTTGTTTTTCCAGATTTTCAAGTGTACAACACATGTACAGACAGATACAACATATATATTGTTTCTCAAATAACAATTAACATTTATTGCTTGTTATATGTATAAAAACATCGTTATAGTGGCACTATTTCACAGCAATCGACTGCGCTTGGAAAACCAAATTCAAACATACCTCTCAACTGTTTGCGTTTTTCAAGGACGCCCTGATTTCGCCTCAGAATTTACTTCTGTCCCTCCCGAAGTCTGTTTCCGTAACGGAACAGTAGAGACTGTAAGCACAAAATAAACGTGGAACATTAGAGTTACAGGCTTGTTCTTTTTTCAGAAAATGTATTTTGCACTAAGCCAATTATTCTACTGGCTTCCTGAGTGGATGTCCCCTATTTTTGAGACGTGTGCCTGATTTTGGTCCTTTGGCCTAGATTTGTTTAAGCCTTATGGAGGCCCGAGGATGAGATGTATGGGTTCGAATGCAATTCCGTAATCCATATTTTGCCAAGTAAAACACATTTCACATTGTGGTCCGTTGCACTGCAACTTGGTGCAAGCTCTCCATTCCACTATTTCTTATAGAATTCTATCTATTTTAGGCACAAGGGCAATGCTTGTCCCGACATAGGCTGGTACATCACTAATCTCCAATTCCTGCTTTCTTCTCGTAAAATTATTCTTTAAATTCTGCTTTTGGAGCGCCGTAAGTTTTGCTTTTCCAGATAATCGCATTCGATGGAGTTCAGTTTACAGAATCAATGGCATATTCCGGTGCTTGCTGTTGGAAAAAATATTATTTTCCTAACTTATTAATTGTGCATTTGCATTTTCTGCTTTACTAGGCACCATTTCACTGATGCCATTTTGTAAAACCCTCAGACTAATTTAAGCTGGAAATCCTTTTTTTACTGAAACCTTGTCCCCAAATGGGTAAAAATGACGCCTTCTGATTTCAGAAATTCGTCGCTAATTCACAGAATGACTTTTATCAAATTAATTTGCTTATGAGGCTGAAAAATTACTAGAACTAAAAAACTGGGAAGTAAAATGGGCCTCGGAAATAATCACTGCGGAGGTCAGAGCTGGTGGATTTAAAACCGCACATCAACAAAATCTGACACAAAAATCGGTGTGTGCGTGCGTGCGTGCGATTTTGACATTGTCCTTCCTTTCTTTTCCCATTTTCGAATGGGGTGGGGGTGGAATAGTTTTAAACTTCTAAGCAATGTTAAAAAAAATTCAAAAAGAGAAAGTGTATGTGAGTATAACTTTCATATCCTCCAACATAAGTGTGTCTCTTTAATGACGGACGGACACGCACGCAGGCACTTTTATATTTAAACAGATCACCATTATCAGTGGGGATGCTGCAACCCCATTTCAGCTAGTAAAGTCGTCCATAATTATGTCTTTGATTTTTTTCCTGATGTTATCTCCAACTTATATATTGATGTAATTACAATGAAATATGCCCCCACCCAACCACCCCCGCGTCTCCCCCAAATCATCGCACGTTTATGCAAGTGGCTGTAACCGTACGACTTCCTACAACACCGATCCAAATCTGATCAAAAAAGACTGAAAGCTAATTCCCTCTCTGAGTAATGAGTAACCATCAGGCGCCGAATAGATTGCAATAAGAGAAAGTCCACTCTATTACACAATAAACCTTTCTTATCTATTTTTTTTATTTTTTGAACAATAGATCCCCCAAAAAACGTAATGTATTATTGCCGATGGAGTCACGTCTGACTTACAATAATAATTTACATTTTTTCTGCGTTTATTGGAGGGGTTGCCTTTTCCCTTTTCTCCATAGAACCCGACACAAAATAAAATCGATATTGGATAGCATTTGATACCTTTCTAAATACACTAGCTAGTTCATAAATTGTAACAGAACCAAAACCGGACTCCAGTTTAGGCCCAGTGCCTTGATGGGTGGAGCTGGTGTGTGTGTGTGTGTGTGTGTTATTTGCCCATCTCCTTTGGGTTCAATCTTGTCCACAGACTTGGGTTACTAGTTAGCTGTAGTCAGAACCGGGCCAGAATCCCTCCTGTTAACTGCATAAACAGCAGTCATAGTTAGCCGGCAAAAAAAAAAAATCCTATCTTATTTTTAGCAGTAATATATTTCTCATAATCTTATATTCTTCAGCTCAGTATTTTAAATTCAATCGGCTCTTATTAAGACTGTGTTTAATTACAACTTATGTAATTTGTGTGGGTCTACAGTAAAAATGGCAGCCCAAAGTAACATTGAAAACATCTCCACAGAGATCACACATTAACTGCATCCACTGTATTTATAATGCAGATATGTCAGTATGTTGCCAGAACATGTTTCTGATGGCCAGCACTACAACACCACCCTAACCTGCTTACATCTGTGATGATGGACCTGGCAAAGGACCACACACACACATACACACACACTATATATATATATATATATATATATATATATATATATTGTTGGGCCCTTTTCCCCATTGAAAAAAACATTATTTACAGTGCCTTCAGAAAATATTCACCGCCCCCCCCCTTGGATTTTGTCACATTTTGTGATGTTGCAAACTCAAATTAAAATACATTTATATGGAATTTTTTTGTCACGTATCTACACAAATTACTCTATAATGTCAAAGTGGAATGGAACTTCTGGAATTTTTTGTACATGTAATTTAACATAAAAACCTGAAATGTCTTGATTTGATAAGTATTCACCCCCTTTGCTGTGATACTCAAAATTGAGCTCAGGTGCATCCAATTTCCTTGTGAGATCACTCTAAAACTTGAATGGAGTCCACCTGTGGTCAGTTCAAATGGTTGACATGATTTCAGAGGGAATACACCTGTCTGTATAAGGTCCCACTGTTGACAGTGCATGTCAGAGCAGAAACTCTACCATGAAGACCAAGGAGCTGTCCGTAGAACTCCGTGATAGAATTGTGAGGAGGCATAGATCTGGGGAGGGGTATAAAAACATTTCTAGGGTGTTGAAAGTTCCCAGGAGCACAGTCAAGTCCATCATTAGGAAATGGAAAGATTACGGAACCACCCAGACTCTTCCTAGAGCAGGCCGTCCTCCCGAACTGAGCAACCGGGCAAGAAGGACCTTGGTTAGGGAAGTGACCAAGAACCCAATGACCACCCTGACAGAACTAGAGTTCCATGGCTGAGAAGGGAGAACCTGTCCAGAGGACAACACTCTCTGCAGCACTTCACAGATGTAGCCTCTATGGGAGAGTGGCTAGACGGAAGCCACTCCTGAGAAAAGGCCACATAATAGCATGCCTGGAGTTTGCAAGAAGGCACGTGGCAGACTCTGAGACCATGTAGCAAAAGATTCTCGTCTGATGAAACAGAAATTGAACCTTTGGCCTGAATGCAAAGCACTATGCTCATGAACCGAACACAGTTCATCACCCATGTAACACCATCCCTACCATGAAGCATGGTGGTGGCAGCATCATGCTATGGGGATGCTTTCAGTGGCAGGGACTGGGGCACTTGTCAGATAGAGGAACAATGAATGGAGCCAAATACAGGCACATCCTTGAGGAGAACCTGCATCAGTCTGCAATAGACCTTGGACTGGTGCAAAGATTTACGTTCCAACGGGACAACAACCCCAAGCATACAGCGAAAGCAACACTGGAGTGGCTTCAGAACAAGAAGGTGAATGTCCTTGAGTGGTCCAGCCAAAGCCCAGACTTGAATCCCATTGAGAATCTGTGGAAAGACTTAAAGATTATGGTTCACCGACGCTCCCCATCCAACTTGACAGAGCTTGAGCAAATCTGCAAGGAAGAATGGGTGAAAATCCCCAAATCCAGATGTGCAAAGCTGATACAGACATACCCAAGAAGACTCAAAGCTGTAATTTCTGCCAAAGGCGCTTCTACAAAGTATTGACTCAGGGGGGTGAATACTTAAGTAAACAAGATATTTCAGTTTTTAATGTTTCATAAATGTTTGTTACACAATATAAATATTTTTGCCCCTTTAAATTGTTGAGTATGCTGTGTGAATCAAGGGGGAAAAATAATTTCAATGCATTGCAAATTCTGGTAGTAACACAACAAAATGTGACAAAATCCAAGGGGGGTGAATGCTTTCTGAAGGCACTGTATTTCTCCATATATAATGGCATCCAAGTAGAATAGTATAACCCCTAACTCGCTTCATATATAGGACACATCAAAAAGTGCCCAGCCTTATGCATTATATAAAACAAATGATGGCAAAATATGGCACATGAGGAAATAATACCATCTTGGGGTTGAACACACTCATAAATGCCACTTGCCCTTTGGGCTCATGGCTTTATGGCTTTTTCAACCCCTCAATGGCATTATTTCCTCTTATACAATAGGGTGAAGTGATATGGTATCAAATAAAAATCCGTATCACAACCACAGTGTGATAACCAGATCATGACATGTACACTGTGAAGATATCAACCACAGTGTACACATCATCGCCGGTTATCAACAGAGTGTACAGGTCACATCCCCCCTCCTCACACAGCTAAACCAAAAAAAAAAAAGAAAGAAAAATAACAAAAACTGGAACCCTATTGTATAAAATGGACATGCGATGTCCCGTTGTGTGATACCAATGTATCACACATAGATATATATATTTATGCAATAGAATTGCAATAAGAGAAAGTCCACTCTATTACACAATAAACCTTTCTTATCTAATTTTTTTATTTTTTGAACAATAGATCCCCCCCCCAAAAAAAACGTAATGTATTATTGCCGATGGAGTCACGTCTGACTTACAATAATAATTTACATTTTTTCTGCGTTTATTGAGGGGTTGCCTTTTCCCTTTTCTCCATAGAACCCGACACAAAATAAAATCGATATTGGATAGCATTTGATACCTTTCTAAATACACTAGCTAGTTCATAAATTGTAACAGAACCAAAACCAGACTCCAGTTTAGGCCCAGTGCCTTGATGGGTGGAGCTGTGTGTGTGCGTGTGTGTGTGTGTGTGTGTGTGTGTGTGTGTGTGTTATTTGCCCATCTCCTTTGGGTTCAATCTTGTCCACAGACTTGGGTTACTAGTTAGCTGTAGTCAGAACCGGGCCAGAATCCCTCCTGTTAACTGCATAAACAGCAGTCATAGTTAGCCGGCAAAAAAAAAAATCCTATCTTATTTTTAGCAGTAATATATTTCTCATAATCTTATATTCTTCAGCTCAGTATTTTAAATTCAATCGGCTCTTATTAAGACTGTGTTTAATTACAACTTATGTAATTTGTGTGGGTCTACAGTAAAAATGGCAGCCCAAAGTAACATTGAAAACATCTCCACAGAGATCACACATTAACTGCATCCACTGTATTTATAATGCAGATATGTCAGTATGTTGCCAGAACATGTTTCTGATGGCTTTTTCAACCCCTCAATGGCATTATTTCCTCTTATACAATAGGGTGAAGTGATATGGTATCAAATAAAAATCCGTATCACAACCACAGTGTGATAACCAGATCATGACATGTACACTGTGAAGATATCAACCACAGTGTACACATCATCGCCGGTTATCAACAGAGTGTACAGGTCACATCCCTCCTCCTCACACAGCTAAACCAAAAAAAAAAAAAAAAGAAAGAAAAATAACAAAAACTGGAACCCTATTGTATAAATGGACATGCGATGTCCCGTTGTGTGATACCAATGTATCACACATAGATATATATATTTATGCAATAGGTGTGGACATAAATGGAGTGTGATAAATCTATTTATCTGAGTGACTGTGTACATAAATTTATTTATGTACATAGAGGACAATGGGTTGGTGACAGTGAACAATGATCCTGTGTTCACTTCCCGAGGTTGTCATGACAACCTGGGAAACCTTGAGAGTGAAGCTGGAGAGGTTTGCAATTGTCATGAAACCTTGAGAAGTGAACTCAGCATTGCAGTTTAATTGTTGCCCATCCATTGTCTTTTCTGTTGTACTGAGCATTTCTTGAGCACAGCTGTCCTTCCTGCACTATCTTCATGAACATTGCACTGCTGTTTAAGTTCCCCCCAACCACAAGAACAAACCCCACTCCATCCACAGTCCCCCGCTCTCACAGACTCATTTAAAAAAAAATTAATACAGCTACATGCACTTTCTATAGTACATCGGGAATGTGTCATTACATTGACAGTTTTTATCATCGCTGCTCTCTCTCGGGGCCAGATCTCAACTCCATGGTGGGAAGTTCCCAAAATGTGTATGCACAAAGATGTTCATGTTGTTATGCTATCATTGTAATGTACTCATGTGGGTATAACAACCTCTTGACGTCACAACAATAGTATAACAACAATAGGAATTCAATGAATTCCATCATCAATAACCCTCTCCCATACACTATACAGTTGTTATGTCATTAGCCATTTATCCATACAGTTGTTATGTTAGTAGGTCCAGCACAGGCACTTGAAACTCATTTAAAATGTTCAGCCTCAGTAGCAGTACTAACCATATTCAAATGCAAATTACTTTAAAATGAAAAATGATAGCATGGTATTGTGAGCATGAAAGTTGTTCAGCACAAAAATATCTACAGCATGAGTGGTGTTTACTTTATGGATACCTTTTAGATTTTTTTTATAGTTGGCAAAAAAAGAAAATAAAATTTTTTTCAGTTTTTCGACAAACAAATGTAAATAACTTTAAAATGAAAAATGATAACATGGTACTTTGAGTGCAAAAGTCATTCAGCACAAAAATATCCACAAATTAAGAGGTGTTTCATTTATAGACACTTTTTAGATTTTTTTATAATCAGCAAAAATGTCAGAAAATTCCATTTTTATTCACTTTTTTGACTAGCAACACCCACCCACCCCACACACAAAAGCAAAAACAAAATACTTGTGTATCAAACTTTTTCATTATGTACTGGCCACTGTGCTAAGTGGAGCTACACTGAGAAAACCACAAAATGGCCATATAAGTTTACATTAAAAAATAAATAAATAAACAATATGAAACAAAACTCACTGCACTATCCTAAAAGATCCCTATTGAATGGAATACATAACAGGGACCTTGTGGAATACATCATTTAATTTCACTCAGACTGTTTGACCTTGAGTACATTACTCGTGACGTATGCCACTCGTGTGGTTACGCAAGGTCAAACAGCTCTTGTAAAAATAAATCATGTATTCCATAGGTTCCTGTGATGGTGATGATATATACATATATATTCATGGCAAAAAACTCAATTTAATGTGTGAGTTAGGGTTGTTCCACAGTGAAAAAAGTGAGGAAATTCGATCTTGGGTTCCACCCCTTGCACCCTTCCGCTTCACCAACAGGCATTGGGTTGTGTGTTGGGGTCATCGGTCCTAATTCTCACCCCATCCCATGTGCAAACAAGCTGAGGTGGTGCAGTATAGGAGAATGGAGTGAGAGTTAGGACCGATGACACCATCGCACACCCTGATGCCTGTTGGTGGGGGCAGCGCGCGGGTGGGGTACAAGGGGGTTGGAACCCTAACATCGAATTTCCTTGCTTTTGTCACTGTGGAACAACCCTAACTTATGCATTAAATGGATTTTTTTGCCACGAATTTCCCTTTTTGAGAATGTGCACTATAAATAGTGAAGTAACGGCAATGCAAGCACTAACACACATGGTGATGCAAACGTAAATGATAACACAAATGGTAATACAAACACAAGCACAAACATTAATGAAAACAGAAATGCAAGCACATATGGAAACGCAAACCACAATGCACACAGGCATGGTAACGTAATTGGAAACACAGACACGGTAACAGCGATGATGACACCAAAGGAAACAGAAACACAAATACAAATGGAAGCATGTACGCAAACACAAGTGGAAATGCACATGGTGATGCAAAAGGAAACACAAACAAAAACAGTAATGGAAATGCAAATGTTAACAGTTACGCAAATGCAAGCGCAAACAAAAAATTTAAAGGGTAATGCACACGGTGGCATAGACGGGAATGGTAACGCAAATGCAAGCACGTACAGAAACGCAAATGGTAACACACACGGTCATGGTACCGCAATAGGAAATGCAAATGCTAATGGTAACAGCAACTATGACACCAAAAGAAATGCAAACGGAAGCACATATGTAAATGCAAATGGTAATGCACACAGTGATGCAAAATGAAATGCAAACAAAACCAATAATGGAAACGCAAATCTTAACAGTAACGCAAATGCAAGTGCAAATGAAAATGCAAAGGGTTACGCACATGGTGGTGTAGAAGGGAACGGTAATGCAAACGGAAATGGAAATGCAAGCGCGTATGGAAACGCAACTGGTAATGTGCACGGTCACGGTACCGCAATAGGAAATGCAAATGCTAATGGTAACAGCAACGATGATGCCAAAGGAAACACAAATGAAGCGATATGCAAACGCAAGTGGTAATGCACGGTGATGCAAAATGAACGCAAAACAAAAACAGTAAAGGAACGCAATGTTAACAGTAACGCAAGCAAACGAAACATTAAAGGTAAGCAAGTACACGGTGGCGAGCAAAGGGAATGGTAATGCAAATGGAAACACAAATGCAAGCGCAGTATGGAAATGCAAATGGTAACGCGCACGTTCACGGTCCTGCAATAGGAAATGCAAATGCTAACGGTAACAGCTACGATGACGCCAAAGGAAATGCAAATGGAAACATGTACACAAACGCAAATGGTAATGCACACAGTGATGCAAAATGAAACGCAAACAGAAACAGTAATGGAAACACAAATAGTAACAGTAACGCAAATGCAAGTGCAAACGAAAACGCAAAGGGTAACGTACACGGTGGCGTAGATGGGAACGCTAATGCAAATGGTTATGGAAATGCAAGTGGGAATGCTAACTGTGACAGTAATGAAAGTGCACACCCTTTTTTTCACCAACAGCTGCATAGAGAAACACAGTGAATACAAAGAATGTATGCATAATAATGGGCCTCGGAGCAGAAAATGAGCACTTGGAATATTAAATTGCTTATATCTCAGGAACCGTACGACGTAGAAAAAAAATTAAAATTTCATATAAATTATGACTTTCCTGGCTAGTTTTCTACTTAGCCCATTACTTAGGGGGAGCTAAGCATTTTCTGATGAAAAGTCCATATTTTGAAGTGTTTCTGAGATACGGACCCTGAAAGGAGCAGCGGACGCCATAATGTTAGTCTATGGGAAAAAAGTGTCAACTTTGGAGTATTGTAACTTTTCATCCCTGTAACATTTTGTCACCAAACCACCAAAAGGCACATCTGTGAGATGTTGGCTTTCTTCCTTCCAAATTTCAGCCCAAAAGACCAAACTGTTCTTTTGCAGCAGGGTGGCAAAGAATTCCTGTTATTTTGGCTATAGTGTCGCAAATCATGACACATTCACGTAAAAAATCATGAAAGTGTCGCAAGTGTGACACTACTTTGTGACACTACAGTTTACAAAAATTTCAAAAACATATTTCTGGGGTGTTTAACCCCTCCAAAAAAAGACAAGCCTAGCATCCTCAGGGTCCGACTAGGTGAACACAAAAATAACTGTGTCCCTAAAGGGTCCCAAATTTAAATGGCAAGCATTTCTGTGACCACTAACCGAAAAAAAAACGGCCGAGTCACGACCCTACAGGGGTAATTTGCGACACTAAAAACTGCATTTGCGACACTGTCGAACTTTTTGTTAACTTTTCCCATTGACTATAATGGGAAACGTTTTTTGAATAACTTTTGAACCGTTTAATATTTTTTCACAAAATCTGTGAAAGGCACATCAGGGACCTGGCCGCATGCTCCTTGAAGTTTTTGGACTGGTCGTGCAAACCATGCTACCTGTAGGTGCGAGCAAAGAATGCGCAAAAAAGTGTAAATGCGCTACAGAATGTCACTTTATAACTCTGCAACCTTACATCTGACCATTACGAAACTTACATACACACATTTTAAAAATCAAGTACTCTTCAGTTTCCATTGTTGGTGTTTCTTTGATGGCCATGAAAAAGCCCCCTCGTATCTCTACCACTTTGCCAGAGAACTCTCTGCTCCTTACCTGACAACAGATAAAATTGAGGTTCTGGCTCCACTTGAAGCCTGTGTGTGTGTCTTTGCGTGTGTGCCAGTGGAACTCTGAAGAATTTTGAAATTGTGTATTCCATGTTACCATTCTGTGTGTCTGGTGGGGGGGAGGCAGGCATTCTACTACTGGAATAATTCAGAGCTTTGAATTCTTCTATTTCATGGTATACAATCACACAATGAACTGAGTGTAAAGAAAGACAGATGACTGACAGATGAAAAACATCTTTGGAGAGGCTATTACACATTATTTAACAACATTTTAGTATATTTTTTGTAGCTTTGAAAGCTTTTACAATGTTCTTTTTTTAAAAGTTGCCAGTGGGCCCATTTTATATAAGCAATAAGACATGTCTGGGTGTTGGTAGTACAGCGATACCTGCACACCCAGAGGTGGAAGGCAGTCGGCCTGTGGCCTCATGCCTCACTACACCTCTGGGTGTGTGGGTATCTCAGTACTACCAACACCCAGCCATATCTTATTGCTTACACATAGTAAGGATACAGATGGTTTGAGATAACAATTTGAATGCTGGCCAAGCACACATAAAATAGATTTATAAAATGACAAGAAAAAATCTAGAAATTTAATTGACCGAGAGACATCACATGACTGTGCATTAAATATCTATAACCACAGAGTCAGGAAACAAATCTAACTGTCCTCCCCCAAAAAACTACTTAGATCCCTTTTGTAAGTGTAATAAGCCCATTCAATGTGCGCATCATAGGATTTTCATGCACTTCCGCAGGGCATAAGGATACTCAGCCTTTGGCCTTGTGCCTTACTACACCCTGAGGTATGCATTAATATAAGAACAACATTTAGGTACAGTTGCAGGCAGAGTAAACAAGGTGTTTCCTTTGTGCACCCTTAAAGGACAGATGTGTTGGTGAGCTGCACACTGTGAGGGGGGGAGGGAGTTTCAGAACCTTGGGGCAAAGAAGGTGAATGCCAGGCCTCTCATCCTAGTGGAACATTTGGGAATGACAAAGGCAGAAGCACTGGAGGATCAGAGAGAATATGACTGGCATGAAGTGTGGAGTGGAGATAGGGGAACGCAGGGAAAAAGTCACCAGCCATACAGAATACTACAAAGATAGACTGACAGACCCCCCCTGGCATAAAGCATGCAAGTGTTTACAGTATTTCATTAACATGAACATTTCCTTAAGGTGGAAGAGACCCAGAAACCACACCATTTAGGCATTTTTTTCTCTACTTGCATCCTACACACTCTGCTCATCTTGCAGCATGCTTCTCTGGCATGTCATGTGAGTGATAAGAAATGACAGGGTGCCAGTTTATATGGGAATAAAGCACACATACACCTCATGTCAAAATCACTTCAATAGTGTATTACTCCTTTATGTCCACACACACTAGAGTGTGTTATACTGCTTCTAAAATGGGCTTTTGGTAAGAAAATAGGTAGTTCAGGTAAGGTGTCAGGTGATGAGCCAGCCTGTCGGTGCTGCAGTAGCACTACCTGCCTGAAGTGCTGATGAACTGCGTTCGGAAGCAAACACAGTGTATCAAAGGGTTGGCTGGGGGGAAGGAGGTTGGATGAGCATCCCATGGATGGCTTTCCATCTCTGGGGGGGGTTGTCATTTCCTGGCATACTAGTGACACCCAGTGGAGGCTGGGTGTCCAGCAGCCGGGACTGCCTGGCATGTGGAGTTATTGGCGATGTCTATGGGATGGGTGTGGGAGCATGCCTGTCCTATGCTGATGTTACTGCATGTCGGCAAGTCCTGGGAAAACCAAGCAGGAAAAAAACATGGTCATGGAACACCGTGAAACCCCTTGACCACCTTACCAATGATACCCCAGACGTAAGCCTTGGCTGGGGCCTCTGGTAGATTTCAGTCTCTCCCCTCCCCTCCCCCTCCTGAGCCTCACTGTAGTGGGTGAGCTAATGATCACCCAGTCTGGGCAGCCTAGAAAGGGGATGCTGGGAGGGTGAGTCCAGGAACTGAATAGGGAGCTATATCTTCCCTGCCCATCGACAAGAGATAAAAAGAGTCTACAAAAAAAAGTGTCAGGTGATTACAGAATAATCAGTGGTCAGGGAGGAGGGGTTACACTATATGGGAGGGGCAGAATCAAGGCCATGGAGGTACAGAGTCACATGGAGGAAAAGGAAGTGCTGTCGGTCATCCTGGAGACAGGCTCCAGGGCCACTGTCCATACTGGAATAGTGTACAAACCTCCAGCACAGGGAAAGGAGCTGGATAAGGCACTCGGAGAAGCCATCATCAGAATGGCAAGCAAGGGGGAGATGCTGGTAGTTAGTGACTTCATTCTACTAGACGTGGAGTGGAGCAGGGCCATCCTTGACTCCCTACCAGGGACTTTTATCAGGCAGCTAGTCAAAGAACCCACTTGGGACAGGGCAGTGCTGGACTGGATGCTTACAAACAGGGACAGCACTGCAGATATCACAGTGGGCAGTTCTCTAGGTACCAATGATCACCACACAGTGTGTTTTAACATAAAGACAGGAGCAGAGGCCAACCACATCAGGATGATGGTACAGGAGTTTAGGAGTGCAGATTTTAAAGAAATGGTATACTGCCTCAGGAACTGCCTCATAGAGGGGATTGCCAGGGAGGGGTAGAGGCACAGTGGGGAACAATAAGGAAGGGCATAAATGAGGTGGCCAGCTTCTGCATGAAGAAAGTGAGAAAAAGCAGAAGGAAAAGGAGATTGTTATAGTTCCCCAGGGAAGTGGCCACGGTGGTGAAGGAAAAAGGGTGGCATTTAGGTGGTATAAGGAAACGCAGAGGAAGGAGGACAGGGAGGTGTACCAAGTAAAACAGAGGAAAGCAGAAACAACAGTCAGGGGAGCAAAGGCACTGGCAGAAGAAAGGATAATCAAAGTGGTAGCCAAAGGGGCTAAGACTTTCTTTATATACATGAGTGAGAAGAGGAAAGCAAGGTGAGGAATAGTGAGGATTAGGAGGGCAGCAGGGAGAGATTGTGCAGATGAGGACCAAGAAAAAGTTACCATCTTGAACAGGTACCTCTGCTCAGTCTTCACAGTGGAGGGAGGGGAGATGGATCACCAGGGAGTAACAGCAACAAAGGGAGTGGGAGGGGTACAAAAGTCCATTTCCAGAGGAAAGAGTACTGAAGAGGCTTGTAGCACTGATGGTGTACAAAGTTACGGGACCAGACAAGATACACCCAAGGGTACTCAATGTAGCCACTCTTGGTGGCATCAGACAGGAGGAGGAACTATTTTGCCTTCTTTTGACAGTATTAAAATAATGTTTTATGTATTTTTTAAATGCTGTACTTCTATTTTTTTCTATGCTGGAAAAAAAAAACATTTTATATATGCAATAAGACACCACAGGGGTCTTGGTTTTGCTAGGTTTAACACAGGCCCAGCGGCTGAAAAAATCAATAATCTTGGTATGATTTTGTGTTGTACACTTTCAGAAACATATGCTAGCATCTTCTAAATACATGCGGAGTATGAATATAGTTTGTACAGTCAAGCAGTGACCCCAGTGAAAGAGATTTTTATAAACTGACAGCGGCGACCATCTTCATTGTTTTAAGTCATTTATTACAACATGTGTGGTAAAATAGAGGCCTTAGTCCAGTTGCCTGGTAAGCAGGGGAGATGATGCGGGAGTTTGAGGAAACAGAGAATCCTTGGGAGTTTTGCTGCAGTGCATCTTTGAGCTGAGGAGAAGTATGCAGAGGAGTTAAGACCGAGCGGGACAGCTGAGTAAACACACTTACCTTAGTTTAAAAATATTTGAGGAAATTGAAAAGATATTGATGATGAATCTCACGGTGTCATAACTACATTCGTGTTAAGTAAAACTATGTGCCAACATTAGTGCCGGCTAACAAATACTGCTAAAATAGCTTTAAGAGAGAACAGATTCAGACAGAGATTATTGCTGGATTGCTGATGCCTACATGTAAGCCCCATACCACCTTTGAAAGGACTTTTCATAGACTATCAAACTATAAAAGACTCTGCACACCTATATTCCCCATTAAATGTTGCATAACAAATTAAATGTGCATGTTTTGAATATCTGTCTTAGTACCAATAAACACACACACATACACATGCGTGCATACACACATGGGTTTAGCTAGGAAAAAATGTGCAGACCATAACCTTGCTTGTGTCCCACGACCCCACACCCCATCCCCTCTTTGTAGTCACAAGCCTGTTTTGCTGTTTCCAGATACGTACTCTTTGCTTGTCTTCACCATTTAAACAGATCTTGGTTCAATGGCTTTTCCATTTACTTAAATAAAAGAATTGAATTGTCTTCAGCTGTATGCATTTCAGTAGGAGAGTTGGAGCACTCAGAAGCATGCAGTGGGGGGTGTGTACAGTGATCCTCAGAGTGTCTCTCTCTCTCACCTTCCATCCATTCTCTCCCAGTTTAGCTTTTTTTTATTTTTGGGAAAATAACCTTTATTTTGAGAAAGACTCATTAGGGACTGATGAGAAAGTGCATCCCCAACAATGAAATGAAAGTGCTGGTCTAATCCTCAGTGAAAACTTCACAAACCATTGCTCAACATAATATCAATGTGCACATTGTCATGAGATTGCACACACACTTTATTGCTTGCTTACTCTCTGAGAAAGGAGAGTCCCAGAAGCCTCACGAGAAACAAATAGCAAGCTGGCTAGCAATATGAGCAAACACTGTTAGAGTACTCTTAAGGGTATCAATAAAATTGACAGCCTGTAGGAGCATTAATCCCTCACTATCCACTCTGCGGTGTCTGAAACACAGAATTATGGTTGTGTAACCGAAAGTAAATATCATGATTGCTGGTACTCTTTACAAAAACACTTCAATTTGCTGCGATCATATAGTGCAACTCGTTGTTCCATCATTCCTTTTATGTTCACTTTCTGCCCATAAACATAGTGATATTGGCAACAAGGGCACTGATCTGCAATGGTCGCCAGTAACGTAGACAGACTTGCACTTGGTAGTAGGCTTGGTCCTGTGGAACTCACTTCCAAGATCCTTAAGGAAGGCCCCATCAGTGGAGGCATTTAAGCGGAGTCTGAAGGCACATCTGTTTAGAGAAGCATTTGAGAAGCAGTTATGAGTTCTAGGAATTAGTTGACTGCTAAACTGTTATTTTATCAAGATTTGATTTTATAGTGTTGCTGCTCGTGATCTGTCATTAACATCTGTTTATTGTTGTTTGTTTTATTTCATCACCGTTGCCTATTTGTACAATGCCCAGAACCTCCGGGACTGGGCACTTGAGAACTAAAATTTTACTTACTTGTGTGGAAAACAAAATTGGTCAAATCACCAGAACTGCAGAAATCCACTTAAGTCAGGATAATTAAATATGACCAGCATTGGTTAAAAAAAAAAAAAAAATTTTTTTCCAGAATACCGTGTTTTTAAAATGTATTTTGTCTTTTCCAACCACCATAATCTGGTGTTGCAGGTTAGTAAATAATGAAACCTTTTTCAACTTAAAATGACAATATCAGCTCCGCTTAGGCATCAGACTGTCCCTAGTTTAAAAAACACAGTTTATGATTGCCCACATTCTATAGAATGGCTGATGTGACTGGTAGTATGACTGATTCCTTTTTTTTCTTTTTAAAAGTGAAAAAAAAATGGACTGACCACCATGCTGGTGTTACCTCACAAAAACATGTGTATTTACTTTCCTTTATCAACTCCCACTGCATCTTTCCTGGACTTGGGAACACCCCAACACACAGTCTAGCCACTCAAGTTGAGTGGGAGGAAAGGAGATGACTGCATCATGAGTGTCTGCACTGAGGGTTTCCTAATGTTCAGGAGGCATGCAGCAGGAGTAGATCAAGGATCTGAAACAAAGCAAGGTTGGGTATAATTATACCATTAGCATGCATTTCAGTTTTACTAGGAAAGGAAGCAAATACAACAACCAGCAATATCAATGAATTTTAAAGAGCCACCGACACCTCAAGAGGAACTTTGAAAAAACATAATATTTGGACACAAAACAGCTTATATTTCCCATTAGCTCTGCACTTCTTATCCCCATTATTTATTACTGAGGTCATATGCATGAAAAGTAGTTCTTCCATGAGTGTTCATCGGCTCCTGTTGCTTCTTCCCAACCTGATGTCATAATACTCTGCGTCTGACATCACATTTATTCCCACAGCAACATTCTGCGATGTCACAACAGAACTTTATAATTTCAAGTAAGGAATAAGCTATAGAGGCGGATGAACTCTAAGGGATAAAAAATATTGTTTTTTGAGGGAATTGCTTCAGTAATAAATATTGAAGAGGAGAAATCTACAGAATATATATATGAAATACAAGCTTCATTGTGACTAACTGTTACGGTTTCCAAAGCTTTTCCAGAGGCATCAGCTGCTCTTTAAAGAAAGTAAGCAATCATACAATGTGGGTTATCAACAAGAAATAATATGATCCAATTAAAGCAGCAGTACTTGTTAGTCACCATGTTTTTTTTCAGCAGTAATGTTTTCCTGGCAAAAACATAAATATACCCATTTTTTGTTTTGTTTTCTTTTGTTCATGAAGAAAACAAAAAGGATTTTGAAGGTTTTTTTTTAAAATTGTTTAACCAGCTGAGACACACTAAGCTAAAAGCATTTTTACATGTGCAGCCTGGGAGCACAGGGAAGTTAAGTGACTTGCTCAGGGTCACACAGTATATGCAAGTGGGGGCTGTAGGATTCAAACCCAGGTCTCCAGATTTTCAGCTCCGAGCCTTAAACCACTGCGTTATACTGCAAAAGTTCCCACTCCTGTGCCATACCATCGGTGAAAAATTTAAATATTTTGGTACACTGATGTGCTGTTTAACATCAGAAACTCATAGTAACACTGTCCACACACATCCACAGCAGGACTCTAGTATTTACATTCAGTTGGTAGCCTCAGTGGAAGAGATTTTTAAAACGTGTGAATGATGGCCATCTTTATTGATGCGAGTCATTAAATAAAAAGTTAGCTATAAAAGCCATTTTAAAAATATCTGCGAAAATGAAACATATACCGAGGATAAATCCATGTGTGTCAGAAATACTTTTTTGCCTAGAATGATATGACGAAATTTTTGGCTAACAAATACTGCTGCCTTTTAGAGTATAAACAGAATACATAAACCCAGTTTAATCGGTTTTAAACTGTGATTCAGTCTTTAGTAACCATACTATATATACTGTCTTAACCTGATGCTATGCTGGGACCCCTATGGAAATGAGATGCTTCATTTCATAGAACTTTCCTGGTGGTGGACATTTCAAATTTATAAATCTTGACATCATTTATTAGTAACATCACAGAGGGGCTGGAAGGAAAAGTATGCCTGTTCGCGGATGACACAAAAATCTGCAACAGAGTGGACACACGGGAGGGGGGGTGGAGAAAATGAAGGAAGATCTAAAAAACTAGAGGACTGGTCAAGGGTTTGGCAACTGGGCTTCAATGCCAGAAAATGTAAAATTATGCACGTGGGGCACAGAAACCCAAGGGCAACATATCATTTGGGGGGGGGGTTGGAGGTGTTAACAACAACAAAACAGGAAAGGGATCTTGGAGTCATCATATCTGATGACCTGAAGGTAGAAAAACAGTGTGATAATGCAGTAGGAAAAGCTAAGAGGATTCTGGGATGCATAGGGAGGTGCATCACCAGCAGGAAAAGGGAGGCAGTGTTACCCATATATAGATCAATGGTGAGGCCACACTTGGAGTACTGTGTCCAGTTCTGGAGGCCCCATCTTAGGAAGTACATAGACTGGGTGGAGACGGTACAGAGAAGGGCAACCAAAATGGTGCATATCCTGCATCACAGCCCTATGAGGAAAGGCTCAAGGAATTAAATATGTACTCACTGGAGGAAAGGAGAGAAAGGGGAGACATGATAGAAACATTTGAGTATCAATAAGGTTCAGGAAGGTGGCATATTGCACAGAAAGAGATGCTCAGGGATGAGAAGGGAATTATATGAAGCTGGAAAAAGGGAGACTTATTGGGGATATTTCAAAACGATGCATCCTGACATCATTCTTAGCCAATCAGGATTGCTTATTTCTATTCATTCTATGTACTCTGATTACCATTACAGATGAAGGGAGTGCTTCTGATTAATTGGATCACTCCTTTCTTCTGTGCATGAGGCACTCTTATTCCGTACAGTGTCTCATACACAGGGGCCCTGAAAATCGGCTTGTTTGGGGAGGGTGGTTTAAACTTTTTATATAAAAACATATGAGACAAAAAAGATGATGACAGCAGAAAATGACAGATGGTCATCCAGTCGTCCCATATTATTGTATCATACTCCAGGATCTATTATCTCTATGGGGTCTTTGCTTACACCATTCCCTTTTTTGTTATCTCTGTTTCTGCCCCCGACTTCCCGTTAAGTAGCCACTATCCCCTTGACTCCATCCCAGCTGTGTCTGAAGTCATTTATAGTTTTGGCACCTACTACCTCTGTCGGCAAACCATTCCATGGCTCAGCCACTCTTTCTGTAAAATAACACGTGCTTACATCCTTTTTAAACCTTCCCCCATTAACCTCCACTAGTGACCCCTTGTCCTATCTTTTCTGTTTTTAGTAAATAGCTTCTCACAGTCCACATTGTTAATTGCTTTCAAGAACTTGGAGGTCTCTACCATATCCCCCTTTCTGTTCTGTTTTCTAGTAAATACACGTTCATTGTCTTTAGCCATTCATTACAGGATCTTCTCTTCTGGCCCTGAATCACCTTGGTCATCCTATGTTGTACATTCTCTAGCCTTGTCCTGTCCTTTTTTAGGTGGGAACTCCAAGACTGGGCATAGTACTCCAGGTGTGGCCTCACCAGTGACCTATACAGTGGTAACAATACATCTTGCTGTCTGCTGTTGAACCTTCTCCTGATGCACCCCAGCATCCTGTTAGCCTTGCTGAAGGCCTTGTTACATTGGCTGATTTAAGGGAGTCACTAATGATGACTCCTGTGTCCCTTTCCTCTGATGTTGTGTCCAGCTTCCCCACTTCCCCTATCCAATACTATGTTCTGGGCCTTTGTTCCCTAAGTGCACAACTTTGCACTTTTTGGCATTGAATTTCAGCTGCCCAACTTTGGAACAATTTTCAAGCCTTTGCAGGTCTCTCTGCATCTCTCTTATTCCCTACACTTTGTCAGTCCTATCATAGAGTTTAGTGTCATCTGAAAATAGACACAAATTGCCCCAGATTACCTCTCCCATGTCACTGATGAACATGTTGAAGAGGACTAGGCCCAGAACAGATCCCTGTGGTACTCCACTAGTGATCTCTCTTTCCTCTGATCTGTGTCCACTCACCACAACTCTCTGCTGTCTCCCCTCCAACCAAATCCCTACCACCTTACTATTTTTATGTTGCTTGCATGCATGCACAAGAAACATGTTGCGGCAGCTTGCTGCAGAAGCAGGTTTTGAAGGTGCGGCACCGTTGTGGTCAGTGCCCCCACTGCCTTTTGAGGCTTGTCCCGCTTTCCCCAATGGGGTGGCACGCTGCTGCTGACACTAGTTCAGCCAGTGCACCACCACATTGAAATGTTTTAGCCGCTGCAATCAGGGGCCACCTCATCATTGCAGCATCAGCCATTCTGCTGCAATGAGGGAGTGACCCATCATTGCAGGGAGGTATCTTGCATGCCCCAACCCAGTATGCTGACGGGGGACCCAGTCCCCTTCAGCATAATGTCCCCATCCCCAAGTTTTTGCTGTATGCCAAGGGGGTGCCCAATCCCCCTCAGCATCATGGCCACTCTCATTCTTTGCCTACGGGGCACCCAATCCCTGTCAGCTTCAGTCCCTCCTTCCCCATTGAAGTTGCTGATGGGGAGCCCACTCCATGTCAGCATAATGTCTCCCCCCCAATGTTTTGTCTGTCGGGGTGCCTAATCACCTCGGCCTCCCACCCCTGTATCTGCCAATGGGGTACCCACTCTCCCACCAGATTAAACCCCAAACCACTCAGGTGCACAAATGTCCCTGAAAAAAAAAAAACAGTCCCGCGATGTTGTTTTTTCTAACCTTGTAAACAAGAAAACGATCCCTCGTCGAGTCTGTGGCCCCGCCCACAGCCCGCCCTCACCCTCTGCACACCCTGCCTCCCCACACACACCACTCCATACTTACTCCGGAGCCCAGCATGATGGTTTTCGGAGGACCGGGAACACGTCTGCACTCTTCAAAGCCAACCGCCGAACTGAAGAAATGCCGGTAAGCTGTATAATGGAATAAATAGGGTTTTTTCAACTTTGGTACATATCTCGGGCAGTTTTTGGAATTTTGGCACCACATTTTCAACATGGGATTATTGGGACCTCTCCTCATGAATTCAGCCACTGTCATGGCGTTATTCGGTCCCAAAAGGTGATTTTGCGGTCACTGCGTGGTATCACCTTTCGGGACAAATTAACGAAATGACAGTGCCAGTATTCATCAGATGGGCTCTCAAAAAGCCAATGTTGCAACTTTGGTGGAAAAAATGAAAAACATTGCTGTGTTACGAGTGTGCATTGTGCAGTTTCCACGCACCCTTGTAACTTCGCAAACTAGTAATATTTTCACGCCAGATTTTCAACACTGGCATCTTTTCACACCTCCTTATGAACAGTACAGCTGTCATTTTTCACATCCTGGCCAAAATGTGTTTTCACGCTTCCAGCGCAGAATTGTGCAGTCGCTTTGGGATATCAGTGTTTGGGACAGATTAAGATCGAGCGAGTGAGAGAGGGGGAGTGACCAAGCTCAACTGAGCTCTGTTGGGACTGCAGCAGATTTCTTTGTGGGCAGAAAAAGGCACCAAGGCAGGAGCCCAGTACAAAAGGGCAGCCTGCAGCGCTGGGAGAAACAGAACTAGCGAGTGAGGGAGCGGGAGTGAGCGAGCTCAACGGAGCTCTGTTAGGACTGCTGCAGATTTCTTTGTGGCAGAAAAAGACATCAATGCAGGTAGGGGCCCAGTACAAAAGGGCAGCCCGCAGCGGTGGGAGTAACAGAACAAGCGAGTGAGAGAGGGGGAGTGAGCAAGCTCAAAGTAGCTCTATTGGGACTGCTGCAAATTTCTTTGTGGGCAGAAAAAGGTGCCAACAGAGGCAGGAGCCCAGTACAAAAGGGCAGCCTGCAGCGCCGGGAGAAACGGAATGCGTGAGTGAGTGAGAGAGGGGGAGTGAGCAAGCTCAGCGGAGCTCTGTCGGGAATGCTGCGGATTTCTTTGTGGGCAGAAAAAGGCACCAATGCAGGCTGGAGCGCAGTACAAAATGGCAGCCAACAGCACCAGGAGAAACAGAACGAGCGAGTGGGGGGGGAGTGAGCAAGCTCAACGGAGCTCTGTCAGGACTGCTGCAGATTTCTTTGTGGGCAGAAAATGGCACCAACAGAGGCAGGAGCCCAGTACAAAAGGGCAGCCTGCAGCACCAGTAGAAACAGAATGAGCGAGTGAGAGAGGGGGAGTGAGCGACCTCAATGGAGCTCTGTTGGGACAGCTGTGAACTTCTTTGTGGGCAGAAAAAGGTGCCAACACAGGCAGGAGCCCAGTACAAAAGGGCAGCCTGCAGTGCTGGGAGAAACAGAATGAGCGAGTGGAGGGGGGAGTGAGCGAGCTCAACGGAGCTGTGTCGAGACTGCTGCAGATTTCTTTGTGGGCAGAAAAAGGTGCCAATGCAGGCAAGAGCCCAGTACAAAAGGGCAGCCTGCAGCTCTGGGAGAAACAGAATGAACGCGTGAGAGAGGGGGAGTGAACAAGCTTAACAGAGCTCTGTTGGGACTCCTGTGGATTTCTTTGTGGGCAGAAAAAGGTGCCAATGCAAGCAGGAGCCCAGTACAAAAGGACAGCCTACAGCACTGGGAGAAACAGAATGACCGAGTGAGAGAGGGGGAGTGAGCGAGCTCAATGGAGCTCTGCCTGGACTTTAGAGTTGCCCACCCTCCTGCCCAGGGTCCTCTGTGGTCCTATATTACATCAGGGCCTCTGGAGTGTAGACAAAGCGATGATTGGATACTTTTAGGATTGCTGTGATAATACAGATTTAGTTGTTCTGTTTATTTCTCTGACTGAACTAAGTACTGAGCTATACTGTTATGATTGCTGTAATAATACATATTTATTTGTTCTGTTTAGTTCTTTAACTGAGCTGAGTAATACTTGGAGTACAATAGGATTTCTAACTGGGCTAAGTGAAACTATATGAGAGCTGAGAACAAAAAGTATGGTAGCTGAGGGGTGAAAAATGGACAAGGAGGCTTTAGGATTGCTACAGTAATACAGTATCTAATGGATGAGATTTGAGACTGAATTAACCCGGTCGGCAAGGGGTCAGTAAGGGGAGTAGTGTGGGCTGGGGAACAGGAATTTGAGTAAATGGGGCCTAACAGTTGTAGTAGGATACAGAACCTGGGAGTAAGAGCCTGTAACATAAGATGGGGCCAAAATGGGGTAGATGCCACATGTCAGTAGGGCGGGCATCTTTGGAAGGGTGGTGGGGTGTACAGAGTGTGGGTCCGGCATGATTCTGGACTGGGCTTGGAGGATGGGGGGTGTATGGTCTGCAGATGACTGGCTAGTTTGGGGGAGGAACTGTGGAGGTGAGGGAGGAGTCTAAGTGGCAGGGCAGCTGGGTATGGTAGGCATCCTGGGGGAATAGGGGACGGCCAAAAGGGGACGGAGGAAGAACAACTAGGAGTGAAACTGACCCAGTATCAGAGGCACTAACAGAAAAGACAGGAGAAGGGGGGCTCCTGATGGGGGAGGAAGAGACCACGAGGAGTACCGGGAGAGAGCAGATGGTCTGGTTAGGGTGGGACCGGGTGGCACATGGAGGGAACAAGTAGAGAGGAGAACTCCATAGGGGAAGAGATGTAGGAGGGTATCAATAGGAATAGATTCAAACCTCTGCTGTGGGAGAGAGAGGGGGAGCAGTAACATACTGAAGAGGAGAGGAGAAGCGGGGCATGAGAGGGATGGCAACAGGTAGGGGAAGAGATAGCGAGGACGAAAGGGTAGAAGGGGGCTAGTAAGGAAGGAGGGAGTGGTTACCGGAGGAGAGAAGGCTATGGGAAGGGGAAGGATGGGAGGGGCATCACTATTAGGGTAGAAGGGAATGGGGGCTCTAAATTGACAACAGCGGGGATAGGAGGGCGTTGGAAATCAGCAGGGGAGGAGGGGAGGTCGACATGGGAAGCCCAGTAGGAAGTAGTCAGGCTGGGAAGGGGTTCAAGGGGGATGGGAGGAATAAGGCAGAGAAAAGGGGTGAGGTGGAAGTAGGGGGTACAGATACAGAAGTCACAGAGGGTGCAGCTGGCGGGGGTATGGGGCAGGGAAAACGAATACTGGGGTGGTGGAAGGGGCATTAGAAGGGAAAGGGTGTAAGGGATGGGAAGGTACTCATCCTGGGGGATTCTATACTGAAATGGATGAGATGGGGCAGAAAGGGGGAAAGGCTCAGCCATATTTGGGTTGAAGCTGTCCCCAGGTTGACTGCATGAGGGGCAGGGAAGGCACTGCTCAAGCGTGCAGTGAGGGGGAGGAAGAAACCTCATTTACTGTTGCATGTAGGTACAAACGACTTGGGGGGGACACTGTGGAAGTAGTGAGAGGGAGGTTTGAGTAGTTGGGCAGGCAGTGTGTGGGGTGGTGGGGGACTCAGTCACATTCTTGGAGGTACTGCCGGTATGTTGTGCAAGTATGGGGAGGAAGGGTAGACTTCAGGAGTTCAACAAGTGGCTAAGGGATTGGTGCCACACCAAACATTATGGGTTAGTGACTAACTGGGGTAGGGTCTGGGGGGAATAGTGACTTGTATGCAAGGGACAGGGTACACTGGAGCAGGAAGGGGAAGGGAGTATTAAAGGCAGCATTACTGCTGGCCCAAAGGCACTGAGGGTTGAGGCGCCGGATGCCACACCTCACTCCATGCTGGCGACCTGGGTTCAGACGCGAGTCTGGGCCACCAGAGGTCGGCAAGGGAAGGATAGGATTGAACGTCCATAGGACTGCTCTCTTATCCCGGGGCGGGAT
The DNA here is from genome assembly GCA_016271365.2 of Neoceratodus forsteri. Lineage (NCBI taxonomy): Eukaryota > Metazoa > Chordata > Ceratodontiformes > Ceratodontidae > Neoceratodus > Neoceratodus forsteri. The sequence continues at coordinate 91,364,690 of JADMNL010000031.1, read as the reverse complement.
CCAGGGACCCACTGCTCTGTAGCGGCACCTGGTGATGACCGAGGGCACTACTAGAGTGGTGTAGTAAAGGGGGCAGAGTGTGGTGGACGTTGGCACACTGTGCCTAAGCATCAGTGCACACCCGCACTCCGCAAAGGGGAGAAAAGTGGAAAATGAGCTATGGTTGGGCAGCATGCGCTTCCAACCCCCGCTGCCTGCCCCGAATGGTGCCTCCTCAACTGGATCCTGCTCTGGTAGGTCAAGCTGGGAAGATCCTCACCACCCCGCCACAGGGGTAATCCGTGGAGGTGAACAGGTCGACCTGATGTCAGGGCTAGTGCTGGGGGGGGGGTCGGTTGGGATGACCAAGCCGACCGTAGCCCGAGGAGAAAATATGTTAAAAAAAAAAAAGGCAGGATTAGAGGGGTATATCTCTACTAAGGTGGATTTAAACTAGTGGGGGGTGGCCAAAAGACTGAGGTTGGTAGAAAGGTCCGGACAGGGGAGCCTAATGAGCTCACTGCCCTAGATATAGGTAAAGGTGGAGGCGTGGTAACCTTGGAAGGGGGGGGCCAGAGTTGTCTGACTGTAATACAGAAGGCACCACCACCTGGTAAGAATAAGGAGGAGAGAGGGTGCGGACTACCGGGAGGAGGGACACAGGCCAAGGAGGAGAAGAGTGAGGAGAAGGAGGGGTACGGGTGAAAGGTGGTCTGACTAAATGGATAGAGAACTGGTTACAGGGGAGGGTGCAGAGGGTGGTTGTGGTGTAGCTCTTGGCACTCAGAGCAGTGACAAGCGGGGTGCCGCTGGGCTCAGTGCTTGACCTTGTCCTATTTGGGCTTTTTATCTCCAATATAGCTCACGGAGTGGGGAGCAGGGTTAGTCTGTTCGCACATTATACCAAATCATAAGCAAATAGTTATAGTAGCAGAGCACCCACCACACACACATATACACACTCCCCGAAAAGCTGCTTAAAAGTCTGCAATTCATTCAAATCAATTAAATTTTCTTACTTACTTGGGGTTCAATGCCAACAAGTGTAAAATCATGTACCTAGGGCATAGGAACCCGATGCTGAGTATAGGATGGGGAGGTACTGATACTCACTAGACATGAAAGAGTCCTTGAGGTTATTGTATCAGAGGACCTCAAGGTGGCAGTACAGTGTGACAAAGCTATAGGCACGGGAAATTGGATTCTGGGGTGCATAAGGAGTGGCATCTCCAGTAGGAGGAGGAGAGATGTTGTGCTGCCATTGTATCACTCCCTGGTATACCCCCAGCTGGAGTACTGTGTCCAGTTTTAGAGTCCACACTTCAGAAAGGACATAAGATGGAGGTTTTCCAGAGGAGGGCAACTAAAATGGTTCAGAATTTTCACAGGAATCCCTACAAGGAAGGGCTGAAGAATCTCAACATTTACACTCTGGAAGAGAGGAGGGCGAGAGGTGACATGATCAAGATCTACAAAGTACTTCACAGGGGTAAAGAGGGTACAGTTGGGGAGTTTCCTTCAAATGAGGATGAGCACCTAAACCAAGGGACATACAGTGAAGGTGGGGGGGGGGCTTTCAGGCTAGATGTGAAGAAATATTTATTTACTGAAAGGGTGGTAGATGCCTTGAACAGACTGCCAGGAGAAATGGTGAAAGCTAAAATGGTAGGGGGCATGAAGCATGCATGGGATAAACATAGGGGTGTATTAGAAAAAGGGGAAGGAGGGGGTCAACGGAGATCAATAGGCCTATGGAAGTGGAGTAGGTTCTATTTCATTGCAGGGAAAATCCATTAAGCAAGTTCATTCACAAGGAGGTCCTGATGGACACAGGCAGAATAAGACATGCAGTAACATATACAGGCAGGTAGAGAACACTTGCGCAGACTGGGTGGGCTGAGCGGTCCTTTTCTGCTGACAAATTCTATGTTTCTATGGCATCATGCATTCATTCATGTGCAGTGTTTATTTAAAGTTGGGCATACCACACATCCAGATGTAAGGTACAGTAAATTACCGAATTAGATGCAGTCTACTTACAGTACAATAAACAGAACCCCAGTGCTTCGAGAAGCCTTTACTCTTCATAAGGCTGCTTACCCGGTTACCAAAGACTAAAAAATAAATAAAATAAAGAGCTGGGGTTCTATTTGCTATGTCCACACCAGTATGCTGATCTTAAAATCGACGTCGCATCTGAATGAGTACTTGATTCTTGCTCACTCCATTTCTTCCCCACTTTGAAACCTGCTTGTCCTGAGTTAGTTTTGAGGTGGCAGCGCCTTGTCTGTGTTGGAAGATGACCAATAAGCGGCACCGAGAGACGTCAGACTTCACAGATTGTGAAGGCAGCTGCTCACCCACCATCTTGGCAAGAAGAAGGCCGCAGCTGTGGCCACTGATGACTGTTGGGGTGTGGGGATGGGGGGACCAAATGGGACAGACATGAAATAAAATCATAATAAAAATTGTGAGACCATCACCAGCTTTCCAAAAGCTTACCAGTAAAAGAACACTCTATGAAGTTTTCTAAATGGCAACACAATCTGGTGAGCTCTCTGTCTGCCTTCTGACACCAGGCATCAACCAGCATAACATTGCCTAAAGAAGACAGTGTGGTCATGTGGTTACTGAAATACTGGAGATTACAGATGTATAAGAACAAAAGAACATCACACAGAAGCTGGCATATGTGTCTATAGCAGCTATCTTCTGCTTCTCGGTAGTTATACCCTTGAGGTACTTGAATGTTTCTATCATATCCCCTCTTTCCTTCCTCTCTTCCAGTGAGTACATATTGATGTCCCTTAATTTCTCCTCATAAGTCTTGTGTTGCAAGCTCTGTACCATCTAATTCACCCTTCTCTGGACCATCTCCAGCCTGTCAATATCCTTACAAAGGTGCGACCTCCAAAACTGCACACAGTACTCCATGTGAAGCCTGACCATGGTTTTATATACTTTACCACTACCTCCCTTCTTATGCTGGTGATACCCCTGCCTATGCACCCCAACATCTCACTGGCCCTCCCAGCTGCCTTACCATTTTGACATTTTCAGGTCATCTGAAATAAGAACCCCCAGGTCCCTTTCCTTCTTTGTGACTGTCAGCAACCCCCCTCATCTTGTACCTTTCCCCAGAGTTTCTGTGTCCCAGGTGCATAATTTTGCACTTTTTTGAATTACACTTCAGTTGCCAGTCCTCAGACCATTTTTCAAGCTTCCCCAAGTCCCTCCTCATTTTCTCCCCGGTATCAACTGTGTTACAGATCTTGGTGTCATCTGCAAACAGACAGACCTTTCCCTTCAGCCCTTCTGCAATGTCACTAATGAAGACATTGAACAGGACTGGCCCCAGGACCAATCCCTGTGGCACCCCACTGGTCACCCCCTCTCCCCAGACTGCACCCCATTTACCACCACTCTTTGCCTCCTATCTGTTAGCCAGTTTCTAACCCACTTAACCACCCTTTCCCTATGCCCAGCCTACTCAGCTAGTTTATCAGCCTCCAATGCAGGATGGTGTCAAAGGCTTTGCTTAAATCAAGGTTAGCATTGTCCACTGCCCCACCCTGATTTACTTCCTTTGTCACCCACTAAAACAGATCAACCAGATTTGTCTGACATGACCTCCCCACCGTGCATCCATGTTGCCTGTGGTCCTGGGCTCTGAAGGCTTCTACATGCCCCACTATCCTTTCTTTAGGCAATGTGTCCATGATCTTCCCCACTACAGAGGTGAGGATGACCAGCCTATAGTTCCCTGCCTCCTCTCTACTGCTGGATTTGTATAGAGGGACCACATATGCCCTCCTCCAATTCTCTGGTACAGCCCCTGTGTTGAATTACTCAGTGAACATGGCTGCCAGAGGTACTGCTCTCTCCCTTCACAGTTCTTTTAATATCCATGGGTGTATGCCATCTGGTCACATCGCTTTGTCCACCTTCAATTTAGTCACCTCCTGCTGGATTCTTCTGCCTGTGAATGGACTGTTGTCCACCTCTTCACACTTTTGCACTGCTGTACTGCTGTGGCCCTTTCCCCTCCCCCTCTTCTGTGAATACTGAACAGACAGACACAGTGGATGTCTTGGGGGGGCATGACAGTTCTTAGGCATGGTACTTTCACTTCCAAATACCTAAACAGCACATATAAGCAAGCAACATTTGGCATTGACAAATGCTTATCTTAGGTGTTCCCATATCTTCCATCTTCTTCAGCAGCCTCTGATGTGATACTTTGTTGAATGCCTTGCAGATGTTGAAGTAGAGTAAATCCACAGCATGGCCTTTATCAACTACACTGGTTACCCAGTCAAAGAATACTATCAGGTTGGTCTGACAAGACCTTCCTGTCATGAATCCATGCTGTTTACTATCCTGAACAAAGTCTGTTTTTCTCCAGGTATTCCACTAGATCTTTGACTAGTGTCTCTGTCAGTTTAACAAAACAGGGCCACCCAAGTGTGTTGGTGCTCTTGGTCCAAACTGAATCAGAACAAAATGGAAAAAAGGCTAGGGACCGACTCACCTCACAATCTTTGTGGTGGCCTGTGCTAAGCTGCTCTGATTTTGCACACAAAAAAAAAGTTATATATTTTTATCCCTGGTCAGCTTCAGATTACTGTGTATATGTGAGGTGAGTCAAGTGTCCAACATTTTAGTTTCCCTACCATGGAGGTGAGGCTAATGGGTCTATTCTTTCCTGGCTGCTCCTTGTTTATTTTATTTATTTATTTATTTTATTTGTATAAAATCGGATTTACAGACCTTTTGAGTCAGAGTCTCGTCTACAAAGGCACCTTGTCAAAGAGAACAAAGACATACAGTGACAATAGGACAGTGTACAATATAGCAATAATAGCATACAGGGTTACAAACAAAGTGTATTTCCATCATACATCTTACATGATTTCAGGTGGGTGGCCAGAAAAGTCATATGGCTACAAACAAAAGTGCAATTTCCTAATACAGGTTACATGAATTCAGGCAAACAGTCCGAATGGTCATAGGTTACAGATACAGTGTTGCAGGAGAATAGGCATCTGGGATACATTGTGCAGCAGAACTATGTCTGCCATCCTCCAGTCCCTGGGAACCACCCCTTGCTGCATGAATCTACTGAATAGCCCAGCCAGGGGTTCACTAGCACTGATGCCAGTTCCCTTAGCACCCTCAAATGCATCCCATCCAGCCCCAGGGTCTTGTTTATCTTCAGGGCTGCTAGCTCTTTTTGCCTCTTTCGCCAGTACATTTCTGAAGTTTCATTTTTTGGGACTCTTCTATCAGCTGCCTTTATTCTGCTCCCTGGCAAGGGTCTGCTATCCTCCTCAGTGAATAGTAAACAGAAGTAGTCATTGAGCAGAGTTGCATTTTGCCCATCCTCCTCTATTACCCTGCCCCTTTCCATTATCCTGACAGTGTCCAGTCGAGACCATGAGCACAAATACGTGCGGTAAAAACTCTGTGATCATAACAGCGTTGCACAGTTTTGGAGTTGGTATATATAATCTGTGCAATTTAGGACTTCGTAGTTTTGTACTAACCATGCATCTGTGTTATTAACCACACAGTGTTTGATGTAATGGTCTTGACATAGCACCTAACCTGACAATTCTCCCTCCCATCTTTCTTTTTTTATATATCTAAAGAACTATTTTTCCCCTCCCTTGACTCCCTCTACAGTACGTGCCTCTGTGTCTGCCTTTGCAGTCCTGACTGCACTCTTAGCCTGTCTAGTTTCCTCCTGTTATTCATTTATATAATTATTTATTGAGAAATGTGTTACTGGTAGAGGCACATTGAGTCAAGGCTTATTCTCAGGTATGACCCAGGGAGGTGGAAGCGTAGAATAGAATTACAAAGATTACAGCAAATGAGATGATGCGAGTACAATGACACTGACAATAAAGTGCAATAGTAGAGTGCAGAACAAACAAGAAAGCAAGATCATTGCATATAACAGAGGACAAATCAATTAGTTTACCAATCAGCTGTGCAATTGGACACGATCAAAAAGTGCGTAGTGCCTGAATGAGCAGAGAGTGATCTAGTCCTCACGGGAGTAGTGAAACAGATTGATTAAACTACACACTAAAGAACCAAAACTATGCAGTTTGGGGGGAATGTAAGGGGAAGAGGAGGTAAAAGTGACAATGGATATTTTTAAGGGTATTGTCATTATAATAGTATACTGAACCAATCAGACAGCAGCTTCCACAATGCTGATGGCATCACAATGCTTAGAGCAGCACTGAATCCAGCTATTAAACTCCAAGAAACAAACAGCAAAATCTTCAAGCAAACTGTGGATTTAAAAGATGTGGCTTGTAACCCACTGTTCTGTATATAGAATATACAATAACTGACTCAAAATAGGCAATTTCATTACTTGAGAGTGGGCTGGACTTTCAGAACTCACTCGTGGATCTACTACTCATGAGTTATAGTCCTGCCCCCTCACACTTGAAGATAAATTGCATATTTTGAGTTAGCCCACAGTATAATCCCATATATATGTGTGTGTGTGTGTGTGTGTGTGTATATATATATATATATATATATATATATATACAGTGCCTTCAGAAAGTATTCACGCCCCCCCCTTGGATTTTGTCACATTTTGTTGTGTTACTACCAGAATTTGCAATGCATTGAAATGATTTTTCCCCCTTGATTCACACCGCATACTCAACAATTTAAAGGGGCAAAAATATTTATATTGTGTAACAAACATTTATGAAACATTAAAACTGAAATATCTTGTTTACTTAAGTATTCACCCCTGAGTCAATACTTCGTGGTGAAGCGCCTTTGGCAGCAATTACAGCTTTGAGTCTTCTTGGGTATGTCTGTATCAGCTTTGCACATCTGGATTTGGGATTTTCACCCATTCTTCCTTGCAGATTTGCTCAAGCTCTGTCAAGTTGGATGGGGAGCATCGGTGAACCAATCTTTAAGTCTTTCCACAGATTCTCAATGGGATTCAAGTCTGCGCTTTGTCTGGGCCACTCAAGGACATTCACCTTCTTGTTCTGAAGCCACTCCAATGTTGCTTTGGCTGTATGCTTGGGGTACGTTGTCCTGTTGGAGCGTAAATCTTCGCCCCAGTCCAAGGTCTATTGCAGACTGATGCAGGTTCTCCTCAAGGATTTGCCTGTATTTGGCTCCATTCATTGTTCCCTCTATCTGACAAAGTGCCCCAGTCCCTGCCACTGAAAACATCCCATAGCATGATGCTGCCACCACCATGCTTCATGGTAGGGATGGTGTTACATGGAGTGATGAGCTGTGTGTTCGGTTTCATGGAGCATAGTGCTTTGCATTCAGGCCGAAGAGTTCAATTTTTGTTTCATCAGACCAGAGAATCTTTTGCCACATGGTCTCAGAGTCTGCCACGTGCCTTCTTGCAAACTTCAGGCATGCTATTATGTGGCCTTTTCTCAGGAGTGGCTTCCATCTAGCCACTCTCCCATAGAGGCTACATCTGTGAAGTGCTGCAGAGATTGTTGTCCTCTGGACAGGTTCTCCCTTCTCAGCCATGGAACTCTAGTTCTATCAGGGTGGTCATTGGGTTCTTGGTCACTTCCCTGACCAAGGTCCTTCTTGCCCGGTTGCTCAGTTTGGGAGGACGGCCCGCTCTAGGAAGAGTCTGGGTGGTTCTGTAATCTTTCCATTTCCTAATGATGGACTTGACTGTGCTCCTGGGAACTTTTAACACCCTAGAAATGTTTTTATACCCCTCCCCAGATCTATGCCTCCTCACAATTCTATCACAGAGTTCTACGGACAGCTCCTTGGTCTTCATGGTAGAGTTTCTGCTCTGACATGCACTGTCAACAGTGGGACCTTATATAGACCGGTGTATTTCCTCTGAAATTATGTCAACCATTTGAGCTGACTACAGGTGGACTCCATTCAAGTTTTAGAGTGATCTCACAAGGAAATTGGATGCAGCAAAGGGGGTGAATACTTATCAAATCAAGACATTTCAGGTTTTTATGTTAAATTACATGTACAAAAAATTCCAGAAGTTTCATTCCACTTTGACATTATAGAGTAATTTGTGTAGATACGTGACAAAAAAATCCCATATAAATGTATTTTAATTTGAGTTTGCAACATCTCAAAATGTGACAAAATCCAAGGGGGGTGAATACTTTCTGAAGGCACTGTGTATATATATATATATATATATATATATATATATATATATATATATATATGTATGTATGTATGTAACAGATACTCCACTACAGGGTGTATGGTTGATATATGCACACCTTGGTGTGTGTTGTGAGGCATGAGACTGCAGGTTGAGTACGTTCAGCCATCCAAGGCATGCATATATCAGAGCATGACTGCACTCCCTGTAGTGGATTATCTGTCTTATAAAATAGCCAAATTTGTTTAAGGGGGGTTAAAAATAGAAAGAAGTGCAGTTGTGTGGTTGTTGTGAGATAATGCATAGTCTTGTGGTGTATTTCATCCAGTCAGAAGACAGCAGTTTTACTGATTTTGTTCACCATACAAAAGTAGGGAAATGTAGTATTAGGGTTTCCAACCCTAACTCCCCACCACCATCCCCCAAGCAGGAAAAGGAAAAAACATTATGGTTTTCACTGCCCTGACTCCTGGCAAATCAGGGGTTGGGTTTTCCTTGGGGTTCTCAACCCTAATGCTCACCCAGTTGTGATATAGCTTTCAAATGTAAAGAACCGTGTCTCCTCACATGTTGCCAAGAACCTATAGGTCCTGCCTGAAGAAAACATATCACATGTCATCTTGTTTGCTCATGGAATGGGTTGAGTGTTAGGGCTGAGAACCCCAAGGAAGATCCCACCCCTGATTTGCCAAGAGTCAAGTCAGTGAAAACTGTAATGTTGTTTTCCTTTTCCTGCGGGGGGGGGGGATTTAGGGTTAAAAACCCTAGTGCCACATTTTCCTACTTTTTTTGTTTAATCTGAACCCTAACTGATACATTAAAGCAGTTTGTTGCAAAGAATTTCCTTACTTTTTAAGATAGTAGAATCATATCCTCATTCACACAGGTCCCTTTGGGACCTGCATGAAAACATCCACCAGTCTAGGGAAACACAGGGCCCACTGGGCCCTGTGCTTTCATCCCTCCATAGATGTACACATCCATCTGGCTGTGGAAGCACAGAGCCCTCTGGGCCCTGCACTTCAATGCCTCTAGAAGAGCAATGTATGTGTTTGGTTGTAATTTTTTTTTTGTGGGGCTTCCTTCAAAGGAAAAATACTTTAGGTGTCTTTCTTAGCTGCTAGCAATTCATTGTATATGGGTGTTTTCACTTTGCTACCCATAAGTCAATACATTTTTGTCAGTTTACTCTGAAATTTGCTGTGGTTGTAGTGGAAGACAAGATACACCTTTGATGCATTATTGATGATGATCATACTTTCGTTGTGGATTTGGCACAATGGTGAAAACTGGAGGTAATTTTGGTTTGCAGTGCTTACCCCATGAATGTTTAGCGGGGATTATGTGTTAGTTTTGTGCTATTCACTGACACCTTTTTTTGATATATATACATTGTCCCTTGACTCAAATTATTGACAAACTTATAGCTAGCTAAATTTGTAGTGTTATCCTATGGGAATTTTCATGTTTTTTTTATATGGCCACTAATTTTTGGGGGCTATGTAAGCAATAATACTCGACAGGGTGGGCAGTATTGGGAAATACTGGACCACCTAGGGCATGATGAGGCCCAACGCTGCAGGCAGAGGGCCTTATAACCTCTCGAAGGTCTGGTATTTCCCAATACCACCCAGCCTGGAGGGTATTATTGCTCTTAGAAAATGGCCCACATGTAACGTTTTTAATAAAATAAGATAAAGAAGTCTAAGAAGTGTTAAAAAACAGTCAGAATATGTGTTTCTTGTAAAGTACTTCCTATACTGCACTATGCTTGCTTGCAGAGGGCGCTAATGTTTAGGAGACATTGCATAACAGCCACAGGGTTTATGGCACATTGAGTTCTATAGTGGGAATGTGACTTTGCTAGTGGTGGAGTTGGCTCCATTTTTTATTTTTTTTTTGAAGTACAACTTGTGCAAGAGGAAGACTCGGGTGACTACCTCTCAAATTTAATGTAAGTGAGCCACTGTTTCTTCACAAAAGTTTGTACTTGGGCTGAGGCGTTGAACGCCACACCTCGCTCCACGCCGGTGACCCGGGTTCGGGAGCGGACTCGGGTAGCCGGTGGGTCGGCCGGGGGGGAGCTAGGCTTGAGCATCCGACGACAGCTCGCCTACCCGGGTGGGATCTGGGCCGATTCCGGCACTTGTGCGACCCCGAGCGGAGGCTCAAGGAAGTGTAAGTCCTTGCAGGGATTGGCCGGGTGGCCGTTGAGCAGAGCGGACGTCGACATAAGCATCATGATGTCGGGGGGGGGATTGCAGTCTGCTCGGGAGGAGAAAAAGGAAAAGAGCCTGCCTGCGTCCGGGAGGAAGCGAGGACCGGGGCGTGCCGAGTTTACCCGCACCCTGACAGTCACGAGGGGCCAGCGAAACACTAAGTTCGGGGTTGTCCCTACCTCGTCCCCGCCCTGGGGGTAAGCCGTGGCTCCATGGGGGCCTGTGGACTGTTCATGTGGGGTCGTGGGTAGTGGGATGTTCGCGGGTCATCGCCGAAGTGTCAGAGGAGGCAGGCTGAGGGAGGAGGATAAATTACGATTTCAAAAAAAAAAGTTTGTACTTGGTGGTATCCTTTTGTGCAGGAGGTTTGAGGGAGGAGCGTGATCCCAGACCACGGTGACAGAACATGGGAGCAGGAGTTGACTGAAGCAACTGCTGAAGATGTGTGAGAGGGGGTGGGATTCGCCTCGCAGGTTGGGAGTTGCTGCTGACAACTTTGAAGGGCTAGAGTAATTGAGGGAATGGGGAGGGGAACAGTGGCTGACATTCCCCTGGACTTAGAGACACGTTAGTCGGTTGTTACGAATAATAAATCAGGCAGCTTTTGAGGGGCTGTGAGCAGCGACTTGCTGTGATACAGTATAATTGTTTGGTTAGGCTGAAAATGAAAGGAGAATGTAACGGTTGTGAGAGGTAGGCAGTTTTAAGTTTTTTTTTAATCTTTCTGTTGTTGCATTTTCTGAAGGAGACTGAGTTCGGGGATGGGGTGTTTGGATGGCTGCCAACTCACTACTAAGTGAGAGAAAAATAGTGGTGGCTGGTAAGTTTGACAATTTGGGGTGCCTAATAGTACCCAAAGTAATGGGGCACCCCGAATTGGCATTTGTTTGTAAGCAGGGTCTATTGAAAAATACCTGCTCGGTACTGTTTATGTCCTAGCCAATGAGATTGCTAGGATTTACTTGGCCATTTTCTAATATATGTTAGTGTTGTAGTACTCATTGAGACCTCTTTTTTGATATATAGTTTCTCCTTTAACTCCACGGAGTGATGGGGTTATTTATTTATTTATTGAAATGTTTCACCAGGAAGGCACATTGAATGACAAGTCACTCATCTCCTGGTGTGACCTGGGGAAATGGCTTGTTAAAGTTGCAATGTTATCATATGGGAATTTAAATTTTTAAATTCTTATGTTTTTTTTTATATGGCCCCTAATTTTTATTTGGGGGGTATTATGTGTTAGTGTTGCAGTACTCATTGAGACCTTTTTCTTGATACTTAGATTCTCCCTTAACTCCACAGAGTGACAGAGCTATGGCTTGCTAAAGTTGCTATGTTAACCTATGGGAATTTTCATTTTTTAATTTTTATGGCTTTTTAGATGGCCCCTAAATTGTTTGGGGGGTATTATGTGTTAGTATTGTAGTACTCACTGAGACCTTTTTTTGACACATAGATTTTCCCTTAACTCCACAGAGCAATGGAGTTATAGTTATGGCTTGTTAAAGCTGCAATGTTATCCTAGTGGAATTTTCATTTTTTAATCTTTATGGTTTTTATATGGCCCCTAATTTTTTTTTTTGGGGGGGGAAGGGATTATGTGTTACTGTTGTAGCACTCCTTGAGACCTTTTTGTGATGCATAAATTCTCCCTTAACTTCACAAAGTAATGGAGATATGACTTGTTAAAATTGCAATTTTATCCTATAGGAATTGTCTTTTTTTTTTTTATTTATTTTTTAAATATGGCCCCTAATTTTTTTGGGGGGGAGGGTTATTATGTGTTACTGTTATAGTACTCATTGAGTCCCTTTTTTCATATCTACAGTAGATTGTCCCTTAAAGCAGCAGTGCAATGAACAGCCCCCCAAAAAAATGTTCTCTTTTCACCTGCCAGTTTATTGAGTTAACATTTCCTGTTTCTGTATTTTTTTTCCTGCTTTAAGTCAAGTTTTCTTATTGTTATTCTGTGAAATCTGATATTTATTTGTGCAAAGTAATTGCCAATGTCCATGTTTGTTTTTGTTTGTTGTACTCCCGTAATGCTTCTGTTGCCCGCAGTGATTACTGTACGTGCTTACTCCCAAAGTCAAGGCAGGAAGTCATTTGTTTATTGTGCCTGGCTCACTGTTGCCCACATCCCAGACTGCTTGTAGCTCAAAAACATACTAAGTTCCCACAGTGATTATACTCTCTCATACAGTACTTTTGAGTTAAACATTTCTTAGCATATTACTGTATCCAGTGAGCGAGCTTGTGTTTGAAGTGAGCGAGGCTGAGTGACTGAGATGAGCAAGCGAGAGTGCATAATGGAGCAGTGAGAATATTTCATTCACAGTTGATTTACTTATTTCTTTTAGTAGAGAGCTTTTTTAAAAAATGAGAGAATCCGGTGGTTGAACAAATGAAGATGCTCACAGCTTTTCTTGCCGACTGCTTTGGATCAGTAATCAGCTGCTCAGACCACACAAACCTCTGACCAGTACAGTGATGCCCTGTTGTCCTGTGAGCTGAACAAATGAGTCTATGTCCACTTCAGGAGGGGGTGTACTGTTTAAAAGGTGGTTTTGGAAGCAGAAGTAAGTAATGACAGACATCTAATTTTAGCAGCTAGTGTCAGAAATCTGAGATTTTAGTTTTTTGTGTTGTGCTTACAGGAACAGCTGATTCATTTCAGGGGGCCACATGGCTCATATGTTATACCCTGTCACTCAATCTTGCTCACTTGTTTAGCATATTACTGTATCATCACTACACTTTGTCCCGAGGTGTACACAGACACATTTGTGTTTAAGGGTCCTGCGCTCCCAGTATTGCATAATGGGTGGCCCTGCAGTACCATTGCTGCATAATAGTATCCATATGTGGGCCTTCGCTCCAAGCTATAATTGTAGAGATGCAGCACAGGCCTAGACACATTCCAAGTAACCCTTGTGCTGCAAATGGTGCAATATCTCAGTAACTATAGCAACCTTGGAATACATTCTACTGCAGTTGTAATCGTGGACTGGTAACCTGCATGCATGCTAAGCTGCGTTTAGTGAAAAATCTGTATCTTGAACTGTTTTCAAGATATAGGCACTGAAAGGCATTGCGTTCACCACAATGTTATGCTATGGGAAATTTCTCAACTTCAGAATGCCATAACTGTGGAACCAATGCAGATTTTTACACCAAACCAGCATAAGTCACATCTGTGTGACACCCCCTTTGTACCCTGCAAACTTCAAGCCAAAAGTCTTAACCATTTAATTGCAGTGAACTGGCAAAGAAACAGCAACCTTCAAAAAAATCCCTGTTCGTGAGCTGTCAAAATCCCCATTCGTGAGCCGAATCCTTGTTCGTGAGGTGTCAGAATCCCTGTTCATGAGAAATCCCTGTTCGTGAGGTAGGGCCATTTGGTCGTTATCTCATGAACAAGGATTTTGACAGCTCACGGACAAGGATTTTTAGGGCCATCTGGTCATCATCTCATGATGTTTCATGGTGGGAGGCATGCACAAGCCTCCTGGTGCTTTAGCGCCATTTTGTGATGTGACCGTGCTGTGGCGGTGCCCCCCCACCATTTTCGGTTATGAGACTGAATTATTCAAATATAGCATTTTTTTTTGTTCCCACATATTGCTGCTGTGCATTGTGCAGAAATTACAGAGCCTGCACCAGGTCCATTATTTACATTTCCAGAGACCCTCTGGGAAGTGTTTAGACAACGCTGACAGTGTCCCTTTAACTGGCTTCCTGGTGTCAGTGTAGAAGTGCAGCCTGGAAAAGCACTAGGGAATCCAAGAAGATCTTGCAAGACACTCTCTTGGACTGATGTGAGTGCTTCCATTTGATTACACAGCCACCCAATACAGCGCAAATCGATACACTAAAATGGCGAATCCAGAAAAACAGGGAACCCCATTTCGGCAAACGCTCACTTTGGTTGAGGTGCCGGCTGCCTTTACACTCAGAAAAATATAATGTTGCAGTTGCTCCACACCACTCACAATGGTGCAGAGCACATCATATAAAGGGGGCCTTTAACTCTTAAAAGGTTGGTACTTAAGAACTAGAAATCTCCTTCCTTAAGAGAGTGATTTAACTGGATGGGTACAATTGCTAAGAATGAACGCATGATCTATAAACTATTAAACATACTGGGACAGTTTGCAAGAACCTGGAAAGCTTTTCTGTACTCTAAAAACACTATATAAACTCTCCTTGAAATGACTTTCAGTTTTGTGCTGTTATGTACCGAGATGGTTTTCACAGCATTCTATATTTGTATTACTCTGTTTATATTTCCCTACTGTTTTGATGTGATGTTTTTATTAATATATTGTTCATACTTTTGTCTGAATAGAAATACAAATTTATATTGAAGAAATATGTGTCTGTTATATACTTTATTAATTCTTCAGTATTTATTTCAGATGATTGCTGTACTGCCATTTCTCAGAAGAATGCATTGTATGTATGTTTCAAAATACAATAAAATATAAATAAAAAAATAAACGCAAGCTTTATGTGTGGTCTAGAGGTTAGAGCACAGGCTTGGGAACCTGGTGACCCAAGTTCAAAACCCACCAGAGGCATTCAATTATTTTGTGACCTTGAGCAAGTTACTGGACTTCTTTTTTGTGCTTCAGACCCTTCACCTGCAAAACTGGGTAGAAGTAGCTGGATGAGAGCTAAGAATATGAAAAATAAGAACCATCTGAAACAACTCAGTCATATGTCAAATTTATGAAAAGTTACATTATAAGAAATAAACCAACATTTCACAACTGCTGTAACTTCATCAGGGCAATAGCCATCAGTCTCACCAAATAAATAGCATAGTCTAAATCCATTGGTTGGTTATTATTGAATTTCATCATGGAATCTCTGGAGTGCCTTGATGAGTGAATAATCACCCTGACTTCAGGAGTCTCTCATTTAGAATTATGATAAGGACTGCCATTTCTAAACATGCCACTCCCAAGCACAGCGTAATGCAATTAGACCCCTTTGGAAACACATTTTCATAAAAAAAATCATACCATTATTTGTTCTTCTTTTATATAAACCATGACTCTAACAATATTTAAAAAGTGCCCTAAATATTTTTTCTTAAAAACATCCTTCTGTCAGTGTAAATACTGCATAATTACTATATCAATATAGTATGCTTATTTCCGCTATACCAATATACTGAAACAGCTTATTTCTGTCAATTAAGCGGAAATGCATTATTAGTATACTGATTCAGCAAAAGGGCATTTCCAGTACATTGATGCATTGAAAGTACATTAATGTAAGATATCCATGCTGATGGGACTCCAGGCTTAAAAAAATAAATGTTTCTACCCCATTCAGTTCCAAAGTTAGGCCTCAGCAAAGAAATTATCTTTAGAAAGGGCTAACTTTGGAACTATTATTTCTAGAAATGTAATTTTTTTAAATGAAAGCCTGGAGTCTAATTGACATGGATACATTACATCAATGTACTTTCAATGCATTGATTTACTGGAAATACACTTTTACTGCTTCAACTTACTAATAATGCATTTCCACTAAATTGTAAAAAAGAGGCAGTTTCTGTATATTGATATAGTGGAAATGTAATTATATTATTCTACTTTACTTAGTATTACACTTACACTGTAAAGAAAAACATTGACACAATAATACATGTAATAAATGTAAGATTAATTAATAAATAATTAATTATAATTAATAAATAGGAAGAGTAAGTCAATTACATACAAAGAAAGGTGCTAATGTATAACATGTGTTTGTCATTCATATAGGATAGGGCTGAGTACATCTATGTAGGAACAACAGGGCAGACCTGTTGGACTCATAGAGGGGATACTAAAAAGGACCAGACATAAATACAAATTAAAGCTGCCGGTATTCTGCAGAATTTCAGGAATTCTGCCTAATTCCACGGATTTCTGTCAGAAGTTGAATTCTGAAATTCTGAAAGTAGAATGCATTTTTTTAAAAACTGTAATTTAGTAATCTGTGGTTTTACATGAACCACGGAAGAGTATTCAGCAGTTTACGTAAACAGCTGATTCGTTTACCATAGAATACTGTCCCTTTGTTTACATGGAGATGCTTTTTGGAATTCCATGGATTTAAAAAAGAAAGTTAAAAAAGCATTTCAGAAGCAGAATTACAATTCCGCATGAATTCCACAGGTGGAATTCCATATTCCATACATCTCTAACACGTGCATTTTCTGCCTGTGTCTGCCTGACTACACCAAAATGTAGGAGCCCTAGTTTCAAAGGATCCTGAGTTTTCATGATCATTTCCAGGATTTGAAGCAGCCTGCATAAAAATTGTACATGTGGCAAAATAAAATGGTGTATCTGGCAATAAAATAGTGCATGTGGCAAAAAAGGTGCATGTGACATTTTTTTGATACAAGCTCCACATTTTGCATCCAAACTGCTAAACCATCCAGTAGATGGTCTAATAGTGCAGACAGAAGTCCACTTTCAAAATACAGATGGACAGATCTGGGTTGAAAACCCTGGGCTGGATTTTCAGTCAGTTGTGGCACGATTCTGCTGCACTTATGGTACTTGCAACAAGACTGTTAGACCACAGCAAACATGGGGCTGATTCACAAAGGTCAGCACAAGCTGCACTAAATGCAGCTTGTGCTGACTCCTGGTGCACCAGAGACCCTGTGCCTGATTCACTATCAGGTAGAGTCCCGGCAGCGAAGTCTCACGGCTTGTGGCAATCCTGGCACTGCACCAAACAGATGGCACATCCTGAAGGTATGCTGTAAGCTGTGAGACAGCCCTGCAGCAATAGCACCATGGACAGCACTCCCTGGTGGTTATTGCCTCCCCCAGCCCTGATCCCAGTTCAGAAATAAAAATGAAAACAATCCCTAGTGGCTTAGTGGACCCCCCCAGCCTTGATCCCCCATTGTTTTGCATAAAAGATCCCTAATAGTCTAGAGGTCCCCCCTTCCCAGACCTGATCTTCAGTTAATTGTCATAATTCCCAGTGGTCTAGTGGACCCTCACCCCCACTCAGACAGTGCCTCACCACCCCACACCCCCATCCTGAACCCAGAGCCGGTGACTGGCACAGCCCTCCTCTCACCTCCACGTCCGGCCCCCAACTGACCTGTCACTGAGCGCATACTGTATAGTGTACACTCTCACTGATTGACAGCTTATGACATTGAAAAGTAAAAAGAAATCTTCAGTGCACAATGATTTTAGCATTTCAACAGTAATGAAAATCTTTAACAAGCCTTCTGCATGGTGGCTCTTAGGTTATCTAGGTAGGGTTCCACTGTTCTAGATTTCTGTTTGGTTTAGCTTTTAGCTGTTAACCCACCAATTGTCATCAATCCATCCTACATATTGTATCATTCAGTGGCGGCCATTGACCCACTGGTTGTCCTAGATTTCTGTTTGGTTTAGCTGGTGGCTGTTAACCTACCACCATGGAATAGAGAGGCAAATGGCCACAAAGATTTACAAGCATAACACTACACTAAATTGTGTAAGCCCATTGAATTGAAAGGCTTCACCTGTGTTTCAATGGGCTGGAGCAATCTGCCATACCCACTGCCTGAGCTATATAAGGCAGTCCTTCTAGCTTCACCCTGAAGCTCAACCCTTTGCCCCACCATCCTCCCCTTCTCCTCCTCCAGTGGCTCACCTCTCTCCTCAGGGGGCCTTCCTAAGGTACCTTTAGCCTAAGGGAATTCTTCCCATGGCACCTCTAGAGGTGGAACCCTCCTCAAAGGTTCCTTGCCTTTGGTACCCCTACAGGGTGGTATTCCCCATGGAATAGAGAGGCGAATGGCCACAAAGGTTTATTAACAAGTTGCACAAGCATAACGCTACACTAAGTTGTGTAAGCCCATTGAAACTGTTATTTATTGTCAAGAATGTTACAGCATTTAAATCTCACTACAAAACTTATTTATTGCCAGCCTCCCCCCCCCCACAGCAGCAATGCTATCATCTGTGGTGCTGGTGACCCAAGTTCAGGTGCAAGCTTGGGGCATCGGAAGGTCAGCCAGGGGAAGGAGGATCAAGCATCCATCAGACTGCTCTAATCCTCTGGGGAGGGAGAGTTGCAGCACCCAGCACAAGCTGGGCACCAAGTAGTGCTTGTGGGGCAGGCAGCTCAGGACCACTGATTAGTGTAGAGCAGCAGTGGCCATCACTGCAAGGTGTGCAGAAGAATGGACAGTGTGTCATAATGGCACCACACACCTGCTCATCCAAGGGGAGGAGGAAAAATGGAAAAGGCAAGTTGGGAGGATGATTGTGGCCTCTCACAGGCCCCTCACCCAGTGATGTGGGTGCCATCACCACCACCAGTGGAATCCATGGGGTGGTGGGGTTGGGGAATCCCACTGACCTTGCTTGGGGGGGGCAAGCCCTGGCGGAACATGTGGTGAAAAGTCTTAAGGGAAGCCATGGTTATGGTTATGAGCTGGGGAAACTGGCAGGATGGGGATCAGACTGGGTGGGGAGGGTAGACAGAGTATCAAAAACATCATATTATTGTCTAATAGTTTCTGTAAATGCTTTAGTTGATGTTCTGTATTTATTATGCATTTATGTTTCCTTTTTTCCCCCCTGTTTACTGGGTCCTCCTTGAAAATGGTCAGTGCATGTCTTTGTGTTCTTACCAGGTTATCAACATTCTAAATAAAATGAATACATCTATTTTTTTTTCCAGTTGTTTAACCAGGTGAGACACACTAAGCTGAAAGCTTGTTTACAGGTGCAACCTGGGAGCACAGGGAAGTTAAGTGACTTGCTCAGGGTCCACAGTATGCAAGTGGGGCTGTGGGATTCAAACCCAGGTCTCCAGATTTGTAGCTCAGAGCCTTAAACCACTGCGCTATACTACCTCCTATTTACAGTATGTATCTGTATGTACATCAGAAAATACTATTGGCATTCTATCAAGGAGAGCCCAACATTTTTCAAATTTTCATTTAGAATTCATTAGTGGCTTAAAGCAGCAGTGCATGATAGCAGTGAACATTTGGATCTGTATTGTTTTTTCTATTATAGATTGCCCATTATCTCTTGACTTGTATGATACCATACTCTCCCCAATTTGAGTCTGCTGTGGTCCTTTTTTCCACATTTGGAATAATAAAAGGAGTGCACCTTGTATTATGGCTCACACCAGGTTTTTATCAATATTCTCTGTTGCTTGTAAACACCCGTTGTTTGACAACATTTCTTTTGTGACTAAAAGGAACTAGAATGCAACATACGGTGCTCCATGACCTTATGGGACAATAAGTGTACAAAAATAGCTGAGACTAGTGATGAAAATCTGTTCCAACCCACAATTAAAAGAAGCACTCCTTTTACTAATTCAGATGTGGAAAACAATACTAAAGTAGACTCAAAATGGGAAAAGAAGGATATTATACAAGTCAGGAAATAAGGAGCAATGTAAAATACCATAAAAAAGTAAACGTCTAAATTTTCACTATTATCATGCTCTGCTGCTTTAAAAAAATCATTTATCTGTCAGGGTTGACTTGCTGATGTTCTGACATCACAGCTATGAATTAATGGATTTCTGATGTTCCAGCTGTGAATTGCAGCAAAAAGGTGTATGAACTATCTGTGAATTATAAGACTTGACTGTGTATTATACAGAGAAAAATATACAGAGAGTAGTGAATTACGAGTTTATAATTAATGGCTATGATTTTTTTGCATTAGAAACCCGTGGCGTAATTTGCCGTTATAAAGGAGCGTTTATAATGGCAAACACGCGCCGGGTTTCCCTACCATTGCGCATGTGCCGGGTGCCGCTCTGCTCTTCCTGGTAGTCCGAGACCATGGTTTACCGACAGAGACCAAATCGTAACTCTGACTGGGTGGTCACTCTCGGGCTTTATGAGCATCTAACCCTCAGAGTGTGTGTGTAAACTTCTTGTTACACACACTACCCCATACTTTATTCTATATGTTATATACACCCAAGGTGTGTGTTGCTCAGTAAACCACGAGAGCTAAGCTTAAGTGGATTGTAAAACAACACACTGAGGATGTGTGGTGTATAAAAAGGCAAGTCATTCTAATGCCCAGATCTATTTGTTGTATTTACCAGTTTTGAAACAAAAGGTGCAGTGCTGAGTTTAGACAAAAGAGTAAGAAAGTGAAAAATGCTAAAGGATTGTAGGTTGTTTTGAGCAGCTGGTGGGGGAGCACTTGCTTCTGTTGACTTGTAGTGCTAAGTTTAGTCTGTTGCAAAAGTGAAGCTGAGTTCTGTATTGTGCTATGGTTCATCTGTGACAGTAGAGAAGACAGCTGTGACCAACTCTGTAATGCATAGTCTTTAATACCGTCATGTATCACAGCTATTTTTCTGTAGTAGGTATTATCTTGTGTTTATTGCTCAGACTGTTGTATACTCCTGAGTCATACATGAAAATAAGCATTTACTTGCCTGGTGTACCCTACATGGTAAACAAAAAATGAAATAAGTAAATCACAGCATTTAAAAGCACTTGGTTTTAATGTATTATTTACACTACCCACTGAGATATGTGTGTGTGTGTGTGTGTATATATATATATATATATATATATATATATATATATGTATGTGTGTATATATATATATATATATATATATATATATATATATATATATATACTTTCAAACAACTTTGTTAAGGCACTAGTTAAGGTTCCAGCATCAAAAGTAGGAAATGTTGTGTTACACCCCACCCCACCCCCCTCACACAGCAACAGGCATAGGGTGTGCTTTGTGGTTGTCAGCTAATGCTCACCCCATTCCATGAGTAAATAAGCTGAGATGGGTACAACACATGAGATGGGTGGCGTTATGGTTGACAACCCAACACAACCCATGCCTGTTGCTGCATGCATGGTGGGGTGTGTTAGTTGAAACCCCACATGACATTTCCTGCTTTGACACTGGAACCCTAACTAGTGCATTATTGAAGTTTTTTTTTTTTTTTGCAAAAAAATGTCCTTACTTTTTAAAATAGTATAATTGTATCTTTATTTGCCTGTGGGATCCATGCATCATGTTTGAGATATTGTAATCATATTCTTATTTCCCTGTGGGGGCTCTGAACTCACATCAGTCCATGATGGTATCCATATTTCTGTATGGGAGAACAGGGCCCCCTTGGCCCTGTGCTAGTATCCATCCATAATTTTTGAGATATTGTAATCATATCCTTATCTCCCTGTGAGGGCCCTGCGCTCCAAATAGTCCAGAATGGTATCCATATCTGTGAGTGGGAGCACAGGGACCTCTGGCCCTACACTCCCATCCATCCATAATTTTAAAGATACTGTAGTCGTTCCCCCATCCCGTGCTGCACAGCACCAAAGAAAGATCTCACATTGCAACGTTATCTTATGGTAATCACAGGAAAATTTGAAACCTGTATAACTCCACACCAAATTAATATATTTTCACCAAACCAGTAAAAGGCACATCTGTAGGGCAAGTCCTCTGTACCCTGGAAATGTCATACAAAAATTGGAAGTCATGTCTTCACAGTGGAGTAACAAAGAAATGACTGCATACACCTCACATTACAATGTTATCCTATGGGAAATTAGGAAAAATTAAAAAAACCAGAACTCCAGAGCAAAGTAATGTGCTTTCACCAACCCAGCAGAAGACACATTCATGGAGCAAGCCCTTTGTTCCCTGAAAATTTCAGACCATAATTCCAAACTATTTCTTCAGTGTGAAGTGACAAAAAAAAGAAAACTATAAAAATTCTTTTTTTGCAAATTGTGAAACAGGATCCTGTTTCGAGCTTTCTGTTTTCACAGTTTGCAAAAAAGAAGAATCCTTTAGTGCAAATTGTGAAATAAAATCCAGCTTCACATTCTTTTTTGCAAATTGCGAAAAAAGAAAAATCCTTTTTTTCCAATTGTGAAACAGGATCCTATTTCATGATTCTTTTTTGCAAATTTGCAAAAAAGGATTTTGGCATGTTAAAAAAACACATTTTCAGGTGATTTATGAAAAAACTAACACCAGAATCTGATAGAATGGGTCCCGATTAGCAGAACACATTTGTTGGTTATTTCAGAAACCATATTTTTTTCTGTTTTTTAACTTTGCCTCCCTAAGAAAAAAACAAGATAACAATCTGTATCTATGCACCCACACATCTGACCAGAATGAAACTTAGCACATCAAGAGATCTTTAGTCACTGATAATGCATGCAAAATTTCATGCACATCAGTTAAATGGTTATGAAGTTATTAAAGTGTGAAAAGCACAGAAAAAGATTCCCGATTTGAGACAAAGAAGTATTCATTTGTGACACAGGATTGCCCATTTGTGACACAGAAATCCTGTTTCAAGGCTCACATCTAACTTTTCCTATTGAAAATAATGGGACATTTTAAAAATTAGTAACTTTTGAATGGGTCAATATTTTTTCACCGTCTTCAAAAGGCACACCTGTGACACAAGACTTTCTACCCTAAAAATTTCAGACCAAAATCCTAAGCCATTTTTGTGCAGTGACATGACACAGGATTTTACAAAAAAAATTTCATTTTCACATTTTGTGACACTCTGCACCTTTGCACTCACAAATCCAATCGGAATGAAGCTTGGCATATCAAAAGATCTTTGGTCCCTAATGGCACGTGCACAATTTCATGCAAATCAGTGGAACAGTTGTGAAGTTATTAAAGTGCAAAATTTCAAGATTAGCATAGAATTGAAGGTTGAACCCTAACTATAGGGGTGTGACCATGCCCCTATAATAACATTCCAGTTCTCTGCACCCACCCATCTGACTGGAATGAAACTTGGCACATCAAGAGATATTCAGTTCCTGATGGTGCCTGCAAAATTACATGTAAATTGTGTGAATGGTTGCAAAGTTACTAAAGTACAAAACACACAAAAACAATTCCCCATTTGTGACAAAGGATTACTCATTTGTGACACAGGATTGCACATTTGCAACACAGAATACTGTTTTGAGGCTCACATTTAACTTTTCCCATTGAAAATAATGGGAAATGTAAACATTTAATAACTTTTGAACATATCAATATTTTTTCACCAAATCTTCAAAAAGCACATATGTGACCCAAGACCTTTCTACTCTAAAAATTTCAGACCAAAATCCCAAGCCATTTATGTGCAGCGGCATGACAAAGAATTTTGCAAAACAAATGGTAGTTTTCACATTTTGTGACACTCTTTATCTCTGCACTCACACATCCAACTGGAATGAAGCTTGGCATATCAAGAGAGCTTTGGTCCCTGATGGCACATGCAAAAATTTCATGCAAATCAGTTGAACAGTTGCAAAGTTATTAAAATGCAAAAGTTTGAGTTTAACATAGAAGTGAAGGCTGAATCATAATTATAGGGGCACAACCGTGCTCCTATAATATATAACTATACATAGATATATACGCGATGGGAGGATCAACTCTGTGTCAGATCAGGACCCCTTCAAAATGGCCCATCTCTTCTTCACTTTGGAAACACAGAGTCATTTGGGACTTGATTCTGATTTTACATTGTCCAGACTTTTGACAGGTTCTGATCTGTCAGTGACCTGGTTGTGAGCCAATCTGGATAATGCAAGTGATTTTGAAGCTTTATTCTTGTTTTATAATTGAGAAATTGATGGGGAAAAGACATAAAACAATTATTTTAAAAAGAAATGACATAAAGAAAAGGATTATAAGGAAGGAGTAGGGGCAACCTAATCCTGTCATTTGACCGAGTCTGAATCGGCCTCTGACCCAGTTCACTCTAGAAAGATTTACCTGTTTTGGCCAACCAAAGTAAATCAGAGTAAATTTAGAACCTTTTGAAAACAGATCAGAGTCAGAATTAGAATGAGGTTACAGCTAACCCTCCCATCAGTAAAATATATGTATCTATAAACACACACACACACACACACACACACACACACACACACATATATAGGCCTTTTCCCATAGAAAAAATGATGTGCTATTTCTCCATAATGCAAACATTTGATTCTGTATCTTGCACTTGTACGGAAAGTTTTAAAATCAAGCCATTTTTAGACTAACTAAATATTTTATACAAAACAAATAATAGAGAAATGCTATGTACTAATACTATCTTGGGGCTAAAGAGTTCATAAATCCACTCACTGTCTGGGCTTGTGATTTATAAGCGCTTCAGCCCTCTCGTGATATTACTTTTTTTTGGAAACAACGCTTTCCCATTGTTAATTATGTATATTATTTTCACTGAAAGTAATTTATAGTGCAAACACAAATGCAATCTAAATTATGCAAAGTTAATTTAGTGCTAAGACATTAGTGCCACATTCACTATAATGGAACAAATATTAACAGCAGTATAGCACTAATCAGCACAAATTAATTTTAGACCTAATTACTGCTTTAGTAAAAATAGAGAAATTATTTGACAAAGCAGATTTAAAGTTTTACAGTATTTTTTTGTTCTGTTAAATAAGACATCAGAAAACATGTTGAGCAGTAGAATGCACTAATGAAGAAAAGAAAATCAGCCTTGGAGTTAAACACTTCATGCTGAAATGTGCCCATGGTAGCCTGCAAGACACAAGACACTGTAACACAAGAGGTAGTACTATATATAATTGTAAAAATATGACTGCATAACTGCATCTGAAAGCAGTAAGCACTATATCATTTTGATGGTTTATAATTTTTGGCTTGATACTTTCCAACACTTGTAACATGTTGTAGAATATATTATTGTTTTTCTTAAAAATGGAACTTGCCCAAAAACCTTATGCTACGTCTATGTCCTCTGCCCAAGTTGATAGAGTAAGGTTGTGGAAATCAGTTAGACTTCAAAATTGGATAAAACTATCCTTAGCAGTCTAATGAAAATTCTTAAGATCCAGCAATATTGGCTGCTACAAAACAAGCTCCTACCTAAGTCATACTGCCTACACTGGCAGCTTCTGCAATCTCTCCATTAGCCAGTATTGAGGAGAGCTTATATTTCAGTCCATGGGTTTGATCCATATGAGACTGGTGAAGAGATGTAAGGTTCAGCTAGCAAAGCTAAGTATTTAATTTAGTTTTTTTTATTATTTTACTCATTATAAATAATGATTATTCATTACATTTTCATAGCAGCACATTTTAGCAGTTAAATATATGTAATATAACCTTCGGCTCACAGGCAAGACTCTCCCACCTAGCCACCAGCCCCTCTTTCCAATCCTTGGATGGGACCCCCCTGGAAGAATGCACCTCTTTCAGATACCTGAGTGTCTGGCTGGACCAGCACCTTGATTTCTCCATACACATTGACTCCATTCACAAGAAATTGCTCCCTAAACTCGGAGCCTTATACCGCAACAAGGGTAGTATCCCCACACCGGCCCAAAAGGAAGTAGTTCACAAAATGATTCTCCCACTAATTGACTATGGTGAATTAGTCTATGGTATTGCTCCCCCACCTCCCTCACCAGCTTGGATACTCTCTTCCACTCCTTCTGCTGCTTCACTCTGGGATGTCCACAATTGACTCATCACTGCAACCTTTACAGCTCCCTTGCCTTTCTCTCTCTTCATGCACGCAGACAGATTCACTGTGCAAGGACAGCTGCCAAATTCTGGTCTCAATCCCTTCCCACATACCTCATTTCTGCCCTCTCAACTCAGCCTATGCCTACCTACTCCCTCAGAAGCATGGACTCCAGGCTTCTCTTTGTCCCTTTCATGGGCATGACCAAAGGTCAGTCTGCCTTCCAATGCCACATGCCCAAACTCTGGAATGCGCTGCCTGCTAGCATTAGACACACCACTAACCCCCAGTGCCTCGACCTCCTCCTCAGTGCCCATTTCACCACCAGCTGTATATGCTTCTAGTTGCAAGCACCTGTGGCTAAAAAAAACCCTACCAGTGGGAATGAGTGCACCCGCCAGCCTATTAGCAGAACCAATCCAACTCTTGCTCATCTGAACACTACCACCATTGAGCCACTGTACTCTCTCAGCCTAATAATTTGTAGTTTATTATATTATCCCTTAGGACTGTATCTATGTCAGTTTGTACTAATGTAATGTACTTTTGCCTGTCTATTCGCTTTTATTGTACCTGTAAAAACAATACAGTTGGGACTTGTCCCCCAGGATGCATCTGGAATCGAGCGGCTACCTGCTCAGTATGCTTTCCTGGTTAAACTCTTAAATAAATAAATAAATAAATAATAATTATAATTATAATGACAGCATGCTCAACAAAGGGCTAGGTTTAAAGCCATTCTTGACCTTATTCTTTGCAGTGGGTGATGAGATAATCACCAGTGTGAACATCATCAAGGAACCAGTGAGAGGCGATGATCAGAACTGGGCAACCATCTTCCCAGTGACAAGGAAATCTAGCTAGGCCTCAGCCACCAGGACCTGGAGCTTCCAGAAAGGCAGTTTTTTGCAAAGATGAGGGATCTGGTGGCCAAGATCTGGAATTGCCCTTCAGTGTACTCACATTTCAGCAAAGCAGGAAGTTCTGTATGCAGTGGTGTCAGCATCAGGAGTTGCTGACTGAATGCAACTAATTATGTGATTGGATGGAGCACCTGTAGTCACGCAGTGGGAGAGGGGCTACATACAGAGTTGGTTTCACTGTCCTGTGAGACAGAATACAAAAAAGAGAGATGTACAGAAACCACTGGGGTAAACAAATATGAATCAGGAATATTGCAATGTTTCTGTTCTACTTAAAGCAGTAGTGCAATGAAATTGGGCAAAAAAATGTGGCCCTACTTATTTTTTTACTATAAAAAAGTTCTGGCATTATTTTTTTTATGGTGGTAACATTTTCTAGTTCCACCAAAATGTGAGTACTGTATTTTATAAATGTTTTAATTTAGGTTTTTTTTCCTCAAGAAAAAAGATAGTCACCACCTTTGGCTTAGAAATACCATTGTAGACCTGGGGCTCAATTTTCAAAGAGCCCTTCAAGCGACGCAAGTTGCATCATCCTAGGGCTGCAGCAAACTCTGGATGCACCAAGAACCCTGTGCTGAACTTCATAAAAGGGGGAGTCCCTGCACCAAAAACACAGGAGTTGTCGCAGTCACAGGTTAGCACCAAACATTTGGCACACCTGCAGGAATTGTGGCAGGGATCTGGCCCCACTGCCTAGCACAACACTAGAGGGGCAGGGTTGGTTGGGGAGGTGGTGAATCTGCTTGACAGGAGGGGGGGGGCAGAAGGGGCACAGGGGTGCCATAGGGGGCATCAGGAAGACAGTGGGCATGAATGGGAGTGATGCGGCATACAGCAGGGGTACCGTTTGCATAGTCATACAGCCAATGGGATGGGACCACCAAGGGCGAGTTCCAGGGACAGAACGTGACATGGCTACAGGTGGACACAGCCCTGGCAGCTGCCTTCATTGTATTTTAGTCTTGAACTGAGATATTGGGGTTTTAAAGTTTTTAAAAGCCCCTGCTCTCTGGTCACACCTGCTATAAATAAATAACATATTTTGGTGTGGTGCTGTGCTCTTTACAACCAGAAATGGGGGCTAGCACCCTCCTGATACATCCACAGTAAAAATCTAGTTTGTAAAGTCAAAAAGTAACATCAAGAACATCAAGGAAAGGGCTTTTTTTAATTGCTCATGGTGGATATCGTTAATGACTTGTCATTAATTATAAAATTGGTAATAATACTTGTTTTAAAAACATTGTAGAGCAATAAAAATATATAGGGGATGTGGCATTGGCTGTGTGAAAATAAACAATTTATTTTTTGCTTCTGGTTTTGACCTCTATTGACCTCATAAGTGGCCAAGCCACTCATGAGGTCAATAGAGATCAAACTCAGAAGCAAAAAATAAATTGCGTATTTTCACACAGCCCATGTCATATTTCATTTATGCAATGGGTAAACTTCTGGAAGGACAAACTACTAATTTTTTGTGTCAGATTTGACTCTGAGAAAAAAACAACCTCTGTATGGATGTCGAGGAATCAGTGCGACATGGCAGCTGCTTTACTTTTTACCGTGATGAGAACCAGAGCTGTTTCTACCTAAGAATTTGGTATTTTTTGCAATTTTTAAGTTTTACTGGATTCAAATGTTAGTTGGGTATAGCTGACTGTGTGAGATGAAGGGAAAGCTTGTGCATAAAAAAATAGACATTACAAACTAGGTCTGGCTATGTAGGAGTTTTACCTTAGCCTTGTGCCTCTCTTAGTGCTCTTGATGACACGGATGCAGTGGAAATAAATGCTGATGATGCACCTGGAGTGTAAATAAATTATTTATTTACACTCCAGGCATGTCATCACTGCAAATAAACAGGTTTATTTCCCAATTTTTATTCACTTTCCCATTCCCTAAACAGATGATGACATTAATTATGTCCAAATATATTAATACTAAAAAACTATGATGACGTTAATTTTGCCAGCTAATAAATACAGATCCTTTAAGCACCTTTCTAGGAGGAATAATATGTCAATCTTATAACAAGTGGTCATTGTCCATCTGTTTATCAAAGAAACACTTGCACAGAAGTTGGTTTTGCTCCACTACTCGTTGTGAGGTGGCATTGTTGGCAACATTCCAGAGTGAATAAAAAGCTTATTTCTGAAAAAAATGGAGAAAGAACAGAAGGTCTTGTTTAGGGGAATTCATTTATTTATTGAAAATTTTGGAGAATCCCTTGAGCACATGTGCTCTTTTACAAAGGTTCCACATCAATAACAGAGATTACAAAGCAATGTAGCAAATACAATAAGCGAGTTCCAGTGGAATGAAGCAAAAAAAGTACAAATATAGTCGAACAAGCTGGAATCGACTACATACAATTTTACAATAAGGCAGGTAGACAGAATCAGTGTAGAACAAGCATAGTAATGGTACATGGCCTCAGAGTCTGACGCAGTTCAAAGAGTATACTGGGAGGGACTTTAGCTGATATATGTTGTTTACAGCAGATTCAATGGGCTTTCTTTTCAAAAGCCCTGAGAATACTGCAAGCCCCTGGTGCACAGATCATATGGCGCACATAACATGTGGCATTCTACAAGCACCAATCGGGATTTTCACTCCCCCCCCCAGTCTAACTTGTGGCATTCTGCAGACTATTTTTATGGGGCTTGCACCAAGTATTTGGTACAAGCTACTGTAAAGTGAAGAAACTGTCGTAACTGTGTCCGATGTACTAAAATCGGGTGCAGCTGCATCAAATGTGTTTGTCGTAGCTGCACCAAACATCAGGTTTGCCACAAGCTCTGTGTCGCCCTTTAAAAGTCAAACCCAGTGAGATTATTGTTAATTGTAAAAAGGGGGCCAATCTAACAGCAAGAAAACGACAGCTGACATCAGTAGAACTCAGTTATACAATGGACATGAAAAAAAAAATCCGGTAACCTGATTGGTCAGCTAAGATCTTTAAATGTGGGTACATCCTGCAACAACTCACAGCTGAGGTGAGGCAGTTACACAAAACAAAGCAAAATATTGTTAAATACGTTTTCACATTTATTTTACATATGGATCCATTGTATATTCACAACTCAGACTGGACCATTGGTGGTGGTGTATAAAATAGATATATATGTTATCATCATAATAAATTCAGTCTTAACATAACATTTGGTGAGTGCGCCTCTTTGTCCAGTCTTAGTGTACTGATTTCTAACCGTGAGTGGGTATGGCTTCTCCTTTATAGATATTTGTGCTTTATTCTGATGTTGCTTGTGCTGGAGTGTCATTGTTTCAATTGGGGAGTTGTCCTCTTCTCATGTAGTTAAGTCACTCAGCTGCACCTTACGGCATACCCCAGGAATCGTGGGTAAATGCCCTAATAACCCACACCCTAGCATGCATTATTGCTTAACTGCACCAAATTCCCAAACAAAAAAACAAATGTCAAGTCATTCCTTTCTTCACTTAAACAGCTGCTGGCACCACACTCAAAACATTGAAAAACATACTATTTATACATAATTCAGCTTGCATTTCTTTTATCTTCTATAGACTCCTCCTCCTCATTATTTATTACTAAGGAAACACTGACAAAAACAGGATACGTGTTCATAAATACACAGATACATAGACAATGATGTCAGAAAAAGGCCTGTCCACCTATCCAGTCTGCCCACCCTACCTAGCAACTCTGCACTGGCCGTAGAGCTGTTCCTTAGCATTTATCTTCCTTTACGGCATACTCCTCATTTGTCTTAATCCTCTGTTGTGACATCATAGTCTGAAGTCATGGGGATAACTGTGATGTCACAAGCAGAGTATTATGACATCCTGTGAGGACTAAGTAATAGAAGCTGATGAACTCCCATGACATAAAGAACGTGTTTTCATACATATGACAGTAATAAATAACAAGGAGAAGAAATACAGAGCTAATGTGAAATGCAAGCTGAACTGTGTCCAAATATTATGTTTTTCAAACTTTTCCTGGCGGTGACAGCTGCTTTTTAAGGATCTTTACAAGAAAACAGGAGCTTTGTCGCTAACTGTTCATCTACAGCTGAGTCTTATTCTGAAGCTGAAGTCAGACGATCTTGCTTATGACATCACAGTCTTTTCTATTGGAACAGATTGTGATGTCACAAGTGGGGGGGTTATGACTGCAGCCCATGAGTAAGCCTGATCTGTAAGTGAACTGTAAGGGACAAAGTTCTTGGGGCCCCACACACAGTGGCCACGTTGTGCCCTTTTGTGCCATAGTTCAAGTTT
Organism: Neoceratodus forsteri; assembly: GCA_016271365.2. Lineage (NCBI taxonomy): Eukaryota > Metazoa > Chordata > Ceratodontiformes > Ceratodontidae > Neoceratodus > Neoceratodus forsteri. The sequence goes on along the minus strand of JADMNL010000031.1, from coordinate 91,333,614 downwards.
GCACCTCTTTTGCTTATGCACTAAGGGGCTGCAACTAGAGCTGTGCCAAAAGTGGAAGTCCATTGGTAGATTTATGCTGACTGGCAATTCGACTTCCTCAGTGCTTTTCAAAATGTATTTTTTAATTTTGCAGAATCCTGAAAAGCATTTCTACGTAAACTGCAGAATAGTATTCTATGGGTTATGTAGTCCAAGGAATAGGATTCCACAGATTGTGTAAAATAAATTTGTGGTTTCCATAAACTACTGAATACTGTTCCACTGTTCATAGAAACTGCAGACTGCTAATCTGCAGTTTTAAAAAAATTACATTTTCAGAATTCTGCTACTGATGGAGTGCCACAGAATTAGACTGAATTTCTGAAATTCCATGGAATTCTAGCAGAAGTAAAATTGGAAAATTCTGCACAGCCCTAGTCACATGGGAGTTGTTCCAGCACAGGGAAAGGGTGCAGTCACGGTATAATGGGGGTGCCAGCATATCACTGAGCTGCTGGCTATACACAGTGGCTCAGCGGTACACTCACCCCCAACTACAAGTCACAGCGATCCACTGCCCCAGGTACACCAGTTGGATGTTGGTCTGCAGGGGGTTGCTGCCTTGAAAAATGAAATAAAAGTTATGCACCATGACATGAACAGACCCATGTTCCTGTCGCATTCCACCATGTTAGTTTGTGCCCATGAACATCTAGAATATGCATTTGCATAATGAAGTGGGGTGACATTGATCCAGCAGGTACTTCACCAGCCAGTTTAGGCTTGAAAAGAAAAAGTAGAAAATTAATAAATGATGAATTATGTACATGAGTAATACTTATCAAGAGGAAGCTCGGTCAAAAATCCCAAATCTCCAGTCAAATGGTACCTTACAGAAATGGGATAATGTCAAACCGGTCATTTACATACCTCTGAACCTCTCAGCATTAAAATTCATAGCACTAGCCTTCAAAATTCATAGCAAATGATCAGGATGTGTAGCACTTTCTCATTTTAAAGAATAATATGTCTACAAATAGTGGGCCTCATATATTTAATGTTAAGGAATGTTTCCATCAAGCTAGTGTAATCATTTAATAGTTTGCATGTCCAGAAATAAAGTGTCAGTGGCTCAGTAGGTAGCACACTCGCCTCTGAGGCCAGGAGATCAGAGGGCTGTGGGTTCAGTTCCCACATCTGGCACTTGGGTTAATATCCCAGTACTGACACTGCAGTGCAGCATGAGAGGGGTGCTGCACTGTTGAGGTGCCGTCTTTCGGATGAGATGTTAAACCGAGGTCCCATCTGCCTGGATTGGTGGTAGTTCAGGTGGATGTTAAAGATCCCATGGCACTTCTCGAAAAGAGTAGGGGAATTTCCCCAGTGTCCTGGCCAAATTTCCCTCATTCACTAAAAATACCACCAACAGCTTAATCTGGTTCAAGGTCAGTTGGCATTCATCTGTATCCCCCCTCCCCCGGGTTGTGCCTGAAAATAGTCAGAAATTGTCTAGTGCACTTACCCGGTCAACAAAAGCTAAATAAAAAAATAGCTCTAACATTATTAACAACATCAGTAAACCTTTGCAGAGTAAGGGTAAATTTCAGTGTAAAAATCATAACACTATACAAAAGGAGAGGAATGGTCATTTAAGCCAGCAAATGAGTGGCAATTTTTTTCACATTAAACATCCATCTAGTTGTACGCAGCAAAAGAACTTGGAGGTGGTTACCATCCCTGTTTGTATGGAGTAATGTGCTTAATGATCATGAAATGTGATTGGTTTAGGATGCAAGCACAAAACTCCAAGAAACAGGCTCCCACTGGAGTGCCCATTCTTGCATTTACAGTCAGTCTCATCATGTGGTTGAGGACACGTGTCTTGATTACATGGATTGTGCACCCACTGTAGATTTACTTGTGCAGAGTGTATTGCACACCCGAGACACCCAGTAATTAGATGGCACCCCACCCCCCAGCCCACTGGCTTTTTTTTTAGTGTGGAGGTTGTTTTGCATGTAAAATAGTGGTGACCGGCAAGGCATTCGGACATCCTTTAAATGATACAGTTACGGATATTTGCCAACTGATCAACTGTCACACTCCACTGATAGTGTATATCCGGTGCTGGGACTGCCCAAAGACAAAGGCCATGAGCCCATTCCATGCAGCAAGACACATGTCCTTAGAATACTGTAAAACTATTTTCATGCAAACTAATTCTAGCACAAACACAAATGCAACCATAACTGCATAAATCTAATTTAGCACAAAGTCATAGCACCTCATTCATTATAATGCTAAAAGTGCCAATAATTAAGCAATAATGGCCAACAGGGTGTGTGTCATGCTGGGATAACGTCACGCCTCAGGTGGTTGGGCACGAGACCACAAGCCGAGAGCGTCCAACAACTGAAGCGTGATGTTATCCCAACGACACACACCCTGGAGGGCATTATTGTAATGGCTCGTTGTTATAAATAAAATAAAAAAATAATTTTAAAGAATGTTTTTATTAGTGTGGAAAAATATTTTTGTTTCTTAAGAGGAGATGCAAAAAAGAGAGCAGCCGTAATGATGAGAGCAGCCATAATGATGAGACTAGACCCGTGATGTTGTGCTGGGAGAACATCACGGGTCCAGCCCAAGAATGACCAGTCAGAGTCCAGGATTTTTTCTTGCCATTGTATAATGCTAATTAGAGCCAATTTATTTTAGCACTAATTAGTACTTCAGCAAAAATAGCAAAAATTATTTGACAGTGAAGCTCTCTAATTTGACAGCAATAAATTTGCACGAGGTGTCCTAAATTCTGTAAAAAGGTAAAGATAAGGTAACCTTTTAGAAAGTCATGCGCATGTGGCAAAAATCACAATCTTTTGTGCCACAGGAGCGTACGCTTCAGAGGTTTGGAAATCACCCAGCATGTGTACCTTGATCTGTGTGCCTGAAGCTCTTTAATCAACTCATTATAACAGGGCACAATTTATGTCAACAGGTGCATGGGCAGCATTATTATAAAATAATATGAAATATCAAGGAATCAAGGCACACATGCCTGCACGTGTTCATTGTAAAATAAGTCATCATAAGCAAGACTTTTTTTTAACTTCTAGATAAGCTGACATACGAAACTGGAAAATGCACGATTTACATATTTATAGGCCATTTGAACAACGCTAATGATACTGGTTAAATGTTGCTTACTATGATAATAAGACAGTAAAGATATGCAACATTAAAAAAACTGACATCGATTGGACTCACACAGATCCCATGAGGGGACAAAGATGCATCACAGAGTTCCACGTGCTCTGCAGCCTCTGTCTCTGTGTTCCGTGAACAGAATGCTACATTTTTTTGCACTGTTTCTGACACTCTGTAAAAACACGAGCAACAAATGCAGATGTTACCACTGAGAAAGGGCTTAATTAAGCAATAAGGCATGCCAGAAGTGTGTCATGCTGGGATAACGTCTCACTTCAGGCATGTTGAGAGCCATAAGGCCATAGGTCGAGTACCTTCAACCACCCAAGTAGTGACATTAACCCAGCAACACACAACCTAAAGTGCCTTATTGTGATTATAAAATTAACCCATTTATGTGTTTACTGTCCTAACTAGGCTGTTTTATGGGCACTTGTTTTACCTATGAGGTTGTGCTGGGATAACATCATGGGTGAAACTGACTCTCCACCAATCAGCTTTGAGCATTTTTTTATGCATTTTCTAATTCTGCATTAACACCAAACATTCTTATTGCATTAGGTATGGATGGATGGGGCTGTACAAAACACAAAGAAACCCTGCTTTTGGTTGGACTGGTTAGTATTTATTGAAATTGGTTGACTAGGAAAAAAGTAATAAAGTGTTCAATTCACAAAGGTCCTGGGAGGCCTTGTGCACCTTCAGGGTGGACCGTAGTGTGGCTAGTGGTATACAAAGTTGCTGCTCCCACATTCTGAGACTTTTAAACATCTACTACCCTTGATGCATGCCTCTCTGCATCCAATCCTGAGCCACTGCACAGCTACACGGGTGTCTGGATGAGTGTGGGGCATACTAATGTTGTTGTTGTTGTTTAAAATTTATTTTTATACAGGTTTATCTGTTGGGAAATTAATCCCCATTTTCAACAAATACCTGTGTTATCATACAAAAACATCAAACATAACAAAAACACACAATACAATAACAAAAATTAATAACAATTACAACTAACATTTAAATAATTAAACAATTCATGCTTAAAAGTATACAAGTCAGAAATTTCAATAATTTCACAAGACAAACCATTCCATGACCTAGCTACACTATTCTGTAAAACTATATCCCCATACGATTTAAATTTTGAATTGTAGGCAATTTTCTTGTTGATCTCCTAAACATATCTAAGTATTTAGTGTCTGAATTCAAACAAATCAAATACCTTAAAGAATGCATACTTGAATGTATCAAACCATGACATATCATGAGCCACACAAATTCTCTTCGAGCTGATGGATATAACCATCCAAGTTCTTGAAAGACTATACAATGATGAACTCGAGATTTGTTATTCAGTATATAATTCCCCAATCTATAATAGATCTGATCCAACTTTAATAAAGATTTTTTATAAGAATGTTTATATAATGGAAGACCATATTCTAATACAGGTAACAACAGTTGTTTTATCAATTTAGACTTTATAGCCTTATTCAGACATCCTGATACCCTTCTTAATACTCCCAATCTTTGATTTACTTTTTAATTTGTGATGTTACATTGGTCAGAAAAAGAAAAGCGATAATCCACCATAACTCCTAAATATTTATAGGTATTAACCTCTTGAACACATGTACCATCCAAAAAACTAATCTTTAAATCAGTAGAATTCTTAGTTCTAGATCCCACAGAAAAAGTCATACTCTGAGTTTTCCCAGAGCTTATTAAAAGTCCAGAATCTCTAATCCAAGACTCAACATTAGTAAAGTCTGTCTGAAGTACTAATGCACCATTCTCTTCATGGGCACCATGGCATGGGCAACTAGCAAAGGGGTTGCAGGCTATGTGGCCCCATAATCTGCCATAGTGCCTAAGTGCTCCCCCCTTCTTGGCCACAAGACATCCCTTGGGGCTGAACAGTCTCTCCTCTCCATGCCCCCAGCCCTCAGAGCAGGCATGGAGGGCTGCTCAACAATCCAGCACAGTTTGTGTTATTCCACACACCCCATTAGTGTCCAATATGGGGATATGCCAGTCCATAGAGGACTTTATAATACATACTAAAGGCTCAACTCCTATTTATAAGTAAATACATCATTTTATTTTTTTCCCCCGAAGTGATGTTTTGTGGTGATTATCACTTATTCAGGCATGCTGGTATCTCCTGTTTTACACTTGCTTTGATTTACTGGAAAATGTGTATCTGGTTATAACGTAATGCATTACACAGCTGACCAGCGCTTCCCAGGCAAACCATGTCCTTCTAACATGTGACTGCCACTGCTGGTGTGCTTAAAGAGCTGGTGACACATTGAGGAGAACGTTAACAAAATATAATATTGAAACACAATCCAGCTTGTATTACCCATAGTTCTGTAGTCTTCCTCCCCATTATTTATTACTTAGGTTACCTGCATGAAAACAAGATCATTGGTCCTGAAGAGATGTGATAAAAACAAGATCATTGCTCCTGAAGAGTTTTTTTTTTCCAATTGTTTAACCAGGAGAGACACACTAAGCTGAAAGCTTGTTTAGCGGTGTGACCTGGGAGCACAGGGAAGTTAAGTGACTTACGCAGGGTCACACAGTATGCACCTTGGTGGCTGTGAGATTCAAACCCAGGTCTCCAGATTTGCAGCTCAGAGCCTTAAACCACTGCCCCTCCCTGTTCATCTATTCCTGCTACTTCCTCTCTACCTGAAGTCACAGAGCACCACTTGTGACCTCACAGTTACTCCCATGGCAACAGATTGTGATGTCACAACAGAGGATTATGACTTAAAGTAGGGAGTAAGACACAGAGGCAGATGAACTCAAAATGAACTCTGTGGAATAAAGATTATATATTCATACACATTTCCTTAATAATAAATTATGAGGAGGAGAAATATATAGAACAAAAATAGAATGCAAGCAGAATTGCACCTAATTATTACGTTTTTTTAGTTTTCTTTGAGACATCAGTAGCTCTTCAATAAGTGTCCAAAATGTGATTCCAGGGCTGTCCAACATCCCACTGTCATAGTCCATAGAGGATTGTCATATTCCATGCTCTTCTGCTCCACGCAGAATGGGAACTCCTCTGAAGGGCCGAGATAGGCATATGATGCCTGGTGCTTAGCATGGCTGTGACCCTCCCGTGACAATCCCATCCTTGTGCAATGCTCCACACTCACAGAGTGATGAGCAGGAGAAGCAGATACCATGCAGCATGGACAGGCATCTGGCTGTGGAGTGCCATGGCAGAAAGACACGCCAACCAATGCATAAGACAAATGCCTTGTTTTCAGCTGGTGGCCGGGCACATGCAACAACTATCAAAGTTAAAGGGAACACAAACTCTGTTGTTTATATTTTTTTAACTGATGTTTTATGAGTTTTCAACAAAAAATGCAAAACATAGTTCACATCCTGAAAAGTCATAGAAATCAATTCAAGCAGGGAACTATATCGCCATAGTTATGCCACTCGGTTAGTATCTCCAGGTAATTGCCATAAATTGGGAGGGCTAAGCTAAAAAATCATTTAATTAATACTTTTGTTATACCAACAAGATCTGTGGAACTGTAACCCATGAGTCTGTGGCAATGAGAAATGTGTTTACATTTTTTAATATACCAGTAATTGTTTATTTAGGCATGTGTGAGGTCTGTTTAATAATGTCAGTGTATTGTTTTGTGAGTTTATTTTGAACTGTAGTCCTAGCTTTTCATATTTAAGGTCCCTTTTTATTTCTTCCCTTTACCACCCAGTATTTATTTATTAATTACTTAGAAAATGGCAAAGAAAATTCCTATGTGCTGATTGGCTGGCAACATTCCAGAGGTGTGCATCTATTTTTCAATAGAGTCCTCAGAAAGACAAGTGCCAGCTGCACACTGCTAAACTGGTATCACTGTGCCAGTTTGAATTTGAAAGTATAGTAGCTGCCATTTTTTTCCCGTTCATTAATGGAGAGAAGCAAGCGATTCAGCCCCTCCCAACTGAACGGCAGCATAAAAGAAAAGTACACATTTTTATGATCAACTCTCCTTCCCCCCGCCAAGCACTGACCTATATTTAAAATCTTATCTACAAACTACAGCACAGTCCCCTTAGTCACACATTGGGAGCGTGCCACTCTGCTCTAGCCCCCAGCCACCCGCCACTCATTCATAAAGAAATGCATCAGTTGTAGGGTTTCTTTACAGTATTTTCATCATTTTTAACACACTATTGAAATACCTATTATAAATGGCACTAAAACAATCCCACTTGCTCTATCTCTCTGCTCCTGATAGCTGCCCGACCATCACAGTGAACCAAATGGAACATGAGTCTTCTACGATGGGGCACTGCAGCTCCTCAGTACGGTCCTGGCTCCCCAGCTCAAATAAAAAAAAGTGGTTCTTCTGACAGTGAGAGATCACCGGGGGCACAGGAACACAGACAGCCATGAAATGAACATCACACAAAAAGGAAACCTTTAACAGCAGCACTAGAGACAGTTAATGAGAATCCTGAACAGCGCCCTCTACTGACAAATATACCAGCACAGGGACTACTTTACAACAAAATGGATTTTTTTTATTCTCTTTGTAACATTTTTCACATATTTTTAATCTTTTATTTAATTTCATAAAAATGTTTACTAATGAGCCATTTTCTAAGTGCAATAATACCCTCCAGGGTGGGTGATATTGGGCAATACCGGACCTTCCAGGGGCTATAAGGTCCTCTGCCTGCAGTGTTGGGCCCAGTTACACCCTGGGTGGTCCAGTATTGCCCAATACCACCCACCCTGTTGGGTATTATTGCTTACTTAGCAGTTCCAGAACCCTGTGATATTAGTTGAGCAGAAACCTAGAAATAAGCTTTCCATGGAGGGCTTCTGCTCAACTGATGTCACCGGGTTCCAGAATTGATTAGTAATTAAAACATTAACATTGGGCAAGGGACCCTTAGTAAGAGGGAAAAACAGGACTATTTCAAAACTAACACACAAAACGCAGCGGGGTCAGTTCACAAACATCCTGGGAATGCTGCAAGTGCAGGTTCATTCCAACATCGGGCGCATGGGGCTTGCTGCATTCCCTGGCCAGTGATCAGAATTCTTGAGTCTGTGTGCTGATTACTGGAAGCTACACCAGTTTTTTTCTGGTCTGACTTACATCCGTCTTGGGTATCTGTTTTACAGGGCTTGCGCCAAATATTTGGTGTAAGCTGCCATAAAGCAGGGAAGTGTTGCAAATGTGCCCAATCTTCATCAGTCAGGTGCAGGCTACAGCAAAGAGTTTAGCACGGCTGTGCCAGCCACAGGGGTTGACTCAGGACTTGGCGCAAGCCCTGCATTGCCCTTTGTGAATCGGGCCCAGTATATTAAACAGACTCAATACATTCCCAAATTCACAATTATATTAGAAAACTGCAACTAACAGGGTAGATGGTCCCTTTAAAAACAAGAACAAAGCAATCATAAAATTAGCCAGACAGACAGGACACTTGTGCACAGATTGCACATTCTGGTGAAATTTTTATCACGCTTGTGAATGTGTGCAAAATTCCCGATTTCACATTCGTGCAATTTTTATGAAATTGCACCAAAACCTACCATGATTTTGCCAATGCTTTGAGTTCTTGAAAGTGAACAATGTCAGAAAATAGCCCCCTTTTTCCAAACTGTGCATTTTGTAAATTGTGATTTTTTTTAAAAAGGTGAAATTTCAAAGAAAACTGGCCATTTTTTCCACTGTTCTACTTCATGAAATTGCACAAAAATATGCAAAATTGGTGCAGTTTCATAAAAAGGTGCACAAAATTCATTTTTTTTATTTTGCCCATCACTATTTTGATAATAATCTAATGCAGATTTAAAACTACTCAGAGTAACACACTGACGCAGGTTAAGTCGCAGATTATTCCATGAAGTTAGGATAGTACTTTGAAATTGTGTCGGCAAACGGGACAAGTTCCATGCAGTGGCTAAAAATGAGGATACATTGCTTGCCATTGAATCCCAGTTGTGCCCTTTTTTCCAGATCATCACTATGCAACCAGACAGTGACAATAAGCTGAGGAGTGTTCTAAGGTGGTTTTATGGTACTGGCATTACCTGTGAGATTGTGTTCCCAGCTAAGTGTTGGCTATCCTGCAGCAGTTGTGTGTTATATTGTCAGTGAGCCTGCCAATGTTGGGTAGTCTGTTTGTATGTGCAAAGAGATTGGGATAAACTGTACACCAGTGCAGATTTATTGGTAGAGGAGTGACAGGATAAGCTTATTTTTATAAATGATATATTGTAATGAAATCTACACTACAGCCAATTCTGTCTGACTCTACCACTGCTCTTAATGCATAAGGTATTATTCACCAACAGAACTGCCATGTAAGTTATTTTAAGGGATATAAATCCTGCCGAGTCACTCACATTCTGAAAGCTCAAGGAAAGATCTTTTAAAAGAGGTATCGGGCTTACTTGTAGGTGTCAGGAGTCCTGAGATATAAATATCTAAATCATTCTTAAATTAAATCAAGGCAGCGGCCATTTCATGGAAGCCTGAGACAAAAAGTGATGTCACTGAAGAGCAAGCTGTATGTTGTCGATTGCAGCTTGCTCCTGGGTGACATTGTTGCCTTTCACAGGATTCCATGAAATAGCTTCTGCCTTGATTTAATGTACAGATTATCTTGATAATTATGTCTCAGGACTCCTGACACCTATAGGTGGGCTCAGTACCTGGTCTGAAAGAACTTTTTATGAGTTTTTAGAATGTGAGTGACCCAGCAATGTCAACTTCCACTTCAAGCAGCAAGGCACAGCAGAGTGTGTAGGATTTACCCAAGACTTGGGCAGTGTGGCATGAGGCAAAATTGAGTGACATAAACCCACACCAAGAAGTGGATAAATCCCACAGTGACCTGCACCCTAGTGTGCCTTATTGCGATTATAAAAGGAATCCTAGTTCTCACTAGTTTAAAAAAGATTAAAAAAGGAGAACAACCTTGCTGAACAGAATGCTATAAAAATTCAGAATTTCAGGCCATGGGTCATTGTTGGATTTAACATGATCATGTGATCAGATTCCTTCAATCATAGTAAGGGGTTCCCATCCCATTTTTAGAAACAGGGATTTAATATAATAGGGATGTTAGATGATTGATTGTGTTGTACTCTGTAAGGATGGAACACAGCTTCATTAGCATATGAGAACATGATGTGAAATCACCCTTTAGACTCTACAGTATGCCTGTCTCCTTCATTAAATTTCAACAAAACTAGTCACAGCAATGTGTGAAATACCACATTTACCTTCAGTTAGCTTTGCAAACTATCTGAGTTGTAATACAGGGTGTTCCCCATTAAATTGCTTTCAATTTGTGTGTTTCCAGAAAGCTTTTTTTTCAGGATACTTGTACTTTCAGCATAGAGATACATGGTATAAATGGTTGATTTTACATCATGGGCCCGATTCATGAAGCGTTTTGGATTGGTGCAAGGGTCTTGTGGCAGAGGGTTTGACGTAAAGGGCAACTTGTATCAAACTTTGTGATAAGTGTGATTCAGGACCGATGCCTGCCGCAACCCCTGACACAAGTCCCTTGCACCAAGCTCAGCAAGTTAGACCAGCTCCCCCCAGTCTAACTTTGTTCCATTGGAGGACCCATATTATGGGGCTTGCACCAAAGGTATGGCGCAAGCTGCTGTAAAGTGGGGAAACTGTCGGAGCTGTGCCTGCCCTTCATGAATTGAGCTGTGTTGCGCCAAAGGGCTTTTGATGAAGCTGTGCCAAACACTGCAGATGGTGCAGGGCTTGGCACAAGCCTCGTGTCAGCCTTCATGAATTGGGCCCACATGTTCTCATATGCTAACACAGCTCTCATGGACAAGGAGATTTTACAACCATAAAATGGAAACTCCCAGTATTGTTACAGGGGACTAATATGAACAATGAAAACAAACTAAAGGAAACACATATATTCCCAGCAGCTACAGAAAAGTGTTATCTGTTGATAAGGAAACACATAAAATTTACATGATATGTGGATGTAGTTTTCCTTTAAATATTGTATTCTGATTGGCTGTCACCTTTCCATTGGCATATGTTTATGTGCCAGCACCCCCTGTAAATAAAAATTCTAACATGTGATCTGAAATTTGGACAAATCACATACAGAATTCATGAGCCTCTTCACTCATTCTTTTTTTTATTTGCTGTTTATGCGCCCTTCTCTCCCCACCAGTTGCCACTCTTCAGGGAGTCCTGTGATGTATGCACCCTTCTCTCCCCACCAGTTGCCACTCATGAGGGAGCCCTATGATGTATGCCTCCTAGCTCCACCCCAGGTAACTCCTTGGGAACCAGTGGACCCACCCAAATCCTGTCTCAGACTGCCCCTTGGGCGGGGAGGGAGGGGATCCCGGGTCATCCCCTCCATAGTCTCTAAGTGTGTGTCGGGTAGTCCAGCTGGCCCCCCCAAAGCAGCCGGTTAAGGAGTCTGGAGGCAGCCAGGTCCCATCTCCCAGTGACTGGTGTGGGTTTTTTCCTGCTTTGGGTCCTTCCAAGGGCGTCAGCACTCAAGGGGATCCAAGGAGGCAGGGCACATTGAGTCATGCCACCACTCCAGATCCCAGCTGACATCCTTCCCTCCCGAGTTTCTGTGGTCCCGCTGCACATCCACCCATGGTCACCCAGGTGGCAGTAATGTGGCAGGACTTGCAGCCCACCCTCCCTGGAGGAGGAGAGCAGCCCCTTGGGTGCTCGATCCTCCTCCCCCCAGGCCAGCCCTCCAGCAGCCCGAGATTGCTCCCAATCCTGGGTCACTGGCATTGCAAGCGGTAGCACTACCGCTATGCTGGCAGGCTGGCCCTTCACTCATTCTTGATTTCCATCACAAACATGGCTGTCACCTGTACTCTGACATAAAAACCTTCCAATTGACCCTAAAAATAAAACTCCCAAAAATTAAAAAACTGAATGTTCTTTCTACTCATGATCCCTTTTTTATACACTTAAACAAATTAAAAAAAAAATCAAGCACTATTTAGTTTTTGTATTTCTGGTGTTTCTTTGATGACCATGAACCCCCCCTTCCCATAACCTAACCAGCTTGACAGAGTAATCTCTGCTGTTGACTCTGCCGCAGATAAAATTGAGCCTGTGACTCCATATGAAACCCCTGTGTGTGTCTGAGGTCTGTGTAAGCCTGTGTGTGTCTGTGTGAATGTATGCCACTGGAGTTTTGCAAAATTTTGAATTTATACATTCCATGCTCGGGGAAGGGGGATTCAATTGAGAAATACTGCAGAATATTTCATTCTTATGTTCCATGGTGAACAAACAAGCTGTCTACTGCATGTGAAGAAAGACAAATGACATACAAGTAGAAACCATCTGTGGATGGACTATTCAGCATTTTCTAAGCAATATTTTATTGTACTTTTTTGTGTCTTTTTTTATAAAGATTTTTTTTTTAATTTGCCCAACCCATTTTCTAAGCACACTGAGACCCTCAGGGTGTAGGATATTGGTGAATACCCACACTTCCAAGGGCTGTAAGGCCCTCTACCTCTGGCATCGGGGTATCATCATGTCCCTGGCTGTGCGGGTATCCACTGATAGCACTGGGAAACATCATGTTAGGCATACCTATATATCGTACTAAACTTGAATTGGCACCCTTCAGATATATAATGCCTCACTTCACTGGAGCAAATTAGTGGCCTCAGTATCATTAGTGGCTCAGTAGGTAGCACACTCACCTCTGAGGCCGGGAGATCAGAAGGCTGTGGGTTCAGTTCCCACATCTGGCACTTGGGTTAATATCCCAATACTGACACTGTAGTGCAGCATGAGGGGGGTGCTGCACTTCTGAGGTGCCGTCTTTCAGATAAGACTTTAAACCGAGGACCCATCTGCCTGGATTGGTGGTAGTTCAGGTGGATGCTAAAGATCCCATGGCACTTATCGAAAAAGAGTAAGGGGAATTTTTTATTATAACTTAAAAGAAATACATACATAATAGTGGTACATCACACTAAATAATAATACAAAAGAAAAGTAAACAGAAATAAGTATTTCATCATACATTAAATACGTCAATGCAACTTTGCATTTGTATAACCCCAAAACCCATTTAGTGAAAACGAAACCAACTCGCCCCCCACTAATAGAGTAGGGGAATTTGTAGGCAAAACTTAAAACACAAGATACAAAATTGTATTGCTCTGTACAAAAATCATAAGAAAATAAAACATGAACAAAATTGAGTATTTTATCATACTGAACCCCATAAGCAAACAAAGATCCCCTTTCCTGTCCCACAACAATAACAGGGGAACAGGTATTATAACTAGAAAAAATACATAGCAGTGTTACTCCACACTAAAGCAATAATACAAAAAGGAAAAACAAACAATAAATATTGCATCACATAGAGAACATTAAAGCACTTTTACCATGAATATAACCTCCAAAACCCAACCTCCAAAATGAAAGACTGCCCCCCCAAATAGCATAAGGGAAGTGGTAAGAAAACCTCAGTAGCAAAATACTTCCATGGCAGTGTAACATCCAACAAAAGCATAAGAAAAGGAAAAATAAACAGAAAAGGGGATTCGGCATACCATTATACATCATGGAAAGAAGGGAACACAATAAAAAATCAATCCAGCAGTCCTGAGCTGCCATACCTACAAGCCATAAATAGTAGCCCCTATACTTAAACTAACATACATCTAAAAACCAATCCATGTGTCTCCACCTATCCTGAAATTGTGAGAATGAACAGTTCAAGAAATCCAAGTCCCTAAACTGTACCATTGAATTTTGTATTGTCCAGAATAATTGTTCTGCCATAACCTGTCTTTTATACAATGTCAGTTGGCATCTCGTATGCCATATATGATACTTAAGTATTAACAAAAATAAATGAACAGTGCCTGAGTCATATTTATCCCACACTCAAGGTAGTAAGCCTAGTAACAAAATATCCTTAATCATAAATAAAAAAGGAAAATTGGGCCACTGTAAATACAAAAAGGACCAAAAGACAGAACATATGGACATTCTAAAAAAAAATGTTCCATAGTTTCCAATATGACATGACAAGTGCTATCCCTAGGACACCCTCTATCTGCCACCTCTTTATAGTTCAAGTTGTTTCATACATTTATTTTTTCATGAGTGCATAACCAAAGCACATCCCACATTTTACCTCGTAATCTGGGATTTGTTAACATCTTCCTTATTCTAACAGTCTCAACTGGAGTTTTAATCCAGTAACTAGGAAAGTCTATAAAAAAATTCCACAACATGTGTATACATCTCTTTCCTGGAAACCATCAACAATTGATGTTTCATAAGGGACCATAATTTCAATTGACCAAAAATATACCGCATAAAATAAGGAAGACCCTGTAATGATTTTTGTTTAGGAATGGCAGACTCAGCTCCCCAGGAGTCAAGCCAAGGTCCTACTTCATCTGATACCCAGGGACTCCAAATTTTAGTGCCAGATTGCAATACTGGTTTCAGATTACCATCTAAAAATAAAGAAAAGAAAAATACAATGGGATGAACCATTTGTAGACCACCATCCTTAATGGAACAATATAAAACCCCTCTCTTTATCGGATTAAGTCTGCTACCCCAAATACAGTGAAAGAAGATGCCATAAAGCACCATCTGCAATTGTTTAGTGGGGGGAACCACACGTAAATGCAAAAACATAGTTGATAAAAAGGTTTTAACCATATAAAATCTCTTTAATTTAGACATGTGCCAGGAGTTCTATTTCCTAATTTTCACCTTAGCTTCTGAAATAATATGAGTCCAGTTATAAGAACACATACCCCCCGTACCAAAATATACCCCCAAAAGCTTTTGTGGTTGTAGCTGACACGGGATGTCCCAACAAACCGAAGTCACTGTAACCAAATCTCTAATGGGAAGGCATGTACTTTTAGCAATGTTAATGGTAGTACTAGTAAGCTGCATAAAAAAATGAATTTCCTGAGCTGTCGTACCTCCCAATGCCTGGTCCCAGTACCAGGCAGATATCATCCGCATAGGTAATACTGTTTATTTCCAAATCCCCACTATGCACTGAAAGACCCCCAATGTTATCATTTAGCTGTCGTTTCCTTAAGAGTGGATTCAAAGCAAGGACATACAAAGCTGAGCTCAGGGGGCAACCTTGTTGCACCCCCTGTGAACCGGACAACTAGCCCCCACCCAGCCATTCACATATGGCTTAACCAACACCTTCTGATAATACAATTTAATCCAATTTAAGAAAGCATCTGGAAAACCATGACACCGTAGTACAAACCATAAATATTCATGACTAATGGCATTATAAGCTTTTGTTTGATCCAACCCCACCAGGTAACCACTCAATTCTCCACCAGTACCTTTTTCCATAATTTCTCTAAGCAAAATTAATGCATCTGCAATTTTGCTCCCCAGAATAGCACAAAATTGTATAGGATGAACGATGTCCTCTAGGACCAAAGCTAATCAATGATATAATAATTTTGCCAGGATTTTACTATCCGTGTTTAAAAGTGTTTTAGGTCTCCAGTTATCCAAAAAATGCTCTATCCCCAGATTTTTACAGGAAAAAGATAAGACCATCACACATGCTACCAGGCAATTTATAATTACTTAGAAAGAAATTGAAAGCAGCAATACTCTCCGATTTAAGCAGAGGAAAAAGTAATTTATAAAATTCATTTGGAAGGCCATCCAGCCCTGGGGCTATGCTCTTTTTTAACCCTGAGATTATGGAACCCAATTCACTTTTAGTGACCGGGGCTATCAGGATTTTAAAGAATCAGAAGTTTGTGTCAAACCACAAGATGCCACCCAATCCTGTACTTCCTTGTCTGATATGCCTAATAATGAAAATGTTTCCTTTACATAGCCTTCAACGTCCTCCATAATATCCAGTTCCCATATTTCTCAATCCCCTCTTTAGATTTAAGGTAGTACATAACTTTATTCTGCTACTGGATTGAACATGCATCAAAGTGATTTACACTACGATGCTTCCCCGTACAATCCCATTTCTGTTTGGTTTCTAAGAATTTCATCCTGTCATATTGCAGAAGAAATAACCTGCTCTTAATTTGGTCAATTTGGTCTACATAGGAAATCTTGGAAGAGAACTGTAAAGTCTGCAATAAAGTTAATTGTTCCTGCAAAACTTTATAATCTTTTTTTTTTGTGCCATTCAATTTTCCCATTAACTGAAAATATTTTTGGAAGTTTTCCTTACTGTCAGACCACCACTCCTCTAGGGAGTCATATAGAAAGGCCACTGATTCCCTGGCTTGTACCAGAGAATTGAAACCTTCCCGTATCTCAATATTATCCAACAAGCTTAAGTTTAGTCTCCAATATCCCTTCCCCCTTGTGGTGGCAGCAAGGTCGGAGAGAGAGAGAGAGAGACCTCAAGAAGACCATGGTTGCTACTGGCATTACATTTTTATGTCTAATACTTAGATTAGGAGACAAAAAACAAAAATCTATCCATGTGGATAAAAGCCCCTTAAAAACTGTATGAGGGGGATTCAAGATATTAGGGAAAGCAAATGCATCAACTAAACCGGTCAACTGTAAAACTCGATTAAGATACGTTGAGTCACAATATATTTTGGAGATCCATGGTCCCCTATCAGCCAAAAATCTACTAGTGTTAAAGTCTCCACCAAGAAGCATATTTCTGAATGTATAAAGATATGGCAAAATCAGTTTAAGCAAATCAGTTCTAGACGTTTTAGTCTGGGGAGTGTACACATTAATCAAACGAAAATCCATCCCTTGAATTTGAACATCCAACAAAAGTGCTCCACCTGCCAACATTTCTACATGATGAAGTATTTTAACATTATGAGTAGTGAAACAGATACGTAGCCCACTACAAAGATCCACCCCTCCCAACCAATAACTAGTACCCCCAAACCCTTGCATCCCTGCCTACTATGATATCTGTCTGGGTCTGCAACCTGGTGTCTTTTAAAAACACAATATCATATTTCAAATCAGAAAATAAAGCAAAAGTCGCTTATCTCTTTCTCTCTGACAACACACTATTTGTGTTGAGAGAGTCAATAGCCAAATCATAGTGTCCCATCCCCAAAAGGCTGTATCACAGGGATCTTCAAGGAACTTTCCTGGAGGAGGCTCTAACACCCATTCGCCTCTTCCTGGTTCTGCTAGCAACAGTTCCTTCCACATCTTCAGCATCTGAGGGAGCTTCAGCCTGTGAAGGGGCCCAAGACGCAGTGTCAGAGTCCAAATCTTCCTCAGATATGCCTTCCCACAGTAGGTGAAAGGGATTATTGTGAACAACGGACTTTACTGATGCACCAAGGGTTGTCTTGACCTTTCTCCCCCCATCTCTTTTTTGTTTTTAACCTCCTGAAACACATTACCTGGGGGGGATATTCCTTCACAGGACTGTGGGACATCCTCCAAAACATGGACGGTGTCACATCTTGAATCAGAAGGGCCCGCTAAAACAGCAGTATCCAGCATAGCCACAGTCAGGCTTGCCAAATCTGAAGTGGGTCTAGGGGGAGGGGAAAAACCCCAAAGATCAGAAGCTGTTTTCGTTTTCTGAATATAAAAATTCTGTATGGTAGAGTCTGCATCAGCAGTATTATGGGATACCCAAGGGCAAGTCAGGAAGGAATGACCTTCCTCATCACACAAATTACACTTTAATGGATTCAGGCAATGATATCTTGTGTGGCCTATGTCTCCACATTGAGTGAACTTAAATACCTCGCAGTTCAGACTGATGTGTCTGGCAGACCCACATTTGAAACACCGACGAGGCTGACCCAGATAAAAGACAAAACCTTTATCCCACCCAATATACAGACAATTTGGTAAATGCTTCAAGTCAGTGCCTTCATACTGAAGTTTAATTTTAATCTTCCAACCCCCATTCCAAAACCCCTCCCTATCCAAGATAGGATCAGGGGTACCTTGTACCTCACATTTTTATCCAACCAGTAGAGTATATCTTGGACATTAACCCCTCATTCTGAAATAAAATCGTGATCACTTGAAATGATTGTTTAGTTAAAGGAATTATTTGGAACGGAGTCCAAAGGGGCTTGGTTTCCAAGCTCCTATACCAGGCCCAGAATTTCTCTAACAAGTCCGGGTCCAAAAACTAATATCAAAAGTTGATTCCCCTGCAGCATGGATAACAGCATACACATCTACAGTGGTGAATTGCAATGATTGCTTTAACAAAACTTTCCCCACAAAAAAACAATCCGGAGGTGTCTCCATATCCCCTAAATATCAGAACTGCACAGCATTTCATCTTGTTGCAAGCTCCACAGTCTTCTTAAAAAGAATGACAAAGGTTTGAGTAGAATTGTTTGGCCTACTCAGGGGCTTCACTATCAAATCAATCCCTCTGGGGATCCAGGATGTGCTCCAGAGCAGGGACTTGTTCAACTGAGGGCCGAGCATCATCCACAGATTGTATATGCTGGCCATGGGGAGAAGCGCCGAAGATAGGAGAAAAAGTAACAGTACCTGAGGACTCCTTAGGCTGCTGATCTCCCACACCATCAACAACAGTGGGCAAATCTGTAATTGGCTCCACAACGTCTTCCTGGTCTGCACCGACCGTACTTGAATCCAGTTCTGCAATCCAAACGCCGTCCGTGTTCAGTGTCCAACCTGCCCTCTCTAGGGCTCCTTCCAGGGACCATGCTTCTTTCACATCACCACAATGTGACGTAGTCACCTGGGGAGGTCCGAACCTAAAATCATCCGGGCCCTGCTGAGCACTGCAAGTAACAAAGATTTTGGATGCACCACCTTTCGCAGTGTCAGGGGAATCATTAACCAGCCATTTTCGTTTCTTATCATCCTCACATTTCAATTTTTCTGTCTCCAACTGGGCTTCAACTAAATCCAGCTCATCTTGCAGAATCAGCCCTTTTTCCTCCAAAGAGAGGTTTAGATCATCCTTCTGAATCGGAATCTGTGGAAACTCCGTAAGTATTGAACCTTCCAACTGTATACCGTGTTCCTTAGAGACTAGCAGAGAAATATCCGTGAAAACATTTTCAGTGTCTACAGCACCAGACAGAGTGTCTGAAACAGATCCATTCTCCTTCTCCACGTCTCCTGAAATGGAGATCTCCATGCTTGCAACAGCAGTTCCCCCTACCGACGAGTAGGGGAATTTCCCCGGTGTCCTGGCCAAATTTCTCCCATTCACTAAAAATACCACCAACAGCTTAATCTGGTTCAATTTCAGTTGCTTACCATCTGTATTCCCTCTCCCCCGGTCACCCCTGAAAAAGGGACTTCTAGGCCCAGTGGGCTTACCGGGTCAACAAAATTCAATAAAATAAAAAAATTGCCAGGACCAGAAAGTGTTTAAAGAACTTACAAATCATGTTTGCATTGATAACTGGGAGAATATAAAAAGACAATGTGATTTGCTTGCATTGATGGTTGGTTTCCATTGTTATATATCTGATGTTGTTATCCTCAGTCCTGTAGACTGATGTGTTGTTGACTCGTTATATATTCATTTTCTATCAAAATACTCTCTTCCTGAACCCTTCCTTAGCCTTACCTGGTTTTTGACCATCCCTTACCTCTCCCTCAATGTTTTGCTCTGTTTTTTTGTTCCATGTTGCTTTTCCTCCCAGCGAGAGTCTGCCAGGCAAGGCTTTGGCTCTCTCTCTCTCTCATTTGAGAGAGCTCTGTTCAGCTCTGAAAGGCATCATGAAGCCTGCCAGCATCCCTTTTCTGTTCTCTCCCTGTTCCCCATTGCTGGGGTGCACACATCAGTGTGTGCACGTGGAGGCACACACACTGCAGATCATACCTCTCAACCTCTTGCCTCAAAAATCAGGGATAACATGGCTTTAAAAAATCAAGGATAAAGACCCTGAATTAGGGACTTATCTTAAAAATTGGTAATATTCACTCAGAAAGCTGATAGAATAAGGGGATTAGTGTAAGATGCATTTTCTGAACAAGAACAAGTCTATAACTCTAATGTTTTGCATACTTTTGTGCTTACAATCCCCACTGTTCAGTTACAAAAACACAAATTTTATGAGGGACAAAGGAAAATGTTGAGGCCAAATCAGGGACAGTTGAGAGGTATGCTGCAGAGTCCCCAAGCACTGTCCCATCTTTTGTCATCCCCAGATCCGCACTATCACCAGGCCTCGGTTCACCCATGCCAATGTGCAAAGAGTGCTCGGTAAATGAGAGTGCAAGCAAAAGGGTGGTGCAACAGGTGAGCGGCAGAGAATTTGTCGCCCTCCATCCAGACTGCATGGTGGCGCATGATGCTTATGGGGGCTGCACCCCTGCACCCCTGCACCATATATAACAAACTCTGGGTCAGGCATGCCATGAAGGGCTCACAACATAAACACAGTGTGAGTGTGGGATACTCTGAAATCCAGAATACCCCTGCACTCATGACCTTGTTGCGGCACCCACAATATGGCACCCTAATCATGGCGCCCTTACAGCAGTATACTCCATGGTTCCACCTAGTGCCAGTCATTCGGCAAGAACAACAATCCACCTTCTCCGGGGCAGGAGAGCAGTCCTATGGATGCTCAGTCTTCTGCCTCCCCAGCTGATACCTGATGACCCGAGCCTGCTTCCAAACCCAGGTCACCAGTGTGGTAGGAGGTATGGTGCACAGTGCCTCAGCCCTCCACACCACTGGGCCAGCTCAATATTTTGCTCATTTGTCTGTACTGCACTCAACTTATGCTCTTTATGTCACCCTCATTGTATCCACATCACCTGACTGGCTGTATTTTGTTTTTAATTGTGCTTATCCCTTCCCCCTCTCCCAGGTCACACCTGAAAATGAGCCTTGGCTTAGTGTGCCTCTCTTGATTACCAGTTTTTTTTTTTTGACACTTTCTTTATTTGATTACATATATTGAAAATACATTACACATACTGACATTTCACCATGTGCAATATTACAGATTTACCATATGGACAACCAAATCTTACATGAAACGTTAATGGTTTGTCAGATATTGTACATGTTCTGTCCTAGATCTTGTTTCATAGTAAAATAAAGACAAGTTCCTTTCAAAGTCCAATTACAGAGAAGTCTCTAGCAGTGTAGATAGTATGCATGTCAATGGGACTCACAATTTGCAGACTTACTAACAATTACACAATAAAAGTTTCAGTGAAAAACAATTTCAACTTAGAGGTTAACGTAGAAAAAACCCAAACAACCAAAAAACAACCCAGAGAGCAGGAATATTTCTTATCAGGCACATTAAAAGAGTTAGGAGTATATTCAGTGGCAATTCTGGTGGGCACCAGGACCGAGTTCAGAACCAAGGGACAAGGTTTTAATCACAGATATCTCTTTCATAGTTCCCTCTCCGCGTCGTGGGGAAATAAAACTTCTATATTTATCTGACCAATCAGGATGTTGACGCTCTCTGAGCCTTGAATGATCCAATGCCTATATTTGTTGATACCTGTTTTAACCATCATCTATCAATCACCTAGACCATGGTTCCATACATTTTGGCATTCTGTCTTGTGTTAAATATGTTAGCCTCTCCATTTCTTGAATTTCTCCCACTATCTTCACCCACTCTGCAAAGATGGGGGGCTCCACCTTCAGCCACTTATGTGTGACTGCCTTATCAACCACAACCACACAAATGTACCATAGGTATCTAGCACCTGTTTCCCTTACCGAAGTGGGAGGCAGCCCCAGTATGACATGGCACATCTGGAGTGGTTCATCTATTTGAAATATAGCTTCCAATTTTTGAGTCACTGGTGGTAAGAATTCCACCAGTTTTGGATAAGTATAAAAAATATGAGTATGTGTGGCTTTAGTCCCCCCCCACAATCTCTCAAACATACAGCACCAGAGGCCCCATCCCACTTAGCCTTTAAGTGAGGTGTTAAAAAATACCTCACTCTCATTTTCCATGCAAATTCTTGCCATTGTGGTGCAGATGTGGCTTTAAATGCCTCTTTCCAGATATGCTGCCAGTCTCTCATGGTCAACTGGAGAGTGGCCTCTTCCTCCCACTTCGTTTCCAGATATTGGACAGTAGTTGCTCTATGGCCCTGCAGAATCCGATAAATGCGGGAAATCGCCCACTTCAGGGTGACCAAAGAAAGTAGATCCCAAAGACTGGGTACATCTGCCAGGTAGGAAGTGTCTACTAAATGCCTTTTTATTTGTTTCTGTATATAAAGACCTGAAAGTAACAAAACCTATCCGGTGGTCTCCACCCATATTCTCTTTGGCATTCTTCAAAAGTAAAAATGCAATCCCTGTGTATTATCTGCACTGGGTATTTTAGTACTGCCCGGAACTGCCATTCATACCATGGATCTAAAAGGTCCAGAGGAAAATTGTCATTTTTCCAGAAAGTCTGGTATCTCCATACTTCCCTCCCAATTAAAGAGAACTGTTGAAATCTGTCCCAGGCCGCTAAGGTAACCCTCATCACCAAGAACCGGGCTGCCTACTGCTGGTCTATATCTGGGCTGGGTAAACATGATGGTAAATGGAGGCTGAACTCCCTCCTGTGCCACCTCCATCACATGCCAATGGGTTTCTGATTGGGATGTCCCCCACATGATGGCCCACTTAAGCTGGGTAGCCAGCCAATATTCCATCCGATCCAGGACTGCCCATCCCCCCATGGCTTCCTGGCCTCCAAAAGGGCCTTCTTACCCTAGGTCCCTTATCAGCCCAGAAAAATCTATGTATCGCCTTCTGCATGTCAATTATCCATTGACTCAGAAGTT
This sequence comes from Neoceratodus forsteri, assembly GCA_016271365.2. Lineage (NCBI taxonomy): Eukaryota > Metazoa > Chordata > Ceratodontiformes > Ceratodontidae > Neoceratodus > Neoceratodus forsteri. Next base: position 91,310,632 of record JADMNL010000031.1, on the reverse strand, counting down.
CTACAGCAACACACTGGAACACAAATAACACATGTGGCAGCAAATTAATCTTACCCACCTGAATATGTGCATACATGGGCAATGGGAGTAGGGATCATCTCTTTATATCTGCATTCAGCTGCTTGCTTAATGGGATGTAATTATCTTGAAACAGGAGGTTGCCTATATTTCTAAGGGTGATATCTAAATATTTTATTGCTGGCAGAGTCTATTTCATTGAGTAGGTATTTTATAAAGATCAGGATGGTGCAAAGTTAAATTGTAGTGTCTCTGTTTTTGTAGCATGCAATGTATAGCCTGATAATTTAGAGCATTCCTGCACCATTTCCATTAGACGGGTTAGAGACTCGTCAGGGGTGGTCATATACTGTATATAAGAATGTCATCCACATAAAGGGCTATTTTATGCTCACGCTGGTCCACTCCCCCCCCCCATCCCCGGATCTTGATGTACCCATTGTGCTAGTGGCTCAATGTAGAGGGCAAAATGGAGTGGGGACAAGGGACACCCCTGACAAGTCCCCCTCACCAGTTCAAAACTAGATGAAAGCTGTCCATTTGCTGTAACATACACTCAGGACTGCGCATATAATCATTGGATGGTTTCCATGAATGTGGGTGTAAAACCAAACCCAGCAAGGACCCCATATCAAAACTTCCAATCACCTTGATCAAATGTCTTTTCATCGTCTAGGCTGCAGATCATTGCAGGCGTCTTAGTGGTATTTAAGTGGCCAATGATATTCAGGATATGGCATAGATTATCTGCTGCTTGTCTTCCCACGACAAAGCCCATCTGGTCCGGGTCAACTAATAATGGAATCAGTTGTTCTAATCGCTTAGCTAATATGGCTGTAAATATTTTATAGTCTGCGTTTAAGATGGAGATGAGATGATATGATACAAATAACATGGGGTCCTTGCCAGGGTTGGGGAGGACTGACACCATAACATACCTTCAAAAAGGTGGAGGGTGACCCTCCTCAGACATTACTTCCTGATAAACCCTTTCTAAAATGGGAACTGTTGTGGCTTTGAATTTCTTATAAAATTTGGACAGTAAGCCATCCGTTCTGGGGCATTTTCCCGGTTTGTTATTTCCTATAGTGTGTTCTATTTCTCATGTTGAAATTGGGCGGCATAAAACCTGATTCTGCTAAGGAGAAAGTTGAGGAAGTTTAATGGGACTCAGGAAGGCTTCAGTCTGCTCTGGAGAAACTCTGGTTACCAGTTTTAATAAATAAATAAATACATTGAATTTTATTTATTGTACCAATACTGCTACAAACAGTTTTATGCATTTATTGTCCTGTTTTGTTTAGCTCCGGGGACATCCTCGAAAATTTCACCTTTGCCCAAGGATTTAGTCTGGTAAAATAAATAAATAAACATTTCTTGGACAGGCTATGCAGGACAGAATTCCCTGCCTTTTTCTGTGATGGGCTATTGTTACAGTTGGTTAATATTATTACCAACTCCCCCTAAATGATGTGAATAGTAAAGCGAGTTTGTAAGAATCCTGTTATGGTTACAGTGGACTATATTTGAACATGTCTCCATCTGGTGGTAAGTCTGTAGTGCTTGACCAGAAAATCTTTTTTGCAGTTAATTCTTTTTCAGCTCAGTGCAGACTATCCTAAGACCTGCCCCTCCCCCAACCCTGTCACCCAGTTCCTTGGGGACTAACCATCATTATCTTGAGCATTTCCTCCACTGGCTTGTCCCTGAATGGCAAAGGACTATGGGTCCCTCATCTCTGCTAGTGAAACAGATCTGGTTCCGCCCAGAAGAGCACCCTGCCACCAGTGCGGGACCTGCAAGGGGCGCATCCTCATTCTGCACAGCCCAGGTTTTTCTCCATTTGTACTGGGATGTTAGCTAGTGGTGTCACAAGCTCATGCATGCAAGTCTACGAAGGTATGATGCCATCAGGCGTCCCATCTCCAGTGCTCAGTGCTATCCCATGCGTACTGCCACCCGTGATCACCCAGGTGGCAGTATAATGCTGGAACCAGCAGTTCCCTCTCCCCAGAAGAGGAAACCATCTGCTGGGACATTCAATTCTCCTCCCCCCAGCTGGCCCCAACAACCTAGGCTCATTCCCAAACCACAGTCGCCAGCATCTTGCATGGTAGTGCTACAGCTGCGCTGATGGGCCAGCCCTGCTTTGCCAGAAAATTTAATAATCTAAAAGTTAACAAATGCCCCCCCCCATTATTTGCATGTAATCAACAGACAGATGTCTGCAGATAACTGGATTTGGAAATAAACATTTTAGAATATTATTGGGTTTGAATTAGAAAAGGTTTACATGTTCTTACTTTGCATGTCTGCCCTATCTATCTATCTATCTATCTATCTATCTATCTATCTATCTCTGTCTATCTCTCTCTCTGTCTGCCTATCTCTGTCTGTATGTCTGTCTATCTATCTACCTATCTCTCTCTGTCTATCTTTGTCTGTCTGTCTGTCTATCTATCTATCTATTTATCTATCTACCTACCTACCTATCTACAGACAATGGGCATTTATCTATCTGTCTGTCTATCTATCTATCTATCAACAGATGGTATTTATGTAAGTAATAGTACCCGACAGGGTGGGTGGTATTGGACAGTACAGGGCCACCCAGGGGTGTAATGAGGCCCGCCTCCACAGGCGGAGGGCTTTATAGCCCCTCAAAGGTCTGGTATTGCCCAATGCCACCCACCCTGGAGGGTATTATTGTGCTTAAAAAATGGCCCACATGTGGCATTTTTTATGTAAGAAAAAAATGTCAGTAAAATATAACAAAAATTATAAAAATTATTGTAGAGTTTTTTGGGGGGCAAAATAATCCCTTCACTGGTGTATATCTGCCAATAGAGGACAACACATTCTGTAGCAGTTGCTTACCTGAACATGGGTTCCTACCTCCCTGACAGAGACACCGGCATAGTGACCATCATTTTTACTTTGTTCCCTGTAGACAGTTTCTTGTCAACCCCCCCCACACACACACACAGATACAGATACAGATCAGCTGTGCTTTTTGTTGTGTTACTTCTAAGTGTATGAAAGAAGAGTGAGAGCTGCACTGTACCACTTGTCCACAATAACAAGAGCCTTTCATTTAGGTTGTTCCCCACTGAT